>CM034146.1:115576716-116887899 GCA_019776745.2 Taxus chinensis
AAATAGCTTCCTTTCCTCAAAATTTCCAGCCATGTAAATGATTTGGAGCTGAACATGGTTGTTATTAGGAGTGGAAGGCTAACTGCAAATTTTTTTCTCCACTCCCCTCCATCAAGGTATCAACTGGAAACAAAAATAAATACCTTTTCAATCAGCTACTCACTTGGTTTCCTAGAGGTATTGTAGCTGATCCTTGGTACTTTGATGTTCATTCTCATGCTCAGAAGCAAGCATGATTGGTTGTGGCTTCTCTCTTGGCTCCAATGAAGTCAAGTACCTTATTGGGAAAGGTCTAGTCCTTGAATTTTTCCCATTTCTATGAAATTTAACTCCAAAAATGGAGTCTTCCTGCAGACCTTCCTGGATGGATGGGTTGTCTGCAATTTGAATTTTTTTTCTTGCACATCTACAGACAACTGAAACTTTGCCCTAATGACTGATTTGGAACATATGTCATCCTTGTTCTCTTTCTCATCCTTATCCAATACAAATTTTGGAATATCAAACTCCTCCAATTCTGATTCAAGAGGGCTATTTTGAGGTGTAAGTTACTCTTGCACGTTCCCTCCCATGGCGGCAGTCTCTTGTTATTGAAGGATGAATGATGATGCAGCAAATGCTATGATTTCCATGTGTTCTTCTCCATCAAAACACTGTTCTAAGTCTGATAGGCAATCAAATTCTTCACTTTCTTATTGTGCCAAAGCTTCTCTCTCTTGTATGATGACTTTTAAATCTGAAATTTTCTCATCATGTATAACTTCATCATCAAACATGAAGCTTGTCAGCTTAAATTTATCCAAAAAGTCATATTTTTGGAGAGATGAAGTGGGGAAAGAAAACTGCAACTTCTTGTGCAACCTATTCATGGTTCAGTGCCTCTTAATTTATCTTGTTCACCCCCACAGCCAGAATGCACTCCTCTTTTGGATTTGGAATAGCTTCTTCTTCTTACTGTCCTTCATGATTGATTTTTGTAATTTCTTCTTCCCTACATGGAATTGGGAAGGAAAGAGGAGAAACATATTGGGATTCAATCATTTGTGCATTTATTGGTGGTGGTGGGAGGGATGGAACTTCTTGTTTATTTAGAGGGGAATGTGTTTCTTTTTGCTCTTGTGGAGAGGATTTGGATTTGGAAGAGAAGAGAGAAGAAAATATGAGATGAGATGGAAGACTAAGGGATGGAGGGATGGTTTTCACAACTGGAGCAACATTGGTTGGGTTTACAACTTGACATTGTTGAAATGATAAAGCTTGAGATGAAGAAGAAGAAATACAAGGAACTACTAAATGACTTACCCATTAACAAGGTTGATTCAGACTCTGCTCATATGCTTCTATCTCCTTAGTTCATTGTGCAAGTTGGGGCAACATCTCAATTATGAATTCTAGCTTCTCCTAAGGGCTATAGTGCCTTGGAAAAGGACCTTCCCATGGACAAGGAGTCCTGCAACCAATTCTGAATGCCTTCATTTACACTTTTGCTCTTGATTGCACCATGCCAATCTCCATTTTTTGAATATTGTCTAAAAAAAATAGCATCTTGCATTTGATTTTCTTCATTGTTTTCATACCCCTTCTCTTGGAAAGCTCCATAGCTAAACTAATTTTGACACTGCTACTCATAGGAGTAAACATGTTGATCTTGAATCTACTCAAAATGTTGATATGAAGGAGTTTTAACACACATTAGAGGTGAAATGTAATGTTGCTACTGTGAATGTGAATTCCATGATGGAAATGAAGTCATGATTGCACAACTTCATTGAATGATGGAAAAGAATGAAAGATATGGAAGGAAGAGTGAATGGAAATGAATAGAAAACAGGTCTGCAACTCATAGAATGAGTTGTTTACCAGATGGAGTCATTAGATGTGCAAATTGAAGCTTCTAATAAGATGGAAATTGCAACAAGTGCACATCAATCTTGTTGTAATGAAGTGGAGACCTCTAAGGTCCCACCAGGCATGCCAAGATTGTTATTACAAAATCACAGCACCCCCAAATGAGTTATGGATCTACTTTTCTAAGGCAGAGTTATTTGGTGTGATTTGCATAACATTGGATCATTCCTCAAGTTGTGGGACTTGCAAATGGGAATGATCCTCCAGAGAAGGTTGGTTCCTCTTCCTAAACTACCTGCCACAAGATATTCCAATGCAGGAAAGCTAATCTAATCCAAATCTAACTTCCAAGGAGACAATGAGAGGAAGAAAACAAGGAAAAAATAGATCCTACACTAAAACGGTGATACACCAGAGAAGGAAAATGTTGATCATCTACTAAACTACCATGGAGCAAAAGGAGGTGAGAAATGGAAAGGATGGACAACTGCATCACAGACCAGAGATAGATTTCACACAGAAAATGTTCCAACATCCCTAAAAACACAACTCCAAAACCTGCAAATGACATTCAAACATGAACAGATGCCCTGCAACAATGAGACGCAAGAAGAAACAACCAAAAACGAGCAAAGGATGGGGAAAATGCATCACAAAAACAAGTTTTTATTGCTCCATATTTATATAACATGTTATTTCATGCGAAAGAGGTAAAAAAATTCCATCTATAGAGCAAGGGAGGAGGTTAGAAATCCATTTCGACCCCTCAGGAAGAAAAGAAGAGGGAGGCAGAGAAGAAGAATGAACAACCTTTTACAATGAATCATGCCCCTGTATTTATAGATTCAATCAGAGAGGAGAAAGAGAGGGAGAAGCGGGAAAATCAGGTTAAAGCTCAACCACTACTGTTAATGCCTTTGACAAAATCTCCCCCCAAATCTATCTTTACTACATCAATCCTTGGTTCGGCACTTTGAAGGAAGAGGAAACGGTGAAACAGATGAAATATGATCTAGTTGTTGAGGCAAGGAGATCATGCATTAAGACGTTTCTCCATTTTTCACCTACCAAGGCCATGCGGCAACCTGGCACTCGTTTGGGCTTCCCTTTTTGGATTCATATTTGGAGAAACTCCATTAGGACACGTGGTTCTTTTCACTACCTCCTCCATACTTAGTTGATTTCAGACCTTTCCTAAACTGTTTTGAACCCCAGGACTTCGGATCTTCGTTGTTTCTTCCCCTTTCTTGCTCTTGGTTCCGCTATGGCCTTCCCTTCTTTTCTGACCCTGTTATTCCATTTTTGAGTTCATTTGTGGCCTATTTACATATCTGAATGAGTTTTCTCAGGTTCTTTCTATGCGGGTTCATAGCTGATCCAATATTTGGCCCGGAGGAAAAATATGGGTAACAAGTAATAACTAAGACTGACCTCAGTATGGGAGGGTTTATTGGATACCCATGGATGTTGATTATGTTTTTTCTCAACACCATTTTAAAACAATGGATAAAAAAATATTCTTTATCTACAACAATTTTATGTAAACAAAGCTACAAATCACATCAAGATAATGTTATGGATTAGGAAAAACGTTTGAAATTTTATTAGTATTTATGATCATGCTTACAAGGTGATATGACAATAATGTGATTATCACTTATTTAGTTAGATGCATATATGGTTAACACAAATTATGATTTACATCCTTAAATCAGATTCTTGATCTGTATACAGATTCTCATATATGTTAGAGGTTATAGGGTCAACATTATCCTCCTCTTCTTCGATAAGGTTGGAACCGGGAACAGAGATGTAATCTTCAGCGAAGAAGTTGGAATATTCCACCTGAGTTTCATATAGGTGAGCCAATGTTGAGTCAGTGTTGGAGATGCTGATGTGGTTGTTTGAATCAAATTATGAGGCAGTGTGGTAGTCTTCTTCCAAGTGATCAATGCCAATCTCATATTGGCGTTCGTACTAAATGAGATCCTCCTAGAGTCTTATTACTTCAACATATGCTTCCCAAAAGGCATCAGTGGCTTCCTTGATAATTTTTTTTAGCAAAAATAGACTCCAAGTGATCAAATGAAGTTGCCTAGATCGCACAGAGTTCAAGATCGTGGAGCAAGTTGTATTGCTCCTAGTACAGTGGATGAAAGACAATAGGAAACGAATCAGTTGTGGGAAATTTAGAACCTCCTAATGCTATCTGAATACATCATGCTAGACCGGAGATCAATCGATAACAAGAAAAAATAAACATTTTGATTAGATTCTAGAAAGAAATGGTGAAAAAAGTATGAAAATAAAGGAATTGCTAACGATTCAGGGAAATCATTGGCGATCGGGGTAATCACTAGCAATTACTGTGAAATCTAAGAACTTTGCAAATAGAGCTTAAATTAATGGATAAAAACATCAACTTGATAAAAAAGAATGTTATTTGACATGCAGATGATGTATGAGCACAAGTATACATGCTTACAGTATCTAAAATAAATCAAAACGAGTGATTTACCTTGCAAAATGGATTGTTGGATAGAAGAATGGAAAAGGTGGTTAAAGGATGAAAACAAGAAATCTGATGATGAATTTGATGTTTGTTGAAAAGCGTGACATTAGATAATGTTGATGTGAAATGCCTAAATACTTGATGAGCTACGATTGAGAAAGAGTACAAGTGTAAATTTTTAGAATTTGTGTTGTGAAATGAGGTCTACAAACAAGTATTTATATATCACCGATGATTAGGCAAATCACTGATGATTTCGGGGAAATCTAGTTTGGTTCAAAAATGTAATGATTTTCTTTCATTTAGAGCTCAAAAAAGTATATTTCAAAGTGATGAGAATGGGGGATGGTTAAAAAAGCATGAGCTAGGTTTTTTAGGATGAGAGAACTTGCTTTTTGGAGGATCTAGTTAGTTATAAAGCTATTTAGTTAGGAAATAGGTTAGTTCTTTTTGGAAAGTTGTTTTAGAGGCGGTTTTGGTAGTTAGTGAGGTGTTCTAATTAACTCAATGAGGTGTGAGGGTGAAGTGTGAGGAGATAATAGATAATTTATTTATTTCCATTAATTAGATAATCATCTTAGAATTTGGAGATATGATGGGTCGTAAACATATTAATTTAAAAGGGGTGATATAGTGAGGCATCGTAAATATGTCATCTTTGGTTGTATGTTTGGGCTTGGGGGGGATGTAAAGTTTTGGTGTCTACATTTTCCCCTTTTTATCTTGAAATTTTTGGTAAATTTCTAGACAAAAATTATTAGGAAAAGTTGTGTTGTCATGGGTGAATTCATTGTAGTGTAATGCAGTGAGCACCAGTGTGTTTATTTTTTAAAAGGTCTTGCCTCAATTGGAGAGGGTACAAAAATGAAATTCTGGGGAATCAATTATCAAGGTGGCCAAAAGGCTCAACACCTATGGATGTATGATTCTTACCAGGTAGTGTTGAGAGGTGGGAAAGAACCAAGTGATGGGGGCCAAAGGGCTCGTCTCCCATAGACGAATGGTTATTCCTAAATTTTGAATGTGTTGATTTGTTTAAGAATTTTGAAGGCTAAAGTCCTTTGAAAACATGGAACAATTGTGCATGAATTTAACAATGATGTTTTTATACGCAAATGTGGATATGGATCCTTCAATATGGCAATTGCTGAAAATTGGGGTCAATCGTTGGTGATTGGCTCACATGGAAAACGGGTTATATAACCTATCGTTTTGAATTTTTATTACCATTGTGTTTTAAAGCTATTGTAATTTTTTTCTGGAATGAAGTTTGAGTGATCTATCAAGAGAGATGGTGACTATCAACAGGAAGAGGAAGCCCGTGCAGATAGAGGTAGATTTTGAACTCCAATCTTGTTCAATTTTTTGTAATTTTTGATAATATTTTGATAAATCAGATGTGGTTTCAGGGCAATCTGAATGTCTAACATGAATCATCGGTGATTTAATGAATTGAAGGTGATTTATGTAGATCGCTGGTGATTTGAATGTTCATTAAAAGTTTTGTGCTTTTTTATAATTTTGACAACTATTCTAGCCTATGGAATGATTTTGTTTCATTGATGGTATCATTGTGATGATATTAATGCTATTTTTGTGTGTTTTTACTTTACAAGTGGATACAAAGCGTACATAAATACTGCAGCCTTATTCTTTCTTTACTAGAGAGGTGGAATCCTTCCACCAACACTTTTTGGTTGCCCACTAGAGAGATGAACATCACTTTGGAGGATTTTCATCAGATTATGAGGTTTCTAGTGAGGGGCCAACCGTTTATTATATTTCAGATACTTAGAGGGAGGATACCATGTAGATATTATATGGAGATGAATCTTGGGATATGAGATATAAATCAAGAGATTTTGATTACCAGACTTTGTACGATGCTGGGAGATATGGTTATCCTCGTATGACCATGATGATGATGGGTGCCTCTTGTTTTGCACTTCCAGATTTAGGAGGAGGTAGATTTCCATGGATGATGAAAGGGGTGGATAGAGATATGATGGTGCATCGTATTGTATTTGAGTGGGAACCTACTATACTAGAACAGAAATACAAAGATATGTGGGCTTGGAAAACCCACAAGAGATATGGTATTGATGTTGGTTTTATATTACACTGTTGGGATCACGAGCATATTGTTATTGCTCGCTAACTGGGGTTTCTAGGTGTTATTTATGCGAGGTACCCAGGTTTCATGAGGTGGAGTGCTAGTCTTGGGAGAGCAAGGAAGGCCAAGGGGCCTAGATATTATCGAGATTTGATATCAGGGTTATAGGTTGGAGATGTGATTTGGCAGCCATATGTTGGATTCTATAGTGCCCACATTTTTATAGCTTAGTTACTTGTTTCTCATTTCTCATAGACATGTTTTGACAGAGATTTGTTATATTTTAGACATTACATTAGGAGATTTGATCTGATTAGGCATGAATGGACATTTAGGCGTATAACACCGATTTAGCTTGAATACTATGTTGCTTGCATTATATTATGATGTCATGGATACTAATTGATATGATGTTGTTTTGGAACGTAGTTATATTGATGGTTACTCAGTTTGTTGCATGTTGAGATTCTATGGATACATGTCATTTTATCATTGTGACTAACTTATGGCGAATTATGTATAGTTGTGCATGTTGTCATACTTTCGATACCAAAAAGATAAAATGATAGTCTAGAATTCATTGTTATCTTGTTTAGTAGTTGATTTATTTATTTTTATCGGACATGTGTGTTTAATGTGTGCAATGAGTGTGCAGGTCACAGGTCACAGGAGAACGTGAGACTCAGGCCAGCTACGCAACTTTGCACAAGTAGCCCACCGGCTAAGCCCTGGCCATGTTTATTGCTTGAGGCCTTAGCATTAGAATTATTGTTTTGGGCACCATGTGTGACCCTCATTTGTAATTAATTATGTCTTGTAATTATTAATTTTGCTTAGGGTGTCTAGTTGTGTTGTAAACTTGTTTTGGGGAATTAATGACCCCACTTGCATTAAGTTTTGAATTATATTAATGATGTAATTAATCTAGAGGGTTTAGGGTCACATGTGAACCCTTGGGTGGTCCCCACACCCTCTACCCTTGTGCCAATTTTTTCCAAACCAGAAATTGGGTTATTTTGGGCATTTTTAGGGACCCCTTTTTAGTTTGGGAGTTCCCTTAACGTAAAAATGAGCCCTTGGACCCTACCTAATAGGTAGGGGGCTTATTTCCAAGGCTAGAGGGAGTTTTCCCTCCCTTTTTACCTCTTGTTTGGTCACATCCATGTAAGGGGTGTGGATTAAAGTGCTTGTTAAAAGTTGCACTAGAATTGTCTTGTTTTCTTTTAGAGTAATTTGGGAGAAGAGGGCTAAAAGGCAGTTTACCCTTTCTCTCTTTTGTTTTGGCATCTTTGACCTTGAGGGAGGAGAGGGGTGACACATGTCACCCCCTCATTTGTGAGGATTTTTTCTTGTTCCTCTTCAAATTCCCTTCATGGGAAAAGAAGGGAACTTTTTTTTTTAGAGCTTTTTGCTTGGATGCTTGTGGATTGGGAGTTAGAGTGTGCTTGAGTCAAGGAGTGGAAAATATTGAAGTTGAAAAGCTTTTTGGAGAGCTTTCTTTGAGGTAGGCTCTTAAGCCTTATTGTATGTGTTGTTTTCATATTAGTTGTTAGATTTTTTACTTGAAAATGTTGTTGTTGCACGTGAATTTTAGTTATTGTTTGCTTGTTTTACTCCCTCCATCATATGGCATGGTGGAGTTTTGGAGTTTGTGGGGGAAGAGAGAAGGATTTTTCCCTCTCAATCCTCATGGCTTGATGGACAATCCTTGTAGAATTTTAGTGACTCCTCTCAAATGGTTTGAGGTGGGGATGGTGATTCATTTGGCTTGAATCTCCTTCCCCATTCTTGGTAAGGAAACCCCTTTAGGGTTTGAAAATCCTTCCAAGAAGAATTTGGTGAAAGAGAGGAGGAATAAGGAGGGTTTTAAATGAAATAGGAGAAATAAGGAGGGTATGGAGATCTTGGTATTGTGCTTATATTATTGGTTATAACTCTTGGAGAACTCCTCTCCTCTCTTCCCCACTTTGTTTAGAGGTAGAACTTGGTTTCTCCTCTTTTTCCTTCCATGTAACTTTTGGAGTCTTGTCTTGGATATTTGTCTTATTTTTGTGTGGATGTATCATTGTTTGTTCACCCTCATTCTTGTGCAAGTTGTGGTTAGTTGCCCTCTTTCCCATGGGCTTGGGGGAGGCTAGCATGCATCCCAACTTTGGGAAAGGCATGTAATGATGCCTATGGTTGGGTGGTAAACAAGTTTTTTCTCCTTGTGGTTTTCTTGAAGGCATGTGCTTTGGGATCTCAAGATGGAAGTGGGTTGTTGGTTGGAGCTCTTTATCTTCTTCACTCTATTGTGGACATTACCTCTTGTCTCTTGAAAAGAATGGTTTAGTGGAAGCTTCATTGTTGTAAAACCTCCTTTTTGTATTTGTAAATTTCTTGTAAACTAGTGTAGGTTATTCTTGAGCAAACTCTCTCTTCAAGCTTGCAAGAAGCCTTGTAATAAACTTGAGTAGTTATGCATTTGTGTATGGTTGTATATGTGAACTTCAAGTCTAAGGAAAAAGAAATATTGTATTAGTTGGTTTTCTTTAATATGAAAATTTGATTGTATCCGCCCTTTTGAAAAGAAATCTATTTTGTTATGGAGTTTACTATTTAACATTGGAAGAAAACTATTAATATTTTGAAATGTACATCTCTTGTAAATTATCATGGATTTAGGAAACCAAGTGAAACTAGTTTTAAAAAAGATTGCTACCATTATATGTGTTTTTTTAAAATCTAGAATATGTATTTTACATAGGGTATTAGAAATGAAAATATTCTCATTTGCAATATTTGTATATTATTTTATTTCAAAATGGGTAAATCTGTTAGTGGGAGTAGTTGAACTTTTATTTTGCTTCCTTTTAGCTTTAAAATAACAAACAAGAAATTAGTTCTTTTGTTTTTATTTTGAAATAGATTGTTTCAAATTTGAAATACTTTGAATATTACAAAAAATATATATATATAGTGAGCTTTGTTTATTTTTAATTGAACCGTATCATGTTAGCACAGTTATATACATATTCTTAGTTAATATTATAATTGTTACATTAAAATAAACAAAATATATATACAAGTATATATATAAAATAATGAAGATAGATATATAAATATTAAATAAATTACACAAATTATATATTTTATACGTTTTTATATATATACAAAAAAAAAAAAAAAAAATTGGGGGAGGCCGACCCTCCCCCCACCCGTATGTGGCCTGCTCCACCCCGACCTCCCACCAGCACCCGTTGCCCTGCCCCGCTGCCGCCACGCACAGCCACAACCCCACCTCCCCCCCCCCCCCCCCCCCCCGTCCGCCTTGTTGCCCCTGCGTAGCCCCGCAGCACCCCTGCCCCCGCGTTCTGTCCCCCTGCACAGCCACTCCGAACCCCAAACCCCACTGTCGCCCCTTCCTCCTCCACCCTACCCGTTTTCCACACCTCCACACAGTCTACTTCAAATCTGCCGCACCCTAACACAAAAAAAAAAAAAAGTAAATAAATATTTATTTCATTCCAAAAGAAAATATGTAATAAGGGTTTACAAAAAAAAAGAGGAGACTCCATAGCTCTCCAACAACCTGCAAGAAGAAACAAAAACAAAATGAGAAGAAAAAAGGAGAAGAAATTAAAAAAAAAATTACAAAGAGAGAATATGGGAAACAAAAGAGAAGGATAAAGATGTTAGGGTAGATTTTAGGGTAAAATTTTGATCAAGGGCTGAGATAGTTTCTATCCTATGGCCCACAATGAATCCTACATGCTCTTAAGCCATGGGTATTGTTTTTTTTTTTTTTTTTTTTTTTTTTAAATATAAAGGGGAGATAAAGTTTAGTATGTAGGTATGTAAATAAAATAAAATAAAAAGGGAAAATCTTTTAGATTAAAAAATGGGATGTGGGTAAATATATTTAATGAGGGATGAATTTTTTTAAGGATGAATAATTATTTTTCAGCATGGGTGAAAACTACTTAGAGGATATATATATATATATATATATATATATATATAATGTGTAAAATTTAATAGGAGCTAAATAAATAAATAAATATTTGAAAGAAATATTTTAGTGATTTGGTTAAAATTAGATTGTTATGAATGTAATTATTTAACGAGTACGGTTAGGCGAAACCTTAGTTCGCACTTTAAAAAAAAAATTACCGGCTTATTGGTCTAATTTTCCGGTGTCTCGAGGCGGGGCATTACAGATTTCCTGATTAGCCTAAGTTCCCACAGGATTTACAGAATTTATAGCAGGATGTCTAGGTCTAGGGAAGGAGAGCTATGGAGGATGAGTTGATGAGATTCAGTCAGATCAGGTGGCAGTTTAGCCTTGTTCAGTACATACCTAAGGATCCATTTGTTTATAGGTGGGAGGATGGAGATACAGAGACCCCACATGCCATTGTGGTGGGATTTGTAGCTATTGTTGATAAGATAGGTTCCTCGATTGTTGATGAGGATGGCGAGTTGGTTCCTATTGATGATGTGGGGGTTACCCCCAATTTTGGTGCATGGTGGGCTTGTTCTTTGAGATATTTTGAGAGGACCATGACCACAGAGAGGGCTTCACAGGAAATTCATCATGTGCTTTCTCAAGAGGAGGGAGGGGTACAGGGGCCCGAGGTAGAGGAGGAGAGAGTTGAGGGCGATGATGACATAACTACAGTAGTAGCAGAAGTGACAGCTAATAGAGATGCCCCTCTAAAAGAGTGGGATGATTTGTTGGGTATTTGAGATGTGCTTATTGTAGAGCGTGATAGTTTTCTAACTGAGCATGATGGATTATACGCACAACTTATACTTGTCTCTGCTAATAGATATAAGTAAAAGAGGTAGATTACTAGGCATTTAGTATCTGGTGTGGAGTTATCAATCATGGCTCATTGGAGAGAGGGATCCTCATCACATGGCATGGTTTCTACTACTCATTATGAGGTCGTGAGAGCAGAGCGAGATTACTACATGAACATGATCATCAGGGACTATCCTGATGCCACTCTTTATGTATATCATGTAGCAGGTCTGGGAGGTGATATGGCATTAGCGATACCTGGTGATAGTGCAACGAGTGTGGGTCATGCACCTCAACGACCACTGAGATGTAGAGGTGGTGATAGTGTAAGAGATGTAGGTGGTGGTATGACAGGTGGCGCCCTTGCTCTAAGAGGAGGGGCAGGTGATAACACTTTTCTAGGAGGTGTAGATTTCACGATGTGATATTTTAGGCTTATAGAAGCCCAATTTGATATATGTTTGAGACATTTTATATACAATGATGTTGATTTTATATTTACAGGCTCATAAAAGCCCATTTGATATATGCATGAGACATTGATATATTTATAGTGATATTGATTATGTATGGATAGGATTATAAAAGCCCCTTTTGATTTTACATGGATTATATGATCATTTGTATACAGGATTTTATCTATGATGACAATGATATGTACTTATTCCTAATTTGTCTTGATATCTATATGTGTTGGATGCATGCTCATGATTTTTGATACCTAACTATGATTTGCTAAAATTGTGGACATGCTAAGTATGTTAAAATCTAAAATGTAAGCAAAATAAAAATGAAGAAAAAGTGGAAAGAACACCCCACTGAGTTTCTTTACGCATACTATCGGTCTTGATAGGAATTTCACTTGTAGCCTTTCAAAATGTTAAATGAAAATGCCATTGGACAGTTTATAAATTATAATGGATTTGGATTAAAAACATTTTTTTTGTGACAATAATAGGAACACAAGAATCGTATGGATTTATGACTTCGTAGGGGAGGAAGGTTCTCCTTTTTTATGACTTTATAGGGAATCAATCCCCCAACTTTTACAATAAGATTTTTGAAGCAAGTTGATCAATGTGGGAAGCTTTATCATGGGAAAGCTGATTAATGTAGGAAGTCTTATATATATAAGTAGCCATCCTTTGAGGCTATGGTCTACATTTTTTAATTGATTTGAATGGTCGTCCTTTGTGGGATCGGTCCATGATTTTTACAGGTAGTTGTCCTTCAAGGGATTAGTCTACTTTCCTTTTTATTTTTGACAGTATAATAAATGAATAGTTGTCCTTCAAGGGATCAATCTATCTCTTTATTATTTTTAGTAAGAAACATCCACATATACTTTATTTTTCCTAAGCTGGGGGAAAGACCCTAATAATTCATTTATGAAGGATGGGAACTCTTTATGGGTGACCTACATCCATATGCCCTTATTTAATAATGATAGAAAGGTATGATGGAGGGGATTCTGAGGTTGTGCAAAAAAAGGAAGGATATTCGATTGAAAATTTTTGTCATGATAATCAACAATTTAAAAATAGAAAGACCACAAGTGCAAAGAATTTAATGTTTCCACTTTAGGTTCTTTGTCAAGACAAGTGAGACGATACACTCCTGACCCATACTTATGAGTAATAATATATGGACCAATTCAGTTGGGGGAAAAAATTCCACATTTACTCTGTTCCAATGTAGTTACATGTTGATTTTCCTTAATTACAAGGTCACCAATTTTAGATTTGCACTCATTGACATGTTTGTTATATGCTCTACTAATGCATTGTTTATAAGCCTAGTGATGTTCAAGAGCTATTAAACACTTTTCACCTAACAAATCAAGTTGTGCTAGGTGATTTTGGCGATACTCTTCCTCAGGAATGAAGTCCTTTAAAGATACGCGGAGTGATGGAATTTGGGTTTCTAGGGGCACAATGACATTAGATCCATAAATGAGTGAATAGGGTGTGACACCATTAGGTGTTTGGATACTAGTTTCATAAGCTCGCAGGTCGAATGGGATCTAGGTATATTGATTCCTGCCTACGTCATTTATGATTTTCATAAGAATTTTGTTCATTATTTTGTTGAAAGCCTCAACATACCCATTTTCTTGGGGATAACATGGTGATGAAAAACTAAGCTTAATGTTGAATGTATCACAAAGATTATTAACCTCCTTATTCTTGAAGGATTTTCCATTGTCTGTGATAAGCTTTTGTGGGATGCCAAAATGACAAATGATATTTTGATATATGAAGTTAACGATAGGCCTGGATTTTGTCGAGGTCAAAGGAATAACTTCAACCCATTTAGTGAAGTATTCGGTTGTGGTAATGATTAAATTTTGTTGTTAATATGATTTCAGATTGATTACACCAAAAAGGTCTAATCCCTATTGAGATAAAGTCCATTAGTCCTGAGCATGTTGTAATCCTTGACTGGGAATGTGGATACAATTAGAATGGAGTTGGCATTCGATGCACTTCTTTATGTACGTGTAACAATCCTTAGTGATTGAAGTCCAGTATTACCCTAGCCATATGATGCGCTTGGTGATAACATTTCCACTGAAATGACAACCACAAGTACCATGGTGGACTTCTTCATTTGCCTTGGTTGATTCATGTGACTTAAGAAAACATAATAGTATCTCCTATGATAACTAAGCAAGTAATAATTTTAAAGAAAAGAAAATTTAGTGCCTTGTGATATGTCTGATGGGAATTTAGATTTAGGAAGATAATAAAATATTTGAGTGTACCATAAATCTGATGGATTTGCATCGATGGTGTAGATGGAAGGTAGCTCATTTTGATGTGAAGGATGGTCTAAGCATTGAATAACTGCATACATCTTAGTTTTATTGTTTGATCTTTCCATTTTGAAAGGGACAAGGGATCCTAAAGAATCCATAATGTCTGTGAACCTATTAGAGGATTGTGGGATGGCTTGATTAGTGTAATGGTTGAATGCACCAAGGATGAATTTGACAATGGCATTATGCTTTTGAAGGAATTCATTTTTGCATTGATGCTCTCCTTTGACTTGACTGATGATGAGTTGAGAATCTCCGTAGATTTCTATATTGTGGACACCTAAGAGAATAGAAATAATTAAACCCATGATTAAGGCCTCATATTCTGTCATGTTATTGGTACACTCAAAATTGAGTTTGAATGATAATGGAATGGGAATGTTATAGGGTGGTATAATAACTACATTGTCTCCTCCTACTTCTTGACATCTAGCACCATTAAATAAAAGGATCATTTTAACGAGGGTGAAATCTGATTCATAATCATCAGATTCATCAATGTTATTTATGCATTCGTAAGGAAAGTATTCATGATGTGGTTTATTATCTGGAAGAGGTTCTTCAACGATTTGATCAGCAATGTCCTGACCCTTAATAGAATTTTGTGGTATAATTTCCAATTCAAATTAAGTCATTAGCATGAGCCATCGAGTTATACAGTCATTTGGTTTGGCATGCATGGCTTTAAGCGGGTTAAAACTAGTGACAACGTATGTTTAATGGTTTATAAGATAGTGTCATAACTTGGAGGTGGAAAAATATAATGCACAACATATTTTTTTAGCCTTCGTATAATGTGTCTCATATTCATGAAGTGTGTGACTGATGTATTATACAAATTTCTCATGACCTTGACTATCACAGTGACAAAGCATGGCTCCTAAGGAATGTCCCAAAGTGGATATGTATAAGTAATATGGCTCTCCTTCGCATGGTGGAGTGAGGACAGGTGGTGAAAAAAAATATTGTTTAGTTTGATCAAATACCTTTTGATAATCTGATTCCTAATGAAACTCGACATCTTTGCAAAGTAGGTGATGAAAGGGTTGGTAATGGTTAGAGATTTGTGATATAAAGCATCGAATGGACTACAATTTTCCTTGAAGGCTACGCGGTTGGTTAAGATTAGAAGGTGGGGGAATTTCAATGATTTCCCTAACTTTTGTGGGGTCGACCTCTATTCTACATATAGATATAATAAACCCTATAAGTTTTCCGGTGAGAACACCAAAAACACATTTTATAGGATTAAGACAGTGGAAAAAATGAATAAGGTGAGTGAAAATCGATACTAGGACTTCGAGATGGTTTTTCTGATATTTATATTTTCCAAGGAGGTCATCAACATAATCCTCACCAATTTTATGGATAAGGTCATGAAATATGTATGTCATGGCGCATTGCTAGGTTGCCCCAATGTTTTTAAGTCCAAAGGTCATGACATGGTAGCAAAAGCTTCCCCAAGGGGTGATAAAAGATGTATTGTGTTGATCATCATGTGCAATGATGATTTGATTATAACTAGAAAAACCATCCATGAGGGAGAGCATTTCATGGTAGGTGGTTAGGTCAATGATTTGATCTATGTTTGGAAGAGAGAAATCATCCTTTGGCCAGGAAAGATTGAGATCCATGAAATATTTGTAAATGTAGATTTCACCTGAGGCCTTAGTTATGCAGACGATGTTGGAGACCCATTACAGATAATCAATAGGTATGATGAAAGTAGCTGTTAAAATACATTGTAGTTCTTCTTTAACAAGGAGAGCTATACAGGGGTGCATCTTGTGGAGTTTTTGTTTGACAGGTTTAGCAGCAGGATATGTGACTATGTTATGTACAGTAATGTTGGGGTTGATTCCAGACATATCACCATATGGCTAGGTTAAGGCTTCGTGATATTTTGTTAAGAATGTTGTGAATTCGTGTAATTCTTGTAGATCAAGAATTTGACTGAATTTGACTATTTGGGGATCCTGTGAGGTTTCTAGGTTAATATCGAGTGTGGAATCATTAAGAAGAATGGATGTTTCAAATGGTAGGGATCTCTGAAGTGAATTATCTTCATCTCCAATGTGGGAAAGGATATCTTGATCATCCTAACATAGAAGGATATCTATTGTGGGTAAATCTTCTTCAATCATTTCTGATAAAACAAATGGTAATATTTGATGGAGTGATTTGATTGATAGGTGAGTGGTCCTAAGGCTATAGTATTGATTAAAAAAAATTAGGTGGGATAAGTACATTATCATCTGTATCCATGGGATCCTCAGGCTTAGTATACGATAATGACACTAGTTTAGGAATGAGAATTTTTTGTTCACATGTGATGGTGTCAGTTACTTCTGGAGTGGATTTTCTATATCCTAAACCATTTTTCTCATATGGTTTGAGAGAGGACAAGGAAGGTTTGTCATGTTCTCCTTGTTTGTAACATCCATGGCCAAAGCATTTCCATGCGCAACAATGGAGATACATACGGGAAAATTTGGGATTATAAGGGATTTAAAATTTGATTTAGACGGGCTTGCATGATGTGACTTAGTCGAATTGGATGAAAAATTGTCAAGTCCACCATAAAAAAGATTCTTTTTGAGAAATGCCATTCCATAAGAGATAACATCCCCTACATTAGGGTCATACATGGGTTGCTTGTCAGGACATCTATAAGTTTTTGGTGATGGAAAAGATTTGAGCATGAGAAGGCGATATTCCCTAAGGGTGAGAAATTTCATGGACTCAGTAATGGAAGAATCACCCGATAGTTTCGAAGAAAGGATTGATGTGCTTGTGGAGGCTTGATCAAAAGATTCAGATATGGTTTTAGATACTAACACATCATCTGAATGGTACATCATATAACAGTCAATGAATGGATTTGGGTCAGCAGGGATAGTATGAGTTTTCCCTTCATGTTCATAATTAAGAAAATGATGGAGAGTGGAAGGAACACAACGCATGGTGCATATGCAAGGGTGGCCTAATAACATATTATATTGAAACTCACCTTCTATGATGTAGAAGAGTTCTGGTAGGGTTTTGGCACCAACTTTGAGTGGAAAGATGATGGTACCTAGCGTGGGTTTTATTGTGTCATTAAAGAAGTGTAATAGGATGAGGTCTTGAGCAAAAACCATGTTAGGAAACTTAAGTTTTTCAAAATCAAGGGAAAATATAATGTTGATGGCAGCACCACTATCGATCATGACTCTTTTGATAGAGATATCATTGACTTGAGAAGTAATAAAAAGCGGTAAGTCATGATCTTCGGGTCTAAGAGCAATTATCTCATATGGTTAGAATGAAATAGTGGTAGATGCTTTTAGAGTGCCTAAAAAATTTGTGAAAGAAGTTGGATCGCTAGTTGTGATAGTAATGGATTGAAGTACTTCCAACATGGCTTGTTTGTAAGCTGGTGATGTTTGGACAAGCTCATAGAGTGAAATTTTGACGAGAGATTGATGTAATTTTTTAATAGCTACTTTCTATAATGTGGTGAGGGGAAGAGTGACTATTTTTATTAAAACCTTGGATTTAGATGATGAAGTTTGATTAGGCCCTTCGAGATTTAATGATATCGAGACTTTATTTTTATCAGGTGGTGTTGAAAATTATAGCGATGAGGGTATAACGACAGGGTCCTTATCTTGTTTGGATTCAGGAGGTGTGTTGTCATAATCCTACAAGCGCATGGTAATATGAACATCATTAAATTGGTGATTATATGTTTTAGGGGAGATTCATTCAATGGCATTGTTTTTGTAGTTGACGCTGAATGAGAGGGAAGAAAGAATGAACTCCCAATCTTCTGAATTTTATGTTGAAAGGCCCTGCAATCTTCTACGACATGGCCTGGTGTTCTATGATAATTATAGAAGGAATCAAAGTCATACCAGGCAGGATTCCACCTCTGATAGTTTGATGGATTAGGAAGTGGTAACGTGATGAGTGATTCTTGTAACAGATTGTCCAAGATAGTAGCATATCGTCCTTTTGGTCTAAAAATAACCGGGAATTTATTTCTCTGGGACGTAGGTGAGACAGATTTTTTGACTGTGGTTAATTTACCTAGTACTCGTGAAGGTCTTATAGTTGTTCCAACAAAAGGATAATGGGGACCCTGCATAGGTGGAGGCCATAGATGGTAATCGGGTTGTGCAGGAGTGAACAAGTAAGGGTTGGATGTGTTTATTCATTGTGGAATGGAAAACATAGCATAAGTACTGACTGTAGGAATGTGATTAGCGGGTTGTGCCCCTATAATAATGGGATGATTGACTGGTATCATAAAGGAGGGATCATTCGAGGGATCTTGATTAGGATTTTGAATGATGTTTTTCTCTGGGGAACTTATAAGCCTAGGTTTTAATATAACAAGGGGCTCCCTAAAAGAAGGTCCGCCTCTCAGATGAAGAGGAGGGTAAAGAGGTGGAGGACCATAGAAATGATAAGTTTCATCATAATGAGGAATTTTAAAGACTTAAACAATGCCCTATTTACTAGGTCCCTTTGAAGTCTGAGAAGTATTGGATGAGTTTGGTGTATTTGTTAAAGTTGACGCTAATGAAGGACAAGGGTTCGAATAATATGGATGATGTAGTTTTCATGATTTTTTGGATTATTAATTTTTATAGGTGGTTGATGACTAAGGTCCTGGCTTGGTTTGGGTGGGGGCGGTTGAGCTAAGAATGTCTCAAGTGGTACCATGGTTATGTTTACAAAACTAGGTATAGGTGTAGATGTATTTGTACCCATAGATGTGGGCATTGCTTTTGGAATAGTTTCAAGTGAAGGCATGGAAACAGGTTTTGTGAGAAGTGGTGGTTCGACAGTTATGGGTTTATCAAGCATAGATATTGATTATGTGGGTGTTGAATCATTAAGTGATAAAGGTGTAGGGCTAGCTTGCACATCTTCTTGAGCAAGAGAAGGTTATCTAGTTACAATCTCAGGTTCTCTGGCCTTTGGTGTCAACTCTACAGAATTTTTTTCACTAGGAAATAAAATGGACTGAAGAATAGGTTCAATTTTTGTTATTTTATTAATGGTATGGACTACATTTTCTTGTGGTGATTTAGAAGATGAGGGGTGATTCAGAAATGGTTGTTTAAATATTTCAAGGTTCTGGGTTGGAGGTGTATTTATATCATCTAAGTGGAGATCACCCTTATCAATTAAATCCTGAAGGACATTGCGGAATGTGTGACACCTTTCTATGGCATGACCATTATCCCTATGAAACTTGCAATAATCATTATCATGGTATGAAATGGGTTTGGATATCGATATTTCAATAGGTTAGATGGGTAGAAGTGATATGATGTTGGAAGTAATTAGGTTATAAAAAACAACACTATAAGTTTTTGTTAGGTGTGTAATTACATTGTTGACAGAAATGCTCAGTAACGAACATTTATTTAGGAGTGGATTTGTCTACGATGACATTGGTGGCTATCTTGGACTTATCTGGATTAGGATTTGATTTAGATGGGAACTCCATTTTTGGTTTCTTGGGGCAGAGTTTCACCCAACCATCTTCTAGAGCTTGCAATTCCAATTTATGAGACATGGTAAAGGCCTCATCGAAGGCGTGGAATGTTTGAATTTATAGGGTAGATGACATGTGTTTAGCATAGGTGCGACAGAAAATCTTGATCAATTTTTTCTGTGGAAATGTGAAAGATATATAATTAGTGGCACCTCTCCAAAAGGTGACAAAATTAACAATGGATTCTTATTCAAATTTTTTGATGGCATATAAATCATTAATGGTGATTTTATGAGCTACACTTATGGAGAAATGGTCTAGGAAGAGCTGGGAAATCTACACAAAGGAAAATAAGGATTTTTTGGAATACTATTATTCTAGTCTAAGACTAGACCATCGAGGTCACAGGAAATGTTCTCAACATTAAACCTTGATCATGAGATATCAAATAGAATGCATGGTGAAAATCATGAATATGTTGTTGGGGGTATTATTCACTATAAAACTTATCTAAAAAAGTGTGAAAGATATCTAATTAGTGACACCTCTCCAACGGGCGATGAAATTAGCGACGGATTCTTCTTCAAATTATCTGATGGCATATAAATCATTAATGGTGATTTTACGAGCTACGTTTATAGAGAAATTGTTGAGGAAGAGCTAGGAAAGCTACACAAAGGAAAATAAGGAATGTTGTGGAATATTATTATTCAAGTCTAAGGTTGGACCAGTGAGGTCATGGGAAATAATCTCAACATTAAATATTTATCATGAGATATCAAATAGAATGATAAGTATATCTCATGATAAATATTTAATGTCGATTGGTTGTGATATCAACATTAAATATTTATCATGAGATATACTTCATCTCATAGCCAATTCACTATAGTACTTGATAAACTTAGGAAGCTCCCAGTGTTGGGGATATGGCTTGTATGGTACCGAAGGATGAATGGGTTTGTTAGAAATTTGTTCGTATGAGAGCATATTTTTAGACAAGGATGACCTAGATTCTAAACTAGATATGTGGCTTAAAAAATCCTGGAGAGGGCCTTCCTGATCCTATTGGTTTGAGGATGGGCTAGGTTGATATGAATATTGGGGCGAGTATGATTGATATTGTTGATGAATGTTTTTTTGATAGGGAATATTTTTTTGGGTGATATTTTTCTGATAGGAGAGATTATTTTTATAGCGGTGATTTTTTGTGGAATGTTCTATTGTGTGGTACTGTATTGAGGAATTTTCTGTTGAGGAACATACTATTGATGGATATGATGTTGATGTGGGACATTTTGTTAGGGGATTTTTTGTTGGGGGATGTTTCAATGTGTGTTAGTGTGGACATCATTACAAAATTTAGAGGCCTTCTCATTTACAAAATTAGTTAATATCTTTACCTAGCATAATTATCATTAGTTATATTAAAGTAAACCAATATCAAAAAATTGTTAAAATAAAAAACTAATTTGGTTAGTGTTTCCTCAAAAATTACTTATGTGAAATTTATATTTTCACTACTCGAATACCAAATGATGATGAGGTGGTTAGAATGAACAACAAACAACTCACATCCATATAAAATTATAAAATGCTGCAATGGTGACACATGGTTGACAAAATAACAAATTCCTCGTTAATTGACATATTTTGAAAGATATTACATTTTTCATTTACATATTTGTGGATACTTTAAAGTCATTCACTTGCATATGTATTTTTTTTGCAGCTCATATAGATAATTCCTACACATATCTCAAATGTTTTCTCTATGTATTCTTATGAAAAATATACCATTCTAAATATGAGCTATGACTGCTTGAATAACTAGTGTACTTTAATGGAAATTACAATTTATAATTATCTTTAAATAGACTCCTTACTATCACAGTTCAGATATGCATCCTAATTTTATCTTATAATTACTTCTATGACTTTAAAACTCTTCTTATAATTAAACAATTAATCCCACATTGACTGGTTGGCTTAGTCTAGGATAACATGTAAACTCTAATATATCATGATCCTTATGTTAAAAAGGTTGATGCCACAATGGAAGTGGACCTCTTACTAAAACAATGGTCGATTGGCTGTGAGATGAGTATGTTTACTTGCTCAGACTTTCCATCTCCTCCTCTATGGATGCATAACCTAAAAATTTATATACCATGTAAAATAGATTCTAAATACATGCCTTGCTACCCAAAGTTATGTATTGTTATTCCATCCATCTTGTAATTTCTTATTTGAATCTAGAAATCCTAAAAAAAATTATTTAAATTAACCTTGCATTGGTTTGTTGGCTTATCCCACGATAAAAAATAAACTCCAATAAATCATGATCCTTATACCAATCGGGGGTGACGCCACAATGGAAGTGGATCTCTTACTAACATAATTGTTGATTTGTTGTGGGATGCATATGTTTTCTTGAACAACCTTCTCATCTCCTCTATGGATTTTTATGAGCTAAGAAAACATGTGTTTGTGTATACACATGTGTGTTTCATGTACAATTGACTATAAATACATGCATTACTACCGAAAGTTATATATGCCCCTTTGAGCATGTGTATTTTAATTACTAGTATGAATCTAAAAATCCTCATACACTCAAAAATTTAATTGCACATTACTTGGTTAGTGTTGGTAAAATAATTTTTCAGGTGGGAAATTACTAAACTCTCACCAATAGTGTATGGGAATAAGTCCCTCTACTTGAATGGGGTAGCTCCATTTATTTAAAAAATGAAATATTTACACTATGATAATTACTTGGGTGTGGCATTTCAACCTAGGATCACACATGAGTACTTCCCTACATTGTGGCAGAGTGCTTGTAGATTCTACAAGGGAGGAAAATTTATAAAGGAGAGATGTGAAGAGAATAATGAAGGGAGTTTTGCATAATAAATAATACATTAGAGTTCATTGTTTCCAAAACCTGAATATACCCATGAATTTAATGAGAATACACCTTGAGAATAAACAAGGAATAAAGCACACAAAACATGAAGTCTTAATGCATAATATTCAACAAGTACATGGTCATGGAGTATAATTTAGATAGAGAGAAAACATAGGCAAAGAAAATAGAGGAATTTTTTTCACTTGTTCCTAGAGAGAGTATGAGAGACATTAAAAAATAATAGCCATCCTTTGAAGTGAGGAGCCTCTCCCAAATTATAGCTTTACAATGTAACTCTTCATTTACCCCCCACATGCCTCTTTATTTCCTTATTCAACTTGTGAATTTTCATTTTCACAGGTAGTGAGAAAATAAGCCCCCTTTTATAAATCAAAAGAGCCTTCTACATTTCAACATTAGAGTCACTTACATGAATTAACAAAATACAATGATTTCTTACAACAAATAATTAAATAGGGCAAAGGAAAGAGGAGAAATAATGAGGAGAGGAAAGTAGAAATGATCCAAAACATGGATGAAGATGCCTCCACCTTCAATGAAGATCAGACCTAAAGATGTTGAACATGAAAAATTTACCCATCCTGAACCTCCATATTAATGTATTGATGAAGACTTCCGATGAAGACATTTTGAACACTTTTCCCCCTTTGAAAGCTCTTGAAATAATCATTTACCATAAAAAAAAATTCAACATTCTTGGTGTGCAACATAAAAAACCCTGCATGCACCATAAAAAGTAGAAATATGATTACCTGCATCTTAGGAACTACCTCTAGGAAACTTTAGGAAGTTTTTCCTTGAACCAAAAGGTAAGGGATAATATCATGCAAATTCCAAAGGACCAAAACGGTTTACCCATGGGATGGTTGAAACCAACACCATCAAGTGAATCAAAAAATTATAGGCACGTGGTTCTTCATATGAATAGATTTGCCAATCTCCATTCTAGGGGAAGTTCCTTGATGTGAAGATCGAATGGTAGACACTTCATTCCTCAGTGTGGTTTCCAAAAATTATTGGCAATATTTTATGTCACTGTGATTTATTTGGTCTCTTCATGGGCTTGCCTACATTATTTGACATAAAACTTTCAATATTGGAGATATCATCTATCGACGGGATGATCTTAAATCTATGTTTGAGAGGGGAAGCTCCCTCATATGATGAGTTTTTGTGTAATTTTAGCCTAGAAAGCATCCAAAAGGGGAAATACAGGAAAGTGGGAGGAATTGAAGGAGGAATACACTTGAAAATAATGGAGAGGGGGGGTATGCATAGACTATGCTAAAAAGTACATGAAAGATTGAATGTTAATACCTTGAATGAAAATAAAAGAAATAAAAGGTTACATTTGACATAATAACAAACATAACCACCAATAATCTCAAGACAAAAATTTCTATAAGCATCCATGTGTTTCTTCTTGAAAAGGAACACAAAGTTTCCTTGTTGTCTTCTCTTTAGCAAAGTCTAAACAATGGAAAATCTCCTAGAGATTATGTTGATGAGAAAATAGGGAGGATGTCTAAAAATTTAATTGATATGAAATCAATCATGTTACATATCTATGGAGTTGCAATGCTTATATGCATTATATAGTTGATTAAAAAAAACCAAGTGGTTTGAACAAACTCAATAACAACCTACATGTTACTACAATAGATTCTCATAAATATACAATATGAAAACTATATGATTTAAACAAATAAAACCATATAACAACTAATTACTCATGTAATTTACCTAAGTAACTAATAATTACCTAAGGTAAAATAAATCAAATCTACATATGGTAATGGTAAATAATGTAAAATTACTACTACATAAGGTTTTACCTAACATTCCCCCCCTTAATTTTGCATTTCCTCAAGAGAAGATGAGAGGAACTCTTGGAACATCTTAAATTTGTCACATCTAAGTGACTTCGTGAAGATATTTTCTTGTTATTTAGATGTTGGGAAAAACTGAAGCTGAATGTTGTGTTTCAAAACATTCTCATGGATGAAATGTACATATACCTCAATGTGCTTCGTTCTCTCGTGAAATATTGGATTCCAAACAAGTCTGAGAAAACATTCCTTATCTATACATAAGGTGGTATATTTTTCATGTGGTAGTCCAAGTCCCTCAAGTATGTGGTGTAGCTATATCACTTCGTAAATAGCTCCACCTACAACATGAATTTTAATTCTATGGAAGATTGAGAACCAAATTTTTTTTACTTGCTTCCCCGTGATATTGGACCACATCCTAAAAGGAATACAAATCTAGAAGTGGATTTCTTGTCATCAATATTACTTTCATGATCTGAATTTGAATATCTAGTCAAGAATAACTGATCATTCTTCTTGTAGTATAGACCAAAATCCATAGTTCCCTTTAGATATCTCAAGATCTGCCTTGCTATTTTCCAATGACAAACTTTGGGTTCTTGCATGAACCGTGAAAGATATCAAACCACAAAGCTGATATCTAGTCTAGTATAAGTTAGGTAAATGAGACTCCCAATCAAATGGTGATAGAGAGTTTAATTTACCAGTGGAGATGAATTTGTATAAGACAATTGAATTCATGTCTCTATAGGTGTGGGAATCAATGTGCAAGCCATCATCCTGAATTTCTTGAGCATGGTATTAGCATATTTCAATTGAGAAACAAATATATTGTTTTTATCATATTCCAATCCAAGAGAGTAGTGCATCAACATGATATCTATCATGTTGAATGATTGATTCATATATTTATTCATTGCATCAATCATTTTCAATGTTTTCATTGATGACTAGATCATCAACATATACAACAACAATGACAATATCTCCTCCTTGCTTCTTGCGGTAAAAATATGGATCATATAGATTCCTCACAAATCTATGCTAAATGAGATTCTCATCAATCTTAATAAACCATGGATGGGGAGCATGTTTAATTCCGCACAGTGATTTTATGATTCTACATACCTATTCTTCTTTTCTAGGTATGACAAAACACTATGGTTGAGTCATGTAGACTTTTTCCTGCATGTCTCCATTGACAAAGGCACTTTTTCACGTCCATCTAGTGAACTTTCCATCCAAACTGTGCATCTAGAGAAAATATCATCCTCATCATTTTGATCTTAGTTGGGGAGAAAATGTCTCCTCATAGTCTATGCCTTCCTTTTGAGTGTTCCCCTTTGCTACAAATCTGACTTTGTACTTTTCAATGGTTCCAGCTGCTTTGTACTTGGTTTTGAAAATCAATCTTCATCCAGTGGGCTTCTTCCCTAGTTGAATATGTATAAGTTATCAAGTGTTATTCTTCATCATTAATGGATACTCATCATCCATGTTTGTAGTCACAAAATCATGCACTTTGGACATTTATTTATCTCGGTCTCATACTTCTATTTAGAAGGTTTTTGAGTGAAGAAAGTACTAATTAACATTTGTCTTTTGGCCATCTTATTTTACTTGTATTTCATCATTTCCGCACATTTTTATCCACATGTCCAGTCTTTTTCAGAATTTTCCCATCATTTTAGCCTCAGCTGGGGTGCCCAAGGTAGTACTGGGGCAGTCGTGGGCACCCTGGTCCAACCATGGGCACCTCGGTCCTTTTTCTACTTTCTCGCCACTTTTTGAGATCTTTCTAGTTGTTTTTCATCATTATCGTCTTTGGTAGTTAGCCATGTCAGGGTTAATTATGAAATTAGATCAAGAGAACCCTATAAATATGAAGCTATGAGACCATAATGAGGGACCTAGCATCATATACTACTATCACTCATCTAGAGTTGCATCCATCTATTGCATTTGCATCCATATAGTTCCATCATCAAGGCACAAGTTAGGAAGTCTACATCACACTTCATAGGGGGGATTCTATTTTATCCATGCACACATGCTATTACATTTTATACATTTATTTATTGTTCTCTACTTCACAAAGTGTGATAGGAACAAGAGAACCTAGGGCACGACATGCACATATACACCAGAACTACATTTGGGTTTGAAATATAGTACAACGCTCAGAGTAGTAAGCCCATTGTTATGGAAGCTAAGGTCAGTCTGACCCATTCATTTGCATTTTTTTATTTTTAGGGTTTGATACTTATTTTATCTATTGTAGTTATTCAATATCATCTTGCATTATTTGGCACATTCGGAGTAGTTTACAAAAATTCAGTGCGACAACCAGCGAAGGTTACAAATTATCTTCTGACCCTGTGAAGACCAACTTCCAAGATTTTTCAAAGATCAGGGCACATATTCTACATATTGGAGCACCCTTTGGTACCCCAATCCCTTCTTAGGCACTCCAATACCTCCATATCTCATAGATCTAGCCTTTTTGGGACCTCTGCACATTCGTTCCTATTCCTGGAATTTCCAGTTAGACCTTCGATAGTCATTTGTTATCAACTAAGTTCCTTCCTTACCTTCTTCTTAGATATTATGGTTTCATTTCAATTAGTTTAATTATATATGTACTTCATATTTCGTTAACACATTTATTTATAGTTTTTATGTCCTCCCAAATTAGATTAACTATCCCCATACTACCTCTTATTAGTTAATTTTAGTCAATCAATGACATATTTCCAAGCTTTAGACTATACATATTTTTTATTTGTAGATAGCTCAACAGATTAAACAACTCTACCCATTAGGGAAAAAAATTATCTCTTCATGATATTTGATGTAATTTTATGGTCTATGAGTGGATTTGTTCAAAGGACAATCCAATTTTGCATCTCAAATCATGTGTGTATACCATTGAGGCATATGTTGAACTATTCTCATGGGTTTTGGTCTTGACAGATCATCACCATCATCCCCATCATCAGTGAGAACATCATCTTATGTTTTCACAACAAGGGTACTTTAAACGTCTTGTGAGTTTTTAAAAGGATTTGTAGTCACAAAATCATGCACTTACTACTATTATTATACCACTAAGTATGTGGTTTTATATATGAATCTTACGTAAGAAAAGTATCTACGAATGACTCATCCCATTGTCCAATCATCAGTCAAGTTGGTATTTTTCAATGTTTGTTTTGCACAGTCATCACTCACTTGCATTTTTTTGTCATGTCTTAGGGGCTCCTATCTGTCAGTAACCACTTAGTTGTCATCACTAGTCTCTGACTAGGTTACCTAGGAAGGGATTAGGGCACCAAGGGTGCCTAGTCCTGATTTCTAGGCATCATGGTCCCCATCGCACTTGGTTTTAATTTAGACATTTGATGTCAATATCTTTGGTTTTCCCTCTCATATCCCTAGGTGATAGTTTTCATTTTGGGTCACTAGTGTTAAAATTTAGACAAGAGATCCCTATATAAACACAACATACATACTACCTTATGGGCGGACTATTTCTACTAAGGGCTAGCTATCTACATGGAGGAAGGAACTACATTTAGGCACTATTTCGCATCACAGAATAAATAGGAAAGGGGAGTCCATTCTATTCCATCTACCATTTTACATTCTATTTAGGTATTTCCTACTATCTCTACATCATTGGTGCTAGGGTATCCTAGGCACATAATTGCACACACAAGCACACATAACCACATTGGGTCTAGTATGTAGTACAGTGCTTAGTTGTAAGTCCACCATTGTGGCCGCTAAGGATAGTCTTAACCCCTTCATATGCATCTTTATTTTTTTAGGGTTTGATGCTTTGTGTGGAGTTTTCTAGGTGATTCTTCATTGCAAGTTTACAGTGACATCAATGAATAAAATGTGACATTAATGTGACAAAAGGTGAAGTATTGTGAAGACCTAGTGACCATACTAGGATCAAGTTCCGAGCTATTCCAACCAGACTAGGGCACCGCAATTTTAGACATGGGCGCACCCCAGGCACCCTAATAATTCTTAGGTGCTCCTGAGTCTGCCAGTTCTACCTTCTACTGCAATTTTATGAGGTTCGTTATGACACTTCTGTTCCTCCATTTCATCATCCATTTTCAGTCCCAGATCACTGCAAGGAAAGTCCAATTCAGGTAAGTACCTTTCCCCTTTCATTTCATTTCATTTAAAATATCAAATTAATTACTTAGCATTTACATTTTAGTATATTTCATTTATTACATTGTTGTACTCTTAGATTCATAATAAAATTTCAGATTTTATAGAATCATTTTGGTGAACCCATAGATTAGAAAATTGTTTCCCTAGGATCCACTAAAACCATAATGGCTAAGGATAGATCTTCTCCTTCTCGGCTCATCATGCCTCATGTTAGTGTCAATCCAATCTATGATGAGGCCACTATCGCTAAGCTCATGGATATCTATAAAAATGTTACCATGTCAGATGGTATTCCATAACAAATCTTAGCTACCGAACACCATCTACATACTAGCTTTAAAAATTCTTCTATTGGCCTTGTTTCTGATGTGATGAGCTTCACTTGTTGTACACCATGTTATATGGTTAGCCATGATCCTCCTTCTGAGATTTCTAAAGAAATTCTATATTTTTCTCTTATCGATTTCATGCTTGGTCTTGACGATAGTACCCATGTGCATATTTATTTTCCTCCTAATCAGATCACTGCTATAGTTGCATCTCATACTTCTCCTATTTATGATATTGCTTCTTGTGATCCATCACATACTAGTTCTTATAATTCTCCATACTATGTTGATGATCCAATTGATAATACACTTGATGACATTTTCATATCTGATTCTCTATATGATTTCGATGAAACAATTAATAGTCATGATTCTACTACTTTACATACTACTGAGTGTGAATCTCCTACTTCATTTTCATCTTCTCCTGAGGTTATATCTAGCATTGTGCATGAGTCATCTCCATCTATTATTTAATATCCTCCTACCACTTCATCTCCTTCTATTCCACCTCCTCAAATCACTCCATCTCCATCTAGTTATTTGTGACTTGTTCTCTCATTGTACATCTTCCATTGCTCGATTCATATCCTAGGAATGTTTCTGATGCTAGTCCTACCACTTCTATAGATGTTCAATGTTCTTCATATCCTATAGTTTCTTTGCCACCTACACCTAGTGTGCCTTTAACATCAAAATCTCCTTTGTATCCTCTAGATGTCCCTATGATTACTCAGAATGGAAAGTTACAACCGACTAACACATTATTTCCATCCTTTACTATTCCTTCATAGGACATCTGGTCTCTCATGCATGCTGTAGGTCACTTACAATCTCAAGTTCAATCACTTACACTAGAAAGCAAGGCCTACTTGCGCTTCCATTGATTACAATTTATTACATGACAACCCTATTCCTAAGAAGATTCATCACTCAACGTTTCCTAATGATTTTTATCATGCCTACCTTTTCATGTTTTGATGGTACTGGAAACCCTTACTTGCATCTCAAACATTACCGCATGGCTATGGCTTCATATTCTAATGATCAATTATTTCTCAAGGAATTTTGGCACAATCTAACCAATGATGCCTTACAATGGTATACTCATCTCCCATTTGGATCTATTAGCACTTATTATGAGATGGAAGATGTTTTTCTACATAACTTTATCATCAATAATGGCCCTAGAGTTACTTATGACCATCTACCTACCTTACATCAGGGCAACATAGAACCAATCATGGATTGCATCTTACGATTCAATGCTTTTATGCACCAATTAGTCTTCCAACCTATTGACTTAGAGAAGTAATTCATATTCTATCATGGTTTGATTCCTGCACTAAAGTAAAGATTGCAATATGACACATGTGATTCATTCACACTTCTATGCTATAAAGTCATTGATATAGAACAAGACCTCATTGCTACACATGTTATAGATCCTCCACCTATTGTTACCCACTGCTATATCATCTAGTTCTTCTCAATTTCCATCAATTGAGTATCCTTCACGATATCCATATCTACTGGACAAGAAAGATTAACCTACTACATCAAAAAAACATCCTTCTTATCCTACTTCACAGTAAGCTACACTTCCATCTACTCTGCTTATTTCATGTGAGCCATTTCATTTATCTCATCATGCTCGACCACATGATGTGTTGCATAATTTACTTGACAAGCATCTAATTTTTTTACCCTCAAACTAACATCATCCACAACATCACTTACAATGTGCCAGCATGATCGGCCCTATTGTAATTATCATTGTATAAATGGCCATAGGGACAATGATTTCTTCATCCCTTCATGATAGTTTGCAATAATTAGAGGATAAGGGAATAATCTCCTTTGGCTCTTGCTCACATGAGAGGTCCAAATCTCCTCTCCCTCATCAATGAGCTACTACTCTAGTTGAGTTGTCTCCTCCATCTAGTTCTAAGGTTATTATTCGTCCATCGCCACAGGTTGTTACTCATGAGAGCTCTCCATCGCATACATCCATCGTTTCACCATCTCATCCATTCATCCATCACATCATGCATTACTGCCTCACATTGGCTTCCATAGCCCTTGGCATTTGCACAATCCCACTGCCTCTCCACATGACATTCAATTTGGTTCATATGCTCATTGCTACTTTCATTCCACATGCTTCCACCACTTTGCTACGTTGCCTTGTTCTTTGGTAGGTGATTGCTATCACCTTATCCCTCGATGACACTCATGTTCTTATAGTTCTTACATGACTATTGATGGATCTATTACAATAATAACCTCTCTTCACATGCTTCGTTGATTCATATAGCACACTCTATCAAATAATTTCCCGATAATGCACTCTTGCTTTACATGGTTCATTATTGATTGTTGAGGGGTCTTATCTAAATGAACCTAATCATCTATACGATAAGGGACATCGTTAATCTTATCCCCCCTATACTCATCACACTAACATATTACGATTCACCTACATGACACATTTAGCACATCACCAATCATTCATCACAAAAATGTTAATTTTGCAATCATACATTATCATATCATCATATACATTATACTATTATCATACATTGTTACACATTATCCATTATATGAGAAATTCTCAACTCATGTCATATACAAACAATTCAAATCAATACATAATTAACACATTATGCAACACGTCACATCACAGTATATTAACAAACATGGACATACATCAATACATGCACATCACATCAATAAACATAAAATATAATCATCGTATCCCAATAAATACATCTATATATTTATCGATTACAATCATAGTCATAAAACATATCATCACTAGGGGGAAAATCCCCTACATCGAATACATCAATACAACTCATATCTCATCATCATTGTCACTCTTTGGTACTACAAGAGCTCTAGAACTTGATGCTTTACCACTAACTCTGTGCCATTGATCATGACCTCTATATCTCTCCACCTGCTTCCTCTATAGTAGTGTAACCTCTGTAGATTTCTCTGCAAACTGACTCTGTAGCTTCGATGAAACGTGCAAACACATCCTGTGCTAAATGACCACCACCAACCGCCTCTATGTAGCTCATTGTGTCTTCACATTCCTCATCCCTCTCACTTAGCAACATGGTACATGTCATTGATTCTATGCCACTGGATCAAACAAATGGGCATGCTCTCCCATAATGTCATCCACACGTTCCAACATCCCTCCACCTGTAAGTATATCGATGGGCACATTCTGCTTCAATGTGCAGATGGATGTGTCCATGAATAAGGACCAATATGTGTCACCTAAAATCAATAACACAAGACATTAGACAACCATATCCATCACATAAACAAATAAAAAACCATACAACATAACTATATAGATACTCATACTCTGCTATCGCCACCGCTACGCTATCTAGGGAAGCTCCTTACCCCTCTACTCCTCCCTATGGTAATCCTACTGCATCCACGAATAATGGAAATAAAAAACCCATCAATGTACTTCCCACCATGCACGATATGCCTTTGTACACCCCCACATCATCAGTGCATCTATTGGATCTACCACCGCATCAGCCTCGTATGGCCTGGGAGGTATTAACTTCTCTCCTATGGCCCTCGGTCTATCTCCAATCCTTCTCAGTTCTCTAATAACTCTAACCCAAACATATAGCTATGGGGGAACATCATGGGACATACCAAACTATCAAGATACTTAGTCAACCTAAAATAATTTGATCACCCTTGGAAACCGTTCCTCCAACCACATAGTCCTCCGTATGCACCATAGCTCTACCACATCTTTTGGACATCCTCCATAGCATCGGTATGGCCTCCATATCACTTCCTCTGGTCCCATCTGATTTATCAATGCTATATAGGTGTCATTATCCATCTTCTGCCCAAGTACACCAACACACCTCCTAGCAAATATGTTTGGCCTAGCCCACTCTTGTCGTGGACCACCATCTGGCCTCAATATTGCTATATGCTCATAAGCCCATACATGCAATAATGTAGTCACTCAAATCCCACCTCTATGCTCCTCCTAATTAAATTTTTATAGATTTCTATACAGGTGGGCCAACACACATCGTGCCCATGCATATCTAGTACTCCCCTCCTCTATCCTACAAAAAATATTGTGCATATTATATAAGATGCCCACACCACCTCCCTCTACTGCAATCAATGATGTAATAACCATGGCCATAAACTTCCACAAACTTGGAACCCCTAATCTCAAAATTACATCCAAGCTAATATGGGCCTCGGTAGGTACTCAAGTCCCCACAAAATACCACCTAGCAGCCCTCATCTTTCTCTCTATATTCTCCACTACCATGACATGTACCCTCTCACCAAAAATTGGTAATCACATTATGCGATATACATCCTCTAATGTGACTATCATCTCACTAGTAGGTAACCAAAAAGTATAAGTGTTTGCACACACCATCTCTCACACAACACTGTCAACATAGGCATATTATGGGGCACATACCCCATCCTCACTATGTGCCATAGGCCGACACAGTCCATAACCTCCCAATCATCATCTGATAAACCCAACCCAAGAAAAGTACTCAAGTGGTGACCACCATGGAACTCCCTCGAATGGATATCCCTCTACACACCACAAAACAACACCAAACACAATGTTAGAACACCATACAAATACACACATGATCACTCACGACATCACTACACATAAAAATTCACATTTACACTCCTTCGGATTGAATTCACACTTTCAAGATAGGGGCACCCAGAAGTAGGACTAAGGCCCAGATGAGTAGGATACCAGAGCCCAGGTTTGGATGCTTCTGTCCCGAAGGCCACTAGTGCCTTCACCGCTCTTGTTTAGGTATATAAATCATTGAGAAAAACAAAATTCACAATTTTTCAAAAATTTCACCAAAAATGATTACTACACCTGCATATTTCTGACAAAAACTCACACTTACCAACTTCTTTGTCATACGTGATGCCACGACAGTCACTACCATCTCAAAACAGATAGGTTGTGGCGCTCTCACTTGCGGCATCCTTGTATGCACTCAAAGCTCATTCTCAACACTTGCACGCAAAAGAGAAATTGAGTTGACTAATCACTTTTTCACTTTCTTATCTATAATTACTTTTCGTTACCCACTCTACTATGTTCATTATTTTGCAATCATTCACTACCCAACTAATACACGTCGCACATGAATTTTCGTCACATATCTTGAGCATTTTTACTTTAATTTATACCCCATTTACAGACATTCTATTTAGAATTCCACCTACCATCATATCGTACATATGACACATACAACATGTTAATTATCCTCTGATGTTGATTTTCACTCAATATACAAATGTTTTTATGATATATCTATCATAAATTATCTATTACATGCTTACTTTTACGCTCAATGTTCCTTCTCCTCATCACTTCCCCATTTGCATGATAAAGGGTGACATATAATTGGGATCATCCTATAATTCCCCTTACACTAACTATGTAATCATTCATATACTTCTAAATTCATCATTTATCAAATATTTACTAATATACCATGCGATATTTCATCATTTTCTATCGATTCCCCATAATGATCTAACCTGGGGGCAACAAGCGTAAAATCTCTTTATAAGTAAATAACCAAAAAACCAATCAATCAATCAACCAATCAACCATCAACATGTTCAAGTATCTAACAATTGAAATTATACCATTTAATCGAAATAATACAACAAAATCAACCTCTCAGATGACCTAACTTGGAGTTATTTTTGGCCTCCCAGATGATCTAACTTGCGAGTTACATCATTATTTTCCTAGATGACCTAACTTAGTAAGTTATTCTACATTTAGTGTTTTACTTCTAGATGACCAAACTTGGAACCCATCACACACACATTGCAGTGACACCCGTGGAGTGGGGGAAATGAGACATCATTTCCTTTCCTATACTACTCCTATATGTGTCAACTTTTTTAATCAAAATATTTGGATCCAAAATCATTGAAAATTTGATTTGTGTCCATCTACAACAAATAGATATTTTAAAGATGTAGTTAAAGGTTGGATAATAACACACTTTTCTCCCTACACTCTTCCTCTGGTGGCAGGATACCTAAATCCTCTAGTTTTTCATACACACGCTAATCAGGTTAGGAATTGATCATTCCCCACACCCCATCACCATCATCATCATACAAACATTTGAAATCATTAATCATCCAACATCAAAATCATCATTCTCATTTAGTGCACTTCATCACAATATTACGTCTCTCTCTACACTACATGGATCAACATGTTGATCCATGGTTCGTCACACTATATGTTTTCATTTGGATCACTTTTCTACCATATCTGCACATGATCTTCTATAGCATAGTGCTTCTTCAAACTTCTCTTGGGTACAAATCTCTAACTACTTTATGTTATTGATCTTTTACTCACTAATATAAAGTGGGGGAAAATGTAGTCATAAAATCACGCACTTACTACTATTATTATACCACCAAGTATGTTATTTTATATATGGATCTTGTGTAAGAAAAATATTCACTGATGACCCATTCCATAGTTTAGTCATCTGTCTTTTTGTTATTTTTGTAGTTTTTCTTGGACATTTTTCATTCACTTACACATTTTTGGTCAGGACTCAAAGATAACTATCTGTCACTACTCACTCATTTTTCATCACTAGTCTTAGACTAGGGTGCCTAGAGAGGGATAAAGGTGCCTAGGGTGTTTTGGTCCTTCATTCTAGGAACCCTGGTCCCCATCACATTTGGTTTTATTTTTGATGTTCGAGGTTGGTCTTTTTGGTTTTTTCTCTCATCTCCCTAGGTACTAGTCGGAATGTCATGTCATTAGTGTCAAAATTAGATCCATAGATCCCTATATAAATACAACATACATACTACCTTATGTGGGAACTATTTCTAATAAGGGATAGCTATCTACATATAGCAAGGAATTGCATTTGGGAACTATTCTTCATCACACACTACATATTAAGGGAATTGCATTCTATTCCATCCACCATATTACATTTTATCTAGTTATTCTTTGTTATCTCTGCGTTATTGGCACTAGGGAAACCTAGGAACATTATTACACACATAACTACATTGCGTCTGAGATGTAATACAACACTTAGTTCTAAGTCCACCATTATGGCCACTAAGGATAGTCTGACCCCTTCATATGCATCTTTATTTTTTTAGGCTTTGATGTTTTGTGTGGGGTTTTGTAGGTGATTCTTCATTGTAGGTTTACAGTGACATCAAAAAAGTAAATGTGACATTAAAGTGAAAAAATGTGAAGTGTTTTGAAGACCTAGCGACCATACCATAATCATATTCCAAGTTTTTCAACAAACTAGGGTGCCCCATGTGCCCTCATCCTTCCCAGGCACCCCATTCTGGCCAGATCTAGCTCCGCTAATTTTTTAAGGTTCGTAACGATGCTTTTTTCCGCCATTTCGTCACTCTGTTCAGTCCCAAATGATTTTGAGGTAAGTCTAATTTAGGTAAGTACCTTTACCCTTTCATTTCATTTTATTTAAAATATCAAATAAATTACTTAGCATTTACATTTTAGTATATTTCATTTATTACATTGTTGTACTCTTAGATTCATAATAAAATTCAAATTTTATAGAATCAAGATCCTCAATTTATTTATTCTCAAAAAACTCAACATCATTGTTGGTGTAGATCTGTGTTTCCTGTGTCCTGTCCAGGTGAGTGTATGAGTAATCAAGAAACACGAGACCACGTCGAGTATACAAGGGCTTAGTACCTTGGAGATGGAGATAGATGATACGAGCGCAAAGAAAGCAGCTGCATGATATCAAGAAGCTAGATATGTAAAACTAAACCAGATAGGATTAGAACACAGTATGTGGGGGTTGCCCGGACAGTACCAGTTCCAAGAGGATTTCAACTCCCTTGGAGGATGTCAACCCTCGTGTCAGACAAGATAATAATAGATCATGAATAGTAGTAAAAATATAAAATAGACAAGTAACTAAAATAACAAGGGTGCTTAGCTTATGTCTTTGATATGGAAATGAACTGGGCATCAAGATGGTAAAATGACGAATTAAGACAAAGATTTATCCTGTCAAACGGGCAGAACTCGGTCTAAGCTCTTTTGTAGGCCTAGATTTCTAAAAATCTTTGATCCTTTCTCTTCCTTTAAAAAAAAATGTTCTCCTTAATATATATATATATATCCCTTTGAAATAATCTCCCTCCCTTAAATATGGGGGAAAAACCCCATATTTATAGCTTAGATATGAGACTTAACTGTAGGTTAGATGATACTCAGGGTATAGTAAAGTAACCTGATTTAGGGATGTGATGTGATCAACGTGGGTCCCATAATTTGACTTTTTAGGCAAAGTGGGTGACATGGTTTGAATGGGGGTGAAATAAAGATTTCATTTTAAAAGAAGGTTTCAGAGATTTGCATTATGAATTAAATAATTTGTGAGAGATGGGGGATGATGCCAAAAATTTAATTATCAAATGGGTCCATATGGATCCCATTGATAATTCAATTTAAGAGAAAGAACTCTTTTTTTAAAAAAAAGTGTCAGAGATATGCATTATGAATTAAATAGTTTGTGAGAGATGGGGGATGATGCAAAAAATTGAATTATCAAATGGGTCCATATGAAGCCCATTGATAATTCAATTTAAGAGAAAGAACTCTTTTTTAAAAAGAAGAGTGTTCAGAAGATATGCATTATGAATTAAATAATTTGTGAGAGATGGGGGATGATGCCAAAAATTGAATTATCACATGGGTCCATATGGATTCCATTGATAATCAATCAAATAATGTGAACAAATAGATAGGATTTTATTTAATTTAAGATAAAGATAAGCGGGGATGGAAATTACATGAATATAAGATGTCGGGAGGGCGCTATACCAAAAATAGGTGTCTACAGTTGGTTTAGACTTTCTCGGTCTTATAATCCATAATTTTGTACTCAATAACTTCTTCATTATATCCAATGAATATGTACTTCTTTGCTTGCATATATAGCTTCTTCCTCTTTTTTGGGGGAATATGCATGCTATATTTACACCCAAAGAAAATGAGGCATACAATGGATGGCTTCCATTCTGACCATGCCTCATGTGGTGTGACTCCAATAAGATTAACTTATAATTTTCAAACTTGAACCATTCACAAGGATCTAGGAACTCAACATCAATTTTACGGGCTTTAATTACTCCCAAAATTGATTAATTCCCTTAAAAACATGCACCTCAGTCTGATTTTCAATCACAACACTGAAATGTGCACACACTCATTCTGTTATGGATTATGGATACCTAAGTCCATTTTTCCTATTTTAATTGATAAATGCTTAATCAAATTAATACAAATCCATTATTGAATTTTTTGATGAAAACCATCGTCAAATAGAAATAAAACATCCACAAGAATGAAATTGATAACGGAGTTCACCCAAATGGGCTACGTCTTCAGATTCTCAAAAAGAGAATCGATCTATTTAACATCCAATGAAGCAAAATAACACTTCAATAATGAAAAATAGATCACAAAACCTATGCAAATGGGTTGATACCAAACCTCATGGAACTCTGCAATCTGTCATAAACATGTTCTAAAGTCCATCAATTGCCCCTACAGTGTCTTCACAATGCGTTCTCCAATAAATGTACTCGAAAAAGCACCTACAAAAGGAGGATCCTAAGCATTACATGAAAAAAAATTACATGGTTGGATTTCTCTTGGAAAAATGAACATTTTTCATTTTTACACTAAGGCCTCATTTTGCCCCTAAGTGCTCCAAAATGGAGGATTTCCAAAACTTCTATCTTAAGATCTATGGCTCTACTCAGGCCAGAATGTACCATTCAAATACAATGAGCTCCCTTTTAAACCATGTCAAGCTCTATGGTCATGTTTTTGGGGTATATTTTTTTTAACATGGTGGTGGGGGTTCGAATCTCCCCACTGACTCCACCTTTTTAACCAAATCTCGTGGATTTGCCAAATAACACTAAGGCTATTATTGGTATTTATAACCCACGCTTCACATTTGGATTTACCAACTTTGCATTTCCATGCTTTTATTTTTTGCCACCCCACGTGGCTTCCACCTATTTGTTTCTCACTATCCACGTGGACCATGTTGGCAGGGGGAACAAATTTGTTTGGACATGCATCATCCATATCTCCATGTAGCCTCCTTCTAGTTCAATGGGGGCGTTATTTTGATGTCCCACATGCATGGGAATACAACATGGGAAAGCCTTTTTAAAAGGCATAGGGCCGACCAATAATCCATGGCTTGGGCCATGTATCCCCCTTTTTTTGGGCCTCACAACCGATCTGTCACTGGTTGTTAACTGCCATTGGTCACACTGTGCATTGGATTGATATTCTGACAGTAGGTTGTTGTGCATGGATGTTGAATGGCCACAATTCATGGCCGAGCAAGTCCCCAGTTGGCTATGTAATGTTGTGCATTGAAATGTAGCTATTTGGTTCCGTTAAGTCTATGGAACCACCGAACATATGTGGAATTCAGTGGCCAAGGTAATAGGAAATAAGGACCATGTGCCATATAATAAAGAAGCACTCAAAACCATGTGGAAATAAACGTGATCAACTCGACTTGGTAAGGAGTTGACCACCCCACCGAGCTAATAAAATAGCTCACCTGAGCTCAATTCAAACCCTGTAATGCACAAATCAACTCTCCAATACAATAATCCTCCATGGGTAATGTTAGAGATATATATGGCATATATAATCAAAAATTTGATAATGGCAATATGAAATAGATGGAAAAGGCACCCTCCCTAAAAAAGAGTGTGTCGAACCTGGTTGAGGGTCCCTGGCCAGCAAATAGCAAGGCCCACCAATTTTTTCGTTTGTCGAAGACTAGAGGTGATCCAAACACCAACTTTCAACCTTTTCCACCTTTTTCCAAATGCCATGTGTCAATCGCAGATTGGACTATTGACCCCTTTGACCCCATTTTCAAACTTTACTTTGACTGACCATATCTTGAGTGTATGAGCTCTGTTTTCTGAGTTCCACCTGCTGAAGAAAAGCTCTCGAAACACTCTACCACTTGGTCATGGTTTAGGGAGATTTAGGGAACTCCTAAATGTCCCAAAATTTCCTCTAGATCACACCTCCCCAATGGGAAAGGCTTTTGTTCCACCAAAAGCTCACTGGAACTTTTTTCACCCTGTCCTGAATCTGAATACTTTGTTGTCACATCAGAAGTACTACTGTAGTGGACTCTCTGGTCTATTGTACTGCATTCTTCTCACTTTGACAACTTGGTCCCGATCCTGGCTCTATGGGTTATGGTCCCACCATGCTTCTTCCTTTGTCTTGATTACCACATCTGCCCTCTAGGGATCTTACACTTTGATAATTCCTGATGCTTTGTACTGCCACTTTTCCTACTAAGGTCTTACTCTTCGAAAACATAGGAATAATATACTGCTACATCTTCCCTTTGGGGGTCTTACACTTCAGCAACATATAGTCTGCATGGAAGTAGATATTTTCACATCTTCCCTCTAGGGGTCTTACACTTCGACAACACCCAAAAACATGTACTGCTACATCTTCCCTTCAAGAGGTCTTACACTTCAACAATACTTAAACATCACCACATCTTCCCTCTAGGGGTCTTACACTTTAGAAGATGTCACATCCATGATTATCAACTACCATTATGTTGAACGGTCATAATGCCTTTACACAGAACAATGATCCAAGCTGACACCAGTGGCTCAACTATCTGCATAAATGGATGACAAATCTCCAAGCTTATAAATATGAGTTAAATCCTGTGTATCAAAGTTGTAGCAGGCAACTCAAAATATAATTAGGAGATATGATTGGAGTATTAATCAAATTTTCAAAGTAAGAAAATACATTGAGCATGGTAAACCTGTCTCTCAGCTTTTCTCACAAAATATGAACTCCAAAATCATTCAAAGCTAAGTGGAAAAACTATTTGTATAACATCAACCAGAATCCCATAACACAATCCCTGAATTAATTGCATGTTATAAACAATCAAGAGCTATGCAAAATAAAGTTGAAATTTTGTTTACCAACCCATGCTATCGGACTTTCATCTATAGGTATTACCTGATCCTGGGGTTGACGTTTCAACTGATGGTGGATTAGGAACTTCCCTTACCTTTACAATAGGCATGTATTCCATCTTAACTTTACCCTTCCTCTAATGGCGAGATGGTGAAGTTTCCAGCAATTTTCCACCCATTCCATATGACAATGAGTGCAAAAATTCCTCTTGTCCTTCTTCTAGGATGAGGAAACATCACTTTCATTTCTCACTTCTGAATGACAGGATTGGTCTTTTCCATTTTACCTTGTTCTTAATTAACAACATCAAATTCTTCATAAATGTCCTTCTCTTCCAACGCTGCTAACAAAATGGTTATGTAATCCACAAAAAGTATAGGGAAAAGCATTCCACATTTTCTAAAAATCATAGCCATACTTCTTAAGCTGAAAGAGTGGATCACAAGTTTTACAATTTTCACGGTGCTCATGGTAAGAAAGTGGAGGTGGAATCTCAATACCTTTACATTGAATTTTCTTACCAAATTTATACTGTGATGACAGAAGCACCAATGATTCCTACTCATTGAATCTTCCTGGTAGGACTTGTGGGGTATTCACTTGGCTTTCAGAAGCTTGTCTCCCATCAGCGTGCTTGGAGCATTCTCCAATATCCTTTCTTGTACTAGTAAAACCCAATCCTATAAAACGAGGATGATCCTCAACCTATATTGGGTTAGTAATGCCTTAGCTATCTTTGTCAAGACCTCTTCCATCAAAACCCATCTTATATAATAATTCGGATCCAATGCCTCTAGTATACTTTTCAAACAAACCAAAGATATCATTACTTGAATCCAAAACTGAATAGGAGGAAGAATAAGATTCTCATGGTGAAAAACTTATAGTGCACTCTACCATGGTCTCTACATCTGAAGTAGAAGGCAGTTTCCTTCTTCCAATCACCACACTACAAATTGATCAAGAGCCCATCCTTTAATTCTAGCTCCTTTTCCAACTGATTAACTTACTCTTCAAGGGAGCATAGAGCTTGCATCACAAGAATGCATTTTCATCCTGGATTTTCCTATTGATGCTCTCAATCTCTTTCAGTCTTTTCCTCTTCAATTATTTCCCCATTATTACCTACAAACCAACTATCTTCCAAAATATTGCAAAATAGATGAGTAAGAAGATCAAGCCAAATAGTCTGCATTGATGTGATTAACAAATCACAAACTGGTATACAAATACAACAGAAGCAATCAAGAAACCAACTCTGATACCAAACATGATCTAAAACATTCAAAAAAGTTGTAATTTTCAAACTTCAACCATTCATAAGGATCTAAAAACTCAACATCAATTTTACGAGCTTTCAATTACTCCCAAAAGTTCATTGATTTTATTTACATCACCTCAGTCTGATTTTCAATCATAACAATGAAATGTGCATACACTCATTCCGTTGTAGACTATGGATACCTAAGTCAATTTTCCCATTTTAATTGCTGATTTCTTAATCAAGTTAATACAAATCCATTACTAAACTTATCTGATCAAAAGCTTCATCAAAACAAAAATAAGACATCCACAAAAATGAAATTGATAACAAAGTTCACCCAAATGGGCTACGTCTCCAGGAACAATTCTTAAAAAGAGAATTGATCTATTTAACATCCAATGAAGTATAATAATCACTTCAATAATGAGAAAATATATCAAAATACCTATAAATGGGTTGATACCAGACCTCAATGGAACTCTGTTTAATCTGTCAAAAAACATTATAGAAGTCACATTAGTGGCCCCTACAGTGTCTTCGCAATGTGTTCTCCATAACAAATGTACTCGAAAAAGTACCTAAAAATGGAGAATCCTAAACATTACATGGGTCAAAAAAATCATATGGTTGGATTCCTCTTAGAAAAATGAACATTTTTCATTTTTATACTAGGGCCTCATTCTGCCTCTAAGTGCTCCAAAACAAAGGATTTCCAAAATTGTCATCTTAAGACATATAGCTCTGCTCATGCCAGAAGGTACCATTCAAATACAATGAGCTCCCTTCATAATCCATGTCAAGATCTATGGCATGTTGGGGAGGCATATTCTTTTCAACGTGGATGTTAGGGGTTTGAATCTTCCACACTGACTCCACCTTTTTAACCAAAATCCTCGTGGATTTAACTAAATAGCACTGAGTCTATACCCACATTGGTTTTCATAACCCCACACATTTTTCCACATTCCCATGGATCTTACCAACTTTGTATTTCCTTTTGTTTTAACACCCCACATAGCTTCCACCCATTTGTTGCTCACCAGACACGTGGACCTTCAGGGGGGAATAAATATTGTTTGGAAGCGTCGTCCATATCTCCATGTGGCATCCTCTGATTTGATGGGAGCATTATTTCAGATTGTCCCACATGCATTGGAAAACAAAGTGGGAAATCCTTTTTAAAAGGCATAGGGCCGGCCACATAATCCATGGCTTGGGCCACATATCCCCCTTTTTTGGGCCTCCTAATGATTTTTCGAGTTGTTAACTGCCCCAAGCCACATTGTGCATTGTGACTATCTGTCGAGTCACGGAGTCGTGGTGAGTTGTATGTTGAACCAAGCGTCCAATGGTGTTAGGCTGAGTCCCCAAGCTATGTGGATGGGTTGTACATTACCAATGTAATGTCACAACAAGTTCCATAAATTCATCTCGAATGTAATGTCGAGTTATGTGTAATTCAGTGGATTAATAGGTAAGACCATGGCATATAAACAAATCCAGCCTGAACAATGTCAAAATACAATGTGATCAACTCGACTCGGTGGGGAGTTGATCACCCCATCGAGATATTAAAATAGCTCGCCTGAGCTCAATTCAAACCTTGCATTGCAAAAATAAACTCTCCAAAACCAAATAGTCCTACATTGGGAATGTTAGAGAGATATATGGCATATATAATCGAAAATTTGATAATGGCAATATGAAATAGGTGACAAAGGCACCCCTTTTATAAAAGAGTGTGTCGAACCTGGTTGAGGGTCCCCAGCCAGAAAATAGCTGGGGCCCACCAATTTTTCATTCATCAAATACCAGAGGTGCTCAAACACGAACTTTCAGCCTTTTCACCTTTTGCCAATAATTGACCATACATTTTGCGTATGATCTTTGTTTTATGAGTTCCACCTATCGATTGGTAATGTTTTAGGGAGATTTAGGGAATTCCTTAATGTCCCAAAATTTCCTCTAGATCATGGGGCTTGATATGTATTATTCTAGAATGAGGTTTTGTGTTGTTTTCGTGTGAGGTAATTGGGACACTTACATGTGTCCTGCATGAGATATGTCAAACCTCTCACTATGTCATACCAATGAAGTGTGTTGAGATATCCAAAAATGATGTGACCAAGTCTCTAATGCCACAAATTTGTGGAGGAGGTGTTTTTAGCCATTAATGTTTGATCATCTATATGGAAAAAATCAAGCTATAACATCCATCCCACATTTGAAGCTCTTGCAAAAAATTCCAATCTTCTAGATTTATCTCGAATCAAACAAACTTTCTTACCAACTTTGTAATCAAAATCAATCTTCATATTGTGATCTAGAAATTGACTAATTGATAGAAAATTCTTTGTCAAACCAGGGACATACAATACATATGATAACCTACAATTGCATGTACCAAAAGGTAAATAAATTTTCCCAATACCTTGATAACCTACTGGAGAAGGAAAAATATACCCCAATATAGGGTTTTTCTCACTAAATTTGGTGTTAGCTTTAGCTATGGATAGCAGATTTGGAGGAGGCTTAAATTCAGTGGATCATTATAATTTTCTGCAAATAAAAATACAAAATTGAAAGGGAGGGATGGGGACTCAACCCCTCCACCTCACTTCTACAAATGATTGTTTTCAACTCTAATGACCAAGTGAGTGTTTATGCACTTGGCTTATATGTTTAAGGATTTTATATTTAAATTTCAAAACAATATGGTATATAACAAAAATTAATCGACCTTGGCTCTCCATCTAACCTAATGATGTGTCTGTCGAGTACGCTATTAGGGTTCCTTTTACCTTTGTCACTTTGTATTTTCTTCTCACTTCTTATTGTATTATAACCACTACCACTTTGATTTTATCTCCTTATTGGTTTTGCAAGGCTCATTATGGCCACTGCACAAGGATCTGGAGGGATTAGAGTGGGATGGATCTTAAATTGGTTATGAGCTCGTTGGGTACACTTTGGGGAGCAGTGTTTAAGCATCTCAATTCAGATTTGTAAAACTCACCAAACTCATAGATGGCTCGGTTGACAAAGGTTTCAACAAGTCCTAAAATCATCTCACTAGCTCATTGTAGATACTGTTCTCAACCGTTTTCAACTCGCCCAGGCAAGGTAACTCACCCCCCAACTCATCTTGGCAAGAAGCTCACTTGCAACTCGGTTCTAACCCCTTTTCCAATTCATTTCTTCTGAATAAATCTCTGATCTTGCAAAGATATAGGAGGAACAATTTTATTGAGGGGGAAAACTTCCTTTTTATTTCCCTTAAACTTAATTTTGTTTTTATATGCTTGCAATAGTTCCTGTAGAGCTTACTAGGGTGTGGAGATGTAGGGATGGGGCTAATAAGTTGTAGAAGGTAGCTTCTAACTCTAATTTTCTTAAAAATTATTCTCCAAGCTCATCAATCTCTTTAATATTTATAATACTTCTTGTCTTTTTTGTACATGATCCTAATTATGCTCTAATACCAAATGTTGATGAGTGAATAGGGAGGATGCTTGACAGTTTTATTAATGTGAAATCAATCAGATTATAGGGATATGGAGCTGCAATGGTTATATGCATTATATAGCTGAATAAAAAACAACCAAGTGGTTTGAACAAACTTGATAACAACCTACATGTTGCTACAACATATTCTCGTAAATATACAATATGAAAAATATATAGTTTAAACAAAAAAACCATATAAAAATTAATTACCCATGCAAGTTACCTAAGTAACAAATAATTACTTAAGGTAACTATGATAAAGGTAAAAGGAACGATAACTAGATCGTACCAAGCCAAGAACACAGATGCTAATCAAACACCACAATCTATAAGATGAAAGTAATTCACCAGAATAACTTTACATAAAACCTTTGCAAACAAATGAGAAACAATATCATATATTATTATGGAACTCAATTGAAATACAATGAGAATGGGCCTTGCTTATATAAGCAAGGAATAACAATATAAGAACTAGTCAAGGTCATAGATCAAGCCATAAATCAAGGAAATAACTAGTCATCAAAGAACTAGTCAAGACCATAGATTTAGGAGAGAACTAGACATCAAGGATCTAGTCAATACCATAGATCAAGGAAATAACTATACCGAACAACTAGATAATATCTCTTAATATCTAAATAAGATAAAAGAAATATCCACACACATAAGTGGGTGAGGATAAATACAATAAAGGCAAATAATATACCTAGGTGAACATGAGCTAAGGTAAATACCTACTCTAACAAAATGTAAACAATGTAAAATCACTACTACACAAGGTTTTACCTAATAGATTCTTAGACTCAAATTTTTCTTAAACCTCCATAAGAATCATATATACACAAAGTTCTATTTACTCAAATTTATTGAAACCATAGGATAAAAATTTCCTCTAACCTCCAAGACCCTTTAAATATGACCTCTCACTTCCTTTTATAACCTAAAAGTTGGTTATAAATTAGTTAGGATTTACATGACATCTCTTTAAAGTACAATTAAGTCACATTATAACCTTATTTTCATAAAGTAAAGTCATTTTATTAAATTAAAATCACTTTATTACATAAGTGATCTATTTAAAATTATTTATTACAATAATAAAGTGGGTACATGTGGACCCCACTAGAGTGACTTGGACATACACTTATACACCAAAATGACACCTAGATAAGTAATATGACACCTATGATTAGTGTCATATCCATTGGTCCAAGAGTTTTACTATCTCGATCATGCGAGAAATGAACTCATTGACCACAAGGACAACAAAATATTGGTCTACATTCTTCGATCTCTCATTTGATGAAGGAACTGAGTCTATAACTTGGATGCATAAGCCTTGATTGTTGTCTAAGGTTCATCTTCTTAGTTTGAATCGCATTCATTTACTAGTCTTAGTTTGAGCTCACTTCATTCTTCTTATTATTAGGACTTTGGTGCTGACACTTTCGTTAATCACTCTCTATGTATTCACATTTTTACTTTGAAGAGACTCATTTTGTACTTTGGTTTTCACTTCAGCGTTGTTCACCACCATGTTCACCTTTGAAGTTGGTTCTCCCATGACTTGGCTTGGCTATACATTTTCATTTGAATTAACATGCATTGATCTCTTTTCACACCATCACCTCGCCTCTCCATCAATTTTCTCAATTTCCACCCTTTACTCCTCACACTTTTCTTGCCTTCATTGTATCATGTATATGGAGAGAATTGGCTAGTATCATTCTGCAAAGAGCTCATTGCATGCCACTTATAATATGCACAACTCATTCCAAAATCCCAGTACACCCTGAAAATGTACATATGGTGGCATTGGTAAAAGCATATTGCATAAAATCCTCACATCGAGAAAATCCACCCAAAAAAAACATCATTTAAGGAACGCATTATATCAAATTCTTCTTGCATATTAATAGCACTTTGCTTCATAGAACTTAATCAATATCCTCTCTGAATTCCACCAACTCAATTTGGTCTTGATATCCGCCAAACTAAATTATGAGTGAACTTTGTCTACAAGCTCTTCACTTATGTTCAATATTGTTTCTTTCACATCCTCTGGCATGAGAAGAAGATCAATTAATCCACAAGTAAACCCATGCATCTTTCCAAATAAAATTTAAATGGTGAATGTTTACATGAGCTATAAACTTTACCACAACCTTAAATTGATGTTCTCTTCTTTGTCAAGAATATTAATAGTGAACTCTTGAAATGCAAATGGCAATGGACCAGCTATGCAGGAAGCCTCCTACTCAAATGTGTCTCTATTTGATTAATTTCTCCATTATCGCCATGCACATTTTCAATGCACTTTCTTTAAGTAGTTTTGTAATGCCCCGCCTCGGGACACCAGAAACCACACCGAAATGCAACTAAATAATTTGGATTAAAAAAATTAAAGTGAACGATTAATACTAAAGTTTGCTTCATCGTTTCCCGTTAAATAATTAATTTATATTAATTTAATTTACCTGAAACTAAATAAATACTAGCCCCCATAACAACTTAATTATTTTATTCTATTAAGTGTTCACTAGGGTTACAAATAAACGTCTACACCCCTTATAACTTAATCAGTTTTCCCCCTTTTTAATTAATTTGCCCACACACCCCCTTTTAAATTTATTTCTCATTCCCATAAAAATACCCATGACTTAAAGTGTGTAGGGTTTAATGTGAGCCCTAGGATAGATCTAATCTTGACCCTAGATTTGAATCTTTCCCTAAAGTTTCCCTAATCATCTTTATGTTTTTTTCCTTTCTTTTCTATTCCTCTTCTCATTTTGTTTTGTTTTGTCATTTGCAGGTGCATGTAGGTTGAGGAGGAGCTTGGAAGTTTACTTTCATGGAGTTTTTTTTTATGAAGAGTCTCTTCCTTAATGCATTATTCTATTCTTTTTATTATTCTTTTACAATCGATTTTCTTTCCCCATGTAGTTCTCAGGTTGTTGGGTGTATAAAATACCCACATTTTTTCTTGTGTTGTAAAAGGCAAAACTGCCTGAGATATATATATATATACCATATATATATAAATTTGTTGATATAGTCATAATAAAACCAAATTTAAATACAACTTGAATGCTAAAATTTCACAGGGTTTGACGACCGTGGGGCAGCTGACTATGTTATTGCCACATGAAGAGTAGAAGGGGGGTTGTGTAGAGGGGTAGGAAGGTGTAGCTAGGAGTATGGAGGGAGGGATAAGACTGCGGGTGGTTGCGTGGAAGGGAAGGGTCTATGTGGGGAAGAAGGTGGGGTTGGGTGCGCAGGATGGAGGGTGGAAGCGAAGATGGATTTTGACACGATTTTGGGGAGGGGGTTTGGCCCCTCCCAACTATCCTTTGTTTTACTTAGTAAAATTTTTACCGAAATTTTTAACCAATCTTTTAAATTATATTAATAATATTTGGTTAACTACAATTATATATATTATTATAATTTATAATAGTACATATATAGTTATATATATATATATATCTTATTATTATATATATATATATATATATATATATATATATATATATATATATATATATATATATATTATATATAATATATTCTTTAGATATACATAATATAATATGATTTATAATGTACTTTAACATATTTTGTAATATATATATAAATTAATTAGTTATACTTTTTAGAATATAACAAAGTTATAATATATAACACAACTATTTTAAATATATTTACATTATATACAATGCTAAAATTTAATTCAAGTTGTAAACTAAAAGATTATACTTTTGTCATCTTCTTGAAGTGTGAAACTTCATAATTTTCAATATATATCTATGTTAAAATGATTCACTTGTTTTTGTGCTAAAGAGAAAAGTAGCAAGGTATTTCAAATGGAGGAGAGAGTTTGGAACAAATTTAAAACCTAGTGAAGGAAAGAGTTGAGTTAAAATTGGATTCCCTAATACATACATTTATTTAGTTTCACATGGGGAGAAAAAAAAATTAAAAAAAAATTGATGTCATTTCATTGTATAATACTACCAAAGTTTGCAAGAAAAGATCTATTATAAGAATGATAATATAACTATTTAAAATAAATCCTCATGTAACACTAAATTTCCTTCAAATATAATAACTAAATAAATATTGCATATTTCTACAAGAGGGAGAGCTAACAAGGAAGAAATCACATTTTATTTTAGTACTAATAATCATCACAATGTATTTTTTTTGGTAAAGGGAGGAACATATTTCAAATCAATAAACTCTCCTTTCAAAAGGAGTTACAACAAGTTCATTTTAAAGGAATCATTTATCACAAGATTTCATTTCCAAGGAGCTTAAGCTCAATATGAAATATATTTCCAACATACATGAACCACTCAAGAAAACACATTGCAAGTCTCTTCTCTAAGATTGAAGGAAGGATTACACAACAAATGTGTCTCAAGTTTACAAGTAATATCAAATCCAATATGGATATTTTACAAGAAAAGAAGGCTCGCAAATATCCATATCCATAAATATTACAATATGAGTGATATTCACATGAATTGGAGAAAAAAAGAAGTAAAGGTATCAAGAACTCCAAACATCTTCCAACTTGAGATTCAACTTTGAGTGTCTTTCCAAAGAACCAACACAAGGAGAAAAAAATTGTTTTACCACCCAACCTTTAGGCATCATTACATGCCTTTCCAAGGTTGGAAGACATGCTAGCCTCCCCCAAGCCCATGGGAGAGAGAGCTAGCTTCCACAAATTAAAGACAAGATATAGGGAGACAAAACAACATTATATTTTCACATTGAAGACAATCCAAAACACTAATAAAAACAACAAATTTTGTAAACAAGGAAAGTAGGATAAAACCATATTCTCCCTCCAAAATAGGGAAGAGAAGATGAGATATCCAAGGTGCCAAAAGTGTGGTCTAACCATAGGATGCACACAAACAATAATCTTCACAACCTCCTTATTCCTCCAAATCATCAAACCCTCCTTATTGCTCCACCCATTCGCCAAAATCCTTCTTGGGAGGATTTTCAAACCCATTGGGTTTCCTCTCCAAGAATGGGGAAGGGGGTTCAAACCATATGAACCACCTTCCCCACCTCAAACCATATGAGGGGAGTAAAAAGAACCTACATGGCTTACCCATCAAGCCATGAGGTTTGAGAGAGAAAATCCCTCTCTCTTCCCCCATAAACTCCAAAATCCATCAAGCCATATGATGGATGGAGAAAACTAAAAACATTAAATCATACTCAACAACAAACACACATGAAACAAAGCACATATTTCAAAAAAAACAAGGCTAAGATCTAGCATAACTTAAAACATAAAATGAGCACAAAGAGCCTACCTCCAAAATCTCTCTAACACTCTAAGCTTTTCCACTTCCTTATCCAAGCAAGCTCTAGCTCCCAAAAGTCTCCAAGCACCAAGCAAAAGCTAAAAAAAAACATCTTTCTCCCCCATGAGGGAGAATTTGAAGAGAAGCCAATAAATTTCCTCACCAATGAGGGGGTGACATGTGTCACCCCTCTCTTCCCTCCAAGTCAAATATTCCAAAATAAAAAGAAGAAAAGATAAATTCACTTTTAACACTCCCTTCCCAAAATGCCCAAAATGAAAATAAAACAAGATTGTGCAACTTTCTACAAAACACACATACCAATCCATCTTACATGGATGGTGACCAAAGAGAGGCAAAATGGGAGGGAAAATCCTTTATGCCTTGAAATTAAGCCCCCTACCTATTAGGTAGGGTCCAAGGGCTTATTTTCATGCTAAGTGAACTCCCAAACTAAAAAGGGGTCACTTAAAATGCCATAAATAACTCAATTTCGGGTTTGGCACATTTGGGCACAAGTGTAGAGGATGTGGGGCCCACCCAAGGGTTCACATGTGACCCTAATCCCCTCTAATTAATACATAATTACCCAAACACAAAACTTAATGCAAGTGGGGACCATTAAGTCCCCAAACCAAGTTTACTTAACAAAATAAAACATCCTAAACAAGATTAATTTTACATGACATACTACATTACAAAAGAGGGTCACTCATGGTGCCCAAAATAATGAAATATAATACTAAGGCCTCATACAACTAACATGGTTAGGGCTTAGCCCCATGGGCCGCTTGTGCACAATTTGTGTAGCCGCCCTGAAACCCATGTTCTCCTATGACCTATCACCTGCACACTCATTGCACACATTAAATGCACATGTCTGATACAATGTAAATCAACTACTCAATAAGTGATCAATGAAATCTATGATATCATAACATCATCATGGAATCATAAATGTAAAAACATACACAATTACACACAATTTACCATGAGTTAGCCATAGAGATAAATATAAATGACATACATCCATATAATCTAGACATGCGAGTAACTAAGTATCCAACACATATAAATTAGGTCCAAACACATTGCAATAAGTTAGTATCCACAACATCAAATGAAAAGGTGTCAACATACTAATCAAGTCAAATTGGCGCTACGCGCCTATATCACCATACGTGTCCAAGAAGGTCAAATATCATAACATAATGTCCAAAATATATCAAATCCCTGTCAAATCATGTCTATGAATAAAGAAGTCAACAGATAACTGAGGCTATAAAAATATGGGCACTAGAATTTTTTGGAATATATGCCTCACCTTCATGATTTTAACTTTTAAGCATATAGAGCCCTTTGATCTAGTGTTTCATTTCATCCAAAAAACCTTGTTGTGAAATTTTTGTACAATGTCAGGCATGAACATTTTCGACATGAGATGTAGTGCATAAAGAGCATTGATGGCATGCTCAGCAGTAGCATACCATATCTATCCTAGAAGCCCTGGATTGATAATTAAACCTAATTATAAGGCATTAAAAACCTGACTATGACATGATATGAGACTTTCACAATATTCTTGAGAGATTCATTGAAGGGAAATGCATTCAGAAAACCCATTGTCAATAATATTAAACAAATGTGAAGTTAGGACTTTTGGAGATGACTTAGTAGCCATGCATAGCACTGATAAAGCTCCATGAATTTTCTCTACAGATACCTGATTCTCTCACAAGATAGCTGAAGGACGCGTAGGATTACAACCTTATATGCCTCAATGAACGATTTTTTCTGTGTCACTTTGTGCATCAATTGCAGTTAGTTGATACAAGTTTTTGGGAAGAGGGAAAGAAGTGGAGCTCAAGGAAAAGAGAGAAAATTCTCCATTTTCCATTTGGGCATTTCAAAAATATTTCTTTAAGGGAATATCCTTTCAAGGATATCTTTATTGAGAAATGGAATTAAAATCAAATTATATTCTAATACCTATGATGCATCATAACACAAACATACGTTAGGACCAACAAATAAAACAATGACATAGTGATGATCTTATAATAATGATGACAACTATGTCATAGGAGAAGACGGAGAACATTGGTGAAGCACAATGATGTGAAAAGTACCCAAAAAAAAGAAAAAATTGAAATTTTGGAGAGTTAAAATTTTGGGACAACTACGTACAAAGCAATATGCTAACCAATCGAACCATAAGTAGTTCTTGATTATGTACTTTTACACATATTTGTAAGTTTTGGTTTTATGTGATTATTTGAATTTATTTGAATTATTTCAAAAAATAGCTATATGCAAGGAAGAGGTAGCACAAGAGCTACCCAATAAGGGCCTCGTGAAGAGGCACATTGCACTCAGATGACAAAGGGGGCTCAAACCCTATAATTTTTAGAATATACAAAGAATGCTCATATAATATTTATGTATAAGTCATGGCATGTGCAATTAATATCTAGGGTAGGAATACCCATGATGAGTAGTATACATTGAGGATCATTGAGTCAAAGGCCTATGAAAAGGTGTCCTACTAGAAGCAGCATGTGTCCTAGATGACCAAACATAATGAAAAGGATAAGGTACCCTTTGAGATATAGTATGTGACTTGATAGGAAAAGTGTGTGAACTAGAATAATTTTGCATAGATGCATCAGAAGGGAATGTCCCACTAGGCATAGCATGAGAAGCAGAAGGTGGAAAGGTAGATGTACTGGTACTAGGAGTAGTAATTGTATATATTAAGGTAGAATGTTGTGATATATGATCCTTGAATGGAATGCCAATAATTATAACTCCTTGATGATTATGAGTGAGCTTAACACATTGATGTAGTACATAGGGTATGGATGTGAAGGTGAAAACCCAAGAGCAACCTAGACTAATGTTACATAAGCTAAGAGAAGATGCCACCAAGAATGTGAGATTAAAGGTAGCATAGCCGATTGTTAGAGGGAATAAAACATGCCCTATATGTGTCTTAGGATCAACTATGGTGTCCTTAATATATCCAAGAGAATGCAATAGCTAAAAAAGTGCACATAATTTAGGGAGTAGTATTATAAACAAAAACATTGTGTATAATACGTTGATAAAAAAAAGTAGGAATATAGAGTGTATCAAAAACAAAAAAAATTCCATATTAGTATTATCAAAAGTAATAGTTGGTAAGGGAAGTGTGGTAGTAATAGTACCAATCATAGCATCAAATATATAATCATAAGAAGGTGAAGGTTCTACAGCATAGTAATCGTTGTGGACCTCTAAGGTAAATTCAATAGTATGATGTTCCAGAAGTAGATCACTAAATATTTTGAGATTTGCATTATCATTAGTAGGCTTAGGTTGAGGTGGGGCATTATATTCAATAGCACCAGCATTAAGAAGATCTTGTCTAATGTGACTAAGCTTAATACAATTATTCGTGGAGTGACCAATGCATCAATGTTAATAACCATAGGCATTATCATTAAATATTTTACCTTGAGGTGCATTTTCATTGACCTCAAGTGGTGGAGGAATAGGTAAACTATTACACTCAAGTAATTTTTTGTGTACTTTGTTGTGTTGCACAAGGTAAACAAGTGAAATTTCATATATAAAGGGTTGTAATTTTAGTTTTGCAGTTGAAGATACAACATTATAGCCTTAACTTCATATTTGTCATCAGTAGGATTGTTCTTAAATGTATTCTTGTTTTGAAAACTATGGTTAGATGTAATAGAAGGATTAGCAACGTACTTGAGTTTTTTCATGTTGAGAAGCATAGGTTCACATTCTTTCAGAGTATGACATAATTAATCAAATGAATTGAAATTGTCAAAGATACTTGATTCTTGTAAAGGGTCAATAATACTCTATGTAAAATGATCTTGTAATTCACTATCATCCAAAATATTATTCATCTTAATCATGTTCTTATAGCATAGGATATAGTCACTTATTATCTCATTACAACCTTTTCATATTTTGGTAATTTGAGTGTAAAATATTTTGTCTTGAATGTTAATTGAAACTTAATCAAGAAATTGATTATCCAAAGGAGTAAAATCCCAAACATAGTGCATGGGTAGATCATAAAACCATTGTATATAAAAACTTCTGAGACTCTTACAGAAGAGCTTGGTAAGCAAAGTATCATTTGAAGAATAATCTAAGAAATTAACATGAAATGTGCAGAGGTGCTCTTCACAGTCACCCTTTCCATCATATATATGAATCTTAGGATAAATAAAACTGATAGGAATGGGGTAAGAGGACACTTCAGGTGCAAGTGTGTTATGAAGAAATTGAGTAGAATATATAGCATGAGAAGAAGTAGTTGTGCCTTGTCGCAATTGTATAATTTAAACTTTCAAAGTAAGAACAAGGGATTCCAAATTGTGTGTGTTGGAATAAGAATCATGTGAGGCACTATGATTATAGAGAGGAGACATATTAATAGTAGTAGTCATAGGGATAATCATATTAATATTGTGAAGTGGAGGATTAGACTCCCCCGGTGAAATAGGTACTATAGATATAGGAATGGTCTATGTATGCACACTAGATGATAAAGGGGATGGTAATATAAAAAGGAACCATTCACTAGATTATACTTTGGGATAAAGTTTAGCAATAAAAATAATTTGGATGAGAAGCTCAATATGGTGAGGATTTACACAAAGTTGAGCATGAAAATTAGATACCATTTGAACTTATTTTTGGTCTACATTGTCATCTTCAAAAATATTAACTATTTTTTTCATGTCATTCGAGGGGACCTCATGGTAATTATGGTTCAATAGAGAAGAAACTCTGGAAACATGATGCAGGGAAGAGGCCTTGAGGATATGCCACTTGCAAGTAGGAGGAAAAATCTCAATATGCTCGATAGGTTGTTGATTAAGACAATTACTATGTTGAAAGGGCATAGAGGGAAATCATATGTGAAATTGAGAACAACGAAACATTAGGGATACTGGGGTGTGAGAAATAGATACGATTCAAGAGTCGGGTTCACCAAATGTTTACACCCTAATAAAATATATATTGTGCAAGTGCACAACAATAAAAGAGTATGTAAGGTTTTGTACAGGGTATTATTCTTATCTAATTAATTCACCATTAATTATTCATAACCAAAATAATGCATTAATAACTGCAACAAGTGATGAAATGATAAGTAATAGCTCAAATACATAAGAAGAGAAAGAGTCTTAGTTGTATATCTTAAAGTAGAGATAATTTGGATATATAGACAAGTAAATCAGGTAGATCAAAGACAAATAATGATCTGGCACAAGTTCCATAACTAGAAACTACGTAGGGGAATCACCATACAACTACTTTACAGTCTGGACTAGAACTGTAAGGTCTTGGACCTTCCGGTAGTCTAGTTATAAAAATTCATGTGTACTTCACCTTTCCTATAAATTACCTTAGTTATATGTCTCTCTTGCTCGCACAGCTTTGGTATGGGACCTATAATCACTTGCAATCAAGTGAGAAATATATAAACCTGTAGATCCCTCCATCAAAACATTCAACCCTAAACCCTGAACGAATGCAAGTGTTGTACTACATGCCCTTGTTGTATGATCAAGCCTCATGTAGTTCTCATAGGTGCTTGTACAAGTGTGAATGAAAAATAACCAATCCCCTAAGGGTGCCCTCATGTCTCTTGACACAAAGATAGAGGGATAATTATATAGTATAGACTGTACCCATCATAGTAGTAGTGTGATGTGGTATGCCTCAACTACGTGACCTAACCCTTGTTCCTTGAAACCCTTGAACAATGCTTGGAGTGATATTTCTCTTGCTAAGACATATATGTAGACACAAAATCATGCACTTTGAGTATTTATTTAGTCCTGATTACATACTACTATTCATATGATCCCTAAGTACAAACATTAATGACTAACCCATGTCTTTGGCCACCTTTCTTTGCTTTATACTTATGTTCTTAGTCTTGCACTTTTACTTGCTTAGTCTGTCTTTTTACCTTTCGACATTTTTCATTCTGAACACCAATGCCAGCTAGGAAGCTAGCGTCAGGCACCCTCATCCCCTCTGAGTAACCTTATCCTCTTTCTATTTTGGTCACACTTTTTGGGTCATTTCTAATCGTTTGATCATCTTATCTTTTTGGTACTCGGCCTTTTCAGGGTTAATTATGAAATTCAAGCAAGGGAATCATATAAAGATAAAGTTATGTGATCATAATAAAGGACCGAACCTAAGCACTATCTATCACCACCTAAGGTTGCATCCATCAAGCATATAAGAGCTCCATTTTCATCCATATAGCTCCATCACAAGGTACAAAGGTTGGTTCATCTGCATCACACTTCATAGGAGGGAATTTTATTGTTTCCATGTACACAATATTTACATTCTACATCTAGCTACTTGCTCTCTACTTCAAGTGTGACACGCACAAGAGCAACCTAGGGAACAATTCCGCACACACACACATAGAACTACATTAGGTCTGAGATATAGTGCAGCGCTCAGTTGTAAGTCTACCATTGTGGCAGCTGAGGAAAGTCTAACCCCTCATTTTGCAAATTTATTTTTTAGGATTTGATGTCTATTTGAGGGTTTTGCAGGTGCATTTTTCATTGTAAGTTTACAGGTACTTCGGCGATCCAAGTGCGACATATAGATGATCAAAGGTGAACAAGTGTGAACCTCTTGTGACACCTTAGAGGAGGTTTTCTAAGCATTTATGTAGACCAGTGTGCCCAAAAACAAGATCAAGGCACCCACGGGTGCCCCCATCCCTCTCCAGGCACCTGAGTCCATTCAAATCCATCAGAGCTGAAATTTTACAGGATTTTGTGCGATTGTCTTCCATCTCTATTCACTTGGCCACTACTAGGAAACAATTCAACAACCTCTGTGAAACATCTAATGCTCTTTTAACCCTCTTTACAATTAGGGTTTCATACTTTATTTCTTAATTACTTGGGTATTGTTTATGTATTTCATTATTCATTTATCTACTGCTGCTATAACATTTAGATTAGGCTATTATTTTACATTTTAGCATAATCAATATCTATATGACATGTAAATGTTTGGAAATGGACGAAGTTATACTCTTTTACCTGGTTAAATTCTTAAGACGTGTACTAGGTACTGCTCTGATTGATATTCAATTGATTTGGATAGATTTTGGAGACCCTTGAGTTTGTATGGATTGATATGTGTAATATGCTCTTGTACAAGTGTCAAGTGAGTTATAAAGTGACATTCACTTGCTTATATAGCCTTTCGTACGATAAATATTCTAGTAAGGTTAACCCTAGGAAGATGAAATGACCCAATAAGGATATTCACACTAAAAATAGAGTCAAAGAATGTAAAGGGGCAAGATCATACATTTCAGACAAGACCTGACCCCACATCCTGACCCTTTATACAATCCTAGACATGAGAGATGTAAAGTGAAACATAAAGTATAGAGATTGTTTATTGATTTGATATGATAATATTCCTTGAATTGATGATAGATCAAAGTGTTAAGATAAGTAAGTCATGGAAGATCTGGAGAGATATATCGATTGGGTTATGGATTTGAGCATTTGTCTTAGCAATGGAGTATAGTCAAACTTAGCATTATGAAAATACAAGTTACCAAATTTTAGTGTCTACACACCTGAAGAAAATTAATTAAGATAACATAAAGGACATGTTTTGCAAGCCTTGGACAAGTTCGTGACTAAACCTGATCGAGTTGGTATAACCTGACCTAGAATCGGAAGAAACTATGTACAGAGAGGACAAAGTAGATGTCCCTAGAAAATAATAATAAAATATAAAATAGATTAATATAGAGGAGTGTGTGAGCAAATTTAGAGGAATGGAGAGTTGAAATCGGGGATAAATGGACCAATAAGTATCTAATCTAAACTAAAGGATCATATGTACAAAATCACATCAAATGTATTGTGAAATCAAGGCTTGCATCAAATTTGGGTATCTACATGACCATACCAAAAGTGTATTATAATTGATATGGAGAAGGTTATCTATTCACACTAATGTTTTTGGGTCTTCTTTACTTCAATGTCTAGACTACCCGTGCGTTATCTGTCTCCAATGATTTGTCTCTAAATTTGCAAAAAAAAATAGATATTCTTCAAAGAAGGCCTCTTATCAATTCTAACAACTTCAAAAATATTCCTTTATGCAATTAGATATTATTTTACTTTATATAATTTATTTATAGCTAATTTAATATGTATTGTTATAAGTATTACACATATAAAACCACTTTCCTATAAAATAATCACCAATAATTATTATAATTGGGAATTGTTCCCAAATGTACAAAATATAATTGATAGAAATCAAGATTTTAAGATGATATATTATTTTAATATAAATATGAAAATTACGTATAAATATTATTTATTGGATTCCTTTCTTAGATTTCCAACTTACAATACAACGATTATTAGCCTTATTACAAAGTAGAAGCAATAAAGTTGTTGTGATTGTTGATTAATAAACTATATTTCTTTTTTTATTTATTTGGATAATCCCCCAACATAATGGTTCATTAGTTGCTTATTAGTGTGTTTATTTTCTCAACTTTCCATTTTCTTTTATGTAGCTTAAAATTTAAAAAAAAAAACTTACAAGTTTCAAAAAAATGTCTTACTTACTTCTATTATACATGTCTTGGAATTGCTTCAATGACTCTAAAATGTTCATGTAGTATACAAAGTTGTTGAGTGCTCGCCCAACAAATGTAAGCACTATGACTCTATTGCAAAGTTCAAAATAGTCCTCCTAAAATACCACCTATTGTTCCATCCATTATAGTCCTCCTAAAATACCACCTATTTTCCATTTATTATAGTCCTCTCTATCAAAATGTTTGTAAATAAAAATTATATCTAATACACACAAAATTTATCAAAAGAACTATATATCACTAAAATTTAAGATTCTAAGCATTACACATCCTTAACAAAGGAATGGAGGAAGTTACGATCCTCCCAAATTTGTGCATATAGTTCATGTCAAGACAATCTCTTCTTATATATATCAGAACACAACCCTTTTCTAAAAATTTATATGTAATATGTAACATTTGACTTATAATACCAACAAACATAAATCATTCTCTACAATAGAAAGTAACCACCACTCATGAACTTTAATACAATTTAGTGGCAATAAACCCTTAGAATTTGGGGAAATAATGTTGAGCATATTCAAAGAACTTTAGTAGGGTATTATATGACTAAGTAAAAAGTCTCTCCCATGAGACATTTTTTAGAATAACTTTAATTAATTATTAAATCATGTAAATAAAGGTTCTTAAACAAAATCATAAAAACGTTTCTAAATATACATGTATGTTTTTTTTTGGTATGTTTTGTAGGTAGTGATGTTTCATTTTATGAAGATTGATAATACATATAAATTAATGAAGCATTTGAAGTGTGTTTATATATATATATATATATATATATATATATATATATATATATATATATATAAAGGACAAAACATCATAATGATTTGACGGTGATTTCAAGGATAAGGGAGGCATATTTTTTCCCAAGGAACTTTGAAAGTTTAAGAATGTCGAGCAAATGTCAAAAGAGTTGGAACAAAACCAAAAAGACTTTGACAATTTTATGACACAATTCCATTACAAATTTACTAATTCAAAGATATTCACCGCCGAATTCCCAACTAGTGGAATACTTTCATCATGTGAATACCATAATTCCATGGAACTCACGGAGACAAAGTGTATTTTCATTAAAGCGAGTGCAGTTTCATGTTCTTCATTCAAAATTTTCAAACCAACTTTTATCTTGAATGAGGGATTCTTCTCACGAGTGTAGTGGGTTCCAAGTCACATGATTTTACGATAAGGTAGGTTCATATTATTGTAAATTAAGATCTAATATGTTGGATTGATGTGATAGTTGTGATATGTTATGAGTTGCCATGTTAGTCTAAAAATTACATCTCTTTTTGTTCTTTAATAAATAAATGATTGTTGCAAATATTTTCATTGTTCTAGTAGTAGTTGAGTTGGTCATATAGACCGTCTAAAAGTACAAGTCATTGGTGTAAATTACACTTGCTAAGAGGTAGGTTTTGGTTGAAAAACACACTGTATTTTTCAACAGACTACTGAAAAAAAAAACTAAGGATGTAGTTTATGTGCCATACATGCCCATTGATACCTTTGTATAGAGAATAGATGTCATTGTCTATACCTTGAAAATAAATAAGAAAATTTGTATAAATTATTAAATAAAATTGTTTCGCAATTATAACTTTTCATAACATATTTTATGTTATTAATTTTTTTGGTAAATATTTGTATTATTTTATTATTTTTAATATAACTATCATTTCATTAAAAAATAGAAAATTATATTCACCAATCTTTATTATTAGCAAAATTTTACATTAACATGTATGTTAAATAAGTTTCCTTATTTTATAATTATTATTAAAAATAAATAGGTTCCACTTACTTTATAATTATTATTTAAGATATTATGAAAAAAATATTATCAAAATAATTATCATGTATAAAAAGTATTGAAATATTAATTACTCATAAAATTGATTTAACTATTAACCCTTAACTTATCAATTAAAATGCTACAAGAATCAATAATCTAAACTTAATGGTTCTTCTTATTTTTAGTATTTTTTTCTCATATATGAGTGTGCTTATAACTGGTGCAACAACTATTCATATAGCCTAAGAGTAGTGACTTGTAAAGCACTATTGTTTCAAAAGCTTTATGTATTTTTAATTCCTTTCTTATTAAGATTTTAAAACACAATGAAGTCAAATCTAGTAAAAATCATCAACCATTGAGGTAACATACATTGTGTGGTTAGTTGTGAATTGTTAGATCGGTCACAACAACACTTTTCTTCTTATGGTCAAGGCCGAAGTATTCCATGTTGTCGCTCCCAGAGTAGACACGAGAGTTTCAAACCTAGGTCTCGCCCTCCCATTTGTAGGGGTGACAAAAGGTGGAGCTTTGAACACTTTGGTGGTGATGAGACTAGTGATAGTGCTTGTGGTACTGGTGTCGATAGTGGATGGGATACTCCCCATGTGGCAATGGCTCTGATAGTGACACTTAGGGTGCAACCCCTTCTGGAACATTCCTCCACCTTGCTCTGGTCATTCCCCCATGTGGGAGGACAAGAATGAAGCTCATGATGACTGGGAAGGTGTCTCAAACTAGGACACTCCTAGTTTTTCTAGGTGGGGTGGCAAGCCCGACATTCCTCCACCTCCTCCTCCATTGACCACCATGTTTACAATAGTTTAATTTATTTGTGTTATTTGTTTATTGCTCCTTTTTTATTGAAATACCTTTGTTAATATGAACTCTATGCGACTCGCATGGCCCATGTGTCAATCTATCTCGATGTATTCGATTTGGCATTATGAATTGTATTGCCATACCACCTAATTTTTTGAACGATTATCCCTATACTATATTTTTATATTAATGGAAAGCTTTTCAATCATAAAAATCCTATATAAAAAATATAATATATAATTATTTTAAAGAGAAAAACAAAGTGAATATAAATATAAATATAATAATTATCTCTATTTTTCAAAAGTATATTTTTTAATTTTTTTGGAATATATTGTGTTGTTATAAATTATAAATATAAATTTATCTTATTCTTAATAAGTGTATTTTTATATTATTTTTAGAGTATACCTTTTTGGTATAAACTATAACTTATTAACAACATAACTCAAAAATGGTTTCTCTAACCAACCATTGCATAAGTAAACTTTAGAACATAATCTCCCTTTCAAGAGTCAAGTTGTCACAATTATAGTGAGTACAAATGCTTCTTCGAATATTATTTTTAATGTTCTATACACGTCATATTTAACTTTATATTTCACATCTTTGCCTTAATTTCCCACATACTTTGTGCTCAGATAAATTTATTCTCCACTAGTATAGGCAATACCATTTTTAAAGTATATAATTTTCATACATTATTGTATAGTTTTAAGATACATTTGTAATATTATTTGTAATTTAATACGTGGATAATTCACCAATTGGTGCAAACTTATCCCCATCTAATAATATAAAAGGTATCAACCAAGTTATTGACTCGATTGACTTTTGTTATTTATAATCTTTTATAAGACTTTTTTTGAAAATAATTACTCTCCAAACCCTAACCCTAGCATCTTAGTTTTTTTATAAGAGCATAGAGTGAAATGCATGTGGTAATCATTATGCAAGATAATTTCATTGTAATATTTTTTGAGGAGGTTCATTAGTCCTCCCCCACATCAGAGATTAGTATTAGAGTAGTTCTTGTACCTTGATCATATTTGTGATTATATTGCTTTTATGTTTCACGGGTATGCACATGTAATTGTGGACGATAGTTTTGAGGTTTTACAGTAATCTTGGAACTTATCTAGAATTTATAAGATGATATCAGAGCTTTCCCAAGCTTCAATTCATTGCATGTATATTTTTCAATTTTAAAATCATCTCCTCTTCAATTTTGTGTGTTTTTTGTTAAAGTTACATCAAATTGAGTTTCTTTGTTCACCAATTTCAGAGCTTCATGGAGATCTTTTAGTTATTCCATTACATCTAGTATGACTAAGAAAGTCAATTTTGACTTTTGTTTTTTCAAAAAAAATTGTGTGGTGTTCATTTAATGTACAACTTTTGATGGTTTTTTTGCAAATAGCCCCTTAAGCTTTTTCTCAATTTCTAGCACCTTAACTTCAATGGGCCATGTCTTGGTCATATGTATGTTTAGTGAATTTTTTTAAATGTTTGTTTTTTCAAGATATTTGCAAGGGTATATTTCATTTTTACATATTTGGGATGTTATTTTGGTTATTCACAGTTTGTTCAAACGTCACCTTGATAGTTCAAGCTTAAATTTGTAATAACTTTCATATACGAAATAATTTCTTTATGCAATTTTTCTGAAACTGCATATTTTTCTGAGAGGAATTCATTGGTGTAGTTATAATTTTTATTTTTCATCATGTGCAATATTTTTTCTATTGTATTTGATTTATGTACTTAATAAGGATTTGTTAATCATTTTGTGATACATCCCCCATAAATGGGTACCCATTATGACATTGTTTTAGACTCGTATTGAAGATAGTTTATTCTTTAGTACATTCAGTTAAGGTTATGTCATTATATGTTTCTTAAAATAAATCGTTGAGTTGTAACATGGCACCGTGTGTAGTGGATCATTCCACTCGTGCCTTGATATGTGAGATATATTATTTGGCACTTAAGTTTTTCCCTTCATCTATGTTTTGCATGTAGTTATTTATATGGGAAAGATTGTCAATATACTAGAAATCAATTTCAACATTTACTCTTATAGTTTTAGAGAAATCCTAGTATTCTACACCATTTCCTAATTGGTAGTTACATCATCTTTATACCTTTGCATTCTGGTAAGATAGGATGATGTTCATAAGGACCTTCATATTGTTTGGTATTCTTTAACACATAGTCAGTGGAACTTGAGTTATGGCCCATTGTGATACACGTTCTTATCGAATTATTTTTTTATGAAGTAAATAATCATTTTGCGAGGAAACTTTAGCATCATCATCAACACTAATAACTTCTTATTAGGATTTTTTCTCCCTATTGAAGCTAATCTTGGGATCATTTTTTTCAATGAAATTGATTGTTATGCAATCTTGTTGGTGTTTTCTTCAGCTAGGAAACCTTTCCTATGGGATATGTCATTTTATGGCTCTCTCAATTCCAAAATATGTTTGCAATACCTTTCAAATATCTATTATGGCTGGATTATCTAATTTATTGCATGCACCATCACCATATGTAATGTTAAGAGTTTATCTTCACTCTTATTTTCTTATAGAGCTCTTATGATCTACATGGTTAACATATGCTTCAAAACTTGTTCTTTGAGTGACACTCACATCTTATTAGGTCTCCACACCCAATTCAGTAGTACAGGGGGATTTTTATGGATATTTATGTGATTATATTGCATTTGAGTTGTGATTGAATGGTCATTCCATGTCTTTTTACCTCTTAGTTTTGATACAATAGTCATTACTATGCAATCATGCCTCTAAGTTGTGATTTAATGGTCATTTGCATGATTTTGCACCTTTAAGTTTTGATACAATAATCATGTTTATGCACTCATGCCTCCAAGTTTTGATATTGTGCATCTATGCACTACTAAACTAATCATTTCCATGCACATTTATATTACTTCTTGGTGGTACAATTGTTGTACATTTTTACACTATCTCTAGTCACTATTTCCTACAATATATTATTTATCCCTTTTCTACATGGGTACCTAACATGGCCTAGTTTTTGGAATCCATATCTAAGTTTTTTCTCACTTACTTTCTTTAAGTTTCTCTTTATAGGTGATTTAAATTTTTTGTGAATCTAGTTTCATTCCTCTTTAAGTTTTAAGAATGTTTAACTAGAGCATACATAAAAAGGATGAAATAATGTAACATGTGGATATTCTAATTTAATTAGCTTCCAACATTAATAGCACAAATTAGAATAAAAATTTTCAAAGTAATTATTGATCTAGCAACTATTAAAAACATAAGAGAGAATTGCACTTAGCTTATTATGTTTGGATCTGGAAGATTCTGGATGATCTGAGTAAAGGAGCGGGTTGATCTGAGACTAAATATACTTCGTTACAGAAACTGACACCTAAGACCAAACCTGGTCAAATTTTTACAACTAGCTCAATAGTGTTTGTATGGTCTTAACCCTTCTGTACGGTCTTAACCCTTATGTACAGTCTTGGACCTGCTTATATTCTAGGTCTACAACTTCCTTATTACTTCTCCTAACTAGAAATGAGTGTCATTTTGTGTCAGTCTTCATCAGTCACCTTCATAATGGCTATGTAAACTCTTCTCAAACCCTCCTTGTAGTGCAAGAAGGAGCTCCTACAAAACAAAATTTGGTGGTTTGGTAGGCACCATTGACATTGCCACTACTCCAAAGAGGGCTCAAACCACACATCATTCTCCTAGCATGTGATATCTACCATAGTGCAATTAGAACTTGACAATTGTGCTTTGACGTTTCTTGGGCTTCACACTTACTCAAACACTTGTGAAGGGTCACTTTTTTTTCTTATAGAATGAAGATGAAGACTCCTAGATGTGGAAGGAGACTTCAGACATGAAGAGGGTGTTTTTTAATGGATGTATGTGAGTTATTTCATAGTTTAGGGAGCTTGGAGTTCCATTTTGTTTTCTTTTACATGAGGAATTCTTAAAGTACGATGTCGGTAAATGAGGTATGATTTACTTGCTTATATATACTTCTGAAGGTTATCATGTCATGAAACTCCAACTAGTGAGATGTATTTACTCATTTGAATGTGATAGGATTGAAATAATTATCCCAAAACATGTCAGTCCAAAATTGTATGGTAGGGTCGACCTGTAGATTTGTACAAACTGACAAAAAATGGTAGTTTAGACTAGGAGGAAAAATTCATGTTTTGACTTCATGGTTTGAAGGATGAATGTTTCTAGGTATGTTTTATCTAGTTAAACTTCAGAAAGTGACAATAGAGAGGTGTGTTGTTGGTCAAAGAATACTTGTCAAAGATCACACAAGGAGTCCACGTAGGATAGAAGGCCCAGAACCAAGGGCACAGAAGGACAGGAAGGACCCACACGTGGAAGGCAAGTTCATATTTCAGGACTTAGCCGATTTTGAGCATGAAGACCTATTTTTGGAAGATGGCGTGCAGAACACATCAATGATGCAGAGATGTGTGTGCCATGCATTGTCTATCTTTGGAGAAGCGGTTCGAAGTGTTTATGCATGGAGACAAGCTGAGAATAGAATTGACACTTCAGTTAACTGCAAGAGGACTATAGATAGCACACTTACATGTGTGGCTATGATTGTAAATGGCGTGTGGCTATTAATAGCATGCGGCCTATTTCTGGAATAGATAAGTGGTGAAGGGAAAGTCCCCACCCTATATATATGATGTTAGGTACATAGTAGATAGAGAGATGTATGTATGTGTAACAGAGAATATACGCATATGACTGAATCATTGTATCAGTTCCATACGCGCATTGGTATAGATTGAAAATATTGTAAGGAGCTTCTGTATTTATTAATAGATGGAAGATATTGGCTGAATCTAAGTGTCATTCTGTGTGTAGTTGAGTAGTGCATGTTATTAATTCAATCATGATTACTGTTTAAGCTTGTTCTTTCATAGATCTGAGGGTAGCATGCATTGTAGAATGATGGATTAGTTATGAATCTATATGTTTCTTCCTTCATCATGTTAACATCCTGTTACAGAAACCCTAAAGAGGGACCTGGTACCTTTGCATGCTTCAGGTGAGTGCTCAGTCTAGGCTGAGTGATGTGCCAGCGTGACTAGGGTGTTATCTGGTAAATTCTAGGCTGCATCATTGGTTCCATTTTCCCGGGACCTCTTTTTTAGTTGTTTTCAGGATGGTTCGCGATGAAGACGTACCGGTTAACTCTAGCAAGTATTGAGGAATGGATACATGATCTGGAGGAAGAATATGCACGATGGTTCAGTAGTGGATCTGAGTTTAATGCACGCACTTGGGTAGAACAATAACCTATATGATAGCTTATATGAGAGCTTTTTCACTATGTTTCCAGTAGAAACTATACAAGTGGCTTACTGCTTATGCATCTCAGTGGAATTGGAGGTATCGTGCACTTGTCTAGACACATGAAGAATTTCAGGCCCTCTATGATGCTGATCTAATCTGGACTCGCATGGTGGATACGTGGTTTTGTGGTGTTCTAAATAGTTATATTCTAGAATATTCAATTTTGACGTACTCTTTCCCAGAGGTAGCTGAATTCCAGTTTTTTTGGTATCCAAGAGGAACATATTTGCAAGGTATTCCACTGGTGATCAAGATCTTAATGGTAACTTTGAACCTGGAGAGTAAACTGATGGCTAACTAAACTTCACCACGTGTGAGGGCAGGAACAGGTTTGGTTTAAGATGGCAGACCTAGCGGTAGAAAAGTAGAGAGAGGAAAGGTGGCTTAAGTATAATGAGGCACGTGAGAGGGAGATAGAGAAGCAGTGTTCCGTTGCAGAGAGTATGGCATGGAGGAGAGAGATGGCTCGTGAAGGATTTACAGCTCACGTAGAAGACGTGGAGCCAGAGCATCAGGAACTCCCCCATCTTGGAAAGCATGATAGAGACCCCCCTCGGCCTCACACGGAAGTGCACCAGCAGAGATACCTTGGACCGCAGGCACGCATCTTAATCCACCTAGTGACCTAGCCTTTGCGCTTGGTTTTTCAGTATCTAGTACAACAAGTAACCAACAAACTAACTTGGGAAGTAGGAGAGCAGGAGTAAGTCAGGGATCAAGTACATCAATGGCAGGATAGACGGCTTCAATGTCATTTGGAGGAGCATTCTTAGGCGCATCATCTACATAGAATGTGAGCGCACAGAATGTTGGATTCACCTCTGGAAGTGGAACTACCTCACAGACTGTAGGGGTACAGTATAGTACTACTTTCGGAGCACATAGGAGTACATCTACAGGCCCTATTCCAACTACAGGTGGTGGATCAGGAGGTATAGGTGGTTCTAGTTCTGGTGGATCTAGTGGTTCTGGAGGCAGAGGGAACACAGGAGGTTCCAGATCAGGTGGTCAAGGTCCGCAGCAACCACATAATATCTATATGGAGATGTCTCTTTGTCTCTCGGAGTATAGAGGTATAGAGGATGTTTCCAAACATGTGCATATGTGTGAAATCTTGTGGCATGCTAAAGGGATCATAGCTATTGAGCAAAAGGCAAGTCAATTTGCCACTACATTACAGGGGCACGCACACAGCTGGTATAGGAAGTTTGACCCTGATCAAACTTGTGTGGATTATGTAGCATTGAGAGATGCTTTCTTAAAAGAGTTCCATATCCCTGAGTTTGAGCAGAAGAGTATAAGTGCACTCAAGGATATCAAGCAAGGCACTACTGAGAGTGTACGTGAGTATGATGCTCATTTTAAGACACTTCTATCTAAGCTATCTTATGATATTCATGCTAGCTAGCATGCACAGTGGTTCGTTGGAGGATTGATTACACCTTTTAGAAGGGCGTTGTCACATAAGACATACACTGATCCACACAAAGCACTGGAAGTAGCTTTACGTGCTGAGGCAGTTGGGAGCATTGACACTGGAGTTAGTCCATTTCTAGAGGCACAGATTGCAGCTATGGAAAAGTAGTTAGAGAAGCTATTAGCAAATTCAGCCCATGAAACGCGCTCAGGAATTTGGTGTACAGATTGTGAAGTGGAAGGTCACACCAAGGATAGTTGCCCTCACATATCTGTACGCTCATTACTATTGGACTATGAAATTTTTCATTTGAATCATGATGCTAGTCACTGTCCTTTGTTACAGCGCGTGATAAGGAAGAATGTATCTTGCTTTTGCAAAATTTACAGGTCCACGACCCATGATACTGAGGATTGTCGGCTGATTGGTCAAATCCAGGATGTTATAGACCTTGGGTATGACAGACAAGTATAACAGATAATTCTAAGGGTAAGAATGAGCACCAGGATTGGGATCATAATCAAATGTGCTATGATAGGAATGAGGGGTGTTTTGAAGGAGTTCGTGGAAGGGGACGTGGATATCATGGTGGATATGGAGGATGAGGCCATGGTGGAGGAAGAGGAGAGTTCCCTCATGGAACATGTTATACGTGTGGATCTCCTGACCACTATAGGTGTGAATGTCCTCATAATATTGCATGTTCTTTCTGTGGGAAGAACCATAGCTATGAAGAGTGCCCGAACTTATATGAGCATCTGAGTAAGCAAGCATAAGAAAGAAAACAAAGGCATAGGGATGGTTAGAATCCAACGCACGGTAGAAGATCAGTGGATGCCCAAGATAGTAGAAGGACCTGAGGCATTGACAAGTGAAGATTACTACACGCGCTGAAGCAGCACGCGTGAGAGAGGCATTACACCAGAATCCTACGATCACCAAGGAGGAGGTTTTGCATGCGAGGTACCCAGATCCTGCTCATCAGAAGGAAGTTTACCAGGATACCATGGAAGTGCTAAGGAATCTTTAGGGTGAGATACAGTACCTAAAGGAGCAAAAGAAAGCATCAGAGATAGTCCAAACTGATATCGATGATCTGTGAGAGGTGTGCAAGATGTTGCGCCAGGAGAACATTATTCCACTATTAGGAAGTTGGTTAAAAGGGAACACTCCGTGTGCAAGTCTTGAGACCAGATGGTAGATTCTGCATGCAAATCTTCCCCCTGATAGCATTGACTATGACAAAGAAATTACTCTGAATGTTGTTGTGGATGGGTGGTTGTTGAGTAACATATTGATCGATACAGGTGTGGAAGTAAATGTGTTGACATTAGATGCATGGGTACAAATGGGGAGGCCTCCATTGCAGCCATCATCTAATGTGTTATTTATGGCAAACCAGACTAAGGCCACTCCCATAGGAGTATTGAAAGATGCATCTATAACTATACAAGGGGCCAAGTTCACTGGGGATTTTGAGGTATTAGCACTTGTAGAAGCAGACAATTTTCCAGCCCTGCTTGGACGCCCTTGGTGTTATGCGAATAATGCTGACTTGAGATTCAATAAGGGGTATATCAGCTTTGAAAACAAGGAGGAAAGGGTTGTGATACCTTTGACAGATGGGAATTCTACACCATATGTTGAGCCTCTAAGTGAGGAGGATTTGAACAGAGTCTATGTACACACTATTCAGGACCCAGAGGTCAATGAGCCATCAAAAGAAGGCATCCTACAGTGGGAGGATTCTCATTCTATTAGTGATACTATGAGTATTGCTTGTGAAAATTGGGCTCATGGTACATATGAATTAGTAGGGCATGAGGTGAAAAGTGTGGTTGTGTACAAGAATGGATTTCATTCAATTCGATGGATAGGTAGCACAGTACCTTGGTATATAGGGACAGAAGATCTTCCTACCTTTCTGAAGGCCATGGAAACACAGTGGACAGATCAAGTTAAAAGGAGAGATATGTTAGTATATACACTACACAGGACAATAGTGTGCTGGTGGGTAGTCCATAGAGATAATCTTATAAACTGGGAAGAGATTGGAATAGATTTGTCTACTAGGTTTATAAGGAACAATGCACCTACACAAATCTACACTTATCATGGTGATCAACCTGTTCAGCATCACATTCAGCAGTGTGAGAGACTCTGGACAGCAGGACAGGAAGCATTACCACCTTCACTCTGGGTGCATAGATTGTATTCTGTGCTACAAGGATGCACACACGCTTGGTATGTATATGCAGAACTACATCGAGAAACTAGAAACTGGTAAGATTTGACTGTAGGTATGATCCAGACTTTTGACTACTTCTCGACTAAACCTCCTGTAGTAGAGGCATTAAAATTTGTCAAGCGCTTAACTATGGGAGATAGTGCAAAAGCAGAAGAGCATATTCAAGAATTGTTCGGTGAGGTAGAGTTTCGGAGCATGTTTTGAAAAGGAAGAAGAAATGGACTCCTTACTACTTGAACGTGCTTTCCTTGAGAAAGAGAAAGGAAAGATGGTTTACATCGTGGATGACGAGGAAGTTGAGAACCTAGATATTGAACATTCACACGGGGTGCACGAGATCTTGGATAGTGTAGACAAGGATACGTGCACCTACCATGAACCCATGAAGAAAAAGAAGGTGAATATAGGTTTGGAGGCTGAGCCTAAGGAGGCCATAATTGGAGATTACTGGTCAAACTCGAAGGTAGCAAAGATCATCGAGTTACTCAGGGATTATCAGGACTTATTCCCTCAAGGATATCATGAACTTAAAGGTGTGCATGAATCACTTGGGGAAATGAAGATCAAACTTAAGGATGGTGCATGGCCAGTTAGAAAGAGACCTTACAGAATGAATCCTAATTTACGTGAAAAGGTAAAAGAAGAAATTGATAAAATGTTGAAATCTGGAATTATCAAGCCCCTTGATGAGTCAGAATGGGTTAGCCCAATGGTGATCAGTATCAAGAAGGATGGATGGATTAGGATATGTGTGGACTACAGAGAACTGAATGTTGCATGCGTCACAAATCCATTCCCTACGCCATTCACTAAGGAAATACTAGGAGTTGCAGGGCGCAAAATTTATTCCTTCATAGACGGATTTTCTTGGTATCATCAAGTTAGGATTGCTCAGGAGGATCAAGAAAAGACAACATTTACGACTGAATGGGGTAGTTTTACCTATACTTGTGATGCCCTTTGGATTGAAAAACACGCCTGTTGTATTCTCACGCATAGTTGTTCAGGCATTTAAGGATTTTATTCACAACTTCTTACAGGTCTACCTAGATGATTGGACAGTATATGGGCTTGTGAAAGATCATTGTGACAATCTACGCTTAATGTTTGAATGATGCAGACAATTGAGTATCTCTTTGAATATCAAGAAGTGCATATTTTCTATGCCATTTGGGATATTGTTAGGACATATAATCTGCAAGGAAGGTTTACTAGTTGATCCAACCAAGGTTGCAGTCATTTTAGGTCTAGGAGCGCCTACCAGTCAAAGTGAGGTGTGCGGATTTTTAGGTCATACAAGATATTATAGAAAATTCATAAAAGGGTATGCCAAAATTTCCGCACCCTTGGAATAATTTCTGAAGGGGAAAGGTACATTTTATTGGTGAGAACCGCAGTAGCACGCATTTGAGATATTAAAAGAGAAACTTACTACCGTGCCCATTCTGTGCTTTCCCTCATGGGATAAACCATTTCATGTGCATGTGGATGCTTCTGGCATGGCCATTGGCACTGTGTTAGCTCAACCTGGTGAAGGTATTATAGATCATCCAATATGTTTTGCTAGTAGGAAGTTGACTCCTGGTGAATGGAATTATACAACTACAGAGCGCGAATCTTTTTCAATGATCTATGCATTGTACAAGTTTTGACAATACTTGTTAGCAACACCATTTGTGTTTTATACAGATCACATGGCATTGAAGTACTTGGTAAACAATCCTATCTTACAAGGGCGCATATGTAGATGGGTGCTCCTATTTCAAGAGTTTGACTTCACAGTTGTGGTGAAGCTAGGGAAAAGCAATTCTGGACCAGACCATTTATCTAGAATCAATTCAGGAGAGGATGCACAGACAATTGAAGAAACAATGTCAGATGCACAGTTATATAGGTTACAATGCATGCCCATGGAATTAGAAGACATTGTTGTCTTTCTACGAACAGGTATGGCACCAGAAGAAATGAAAGCATTAGAAAAGAAGTAGTTTGTTATACGCGTGGCACCATTTATGTTAATCAGTGGTGACCTCTATAAGCTAGGCAGAGATGAAGTATTACGTCATTTTGTATTAGAGCATGAGCGTAAGGATATTATGGAAGAAGCTCATGGTGGTATTGCAGGAGGCCATTATGCAGGTGATGTGACTATCCAGAAGATCCTATTTGTTGGATTATGGTGGGAGACATTGTATAAGGACTGTAAAGAATATTGTAAGGTGTGTGATCATTTTCAGCACCTAGGAAAACCATGGAAAAGAGATGATATGCCATTAAGACTAATTACTAGTGCCGAACCATTTGAGAAATGGGCCATTGATTTTGTAGGACCTATTTTGCTAGCCACGCGCAAGACTGGATCACGCTATATCATTAGTGGTATAGATTATCTCATGCGGTAGACAGAAGCAGCACCTACTAAGGACTGTACGGTAGCTACAACAGCTAGGTTTCTGTGGGACAATGTTCTTACAAGATATGGATGTCCCTTAAGCTTGACAAGTGATAGAGGTACACACTTTTTAAATGAGACAATCAGGATCCTATTAGATGAGTTTATGGTTGCACACCATAAAACTACACCTTATCATCCTCAGGAAAATGGAACTACTGAGGCCTTCAACAAGATTTTGGGCTGGACTTTGACAAAATATTGTGATGTTGGAAGAAAGGATTGGGACGACAAAGTATCTGCTGTGCTTTAGGAATATAGAACATCTTACAAGAGATTGAAAAAAGCCACACCGTTTCAGTTGGTGTTTGGCGTGGAAATTGTTATCCCTATAGAATTTAGGTTACCTTCTTTGCGCATTGCGCGCGCTGGAGGTCTAGCTGATGAACAGGATTTAGAAGATCGTATCGAAAAGATGATTCAATTGGATGAGCACCGAGCCATAGCACGATGGAGTCAGAAGTGGGATAAGGCCAGGAAGAAGGCATGGAATGATAGAAAGATCAGGGATAAAAAGTTTGAAATTGGACAAATGGTACTTCTTTATGACTTAAAGTTCTTACACCATCCAGGAAAGCTCGAAGTACATTAGATGGGACCGTATGTTATCACTTCTATACTTGAATTAGGTGCTTGCCAGCTAGAAGCACTTGATGGAACATGGCTACCCGGTTACTTTAATGGGAGTAGATTGAAGCCCTACTATAAATAAGTCTTCTTGGTGTTTGTAATAAGGCAGTATTGCCATTTAGTTTAGGTTTTCAATTTTCTATTCCCTTAATGTATTTCCTTCATTGTCACTATGATTTTTCAATTTAGTTGTTCTTTCATAATAAGTGTGCTTGCGTGCCTGAAACTCTTTACTGTTTGAAGAATTTTTATGTGTAGAGGACTGCACATACTTTTTGTGTGGGGTGGTTGTAGTTATCCAAGAAAAATACTGTGGGAATTGAAAGGTGAAAGGAATAAGCTGCTACGGGTGCGCTTTAAGTTAAAAGAAGATTGCTTCTCAAAAGTGACCAAGGATGGAGATGAATGAAAGAACAATATAACGCGAGGTAAGCGGAGGCCATGTTAGATACCAGGAGAAGGTACAGTGATGAGGTACTCAGGTGCAGGAGTGTGCACTGAAGAGAAGTTTGTGACCAGAGGGTAGGAAGGAGCGCTAGAAGGTTATAGCTGGGCGCGAAGATGTACCACACGAAATGAATGGATTTGGTCAATGAATGAGGGGATATTTGGTAGGTGAAGGAGAAATAAATGCATCTAAATTTGAAAAAAAATATAAGGATGGGATTCGAATTCATTTTTACCATTGCAACTAAGAGTATTTGAGAGAAGAGCCAAGTGTGAAGAGTCGAGTGATCAAGTTAAGGTGTGAAGGGTGTGAAACCAAGCGTGACAACCAGATCTATGTGACAAGAAGCTTGATTCCCTGATGGTGAAGGGTTTGATCGAAGCAAGGAGATAGAAAAGAGTTAGATTACAAATTTTCCACCTAGGGCATACTTGAATCAAGCTAGGGTTTGATTCATAGATATGTAGAGTTGAAGAGGAGACATTTACAAGGTAAAAATGGCACAGAAGAAGGCATCTATAGGTGTAGTAAAAGGAAAGAAGAAGTTGGTCATCGAGGAGGAAGAGATGGCACCCGAAATCCATTTTTTAAAGATGGAATATCCAGAAGGAGTCATTGTCAGTCAAGAATAGGATTCACCCATCAGAAAGAGAAAGGTGAGTGAATATAATCACAGGACTTTGGAGAACAAGAAGGAACTTGATACCTTGCTCACTACTAAAAAAACAAGTGCGCGGCAGAGGACATGTCAGTATATGACAATGTGGGTGAGAATATTTTGAAGAGAATTGGGGTCTACCAGTTATATAAACTTCCATATTTCAGGAAGTATGAGCCCTTGTATCAGTGGCTCATGATCAGGGTACATGAAGACTTCTTCTACTTTTTAGGATGCATAGTTAGAATTTCATTTGCGCTTGTCTCATCAGTTACAAGTCTGAAGGCCACAGGAGAAGACATAAAAGGTGACCTTGCAGATAAAGTCACGATTGTAAATACCAAACATGAGTTGGGATACCTAAAGGGTCCGCACAGAATGGACATAGATAAATTAAAGAATTGTCCAGTTGTACAAGCTGCAACACACCTTGTTACCAAGTTGAATGATCAGGAGCGGTGGTCACAGGTGAATACTATGTGGTTACATGTGGTGTGTAATATGTCAGAAGGGGAAATCTACAACATTGTAGGCTATATGGCAGAGAAAATAGTCGAAGAAGTGCGCACAAGAGGGAATATTAGCTTTGGGGTTGTTCTACTATCACTGGTATTTATGGAGATCGGAGTACTAGATGGACCAAAGGAGAAAGTATGGGAATACCCCATGGAGAACAAGTCCCCAGCTGAAAGATTCAGCAAGTACCTATACAAGGGGACCATGACAAATGAAGTAAAGCAAAGGGCAGAGAAGTGGTATGACAGGCTCCACGCGGAATTTAGGGAAGAGTGGCACATCCCAAAGGACCTACCAGCAGTGGTATGGAAACAAGTTCATATTGTTGTATATCAGCATTTCTGCATTGTACACTTTCCAATGAAAGATGGAGTCTGGAGCCCTTGGTGCAAGTTACCTTACACATTCACTACAAGGTATTTCCAAACATCTATTCATAGATTTACAAACACGCGTCGACTGGTCTTCAATGCAGATAAGGTAGACTATAACTACCATACATTGAGGAAGAAGTATGTGTATCCTGGCAGAAGCTCTTATACAAAGAGTTTCATTTCAGAGGTACTAAATATCAAACCAATAAGTTTGGTTGTAGCAGATGTGGGGGCAACATTGGTATATCTCCAACTGAAGACAAAAATGGAGAATAAAAAATATGTGGAGGGTGAGTTTGCACTTCCAGCACCACCAAAGGGAAAGCATACAATGGAGAACATCCTAGAACCTAAGCCCACATAGCCAATTGAAGTGCGGGATGAGGAGGAGCGCGAAGATAGTGGTGGTTTGGAGCATAGGGGTAGGAGACATCCTACAAGTAAAGGTGAAGTTGAGCACGCCATTACCCCACCTCAGCCACAAGAGGGGCATGATGAGGACTTGAATGTAGTCCAAGGGGAGTATAGGTTTAAAATGGTATTAAGGATAATAAGGACCTAAGGTGCTACTCCAACCACTGTGCGTAAATCACCCAGACTCTCCCCACAGAAGGAGGCAACCGCACAGAGAATGAGGAAGCTAAAGTTGAATGAGGAGGCGGAAGAGTCAGAGGAAAGCGTGCCTAATTCTCCTACACTTCTAGAGGACACAGAAGAATAGGGTGAGGCATCAAAGGAAAAAGAAGAGGATGAGAAAAAACTAGAGGAGATAGCTATAGAGAATGTTCAAGACATGGAAACACAAGTCCCAAATTTGGAGGCTAAATTTCCTAAGAAATAAACGTATAGAAGGACAAGTGGAGAGCACATTCCACTAGCCATGGGGTATGTAGAGGATGCAAGAAAAATTGTCTGTGCCCACTTCCAGAGCACGATAGTGCAGAAGGATTTATTCGGCTGGGAGTTAATGGATGAAGATATGGCGACAGTGCGCACTCGAAAGCAACTATCATGGTCAATGCACACCCACATGGATGATCCTGACTTTGATATGTGTAAAGATTCATGTGTTTCCAGATGACTGAAGAAGGCTCCTCAAGATAGACACATGACAATAAATCCTACTGTCATCTCAGATGAGCAGGTCAGTAATGCACTAGTGAAACTTTCTGCTGAGGTGGTTTGAAGAAACATGGATAAAGCTGCCATGATCGGAGCACTGCATAAAGAGTTGAAGACAAAGGACGCAGAGATAGCACACATAACACAAGAAAGGGACTTCGTGTAGAAGAAAAATGAGGTGTTCATAAGAATTGCAGAGGAGATTGGGGATAATTTAATCAAAGTAAGGCCACACTTGGAGGGCAAGGTACCACAGACATTTCCTTCAACAATACACTATGTGGGAAATTTGGTGGACTTGGTACTCGAAGATGAAACTCTACGTATGCAAGTGCCAGAATGCTCTGAACAAGATGTCAATTGAGAGAAAGCATCTGTGATGAGAAAAATTACATCTTATGAAGGGTTGTTACAAGCATTACAGGAAGTATTGAAGAAAGCAGACCAGGATTTAAATGTATGCACAGCTCCAGAGGCGCTTATCAACATCAAGACCCTCGAAGAGAAAAATGAGGTCTAGAAAGCAATGAAATATGAGACATTGGGCCATGTGAGAAGGTTTTCAATGGTTAAACAGAAGCGTGAGACCTTGGCAGAAGCAAAAGAGCCACACAAGACTCAGCTAGAAGAGCTTGGAAAGCTAATTGCGCAGAAGATGGACCTTTTAGAAGAAAGAATGAGATCAATTTCCAGTGTTGTGTTGGTTCTGCAAAATGAGAAGGGAGATATTGTGAGGGATGAGTTGGAATCCATTGCTATGGAAATCCCAGAAAAAGCAGAGCAAGCAGTCACTGACTAGCAGGTATTGGAGGTAGAAATAAAGGAATATCCAAAGTTGATACTACAAACTGATACAGAGGAGGTTGCCTAATAACCTCATAAAAATTCTTTATTTATCTACATTCTTCCATTCTTATTCTTTCCTTCAATTTTTGGAGATACCCATTGTCGGGATGACAATGAGATTAGTGTGGGGTAATGTTGATTAAATAATACTTGTCAAAGATCACAAAGGAGTCCGCGTAGGATAGAAGGCCCGGAACCAAGAGTGCGGAAGGACAGGAAGGACCCGCGCATGTAAGGCAAGTTCAGATTTCAGGACTTAGTTGATTTTTAGCATGAAGACATATTTTTGGAAGATGGCGTGCGGACCACATCAATGATGTAGAGATGTGTGCGCAATGAATTGTCTATATTTGGAGAAGTGGTTCGAAGCATTTATACATGGAGATAAGATGAGAATAGGATTGATACTTCAGTTAACTGCAAGAGGACTATAGATAGCACACTTGCATGTGTGGCTATGATTGTAAACGACATGTGGCTATCAATAGCATGCACCCTATTTTCTGGAATAGATAAGCGGTGAAGGGAAAGTCCCCACCCTATATATATGATGTTAGGTGCATACTAAAAGAGAGAAAGATGCATGTATAAGAGATCTGGATGTATGTATGTGTAATAGAGAATATACGCATATGGTTGAATCATTGTATCAGTTCCATACGCGCATTGGTATAGATTGACAGTATTGTAAGGAGCTTTTGTATTTACTAATAGATGGAAGATATTGGCTGAATCTAATTGTCATTCTATGTAATTAAGTAGTACATGTTGTTAATTCAATCATGATTATTGTTTAAGCTTGTTCTTTCATAGATTTTTGGTTAGCATGCATTATAGAATAATGGATTAGTTATGAATCTATATGTTTCTTCCTTCTTCATGTTAACATCTTATTACAACAACCCTAAAAAGGGACCTGGTGCCTTTGCGCAATTCGAATGAGCGCTCAGTCTAGGCTGAGTGATGTGCCAGCCCAACTAGGGTGTTATCTGGTAAATTCTAGGTTGCATCAGTTTTTTTTACTTACATTGATGTATACATGACACCACATGGTAAAACTTAGGATAATTCAACATCACAAAATACATTTATACCAACATGGACCCACATTTACCATAAGATGAGAAGTGATTAGCTTCACAAGGATAGATGACACACATAACCAAGCATACCTAAGAGAATTACATAGGGGAGAGGTCATCATTACAACTACCCCTTATCCCTCTAAGAAAGGATCCTAGCTAGCCTTTGGTTCCTCCAAAGTATACACACCACATCAACTTTGACAAGCCCCCTTATCCATCCATTATAACAAGATTTTATCACTCCACTAAGACTAGCCATGAATCCCCTTGTTTCCTCCAAAACAACACACACATTTCACTTATTCCTCCCTTCACTAGCTACACCTTATTCCTCCAATAAACAATGATGAAACCTCACCCCAACAAGAAGATAAAGCAACCACACGAACCACATGATGCACATCATAACTACGTCTCCAAAATGACAAAGCACAACAACAATCTAACCACATTACAAACTTATGGATAGGACCTTCCCATGACACGATATTTTTATGGTTACACATTTATTAAAATCATGTTTAAAACTTTAACTTAAGGTTTAGAAAGACACATAATATGTGAATCATACATTCCTTTTCTTTTCTAGACTAAAACTCATTTACATTGTTTAACATTAAACTTAAAGTGGTTTTCATTTGATTTGAATCATCTATCTTATTGCATTTTACTTCTATGACTCATTATTTAATAGGGATATTTGCACACACACGAGGCTACTAGTTCTCGTTCCTAGGATTCATTTCTAAATGGCATGCTTTCTTGGCTTTACACCATGCCTTCGTTACACAATAGGGACAAGTGTAAGACTAAAAGATAAGAAGTTTGTAGTTTTAAGGATTAATGGTTGTGATTCTTTATTTCATTTATACTTTAATAATTGATTTGGTCTGCATTAACTATTATATGACATGGGTTTCTTTATTCATGACATAAGAAATTTTAATCACGTTACAAGGAAGGTCAAGTTTCACTTTTCCCAGGGGATAACATCTCATGATTACACTTATGGAGGCCAAACTCTAATTAAAATTTTATTACATTTATGTTCCAATAATTACTTTAAGGATTCGAAGGCACTTAACGTGGCAACATACTTTTTCCTTTTTGTTTCTAGACTAAATTTCCTTAGTATCGCTTTACATTCAACTTAAAAAGGGTTCGCTTAATTAGGTTCATATGCCTTATTACAATTTATTTGTATGACTCATTAGTTAGAAGGGTCATTTGTATACACACAAGGGTACTAGTTCTTTTTTCTAAGATTCGTTTCTAAAGGAAAATTTTATTTAGTTTAGCGTCATACATTCATTACACAATAGGAACTATTGTGAAAACAAGAGGGGAAGGTCTATCATTTAAAGGTCTAAGGCTCACAATCCTCTATTTTTATTTATACTTTAATAATTGGGTAGGTTCATTTTAACGTTTACACAACATGAATTTATTTCTCACAACATAGAGAACTTAACCAAGTTACAAGAAGATATAATTTCACTTTTCTCTTAGAATATCATTTCATGTTTACATTGTCAACACTAAGCAAAAATTACAGTTGTTTTCCACAATTAAATCTTAATATTGTACTATAGGAAACCATACTGATAACTGTGTTATGGATTAGGATTCATCTGTAACACAAATCCTCAAAATGTCTTTCGATAGAAACTCTGACCTTAACACCTAAAACCCTTCATTTTACGCATGTGCCAGGACAAGAGGGTTTACATTAGGCATTATATGGGATTCACATGAGGTACTAACTGAAGATAACATATTCACCTTGTTACATGCACGAAAACAAACCTAGGAGGAAGGCCACATACTTAAGACAATATTTAACCATTATCATTCTTACTGGACAAGTTTTGCGACAATGTCGCTAAAAGCACAAGTTTCATGAAAATATCTAACCATTATGATAACTAGAATTTGGGCTCTTAATTCCCTTAAGCTAGGAGATATCGTCAGGTATGAAGAAACTAGGCTCAACCTAGACTTTCAGTCTCCTACATCATGCAAGAGATCGTATAATTAGGGTAAATCGATACAAGGATTTTATTCTGAGCTTGATCATGTATCTAGTTTCCTTTCCTACAATTCCATGTAAATAGTACAATACACAAGAGATTTACTCATTAATTTCACATTGAACACACTATAAGAGATCAATTCATTTTCAATTAGCATAACATATCCAACCGTTTTGCAATACATAATTCTAAATCAAATTAACACCCATAATTGAATACCCATTTCCCAGACACCCCAAAACAATAATAGCTCATACTTATTACAAAATTCAATAATTAACATTTCAATATATCACATAATGTTGATTTAGCCTCTACAATTTCATTGTTTCAAATAAAATGCAAATATGAGATTATCAATAACACTTCACTTCCTCCATGTCTCTGTACCTGCAACCACCGCATGGTCAGCACAAATGTTGGCATGACATCCACCTAAATCTAGCATAATTAACGTTTTTAGTTTTTCATTCACATAATTAGAATACTTCACACACAACCAAAGAGGGTTAGAGATATATAATCATTTCATTGCACTTCATTTCTTAACTAAGAGAGGAGAGATAAGAGATAGGGAAGAGAGAGGAGAGAGAAAACACTATTGGTCCAAAAATCAAATTTCTCAAAACAAGCCACAAAATAGAGTTTCATATAGTTATTTATAAGTGTCAACAAGTCTTCTCGATGGGTTGTTGACTTGACAAGGGTACTACGGCCTTCTTTTACATTTTCCTACTAGTTACATAAAAGTCCAATTTTGGCTTGAAGGCTAAGAAACCACATTCAAAAATTTACTTCTAATGGTAAATGCACAATAGGGAAAAGATTGCATGTTCTCTTATATACTAAGAATTCACAACAGTTGACGAACTCAGAACTGGCAAATGGTTTACAAATGGCGACTAGTTTTCCGAAGCCACCAGTCATAATTGGAATCGTTTTGACCTGGTGAAACAACGACCAGAGGCCTACAAAACTCCTTTGAAAAACTAGTAAGCAATGTGTTTTTCCCTAAACTGATGGTTGTTGGAAATTATCGGATTCAAATACTAGATTTTTACGAAGGCGGATAAGCATTTCTTTACTCAGGGTCCAGACGACAAGCCAAAATGAAGCCCAAATTTTCACTTTTTGTAGCTTCCTAAAAATGCAAAATGAGGGTAACAATGCTCTTAGAGGGGCAAAAAAAAGAGCAAAAACGATCAATTGAGGTCGATCTAAGGCTTGATGGCATCTCCCCACCTGGACAAGGAACATAGATGCAACTCCCCACATAACAATGAACATAGAAAAAACCTGACATCTCTTTTGGGGGTTCCAGAAGGTATGTTTTCATGTCTCTGAAAATTACAATTTACTAAATTTTACCAAGGTACATTAGATAGGTTTAAAGGAAAACTCAAACTCAACTAGTCAATAAAAAATGGGTTATAGCTAGCTAGTTTGGTTACAAAGTTCCTAAAACATCTCACAAAGAGGGTTTAATACTATGATTGGTAACCCAAGGGTAGTTCGGATTTACGTAATTCACGAGGTGAAGTTTTATTGTTTTGCACTTCAAGTTCGTTTTTAAAAAATAACCAATGGCATAATAAATCAAGGGTTTATATTTTTTTTATTTTTTGCAAATGAAGAACTAAAAGTACAAAGATTATGAAAGATAAAGGTAGAAGACCATGCCTGTCCTAAAAGAAAACAAGTTAACCTTATATGTTCTCACCCTTACGATCAATCATTTCATGAAAACCTTAAATTCGCTACACTCCACGTGACAGCACTTCCTTGAGTCATTTCATCGAACATGTCACATGACTTGGATAAGGTCCTAAAGGTAGTTTCACCAACCACAACTGACAAAACCATTTTACCTTATTTTATTATGGATCTCCAATCCCGTTCCAAAGCATCCATTTTATCACAAGCTAAGAGAAAACTAGTAAGCGTTACTAGGTTTTGGCTTTATGCCTCCCAGTCACATTTCTTACAATGAAATCCATTGTTTTAATTCACCAAGACCATATTGAGCACTACCAAACATTAATTACATTCTATGATATCTCACCTTGTTGAGGTAATTCTCAAAATATCCTCGAGGTATCTTTGAGCACACCATTTTGTACAAATCCTTCAGAAAGTGTGTAGCTAGGCACATAGGTGTTGGAGGGAAACAAGCCATAAAGGCTTTCATTTTCAAAAAGGAAGGTGGATTCCCATAACTCTATCCTAGTTCTCTTATTTTGGAGCAAGTTGGAAGTATGATTTTCTAATACTACAACATTCTCTCCTGGGCACTTCCATGGTTCCAAAACGCACCTCCAATATGGTGCAGTTCTTCACAAAAATAGAACCTCCTTTAGGTGTGATTTGCATGAGAAGGCTAGCAAAGAATAATCTATTAGATTGGGCACCTACTCTACAAATGATGGGAAAGGGTTAACAAGGGTGAAATAATGGGTTGGACACCTGCTCTAGAATTTTCTTAGAAGTTTCTCATGTTTTTCCAACGATTTCATTTTGGACTACCTACAACCATGGCTCTCCATTGACATTGAGAAGATGTAGAGAATGGAAAAACATAGGGTTTCACGTAGAGGAAGAGTGAAAGAGACAAATATTGCAGAGACATAAGTGGGATAGCAGGAAATGGCACTTTCAATGTCTTAATCAATACAACTACTCAAAATAAAAGGTAAAGAGCAGGAAAAATGAAGTGGTAGCCATCGTCTTCCCTGAGAATGGTGCTATAAAGGTTATAGTGCACATAACATAGGTGCTAAGAGACAGAAGAAGTAGAATCAATACAGCTAGACATTACACCCAAATGAAGTGCCTCCTAATCCTCAATCTTCTTCTTCTTCTTTTGCACTCGTTGTAACTATCCAATTACTACTAAATTTACATTGTTAACTTGGTTTTCATCGTGGTTAATTCCTCTGGATCTCAAATAAAGTACTTGTATTATTATGCAAGGAAAATGACAAGTCTGAAAGGTCATTGAGGATGATTCTCTCTCCATATTATGCTTAATGGATGGATTTACCCTGTTCCAAGGCTCCTAATAACATGTGATTGGGTAGAGTATACTAACAAGGTGAATTGACTAGGTTGGAGGCATGTTGGGTGTAGCATTGAAAATAGAGTAAAGCTTGATGAGGGTACCCATACCATGCCAAAACTTACAGGCTCCACCTTCAACGCCATGCCTTCATTCACTTTCCTGAACCACCGTAATTGCTCCACCAACCACTAACCATTTACTTCGTTCCATACACATTTACCAAAATTTTCATTTTATTATAAGGATAACTACCTTACGTTGAAATTAATTCGTGTGTGTGTGTGTGTGTGTGTGTGTGTGTGTGTGTGTGTGTGTGTGTGTGTGTGTGTGTGTGTGCGTGTGTGTGTGTGTGTGTGTATTATTACTATTATTATTATTATTTTATATAATTATTTTACTTTGTTTCTTTCATTTCTTTTCTTTTAAATTCATTTTTTGAATCATTTTTTGTTTTCTCCCTTCTTATTACTATCAATATTCAAAGGTATACATATACGTGTATTAAACACAGACAAACATATTACATATATCCACCCCATTTACAAAAGGAGATATGAATCTCAGGGTTACTATATTGATTTCGTGTAAATTGCATTTAACAACTTTGTTACACAATTCACCACCAAAATTCACCCCGGAATTAAATAGAGGCGATCTTTCTCCCACAAATTTTCAATTGAGTTACCTCATGACAGAATGGCCACATAGCTTTGTCGAGCTATTTTTCTTTAATGACGAGAAAGATGAAACCCAAAATGGAAGGGCACTACAATTTAATTTTCATAAAGTGTTGTATGATTTTAAGATGCACTTGTAATATTGATTGAAATCTAATATGTAGATGATTCACTCATTGGTGCATACTTATCCATATATATTAATGTAGAAAAGTATCAATCAAGTTATTGACTTGATTGACTTTTGTTATTAATAGTATTTTATAAGACTTGTGCAAGAAACTCTCCAAACTCTAATCCTAACATCTTAGATTTTTTTATAATAGCATAGAGTTAGTGTGAGTGGTAATCATTATGGAAGATAGATTCATTGTAATATTTATGTGAGGAGGATCGTTGACTCTCCCTCACATCTAATATTAATATTATGGTTTTTATTTTACTTTCATCATATTTGTGTTTATATCGCTTTTATCTTTCGCATGTATGCACATGCAATCATTGGTGATAGTCTTAAAATTTTGCAGCAATCCTATAACTTATCTAAAACTTATAAAAGCCATCAATACTTTTAACAATGAGAGTAATATTGTAGGTCATGATTATAAATGTAATGTGTCCCACTAAATTTGGTAGTATCATTAAGGGGTGCATTAATGTGTTAGTTGCTAGCATTACTTTGGGGTGCATATCTAAGTAAGTAGCAAGTGATCATTAAAAAAACATGTACCAATATTTAATATTTTACTATCTCTCCATGTCACTAATTTAGCTTTGGTTGTTTAATTAGGGGAAATGTACTAGTTGGTGAACATGCACCAATTGTTGAGCACCTATTTGTGATGGTGGGGTCCATTAAGTGGACAAATTTTCCTATTGTAATATAGTTGACAGGACCTAATAAATGCATAGATTTGAACTTTGATATATTCAAAAAATTAATAAAATTTAAATAAATGATATATTCACCCACTCAAAACATGAGTAATGTGACACATTGGGAACATAAACAAATATTTAATTTTGTTTCAGGCTTCAATTTAAGAGACATTTTACAAAATTAAAATGTCAACATCAATTTCATAAGTACTAATATGTACATGACTACAAGTGTCAAGATTCATTGATAGGGACATACTTGTTCACATTTAAAATATTATCACACTATTTAAGTACAATAAGTCCACCTTTACGCACATAAATGCACAACTTGAAAAGTTGTTTTGTTCGCATTAAAAGTAAATATTAATTAAAAACACTTTGTTACCTCCAACTTTATGCTCATAATTACACCTTCTTTGACACCTTTACCTCATTAAAGTCAGCACTCGTAACACATTTTTTTAGACTTTCCATTTTTCTAAAAAATGTAGAATTGATGATATGAATTAATGCAAAGTATTAGATATCCCTCTACAATTTGAATAATCCCTCCAAAATCTCAAAAATTGAACTCAAATGGGATCTACTCCTATATATAGGATGAACAAGGCTATCAATCCATTTGTTTAAAAAAAATAACATAGCTCATAACTGGCAGACAGTAGAATTGACAAAGATCAAATTTGAATTTTCAAGGAGAGTACAGATTTAGGAGGTAAATGGTAGTTACCTTTTGAATATTCAAATAATGTTTGAATATTTAAATAATGTTGAAAAATTTACATAATGTTTACTATGTGAAGAATGTTTGTATAACCATTGAAAATGTGAATCACTTACCATAAAAACAAAAGAATATTTAAATATGCATAAGTGTTGTGTTTGTTTAGGCAATTGATATCTTAATATCCATGGTTAAATTTATATTGACTAGCTGAATAAACATTGGAATTATTGAATATATATTTCAATATATGGTTGTAACTTTTTCATTTTCTACCACACATTCAAAATTTTAATGTGAACTAAAATTATTGAATATACAATGATTACATTGAGTTAGTTTAGTGCATGTTCTTATTTTAAGTATATATTGAGTTGTTTTAGTGCATATTACAAACATACAATGCTATTATTGAATATGAGCTTATAAGTGAATATTCTTTTGAGTTACGTTACCATAACGACTAAAAAACATGTGTTGTTTTTAATAGTGTATGGATATACATTAAATATGTGAAAATACATTGAGTGTCGATCATCACAACAACTAAATAATATATCGATATATAGAAGTGTTGTGCTTTTTTAGGCAGTTAAAATTTGGATATACGTGATTCATGTGTATTTTTTAGGTACTACATATATGGATATATGTGAGATTTATCTATTTTTGGGTAGTTAAAATTTGAATATCCATGGTTAATTTTATATTGACTGGATGATTATACACTAGAAATACTAAACATACATTAAATATATGGTTGTAACTTTGGCATTATCTACTACGTATTGAAACTTTAATGTGCTATGAAAATACTGAATATACTTTGAATACAGTAGCTGAATACACCCCACCTTAACATAAATTAATTCAACAATTGATCCATGCTCAATAATTGTTACCTCTCCCCTAAGCACTTGAATGATTGAATATATGTTTATAATTATGTCATGGAAAACAATGTGTTGAAAGAAAAAATTCATTCGTGTTTATATAATGTACATTCAGTAGTTTCAGTTAATGTTGATAGTGTGTAGCTCCACCTAAACAAATTTAAACTTTGCATGCACTAAAATAACTAAACATACAATCTATATGTCCAACTTGTTAGGTTAATTAATTATGCATAGTATATATTAATTATATTAATTAAATAATGTTGTTATATGGTTTTTAAACCATATTTGTCTTATTCCATAGTTATAGGATTATTTTTTGCATAGTTGCAACTTAATCATTTATTTGTATTAATTTAATTGTTGCTTCACGGATGTATTATGGAAGTTGTTGTATTTTTGGTTGTACCTGTGCAACCTCTCTTTTGTCTGCACATGACTGTACAATACCTATAAGTATTGTAGTCCATCTATTGTTACCTGGTTGATTCTGATTAATACAATCTACAGGCTTCCATCCTTGTTTACATTTGGTACCAGAGTGAGAATTTGAACCTGTGAAGTAGAGAAGGTTGGAGAGAGGAAGCATACAGTTTCGGAGGAGATTCTACACTCTAGGAGAGTAAATCTTACCTCCAGCAACTTCCCAAAACGTTCTGCATCTCCACAACCTCCTACCATTCTCCAGGAGTTTGTAAGGCAATTTTTTTTTGACTTGATGCCTCCTGCACTAGGCAAAATTTGCTCCCTGGATACAATTAAAAAAAATCCCCAAGAGGGGTTTTATCTTTAATTTAGAGGAGCATTTTAGTCTTTGATAATTTTTTTATCAGACTACTAGATTTAGAGGACTCTGTCCCCCATTCACTGGAGATTATTCTGATATGAAGGACCAAGTTGTCTGTACCGAGCTATTCGGGCACTGATTTATTGTTCACTGTAGCTATAGCACAAGTTGACTGAGAGTCGTTCCATTGCACACCGAATCAGCAGATCCATTCATTACCGTAGGAAAGAGCTACATTTGTTAGGCACAGACCCCCTGCTTTTCAACCATGTGGCAAGAGAAATCTTACCAGATGTCTATATTGTATCTTAGTTCACATCAGCCAAGTCCTGTATTTTCAGTTAGAGCTCATTAACAAACTGAGGCCGAGTCTATCATTGATTTTTGTTCCCATCAAGGAAAAGTAAAAAGCAGACGGCGGTAGCATATAGCAAGACGTGACGGACAGACTCTCCATATTCGTAGTCATCTAAAGTTTTTCCCGTAAACAAGACGTTATAGATCAACAACTCTTTAAGCACATAAATAAAATAAAAAAGAGGATTCAGTCCACGTGAGACCCCTCATCCACTGAGTTCACATTTATTCAAAGGTGAGTGTTGACTAGCAGAGTATAGATATCTTTGTTCGATTTGAGTACTGATATTAGAGCGCTCATACATGTTTTAGAACTAGTTTGATATCTCAGGTGAATCCCCTATGCAAGTGGGAGGTGTGGTTGTTCAAGATCCCACCCCCAGCCTGTCATTACCAAGATTTGAGCTCACAAAGCATCGCGAACTTTAGCATGAAAATTCATAGGATTTCATCTATCAAGCCCACCAGTATGTTTACCCACCGAAGCCCCTAAAAATGACTGATCGACATAAAATAAAGCAAAATCACAACAAACGGCCTGTTTTTCCAAACTGGACATTTTTTGCAAAACGGTGAGTCAATCCGTAAATTGAATTTTCAAGCAAAAAGTTTTTAACAATTTTTTGAATCCTAGATGGGTCATTTTTTGTGGCTCCGGAAGCCACCAGGGTCTTAGCTAAACAAAAACCTAATGCCCCTCCCAATGCAATTTTGGCCATGTGGGATCATCAAAAATAATTCCATGCTGCAATATCTTGTACTAATTTGCAGGTTTCCATAATTCAATAGCAAACTGTGTAACTGCTTAAAAACACAATAAGAGAATTGTAATCAAAATCAATCAAATTTGGTTTTGTAACACTTGCAATATCTTTGGATCTCATTCATAGTGGTTTGGTATATACACTACCTCTGGGTAGTGCTTACGGGTAAAGCCATCGCGACTACTAATGCACTTAACGCCTAATATAGCTGCAACAACATTGTTTAGGAATCAACCCTTTAAATCAATGGGGAGTAATAAGGAAACAATACACACACTTTGATCCCTCCCATCTATCTGTGAATGATTACATGACGTAAATAAAGACACTAAAATTATCTGAGTATATAGTGAAGTTACACGCGTATATGAGGATATCTCTTTGAGTCGGTGGTCAATAATTGCATAGACCCCTTTCAGTACTATCTTTGTACCACATATCTGATTATTTCACATATGTTAATGCCTATTTCATGTACTACTAAGTATATAGAAAGGTAAATCTTCTTCCATGTAATGATGGGTATATTGAAAGGGTGCGCATATAGAAATGTTCACTATATCAGACTGACAGTATATAGATTAGGAGACCGTATAACTGGAGTGATAAGAGCCTTACCCTTTATCAGTTGATTATGTAAAATGGGCACTAATTCCCCCAAGTTATTTATTCTAAGCTCATATATCCTTAGAGGAGATAACTATGCAGCATGGAAGACAAAGATCAAAATGCAACTTGAGTTTGAAGAGATTTAGAATTTTATGGATGGTTCTTTAACTAGATCAACAACTAATACAACCCAACATCGACAGTTTGATAGAAACCAATCAGAAGTCCAAGAGGATAATATTTTTTGCAGTGTTCGATGACGTGTAACCCCACATTCATGATGCCAAATCAGCCAAAGAAGTGTGGGATATATTGAGCTCATTGTATGATGCCAAGAACAAGAATGTAATACTGAATTTGTAGCGTCAGTTACACACACTGAAGTTCAAATAGAATGAGAAAATATAATATTTTTTAATAAGAGTTATAGAATTAATGGATTCACTTCTAGCACTATGAGAGGAGGTCATTGATATAGGTCTCATTCCCATTATTATGACTGCACTCCCTCCTTCATACCAGATTTTTCTGACAACACTCAACTTGTCGGATTAAATAGTTTATTCTGAAAATTTGGTGAATCTACTACAATAGGAAGAAGATATGTAAAAAAAATATGATGAAGAGGAGAAGGCACATTATCGTCATTATGAAATGGAAAGGAAAAGGAAAAATCAAACCTAATTACTCTCAAAATTCCCAAACACAACATTAGCATGGGGACAAACCGAAAAAGAATAAGAATAAATGTCCTATCAGCAAGAGAGGACATGAAATAAAATATTTTTGGTTTAATACATACAAGAAAGGTTCATCAAGAAACTCTGGACCTCAAAATAAGCAATCTCATAAGAGACATTCAAACTAAAACCAAGGGTAGAAGAAGGGGAACTAGAGAAGAAAAACCCATCAGCAATGAAATATAGTTGAGAAAGAAGAACATTTGCATAATGAAGACTTCTTGTACACTCTATAATCAAGTGAACCTTCCATGTCATCTAGTGATGTCTGGTATGTTGATTCAGGAGCTACTCAACACATGAATGATAACAAATACTGGTTTACCATAATGAGAGACACACCCTTTAAAAAATCATGTTTTGTTAGGTGATGATTCTTCATATAAAGTATAGGGGACTGGGAACATTTATCTACATCTTGGTTCATGAAATTGTAGACTATCAGATGTATTATATGTCCCTAAGATGAAAAATAAATATGATAATTAGTTATTCAACTTCTAGATCATAATATGAAGATTGACTTTGATATTCATTCTGGTAAGAAAGTTTGTTTGATTCAAGAAAAATCATGAGGCTCAAAAATAGTTGTAAAATCCTCTAATGTACGACGCATATGTTCTAGCTTGATTTTGTCCACAATGATGATCAAGCACTTGTGGCTAATAATTCTACCTCTGCACAATTGTGGCATCAAAGACTTGGTCACATCTGTTTCAAGTATCTCGAAACACTTCCCTGGTATAACATGGTAAAATGATTACCATCTCTCCATAAGGATACAAATAAGTGTCCTCACTGCGTAGCAGGAAACCAACACAAAGCTTCATTCTAAAATATTACCTATAGATCTCATGGTAATATTGATCTAGTTCATGACGATCTTTGTAGTGCAATGCAACTGGGTCATTCTGGATTTCAATACTTAATACTTTGTGTTGATGATTATTCGAGAAAAATGTGGATATATTGTCTTCATAAGAAAAGTGAAGCTTTTGAGACTTTTAAGAAGTTCAAAGTGATTATAGAGAATGATATTGGTCATCACATCAGAACTCTCCATTCAGATCAAGGGGGGTAATTCACCAGTAATGAGTTCAAATCTTACCTACAAGCCCATATGATTCATCAACAAATGCCTCCTCCATAGACACTACATCAGAATGGTGTTGTTGAGAGACAAAATAACACTATCATGGAAATGGTGCATTATATGATCGATGAGCATATATTAATGAGGACACTTTGGGTAGAAGTAGTAAAGAAAGCTATATATTTGTTAAAGATATTGCCCACAGTTGTTATTAATGGAGTAACACCATACGAAGCATGGTCAAAGTAGAAAGCATATATTGCACACCTCATACTATTTGGGAGAAAACATATCATGCACATACCCAAGAAAAATAGAAAGAAGTTGAATATGAAATCAAAAAAACTCATCTTCATTGGATACAATGAAGATAATCTTAAGTATAGATTGATGGATCCAAAGACTAGGAAAGTTTGCACTAGTAGAGATGTTAAGTTTTAGAGAAGAAGGAAGAAGAGACTCCTCTGGACTCACCTGATGTATATTTTTACCCTATTTTAGAAATAGAAGCTGATGTTCCCGCAGATGATGAAATTTATGATGGGGTAGATAATGATGATTAGATAGAACCACAACACATGGAAGCAGTTCAACATATGCCCAAGTGGTATACTAGCATGATACGAGATGCAAAATTGGATGCTCCATCAGATACATCCACCACTGGACCAAGGACTCATAGTAAATCATGAGAAGAAGTCAAATTTTCTTTGATGATAAGAGTTATTGAATATGACGAGCCCTCTAAAGTCCAGGATGCCCTATAGTCGAAACCTTGGAAAGATGCCATGAACGTTGAGTATCAATCAATGATGAAAAAAAACACCTAGCATTTTTTTAATCTTCCACTAGGGAAGAAAACCATTGGTTGCGGATGGATATTCACAATAAACTACAAAGTAGATGGAACCATATAAAAGTATAAATTGATAATGGTAGCAAATGGGTATGCAAAAAAATAAGGCATTGACTATGGGGATACATTTAATCCCATGGCTAAGATAAAAATGATCAGGATGATCTTTTCTCTAGCCACACAGTTTGGTTGGAAAGTCCATTAGATGGACGTAAATACTACATTTCTAAATGGATATCTATAAGAATAAGTCTACATGACTCAACCTTAGGGATATGTCGTACCTAGTCAAGAAACAAAGGTATGTAGACTCAGGAAATCTCTATATGGCCTTAAATAGACACCCCGAGCATGGTACATCAAGATTGATGATCATCTCATACAACATGGATTTGTTATAAATCCATACGATCCCAATCTTTACCTCAAAAAGCAAGGGGGGGGAATTGTGATTGTCGTTGTCTATGTTAACGATCTAGTCATCACTGGTAGTTCAATGAGGATGATCGATGCAACAAAGAAAGATCTTAATTGATCATTTGACATGACCGATCTCGGGTTGATGCACTACTGTCTTGGATTAGAAGTATGGCGGAAAGAGAATCACATTTTTGTTAATCAAGTTGTTCAGAGAGTTCCTCTCCTCATCTCTTGAGACAATGCACAATTAAGGGGGGGAATGTTAGGTTAATTAATTATGCATAGTATATATTAATTATTTAATTAATTATATTAATTAAATACTGTTGTTATATGGTTTTTAAACCATATTTGTCTTATTCCATAGTTATAGGATTATTTGTTGCATAGTTGCAACTTAATCATTTGTTTATATTAATTTAATTATTGCTTCCTAGATGTATTATGAAAGTATTTGTATTTTTGGTTGTACTTGTGCAACCTCTCTTTTGTCTACACATGACTGTACAATACCTATAAGTATTGCAGTCCGTCTATTGTTACCTGGTTGATTCTTATTAATACAATCTACAGGCTTTCGTCCCTATTTACACAACTAAATACACCCACCATAGCTAAAATTGTTGGATATAAACTAAATACACCTTGTCCTGTACACTAAAATGACCAAAAATAAAATGAATATACTTATGTTCCTGGGTAATGTTATCTCTCCAAAGTGCACCCTAGTTGAGAGATGATAGCAGGGGTTCTAAGTTTGATTTGAATCTCTCACTTTCGTAGATACAATGGAAACACCTCAAGTTTGTGGGTATACCTATTGTTAAGGTAAGTCTCCAGTATCAAGGCTGGATCCTTATTGATGTATCCTAAACTAATTTTTTTAGGGTTTTGAGAGTAAAAAGATGACTGTAACTGAAAATGAAAAGGGTGATACACCAAACTTATTGAGGGATTTGAATGAGTATCGTGCACAATAAAATTGAGAATGAATTTTGGGTGCACGAACCAATGGTTTTCAACAAAAATATTAAGGCAAAACACTTTATGCATTAAGGGATAAATAAAAACAACACAACAAGATAAACATGCACACTAATGACTATGCAAAAAAATACCAAATTTTCAGATAAGGTAAGATAATTAATCAGGGAATTGATATTCACAAGAATTAATGAAGATATACACACAACTGCAAACAATTGGAAAGGAAAAAATCAGTTCTCATTCAAGGAAAAAGTTGGTAGAAAATTTCTTCAACACTCATATGTCCAAAAATTCCTTCCTTGTGCCTTGTAATTGCACACAATATATAGCAAGATTATTTATTGAGTCCCATCCTAAAAATAGGCTAAAAACTGTACTCACCCATGCATGCTAATTTTACCCCCTTTATCATGAATAAATAAAGGAATAAAAATAGAAATCCTAATTGTCAACGAGGCATTAATAGTCTTAGTTACAAAAATAAAATTTCAGTCTAAGTGTAGTTGACTTGATCTATTTTTAATAAAATATGGATGAATAATTTGGCTATTAATAGCCCTTGCTTGCTTTGTAAGTCTTCTCCAATGTGCATGCAATCTTTGTCTTCTTCTGCTTGATGTGATACTTGCAACTTCATCCACATGTAATGATATTTTTAGGAATTCCTTAATTCTACTGTCTCTTTGGATGCACATGCAAAAAATTTAATCTACCTGTGTGAGAGAAAATAATTCTTTTATCTTTCAATACTTTAACAAAATACTCCACCCAATGTGTGGGGACCACCTGCAGGCTCTAATGTTGACATCTGTGCATATGCTCAACTTTTTTCTTAATCTGCATGATAAGATAATCATCTTTGTCTTCTAGTGCACTGATGTGACACTTGTCAATGGTTAGTCCTTGTATTTAACTACATGAATAATTCCTTGTCACCTTTCTGTTCACATGTAAAAGATACATGTCTTCTTTTAATTTTTTTGCATGACCATGAGATTCTTGACAAGTTTAATGTATATTCTAGGGGTTTAAGGTAATCATGGCATTTTAAAGTATGTCTTGACCATATTTTATTTGGTCACTTTCGTTTGACTTGATCCTCATATTATTGCTTGGTCCCTTTTGATTAGACCTTTTGCATAACATAATAAGGTAAACTTTACCTTTTGATAACCATCGGTGCATATATGTTGACCACCTTTTATTTGGTTGATAACACATGGTTTTGGACCCTTTTGATTAATCATTGCATTATGGTTTTGGGTCACTTTTCGTTAATCATTAGACATGGGCAAAGATTATTAGACCTTAGACGAAGGTCAATGCAAATGATTTTGTTTAAACATGGGGCTGGCCCCCCTTCCACGATGACTCGCCCTTTGAATATTTTTTTGGCGGCTTTGCTTAACTATGCCTCATGTTATTTGGAGGATACGGAGAGATATAAATGATATCACCTTTAGAAATAGTAAACAAAATTATAAGCTCAGTATTGGGAAAATTTCTAATGCTATTAAAGAGAATATTGCTAGATTTAAACCCCCTAAGAACAAGAGTTATCCAGAAAATGAAGAGCATATCTTGTCCCAATGGCAGATTGGAGCTGACAATACCCGAAATAATTCCGGTAATAATATTGATAGATCTTTGATACATTGACATCCTCCTGATCTCAACTGGTATAAGTTGAACTTTGATGGGGCCTCTAAGGGTAACCCTAGGATTGCAACTAGGGCGAGGAGTGATCTGGGATCATAGAGGTAGTTTGGTTTCTGCTTATGCTAGTAAAATGGGAATACAAACTAATCATTTTTCTGAAGCATTATCCAGCTTTATGGGGCCTTAGAATTTCTCAAACTCATAATATCCAAAATATCAGTCTGGAAAGAGACTTGCTTAATATCATTAATCATCTTAATCAGTTGTTTGCCTCCAAGTTGGAACATCAAGGACTTCATCTTGGAATCCATAAGTATTTTCCAAACCTTCAATAATATTCGAATCAAGCATACTTACTAGGAGGGTAACAAGGTGGCATATGCATTGGCTAACTATGGCATAAATGTTAATTACATTATTTGGGATAATAGTGATCACATTCCTATGAGAAGATTCAAAACAACATACACAGTGGATACTTATGAGCGTGCAAATTCGGGGTAAGATAAATGAGCATTTGGGAGTGGGTCGTTAAGAATAAGACTTTCACACGTGATGATTAGTTTGAAACAACACTCAATCAGATCTTGACAGGAAATCAAGGATATAGAAAGCATAATTCTGACTTAAAGTGGATTTATATGAATATTAAAGCCACACATGTGGAAAATCTTGTTCCGATAACAACTTTTTAAATAGGTTTTTGACAGATTTTCAATTCCGTAGTAAGGATGATGATGATTTGGAGTGGGGTTCTGAGGGTGCTAAATTTCACGCATGCGGGATTTCCTAACTACATAGTAGCATTCACACAGGCATTCATGGGAATTGTTATGACAGCAACATGGCTACACTAATCATCATTCCCATCGTGTGAGAAAAAATAGAGAAAGGCGGATTGAAAACTATGTCTATTATATAAATCCTCATAGGGATTTTTAATATTATACTTTCAATCACTTAAGCACAGTGAAAATGGGAGGAGCCCCTTGTCAGATCGAGCCCAGCGAGGACCCAGAGTGGAATAATGATGAAGAACTTTGGAATCTTCTCAACTCAAGGAGGCATCACAAATTTTATTGAGAAGATACAGGGTCATGACCAGAGCATTTATCATGTAATTTTTGAAGGATTGGAAGGATCGACAAAGTTGAATATGGCGGGTAGAAAATTGCGATCAATGAAGAATTAATATCCGAAGCAACAAGCCTTGGGATGGATGGGTACCACTTTTTTAATAAAAGGATTGATAGGGTTGCTGAGGAGAGGAAATTTTTTGAGGGTAATGAGAAACCGATCTTCGTCATGGCAGGTTTGTAGGTCAGCTCTATCCCTCCTCCTTTTGACGAGGTCACCCGTATGATGGTGCAATACATCTCTTTGGTGGGGAGACTCATCACAGTGCCCTTAAAACATCTTTTGTTCCTCAATCACTTCCACAGAAGTTTCACGGTATGTTACCCTCATTATCTACTTAATTCTCTTGAGTGCTCCATTTTGGAGTTCCAAAATCATACTCGTTGTGGTCGCTTTACATCAAGGTCTCATCTTCTTGTTGCATAAACTTTGTCTTCTTAAGTTTCCCGGCATTCCAGCTTCCCCCATCCTTCTCCTTCTATCCCCATCACCATTGCTGCTACCCCTTTTCCTTCCTTCTCGGCTCCCCTTGTCATCCCCCCCACCTCTGCTCCCACCCCCTTCACCTCCACTTCGACCAGACCTATCACTAGGTCTTCTAAAAGACTAAACCTGGATACCCCTATTTCGGGGAATGTTCCTCAGGACTTGGAGGTTGCTCATAATCTCCTTCATATTAACAGTACTGGTTCACAGGAGGCACACACTGAGAGCTCCACAGAAAGGCTGGAATCCTTAGAAATAGACATGTTGTTGTTGAAAGAATAAGTTAAAAACTTGGCTAAGCAAAAAGGCAAGAGGAAGGAGGAGGAGGTTGATATTGACAATAAACAGGTTGAGGATATCTACAAAAAACTGAACTCCCTAGACAACCGTCTAGGGAAAGCCTAGACTCGTCATGACCATAATATGGCTATTTTTAGTGCAATCGAAGAATTTATTGAGCAGCATGTCCATAGCGTCTCTAATCTCAGTGGAATACCAGCAACTCTTTGGGGCACGGAAAAGGAAATAAAACAGACCATTCAACAGCTGGATATTACTGACTCTACTCATATGACGACATTGGCTATGTTCACCTCTTGGCAGACTATTAAATCTAGAATCGCCAAAGCCACCAAGAAGTAATTGTGGATCTGTGCTGCTCTTGCTACCTTCCTTCATGTTTTTTGCTTTTTTTTACTGTGTTTTGGCTGCTCTTCTGTAGTGTTCGAACTGGTTTGCTATTTTGGGGTGACTGTTCTTTGGTTACCTTGGGTTTTTATGTCTTATCTGGATCTTGATCCTTTTTGTAATGATTTTCATTCCTATTCTAGCTTTTAGGCCCTCTTTGTATACAAGGATATAGTCCCTTTCAAAAAACTATTTACCAATAAAAAAAAACTATGGTAAGGTTACACTGTAACTCTGAATTTGAATTGATAATTTAAAATGAGCATTAGTCATTGATCCACGTACTATTTGATTCACAACCATTGATCTGTTTGTCCCCTCGGTTAGGGTTCTGAACTGTAATGAATGTGAACGGTGTTTGTTAATCTTTTGATCTTATACATGCAATTTTTTGGATCGTTGATCTTCTGATGATAATGAATGCAACCTTACGTTGGATTTGGCAGAGGTTTTATGTCATCGATCTTCTGTCATCTTCAATTTTGGTCATTGATCCATAACTTGGTAGTTGGCTTGGATTAGTGATCTTGATCATCAGATCATGCATGATTTGATCTTGATCATTGAACCATTAACTCAGGTCAAGTTAGGTTTTTGTGGTGGTTTCATTTAAGGAGTAAATACAGATCAACTATGATCATTTGATTCATTTGCATTTTCATTTTCTGATCGAATCCCTGACAAAATTTCTTTAGGTCACCATTAATGATTCTTTTAATTTCATTGAAAATTATGATTTTCATGTATTATGGCTTTGAAACGAGCTTCATCTTGTCTATTTCTTTGATTCTTTTCTCAGTTCCACCATTTTGATCATGTGATGTTTGGATAAGCTATGATTTTTGGCTTTTTTGGTCTTCTTTTATACACTGTTACTTTTGTTAGAATGTATATTTGCTTTGATTATATCTAGGTTCTAGCTTAGCTGTCATGAATACATTCTCCCAAGCTCGATTCACTATAAAATTTGATGTTTTTATCAGTTCTGAGCATGGATCTTGATCATTTTGAAGTTTTTTATAATCACTTGGGCACCATTCGAACTCTTGTTTTTTAAGCTCCTATTTTGGTTCGTTCAATATTTTTGACCTATCACTCCTTTATTTCTTTCTTCTCCTCAATAATATTATAAATATGCCTTGAAAATTCTATGATTTTTTTATTCTTTCCTCTACGAAACCTTTTGAGAGCATATTAGAGAAAAATTACTTTTGGGTACTCGAGGTCTTCTTATTTTACCTTGATGCTTCTAGGGTTTAAAGATTTTCTTCGATGAATGGTATTTTTGATCACCTTCTTTACATATCTCATAAATCTTGTGGCAACCTGAACTATGCATTTTGTACTATCGTTTGTGTTTCATCTAATTATGTTTATGAAATACTTAGCCAAAATAATTTCAGGGTGATCCTAAAATATTAATCCTTTGTTAAAACTCCAAAGATTTTGATGTATTCAACTAAATAAAGTATTTTTTCCTGATTCTGAGAGCTCTTGTTGTAAATATTTAACAATCTATATGGAAATGGAAATGAGGATTTTCCATGTAAAAGTTGTGGAAATTGCTTTTGTTATTTTTAGGAAACTTGGTGGTCCTGTTAGGCCCAAATAGAATTGTATTGTTTAATCATTACGTCTGAAAATCCTTATCTTTTTTTCAGTTTTGAAGTCTCTGCCACCATTGTTGATTATTTAGAAGCTTTGGTTTCAAACAATCCCGACTTCTGAGTTTGTTCTATCTTGTTTTGAGAATCTCCCCTTGATGGTGAGCTTTGTCATTTTCTAAGCTTGATATTTCCATTTCTTTGAGGCTTATGGTGAGACTTGTATTCCTCCAGCTATGTTTTACACTTGAGCTATATTTTCTTCTCAGTTTGTAATTCTGAGCTATTTCAGGTTCACTAGTTATAGATCTATTTGATGTCTTATCTGAGTGTGAAAAGTTTTATTGGTCCATTTGGACTACTCTATTACATACTTGAAGAGAGTTTGACCTATACTGCATTGTATCTGAGCTTTGATCTCAGGATTTTGTGGATTTTTGAGTTCTGTACTATTATTGAAACTTAAAAAAGATGTAGAAGGATGTGCCTTTGATCTTGTAGTTCACACAGGTTTCTTTCAGGACATGACTGTATTCCTTCAAGAGAATGATCGGTAATTTCATTTCGATAGTTCAGAATGTTTATTGCATCTGCTTGGAAATTTACAATCATTCTTTCATTCTCCACTGTATTTTATTTTGAAACTTTGATATCATAAAAATCTATGATTCTATTTTGTTTAAGCCCCTATGTATTCACTTTGACTAAAAAATCCAACTATTTTATCATTCTGGGTTGAATAAAGAAGCTTGATTATTTAGTTTGAACATGTATTCAAACTTGTTTATGTCCTTGCATATTTCTTATTCTATGAGATGAAAACTATAACTCAAATAACTTTCTTATTGCTTTGGATATTTTTCACAACTTTAATATTCTCAAGTCTTGAATATATTTGAAGAATATCTTTCAGAAGCCTACAATCTAGGGTTTTTCTTTAAAACTAAATCTAGTCACTCTCAAGAGTTGGTTTCAACTTACATATTGATCTCAATTTTGTTTATTATGCATGATATTGATGTTTTATCTTCATGAATTAGGAAATTACATTTTGATTATCTTGTATGTGACTATTTTGATGATGAAGTTCTTTGATTCAATGCTTCAAGAATTATATGAGGTTGTTGGGTTTATTTTGAAATTTGATACATGTATTATAATTCTTGTTGCATGAAAGGTTATTCATGATTATTGTGACTGAATTTTCTTGAGCATATTTATCTCTCACTTATTCATCATTGATAACTGTTCTCCAAGAAAAAATTCCTTTCACTTGAGGGCATTATGATTATGTTATTGAAAATCACTTAATACTTATAAGACGTTCTGCTAAACTGAAGTTGAAACTGAAACTTAATGACACTTTCTACTACTACAACATGCATTTCCTGAAGTAAATTACTTCATTTACTATATTGATTTTCTCCACATGAAAAATTTCATCTCACACATTTTATACTTCTTATCTAGCTCTATTATTTATATCTGCCACCAGTTTTGAATTTTTAAACTATTCCTTTGCAAATCATTGTTGAGGAATTTATGAATGACTATTTCTATAGACTCATCTCTTCTTTTATTTGTATTAGTTTGTATGAATCATTTGTAAATTATAAAACAAAGAAGTAGCTGTAGCTTGGGTTCATTTCACCATCAAACAATTATTATATTGTATACATCAGATTTCTCAGTGACTTTTCTCTTAAATTCAACTTTTGTAACTCCATATGGTCATTGTTTCTTAGATGATGAGGAGAATCCAATCAATTATATCCTTTATTTTATTTCAGCTAACAATTATATTCATGGTGAGTATGTGGCAAGACGTATAGAACTGATCCAAAATCATTTGTCCCTAATTTGTAATTTTCACCGAGGCTTCATAAAATTTCAGTTTTGAAGTCACGCCTTCAATGAATGGTTTCATCTTAATTTCATTACATCCTTTTCTGAATAGTTGTATATGTAAAAATGTACTGATGAACAATGCATTCTTTGACAGTTGGCCTTCATACAACTCTGCCTCTTTTTTAGTTGATGTATCGAAACCTGTCTCTAGAGTAATGTATTCATTGATTGTAATTCCTTAGTTGAATACAAATATACTCTGTAATTGTATTTTTTTCCATTTTGCGAATTATAACTGCATCTTACTTGTAATTTCTTGGAAACTATGGCTACTTCAAACTATCATGAATGTGTGAAACTATATTTGAAGATATACACTCGTCATTTCATGTTACCTTAATTATAAGGTTCTGATACTATTTTTGTTTCCTTTATTTGAATATTTTTTCCATTCCAGGATCTGATAGCAACATTACTATAGCTTTGAAACTATAGCTAGTTTTTTTTTTAGTGAAAAATTAAGCATTGTTCATTTCTGTACTTTTCAAATTGAATCACTATCTTATCTTGATGATTCTTTATTTCGAGTTGATCTTGAATATGATTAATCATTGAGTGCAATCTATATTTGATAGTACAAAATTTTAAAACCAATATTGATTTCATTTGTTGCAACCTGTACCTACACACTTAAGAAAATAGTTAGAAAATAATTACAATTTTTGGCCTCTCTTATGTTCCATAGTCTTTTTCATTTCTCTTTCTTCATCTGTAATGATTTTGGGAATCGAACATTATACTGTAGATATAGCTTTCTTAAATATACATATTTCTCTAATGTACCTTATGCTTATGATATTTAAGAAATTCGTTTACATGTAGTTCAATAGTATGTGATTACATATCAAACCCTGAGCTCTTGAATAATGTCATTTTTATTTATTTTTTTTAGGTACATTGTAGCTGCTTGTAACATAGATGAAAGATGGATATGGAAACAAGAAGATTATAAGAAAAACCCAAGAAAATGTTGGGTTTATTATATACTCTTTTACTTTTAACTTTATGCACATGTACTTCTTTCTTCAGTAGTTATGAGTTACATCCCATGTCTTGTGTGGGAAACATTGAATTTCTTCATGAATAAAATACATTAATTTCTGTAACTTAGCTATAATTCTTTCTACAATCATCTTTTATGATGGAAATTGATCATATAATGAAATAAACAACTAAATTACATATTTAAATTTATTTAAACATGCAGAAATAATGAGTTTTGAGGTGCCTATAAGTTAATAATGAACTCACTTTCTTGTAATCTGCAACTCTGTTTGTTGTTCCCAAATTTAACATTTCACCTAAACTGTGATTCCTGCCTTCATCAAGGCAATGCATTAGTCCTTTGGGTATTTTTTTTTACTTGTTGAAGACGAACATGGAATGGTAGTCTATGCAAGGTATTTCATTTTGTAACAACACACATAGCTACAGATTACATGTAGTTCAAAACACAATAAAACTATAATGCATCCCCCTAGTTAGGTCCATTTCATCAATGCCTTCCATCGTAAATAAATTTTCAAGTTTCCCATTTTTACACAAGTGCAAAAATTGTCAACAGGTATATGAGCACATTCACAAGCAATACCAAGATTACAAACGTATTTTCATTTTGCATTGAGTTATTTATGTGCATGTTCTTATTTAACCTTCCATTCACCACGAACTCTAGTATCTTCAATCTATAATGAGTTATTTCTATGCATGTTCTTATTTAACCTTACATTTTCCATGAACTCAGCTAGTATGGTGTAGCAAATGCATAAAATAGGGTGTTTTCATACATGCACGTTGAACTATTGCGTACAAGATGTGTGTCCTTTGATATAGTAATATGCAATGTTATTAGTGAATATATTTTGAACCTTGATTACTATAGCAGCTAAAAACGTATGAATAAACATGTTCTCTACTATACTCGGTTGCTCAATATACACTAGAATGTGTGAGGTCTAAGGAATTACATCAAACGAATTAAATATTAGATTAAAATATAACATTATAAGAAATAATTAAATAAACCACATTATAACCATATTGCAATTAAATAACAAAACACAATATTTAAAATGGAAAAAACCCCAAGGGGTAAAAAACCATGAAGAAGGTAAGATTTTGATTTAACGAGAAACAATTTTACAACAATTAAATTCTCCAATCCTCTCACTTCTCACCCTCAGTAATTCACAACGTGAATGCCACACATATGTTTTACCTAACCCCATGGGTCAACATAAATGAATTACTCATGTGTGACTTCTCGCGAAGCACACCAATTAAATATAAATTGATTTATAAAAACTCAATTAAACCATAAACATGTATTTTATATTAAATAATTTTTAAATATATAATATTTTTTATTATTTAATTATAAAGTATGGTTTATATAAGAAGACTTAATATTATGTTATAGCATCCCCCTTAATATTAAGTGGGGAACATATGCTAATGTTACATGTTTATACAACAGAATTTACAAATCCATAAACTGTGGTTAAGATTTACGTTGGCATATCACTTTTGAAGGATTTATACACCTTCATCATGTTAACATACCTTTTGGTATAAACTAATTTGGATTCTATAAATTAAAAGTTATGATTTAGGCTAAGCATGATTTGTGAGACTACATCCCATAGTTTCTCATGGAAAAACTCTACCAATATCTCTAGGATCCTTTTATAAAGTAAGGACATCCTTTATAACAAATGCAACATACTAGATTATATACAATTAACTTGAAGTTATAAGTTTACAAAGATCATAAAAAGATCTTTTAAATATTTTACATTAGAGCAGAAGTATAGAGGATAATGATATAACACAGCCGACCATTAGAAGGTGACATTTCCATGCACAGTGTCCCTCAATGGAAAATTTGAAAGGCCAAGCATTGCATGAAACTTACATAACTTTACAGTACATAATGGCCTTGGAAACAAGTTTGCAACTTGATCTTCAGTCAGGCAATACTGGAGATCAATATCACCGCAGAGCACCTTCTCTCGAATGAAATGCTTCGTTATCTGATGTTGAACTGGATTCTTAGTAAGAGAAATGAAACTTTGACTATCACACATAAGAGGAGTACTTCCTTCAACTTTCATGTGCATATCTTTCAACAGCCGCTTTAGCCACATGGTTTCTTTTGTTGCTTCCATCACACTTCTATATTTTTCCTCAATAGAAGATATGGAGACTTCTGGATACTTTTTTACTACTCTAAGTAATGACACGTGTACCAAACTTGAACATATATCCAGTTGTATATTCTCTATCTAACACAACACCAGCATGGTTATAATCACAATATTCATATAAACATGCATTATCATAATAAGCATAATATAAATCATTTATTGATTTCACTTTTAACCATTTATAAATCTTATATTCGTGGGTTACAAAAAAATTTGTATAAAAACTTAAATGAAAATATTCTTTAAAAACTAACCATGTCATATTACCGATATGTTGAAATTTTGAAACAAAAATTTCAACATTTTAATCTTAAAAAAAAATATTATATGCAATCAATATTGGACGTCTCCAATATAGACACAAAGGTGTCCCCAAATGTCATTTGATATGCATATAATATTATTTTTAGTAATCACGTACTAATTTAGAGTTTAGAAATTATTTATCAACATATATAACTTCATTATCTACTTAAGTATTTTAAATTTGTGATAAGACTGATAGATAACATATATGAAAGAAACGACCAAATTATGTTGAAAGTAACAAGATACACTGAACCATTTATGGATGGAATTGTTAAAGGTCCTCTTAACATTATTGAGGAAAAATTCCATTGATTATGTGAAGTTTGCTTCAAGATGACTGGGGAATCATTTTGGTGACTACTTACCACGTAAGCACCCTTCACATGTTTCACGAGAGATAGGTGGTAAACTAGAAACTAGGTTAAGTTGACACATGTCATACATGCTCCTAAAATTAACATGACATGGTCTTTCATACCACAATTGAACATCACTTCTATTTTTTAGTAGACAAATAAGAAGCAAAAGCAAAACATTTAAACACATAATCCATTTTTTTTATGCCTTCAAAAACTAGTAACATTTAACTCATTTATCTTTTAACACAATCACACTATAATTATTCTACGTTAGTTATGAACAAGAAAGCAAATTCATTTTTAATTTAGGAACACATAAAAAATCATTAATAAAACTATTAAAAAACATTTTCTTTTCATTGACCATGAATATCAAGAATGGAATGATCACTTAGATAGATCATGTTGATATCAATTAGAATATTAGATTTATACGACATGTGCCTAGAGGCACCACTTTCTAATATCCACTCATTTTATTTGGTAGTTACTAATGCAATTTACAAGGTAGCTATATTAGATTTATGATTGTTCTCTTCATTCTTGTTTTGATTTTGATTTGGTTTATCGTCTTTTTATTCTTGAATTTGGCTTGTTTTTTTTACCCTACAATCTTCTTTCTTATGTCTAAATTTCCCACAATTATAAAATTTTCCATCAAAAGTGACTCTTAAATTCCCTGATTTATTTTCTTTACTATGAGGTTTAAAATTTGATTTTTAACTCTTGTTAAATCTAGAAGGATTTTTCTTATATGTCTGTACGAGAAGTTTCTGAGTGGCATTCTCTTTCAAATCAAAATTAGACATGACTTGCTCTTCCTGGATTAGGAGAGAACTCAGTGTAGACATATCAAGGATATCTTGTTCAGTTTGATGTTTATAATTTAGAATTGAATTGAAATTCATAAACCTCTTATGGATGTGCATTTGAATAATGAAATACAATAGTTTATCATGAATCAATTTATTGTGACATCCATCTAATTGAGATTTAATGTCTTTAATTTTTACTATAAAATTAACTACCTTTTCATCTCCCTTCATGGGAGTCGTCATCAGCTCAAGAATTAATTTTTTAATTTTTGATAAACAAGTACCTTCATGCACTAATTCTAGCTTTTTCCAAGCTTCACTAGAACTTTCTTGATTCCCAATGTGAAGTAGGAAGTCGTCATGCACACTCCACAATAGTATGCTCATTTCCTCCTACACCTTATGTTGATACGTAGATACACTATTTGTGGTCACCTTTCTGTCAGTCGGAGCCTTCTTCATATTGTTCGCGACCATCCAGAATTGTGTGCCATGACTTTCGCCTTCAATCTAATTTTCTCGATGGTGTAATTTGATCCATTCAACATCTGTGATTTATGTTGGTTGTATTTCGGTGATTTTTCCTTTATTCACATCAAAATTTACCTATCAAAAAATATGTACAAACAATTTATTAATTTGACTATAAATTTGACATATCCAGTTGAAATGTAAACAAAAAAATAGTTTTCAAAAGATACTGACCTAATTGTTGTCAATAAAAGAAAAAATACTTCTTATTTCGAAAAGAAACTAAAAATCATTAATTATTAAAACAAAACAAAAATCCTCACTATATATAAAATTAATAATTTTAATTTTAATTTTAGATTAAAAAAATTCTAATAATCCTTAAAAAATATAATGTGTGTGTGTGTATATAATGGTGGAGACAAGCTCCTTTGTATATATTTTTATCAACTCGGTCGAGCTATTTTAGCTAACTCTATGAGATACCTTGCTAAATGTGTTCGAGTCGTGAATCATATTAATTTTCTCGCTTGCCACATCATACAGCTAGTGAGTCATCTAACACACCAAGTGATTTTTTACAACATTTCCATGGTCAAGACGCTCCAATCGACCAACTAACCAACATGGTGAGTCTAGTAGTGGGTTGAGCCAATGGCCAACAAAAATAGGTAAACATGTGGCTTAATCCACATGAAACATAGGAAAATCAAAGGCTTATAAATCCTTTCACATCCCCCTACGTCCCCAATGTGGGACAAAAGATTAACATGTTACGTTGTGAATCAATCAGGCCGAGAGCAAAGAGGTGAAAACTTTCGAGCTGACAACGGGGATGTGTGTCAATTTTGTAGCACCAGGGGTACGAGTTAGTCGGCATGAAACAGTGGCCATGTAGGAGCCAAGGTGGAAGTGGAGGGGGGTGCGGCTTAGGAATCCTCCACATGGAGGCCAAGCATATTAACCTTATCACAAAGCCACCAAACAAAACACATGCAAAGTGGTCTAGTGACATTGACCAATAAAATAATATAATAAAGTGGGTTACAAGTATTCAAAGTTGTTTAGGTTAGGTAGAAATTAGGAATTTAATTTAGAGTGCTTAGGTTGAATTGAAACAAAATTTTAGAATTCGGCATATATAGGCCGCTTTAGAATATAATCTTAGGTTAGGAAAAGGTTATAGTATAGACCCTCCTCTAGCATAGGTTTAAATATTGTAATATGAACTACTTAGGCCTCCAACCCAAACATATATATAGTTTAAAACATAGGTAAAAAATTAATTTAAAATTGAAAGTTAGGTATTATAATAAAGGGGGCTAGGATAGACATAGATTTTTACAAACCAAACTAATATTTTTCCCACTGTCACAAATTTTTCACATGACTGATAGGAAAAATCAAAACCCTATTTTCATGGAGGGTTGTCTCCATCTTGGGAGACCTTGTGTTTAACTTGGATTTTCCCACATTTACTTTTTTCCATGTACATTAGAAACTGTACAAAATAAATAAAATATTTCAAACTCATTTACCCTTACCTATGTATGGAGAGTGCCCAGGAGAGAATATTTTCACCACACCAAACTCTTTGTAAAATATTTTTAGAGAGGGCTCCAATAAAATGAGAGGGAGGTCTTATTTATATTTTACGGGTTTTAACCAACCACCAATGGTTGCAACCCTTAGGACTAGATTAATTAAATTAAATTAAATACAACCATGTTATGGTACTATGTGAGGTCTGAGAAATTAAATCAAACGAATTAAATATTAGATTAAAACATAACATTATAAGAAATAATTAAATAAACCAGATTTTAACCATATTATAATTAAATAACACAACACAGTATTTAACGTGGAAAAACCCCCGATGGGTAAAAACCGCAAAGAAGGTAAGATTTCCATTTAACGAGAAACAATTTTACAGCCAATAAATTCTCCAATCCCCTCACTTCTCTCCCTCGGTAATTCACGACGTGAATGTACCACACATATGTTTTATGTGACCCCGCACCCTGCCGCAGGTCACTATAAATGAATCAATTAGGTATGAATTCTCACAAAGCACCCCAATTAAATATAAATTGCTTTATAACAAAACAATTAAATCATAAAAACATAGTTTGTATTAAATAATTTAAAATATTATATATTTTTAATTATTTAATATAAACTACGTGTTTATATAAGAACATTTAATATTATGTTCTAATAGAATGCATTCACACATTGAATATACACCTCTAAATATATTATTGTTTGTTTTGAATTGCTAAGTTGGTCATTAGGTGAGCTCGGATTTCATATCCTTTTTAATCATTTCTCTATGGTTTTCATGTAATGAGTACATATGGAAGCAATACCAAAATTACAAGTGTTTTTAGTGTATAGTGAGTTATTTTATTGTATATCCACCCAGTTAGTATTATATTTACTCGGTGTATATATACGGGAAATTGTGTGTGTGTGTTGAGTGTACAACAGTAGCTTTGAAATTTCAAACAATGCATTCAATGAAAAAATTATAGGCGTATAGTTGATGTGTATTTAGTAAGTTCGATGTGTTTACATATTCAATGTTCAGATTGCCACAAATTCTATTTATTCATTGTTCAAATTGCCAAAAATTCTATCAACTCAATATATTCACCATTGACCTTCAATCTGTATATTCAATCTATATTCAGTAGTTTTAATGTATGTTCTAATTTGATGTTCATGTCAAAATAAACTCAATTGATACTTTGTATTTAATTCATGGATTAGTAATTTATATTCATTATTTTCAACATATATGTCATATTTGAATGCAATATCAGTTTGTGGTGAATTGACCACTAAATGCCCCATCAAAAATTTATTGACATTAAAAAATTAAAATGTGATAGTGAATTGGAAAATAACCCTCCCTGCCTAAAAAGGTACATGCAACCATGTGGAGTGGGAACAATATTTCATTTGTATTTAAAATAAAATGCATTCAATCGACTTAATTTCACCCTTATCACTTTGGCTACCTCCTTTGTCACTTGCATCTGCACACCAATGTCACATTCAATTTTGCCTTTAAATGTCCCCTTACATCCATAACCCATATCAGAGGAACATGAAAAAGTTTATGTGTGTAGAACAATACATACTTAAAAGTGTGACACACAAATAAAGAAAAATATCACATAAGTGTAATGCATTTCTTTAAAAAAATGTTTACATGACATTTCGACACATTTGTATTCATGTTAATTTGTCCAAAATAATTGCAAGCCATCATGGTATTCAAGAGGAGAGCGGGAAGGAGGAAGTCACGAATGGATCCTAAAAAAGGGTGTTAAACTTGATTATATATCTGACTCGAAGGAAGAGTTAGTTGAAGAAAATCAAAAACAACAATTTATACCATTCCACAACATGAAATTGAGTTAAAAACAACACCATGCAAATGGAGGTAACTGATAATGTCAATAGAAAGTGCATAACAACATCTTAAAAAAATCTTCATAACTGAGTGGATGACTAAAGACATGGCTAGAACAACAAGAGATGTTAAAGACAATGGATTTTCCATTAGGGATGTTGCAAAAAATGTGGGAGTCTCACCAGGTTCATTATCAAACTAATTAAATGGTAGTTGAATGGTATCACAAATATGAAACATAAAGGACCCCCAATCATTCTAACAAATCAAGAAGAGTCTAAAATCATACAATATTGTAAATATGTGGTTGATATGGGTCATCGTTTATAAATAAACTCATTCAAATCTCACGTGGCACACATATATGTGAAACGAAGATTACTCCATTCATTGATGGTATGCATGATAGATCTTGGTGGGAAGCGTTTAGAAAGAGGCAAAAGTATTTTTCTTTAAGGACTACTAAAGTCGTTGATTGTGACATGGCAGTCATGTTTATGCCTCACATAGTTTCTAAATTTTATGGAAACTTAGACACAATGTATAAAATAGATCAGTATGGACCACAAAGGTTATGGAACTGCAATGAAACGTGTGTGCAAGTTGGTAGGAATTATGGGATGAGGGTGATTGCAAAGGAAGGTAGTAGAAGTGTACCCCACATACTCCTGAAGAGTAGAGAGTGGACCACAATACTATGTTTTGTTAGTGTAGTATGCTAGAGTATACCATTCTTCTATCTATTTAAAGCAAAAAGGTAATTAGCTAATTACATTTCCAATTATGAGCCACGTGCATGTATGGCAGCCCAAACACACGGATGGATGACAAAGGAATTATTTCTTAATTGGTTGCACCACTTTGTTAGATTTTTTTTGGGTGGTGTTTCACCATCAAATAGATATCTACTCATATTTGATAGTCGTGGAATCCATATGGCATACAAGACAATCCAAGAGGTAAGAGCATTGGGCATAGATCTGATCACGTTGCAAACACACACCATTCACATGCTACAACCATTAGATGTTAGCACATTTTTCATCATTTAAAACCTATTTCAAGGATGAGAGAACCAAATGGATGGTCAAACATCACAAAGTAGACGTTAAAAGATCAGAATTTGTGGCACTTAGTATCAAGGCTTTCAAGAGAGTTTTAACTCCATAAAATATAAATTTTGGTTTTAAGAGGACTGGAATATGGCCTCTTAATTGAGATGAGTTGGTCAATGACATGCACCTTATTGATGCATTTGATGTTGATTTGACATAGGAGGAAACAAAAGTGGAGAGAATTCTTGAAATTGCTAGTCATGATAGAGATGAAATTGAACAATTTATCAGAGTTAATAGAGAAGCAATCTAATATAAAGTTGATAAAATTAGCAAACAAATGATGAAGAAAGCTAGTAAATGGATGATAAAAATCAAAAAATGGGGGTACATGTGACATATTTAAGTCAGTAATACATGGGTACAATTTTAAGTCAAATTGAGTAAGGCAATCAACTTGAAATTCATGTTCAAGTTGAACACAACAACACACCAACTCATATAATTCAAACACGAGAACCCATCACAGCCAATGACGAGATGAGTATGCCAACACTAAATAGCCAACCAGAATGGTCGAATGAAGTTACTGAAAATTTGGGGATTTTAATAAACATCCCCAATGAGTACATAACACTTTCCACGTCATCCCCTCCTCCTAACATCCCAAGTGGAATAGTTCACTATTTTTTAGAATGTAACATGGAAAAATTAAGAAGATAGTCATTTGAAAGCTGTAAATTTAGAGTGATCACAAATATTTGTACAAGACACAGAAAAATAATCATGCAATGTAGAATTAGGAAACCATGTCAGGGAGTCATTGCAAAATGTTCTTAACTTCCAATTGAAAGGGTTAATGAGAGATTAAAGCAAGTAAACAAAGGGACTATAAGGTTGGGTGGGAATTTGCAAATTCTCACATCAAATGACTACTTGCAATTGCTTGAAAAACAAGAAGGATGGAGGAAGGAACTTAAGGAGTTGAAAGCGAGGAAGAAATAGCAACTTGTGGAGAGAAAGGAAAATGGAATCATTACACAAGAAATATGGAAGCAAACAAACTCAAAATGCAACTTCAAAATCAAAGGAAGGAAATGGAGAAGATAAAAAGCAATATGAAAAATATAAAAAGAAGGAACATGAAAAGCTACAATGGGAGAAAGAGAGGTTAAAAAGGGAAATGCAAAGGCAAAGAAATTTGAGTAGTCCATGTACCCTATTCCTTCACAACACCCAATTATGATAGATTTCTACAACATTTACACTATAGTTTTTCCAAATGTGACCAATTACCAAGTCTACAACACCTCTACTACAAATCAAATGTGGTTTCCTTCAACAAAAACAACGTAATTTCTGTCAATACAATGTAGTTTTCTCATGTAGGTAGTATGTAATTTTCTTCAACAAGCACAACAAACATGTAATTTCCCACTTCCTATCATATGCATGTTACTGCTTCTAGCCAAATGCAATCAAGCCATCCAAGCAATCCATAAACTCTCTTGTAAAGCTCAACCAACATGTCAGTTACACCCCAGATGGAGAATGGAACAATAAAAAATAACATAATAAGTAAGACCATAGATGGACATAAATAAGAATTTAGCTTTCGTACAATTTAGATGCGTGTGGTATGCATAATTCAATTATGCAACCTTTTTTATTTGAGTGGCATCTGTATTTATAACCTTTGTTAATGTAAGAATTTATAACCTTATTGCAGAAGATCAAAAAAAGTGTTTATGTAGTTTTTTGGGGAAAACAATAAGCCAATACCTATTTTTTTACAATTGCATCCTATCAATATACAAACATAATTTTTTGTGAAGTGTAAAAACATGTATTTTTTGCTTATACATGTGCTTTTTTGTGTAAAAATGTTTCAAAAATAATGACAACAAATGAAAATATTTCATTGCCTAAATAAGGTCATAAATGACCTTACCTACAGAAATAAGACTTATTATTTTTTAGAGATTAATGTTGTCAAAATACGCATGTTACTTATGAGAAATGAGCACATTTGTAGGCAATACCAAGATAAATATTTGTAGTTGAAAAATGAAAATTTAAACTCATATTCAATGTATGTTCAATAGTTCCAGTGTATATTTGAACACATACTAAAATATGAACCATGTACACTCAAATATCAACTCCCTATTAAAAACAACACTTATGTATATTCAGTTATTCTATACACCTAACGTTAATTGATATTTAATCTATATATAGACATTATTTACATATATTGAATTTATAGACAGACATTCTTTAAATGTTTAGACTTTTTTTAGTGTTAAGGTAAATGAATTATTGCCTTATATTCAATAATGTCACTGTACATTCATATATCAGATGTCATACATTTTGTATGCAACAATGTAGGTAGGATGATTTAAAATGCCACCCAATATCCACTAAAATAACTCAATATTCACTTAAATCGTTGAATATTAAAAAACTAAAATTACTCAATAGACATTGAAAATACAATTGTAATCCTTATGTTGCCTATGAATGTGCTTAAGTGCATGAAAAACATAAATAAAAATTGAAAAACCAATTAAAATTGGGCCAACCTTATAACTCACTTAGCATTTCAAAATAGAGAACAAAATATAAAAACAAACAACATTGAACCCCTCATAGACATGTTGGTTTTTCTCCCTAATCGCGTCATTACAGGTTGGAAGGGCTCAAGATTATTATTCCACATACTTCAAAATGTGGAATACTATGAATAGATGGTGGTAGTTAATGACAGCATTGAACGAAGTAGTGGTGCACAGTTACAAATGACGGAGGAGTCATGTAGAGTGATAAGGGTGAAATGAATTAGATTGAATGTGTTTGGGTTTAGCTAAAAACTATCAGCATACACTGTGTTATGTGGAAAATATTAGTTAGTGAGTTTAAGAAAACAAACAAATTTCTTTCCTATGTTAATCCTTTCAACAATACCTCATGATTGAGAAAGAGATGTAAAGGGGGAGAGAATTAATACCTGCACTTACCAATAAAATGCAATACCCCTCCTTTGTTGTATTGGATTTTCTCAAGGATGTGTTGATTGCTTCAAATTTGAGTAGGCACTTGAGCAGCACCTCCTTTTGATTTTCTTGGGTTGATTGATCCTTGATGAAGTATTAATGGATGATAGGTTGGATTGATTGATTGGAGATTGTGGATGATTGATAGAGGATAAAATGGAAGATATTTGTTATGGATTCTATGTATATCTCTCATGGAGGAGGAGAGCTAAATTTATAGTTTGTAGTTGGGAGAATGGATGGTGAGGATTGATCCAAGTGGGATGAAGATCAATGGATGATAATTGAGGAGAGGATTAGAAGATTATAAATATTTCTAGAATGGAGAATTCTAGATTTTGTGAGAGGCCTCCATTGAATTTAAAATTCAATGGAGAGTAGAAGAAGTTTAGAGAGGCTTCTAGAAATAAAAGCCTCTAGATTTAGAGGTAGGGGATATGATTAGTTTAGGATTAGATTAGATTAATAAAATATGATTAGGGATGTGATTACATGGAGATGGTAGGTTTAGGGTAGGTGTAGGAATATTAAATTCCTAGAAAATGATAATAAGGATTATGGTGGGATAATGGGATATAATAATGAATTAAAGGAATTAATGATGAGATGGGATATTAGATAAATGATTTAATTAGGATAAAGGGTATATGTGGTATTTTATAGGAAATGGATTAGATAATGATGATGTTAAGATATTTGAGGGATAAATTAATTGGAATTAAGTATGTGGACATTTTAGATTTCTACATTTTTCCCCTCTTTGAATGTTTATTGCGTAGAAATGACCGTTCAAAGAAAAAATAGAAGATGTTAGGATGGTGATATGATGCCCCCTCGAGGGGTTAGGTAGGGAAGGAACAAGTAGGGTAGACACTTGAAAAGAGGAGAGGCCCAAGTTAGTAGATGAGAGAGGATTAAAGAATGAAAAGATTGAGGATTATAGGAGAAGAGAGAGGATTAGAGGATTAAAATATTGATTGAATGGGTTAGATTATAGGATTCCCAGTCAAGGGGTTGAGATTAAGGATATTGGATTTTAGGATAGTAGAATAGAAGGATGTCGACGTTAATGAGGATATCGACGAGGATGAAAGATTAGAGGATTAGAAGATAGGAGAGAGGATTAGAGGAGTAGGAGATTAGAAAATTAGGAGATATTAGATTTTGGAGTAGAGGATGATCCAATAAACGATGTATGAAAAGGGTGAAGATTACATTGGAGGATTAGAGGAGTAGGAGATTAGAGAATTAGATATTGGATTTTGGAGTAGAGGATGCCCTAGTCAAGGGGTTAGGATGGAAGATTTGGGATTTAGATTTGAGGATGATGGATTTGATGATGTTAGATGTGATGATGTGGGAGTTGAGGATGTTACATTTTAGGTTTGATTGATTGGATAGGAAGATAAGGTATAGGATGTTGGATTTGGAGGATTAGAAGATTGATGATGTTTGGATGAGAGAATAAGGATTGGTTTTTGGATCGATTTGGATGATAGGACATTGATGAGGAGAGGATTTGGATGATGATTGATGAAGCAGTGAGAAATATTGTTTGATTTTGATTGATAAGAGGATGTTAGAAGATGCCCCAGCCAAGGGGTGAGGATTTTGGATGTTGGATGTGAGGGGATAAGATTTGGATGTGGATATTGATTGATTAATAAAGGATTGATTGGATAGGATGAGGAGGTTAGATAGTTAGTTAGATGATGATGAGGATTAGGTGTGGATAATGATAAGGATAAAAGATGATGATAGAAGGGGTTGTGCTACCATAAAGTACCCACTGTTATCATCATTAGCAATGTGGCATAAAGCAAGATGCCCCAAGGTATTAAGACCATGATGATGTAATTTCCAGTTGTCCTTGTCCTCATATCATTGGACAGATAAATATTATGATGGTCCTCATATCATTGGACCATAAAAAGTGGCCTCATATCATCGGCCAAAATGTAAATGCAGACAAGCAAGCAAACACACAGAAGAAAAAGCACACACATTACATTTTGTATTTTTGTTTTTAGTGTAAATTTGTGATCTTTTTATGGATTTTTTGAATGTTTTGATTTTTATATTTTGGATTTTGGATGTTTAGATTATTTGATGTTGGATGTTGAGATTTTGGATTTGGGATGGGGGGAATGGTTGAGACTAGGTAATATGAAAGGATTCATGATGGGATAGCTCATGGGGGATGGGAAGGGATGTAAGGTGGGATGTGAATTTCTCCTATAAGTCCCAAATTATGTTTGGGTAGGATGAAAGGGAAAGATTTGGATAGGATAGGGATTGGTTGATAGGTTAGGATTAGATGGGATGTGGGATGGGAGATAGATAGGATGAGGGATGTGGTATAGGATAAGATGGGTGATATGGAAGATGATAAGATATGCCCTCAAGTATGGGGGATGGATTGAGGAATAAATGTGGTATGCAACCAAGTGTAAAGTAGGGTGGCTTGTGTGGATGTATGGATGGGTTTGATTTCCCCCTAGGTGTAGGGTAGTATGAGAAGTGAAGGGTATATAAAATGGATGATGCCCCCATCGTATGGTAGTGAGGCTTCCCCCAACCCTACCGATGACATTTGAAAAGGGAAATGAGGAGGATTGGATGAAAAGGAAAGGATCATCGTCTACCCACAGATGTTTGATCTAAGGGAAAAACGATGTGGATGTTTGATCTAAGGGAAAAATGATGTGGATGTGATGGAAGGAAAATAACATCAGTGATGAACAAAATATGAGCCTAATGACACATGTTGTAAGGAAAGAGTTGGACTAAAACAAAAGTGTGACCAAGGTCTAAACAATACCTGGAAACATGCGATCCCTATATCTCTGCAAGATCAAATTGTGTGTGATTGTGATGGTTAATTACCACTTGAAGTGAAGACTTAATGGGTAGTATGTGAAGACAAACTAGCCAATGTATAGGGAGTGATTAAGTCAAATAGGTGGATGGAGGGTGAATGGAAGGCTAAGCCGTGCATTGCTCCACTACCAGCCAGGTGTCCATAGCCCCAATGGAGATGCATTTGATTCTTGTCACAACATTGATCTACTACCAGCCAAGCGTCCATAGCCCTAGTAGAGATGCTAGAAACACCCCTAGAGAGAGTATTGAGGTGGATTTTATTTTTTATTTTTTATTTTGATATGATTTTTTTGATATTTGGATTTTCTTGCTTAAAGAGGTTCCACTCTCTTGAGAACTCTCAAGGGGTTAAGAATCACTAGTGGCTTGATGGGGGATGGAAATGAGTGTGGAGATGACATTGGCTAGAGTGTAAAAAGAAACCCAAGGGTCTTCACCACAAGTTGATTAATTATGTTAAAGTGTGTGGATCTCTAGGAGGACAATTGTGCTTGAATGTTGGAGGTAATGATAGACCAAGGTCACACAGTTGTAGTAGGTGCTATTATCTTACAAACATGTGTGAGCAAGTTGATCAAGTGTTCAAATGAATGGATTGGAAGAGGATATGAATGGATGTGATGATAAGAATGGATTAGATGCAAATGGATTTGGATGTTGGATGGAAGGAGGATGGGTGGGAAGGAAATAACATTCGTGCACAGGAGACGAATTATGTGCTCAATCCATTTTTAGGTGTTTGGTATTTGTAGGGGGATTAAATGATTTGTGATTGGGTTGAGTGGTTGGGATGGTAGGATCAACAAGAGGAGTGGTAGAAATGGGTTGTGATGGAGTAGTGGGAGGGACATTTTAGTGTTAGGTTTATACCCTAAGCCTAAATGACCTGGATTTTGATGAAGGGAGATGGGTTCGCGAATGCCTTGTTCATGGATTCCTAAGCCTTTGCCTTGATGTTTCATATTAGAGAACATATTTTTGGCTATAGGATATGAAGTGGATGGGGAAGATGATGCCATGTGGTCATCATGAGACTAGGGGTGTTGTAGTTTTCGTCATACGCTAAGAGGTCGGACTTAACAAAAGGATGAGAGGTGAGATTTTTTTTTAATTTTTTGTTGGGGGGGATGTTTGGGTGTATGATGAGATTTGGATGGTTGATGATGTTTGGATGTAGAGTGGGATTTGTATGGTAAACGATGGTTAGGGAGAGGGTTGGGATGGAAATGTGGTGGATAAAGAGGTACAAGGACAAGAAGCCCTTGGTTAATGAGACCTAAATTGCATGCAATGATTGGTCGAATGTCCATGGGTGCGATGGAAGTCACAATAATAGTGTTCCTGATACCAAGATGGTTTGGGAAGGTTTTGATCATGTGATTTGATTAGGGGATGGATGATCATGTTGAATGTTTTTAGACGATGGAAGATGGTGGTCAAGGATTCTCCTAAAGGAGTGAAGTGGTTTGGGTTAAATGGTTTTGGGGGAGTAGGAAGTAAAGGTGCAGGATTGGGTGGATTATGAAATGTTTTGGTTGATTTGGATTTATGAGTTGGATTAGATTGTTGTGGCTTAGAAGATGAAGGGGATGGATTAGGCCTGATGGACAAAGTGGATGGTTTGGGCTTGGAGGCTAAAGTAGATTTGGTTGATTTTGGATTGGTTGGAGTATGTGGTTTTGAGGTAGATGGTTTTGGCTTAGGATTAGATTGTTTGGGATTAGTAGATGTAGATGAAGGGGATGGGGTAGATTTAGATGAAGGGGATGGGTGTGATATGGGGGTCACATTATATTTGGGTGATGTTGGGGATGAAGGAGATTTGGGATATGGGTGTGGTGTAGGAACCACATTAGATTTGGTCAATTTAGGGTATGAAGTACATGGAGGTGGAATACGATCCTCATTATATTGGGTAGGATGATGGGGTGGGGAGAGGATTGGTCTTGGATTTTTTAGGTTTGGGAGTTGGTGACTTAGGAGTCATGTTAGATGTTTTAGGATTGGGGGATGGTGGATTTGAAATAGGATTAGAGGATATGATAGTGTTAGGTTTAGGTGATGAAGGGGTTAAGATAGGATTAGGTGTGGATGAAGAGGATGAGGGTGGTATAGGAGCCATATTAGATGGTTTAGGATTAGGGGTAGAAGGGGGATGAGGGTGATTTAGGAGTCACATTGGATGAGACAGTTTTGACAAGGATTGGACTTAGGTGATGAGGGGACTGAAATAGGCTTAGAGGAGAATTTGATGGTTTAAGGGATATGAGATCTAGGATAAATTCTATTGGATTGGGATGATGAAGATGACGAGGATGGAAGGACTAAGATGAGATGTGGGTGATAATAATTTTGGGTTAAGTTGTTGGGATTGTTGTGGATATGTGAATGGGACTTGATTATAGGTTTTACGATGATTGGATTTAGGAGTTGAGATTTTGGATGGTGGTGGATTATCCGCATGAGTTTTGATGGGAGGAAGGTGTAGGTCATGATGATTGATAGGGGATTTGGAGGTTGGAATTTGGGATGGTTGTGTGGGCTTGGGATTGGTGACTAGATTATCAAGGACATAAAGGAGGTCCTCTTGGTCTAGGTCAAAGTTAGTGAGGTAGTCAAAGTCAGTGAAATTGTCTTGTGGGGATAGTGGTTTATGTTGATTAGGTCGAGATGTGGATTGGGATGATTCAAGTTCCTCAAAGATGAAGATAATGGGGTGAGGGGGGGGGGATCTTTTGAAGGGGAAATTTTGGATGGGGTTAGTTTGGAGATGATTGGTTGATACATGATTTAAGATCGGATATTTGTTGATTGAGTTGTTGGATGGTTTTTAGGATGTTAGGATCAACATGGGATGGTTGATTTGGATGGTGAGGAGGGAATTGGTTGAGGTAGGATGTGAGATTTGAGATTTTTTTATTAAGGTGTTAGATAGTGTGTGGGATTTCATGATCAAAGCGAGATGGTTGACTTTGATGGGTGGGGGATGATGGGATATCTTGGTTGATGGATTTAGAAAAGAGGTAGGGGTTTGGATGTTGGTTTGAAGAGGATGGGGATTGAGGATCAAAGGCCATGGTTTGATAGGATGTGCAGGGGATTAGATTTGGATTAGGTTGGTTGATTAAGGATGGTGATGGGATTTGGATTGGGATTATTTGATTAAGGATGATTAGTTGTGATGATTTTTTATTAATTAAAATTTTAAGGTGGCATAATGGTTAAGGGTGTTCACAAGCAAGCAACAAACATGTAATACACCATAACTAGTCAAGTGGGATTATAATCAAATTATAGCCTATTTTTCAATACCACACACCGACGATGGTGCCAAAACTGGCTCTCCACCTATGTGTTAATGTGGGGTCGGCTAGTGAGTAATCTTAGGGAGTGACGACCTCCTTGCACTATAGTTTGATATGCAACCAAAAGGTTCCTAGTACTAGGATGTACGAGCTCACTAGGGAGCACCCCCAATATACCTTGTCGGTACATGGGGCCCAATTCTGTGTTATAAGGATGTTGTCTAAGGCCTGGGTATTGGGATGCATGGAAGCCCCTCACTTCACGCTACTCTTAAAACAAGTGAGTGCTTAGCCAATAACAACAACTCTCCAAGAACTTTATATACCTCGACTGGAATATGGGGTGTGTCTATGTACGTGAATGTGAATTCCATAGTCATGAGACTCCTAGGACTATGGTAAGTGCATGGATATCACTTCCATGTCACAGTTACCCCTATAAAATTAAAAGGGGGAAGGCTCGCTACTTTTTATCCTCAAGATCGTCCAAGGATGCGAGAGGAGAGCATACACGGTTTTTCCTTCGAGATAAACAAGTAACGATGCAAAACACACAAGAAAGATGATGTAAGAAAATAGATGCAAGATATTAAAATCAAACGATAAATATTATGTGATTTGGTCTTTAAGAGGAGGCCCTGTAAAACAAATATTAGTAATTTGATTTATAAACTCAAATGTTTTGGACCGATCATGCTACAAAACAAAGGGTTAGTAGTTTTAGACTGATTTTTATCTTTGGTAAGCATAGGAATCTGCACACAAAGTGTTAGTAGTTTAGAGCAAGAAAAATATAACTCAATGTGTAGTTAAAATGACAAGATTTTGTAAAATTAAAACCATGAATAAATTATCTTATAAAATTCTAAGTTAACACTTTTATTGCATAGATATTTTCTATACCTTTCTGGAAAAAAATGAAGTCTTTTCGAATTCGAGATCAAAAGTTATGGCTCTCAAAAGGTAGGCATAACAAAAGCAACACAAAAGTGCCACAACACAGAGCAAAAGTGCTAATACAAGTCACAAAAGCATTGAACTATGTAGCATAAGCGATGAACTATGTAGCATAGGCACCAAACTATGTAGCATATGCACCAAAACCTACACAAGCAATATTTAGAAGCAAAAGCATTGATATATGTCACATACACACCATGGGTTTCGCATACCTGCACTCACAAAGGTTAAAGCCTATGACAAAATCTCTTAACTATGTAGCATAGGTGCCAAACTATGTAGCATAGGTGCCAAAACATAGAGCATAGGCGTTGTTAGAGCCTGGAAACGGATTTTAAACACGAAATTTGAAAAATTGAAGGTGCAAAAGGAAATGAAAGTTCTTGAAATTTTGACACCTTGTTTGAGAGATGAAATAAGATTGAAAATGATAAAAATTGGGGAGTAAGCCCCACGGTGGGCGTCAGAAATGTAATGTGGAAAATTTTAGTTAGTGAGTATAATAAAACAAACAAATTGCTTTCCTATGCTAATCCTTTCAACAATACATAATGATTAAGCAAGAGATTTAAAGGGGGAGAGAATTTATATTTGCACTTGCCAATAAAATACAATATTCCTCCTTTATTGTATTGGATTTTCTCAAGGACGTGTTGATTGCTGCAAATTTGAGTAGGCACTTAGGAAGCACCTCCTTTTGATTTGCTTGGATTGATTGATGTTTGATGACAGATTGAATATTGTGGATGATTGATAGAGGATAAAATGACAGAGATTTGTTATGGATTCTATGTATGTCTCTTATGGAGGAGGAGAGCTAAATTTATAGTTTGTGGTTGGGAGAATGGATGGTGAGGATCAATCCAAGTGGGATGAAGAAAACCATAAGCTTGCAAAAATTTCCGAATAAGTAAGTAAAATGTAAAATCTTTGACCTTTCTATGCATTTAATGTCCATTTTAACAACTAAAGCAAAGAAAATGACTCCTCCCTATGTATTTCAACCTCTATCTTCATAAAAACAACGCTCACATCCTCGGAAATGATCAAATCCTTAAAATATTGGCGTTCTAAAATATTCACAATCGGCCACATCAAGAGCTGTAACCTTTCGGGAAAGACTTTTCACTCATAAATTTACCCTTAAACAAACAGACATTGTTGGATTTCATAAAAAAATCACCAAACATTCAATATTAATTTTATTAGTGCATTAAAACCTTTAATCTGAATATTAAAACTAGCATGACCTAAAAAAGAGATTCCTATACGTAATTAACCTTAATATTCGCAACAAAAGTAAGGGAAAATTCACATCTGAAGCACCAATTGCACACACGTAAGAAATACAAGCAAGATTGAAATAGTCCATGTGAAATCTCTACTATATAGTTGAGCTCATATACCGGATATTTCATGGGAAGGAATAATCTCATCTGTGGAAAATGTGTGGCCCATGCAGGTGATTAAATTTCTCTGTCCACTCAAAATCCACGACAACTCACACATATCCCTTTTTTGTCATTGTTGATTAACGATGCCATCACAATCGTTGATGGGGAGAACTTCACATGACGTCACCACCTCTGGATGCTACTTATACTCCATATCTTCATGTATCTAACTACTACGGATAAAACTATAAACACATTTTCACTTCAGCAATATTTTCCTACCACACCTTACATTCACATATATATATCTATAAATTATTTTGGCATTGTCTTAAACAACACCCCTGGTCTCCTTCAAAGGATTTCCACATACGTCGTTGTGTTGTTCAACGTTTCAGTGTCACATTGTTTCTACTTTCTATTTTCTCTACCCTGCACTTCTTCACCCTTTGACCCCTTCATTTTCATCCTTCTTCCTCTCCCAATGTTTCTCTCCTTCCAATATGCATTCTTCAGAAGATCCCCTTCGGCGTTTCCATCGTACATTTCACATACGATTGCTAGTTTTATTCCCGTTTGTTTGTATAGATAAACATATAGTCAACTATGTGATTGTACAACTTATTTCAAATGAGAGAAAAATTTTCCACCGAATTTTTTTTAATGTTAAAGAATTTATATTTTTGAAAAAGAGATTTCAAGTTCAAAATCTTGTTTGGAGTAAGATAAGTATGTTTTATCTTTGAAGTATACTCATGTATTTCCTATATTAAGAATAAGAAGTGATTCAATATTTTTTTTGAAAGACATTTCATTTTTATTAATAGATCAAAGGCTCCCATTTAACTTTCTTTTTACTCAGAAATAACCTTAAAACCATATACTATTAACTACTTTGTAGACCTTATCAACCTGAACTTTAAAAGGACCTTTCCTTTTATTAATAGATTTGAGGACTCGGGTTTCTAACGATATTTTATGAGAGAACACGACAAATGACGTATAAAAATAAAAGACGGATTTTATGAGAGACGACAAGAAATTCAAATCTTATGAAAAGCACAATTAAATACCTACTAATGAAAATAGGAAATAGTCAAATATACTACTCCAATAATGTTTGACCTAACTAAAGCTTTCTTTTGCTATCCTTTTTTCAGAATGCATGTGTCTATGTATTAAAATAGTTTCTATGGCGGACCAATTCACTAATAACTTTAAAATAGTCTTGCTGGCGTGCCAATTCGATAAAAACTTCGTATAAAACAATTCAGACGTGGGGGCGACGTTCAATTTATATCGTTATTTTAATACTCGATAGTGGAACTGGAGGCTGTCATCCCTCATGGGAGAGAGTGCTGCAATCTTTTATCATGGGAAAGGTAACTGTACTTTTCTTATATCATTATTTTGTAACCTAAGTGCATTAGTGGACCATCTTCTCATCTGTGCCTGCTTTTGCTCCTTGTGCTGAGTTCCCCTGCTATCTTTTCCTCTACTCCTTAGCTTTCAGCTAGGAAAAAATGCAGAGAAATTGCCTCCAGAGATGCACCTGTTCAAAGATATTCCTGTGTACTCAATTTGTATTAGGATTGCTGCTTATAATAGTCAGCTCTGCTAGCCTACTGAAATTCTACACTGCAGGTTTTCTATTTCATGATGATGAACTTTGCAGACATTTTTATGGATCCAAAGATACCTTCTCTGGCGAGCTCTCTTCAAGGCTTCAAAACACCAATCTCAAACTCCAAGACTTGCAGAGCAAAGTAGAGAAGGCAGTTAATGAGATAGAGAGCAATGCAAAGTCAAAAGACCTAAATGCTCTCAAAGCTGAATACTTGAAGCACAGGAATTTTCTTGCAAGGGATGTCATGGGGTCTCTCAAAGAAATCAGTCTCTCTCTGCAACAACAACCAGAACAACAACAACAAGAAGCAGATCCATTGGGGGACTTCTTCCTATCAGATGAACTAAAGAAGTATATCAGGGGGAAAGAGAACAGGCATAGAAAAATCAACCTTTTGGGTACTAATTGGACCTACACAACAATTGGGCATGCCTGTGTTTCGATGAAGAAAGAGGTTGAACAGTACATGAGCTATGACATTGGAGGTTACTGCAGAGATGATTGGAATTTGGGACAGAGGTTGATGATACAAGGCTGTGATCCCCTGCCCAGGAGAAGATGCCTGGTTAGAGCTCCTAGGCAATTTCAGAAGCCTTTGCCCATTAATCGATCCCTCTGGAACATGCCTGATGATAGAAATGTCAGATGGAACAACTATAAATGTAAGGACTTTGCCTGCTTGTCAAGTAACAGGACTAATAAGGGCTTCTTCAAATGCTCTGGGTGTTTCAACCTTGCCCAAAGTGAGGTCCCCAAATGGATCAGGAATAGTTCAAATGCAGATTTCCTTATATCTGAAGTGTTGAGCATCAAGCCAGGCGAGGTCAGAATAGGGCTGGATTTTAGTGTTGGGACTGGCACTTTTGCTGCCAGGATGAGAGAACACAATGTGACGATTGTTTCTGCTGCTGTCAATCTAGGAGCACCCTTCAACGAGATGATTGCTTTAAGAGGGCTTGTTCCATTATATATTACCATAAACCAGAGGTTGCCCTTCTTTGACAATACCTTGGATCTCATTCATACAGGAGGGATTCTTGATGCATGGATTGATTTGCAGCTGTTAGACTTCATTGTCTTTGACTGGGACAGGGTACTGAGACCAGGAGGGTTCCTCTGGGTGGACAAGTTTTTCTGCACAAGGATGGATTTGGATGACTATTTGTACATGTTTCTGCAGTTAAGGTACAAGAAACACAAATGGGTGGTCACCCCCAAGAATAACAGAGAGGTATACTTCTCTGCATTCTTGGAAAAGCCCCCAAGACCCCTGTAATTCCTTTTTCTCAACAAGGTATCACTTCTTGACATTCTTCAAGTTATTTTTACCGGATCACCCTGCTTGCAGGGTTTAGTCATAAACACTCAAAAAGTAAAGAGTTGTTCTTCTTGCAGTCAATGAAGCTTCGCTACCTACCATAGCAGTAGCACAACTTGACTGATCTTTATGTAAAGTCTGTAAACCAATTTGCGAGAACACTTTAGTATGGTCTGTTCAAATTATACATATTTTCTTTCCATCCAAAATATAGTAGTGAGTATGTATACAACAATCGAAATCAGATGTTAGCAACCTCAAATTGATTGAGACAATCGGTTTGTTTTTCGGATGTTAGGCACTCCCCATCATAATTAGGATTAGATGGGAAACATAGAGGGAAAAAAAGATTGATTCAAGTAGTAAAGTTGTCTTTGCAATTGCTTTTGAGATCCGTCCATAATGATAGGTTTTAATATTAAAGGAACTCTTAATGACCTGATCAACAAGATAATAGATAGCAATAGGTCATCATAACCTAACAATTGAGTAGTTAAATTGAATTCTCCCATTTGATGCTCATGAAGTGATTTTGTGAGCAACACGTTTCTAGGTTGATATATTATCCTTTGTAGATATACATGTCAATTATCAACAAAGAAAGAAATCATTCTAACTATTCCAAGCTAGTTATTTATGTATTTTATTCTCTGGTGAGTATTTTTTTGGGTAGGTAAATAAAGGCTTATTCTTCCAAGAGTATCCCTGCTTTCACTTGCAGTGTCTGGTTCAAAGAGGAACATTAAAATTGATAAGTCCGGCCCTTTAGGCTTGTGATCTCTGTGTACCCCTGTTTATCCGGGTTCCATCTAAGAGTCCTAGAGTATCATGTTTCCCTAGAGTATGACCCTCTCTGCCCAAGAAAAATGGCATCGAACCAGGGTTGTAGCTAGGTTATAACTTTCAGCTGAAGATACATATAAAACGTGTTCATCTTGAATGCTTAGGAAATCAGATTTACGGAACTGAGTTCAGATCCTTCTGGATATCTAGATGGCTCACATAGGTTAAATTTTTCCAAACATGGTTCTTTTCTCAAGATTTGTGCCACAAAATTTCTTTTTGTTTCTAAATCTAGAACCAAGACATTTCTTCTCTAGTTGAAAGAGATTTTAACCTACCTCGTGATTTCTTTACTTTCTGCATTATCCTCAATACTTTCTTTCTTGTTCATGCCACCTTCTGCACCGGTTCATCAAAAAAAAATTCCCATTGGTTCATCAACTGCTTTTGTCATTGGTTCATCACCTACTTTTTTTATCAAACCAGTGGTCAATCTACCTGCTCACCGAGACAATTATGCTTCTTCCTGATCTATTCCCCCTGTCAGTTTTCAGCTTCACCAAGCACCACTGTCCGTACCTACTAGCACAGATATCATAAATACATCTATACGAACAACACCAATATATATCAATCTCAAGGCCCTTATCTTGGATTCTATGTATGTCACATTGACTAATAACTTCATTACCTTCTCCAAAAAAATCCCACTGACTGGTCACAAATGACTTCAATCTAGAGGTGTCAATGTATCAGGCATGAAAAAAAAAATCTGGGAAAAAATAAATTAAAAGGTGGCTCCATACTCCACTATGGCCAAAGATATTATGATTTTTCAATTGACTTCTCAAAACAAAAAGCAAAAACTTCTGAATAACAATGAAATGGACATCAAATCGTAAATAGCATGAAATAAAAATGACAGGGTCACTGATCATTCATGCAAAAATCCAGAGGTTGAAGACCAGGATAAAACAGCAGAGTAAACATCAAGACACTTGGCAGATAATAGTTCATCTTATTTCACTTTTTGTTCATGATGCCACAGACATAAACAAACTATTGTCTTACATGCTTTTAGTGTCTGCATTTAAGGAGTTGCATTTTGGTAGAACCCATTCCTAAGAAGAATATGTGATGGTATCCAACCTTCTTACTTTCCGCTCTGGCATGGGAGGATTAATCATCATCAATTTGTATGGGACCCAGGTACTACTGATTGGAGGTATGAGTAGTTTTACTGATTATTTATTTATGTACTTTCGTCTGCGGATATGGGAAAAAAAACTGAACGGAGAGTGTTTTGCAGCTTAGTTGCCATTTGCATCGTGGCTGTCACATACTTTCATATGTATTTTCTCCGATTTTTGGAAATCTTGCCAAAAACAGTCATTTTCATCGCAGAAAATTAAACAAAATCTTGGAATCAGCTACATTTTATTACGCGTCTATTTCTTGGCTCAAATAACTTTCAGGTCAGTTAGAAAAACCTTCTTTTTTTATAATTTAACTTTAAATACAGTGATCAAACTAGCTCAGATATATATATATATATATATATATATAATGCTGAGATGTATCAATCTCAAGAAGCCTATCTTGGATATGTCACGAAGTTTCACCCATTGAAGGGTTGTTCCACATCTATTAATGACTACAATTTTTCTGTGTATCTCATGATGACTAGTAACGGATAGCCTCAATCTAGCTGCACCATTGTGTCACACTCCAAAAAATCGTTCCAGAAATAAAGACTTGAACAAATACACCCTCTGCTAAAGATATTGCAATCTTCTCTAAGCAAGAAGAAAAGTTGTCCTATGACAGTCAAATGGGCACCAATTTTAAGGTAAACTATTTTCGACATACTCAACAACACAATTGCACTTGCTCCTCCACCTCTCATATCCATCAATGTACGTTTCACCTCTCAGCATGATTAAATATTAATTATTGAAATCAATTACACTTTGACCTAATTTCAAAAGTGGTGGTTCACAATAACCCATCTCTCATGATCTCTAATAGTTCACTTGGTACTGATTGCATCAAGTGATAAGCATTGCAGTGAAGCAGCAGAATTGAAACTACGGATATAAACCATCCCATGGGATCAGTGGTGACCAATGCACCCGGCTCAATAGCATTTAACAATGGAGAAACTGTTTTACACCTGAAAAAGACCGCATGTAATGCTATAACTGCAGGTGATTTGCAAATAAGATAATTCATAAAGATGCACTGCAGAAACACCAAATTACCTGAACACAATATTAGCTTCGAAGCTACAAAATGGATAGAAAAGCTGGAACCTGATTTCCAGAAACGACCACCAGTAATGCTTAAAAGGAAGTTCATTTCCAGAAATGACATTTAATAACGATCAAATTGCATAGACCATGATTAAGTATAATTTTGTCACATCATGTCAAGAATGTTTTGTTCCGTAATTACAGTATTTCCATTTCAAAGAGACCGGACTTGTTGCACGTAGAGAAATTTTAGAAGGAAAACTTAGACAAGAAATCACAAGCGTGTTTACTTGTACATAAGGCCTAACAAGCGTGTTTACTTGTACATAAACCCCACGTGGTAATGCAACCTGGAGGGGGCCTAACCAACTCAATTCATTAAAAGAAGTGCTATTAAAAAAATTGTGTAATATCTATAAAATATTTATATTTATATTGTATTTTTCAATCAATTCATTAAAAGAAGTGCTATTAAAAAAATTGTGTAATATCTATAAAATATTATTTAAATTACTTCATAAATATGAAAGATAGTAGTGCATGTTGAGTATGGACGAATGTATGATACGTTTGAATGTGTACCTACTACCTTAGTATATACTGTAGGAAAAAATACCATTCTCTTCTCTGTTTGGAAGAGGTCATGTTTGAATATAATTAATTATAATTAAAAAAACAATACATATGATAAAAAGAGACGAGCTTCTAGAGAAAAATAAGTGAAGGGTATTTGATCTACGTTTTGGATCACGACCCATGATAGAGTGATCCATCATCAAGAAGGCTTTCCTCCTCATCTTGATAATGGATCTAGATATGTGATTCAAAACATTAATCAAAAGCCCTTCACACAACTTTTTTCAGAAGATCTTGTAATATTAAATTTATAATCTATGTAATGCACATAATTATAGACTTTCACTAAATTATACATTGTCTTTTTATATATAACCCAAATATTTCTATGTAATATTTATGCTGTATTTAGTTCAAACCTAACTATACAAATAAGTACATTATTGTCCAGTAAGATCTCCCCATGTTAGCAAAAGGATTAAATTCAAGGCCCCAAAGGCAATCCATTGAAAATTAGACACAAATTATTTTTTGGACTCTAAATGAGCCAAAGAAGACAAAAAAATTAACTTTCAATGAATTTTCCACATCGTGCGTTGGAATAAAGATTCCAACATCAATTAACCCTCCCCTCTAAGGCAATCATGGGTGTAAGCCACTAATACAACGTGCAATGTTTGTAATGTCTGAATGGACTGTTTCAATTCAAATTTCCAAAGAGGCTATTTAACTCGCTTCAAAAATTTCTTTGTTAAGGTGCAATTCAAACGACTATTAAACATGTTTTAACATGGTAGACAAGTCACCTTGACTCTCGTAAACGCAAAAATTATATATGTATGCAAGTGATATGGCAAAACACATCAAAAAGTTGTACAACTTCGAAATTCCTTAAATGACAATGGTATTTATCATTAATATTGTTTTTATTGTGCGTAACAAATATTCACAAAAGCCATTTATCTTATTAAGAGCACTTGAGAACACAAAAATAATAGTAACATGAATCGCAAAATGTGGAAAGTCTAGCTTGAGTGACCTGAGTTATGTTTGTGCTTCATATGCAATTGAGACCATCCTATACCAATGACTCGGCCTTCAAGAGTCTTAAAAAGCCTTTGAAACTATACATATCCTTTCAAATCAATTACATATAAGAAAAATATCGAAAAATATCTCCTTCATCCAAGAACCTATAAAACCTGATGAGTTATATGGCGACCACAAATAGAAGAATGGCCCTCACTTTAGAAAGGTTTTTGTTTATTTCCTAACAAAACAAAAATATGATTTTTGAAAAAATGTCGTGAATATTTACAAGGCATTGATCAAGAAAAATCTAATTCATTTGTTTGTTTTATATTTTTTTAATAATCACTTCGTCCTCTTCTTGCACCATCTAAATATTTAAAAAATCTTGTATTCTCAGCTTTATGTGAGATCTATAGTGATCTTAATTGTTGGATTACTTTCTCTCCACTTCTCCAAAGAATATGTTATTTATAGTGGCATTAGCAGTCAAATAATGTAGAGAAATCTCGGAAATTGTTTAATAGCATAATGTTAGATTGACATTGAATATGATTAAAAAAAAGTTGCTGCATTAAGAATTATGCCAGAATTGGTAAGAGTAAGCAACACTCCCAAAAACAACCATTATACCATGCAGTCCTGGCAAGAATCACAACTTAAAATAGGTACAGTTCCACGAGGAATATTTTTTAATCAAGTCTCACCCCATCAACAAATTCATCAAACCCATAATTGATAGAGAGGGCGCTCATTTTCATCCTTTACCCCACACAAGAATCAATTTGATAAATAGGTACAGTTCCACGAGGAATATTTTTGAATATCAAGTCTGGTCTCATCTACAAATTCATCAAACACATAATTGATAAAGTGGACGCTCCTTTTCATCCACTACCATACACAAGAATCAATTTGAAAGTTGGGGATTGAGAGCAGTCCCCTGGAAGAAGCTACAACTACATTTTAACGCTGCAAGTAGCCACATAATAACTTACAAATAAAATTGGGAGAATCAGACTAGAAGTAGCTACTATTTAGAGGGAAGATTCAAGCAGCTTCTGGAGAGCAAGGGTCAAAATATCACAAAACCATGTCAGCGTCTTTATTCAAAGGTGGCAGACTTAATGCAGTCAATTACTTTCATAATTTTCCTTCAAAATATTTTTCAAATCCTTAGATTTTCTGTGACAGTGCTTGCTACAGAAATTTATGAAATTAATGGGACAATTTTCCTGCTAAAAGGCTCCAGGATTTTCTTGGAAGGACCATTTAAAGATACACCAAGCTTCCCCAAAAAGATCGAATGCCTAGGTTTTTCTTTAATAATGCATCCACCTTGAAATATGCCTTACATTGATTTGTGTGCATCTGGCAGTATCTTAAGTAAACAAAAATATTGCAACTTTCAAATTGTACTATGTATTAAAAAAATGTACAACCCATGTAAACACTTGATTTCATTAAAGGCAGATCTGAAAAAAAATTTACCTGCCTCCAATTACATGCAATGATCTTACAATGTTGACTACTCAATTGTGACATGTAGGGACATCTACATGCACAGTAACTTGCTCTGCAATTAGGAAAAAAAACAGAGCGGCACTTTTGAGAACCGCTTCTTTCAGCCTAAGAACTCTTCTAAAGGTGCAGCAAGCACGTGCCGTTGCACAAAACCTCTTCCAACCTCTGCAAGCCATTATGTCTTATTATAACTCTTTTTCAACAATACAAATCTCTTCACTACTCTTGTATCCATCTAAATCAGAATTTGTCACAAACACAGCTGAGTCTTCATAATTATCATCTAATGGCATCGGAAATTCAAGTGTCTGGGAGCTATTGCCATTTATCTTCTGATAATATTCATGAACGGCCTGCAGATATAGACACCACATGCTCAGATCATTGCTCAATCACAAATTGTTCAAAATCGCAATGATAGATGTCAACATACCTTCCACTGAGAGTGTGCTAGCAAAACCCTTGGTCTTTTTGATCTCACATATGCATATGCTTCAACAGGAATCATTCCCTTGTGTGCTACCTGTGACACCAAATTTGCACGTTAGATTTTAGGACATGAAAACATTAGGATTCTTCACTCAAAAAGGGATCAGAAAAAAAGAATTTTCCTTTTATGACATATTCACTAAGATTTTTAGTTAGAGTCATAATGTTGAATGACATAACTCGGAACTGATTTAGACTTTAGGGCTTATTTGCAAAAGGGTAATCTAGAAAAGAACAGCCATGCTAATATTTAGTTGTAAAAGATTTAGGTATTTCAAAATATAGGATACCCCGTGTGTCACTTAGAATTGTCCTGCTTCCCACTTGACAGAGCAGTGAATTAATTTATTTCGACACAAAGTTATTGATTTTACCTATTTATTTAAACACAAGAACATGTTTTTGGTATTTAAATAGAACTATAGGAATGAATTTGAAACAATGTAAACATGGTCAAAAATATACAGATGATTAAAGTAGCCTGAACTAGCTGTAAAAACACATGATTTGCATAGCTGCTATGTAGATGTGCAAGGAACAAAAGCAAAATAACAAAATGAATAAACAATGAAAATGTTACTCTACTTGATGCATAAAATGTAGAATGTTTTCCACAGCAGGACATTTTTCACAATATGCCACTATCACATACAATGCCTTCAAAGGGGGATTGCTTGTCCCTGCCATTCAGCTGTAGTAGAAACTGATGAATTGGGTGGGAGGCTTGCAACATCCTTAAATTTGCAAAACAGAGGAATATTTTCATCTATACATTGATTGAAATTTTTAGGAAGCCAATTCAAAATAATTCCAACATTTCCATGTCATATATATAACCTCACACAGCAGAAACACTCGTGTGAGCGTTCAGTTATCATGTCCAAAAACATTCAGTAGGTTCAAGAGGGTTCTCTTGCTCCAACTCGGGGATTGAAAAAAGAATGTTAAGGTTCAAAAAAGGGTTGCAACTGTGTACAGAGAATCAATAATCTAACAATAGTAATAAGTAACAACAAATTCAAAATATGGGCAGGAGATCCATCACTGGGAAAAATGTAAGCAAAGTTATAAATTAGTAGCAGAAGTTGGGAAATACAACCTTTGTGAAAGGTTTAATGGCCAGCATCAGCAGGCTCAAATTAATGAAAATAACATTATTTATTATATTTACCATTTGAATCTGCCATTAGAAGTAGATCACCCATTTGTGGGATGGGATTGAGAGGTGAGAGAATTTTCAAGTTCAACAGGTTCTGTCAAAACCATTAAACTGAACAATCAACCTGATAACATACCTCAGACACACCTTTTAACTATAGTGCGATGAAGATAACATCACTCTTTGATCGGTTTCCCTGTTGATTGGTTAGACGTAATACATCTTTATCTTTTAAGGTACATAACCTAAGCTGCATGGGAAGTAATTGTTTTCTAAGATGTTAAGAGAGAAGCAGCCAGGTTTACCTTCACAAATATATCCACTCTGACATTAATCCTATACTTTTTGCAAATGGCAGTTGTGACATCAGCTTGGAGTATAATTTGTGACAATACCTCGACACCAGTTCCCCCAAACACTAAAAACTCATAAAATGTCAGAATTTTCTCATCGACAAATGGCATGAATGAGCAGTCGCTGAGAGACCCGAAAAGAGAATTCAATAAACAACATTTTCCCTGCCCAAATTGTACACAAGCTTTCAAATGATATGTGCACAGGCCTAGACATGCAATATCAATGGCTGGTGCAAATCCAGATGAAATACAGCACAGTTACAGCTCGGAACTGGCAGTTATATAGAAGGAATGTAGCAATACATATTTCACTAGCACAAGTGAGCACACGCATGCACACACACTCACACATACACAGCAATCAGACTTGTTCCCCAAGTCATAGGTCAAGCTGCGGTATATATTTTTGTTTCATTGTCATACTTTTCATTATGAAGGCTCGCATTGACTTTTGTAATCCAAGTATGAAAAAAAATGGAGCATGTACAGAAGCACAATGCAATTATAAAATTGGTCATATAGAAGATCCCCTAGAAAGTCAAACCCCCTTGGGCAGTCTGTCAAACCCCCTTGGGCAGTCTATCCAACACCCATACAAAGCCATCACAATATATCAAACTTGCCGCCAATAGACATTATCGAAGCACACCATTAAGAAGCAGCATCTCTTCCATGATATGGTTAGTCTCAACCCGGTAAAAAACATATTGATAACAACTGTCAAAGAAATCTCATATTGAGCACCACACCTTACACCATTTGATGGTTGCTGAATGCACAAAATTATCAAGTTATTCAGAAACACCCAGTTACAAACAATAGTCCATACAGCCCATGACAAAATACAGTAACAAAAAGGAGCACAACACACCATTACTGATACTGACAGCGAAAAAAATTTGATCTCTGCTGAAGTAATCAAGCACCTCACCTGTGAATCAGAATGCACCCAAAGTCTTATGCCATTTGGTGGTTGAAAGAAGGACAAAATTGATGTTGCAATAGAGGTGTAAGTTGTGTCTCTCTTATAGGGGTTGGAGTTAATTGCAGCGCAAACCTAATTGATGTATGCTAAGTAACTTTAGTAAAACACTAAATGTAGGGGAGATTTAATATACAGAAGGAAGATCTGCATCAATTAAGACTCTGCAAAGAAGATATCACTTAACAAACCAGAGTCATCCACTTAGAATGGTGCAATACTTATGTTTTGTTCGACTGTCTTCCGAGCAATAGAGGCATGTTGCCTCCCACGTAGGGCTTATCAGACCAAGTTCTGCACCAGAGAAAACCTCTCTCCAGATACACATGCCCTCTCAAACTCTAGACAGTCCAAAAGCTATGCATGTGCATTTTGCACCTTTGCAGCCTGCTCACCTTGCTCACTACCTGCAATGATCCAAATATCTAGGCGCTTGACTTGTGGCTTTATGGTTTGTCATGTCTCATGCACAATTACCTTCCACTCACAACACAACTGCTATCACACTACAATTTGCAATACCCTTGCGCACATGGTTGCACAAATGCTTAAGACACCTCTAAGCTCATCTAACAGTCCAAATTTCACCTCTAAGATCATCTAATGGTCCAAGTTTGCTCCTTAACCCTGCAACTCAGAGCACACAAAGACACCAAGGATACAAATTCAACACCTGGAGGAAGTCTTGACTCAGAAGATAGATCGGCAGTGATAACATAAAACTCGGACCATTTATGCAACCAAAATCAAGTTTTGTAACTGATTTACAAATATCCAAATATGTCTTACATTAAATAAACCAAACTGGACCATTTATGCAGCCAAAATCACATTTTGTAACTGATTTACAAATATCCAAATGTCTTATATTAAATTTTTAAAAAGTACAACCCTACATTGACTTGCGCTCCTATTGAAATGTTTGCTCTACAGATTTGTTAGTGAAATGCCATTTTGTGGTGTCAGTTGCATATAAGACACTTATGCTTATGTGAATTCCCCTTAGGGTCCACAATGTAATGTGTTTATCATGCACTCTGAATAAGACTCCGATCACTCAATATGCATGAAAATATCACCTTTCCACCAAGCCACCACATAGGTTCAAATCAGTCCATACAAAATCTAGCTAGTACAAAATGCCTTTAAAGTTTAATCTAAGAACTAGATAAATCATAAGAGTAAAAAACTAAGTCACGAGGTTTGTGTTAGTGTTCGTGTTTGGCAAGGATAAAATTCAAAAGAAGTTTGGCAGCCAATAAAAATCGGTACAAAGATCCGTGATAGAATTTGAAAAACATAAATCTACATTTGTTATTATTTTATTTTCAAAAATTAAAAAAATAAATAAACAAGAATGTCAAAATAAATAGATATTACTAAATAATTTCAAAAACTAAATACTTTCTTACAAGGCAATAAAAAATTAATTTCAAATTTATATTTAGATAATAAAGATATTTGTAAATTTGAATTTATACGTAATTAAATAATATTACAAGATTAAACACATAAAATATAATTATTACTTCGGAAGAAAATCGAAACAAATCAATACACTAAACTACAGTCTATAACAGTGAAAGTTAAACATATTTGATCTCCTAAGGCTAGCATAAAGGGGAAAATGGAATCGCTTTGTCTTTGTTCCCTTAAACAACAAATGCAGAGACTCAAATGGCATCAGACAGAAATCAGTGTCTTCTTGCCCTCAATCGGAATCAAACAGCACTCTTGAGACTTTTTTGTGGGGAAAATTGAATGTTGAACAAAGTTGATGGCGAGTGGCTTTCAACAAACCCATTGGATTCTGCAAACCCAGCCAATTCTGCAAACCCTTCATCCTGCAAGTCAAATCCCTCTTCTACAAGTGCTCAATTCAATAAACTCATAAAAGATGGAAAGACAGAGAATATGCCTCAAGTGTGAATGCAAAGTCTCATATTTTATACTCCGATTTTCAGACATTCTAGAGGGTTTTTTTTGCTAAAATTCGGAGAAAATGGACTGCACAAATTAAGGGTCGAATTTTTTAGGTTGGGATGAAATTTGACAAATTTTGTGGCTTAGCTAAAAAGCATCAAACTTGTTACTCCAATAATTCCTATTTAATGTTCATTAAAAATTGCTTAAAGCGAACCAAACCAGAAAACCTGCATATTCAGTTATCCTCCTCATCTACTCATCATCATAGCCATGGACTTTGTTGAGAACACCTATTTTATCATATGCCAGGTGATGAAGTAAGATAAGCATAAAACAAACAAATAATAAAAACATACCAGATAACAAAGAACAATAGTTGTACTGCGGCCTCGCCCAGCTTTACAATGGACATAAGTTGTTTTCCCCATATTCGCATGCTCTGAAAAATAAACGCTGATAAGAAGACATGCTGGGACTATAAATTTGCTATAAAAGCCAGAAATTCTAAATGGTAAAAGGCAGCTACAACAGAGATGATCATTTCCCAATATAGTGCAATATAAACATCAAAAGGTCAACACTTATGTGAAATTATATACAGAGAAAATGTACAGAATACCGTATAAGGAGTTCACCATTTGATTCATGAAAACATGTCACAATTTTCAATAATAAGTTGCAAAGTTACTGATTCCATGCTGGGAATAATATACAATGACACTTTGCTTTGTTGTAACAGCACCGTGAGAGATCTCAGAGAAACAAATAGGAAATTGCTGTGTTCCTAAACTATTCACAGAAAAACAAATGCACAAGATACAGAATAGCAGAAACAGCTATGAAGAAAAATGTGGCAAACCTGAACACTCAGGATGGATTACACTTGCAAATCCATTGGTAGAAACAGCAGAACTCACTCAATGGCAGATCTCTGTATTGCATTAACAAAATGAGATTGAAGGAGATACGTTTTTAGGGTTTTCGATCACTGTATACTCAATGGAATGGAAACCCTACTTGACATATAACTCAACCCCTTCACTAATCCTAGGTAGACAAAACATGACTTGAATAATAACAGTGAGACTAAGGACTAATGACTACAACATAAATCTAATACTACTGATCTCATGACAATGACCACTCAGGTGTTTTCAGGACCAAAATATGTACTCACATTCATTGATGACTTCTCTCATCAGACATAGGTGTATTTTCTCTAGTACAAGAGTGAAGTCCCTGAGAACTTCAAGGCATTCAAAGTCTTGGTTGAGAACTAATCGTCTCTTTCACTCAAAAAGATATGCACAGAAAAATGGGGGGAAACATATGAGTAAAGCCTTCCAAGACTTTTGTACTGCGCGTGGCATCTTGCATCAATTCATAGTGCCCCATAGTCAACAAAATAGTGTTGTTGAGCAAAAGAACCGTACCTTGAAAGAGATGGTTAATTGCATGATTCAGTCCAGGGACATTGCACCCGAATTTTTGGATGAAGCAGTGAATTGTGTGAATTATATCTAGAACTACATACCTCACAAAGAAGTGCGGAAGTATCTAACAAGACACCTGAAAAAGCTCAGTCGGGTATCAAACCTAATGTATCTCGATTTCGAGTGTGTGGAAGTAAGGCTTGTGTGTTTGTTCTTGACAACAAGCACAAGTCTATGGAGAAGAATAATAGCCAACCACTCAACTTTGTTGGCCATTGTGAGGATGTAGAAGCTTATCGTCTCTTTGACCCTATCACTCGTGATGTTTTGTTTCAACAGAATGTCAAGTTGATGAGAATTTTATTCCACTGGAGACAACATCTACTACTTCTCCATCACTCATTCCATATGAGTTTGAGGACTTACTTCCTAATGTTGATGATGTTGCCACTCATGATGCTCCAACACCACCACCTCCACCACTTGTTGCTCAATCTATGGCGAAGTAGGCCCATACTACCCTGCAAACACTAGGTGATCTTTCTCATCCTCATCTTGCTCTTGTAAACCATTCTATTTCAGAAAATCCACTATTGTTTTTTGAGGTGACAAGCAAACCAAAATGGTATGTTGCTATGCAAGTGTATTCTTCTTTGATGAAGAAAAATACTTGGGACTTGGTATATCTTCATAAGAAAAGAAAATGTGTGCCATATAAGTGGGCCTATAAGACCAAGTATGCAACTAACAATTCTGTATATAAGTACAAGACCCGTCTGGTAGCAAAGAGTTTCTCGCAGGTTGAAGGAGTTGACTACACTAAAACCTTTGCCCCTGTATCCAAGATGGACTCTGTTCGTCTTATACTTTCCCTCACTTCAATACACCATGGGTCGATATACCAAATTGATGTGAAGAGCACTTTTCTGCATGGTGATCTTTAAGAGGAGATTTAAATCGAGCAGCCACACGGCCTTGTGCAGGACTCTTCACTTGTATGTAGGCTCCATTGTTCTCTCTATGGTTTCAAGCAAGCTCCTCAACCTTGGTATGAGAAGATGAATAGTTTTCTCTTACTTCTGATTTCACCCATTGTCACTTCAACCTTAATGTCTACATTAAGAAGTAAGGGGGGAATCTTCCAATACTGGATCTAGCTATTGATGATCTCATTCTCACGAGCAATTGAGACCCCATGTTTCAAAATGTCAAGAACAAATGGAGCAATTTGACATGACTGAATCAGGACTTCAACAATACTTTCTTGGCTTTTAGATTCATCAATCTTATGAGGGGATCTCTATTGGGCAGTAGAAGTATGCTCGTGAATTGTTTCATCATTTCAGCATGGTTAATTGCAAGCCTACCCCCACAACATTTCAATCAGGTTTTGTACTGTCTACTAACTCTAAAACATGTAAGGTTGATCCAACCTTGTAACGACAGTTGGTGGGCAGTCTTTTGGACCTAATGCACACTCATCCCAATCTTTCTTTTGCTATTAGTCTTGTCTTTCGATTCTCCCATGAGCCTCATGAGAGTCATTGGCAAGCGGCTGAGTGTATTTTGCACTACATTCGGGCACTACACACTTTGGGAATCAGTACACACCACAAAGATATTTTGAGATTGACCTCTAACTTTGTCTATAACCTTGGTTCTGGTCCAGTTGCATGGGCTTGCAAGAAGTAGACAACTAGTGCATTATCCTCCACTAAGGCAGAGTATCGAGGTGGTGTTAAGGCTAGTCAAGAAACACTTTGGCTTCGACAATTGCTATATGGATTAGTTTCTCGCAGCATAATCCCACTATTCTTTGGTATGATAACCAAAGTGCGACTGAGATTGCTCACAACCCTGTTGAGCATCGGTGTATAAAGCATATTGAATGCATATGCAATTCATTCAGAAGCTCATTTAGGATGGAGTTATTAAGCTCGCGTTTGTGCCTACCGCTGAGCAAGTTGCCAACATCTTTACTATACCCTTGGCATAACCTCGGTATTCTCAGTCGCCATCCATTCTTGGGGTGAAGGAAGTTGTCCTTGTGGGGACTCATCATGACTACTGATGAGCAGGTTGCAAACATCTTTACTAAACCCTTGGCATCACCTCGCTATTTTTAGTCGCGATCCATGCTTGGGGTGAAGGAAGTTGTCCTTCAGGGGATTCATCATGAGTATATCCTTCTTTCTATTTCTTTTGATTGTGCATGGGTACCTTATCAAGCCTAGTAGACAAGGCCCATATTTTTTTATTTGTTAATTCTCTTTCCCTAACATTCACTTACGCGAGGGTGTCGGTGTGTTCACATTAGAGTAGGTGTTTATTTATCTAGTCTTGAATGTTGCTTGTTCACACTTTATTAACATAAGCTTTATTTAAGAAGGTGGGTTAGTCAATATTGGTTTTGATTAACAACTTGAATACACCTGGAGATTTTGTTATGTCCATGAATTTAATAATCCCTTACTGACAGTTTGTTTTGACAACAAATAGTTTGTTGTGAAAACAACCCATCCTTTCCTTGTAATTGTATTGTGGAAAAAATTATTTGCATAGTTACCTAAGTCTCAGGGACAGTGGGGCAGCAGAACAGACGGAAGGAGTTTTTGGGACAGCCAATATTTTCCCAAATTTTGGGGACAGCTATTAAAACAATATTAAAAAATTAATATTTCAATATGTTGAACATTATTCAATGAAATTTACGGATTTAAACTGTATTTAATGTATTTTAGGTACTTCTAAGATTATAATTTAATGTTCTTGATAAAAATACCCACTTTTTAAAGCTAAAAACATCAGAAAACTTTTGAAAGATTTAAAAATTACAGGACATCCCTCCAAGTCCCCAAGTCCCCGAAACGTTTAGGACGTCTAGGACGCCGCCAAAATCTAGGGGATGGGTTCCCACGTAACACTGGTTATTCATTGTGTTCTCTCTTTGCTATGTGTGTATTGACATAAGCTTATTCTTGTATGAGGTTGTGCTCTCCTGGTAGAACCTATGGATCTTCAACCTCCTGCTTTACTCTTTCAGCTGAAATAATATAAAATTGGCATATACTACTTTCTTCAAGGCAGGCATGTGACCCTTACTGCCTAGAACTGTCTAACAAACAATCATTAAAAGAGGTGACCGTGGAAGACTGAATACATGGCTGCAGGGAAACCCTGAAAATTCAAATCACAATCACAGAGACAGCTATGTACTCGGTGTAAACACAAATACATATGATTCAGTAAATCTATTACCTAGTTTATGGTTCTTTTATCTTAGATAAATCCCTAAACCAAGTATTCTGCACCGAACTGTACTAATGCCATCTCGAGAAAGTAAGAGGGGGGTAAAGTATGAATAACATCTAGCTAACACTTGTTTTTCAATTATACAGTTTCAGACAGTCATTATAAAATAGAAGGTCCCTCTGAAATTACTCTCTTTCACCATTACATATCTGAATGACCAAAGTTATACGCCTGTCCTCCAAACTTCAGAGGGGCAAAGAGGACTGTGCTAATTGCCTAAGACAGATAAACAAAAAAAACAGTATCCTGATAATGAAATTAAAAGTTAACTTCTTCCCAAACAAAATACAGATGTTACTGACCATGAATAAAGTCTACAGCTTGATGAATATCATCAAATGATGGAGCAAAAAGATAATCTCTAGTGGGGATCTCCAGGTGCTTGATACCTTCATCCTGAACAAACAAAAATAAAGCATAAACTAAGAATTGTGCCAACTAACAATTACATGTCGTGCAAAGCAGGGAAAGCCAAACAGAGATTTTATAAATCTATAACATAACAGGCATGCCTCTAAATTTTATAGAAAAATAAGAATATACTTCATAAATGGATGCTCTTAAAACTATGTATTATTATCACTAGCATAGATATCTTTTATACATCTATCTATAATACGCCGAGAGATGACAATCTTGAGTCACCAAAAAAATTAAAAATAAAAACAATATATTATAATTATATATCTATATGAAATACACAAATACATATCAATTCAAGGTTCTTAGCTTCGATTTTCACATTCCACATTAATCAATAACTTCATTAAATTCTCTATCAATTTCTCATTGCTTTGTGGCAATTGGAATCAATTTAGTTATGCCATTGTATCGGTCTCGAAAAAAAATATACAAGAAAAAAGGGCCCAAACTTTACTATATGGTCAAGATATTACTATATTTTAATCGACTTCTCCTAGAAAAAACAAAAAATTCATTTAAGTGACAGTCCAATGGAAGTCAAATTTGTGGAAGAATTGTCACGTGATGGTCAAATGGACATCAAATTTAATGTCTAGAATAAAAGTGACCAACTCACTCCATTACAGCCCTGGCTGCCATTGTAGGAACACCTCTCGGCGTAATTAATGTCGAGAATAAAAGTGAACAACTCACTCCACTACAGCCCTGGCTGCCATTGTAGGAACGCCTCTCGACATAATAAGAGAGAATTTTTTAAATCTATAACATAATGGGCATGCCTCTAAATGTTATAAAAAAACAATATACTTCATAAAAAGATGCTCTTAAAACTATGTATTACTTATCATTCTTGGAAATTTGGCAAATATCGTCAACTTAGAAATAGTTTATGTTAAAATTTTGATTCTATTTTAGATAATTATTAATTTTCCAAAAAGTGAAATTATCTTTCCAGAAATTTGTAAAAAGTTGCCATTTGCACAAAAAGATTGTAGATAGCCAAGACAGGGATCTGCAGCAAATCTATCTTCTCCCTGTTGGAGAAGAAATGGTTTTAAAAGTAAAACCTGTACAAAATGTGGGATTAAAAAAGAAGAATTGAATGATGACAATTCAAGGCTGATAAACTGAAGTGATGCTATTAAATGGCCAAATTTCATTAGAAATTTCAAATTTTCGCTTGTAGAATCTCAAGAGCACACTAAAAAAGTTGGCAAGTAGAGAGAGGTAAACAACTGGCAAAGACGTCTAAAAATTTTAATAAACTTAAGAAAATAATAAACCTTGCAAACATGTTACACTTTGAATGCCCACAGGAGATTCCTTTGACCGGAAAACAAAAGATCAAAACATTGTTTCTTTCCTCTAGAGTCTCGGGAGACAGCATGTAATGCCATCTAAGTAGGAAATTCCAGAAGGAATCATTTTTCAATCTTTGCCTTAAATATTTTCTTAGCATCAGCAAATCCGTTAGAAGTCTGACCATTTATTATCCTTTTTATCTCAAACCCGCAACAATGAAATCCCTTTAGAGATGGAGTTAGAGAACCCTAATAACAGCAATTAAATGAACCCCTACTAAGCAGGATGCCTTTAACTGCATCCTTCACTTGATGGTGCAGTGAAGGATGACAAAGGAAGAGCTGGAATAAGTGGCTAGCTAAGGAATCATCTAAAAATCGTCAAGGACAATAAGTACAGTGCGATTAATAAACATATCGGAATTTATAGTAGGGAATTTTTGAATTTATTATAGTGACAATAGGGCACATCAAACATGCACTTAAATATATGGATAATCTAAAATTATAATCCTCCTATACTTTATGATTCTTGAATTTTCACCTATGGTAAACATACTGACTTTACGAAAATAGTAGCTTCAAAGATGTGCCATTGCCAGTTAAAAAGCCATTTTGCATTATAGAATTAGATTATAGAAATACCTTCCTTCGAGGAAGTATATACTTTATTTTGTATTCTCAACTACAGAACAATGATAGTCAACATGAGATATGGGATATGATCACAGTCACCACGAAACCTAGGACACGGGCTTAGGTACAAGAATGGGGAATCAATTTAAAACAAGGTACAGAAGTGTAAGAATAAGTGTATGGTTATATTCAATTCATTAATAGTCACCAAGAGATGTGGGTACAAGTAAGGGGACAGGCCCTGAACTCCTGAATTTCCTGGCAGCTACAGGAACAATTGATTCTAATCCAATAAGATCCGAAATATAAAGAAAAAAAGAGGTGTCCCCACATTAAAAGCATTGTATGACACAAAAATAAACTTTCAAAATTAATATCCACAAAGGCTCTTCATGCCATTATAAAACAGAAATGTTAATAAAACATCATTTGTGTCGTACTAAATGGTTCTGTTGAAAAAAAGGAGAAATTCAATCTCGCCTTTGTGTGGATGTGAATATGCAGTAACTTCACCTGGTACATAGACGATGGCACCAGAGTTTCATATGGCTCGTTTAGAGTAACAACAGCTTCTACACCTAAGTCCTTTAGGCGATGTACATCCTTACGAAATGGAACAGCACCTAAAATGAGAAACTGAAAAATAAATCAAGGTTAAACAGCATATACTATAGTGGTTTGAATCCTATATATATAGTAAAGCAGCTAACAGATCACAAAATTAAATTTTAAAAATATATAGGGCATAAAACACCTGATCAGTTTGTTATCTGAAGTTATAATATTTATGGTTAAATGGGCAAAGACAAATTCTAATTCTGAATTGGACTGAAATTGTCACATAGCTTATTTCCTACAGTATTAAGGAATTTAAAAAACTCTACGTAACAATGAGAATGAAGCAAGTCATAATACTCAACAATTTCAACATCTGCTGAACCAAAAAAGAAGTTTTTTACAAGCGACATTACAATAGGGTAACCAACTTGGAAGCATTTTAACTTCTGAAATAAATCAAACCAAATGGATAATTGACTAATCAAAATACAATAAAATATACCGTTTTCATTGTTGATCAAATATACACAACCATAATTTTCACAAATATAAAAAGATGGAGAATGCCTACAATAAGATGTCATTTTAGCACGTTAAAAAATAAGTTTGGAGACCAAAAAATCCAAGTTATCCAACAAAATGGCCCCCCATCCTCTTCTTAATATTTATCTTCGCCTTCAAAATACCAGATCAAGAATACACCAATTTAGGAAATGCAAAAGGGACAGCTGTTTGAATGGAAAAGCGGATCCATCTCTGGGAAAACGTACCGAGTAAGGTGCTCATGGAGGATTATGGAAAGGAAACAATGGCTCTTTAAAAATAATTCAACATTACAAATCGGAAGATGGGGTTTGCTTAGACAGTTACCATGCCAAGCATGAATAAAAAAGACTGAAATCATATCAATCCCATCCTAGGCTTTGAGAAGGTTGCTTACTCATGAAGATCAGATCTGTAAAAAAAAATGGTTCTGCTGTTGAGAATGAAGGATGGGCTAGGTCTGCAAACAGGCCCCCTGCTCCTTACAACTTTCACATTCAAATACGCCCACATTACTTCTGATGAATTTTGGGGAAAATGACCACTATAATTTTCACCTCCAATTCCTTCTCCCATTGCAAATCGTGTTCACTTTCAATTATATTACTAATACAGATATCTTAAATATATCTATTGAAAGACACCAACAAATAGCAATTTGAGGTGTCTGTCTTAGATGTTTCACAGACCACAATAATTATCCATTCCATTACATTCTCCACAAAGTTCCCACTGAATGGTGACAACTATACCACTGCCTTGGGTTCAAAAAAATCTTCTCAAGAGACAAACTGGGCTCCAAACTCCACCATGTGCCCAAGATGTCATGAATTTTCAGTTGCCTTCTTTAATTAAGAATAAGAACTCCCCTATAGCAGTCAAATGGATGTCAAATTTAAGGTCGGCTATTTTTAGTGACATCTCACTCTATTACACTCCACCGCTTCCCCCAGCTAGCATTGTAGATTATGCCTATCAGCGTAACAACTATACAGCCAGAGAGCTTCAAACAACCTGCCCTTACATTCAGGTCTATGGCTAGCATGATAATTTAGAAAGCTTCGTTCCTGACAGCCCTCAGTGCCCTTTAATGTATCCATGCCTGCAGCTGATTTAAATTGGGTGCAGAGAAGTACTAAAACACCAGTCTCTTAGATATAAAAGGGGTGTAATGTCTAATAGTGTAACTGATGAAAAGTGCCTCGTTAATGTGTAAAACATATACTGAAAAGAGGCATATATGATTATATAATTACAGGGTCGAGCCAAGGGATAGATACATACTTGGCCATCCTTATTGTGTTTCAGTCATTACTCTTCAGATTTAATGATCATCATAGTTGAGAATGAAGGCAAAAAAATTATACCTGGACAATCTGATCCCACCATCGAAACTCTGGTTGAAGCTTGTTACGAACAACATTATATAAAAGTGTTGGGTAGAAAAGTACTCGAGCTCCTGCACCTACAAAGGCCCTTTTCGCAGTTTTCTCAAGTCTTCCATCACTGGGTTCGTCTTCATGTTCAATGCCATCACCATGAACTGCCTTACAAGGAGACCATTTAGGTTCAGCCTTTGAAATTCTTATCGCTACCATCACTTTTGTTACAAAATTGCAATGGTGTCTTAAATTTAAAGCAAACAAGATCCTCCCTGATAAACTTTGGATTAAAGTTGATCCAAATCCAGATGACAATTTTAAGGCCTGCCACAACATTACAAGATAATCAACCTCGGAATTCAATTCAGAGCCTCCAAAAATAATCTGTCCATAAACAAAAACAAGTCAAGTCAAAAAGTGTACCAATAAAAAGGATATTACACACAATTACAAAATGGTATCTAGAGCTCGGGGGATCACATGCCGTGATGCAACAAGAATTGATAACAGTTGAGGAAATGGAAACTTTGGGATAGACTTTTGGAAGTCGAAACACTACAAAGCGGTTTTGGAAAATTTAAGAAACATTAAGCAGCTTATTGAAATGGATTCAGAAGCTTTTAGGAAGACCTAGAAACAGTGATTGAAACTTCATTTGAAGTGCATTGGAAACTTCCACATATGCCTGGAGAATGGTTGGAAACTAATCTAAACATTTCCAGGATTTCCAACCCCTTCCCTTTTACTTCTGGAAGTTTCTGGACTGAAGAACCATTTTGAAATGGAATCCAACTAACCGGTTTCCAGCCTACAGGAAACAATTTCTCAAAACTGGAGAAATAAGTCAATTTAATAATGCAAAAAAAAAGTAATATTTAATTTTCCACAACAAAACGAACAACCTTTTTCACACCACAACTTAGACATCCTTAGGGAAAAGGTTTATGGCAATGCTACAGGCACCTATCTTGTACAACAAAACTGTCCTTTAATTACATTGTAAAAACAAAGTGGATGGAAAAACTACGAACTGAGACATTCTTTCGAAAAAATTAGGCCAAACTTTTAATGTCAAAATGGATGTCAAATTTTTCAAATGTGAGATGTTTTTTGCAGGTTCTACCTGTGAATATAGTGTTCTGGGACTATAATTTCTCCATCTTCTTTCAGTTAGAACTAAAACAACATTGTGGCACAACAGGATCAACAATGCACACTTTAACAAAAGGCAGACATTAAAGCTGTATTTATTCCAAACTTCTGTTCTGGTAAAAGCAAATGGTGGGCTTCCACAGCAAGGCCACATGTTCAAATCTTCAGAAGACATTAAAATTGGATAAAATACCACATTCAACTCACACTCGGGTGGTTTTGACAGAAGAGATGCTCTTTGGCTGTGGCAAGGAAGCCAAAGTTTACACCACAAAAGCAATTTATCAAATACAAAAACAATTTAAGGTCAAAGTAGAGGCAGTTTTTTAGGTAAGCAAACCCCCAATTGGTATATGAGATCCCTTGTGGAAGCCCAGAAAAGGATTGTTTAACCATTTACCTTTCTAAAATTTAAAAGAAAAATGGAAATTTACCAAATCAAAAGGAAAAATAGTGTAAATATTTAAAATGCTGAAAAAAACCAGAGTAAAGTTAAATCCTTTCAAACAAACAAAAAAACTTTTTAAAAAACTAATTTTCAGAGTGTCACAAATTTTAGATATCTAGCTAGGAGTAAAAACAACAATCCACAGTAAAACCTGAAATGTGAACGATGCAAAAACCCGAAATCATTAATAGCGATGCTTACGTCTGTAATAAAAAAAAAAAACTTTTAAAAACAACAATACAAAAATGAAAGACAATAAAATCTAAAATGTAAAAAATGCAAAAAACCGAAATCATTAAAAGCAATGTCTAAAAGTCTGCAATAAATAAGATCGAATCTTAAAGACTTAAGTTTTAGGATCTCGCGAATCTTAAAGACTTAAGTTTTAGAGTCTCGCGAATCTTAAAAACCTATCTGGCAACATAATCAACAATGCAAACACGAAAACCTACAAAATCTAATCCAATTGAGCGCCGGAAGATTAAAAAATGACATAAATTTCAAAAAACATATCAACAAATAAAATCAGCAAGGCGAACTTGAAAAACTACAGAATCATATCCAAATCAACAGTAACATACAACATCAGACTAAAAAACCGAATAAAGCTTTAAACCGTGAAGGATGCAACTAGGAAATAAAATATATAAAGCATCTGATAAATTGAATTGAATCCTAAAGCCTGAAATTCAAATACACATCAAAATTTAGAATGCGATGAGCTATAAAAACCTACCTGTTAATTACAAAGGCAGCCGCAACCCGATCCGAAACCCTAATCGAAATGTGCGCCCGAAATATAAAGGGGCCACGGCCGGCTTGTGCCTACAAATCTGTCTCCAAGATCGTCGCTACTGCTGATTTATGAAGCGATCAGACCATGCGTCAAATTCAAACAATGATTTTTCACCTAAATTTACACCGAATTTGCGCCTGTTTCGCTGGTTTTCAATTGATTTCAAACAGCAGCAAAAGACACTTTAGGAATTGCGTACGTTTTTTTTCAGATTTTGCGAGTTTTCTTCTTTTTTTTAAATTTTTTTTATCTTTTTTAGTACAGGTGGTGCTCCACTTAACCTAACGCCCGACCTGCTCAAATGCACAATGGAGACGACCTAATCATTTTTCGGGATCGTTCGCACACGTCAGCAATGTCGACGTGTCAGAACTGCGGTGTGAAAATAGGAATTTGTTCCTAGTCAAAATCATGACTAAAATGGAGAAGCTGAGTCATCGTATCGCCGTGGCAAAGACTTGGCGTCGGGGTGACACATTTTTCGCCACTTTTCTAGAATAGTATAGAGATATCTTTAATAAAAATAAAGTGTCACAATTATTTAATGTGAGTCGTAGGTAAGTCCAATCTTTAAATTCAAACAAAATAGATTTAAAAGGAAGGTTAGATATATAGTTTTTTAATATTGAAAGGTTTATATGCTGATTGGCAATATATGGTTTCAATATAGTTGTATTATGACGTTAGATTTGAAAAAAAAAATAAAGATAAAAACAAATTTTAAATTTTACTATGTGTTCATTATATCACAATTGTTTTATCGTCTAAGACTTAAGTAAGAAGGAAACTATATCATGACAATCAAATGGATGTCAAATTTAGATTCTACTATTTTAATGGACATGCTAACAAATATTACACTTTACCACCACCCTCAACTCATATTGTAAGTTAAGTCTCTCAAAGTAACTAATCCATCTAAATTAGGATTCAAAGTACGTAAGGCTCATAACCCCCTTTCTATGGTGGATGGAAGTCATAGACTCTATCACTCATGGACCTATCTCTTAGGAGTGTACAAGTAGAAATGAGTCGGTTGGGCGTATTACTTGGAAGTGTAGAAGTAGAAATGAGATGGTTTGTCTATTAATTCTAAGATGGTAAAAGTTGATCTCAATAAAGATAATTCTAAGTTTATATTTTAGAGCATATTGTGATGGATTTTAAATACGCATTTGATTTAAATGGCATTAAAAGTGGTGATAGCCACTCCAATTAATAATAAAATTGTATAAGTAGAAATGAGTTGGTTGGGCCTATTATTTTGGTGTATATAAGCATAAATGAGATAGTTTGTATATTAATTCTAAGATAGTGAATATTGATGCCAACAAAGATAATTCTAAGATCGTATTGTAGAACGTATGGTGATGGTTTTTACATCTGAATTTGATTTAAATGGCATTAAAAGTGGTGATAATCATATGAGGGACACTCCAATCAATAATGGAAAAGAACACGATAATTTTCATGATACATAATCACAAAATAATCAATAGTCATCTAGCTTTTACCTAATAATAGTGTGAAATAGTTAGATGTGGAAAGTGGTTTTTATGGAAACAATGCATTTGAAGTAACCACAACTAATAGTAATTAGGTTTAATTTGATACAAAGTAGTGAAATAGACTTAATTGTAGAAAATAGGGGATAATCTAGAACAAATGATGGTTTAGAAATTACTTAGCTTAATTGAAATACTTGAAAAAACTAGGTAAGTATCAATTTATCATGAATATGGAGACAACTATTAACAATAGATAAGTTCAGGCAACGGAGCAAATCGAACCCAGAAAATTGACCCTATGATGAGGATTTACGTAGATGTATGGAGTACATTATGTTAGTGATCTATCCAAAAGTCTCTATATTTCATCCTTTTATAAAAACATGTACAATTAGTTTTACCCCTCGTTAGTAAGTGGTAAGGTTGAGATTACATGAGATGAAGGTTTTCATTAGTTTCCCTTATTCTTTAGGGATCTATTTCTATTTTATAGTCTTACATCGGTATTTTCCAAATGTTTTTCCTATTGTATAGCTATTTGTTAGCTCATATAAATCATATCTAAATGCCTCATTTGTAAATACATTTTGATCAAAGAAAATGTCGAAATTATACTTTAATTCTCATTCTTTGCTTTTACAAATTATCTTCTACAATTACACGTGTATTATATGAATGGGGAGAAGAACGTCACGCATCCTAGTGTAAATCCCATAAGAGAGAAGTGTGTCACATTAGTGTTGTGTAGATCCCTATTTGTCACGAAGTCTTCCATAGTTTGGGAGGACCTCATGTGTGATTCCCCATTATTGGTATCATATCGGGTTTCACTTCATGGGAATTTTGAAACTCGAGTGCTCTTTATGATATAACTGTAATTTGTTTCCACAAACCTTTGAGTATGTGTTACACATGTACCCAACCCATTATGGGTTTGAGAATTTAAGGGTTAGTTCATAATCTTATGCCCAAATATTGTTGGGTTGATTTCGATACCACCATCAAGTTTGGAGCACCCAAAAACATAGGTGCATACATTTGTATCATTAGAAACGAACACCCAAGCTATAAAAAATTAAATCTTTTTGGTTTGCTTATTACATGTTTGTTACAATTTTGGTTTTAGTGTTGCATGAATTTCAAAACATCATATAGCCTAAAATAGTGTCACACCGCCTACTTCATCATTGTCACGTCAACACTGCACCATCATACCACAACATCGTGCCATGTTATTATGTTATCAACCACATACTTTGGCTTAGTCCATGCTCGTGTGGTTATATTTTTTATTTAGCATAAACTTTAACAAGGTTGTTCTCATTCATCCAAAATCTGATTGAGGTTAATTATTTTTCAATTAATCTATTTTCTCGATGGTAATGCAATGATATTCTTTAATTTTGGCCATTTTGTTTAATTTTCCCAAAAATAGTTTTCTCTACAACTAATTGTTATGTTTCAAATTAACTTCTCAAGCACTTGTCTTGCTCGTTTGGAATCCTTTTTTGGTGTCTTTTTAACATGCATAATTATTTGAGTAGATTCGAGAAATGTATTGAGATATAGTTTATGTTTTAGTAATATATATATATATATATATATTCAAAAACCCAAAATGTTAGCAAAAGGAAAATGAAAGAAAATAAGGTGTTTTCATTATAAGTTGTCCCAACAATATGGATAGACCCCCTTTTACAAAAATTAGCATATTTTTTCTCCTTTGTCGATTTTAGTGCAATTGACTCTACTAAAAGCAGGCTTCATGATCTTGTCGACACCTTTCTAGAGATCACATTTTTCTTGTAGCACAAACTTTCTTGTTCTGAATTTTTTGGTATTAAAAGCTAGTGCAGCTTTCTCCTATCAACATTTTAGAGCTCCCTAACAATCTTGAGTTTAGATATGGGTCCAATTTCAAATCCACAAGACACTTTATGGCATCTTTTCTTCAAAATTTTCCTATTAGTTCAGTGTCTAACTATAATTATTTTTTGGTATTCTCTAACTTTGTTAGGAAGTTCACAAATATCGTACAACTTTTATCAATTTTATTTTCTTTTGCATCGGATAATTTATTGCACATTATATGTGTAGACCCTTTGAAGGGTGTAGATGATTGATTGTCTCAATATGCCTAAATCCTCTCACAGACATTCTTGATTATGTGACCCTTTTGGAAATAGATACTTCAGTTTTATTATTGTTGATGGATATCTCTATTGTGACATGTCAATTGTTCACAAACATTGTTTTCGCTACCTATTAACGCTACAATCATTTATCTTCTAGTCTTTTTACACATTGTATGATTTGGAGACCAAAGCTATTATTGTGGGGAGGAATGATGAGGATTTGTATAAATGTATAGGGTATATTATAATAGTGGTCTATTTTAAGTCACTATATTTCCTCTTTTATAAAAACATGCACAATTACTTTTACCCTTCATTAGTAGATGGTTAGGTTGAGACTATACAAGATGGAGATTTTCATCGCTTTCAACTATTCTTTAGGGATCTATTTCCATCTTCTATTCTTAAATTGGTATTTTCCAACAAAGAGATAAATTAACTATTAAGTTGTTAGTGGTTAATATTAAGTTACAATATTATTTGGGGATGTTCCTCCCTTTTTCTTTAAGGGATGGAATATATAAATCCTATGTTGGTTGTATCCAATGAAATGGGATGACCTTCCTATGTTTTAGCTATTGTTAGTTAATATTTAGCTAGTTGTTAATCTAAATTTAGCATATTTAAAGCCTATTTAAAGGCCTTGTTTGTAAATAAAATTTGGACTAGCTTGAAGTCTAGTGTAGAACATGTACTTTAACTAGCATTATTTTCATTTGTAGATTATCTTATATATTCAAGCACGTAGTCTATGAGATGGGAAGAAGAATGTCACACATCCTAGTGTAGACCTTATCAGGGAGAAGTATGTCGCAGTAGTGGTGTGTAGACACATATCTACTACAAAGTTTTATACATTTAGAAGGATCACCTATGAAATTCATCATCAAGCTACACAAGCCAAATGAACAAATTCGTACAAGTACATAAATGGTTGTACTAAAATTATAGGACAAAAAAGGCTTCCTATGAAAAATCTGAAATTGAATTGTAGATGCAAATATCTAGTTTTGGACTCCATAAACATTACTCATTTTTCCTAATTTCATTGTGGAATAATTAAAAGCAATTTTCTTGCTCCAAACTCTAAGATGACTTCAAAACTTTGTAAGACCCATTAAAATTCGAGGGTGATAAGAGAGGTATGTTTTATCCCTCCTTTATTATCAAACCCCTCATGTCTTGAATAATTTGGAAATCAACATTGAATGTAAGTCAAAAAGCAATATGATGTGTGCAAGTTTCTCAAACCTTGATGTCGAGCGGATGTAAAATAATGAGTAAATGCTAAAATACTCTCTACATGCTTCAATTATATTTTTTGCATGTGACGGTCATGGAAATAATAAATCATACTCATGTAACTTCAATATCATTCCATCGTTGATTTTTAATTATGAATTATTGTTCTAAATGCACTCATGTATTTATAGACAACATGCATTTAAATTAGGACCCTACTAGCACACAAGATGATAAACAACAAGTGGGGAAGCCGAAAAAAAGAACATGAAACATTGGAAAAACACAAATAAGGGGGAAAGGACCCACAAATGTTGAATCTATAACTATAAAAGTACATATGTATAAACTTCCCATAACCACATGGAAATAAGGGGGTGAGAGAAAACTAAGAAAGAGAAGCAAAATAATACAAAACAAGACATAATGAGATAAACAAAGAGTATATAAGAGGAACACAAAGTTGATAAAGACAATGAAAGGTAAAAGTTTAACGACATGAGGAACACGCACCAACAAGAGCCAAACTTGGACTAATAATTGATAAACACGCTAGCACCATAACAATTTGCTAGTCTCTTACCAAAATTAGGTGTCTACATAATGACCCAATTTGATGTATGTGTATGCGTGTGCATACATATCTAATTAAAACAAACAAGTAATTCCCTAAAAAATATTTTTTGTGGTCTCCTTGCCATCTATTGGGAATTCCAAAAGTAATTAAAAGAACAATCATGGTTTGAAAGTCAAAAGGATAAAGAGACCACCTGATTTCCATATTAGAGGGTTTTGAATATCCTATGGCTAGCTGATTCAACCCGTAAAAATATACAAATAAGTATGGGGAGATGGATAAATACTTCTCACTTATTTAAATTTCATATTAGGGTTAGAAACAAGATGTATACTCGGATTATTAATTAAGCATTCATATAATAATACATATATAGAAATTGCAAGATAGATCAATTAGATCTTGTGGTAAATAAAATAAAGCATGAGAAAACAAGTGTACTTAGCTATTTCACTGGTATGGAAGTTGATTTGGGTGTGAAAAAGTGATAAACATGTTATAAATATGTTGTAAATGCTTCATCTCTGATTTTGGTAGTGCACAATTTGTTGGGACAAAATGGTTATTTACAATTTGGACCCTTTAGCAGCCTTGTCCTTATTTAGAAGTTTTGTCAAGGAGGATAATGAAGATTTGAAATTTTTGTGCTTATGCAATTAACTAGAATATGCCTTCTTGTAAGGTATTAGATCTCACAAATATTACACTTCACCACCTGTAGACACTAAATCACACACTTCATATGATTCCTAAGAGATAAAAGTACTAATTGATCATTGTCTTTGGCCTCTTTGCTTTCTTTCTAGTTTTCATCTTGGTCTTATACACCCCACTACTCAATCTGACCTTCGTTACTTCAAATTTTTTGAGTATGGACACCAATACCCAGCTAGGACGTCGGCACCTAGGTGCCCTCATCCCCTCTAGGCGCCCTCGAACTCTTTGTATCTTGCTCGCATCTTTTGGGTCTTTTCTAGTTGTTGGGAATCTTGTTTTCTTAGTGGTCGGCCTTTTAGTGGTTAATTACAAAATGCAAACAAGGGAGTCATATAAATACACAGTTATGTGACCATAATAAAGGACCAAGCTCTGAGCATCTATTATTATCGCCTAAGGTTGTATCCAAAGGAATTTCAAGAGCATCAAAACATCCATCTAGCGTCTATTCAAGGGATAAGGGATTGCATTATTCTGCATACACTTCATAGGAGGGGAAGTTCATTTTTCTATGCACACATCTATTAACATATTGTACATCAACTTATTCATCATTATCAAGTGCATATTACACAAGAACCACCTAGGGCATGATTATACACACACAAACACTCAGAACTACATGGAGTCTAAAATGTAGTGCAACGCCCAGATCATAAGTTCACTTAGTCGAGTGATCATCAAGGTCAGTTTGACTCCCCATTTGCATCTTTTTTCTTTTTAGGATTTGATGTGTTTTGGGGTTTTGTAGGTGTTCTTTCTCTTTACAGGTTTTAGGGGAATTTGGAGATCAACCAACGACCTATATGCAACTAAAAGCGACGTCTAGTGAACATTTTTTGATACAAAAGAAATCACTTTCTGAAAAATTTCGCAATCACAGGCACCTGGAGAATTTCTTTGATGCCTAGGCGCCCCTGACCCAGTCCAGGCAGATCTGACAGTTGCACAATTTTATGGGAACAGTAATGACATTTTCCTCCTCTTATTCAACATTTTTCCAGTTCGACACAGTCCAAGATCAATTATGAAATCAACTAAGTATCTTATTCCCTTTCTTGCACTTAGGGTTTTTAGTTTAATTATTTATTTCTTAGGTCAGATCTGCACTTTATTGCTTTATTATTTCGTTGTGATTTTGCAATTAGAATTTAACATAATATTTCAATATTTTTTAAATCATTTGGTGAACATGACTCATTCGAACGCTCTTAGGGTCATCATAATTTCATTGTTATCATTTTCCTAGGATCTTCTCATCATGGATATCTCCATTCATGATTTCTTGCTAGTCAATCCTGATTGTCACACTAAAATTATTACTTTCTTGGCTAATACTTGCATCCCTTCTACTATTGATCTAGACATAGTTTATCAGTTTTTGGATGCATTCTCTCAGCACCTTACTTTTCCATCTCTTATAGCTGAAAATCTCTTTGTTTATGACAATGATGTGCCTCTTTATATACAAGTATGCATCCATAACTTGGGTGTTAAACGAACTTTAGTCAACAATGGATTTGAGCTCAATCTATGTCCTTTATCATTCATTTAGGCTATAGGCCTTTCCATAGCTAATCTTAACCCAACATCTATTTCTCTCTGGGCATATGATTCTACTACGTGTCCATGTCTCGACACTATTGTGTTTCCTATCACAGTTGGGCATAAAATAGTTCTTATTGTGTTCTTTGTCATTGATTTCCCTGTTTCATACAATTGCTTACTCGATAGGCCGTGGTTTCATAGAATACAAGCAATACCTTTTACAGTCCACTGATGCATCAAATTCTTACATGACGGCATTGAATATTTAGTTCACGTTGATAGTACCCCATTATAATATTACAACCTGGACCTAACCACTACAGTACATACTCCAACTTCTGCTATTGTACATCCTATTGTTGATCCACAACCCATGGACTATTTGGACAAATTGCCTCCACTCAAAGGAATCATTTGTGCATTAGACATTGTTCCATCTTATTCAGTATCACACCCTCCTACTAATGGAATGATACTTTATCAGCATTCTGTCTATACATCGGATGTTATACCACCTTCATTATCTTCTCATGAGAAATCTACATCCGCTTCTCCTCCATTCACATGCAATCTCTTCATGAATAATGTGTATCGGTCGCACATTTCATTTGATCTTACTTTCTTTGACACTATTTGCACACATGATGGCTTGGCTTAGCTAGGATTCATGTTGGATGATCTCATCCCTCCATCGCATGCTCCTCATTTATATCATGGACACGTTTGCATTACTGTTGATTATGGCCTCCGAGTATTTCATCTGTTCGTATTTGTTGCGCCTTTAACCACTTACTCTCGAGCAATCTTGGCTTGATTATATTGGCAGTACTTTAGATCCTGACCATATCGACATTTCATTCCCTATGCCCTTCGGCCGCGTTTTTATTTGCAATGATTCATTTCTCGGTTATTTGCAAAATCTTACTCGTTAGTATGCACATGGGTGTTCATTACCACCTTTCACTGATGAAGAATATGCAATGGGCATGTATAATACACACCGCAATGGATCTTTGCGTGATCAACCTCATACTATTGCTTATCAGGTATTTGATGTATCTCCATTCGGTTTTGACCATGATAATGATGATCTCTTAGATGACATTACTTGACAATTTTTCACATCATATACTTTGGGGGGCATCATGCTTCTTCTTCCCCCTTCTAGCTTTATCATGTGTCTCGCATTTCTACCATTTCACTTCTTACTTTACATCTAGTCTTTCACACGCGTCTTGCACATATTGATACATTTGTATCGTCATTACCTAATGACGCACTCTTATGATACAATTCACACTTGACCATTGAGGGCTCACTGCATTCATGAACCTCATATTATACACACTACACATTTCACCCTCGACGTATTCACAACACATCTTTCTAGTGCACATTTATCATAACACACTACCCGATGACACACTCTAGTTCCACGATTCATACTTGAATGTTGAGGGTCTAAATCTGAAATGAACCTCACCACACTAACTCACTCTACATGATTCATGCTTCATTGATCATATCTATATAGCACACAATTCAAACCATTTCCTAGTGACGCACTCTTGTTATATGGTTCATTCTTGACTGTTGAGGGGGCATTTATAAAATAACCTCATCTCATCTATCTACATTCATACACATACACTCGAGAGGCACGGTGCTCCTATCACACTCGCATTGCATACCATTCCATCTCATTCATTCACAATATACTACATATCTTGGTTGCACATTGTTTTTGTTTACTTATACTAGCATGATTACACTTTGTTTTACATGTTACACGGATATTTTGTATGTCATTATCTTTTCTATATACACATGCGCGTTCACTTGTTCTCTAGCTGTGAATGTATCCTTTATACATATCTTTACATACAACATGGATGTTTGGCACTAAAACTCTCACCAGTCCCAACAAGGCTCCTAGGGGCATCTACTTTCATACACGCTATAGGTGTTATTGTTTCGTTTTATACTACTTACTATTCTTCCTAGCACACTTCTCTATCGATCTATACATATCTTGACATACTTTTTTTATCTTTATAACATGTTAATGGGTGCTTCATATGCAACATTTTCTTTGTAGGAACTATTTGCTACCATGGTTGTCTGTTACTCTTAGCTTGCTACTATTTTCCATTGTTTGTCATTGTTTGCAGGATTTGCCCTATGTCTTACTTGGTCACTGCTTATATGCTTTTGGCCTCTTTGACCCTAATTGTCTTGCGAAATTGTGAGTGATGTCCCATGTTTGAAACCCACTTTCCATTGTCTATATTATCTTCTTTCTTGCTATATTATACGTTGTCTTCTATGTGCATATTTGTCTTATTTGCACGAACATATGTTTCCAACCATTTTGGTTGCACTAGCCTTGGTTTCTACCATGCACATTCCCTTCCCCCTACAAGGCATCAATATCAGTTTCAGCATTTGGTCCTCCTTTGGGATGCATCCTCCTAATGACATCACATGCACCCCAAATGAGGGGGGGGCATACATTGGGTGAATCAGTCACCCCATTCAACAGTTCAGAGTTATAGTACAACATAATTCAATACAGAATAAGCACAATCTATAGTCTCACAAATGGCCTAGATTATGACTTGAGTCTTCAGCGCAACACAGACTCCAGCACCCAGACACATACATGAGCATATGAGCACTCTTGACCCTTCCTGGGTGCCTATGACCATGGGTAGTTACATAGTTCTTCTCAGATCAACACATTCGTTAGCAGTCTACACAACAATTTTCACAGTACAGGTACAATCCTTCAACAATAAGCATGCATACTTCTGCCTCTTTTCTATTTTCGTGTTGGATTGAACTGGATCGAACTTAATCAAATTTGAACAGAGTAGGAACACACAATCTGCAGTGGTGTATAAATCTTTGGGAAGCATTCAAAGGTTGGAGAATAACACTAGACATTTTCCCCTACACTTCTTCTACCGTAGCGTGAGATCACCCCAAAAACTCGCACTTGGCATGAGATCACCCAAAAAACTCATTCTTTTACAGCATTTTCAGGATCCTTTATATCTCTTCACTCATCACGAATCAGGTTCACATGTTCCTATTTGCATTTATACACACTTTTTACACGTTTGATCGAATTTTTCATATACACATATTTGAATACTCTTTTTCTTTTCCCTTTTTCAAGTCCGCCCTTATGGGAAGCAATACTCACATCATCAAGCATCAAACAACATCAAAAATATGTACAACGTGACATCACACATAAGCTTCCACCCCTAGGGTCACTTCCTCTTATCTAGCTTACATGCTTCATATTATTCATTTCATGCTTTCGCCATCGATCTACATGGTTATCAGGTACGCATCTCTTATCTGCTTTATGTTATCAAGCATTCACTCAACAACATAAAGTGAGGAAAATGTAGAAATTAAATAATGTACTTTGGGTACATTTCTAGATCCTAATCACATATTACTATTCATATGATTCCTAAGCGAGAAAAAATACTAATTGATCACTATCTTTGGCCTCTTTGATTCTTTATGGTTTTCATCTTGGTCTTACACACCCCGCTGCCCAGTCTGACCTTTGTTACTTCAGCTTTTCTGAGTCTGGACACCGACGCTCAGCCAGGATGCCAACTCCCAGATAGGATGCCAGCTCCTAGGCGCCCCTAACCTCTTTGTATCTTTCTCGCATCCTTTGGGTATTTTGTAGCTATTCAACATCTTGTTTTCTTGGTGGTCATTCTTTTAGTGGTTAATGACAAAATTCAAACAAGGGAATCATATAAATACAAAGCTATGTGACCATAATAAATGACCAAACTCTAAACATCTTTTAGTATCACCTAAGGTTGCATCCAAAGGCATTTTAAGAGCATCAAAACATCCATCTAACATCCATTCAAGGGACAAGGGATTGCATTATTCTACATACACTTCATAGGAGGGGAATTTCATTTTTTCCATGCACACATCTATTTACATCTTCTACATCTAGTTATTACTTGATATCAAGTGCATCTTGCATAAGAACCACCTAGGGCTCGATTCTACACACACACACATAGAGAGAGAACTACATGGATTCTGAAATTTAGTGAAACACCTAAATCATAAGTTCACTCAGCTGGGTGACCTTCGAGGTCAATCCGACTCCTCATTTGCATCTTTTTCTTTTTAGAATTTGATGTGTTTTAAGGTTTTGCATGTGCTCTTTCTCTTTGTAGGTTTTAGGAAAACTTGGTAATCATAAAATGACCTATAGGTGAAAAAAGTGACATCTAGTGAACATTTTACGGCACAGAAGAAATCACTTTCTTATAGTTTTTGTAGTCATGAGCACCCAGAGAAGGTCTCTGACGCCTAGGTGCCCCAGTCGAGGTAGATCCAACAATTGCACAATTTTTTGGGCACCATAATGAAAGTTTCCTCCTCTTGTTTATTAGTTTTCTAATTCGTCACAGTCTAGGATCAATTACAAAAATAACTAAGTATCTTAATCCCTTTCTTACACTTAGGGTTTTAAGTCTAATTGTTTATTGCTTAGGTCATATTTGCACTTTATTACTTTATTATTTCGTTGTGATTCTACGATTAGAATTTAACATAATATTTCAATATTTGTTAAATCACCACCCTTGACTCATATTGTAAGTTAAGCCTCTCAACATAGTTAATCTATATAAATCAAGGTTTAAAGTAGGTAAGGATCATAACCCCCTTTTTATGGTGGATGGAAGTCATAAAACCCACCAATCATGGACATATCTTGATGGCGACGTAGGGATAATGAAAACCCAAGCCATTTGTAGAGTCCAACACAACAAAATGAAACACTAAAGTTTCTTCTATTTTCTTAATGGCATTTACGACATCTACATGTAGCTACTTTCAAGGAGCTTACAAACTCTATAATTGAGTATTTATGGACTCTTTGATACCTCTTGTAGGGACCTAACCTAGACAAGTTACTTTGTGCATCACAAACACACTCAATAATTTCGACTCTCGACCCTATTTAACCTTTATCCTTTTAGTGTCGATTAACACTCTATCGACTAGACTCTAGATGATGATCTTTACCTCCTTTTATATTTGTTTTCCTACTTCTCTCTACTAGCTAGCTTCGTCTAGATGCTCCACAATTTCCCACTCAAACTCATAGTTGTTATTCAAGCTCATAAATTCTCTTAGCTACTTCTGCGCCATCTAGACGTCCTTTTTTGTATCACCTCAACTTAGTTGTTGGGATCCTCTGACTTTTGAGTCATTGTCAACGCCTTGGTTAGATAGTTCTAACCACATTTGTCAATTTTTGCCTGCCACCTAATATATTGTGCACTTCTAGATTTTTTTCTCTTTTTCAAGTCACTTCATAAATCCCATGGTCTCAGGCTACACATTTGTCTCTTTTATCAAGCTTTGTCATATTTTAGACCTCCTCAAACATTGGTACTTCGATTCCACAATCCACACACTTATGTGATCCCTTTGCTCATCTTTGCATGCATCATTCATAGCTTCCTTTATTTTTCTAAACTCATTGGTACTCCTTATGTGCCTCTAGTCATCGACTCTACACCAAAACACATCCGCACACTACTGTGTAATGTCCTCCCGTGCACCTCTTCTTCCTTTCTCTTCTTCTACCTCATTCTACTCCATACCTCGTCAAACCTCAACACATTGTTTGTGCACCCTTCTCCTTCTATTATGTCAGACCTTTTACACAATATACATAATTGTCTCTTCACTCTATTGTGCTTACCATCCTTTCCTGCACCCACACTTAGCCAATGCTTAATGCAAAAGTTCCTTGAGCTTGAGTTTCTCTTGCATCAAACACCTGAGGTACTTACAACTTTATTTCCATCTCAAGTATACTTAGCGAGTGGTAGGACCACCCTTTGGACTATTGGAATAGATAGTCTTGACTTCTTCATACAATAAGCCTATTTTTTTCCTTTGCACTTCTTTTGGCATATCTTCATGTGACTCTTTTGCATTATCATGGGTAATTTTGTGAGATGAAACTCACCATTTGATGACCACCTCCTCCAAATGGATCTTTCTTCTTTATCCTTTGCAACTTTTTGCTTGTCATGCTCCTCTCCCACAAACATTTGTTTGCTACAAGTTTTCCTCCTCCTCCTAAGGCTTCACTTTTGAGCCTCTTACTTTACGATTCTATGCTCACTCGTGTTTGTCCATCTCCACCTAAATCCTTTAGGGATTTATTTCCCTCTTTCCTAATTCATCTTCAGGCATCCTTTCCCTAACACTTTATTTTCTCACACATTTTTCCTCTTTTGATTTCTCCTCCTTCATGCCCCTTTTCTCTCCATGGGATTTTTTCATGTGCTCTATTTTCACACATCTTCATTTTTATCCTTTCCTCTTCACCTTTTTGTTGTGACCTCCTCTCCTCCTGCATTTTCCCTTTACACACTTGTTGGCTAGGTTGTTCTTCGTGTGCCCCTTTATTTTTATGTTATTCATTGCACCATCTTCTCTTGTTTTCTTTTATTTTGTGTGTTCATCTCTTCATGCTCTTGTTGGTTTGGACCCATCATCGACCATCTCCTTAGTCACCTTCTCTTCCTTCACCCTTCTCTACCTAAGGATTTTCTTTCTTACACGTCTACTTCTCAGAGAATTTTACTCAAATCATATTCGCCTTCTTGCCCAAGTTTTCTCGTGGTCATTTCCTTCACTTCTCCTTTTCTTGGCCTCTATTATATTTAGACTACACTCCATGTCTATGTATCGTGCATATTAGGCCACTATCTACTTCACTTGAAAACTGTTTCATATTCTTATTTCTTATGGTCTACTACGTTGCCATATTCTCCTTCTCTTGAGGTTCATTTTCCTCTTGACATCATTCATTTTCTTATTCTTCACAGTGTTTGGCCATGATGGTTGTGTGTCATATGTTCTTATCTCCATCTCCTATGGAAAACTCCTCACGGTAACCTTCCTTCTCTTCGTCCTTTGCACGATGCTCCCCTTCTTTCCTTTGTTTCCTATAGGGACAACCTTCCCATCTTTCTAGTAGTGTCTCCATACTACTATTATTCATTTTTGTGTCTTCTGTATTCACACACTATTTCTTCTATGTTCCTTTCACACTAAGGACTTATATATCCTCTTCCTTATACCACTCCTCTTTAGTTACCTTCAAGGTTAACTTTTATTTCCATGCATAGTTCTGTCATCCATTTATGCTCTTCTTCTCTAGCATGCTCCTCTACAAAATCCTCCTTAAGATCTCCATGGATCTCACCTATTTTTAGTGCACTCTATTATCATGTGAACTCTCAAAATCATCCTCGGTGAAATATTTTACTTTAGTTTACTTTAGGGAAACCTCTTCATCTCCTTCATATGTCTCCTTTGCAATAGATGCTCATATTTTCATACGTTGCATATTTAATCCACACTCTCCTCGTATCCTCTCGGAGTTTCTTCATTCACTGCATTCCTTCATGCTGTTCTTCAACATTTCAACAAGGGCCTCCTTTCTTGGGCATTTAACTACCTACCCCCACACGTACTTCCTCTAGTACATATTATTCCATAGAAATCATTTGATGTCATATGGTCCTTATTAATAGGAATCCTTCTTTTGTGTGTTGTTCAATCCTTGGATGCATAATATCTTCGCTCTTATTTTCTTATTGTCCTTAAACTTCTATATATGCAGTTCCCCTATAATCCTTTATGAACTCATGGTCATCAATAACCATCTTGTCCTCCCTGATGGCTTCTTCCTTTGGGTGTAATCCTCCTGTGTAGTATCACATACATCTAGGTGACTTCCTTCTTCACCTTTTTCTCAACTCACATGCTCTCTCTCCATGCATCTACCTCCTGTTATGCATTTCACATTGTGGTACTCCAAGTGCATTAATTTCTCTTTGCTCTTGCACTCTTCTCATGATAATATCTGGTTGTGCCTCATGTCCATTGCATGTTCTTCCTTTTGGTGTTCTACTGACACTCTCACCACACAATATTCTTTGCAATTGTTGATCTCCCTTATTGAATTCTTATTCTGTCTCCTTGGGTACAAATTCTATGCCACAATAACCCCTTATTCAGTGGTGGTCCTCTTTAACACCTTATAGTCTATTCCTTTACACCCTTGATTTCCTCCACCATATCCTCAAATCTTCTTGTGACTGATGCATCATTGACATGTCCCCTTCTCCTTAGAGGAATATTATCATTTATACACGAAAGATCTAGATCTTCTTTTCCCACCTTACTACTCTATGATCTTCTTGGTATGTCCTCTGCCCACTTTTCTCATAGTGGAGAACACAAGCACTTTCGTTATCTACCTCACATTCGTCGTTCTTCTAGCTATTATGCTTCGTTCACTCGCAAGAAAGTGTCATGGCTCTGATACCACTTGACGAATATATATGGATTATGTTGATTCTAGGTTATTTGCAAAGTCCAACACATTAAAATGAATCATTATAGTTTATTTTATTATCTTGATGGCCTTTACAACATCTACATGCAGCTACTCTTAAGGAGATTACAAACTATTTAGAAAAGTATTTATAGACTCTTTGGTGTCACTCCAAGGTACCTAACTTAGATCAGTGACCTTGTGCATCATAAGCGCATTCAAAAACTTCATATATCAACCTTATTCATCCTTTCTCCTTTTAGTGTCTACTAACACTTCTTTCGTTTGGACTCTATATGGTGAACTAGACATCCTTTTATATGCACACTTGTAGACACTAGAATTGGGTAACCCTAATTCCTACCTGTATATATGTACCTTAGAACATCCCTCCATAAACCCACATGACCACTCTACCAATCACAATATTTACCGACCCATATTTACATCTGTATTCACTAAATTTTACCTCACCAATCACATGCAACCACATAAAATAAACAAAAAAAAATAAAAAAAAAACAAAACAAAAACTTCAACCCCCCCAAAAAACTCCCCGTGGAATTAAAATAACCCTAAAACCATTACAATTCGCATAAACCATGAAAAGAATGAAGTTAGAACCATATCTAACCAAACTCCTCGAAAAAGCCAGGAATTGGTGTTGATTCTTTGAATCGGTGCCGATTGTTGCGGAATGGTACCAATTCACTTGAATGGTAATGTTTCTATATAAAAAACACAAACCATTTCCTAAGGATTAGATGAATTTTGATGTGATAAGACCATTTGACTAAACACTTGAAGAGTTGAATTGAAACCCCCTATTGGCGTGAAGAAGAAAAAGCACTATGTTGCACTCGCCTCCCTTTAGAGAAGCTATCTTCCTCCTTTAATCATCTGAGTCACCTTCGTCATAAAGGCATGCTCTTCATTTGAGTTTATAGGCCATCACTTTCAAATTAAATAATAACATTGCTTACTTTATCTAGGTATACAAGTCCGAAACATCCCCATCTAATCACCCGCTTAGAAAATTTGCATTATGAAACATTTTGATTAAAAACATACCTTTAAATGGAAATCGACATCAATTGAATTAATTGACATCGATTGACATGATCGGTATCGTTTCCTATAAAAAATACTTAACCTCGCCTTTTCAATACATTTCTTTCATATTTAAAACATCATAGCTAATGTTCTCCTCTATGTAAGCATGTATTTTTATTAGATGACCATCCTAGGATAAGTTTTCAAACCCACCAGCATCCATGACCTCCCCATAGTTCGTCAACCTTTTGTGTGGGATAAATCTTATATCAATCACGAATTGAGTATATGTGTCATTGTCCTTACACATAATCTAGAAAAAATCCCTGGCCAACTAGATCTCTTCCCTGAAGACAGGGATGAAGCCAATCTTTACTAGACCAGTCCTTTCAATCCACCTCAACCCACCATTGAATACGTCGATTAAATCCCAGTATTTAAGAATTATATATTAGTAATTTTTTTATCCATGTCATCATACATTTTTAGTTGTAACTCCATCGTTTATTACTTCTAGCTTGATTACTTAAAAGTGGGTAGACATTCGTGAAAGGAAGCCTTTTCCTTCTCGGCACTGGAATTTTCTAGGAAACTCGCCTAATATTTTACTACTCTATATTTTTCAAGTTGTCTACTTATGTAAAGGTTTTCCTTCCTAGACAAAAAGGAGTTCCTAAGTCACTTGGATTCAATGACATGCATTCTTCATCCCGTAGGTAACTGTAAATCCTATTATCATTTTGGGTTTTAACGTTTCATTTCTTAGAGGAATTATATCAAGATAAAAGTACTAAAACATCACCTTCTCACTTCTTTCTTCTACATGGCTTCTTTTAAACACTCCCAAATTTCATGTTCAAACTCAGATTGGTCTTCAAACTCATAAATTCTCTTAGCTACTTATATGTCATACAATCATCGTTATCGTGCCACGTGGACCTAGTTGTTGGGATCCTTTGTATATTAATTCATTGTCAATAACCTTGATCAGATAGTTGTAACCACTTTTTTGCTTTCATCTAGCTTTATTGTGTCACACACTTCTATATTTCTTTCTCCTTTTCAATCCAATTCACAAATATCATGTGCATCCATGGTATCATGCTACACCTTTGTATCTTTCTTATGCTTTGTCACCTTCCATGTCTTCTCAGACATATGTGTGTTGATTCCATAATCCACACCATTGTGTGATCCCTTCAATTACCTTCTCACATGTCCTTGACTTATTTCCTTTCACTAAACTCCTTTACACTCCTTACACGCCTCCAATCATCCATTTTATGCCAAAAAACCTTTGTACACTACCAAGAACTATCTTCACATGTGCTTCTTCTTCCTTTCTCTTCTCCAAAAACTTCTGCACACCTCATTCTACTTCGCGCCTCTTCAAGCCTATGCACATTATTTGTGATCCCTTTTCCTTATATTAAGTTAAGCCTTTTGTACACTCTACAAAATCATCTCTTCACTCTATTGCGCCTCCCATCCTTGTGTGCACCACACTTAGTCCAAACTTGTGCATGATTTCCTTTAACTTGGGATGCTCGTGCATCATATCTCTTAGGGGTGTACAAGTATAAATAAGTTGGTTGGACCTATTACTTGGGAGTGTAGAACTAGAAATGAGATGGTTTGTATTTTAATTTTAAGATAATGAAGGTCAAGATGGTTTGTATATTAATTTTAAGATCGTGAAGGTTGACCTTAATAAAGATAATTCTATGTTTATATTTTTGAACATATTGTGATGGGTTTTACATACAAATCTGATTTAATTGGCATTAAAGTGGTGATAGATATATAAGGGAAGAACTACAATCAATAATGGAAGTGTAGGAGTAGAAATGAGTTGGTTGGGTCTATTACTTAGGCGGATAGAAGAAAAAATGAGATGGTTTTTATATTAAGTCTAAGACAGTGAAGGTTGATGTCAACAAAAATAATTATAGGATTATACTATGGACCATATTGTGATGGGTTTTATATATACGAATTTGAATTAAATGGCATTAAAAGAGGTGATAGCCATATAAGGGGAAATAATGGAAAAGGACACAATAGTTTTCATGGTACATAATCACAAAATATTTAATAGTTATCTAGCTTTTAACTAATAATAGTATAGATATGGATAGTTGGTTTTTATTTAAACAATCCAGTTAAAGTAACCACAAGTAATAATAAGCAGGTTTAAGTTGATACAAAGTGGTTAAATAGACTTAATTATAGAAAATAAAGGCTAATTGGGATTTTTATGATAATAATCAATTTATCGTGAATTTTGATACAACCATTAGTAAAAGAAAAGTTTAGACAACAAGTTAAATTTAACCCATAAAATTGAAGCTACAATGAGGATTTATGTGGATGTATGGGGTACATTATGTTAGTGGTCCATCCTAAGTCCCTATATTTCATCCTTTGTAAAAAAATGTACAATTAGTTTAACCCCTCATTATTAGGTGGTTAGTTGATATTATATGAGACAAAGGTTTTCATTGGTTTCCATTATTTTGTAGGGGTCGATTTCCATCTGTAGACACTCATTTTAGTAATTCATGTCTTACAACAACAACAATTCTACAACACCTTTGCATTAGTCCACACTTATCCAACTTGCTTAATTATGTTATCACGAGCTATATCCCATTCATTCTTGATTGCACTCATAACTCATTTATTCACACAATGGTCATATTGCTCCATAAAATTGGGTTAAACCCTCACATAATACTATCCTAGTTTTCAAAGCATTCAGACATGCATCTCGGACCAAAATGCCTAGAATGGGCCAGAGAATCCATAAAATATAGCCCTTCCCATCCACTTTGGTACCTCTTTCTCCAACGGTACTTTTCTAAATTCAAATCCATATGGTACACTTCTAGTTGACCTTATATGAGTTTTCTAGATCCAGTTCACATATATAATCTAATTATTCATCTCTTATCAAGGATGAGTTCATGCAAACTTGACACATAGATATCCTAATGAGCATACACTAAGATAAATCACAAGAAAAACCATTCCAAGAATCCCTTGAGCCCCATATCCTCTGCATACTCATTCTAGGGCAATCATCCACTTATATCTACAAATATAAAAAACATACCATCACTCCAATTCAAACCAGGGAAAAGGCGTGAGTCTAATCATATTGTTGCAAGATCATGGTTATCTATTTGGTTACATACATTCTAGAGATCACATGATAGGTCAGAATGAAGTGCAATTTGATCCCTCTTCAAAGTAGTGGTGGCATCAGTCGTGCACATGGGTGCCCACAACCCACCTAATTTGTGTTTGCAGAACTTCTTAGCTAACTAGGGTTTTGAAGGATTAATCAGTTACCCAATGAGCATCACATAGTTTTTGAGGTTCAGATTCCAAACAGGAGAAAATCAAAAGACAATACACATACCCATAAAGTAGCAGGAACAAAGGACTTGAAGGGACATGAGTGTACATAAAGGGCCATAACAGGGGTATGTTTTGGCCCGTGCCATCCACTTTGGTCCATGCAGTATTATAGGACATATTTTTAACAGTGAGGCTCTATTAGGTCATTTCTATCATGTTTCAGTCATCAGACCAACCTAAAGCATCATACAGAGCAAGATATCAGCTAAGTCACCTTCTCTCTCTCACACTCCAAGTGCTTTATCTATTTGATGTTCATCATTGTTTAATATTGTTCATATGGTTATTATTGATATTGCTACAATTAGCGTTGGAAACTAATTAATTAGGATATTCTACCATCAGTTACCACCCCTATAAGAATTAACCATTTAAGCTGAATCATTTGGTGAAATCAATCTATCTTTTACTCATTCAAGTTATTTTGCTATATTTTCAAGCCTTATGGTTTTTCACGATTCTTTATTCTTCAACATCATGGCTGAAGCTCCTCAAGAGACATTTGCTACTAAGAATTCAAATGATCTAAATGAATATATAGTTGTTAACCCTCAAAATATGGATCTCTTCTTATATGTCATTTGTGATGAATCAAAATGGCTACAAGCTTCTATTGTTCCCATTTCTACTCTTCTCACATGCATGATACCTATATCTTCCATTCCTACTTCTTCTCCCCACACCTCCATGGGGCGATCTAGTATCAATGTTTCCATTCCTACATCTACCACTCATTTTTCTTCTCATATTATCTCTCATATTCAACCTAGTTCTTCTTCTAGCACCCATGCCTTAGAGTCCTTAGTGCACAACATACAAGCCTGAGTTATTCAATTAAAATAAGGTACAACCATCAAGTCTTCTTCTACGGACTCTTCATTTATTCTACACAATCCTCTTACACATGAGGTTACCTCTTATCCTCTTCCTCCTAGTTTCATTTCACATATGCTTTCTCTTTTCACTTGAAAATAAGATCCCTAAGAGCATCTTAGACCATTTCATGTTGATTGCTTAGATTATTCTTTTTATGTATGAAAAAATGATTTCCTGAAGTTTACAAGATTATGCATTGTAATGGTTTTATGATTTTCCTATTCATTTTTTATGATCTTTTACCCCATTAGCAAATCAATTTTTAGCACATTTTTCTATTAATATTGGAATTGAAATATCTTATACATAAATAAATAAAATGAAATAAAGACCTAATGATCACTTCAATGAATATGTTCTGCATTATAAGACTAATAATACTAAAATGAACAATACCCTAGATGATTTTGAATTGTAAGATCTATTTCTACAGAGTATTTTTCCTCTTATCTAAGAGTCATCCATCTTTGATACCTTTCATTCCTTTGATCTCTTATGCCATATCCTCAAAGACCATGAAGGCAAGCTAATTTCCATGGCCAAATTCAAATACCATTATCATGCTTTTAGTCAATCTAATGCCAAATTCCCAAGTAAATATACCTTCAAGAGAAAACCTGCTAAGCCCCAAAATGAGGCTAAAACCACTGTTAATGCAATGTCCCAACAAATGAAGCTCTAAATACAACCTCCCCAACAACATTTTACTAAATTTTTAATCCCACCTTGAGAAGTGTTACAATAACTCGTTGATAGTAACCTTACCTCTCTTCCTCCAGCTCTTGATTTGGATTCTAGTCACCATTGAGGAAAAAACCTTGATGAAAAAGCATATTATGATTATCACTGATGTGATGGACACGCTACTAATCAATATTTTAAGCTTAAACATGATATCTATGGCTTACGTGATTCTGATGTACTTGAAAAGGACACACCTCATGTATCTAAACCTACAAATAATAATGATAAGATTAATATATTCAATGACCCACTTCATAAGCAAGAGAAGGCTACATCTGAAGCAATTACTAATCACCCTTACCATGTAGATCCACCTCCGCAATCTACCAATAATCCTCTAGAATTTATTTTTGGTACTACTACTACTCTAACACTAGCCATTGCTTTTACTAATGTGGATTTCCATGCTTCTTTCACATCTTTCAAGCTTCACATTGTTGCATACATTGACAATCACACTCTTTATAATGTCATGATCAATCCTAATTTCAAACATAACAAATTTTCTCTTCCCCTAGTGTGTTATTGGATATCCATTATCTCAAATCAAGTGCAAGTATCCTACTAATTATGGGCATATAACTCTTACTATCTTCTTGTGTAGCATCCAATATTTCATCTATTGTACACCAATTTATTAAAAGTCATACATAAGAAGTAATTCATCACTATTCAAGGTATCCCACCTCATACCCTGTTACCTATTATCTCTAAAGCTTCACATGTTCCTACCACTAATGCACCTCTTACTCAAGTTAGCATTATTATTAGTCGACTTGCCATTACAGTCAGTCCTACTAGTAGTGATGCTCATGTTACGGTTTTTTCACACACTCCTAGTATTAGTATCATAATTTCACCACTGGCTACTATCCCACACAGTTCTCCTCAACCTTTAGTTCCCATCACTCACTCTCGACGCATCTCTAGGTCTCACAATCCCCCACATAGAAGTAGGTTATCACACATGGTTCATAATACACACTACACATCTCAGTATTAGAATAGGTATATTTCATCTCATACACAACACATTTCCATAGAACATATATTCCATACACACACTCATGCATCTAGTATCACATGACACTCATCTATTGATTCATGATCACATGCTTCCTTTAGTTGCAATGGAAAATAGTGGACCCTTTCCCAACATACTCATTGGATGGTTCTTATGCTACTCACACTAGGGGAATCCACTTTCCCCTTCATTTCCTAATGGAATACTCTATTTATAGGCTCAACTTGACTATTGAGGGAACTATTACAATCCTGAACCTCACTTTGCACACACATATTGGGGGACAACCTTGATTTCTCACCTCTTTTTAAAAACTCTATAATTAATCAAAATCCCTAAAAATATATATATTCCCCTCCCTAGGGGAATTCTTGGATCACCCTTACTTCTATTTAGAGAATAGGTTTTCATCTATTTCCTTAGGGGGCTAAAATACAAAAACATTTAAATATATTAAAATTCAAAAACAATTGCATTACTCTTGCTTGGTTGTTTCTATTGCATGCTTCTACTTTTCATGTTGAATTGTATTTATCATAGTTAGCTTGATATATAGTATGATCTATCCATTTTCTATACACATATGCATTCACTTGGTACATTTATTTGAATGCAAGGTACACACAGATTGTTACACGATACATGATGTTTGATACTACTCTTTACTAGTTGTTCTGCACCAACTAGGAGCATTTACTTTACACTTTCTTACACACAAGTGATATCATTCCAATATTTAATACTTTACTTCCTCTTACCTCGTTTACTCAATATAAACATCATGTCATACTCTTTATTACTCTAACATGATAATAGGTGCTTCATGTATAATATCTATTTTATAGGTCATTTCCAAACCAAAATCATTTCATTCTATGGAATGTTTCTTATTTTACATGCTTAATCTATGCTTTCATTTGTTTGTAGGAAATGTACTATGTTACTTGATTGTTTCTTGTTGACCTTGAGTGGCTTGATTCTCTTGTGACATCCTGAGTGGTTTCCCATGTATGCAACATATTATTTTCCATGAATTTTCTACTTGCGTGTTTTTGCATGCTTTGGCTTACATCTACTGCATTGTTTTTCTATTTCTTGTCATTAATAATTTTCTAGATTTTATACTATACTATTGGGCATGCACCATGGTATACACCATGCACACTCTCATTTCTCCTGAATGAATCATACAACACATGTGCACATCAACTATAGGTCCTCTTATTTCAGCCACATTCACACTGTTCTATCTCGCATGCCCCCAAACAAGGGGGTAACTATTAGATGATATTTCATCCTCACAGTAGACTCGTAACCTAGGAAACAAAATAATACTTGTACAAAATCAAGACATTGTAGAGGTCTAGAAAATGGCTCAGAAATATACTTTGGTTAGGAAATACACAGGGACCAAACTATACAATAGGGACCATAACGTATGGACACTATGACCCATTCCATGTGCTTCCATCATGGGGGAAGATTCAATAAAATTATTAGAAGGTATAGTTTCTCAGTAACATTTGCATGATTTTTACTCAAGATCAATTACAAAATATAGGATACATGTTATATTATGGTGGCACTAAGGGTAGGTGCAAGCTAGCACTACCCTGGTAGATTGTGTCATCATTTGTAATTCAATTGGATTTGTGTTCATCTGTAGTGGCACTTATCCATGGGTCTTGGGAAGTATCGAGTTGACTGATATCCTTATAGGCTTGACTTCTCATTTCTCATTTTTTGTGGAGGGATGTGGCTAGAACCAAGAAATAAAATAACATGTATAAAAGTAAACATTTCAGAAGGGTACATGCAAGCTAGTATTTCCCTGATACATTGTGTTATCATTTTTAGATTAATTAGGCTAGATCTGCAATGAAAATTCTTGGGAATTGGGACAGTGTCTCAGGTGATTGATATCATACTTTTTACTCAGGCAATGAATTCTCATGGTACTCATTATTATGGAGGGATGTGGAGACCAATTAGATCACTCCCCATGTAAGTTTGTATTAAACTGATATATTGTGTCATCATTTGTAAATCAATTGGGTTTGTGTTCATCTATAGTGGCACTTATCTTTGGATCTTCGTAAGTATCAAGGTGATGGGTATCCTTATAGGCTTGACTTCTCATTGCTCATTTCTTGTGTAGGGATGCAGAGAAATTAGAATCACTCCCCATAAAGTTATCTTTACCATGAAGGTTGCATTTGACCCTTCTTTCTATTCTCTTCAGCATATTCCTCTTGGGGATTGATTAACCCCAAGTCCTTCCAACCAGATCCAACAAAAAGTTCATAAAATATCTATGAAAATGGTAGCGGGAGTACTCTCTCCCCCTCTCTCATAAAAAATCAGATGTACACTTTCCTTTTTTTTACTTTTTAATTTATATATTGCTATTTTCACATTAAGCTCAAAAAATTCAAGTTAAATATCAATTTCATATATTATGGACATTGACTACACTTTTCTCTATAATTACTCATCTTGGAAAAACAAACACAGCTAGAACAAAGAAAAATTCCTAGCATAAACACAAGGTGCTCCAAAATACAAAGTGTGTCTACACAACTAGGTGACCTTTCCTTGAAGCACATAATTTTCAATATCATACTTAAAGGGTTGAAAATGTAGACACTCATTTTAGTAATTCGTGTCTTAAAACAACACAAATTATATAATGCCTTTGCACTAGTACACACTTGTCCAACTTGGTCAATCATGGTATCCCTAGATATATCCCATTCATTCTTCTCTTGCACACATAGCTCATTTGTTCACACACAACGATCATATTAGTCCATAAAATTAGGTTAAACCATCACATAGTACAATCTAAATTTTTAAAGCATTCACACATGCATCCCAGGACCAAAGCACCCAAAAAGTGCCCATAGACATCCATATGCCATGTAGCTTCCCATCCGCTTTGGTCCCTCTTTCTTCAATGCTACTTTTTAAATTAAAATATCTTTGGTACACATCTATTCAGCCTTATATGTGTTTTCTAGATCTAGAACACATATATAAGCTAGTTATTCATCTCTTATCAAGGAGGAGATCATGAAAACTTGACACCCAAAGATTCTAATAAGTATACACTAAGAGAAATAACAAAAAAATCCATTCCAATACTCCCTTGAGCTCTATATAATCTGCATACTCATTATAGGGTAGTCATCCAATTATATCTACAAATACAAATAATGTATCATCACTCCAAGTTAAGCTAGGGAAAAGGTGCAAGTACAATTATATTGTTGCAAGATCATAGTTATCTATTTGGTTGAATACATTCTAGAGATCACATGCTTGGTGAGAAAAATGTGTGGTTTGAGCCCTCTTTATAGTAGTGGTGACATCGGTAGTTCACAAGGGTGCCTACAACCCACCTAATGTTTGTTTTGTAGGAATTATTGACTATCTAAGGTTTTGAAGGATAAATCAGTTTAACAATGATCATCACATTGTTTCAGAGGTTCAAATTCCAAACATGAGAAAATCAAGAGATAATACAAAGAACAAAAAAGTGTTAAGTGCAAATGATTAGAAGGGACAAGAGCGTACAGAAAGGGATGTACCGGGGTACGCTTTGGCCTGTGTCATCCATTTTGGTCCGTGTAGCAGTTCAAGACATAGTTTCAACAACGAAGCTCTGTTAGGTTATTTCTAACATGTTTTAGTCATTAGACCAACCAAGATCATCACACTGAGCAAGATATAAGATAATTCATCTTATATATATCTCTCTCTCACATTGCAAGTGCTTTATCTATTTTATTCTCATCATTGTTTAGTATTGTTCATATGGTTATTTTTAATATTACTGCAATTAGATTTAGAAAAATATTGATTAGGATAGTTTACCATCAATTACTACCCACTATAAGAATTAATCATTTAGGTTAAACGACCATCCTATATTATTACATTGGTATTTTCCAAATAGCTTTCCTATTTTCTAGCTATTTGGTAGTTTATGCAAATCATATCTAAATGCCTCATTTGTAAATATAGTATGGAGTTTGAAATCTAATGTAGAACTTGTACTTTAATTATCATTCTTTGCATTTGTAAATTATGTTCTATATTTACACATGTATTCTATGAAATAGGGAGAAGAATGTCACACATCCTAGTGTAAACCCCATAAGGGAGATGTATGTCACATTAGTGTTATGTAAAACCCTATCTGTTACAAAGTCTTCCACATTTGGGAGGGCCTTTCATGTGATTCCTCATTATTGATATAGGACTAGGTTTGAATTTGTGATATTTTTGAAACTTGGGTGATCTTCATGATATAACTACACTTCACTGCGACAAACCTTTGAGTTTGTGTTACATGTGTACCCAACGCATTCTAGATTTGAGAATTCAATGATCTATTTGGAATATTATGCTCAAATATTTTTAGGCTAATTATAATACCACCATCAAGCTCAGATCACCAAAAAACATAGGTTTAGACATTTGTATAATTCAAAATTTTATTTTCTTATTTTATATACTTGTTATGGGTTTAATTTTGGTGCAACACAAATTTCAAAACATGTTATAGCCTTAAAATAGTGTCACACTAGCTACTCCATCAATTTCACATATCACATACCATGTTAGCACCACGTCATCATGCCATGTCATTGTGACACATCATCATTTCATGCCATCATGCTACCAACCACATACATTACATCATCACATACTTTGGCTTACTTCATGCTTGTGTGGTTGCATTTTTTATTTAGCAATCAAACATTAATAAGGTCGTTCTCATTCATCCAACGTCTAATTGAGGTTAATTATTTTTTGAATTTATTCTTTTTATGACAATGTACTGATATTGTTTAATTTTGATGATTTTATTTATTTTCCTGAAAAAATAGTTTTCTTTATAGCTAGTTGTTATGTTTAGAATTAACTTCTTAGGTACTTTTCTCACTCATTTGGAATCCTTTTTGTTGTCATCTTTTAACGTACATAATTTTTAAAGTAGATTCTAAAAATATATTAAGATATATTTTATTTTTTAGTAAAAATATTTAAAAATAGTAAAAAATCCAAAACTTTAAAAAAGGAGAACAAAAGAAAATAAGGGGTTTTTAATTATAAGTCATCCCAATAGTATCGATAGACTCCTTCTACACCAATTGGCATATTTTTTTATCCTTTTTTAGTTTTAGTGCAATTAAATCAACTAAAAACAACCTTCATGCTCTCGTCAATGCCTTTTGATGATCACATTTTTTTCGTAGCAATTTTTCTCTTTTTATATTTTTTTGGTATTAAAATATAGCGCAACTTCTCATATCGACAAATTTGAGCTCCCCAAGGATCTTGAGTTTAGATATGGGTCTAATTTATAATCCAGAAGACATCGTCTTGGAATCTTTTCCTCAGATTTTGCTTATTAATTCATTGTCTAATTGTAGTTGGTTTTGGGTATTCTCTAACTTTGTTGGCAAAACTTATGCAGTTCACAAAAATTGTACACCCTTTCTCAAGTTTCTTTTCTTTTGCAAAGGATAATTTTTCACACCTTGTATGTGTAGACCCTTTAAAGGGTGTAGAGGATTGATTGTCTCACCATGCCTATACCCTCTCACCAAAATTCTTGATTAGGTGACCCTTTTAGAAATAGATACTTCATTTTTATTATTGTTGGTAGAGATCTCTATTGTGGCATGTCAGTTGTTCACAAAAATTATGTTTACTACCTATTAATGCTAAACTCATTTATTTCCTAGTCTTTTAAATATTGTATGCTTTGGAGACCAAAGCTATTAATGTGGGGAATAATGACGAGGAGTTATATGGATGTATAGGGTACATTATAATAATGGTCTATTTTAAGTCACTGTATTTCATCCTTTATAAAAACATGTACACTTACTTTTACCATTCATTAGTAGGTGGTTAGGTTGAGATTATATGAGCTATATATTTTCATGGATTTCAATTATTATGTAGGGGTCTATTTCTATCCTCTATTCTTACATTGGTATTTTCCAACAAAGAGACAAAATAATTATTAAGTTGTTAGTGGTTAAAAGTTACAATATTTATGGATGTTCCTTCCCTCTTCTTTATGGGATGTAAGATAAAAATCCTATGTTGGTTGTATCCAATGAAATTGGATGTCTTTCCTATTTGTTGGCTATTGTTAGTTCATACTTAGCTAGTTGTTAATCTAAACTTAACATATTAAAATCCTATTAAAGGCCTTGTTTTTAAATACAATTTGGTCTAACTTTTAAATCTAGTGTAGAACATGTAATGTAATTACCATTATTTACATTTGAAAATGATCTTATGTATTCAAGCACATAGTTTATGAGATGGGAAGAAGGATGTCACATATCCTTGAGTAGAATTTATAAGCAAGAAATATATAACAATAGTGGTGTGTAGACCCCTATCTATTACAAAGTCTTTCACATTTAGGAGGATTGCTTGTGAAACTCCTTATCGACCTACACAAGCCACATGACAAAATTCATACAAGTACATAAATAATCATACCAAAACTATAGTACAAAAAATGGTTTCCTATGAAAAATATGAAATTGACTTATAAATGCAAATATTTAGTTTTGGACTCCATAAATATTACTCATTTTTCCTTATTTCATTGTGGAACAATTAAAAAATATTATTCTTGCTCTAAACTCTAGTTTGACCTCAAAACCTTGTAAGATCCATTAAAGTTTGAGGGTGTTAAGAGAGGTATGTGTTATCCATCCTTTATTATCAAACCCTCGTGTCTTGAATAATTTGGAAATCAACATTGAATGTAAGTCAGAAAGCAATATGATGTATGCAAGTTTCCCAAACATTGTCTTCCATTGGATGTAAAATAATGAGTAAATACTAAAATTCTCTCTACATGCTTCAATTCTAATTTTGGCATGTGACGGCCATGGAAATGATAAATCATGCTCCTTTCAATTTGACATCACTCCCACACTGATTTTTACTTATGAATTATTGTTCTAAATGCACTCATGTATTTATAGACAACATGAATTAAAATTAGGACCCTACTGGCACATAAGATGACAAACAACACATGGGAAAGCCAAAAAATGGAATACAAAACATTGGAAAACACAAATTATGAGGAAAGGACCCATAAATGTTGAATCCATAACTACACAAGTATGTATTTATAAACTTACCTTAACCATATGGAAATAAGGGGGTGAGATAAAACAAGGAAAGAGAATCAAATCAAGGTAAAATAATACATAATGAGAGAAACAAAGAGTTGATAATATGAACACGAAGTCGATAAGGACAAGGTAAGGGGAAAATTTAATGACATAATGAACACATGTCAACAAGAGCCAAACTTGGACTAATAATTAATAAACACACTAACACCATAGAAATTAAATAGTCTTTTACAAAAATTAGGTGTATAAATGTGATTTAATGAAATTTAAATCTAAGGACATTGATTATCAAATAAATGTAACAATATTCAAGAAAGATCTAGATATATAAATATAAGCAATCATGATGGACATAAGCAATACTTAGGTTTGTAGAATGAATCAACTTGTAACTGTGGGTATGGAATGATTCTAGAATGATGATTAAGCTGGAAAGGTGTAACAAACCATTACCCTAAAACCTCAAGGCATTAGTGAATCCACACACCAGGATCATAACATCCCACCACGCTTCCATAGAGCCCAATCTTGGGTTGGGTCAGCGCCCGCACTCCCACTCTCACAGATGTTTAGGCAACCCATGGGCCCTGGTCACATGACATAACAAATTGAGTGGGATTCAAACACAGGTGGTCACTCTGATACCACTTGTAATGAAATAACTTAGATAGATATGAATATCAAGAACAATATAACACCAAATAACACCAAAATGTAGAGAAATGATCACAAGATGCAAGTAGAATAACTTAGCCACTTTGAGGTAGCAACCTCCAAACTATGCAATAAGACTCAAGTACTCAATAAGAGCATAACATCATATTTCTTAACTCCTATAGATACCCTACTATATTATTCAAAGCCATAAGTTTGACCCTCTAAGCACATAAAAACATAAATAAATATGATATGATCTGACAAGATATTATGTTAGCCATATGTCGGGTATCCATATCCTGATATATGACATAAGGTTAAGAGTGTCGCATGCCCCACCCCTTTAAAGCAACATTATCCCCAATGTTGACAATTTTGGAGGATTCTTCACACAAGTGTATTCCTCAATGTTGATGATTTCTAGATGTTGGTACCAGAAATCTTCCTCCTCCCATGTTGTCATTACATTATCTCGATTCTTCCACTTGATTATATACTCAATAATTACTCTCCACTTCACCCTCTGCAACTGAAGAATTTCCTCATATTCCAAACCAATTTTGGTCTTCTTTATCCAACACAAGTAACTCTATATGGTCTAAAAATATTTATGCAATGACATTCTAAAATCCAAAAATGTGTCAGGTATGTGAAATTAAAAAAATCTCTTTGAGACAAGAGATTACCATCCAATTGAATTGCCTGAAAATTATTTTTTCGACAGGTACACTCTTCAAATGGAAATATTGAATATTCCCTCTTTAGAGCCACACTATATAAACTTTTATCCTCTATTTTTTATTCAAATTGATCTTCTTTCTCTCCTCCTCCTCCTTCTTCTTCTTCTTCATCTTCCTCTTCCTCTTCTCCTTCTCCTTCTTCTCCTTCTTCTTCATCTCCATCTTCTTCTTCTCCATATTCCTCTTCTTCCTCTCCTACTTATTTATTCCACCTAGTCAAGAAAACTTGTTTCATTTTCTCCCAAGACCAATATAACCACTCTTGATTCAATTCAGAGGCCCACCTATTTGTTGGAACACCAAGCCAAAATGAAAACAAAATACCTATCTATATAGATGTTTTGACAACCAAAAGGCCTTTGTATATTATGTATAGTGTGTGTTTGCCTTTCCTCGCTTTTTCTTTGTTGTTTTTCCCGTGTGTTGCCCTATGTATTGATTTGCCTTTGACTCTATTTGCCCAATGGATAAGGCACTGGTCTTCTTCCCCAGAGTTTTCTTGAGTTCTTTTCTCACCTCGTTCTTGTGATCTAGTCAAGTCATCCCCAGAAAGAGCCAACTGTTGTTCTCTCAAAATTCGCCTCTTTTAAAAGTTGAAAATTTTGAGTTGACACCCTTCGGTAGTGTTCTAGTGAAGTAAAAATTTGAAGAGATGGAAAAAATTACATTTATTGGGGTCATTTTAGTGACTTGTGGGTCTGTTGGACATTTTTGTGCCTCATGTCCCAAGTACCGGTGGGCCTTTTGTTCGCTGATCAGTCGATTTCCCCATAAGTCCTTGTTTGTCATCTTTATCAGACATTTTCGGCCCATCTGTCCTAAGTACGTTTGGGCCTCCTATTCACCGATTCCCCGCATCATCCACATTGGTCGAATTGGGTCTTCGCGTCCTTCACGTTTCTGTGTCGCTGGACCGCCCGTGCTCCTTTTGCCCACATCGGTCGAATCGGCTTTTCGCATCCCTCATGTCCCAATGTCCCATGGACTGTCCGAGCCAATTTTTTCTACTTTTTCCACATTTCACCTTTTTTGAGTCGGTGCAAGGTGTATTTAATGCGCATTTATGATCTTATCTCTCCTGAATGGCTATTTAAAGGGACTACCATCTATGTATTTGACACATTTCTTGCTCACTATCTCTTGCCTACACTCTTGCAATTGAGTCATCTGTTCATCTTCTTGTATCCCTTTGCATTTTTATCATGAATCTATTCTTTGAAGGACATTCTTCTGTGCACTGTAAAAATGAAGATCAAGTTTCAAGGGCACGAGCATCTATCACCTTTGGAGACTTCTGTACCCAATATCGGAGATAACAAAGTTCAACACTTAGATTTGGATGATTTCTGGGGCAGATTAGCATGTGATAATCCTACTCCCATGGCCCCAATGATCAATGACAGTGGAATCACTTATGCTGTTGGTTTTCCTATCTTTGTGCAGTGTGCCGACACCGTGCTCACCTGTGAGGCTCATTTCAATTTGGATACCAAGGAGGTTGTTAATGTGCATGGAGAATTGATTGCAAAATTGGATGTTACCACCATCGCTGCTGCCCTACGCATTCCTGATATAGAAGACTCCATTTTTCTCACTCTTGCTCAAGCTCAAACCCTATTTGATCAAGACAGTGAGAAATACAAGGCACGAGTAGCTAAGTCATGGCTGAAGTGTCCTAAGAAGGGAGTGTCCTGACTCTCCAAGGCATTGTTCAGGGTTGATTTCAATGAAGAACTATCAGATTTCATCATCATGCTCACCTGTATTATGGGAATGCCCTCTACCAACGACTTCCATTTTTGGATGTGCCCTTTTATAAACATCATCTACGAGGGTAACCAAAACATTAATTGGGCTGAGATTATCTGTATGAACCTGACTGAGCAATTTTCAAATGTTCAGCAAACTAAGAAGTTCTACATGACTTCTTATCTCATGTACACCCTGACAGCATCTCGGGAGTGGTTGGGCTTCACTTACATTAAGGGCAAGAAGGATGAGCCCATATACACATATTTCCCTCAATTTGCCCTCAAGGCTAGTAATCAAAATTTCAGAAGGGTAAACGATGCTTTCACCATGTACATTGTGAGGCTCCTTGAGGGTGACACTGCCAGAAGGTTCTCTGATGAGGCTATGGATTTAATAGATAAGTATGGGGCTTTCTTCATCCAGTTCTGAAAGTTCTCATACATCAGACTGGCCTATTTTGAAAGTACATCTCTCAAGCTTCCCATGTTCTGTAATGATAAAATGGCTTTAGTTGAGGTGTGCAGGCAGCTAGATAAACTTCATAGAACCTACCAAGATAAGAAGATCACTGGTCTTCATTTCCCTATCACTTTGGGGAATTATACATGCAGGACAACTCTAGATGCCCAGAATATAGAAAGGGCTATTTCTCCTCTTACTGTTCATTTATTATTAGTGCAAATTCATAGCACCCCCAAATTAACCCTCAGATCTTCTGTAGACAAATGGCCAATTTGGTGTGAATGCTCAACATGGAGTTTTCCCTAAGTGTGGGACCTTGCAAATTGGGAAAAATCTCCAGATTGAGGTTGGTTCCTACTCCTCTGTTTAGGTGTATGCATGTAATTTTTGTAGAGGTTCTGATTCAAAATTCCTACTCTAAAACTACCAAGGAGACAGGGTTGAGAGAAAACATGGAAATGGAAACAAAACTAAGCAAAAAAATAGAACGGTGATACACCAAAGGAGTGATGAACTTCTTTTTTTGTAAAATAGACACAAATCATGGAGATGCAACATCAAAACATGCACAGATTGCTAAAATATAATGAAAGATTAGAAGAAAATAATAAACACATGAGAGGATTGGAAAATCATTCACAGAACATGCATTATCATTCCCAAGTTTGATACAATGCATTACAATAACAGAGAGGAAAAAAACATGTTGCAGTCTTCATGGGAGGTCTGAAACTCCTTCAAATCTACCTGCTAAGGAGAAAAGAAGAGCTTGCAAGAGCAAGGGGGTCCAACCATTACAAAATGAGCCAAAACTGGCTTTTAACGATGAAGCAGAAAGAAGAAAGGTGAAAAAACGTGGGAAAATTGATTCAAGATCTCCAACCACTGACAAGATTCATTAAAACAGTAAGGCACCCTCATAAATTCATTTTCCAATGTATTCAACCATGTTGGAGAAGAAACAGTGCCATACTGCATTAATTTTGGTGGTTGGATGTCGGTTCTATGCATTTTTTCCCGTGCCACAAGACTTTTCTTCAATTTTCTCCTTTCAAATTATCCCAAAACTCAAAATTGAAGCTTCCATGTGCATAGATAATTTCAATAGCTTTCAATGGTACCAAATTTGATGAATTTTGACCACTGGATCGAAAGATATGACCTTTTGAAGATTTAGGCCAAATTAGGGCAAAAATGGTGAAAAATGGGTCAAAATTGGGGTTGGCGGGGTCAAACTTTAAATTTTTCCCTTTTGGAAAAATTTCCCAAAAATATCCGTGGCCCCTCAAGTCCACATGACACGTGTCGAATTTTGATTGGTGTGGAGGTGTGATTCATTTTCTACCTTCACGGGCCAACGGCCTTAAACTTCACCTTTTGCCCCTCTGTTTTCAAATTGGGAAAATTTCCCAAAAACTATCCGCACCCCGCTCTCTCGATGACACGTGGCACCTTTTGATTCAGCATGGAGGTGTGGCCTAACATTTAACCCTTCTCCTTCGCAGGCTTGTTGGATGATTCTAGACTTTGAGTTTTTAGCCAAAAAAGGTAAAGTGTCACCCTTTTCTCCCTGGCCCCGCGAGTGCGCTTCATTCCTTCTTCGGGCCTGTGGGCCAAAATTTGTCTTTGTGCCTTTTTTCCCCAAAAGGGCTAAGTGCCAAATTTATCCCTGCCTCTGCCAACCCACCAATTTCCTTGGAAAAATTCCTTCTCCGCTCCGCTGGCCCGAGACTCCTTGGCAAATTTTCCTCCTTACCTCTGCGGGCCCGCCCAGGGAAAATTTCCCCTCCAAACTCCGCCGAGCCATAACTCAAAAAATACAAGGAGTTAGGAGGACTTCTTTACCTTTCTGGAAAGGTGGAAAAATCCTCTATCTGATGAAATCATACCCAGAAAATTTTGAGTCCCTGAAGCATGCAAAAAATTCATTTTAAGTACCAACAAAGGAAAAGGAGGAGGAGTTAGCCAAAAATAAGCATGGGCTTATTTTGGATAACACTTTTGGTGACTCAGAGGGGTCATCTGCCTGCTAGATGAAAAGACCAACTACCTTGAAGCATCCATTGGGCATGGAGTCATGATAGATAGCCTGCAAACTGATCCTCTACTTGAAAACTTCCCTTTTAAGCCTCTTGGAAACCACTGAAAACTGAAACTGGTTGTGACCAAAAGCCAAAACAATGCATTGTGCAAGAGCAAAACCGGCACCACAAAAACTATGTACAAAAATGAAAATCATACATACCCCAAGTGGGATATGTAGAGTGTGCACAAGCACTTCTTCTGCTGAAAGCAAACCTACCTACACTACTCTAACCAAGAGCAAAGGGAGCTCAAACAAAGCCTGCAACTGGCAGGGAGAAATAGCTTCCCTTCCTCAAAAATGGCAGCCATGCAACTGATTTGGCATTGAACAAGGTTGGTTGGATGAGTGAAAAACTAACTCTAAGCCTATCCTCCACCCAAATCATCAAGGTATCAACATTAATGGAAAATACCTCCTCAATTTGACCTGTATTGGACTCCTGGAGGTATGATGATGACCCTTGGTACTTTGATGTATCATCCTCATGCCCTAAAGTAGACATGACAAGTTTTGGCTTCTCCTTTGGCTCCAATGAAGCCAAGTACCTGATTGGGCACAGTCTGATCCTTTGGATGTGCCCATTTCTCTGAAATTCAACTCCAAAAATGGAGTCTTCTTGTGGACCTTCTTGGATGGATGGTGTGGAAGAAGTGGTGAAAATCTCTTTCTCTTCCCCTTCCTTTTCCCATGAAGCACATGGAAGATTTAAATCTTCCAATCTTGGTTCCAAAAGGCTGTTACAAAATGCAAGCTGTTGTTCTTCAATGTTCTCCTTTGTGGCAACAGGCTCTTGATGTTGAAGAATGAATGGTGGAGAAGAGAATGTTGTAATTTTAGTTGGCTCCTCATCCAAACATTCTTCTAAGTCTGATAAGCAATCAAACTCTTCAATGTCCCGCTGCAAAAAAGTCTCTTCCTCTTGCATGGTGACCTTCAAATCTGCATTTCTTTCACCATGTTTAACTTCATTTTCAAACATGAAACTTGGCAGCTCGAACTCATCCAAAAAATCAGATTTTTGGAGAGATGAAGTGGGAGAGAAACATGAAGTTTCTTGTGCATCTTGCTCATAATTCAATGCCTTTGGACCTGTTTTGTTCACCTCCATAATGGCTTCATCAATCAAATCATCCCCTTCAAACGAAAGAAAAAATGTATCAATAATGCTTCCTTCTTCTGCTGTTGTAAAAACTGACTTGATCTCATCCATTTGCTCCTCAAAAATGGGATTTTGAGCTGGTTTTTCTTCCTCCATAATGACTTATTTTGCAGTGCAAATTGGATCAACTTTTCTTTGGGCAAAGTACCAACATGGACACCCAACTCATCACAAACAAACTGGTTTTTCTTCTTCAACTGCTGTTATAAAATCAGCCTTGTCCACCACTTGTTCTCCAACTCCAACTTCCTCTTTTGGCTTCACCATCAAGGGGATTTTTGTAAACCCAAATTTAGAGCCCAACTCTTCAGATTTTCTATCATTTCTTTTCTGTTGGGTTCCTCTTCTTGATGTTCTCCTTGACTGGATTTCTTATTTTTATCTTCCCAACATGGATTTGGGAAGGCAAGAGGAGGGTGGGTTGTGATTCAACTGGTTTTACAATTTTTGGTGGTGAAGGAGGAAAAACCTCTTGTTTCTTTAGAGGGGAATGACTATTTGGGAGGAAAAAGGGTAGAAGAACTGAAATGGGATGGAAGACTAGGGAATGGAGAAATGGAATCTAACACTTGGGACAACAACTGGGAAACTTGAACTCTTGATCACTGTTGAAATGGTAAAGCTTAAGAAAGAGGAAAAGAAAGAGTAGGAGATGGTGTGCTTACCCATTGACAAGGTTGATTGAATACTCCTCTCATACACCTCTATCTCCTCAGTCCATTTGCAAGTAATGGCAGCATTGCAACCATGAAGTCAAGCTTCTCTTGAGGACTATAATGCCTTGGAAAAGGTCCCACCCATGGACAAGGTGCCCTACAACCGATTCCAAATGATTTCATTTGTTCTTGAGCCTTGGATTGCACTATGCTAGCCTCCATCTTTTGGATATTTTCTAGTAAACCAACATTCTCTTCTTGACTGCCGTCACAATCTGCGTACCCTTGTGCTTGATATGCTTCATAGCCAAACTGACTTTGGCATTGCTCAGATGGGTATGCATATTGGTTTTGAATTTGATCAAAATGCTGATCTAGAGGATTTGAAAAACATGTTGGAGGTGGGAAACATTGCTGCTATTGTAAATGCAAATTCCATGAGGGAAATGAAGTCATGATTGCACAACTTCATGGGATGAAAGAAGAATGAAGAGATGGAATGAAAAATGGAATGAAAAATGAAAGAAAATGAATGGAAAGAAGGTCTACAACTTCAGAGATGGGTTGCTGATCAGATGGAGTTGCCAGATGTGTTTGCAAGTGCCTCCAAAGGCTAAAATTTTAAACAGGAACACATCAACTTGAAAAAAATGAAGTGGAAGACCTCTAAGGTCCCACCGGGCATGCCAAAACTGTTAGTGGCACACGGTGGTGTAAGATATGTTGTTGTTTGCATGAGACACTAAGAGAAGATGAAATATCTAACCCCAATGTCCCACTGGGTGTGCCAAAACTGTTAGTGCAAATTCACAGCACCCCCAAATCGACCCTCAAATCTCCTGTAGACAAATGGTCAATTTGGTGTGAATGCACAACATGGAGTTTTCCCAAAGTGTGGGACCTTTACAAGGGGAAAACTCTCCAGATTGAGGTTGGTTCCTACTCCTCTGTTTAGGTGTATGCATGCAATTTTTGTAGAGGTTCTGATTCAAAATTCCTACTCTAAAACTACCAAGGAGACAGGGTTGAGAGAAAACATGGAAATGGAAACAAAACTAAGCAAAAAAATAGAACGGTGATACACCAAAGGAGTGATGAACTTCTTGTTTTGCAAAATTAGACACAGATCATGGAGATGCAACATCAAAACATGCACAGATTGCTAAAATATAATGAAATATCAGAAGACAATAATAAATGCATGAGAGTATTGGAAAATAATTCACAGAACATACATTATCATTTCCAAGTTTAATACAATAGCATTACATTGCAGAGAGGAAAAAAACATGCTACAATCTCCATGGGAGGTCTGAAATTCTACAAATCTACCTGCTAAGGAAGAAAATAGAGCTTGCAGAAGCAAGGGGGTCCAACCATTACAAAATGAGCCAAAACTGGCTTTTAACGATGAAGCAAAAAGAAGAAAGGTGAAAAATGCGGGAAAATTGATTCGAGATCTCCAACCACCAACAAGATTCATTAAAATGGAAAGGGCACCCTCACAAATCCATTTTCCAATGTATTCGACCATGTTGGAGAAAAATGGGTGCCATACTGCATTAATTTTTGGTGGTTGGATGTCTGTTATGTGTTTTTTCCCGTGCCTGAGACTTTTCTTCAATTTTGTAACTTCAAATTTTCCCAAAACTTAAAATTGAATCTTCCATATGTAGATGGTGTTGATAGCTTTCCAATGGTACCAAATTTGATGAATTTGGACCACTGGATCGAAAGATATGACCTTTTGAAAATCTGTGGCCAAATTAGGGCAAAAATGGTGAAAAACGGGTCAAAATTGGGGTCGGTGCGGTCAAACTTTAAATTTTTCCCCTTTGAAAAAATTTCCCAAAAATCTCCACGTCCCATGACACGTGGAATTCTTATTGACATGGAGGTGTGCTTCATTTTCTTCCTTCATGATCCTGTGGCCTCAAACTTTTCCTTTTTCCCCTTTGTTTTCAAATTGGGAAAATTTCCCAAAAACTATCCGTGCCCCGCTCTCCCGATGACATGTGGCACCTTTTGATTCGGCATGGAGGTGCGGCCCAACATTTAATCCTTCTCCTTTGTGGGCTCACGGGCCAAATCTATACTTTGAGTTTTTAGCCAAAAAAGGCTAAGTATCGCACTTTTCTCCCTGGCCCTGTGAGTGCACTTCATTCCTTCTTCGGGCCTGCGGGCCAAAATTTTCCTTTGTGCCTTTTTTCCCCAAAAGGGCTAAATGCCAAATTTATCCCTGTCTCTGCTGACCCACCAATTTCCTTGGCAAATTTTCCAATTCCGCTCCGCCGGCCTGAGACTCCCTGGCAAATTTTCCTCCTTACCTCTGCGGACCCGCCTAAGGAAAAATTTCACTATAAACTCCGTTGAGCCATAACTCAAAAAATACAAGGAGTTAGGAGGACTTCTTTACCTTTCTGGAAAGGTAAGAAAATCCTCTATCTGATGAAAACATACCTAGAAAATTTTGAGTCCCTAAAGCATGCAAAAAATTCATTTTAAGTACCAGTAAAGGAAAATGAGGAGGAGTTAGCCAAAAATAAGCATGGGCTTATTTTGGATAACAACTTCTACACCTTGGAAGGAAGCACATACACCTAGTACTGAGGTACTTGAGAAAAATCCTTCTTCTTTTGCCATGAAAGAGCCAGAGTTGTCTACTCCTTCCTCTTCCACCAAAGTATATTAGAAGAAAATCAAAGAGGTTAAGCAGGAACCGGTCGAGGAAGAAACTTCTCTGGAGCAATCAGAATTACCTATTGGGCTAGAGAAAATTATTGTTCTAAATGATGTTGATGAGGAGGAGATGAAAGAACTAGAAGAAACCACTGAAACCACTGCTGAGGTGGAGAAGGAAGGATCAAGAACTGAACCTCCAAGTCTAATAGACTCCTCTACAAAGGAAATTCCTAAGGTTCCATTCATTTCCCCGCTAGAGACAACAATGGTCCATACTTTAAGTGCCATGAGTTCACTTACACTTGGGTCCCTTGATTCTTCTATTTCTTCTTCTTCCTTTTCTTGGGTGCTCCCCTAGTTGATAGCAGGAAAAGGAGATCTTCCTCCAGATTGACAAGGCTTGATTTTGATGTTGTGGCAACTCTGCTTGTACTACCCCTCCCCCTCCAGCAAAGAAAGCAAAGACCACTTAGAGGATGGTAACTGATGCTCAAGGCCAACAGTTCTTGGAGGTTGCAAAACCTAAGGTGGACAAAGAGTAAAAATATCAATTGATATCTGACTTGGAGTTTTCAAGGATTCCAATGGGAGAATCTACACCTGAGAGTGAAGTTCATAACCTTCAGAAAACCGTCACTAGGGCTATTGAACGGGTTGAGAAAGGCAAGCAAACCATGGAGCAGTTGGAAGAATATAATCAAGTTCTTTCCAACTTTATCATATCATTATTGGCCAAAGATAAAGTTTTGGATCTAACTCCATTGGCCACTCTCCCACCTCCCATTGTTCTCAGCCAAGATGAGGTTCAAAGCATCAAAGACATACCTAAGTATTCTACTTATAGGAATGTTGTTAAGGCCATGGTAGATGATATGATCATAGCAGGTTTAAACTTCATTAAGGAAGCCTTCAAAACTAATGAGAAGGTGATCAAGCTGCAGCAGTAACTCACTTCCTCAATCAAAGCTGTGGATAAGGAGCTGATGGTCTGGAGTGGTTGTATTGCAGATCTCCATCTAATGGGTCAAACTGACGAGAGGATCCTGATAGCCAATAATGTATTTGATGATGTCAAGAATAACCTGTTAAAGACATGGATCTTTAGCATTGAATGGAAAATAAAGGTTCTAGAAGAAGCACTGGGAGAATTAAGGAATGTATGGCAAAAAGGGGAGTCTTTTAAAACTTGTGTTTTATCTGCCTTCAAAGATTTCCACTCCCATATTTAGGATGAAGCTACAGTTGTATCCCTCTCTCTTCAAGAAATCAAGGCTCAGTTCAAAACCTTTGTCAAGGATGATTTATTCAAAGAAGATTCAATCACAAAAGAAAATGAAGGACATTTGTTCTCTCCATTCATCTCTAGCCGAGGCTAATAAGGAGTATCCAGAGCATACCGAGTTTCACAAAGATATGGAAAAATACGTTGGCACATGGACTCATGCTACTGCTAACAAAACAATTCCAAAGGCGTGGAGATAGCGAAAGCATTGAAGAGATTCAGGCATCGGATTCTCAAAGTAGTGGGCCCTCCTCCACCACAACCGAATGTCTCTGCTTCTGGCTCTTGACTCTCCTTTTCTATCTATAGTTTGGATCTCCTTGTAAATTAATTAAGGACTTTGTATTGTGCATTTCCTTAATTAATCTTTTGGTTAAAAGAAATGGTTACCAAATGTAACCACTTTTGTAAGCTATATATTGAGCTATCCCCGCCATTCCAAGGGGCTGGAACTCTGATTATTTTTGAAAGTCTAAAAGAATTAAAAGCTATTAATATAGAAGATTTCCCTTCCTATTTCTATCTACATCTATTTATTCTCTCTTATCTGTCTGAAATTTGTGAATCATTAATTTATTCCATTAAGAAGCTTTGTATTCTTATGGATGTTATCTTTGGAACTTTGTGTCTGTGAAATAACATCTAGTGGTTTTAATATGAATGATTCTCTTCTATATATTGACCTTGCTCAACATTTATAAGGAACTATTTTGCTATCTATACTTCCTAAAGGGTGATATTATATTCTACCTTTTTCCCTCCCTTAGTTCTTCTGTTCCTTTGTATTGATAATCTATCTTGGCATTAAAACACTTTCATGATATCAGAGTTCCTCATTGAAGTAGAAAATTGTACATTTGTGAGTAGTTTTGCTACTTGCTTTCAATAAGGGCACCTCTCCCATCAAAGAGGAGGGATTTTCATCCCCTGACAGTTGCTTGCTTTAAAGTCCTATTTCAACAACCAACAAGATGAAAAATAAATCTTCTTAAATTCAGCCCACCATTCTCTAGCATCCACCTCACCCTTTACATAGAAAATCATCCCCATGATGCAAAAATTAAAGTTTCTAGAATAAACTCCTTTAATCAAGATTTAAGTGTCTAATTTATGAATTATTTTGAAATTAAATTATAAATTATAAACAATAAACCCCCTATTATTTTTATAGAGATTTCCAAACATGTAAATAACTTTGAAAAGTTCCAACAATTGTGGTATGTGGAGTAAATTTAAAAAAAACCTGAAATGGCGTTAACTTTTGAAAACTAGATCTTAAATCCTGAATTTTTCTAAGAATCTTACTTGATATGTGTCGTAACTTTTGTAAAATTTTAGTTGATAAATTATCATATTTTCCCAAGATATGGCTAAAATGAAAAATAGGTTTTGACCTAATTTTGGTCGAGATCGCAGTTTTGATACCACTTGTAACGAACCATTAAACCAAAACCTGAAGGAGCTAGTGAATCCACACATTAGGATCATAACAAAAGGCAAATCCTAGACTGTATAAGCTTTATTTTTTAGAGTAGGATTTGATGATCTCAGGGACAAAATCTATTGGGAGAGGACATGACCACCTGAGTACTAACATTTATTATGGGTGCTAGTGTCTGCAGAATAGATTTGGTCATGGTTCTTCCTGTGTTACTTCTTGTCACTTCTTGTTCATTTTAGGGCACATTAGGTTTGCTATAAGTTTTCTTGGTCAAACCTATACCTTTAAAACAAACCCTAGCTACCTGTACCATACTCAAGCACACATTAGATGAATAAACATATGTATATTCTTAAGTTGGAATGACCTCGATGACCACCCCAATGTGATTTCCATCGAGCACTACACTAAATTTTAGACTCAATGTAGTTCTTGTGTGTGTGTGTTATTGGAATAATGTCCCTTGAGCTAGGATGCCGTAGTTTTAGTTGCACAAAGAATAGTGGGCTAAAATTACTTTATCCCAATACAAATTGTGTGGTATGGAATTCGGAATAAACACTCCTATGTAGTGAAGTAGGTAGTCCCAAAATGCAGTCCTTGATGTAATGGATAGAAAATATTAGCTCCTTGTAAATATGTTCTTGTTATCTAAATAACTCTCCCAGTTATTTGGATAACTTATATTTTCATTCTGACTCTAATGTTTCACATTCTGATTGCGCACACTCAAGCTTTCTCACTTGACACAATTTGCATGGTTGCAGTTCTTCCGCACACCCCGCATTCCTTGCTTCCTTTCTTTTGTTCCCCTTTTATCTGCATTCTGATATCTCCTTCCATTTCCCCTTTGCACCTTCCTCCTGTGCAAATGATTTCTTTCCTATCCTATCGTGCACTCCTTGTGTGCACCTCTGAAGACTTGCCTTCCAAAATGGTTTTCCCTGGCATTCCTCCTACGTGCTTACATACTCTAATCTATGTTGCACGCCCCTTCTCTATTTTCCATCACTTTCCCTTCCTTAGTTGAATACACGTGCCCCATTTAAATACTTTTCTACTCCTATAGTTATGCACCTTGCTTTCGTGCACACAATTTTGTGTGCCCTTTCTCTGTGCCTTCGCACACCTGCCTTTTACTTTCATGTTAGTCAATGTGCCACGTCATCTATCAAAATTGAGTGTGTTACAAGCAACCTATCAAAGTGCACCAACAAGGCATCGAATCTTGACAACCAACCAATTCGTGACACGTGGCAGAAATGAAAAATCAAATGAACAGTTGGTCGATTTCCTTAGTCAATCTGTGTGCACCATGTGTCATTCTGTGTCAGAGCGACTTGTAGACTTCTGACAACCATAACTTTTGTTGCAGTGCTCAGATTCCCACGTGCCTAGTCTCATTTGAAAGCTACTGACATTAGCTACACATTGGAATTTTCAAAATTAGATTTAGGCATGATTTGGTAGGTAGAAAAATAGGGAAACATCTTTATGATCATCAATACAAACATCTAATCGAACTCAACCACCAGATTTCAATCAGATATTTCTTTCTTCCTTCTTCTACACACCAAACAGACATGGGGAAGCACATATGATATCCTTGCAGGAAAATTTGTAGGTATTTATCACTTACTGTTGGTGGTTGAAGATTTGAATCTGATTTTCCCTCTCTTTCTCCTTCTCTTCTCTTTGTCTTCTTCTATAAATAATAAAGTGCTACTTTGTAAAAACGTCCCTCTCTATTGTAACGACACCATGCTAAAATAGTGGCTAACTTCCCACAGGCCTCAAACCTTGGCATGGTCTCTGCAATGTATTCTCACCTCCTGCTGCAAATGTAAATGACCGCACGCTACTTAAGCAATAAAATCATGTTTTGTGGAACTCTTTTCTTCCCTTTCTTGTTTTCATTGCATCTCGCCTCTCTATTCATGTTTTCTAGCATGCTGTGCCTATTCCCACTTGCAGTCTCTGTGTTCATGTGTTCTGCACACTGGAAGGCTGAGCCCGCATGTTGATCTGTGGTGCGTGCATCCGCCCTCTTCTCCCATGTCCTCTCTATTTCCTTCATCGCTCGTGGAGAGAGATCAACCCTTTCCTTGGTGTTATCACCTTCCTTAGCTTAGGATTTCCCCTTTCTGCACATTCTTCTATCCCTAGTCCCTTGGCATGTTTAGTATAGGATTTACTTTCAACATTAGGAGTAGCAGTAATGTTAGAGGTAGGTAGAGGAATCGGCCTTCTTCAGAGATCCATACCAAGTGTGCAAGGTCCCACAACTTGGGGATGGTTTCATTTTTGTCTCAAAAAACTTAGCTCTTCCAGATCCGAGACACGGGTGCATGTTTGAACTACCAACAGTAACACATTCAAACATATAACATTCCAACATAGTCTTTTCCTCAGCCTACCAAATTAAATATTAAACAAATTGAAGAGAAATAAGAAAAATATTATGTTTCAATTGTGATAAAAAATATAACAAAGGACATAGATGTGATGAAAAGAGGTTGTTCTACATGAAGGCTATTGAAGATGAAGTCAAAGATGAATAAAAATAAGTAGAACTTATGAACAAACTAGGGTTTGGGGATCCCAACCTACTATTTCTTGACATGTAATTTCAAGTGTTATATCCCCATAAACCATCAAGCTAAGGGGTATTCTAAAGGAATATAAAGTAATATTATTGATTGACTCGAGGAGCACACATAAATTTATCAATAATAAGATGATGGCGGGTCTAAACGGTTTTGTTTACCCAACTCTATAATTTTATGAAATGGTTGTAGATGGAGGTACAATTAGTTATTATGGGAAATTCCATGGTATCAAAATTGAAATGGGATATTACAAACTATATTCAACTATTTTTTCTATTCATATGCGTGGAGAAACTTCTTTTGGATTCTAATGGCTCACAACCTTGGTCGCGATTGAAATAAACTTACATAAATTATTCATGCATTTTTTGTTCAAAGGGAAATATGTTTGAGTTGAAAGGGTTATGTGTAAAGTCACCTCAAAGGGTGGGCTCTCATCAAATATAGATAATAAAGGGCCTTACAACATAATTATTTTCAGTGGAAGAAAAATAGTTACTTGCCTACATACCACCATATTCTTAGGTAAGGATGAAAAAGTATTCAATTATTATTGAGGACATGTCATTATATAAAACACCTATGAGTGACACTTCTTTTAAAATGTCTCTTGAACTCCATCCATCATCCACCATCTCAACCTAGAAGATCTAATCAAAGATTCAAGTAGACAAAGAACACAATGAGCACCACCAAGAGATACTCTCTAGTCTCAAATATATTTTTCCATTGTCACATAACAATCAAATTTTTGGTTTGGATAATGCCATTGCACTTTAGCCCAAAATATTTACTTGAGCTAGATAAATAAGGTCAAATTAGTTTGGAACATGAGAAAGTCTTCAAATGAACTCTAAGAGGGTGAAGAAAAAATTAATTAAAGAGTATCCAATTAATTAAAATATCAAAATAATTAAGAAACAAAATGGAAGGAGGAATATGTCTTGTACTAACATCGATAGATCATTAACATGAAGGACTATGCTTGTTTGAAGCAACATCCAAAACTGGTCAACATTAGGGACAATGTTTCTTTGAATGGGAGGGGCATGCTACACCCTTAATCCTATGTCATATATTATGATATGTATAGTCGACATGTGGCTAACATAATCTCTTAACATTTCATGTCACATTTATTTATGATTTTATATGCTTAGTAGGTCAGCAATGGTGGTTTACATAGCATAAGTATGGTATATATAAGAGGCAGTAACTAGTAGGTCATCATCATGTTGAGCATTTGAGTCCTATTGTAAGGTGTGGAGGTTTTCCCCTCGAAGTGGATGAGTCTTTTATACTTGAATATTCTCATATTATCTCTCTATTTTTGTTTTCTTTGGTGTTCTATTGATGTTATTCTTCTGATATATCTAAGTAATTTACTTACATCAGATTGTACATTTCACATGAAAGATTGATTGACACATATTTGATTTACACACATAACTAACTACTATTAACACTGGTCAAGTTATTATGTATGGTTAGTTATATTTGTTATATGAGAGGACTATTATGTCATGTCTATCATGTTGTTTCATATGTCCCAATGGATATGTAGAGTTATTTTTTTATAAGACTCTTTTTAACGACCACCGTCTTGTGTCACCCCAACCCTAGTTTCTTTTATTCGCTTGGGTCTAAAATCGACTAAGTATGAAGTTGAATGTGAAAGGTGTCCATGCATGCCTTTGGTGCACTTAGAACATGGATCAGAGAAAGGATGTTCTCAAACTTACGCCGCATTGACCATGTGTCCCAGGCTTGCTAAAGTTGCCCCGACATGTTTAAAATTCAAAAACATAGCGGAGACTCATAAGGTCTCCATGTATTTCCTAAGCACAATTTCAAATAAAGAGAAAGGCAGAAGTCCCTCAAGTAAGCACACAACCTCCATGTGGCAGAAAAGGATCATTGCCAACTGAAGAAGTGCCAGTTGGACGAATTGAAGGCAAAAAGAAATATCAGCAATACACAGTTGAGATATTGACCCAAAAATGAAAGATCTTGTAAGGAAATTTAATGTTGTTGGTGAAAGGTCTGATTCTAGGCATTGAGGTAAGAGCCAAGAAGATATATAAAGGAACATTCTGATCCAGGAGAAAAGAGAGGAGAAAATTTAGGAAAGAAACAGACTGGAGCAGTGAAAAGAGATTTTAGACTCAGTAATTGTATTGGCTAGCCTTAGTAAGACTTTGTCGTAGAAAGAATTTGTAATATGTGTCGTATCGGCCTTATGTATGATTTTCTCTATGAATAAAGGGTTATTGTTATGTGCATATTAGCTTTCAATATTATGTGTCTTTCTTCTTTCACTGCTAGTAGTTTTTAGATAAGTTTGAAGATCTATCATGCTATACGCCCTTGGGTTTTCTTTATGTATCTATTATCTGTATCTTATTATGTTTTATACCTCCTCAGCCTCTGATAATCTAAGATACTTCTAAAAATACTAGATCATGTTAAAATTCTCTTTGAAATATTCTAAGAATTTTCCCAGGATCTATCTTTGTGTCTTTTAAGATCTATTTCAACGCATCGCCTTAGTTCATTTTTGCATTTTATTTCAATTTTCTTCTAACCTTATCTCGCACCATAGAGAAGAGCCAACTTCTTTAAAACCTGGAGGTTACCTTAGGGCGCAAGTCCCACTAAATTAAGGTATCCAATAACTCTAACGGTTCATCCACAAATATACATCAACAATTTTCCTGGCACGCCCGGTGGGTCACAAATATCTACATACCTTGATATTTCATTGACAAAGATCTACTGATTTCAGCAGTACTAAGTCTGGTCTTCTCTAGTTTACAAAATGAATGCAAAAAAGAGTGAGGATAAGGGAGGAATGTGTGTTTAAATACTTACAATTATCTCCACCATGCAATAGAAGAGGTAGATAGATCTAGAGGTCTCCATCTCCTCCGAACACAACTATCTCAACACCTCTGCCAGGTAGGCCCTTCTTACAGTCAACTAGAACCGTCATACGTATTATAATGGCTCACCTCCAAGCTCAACCTCTGAGAAAGTTTTTATCGTGGAATCAAGGGAGTCTGCTCATCCTACCCACGCCCACGGTGGTGTGGAATCCTATTCCAGCTAACGCACTAAAAGCGCTGCTAAAATTTAGCGGAGAAGACTTCAAAAATCCAGAGAAAAACCTCCAAGACGTAGCGGAAATATGTGTGGTACATTATATTAGGGAATAGGATGTTGCCTTATGGTTGTTAGTTGCTTCCTTTAAAGGGAAGGCTATGGATTGATACTGATCTTTGACTCCTAATACTATCGGCACTTGGGACCAATTGGGAAATGTATTGGTAGCAAGATTCAGTGAGAAAGGGGATAGATCCTCGCTCCTACAACAACTTATCAACATAAAGAAGGGCCCACAAGAGATCATGACTGATTTTAACACCAGGTTTCACAAAACATGGTAGAGGATTCCTACTCTAGCAAGGCCACTTATAGGTATGGCTATTATTTTTTACTTAAAAGCTATGAATTCAGATATTTTTGTGATGATTCAATCATTAGGAGGGTATTATTTACCATAAGCATATGATATTGTATCCCAAGCCGAGAACAATCTAATAGATGTCGGTAAGCTTCCCTCGAGAGCCCCTTTGCCAATATACCCCGAATTAGCTCCTATCTTACAAGCACAAGTCCCGAGCTCTACTCAAGCCCTTATGTCTCTGTATAATTACCCATCTTCTCAACCAACACCAATTCCCAATACATCGTCATCATCCTCTTCTTCTGAAATGGAGGAAGTCAAAAATATCCTTAGAAACTTCTCTAATGAGATAGTAAATCTTAAAAGGAATCAGAACGCTTATCCAAGACAAAATTATCAAAGCTATCAAGGTGACAAACCTCCCTATCCCTCTCAACAACAAAATACTTAGAGATCATTATTTGAAAAATTGTCTAACCAACTCATCCTGGTGCCAACACCACTCCAAACTATTCCACCCAATAGCGGAAGAGAAATGGTACTTGGGCAAAATAATCTGGCAGAAGATCCCAACGCATGGTGTTTCCCCTATAATACATCCCACATGCCAAGAGACTGTCCCTAAGGAAATTTGCAACAAAAGGTAGCCAAACAAAGAGCAAGAGAAGGCTATGATGTTAACACATCAAGACCTTACTAGTCAGTGGGAGTCCAAAATGTAGCCTTTATTGTATAGATTCAAGGGATGTCCCTAGAATAGGAATAAGATATTACACCAAAACATGCGATTTTCTCTTGGATAGAAGGCGAGGAATTCATATTTACCAATTAGGTAGCTACTTCCAAACCCATTTAATTTAATTACAACACTCTCTTCAAAAAAAGGATGATAGAGACAGACAGTCCTATCCCAAGCACGATCAACAAGATGTAAAAGGAGTCTCTAACCATCACAGTTTCATCACCGATGGTCGTAAAAGAAGCTATGAGAACTATTCAGAATCAGGATACTCCTCACCCTGCTATTGAAGGAATAAAACACCAGTCATTTTCTAAGGCATCATAACACAAACCAATTAATGTGGTTCAACAACTCAAGAAATCGCCGACTAATGCGTCCTTGTGGGATCTTATAGGCATTCCAGAACAAAAGGAGTTGCTCCAAGAAGCACTTAAATCAAATGATGACCCAACTACCTTTGAGAAAAATAAGGAACAGGTAAAATCGATTCGAGCCCCAACAGAGGAAGTGTTATTAAATCAAAAGGGAGAGGTAAGTAAACCAAGGCCTAACCCCTTTTTCATGACTCTTATCATAGGAAGGAAATTATTACATAATTCCATGATAGACTCCGGTGCAAGCACTACAGTCATGCCCAAAGCAATTACATATACCTTAGTAATTAAATATGAACCCTTAAAGAGAGGAGTCATGCAACTAGATGGAAAATCAGTCCAAACCATAGGAGCTATCAAGGGACTCCTGTTGTAGCTCTATTCCTGCCCAAACATAACCATTCCATAGGACATAGTAGCAATCGATGTTCCACCAATCTTTGAACTGTGTCTCTCACGTGATTTCACAGCTAAAATAGGAGGTTATATGTCTCTTAATTGGTCCCATATGATTCTGCAACCCAAGTACGACTCTAAGATGAAGGTATTATCAGAACCCCTTGCCAAAGAACAAATAACAGACCAAGTGGCCTCAGGCTTTGAGGCTTCCCATGCTATGATCACCAGAGAAGAGGAATCATATATAGAGGAGGATAATCTTCAAAACGGTGGTCATCTATCCAACCTTCCCCCGGGTGATCCCTTCGAGAACTTTGATTCCATTGGTTTGGGTACTTATGTCATCTTCAACAAAGAATCCACAATTCCAAAGGTGGCAAAAGGAAAAGATAAAAGAGAAGAGTATCCTGCCAGAGATTCTTAGATATGGACCCTACATTTTGATGGGGCTAAAAGCAAGAATGGCTTAGTATCCAAAATATGTTTTTTTATCTCCAAGCAGAAAGAAGATACTCGAGGCTTTCTGCTTCCAGTTCTCTTGTACTAGTAATGAAGCAGAGTATGAGGCCTTAGTACATGGCTTGGCCACGACATAAAAATAAGGCATCAAATAGTTGAGAGTCTTTGACGACTCAGAATTGGTGGTGACACAGGTAAGGAACACTGCCACCACAAAAAACCCAAGAATAAGGTCCTATTGACATAGGGTATGTGATCTCATTGAATAGTTCGAAGCCTTGTATATCAAGTTCATCCCCCCAAGACAAAAATATAAAGGTTGATAAGATGGCATTATTTGGGTCACAACTCAACCCACTACAGGATTTGATAGTGAATGAAAGTACCATAAAATTGATCACCTTCCCTTTTATACTTGATAACATCAATCACTGGTAGGTTTTTAATAATGACCAGTAGATTATACACATCCTCTAATAATCTAGTCAGTTTGCAAACCAACTCCAACCCAAGATCAAGGAACCCATGGAGGGAGTGACATTGAGCCCCCTGTGTAAAAATCTAAAGTTGACCGTGACTCCTACTTCCCCTCCCCCTCTTCCTCCTCCTAGGGCTCTATTTCAATCTCCTCCTCCACCACCATTTCCCCCTTCTGGAAGTATGCCCTTATCAGTCACCCCATCTCATACTCTCCCTCCACTCAAAGCCCCTTCAATGCCTCAAATTCCTTCCATGATTCTGACTTTCTCCCCTGTGTGTTAACAAGCCCTTCTTTGGCCCTGGTAACTTTGATGCCTCAACCACAAGTTACCTTTCCTTATGTTTTTTCAGTCAGGTTCCCATTCACGAGTGGGGTTGTCCCTTCTCCCTCCAAATTTTTGAGTCAATTTGAGTATGTTAAGGCCTCTCGAGACAACAAAAGGGAAAAACAAAAGAAGAAAGAAATGTCAACAGGAGTGAAAAAGTAGATGTGGTAATTGTATGACCATTTAAAAATCTCCTTGACTATCGCGTGACTTGTCCCCCAAGTATCCAAACCCACGAAACAGATGCAGTCAGATGATTACTCTATCAATGTTGTTGCGGTCTACCTTTTTGAGTTTTAGCCTCAGGACAAGGTCAAATTAATGAATGAAACTGCAACGGTAGTCACAACAGACTACCTTAAGCTCAACAACCAGCTCAAAAAGGTGCAATATAGCCTCTGTAGGATAAAGGCCAATTTGGCCAATCATCAGGATGCGATAAAGAGTAAGGGAAAAGAGATAGATCAGCTCTGAAAGGAATTGAAGGAAGATTTGTCACAAAAATTCCTTGAGGTTTCTCAGGCAGAAACTAAGACTCTAGCAGCTAAACTTGCCACATCCGAGGCCGTGGCCGATTTTCTCTTGCATGAAAAGGGAGCCCTCCAACATGAGGTAGATTCAAGAAAGGAAGAGGTGGCTGCCATCTACGCCAAGTTACGCACCGTCGAGCCAGAAAAATGTAGCCTCTAAAAAAAGTTGAAATCATTTGAGGATGCGGTCAAGGATATGGCCTATAAATTGGGACAAAAACCCCAAAAAGGGGGAATTATAACATTAGTGTAGGAGTTGTATGCTTCATGCTGTGACCAAATTGCCACTACAACAATAAATTTAGCCCCCGCACTTGTATTTATATTCGATGTGCAACTATTGTGCTCAAATGTGGAGACCATAACCTACACCATCAATAATGAAGTATCCACCAAGGTCCCTAAATCATCACTATTGATTCAAAAACCTTATGACGCTTCCAAATCCACCCTACAAGGAGCAGGAATCACTAATAGGTGGATGATTGCTGGAAAAATCAACGAGATCCTAAGCCGCAACAAGGCCTCTATCAAATGCCAAAATCTCTTGGCTCAGCTCCGACAGGGGATCAAATAATGGAAGCAGAGCATTGACGAATTATTCCAGTTAGGCTTCCCTTCCCCCTTCCTCGATGACTCTACAGTCCTATCAAGGGACCAAATTCAATAGCTCTTGCTCGTTAAACGACAAGACAAGACTATCTTTCAGTCTCTAAAGGAGAGCTCCAGTGTTACCAAGGTGGAAGCTATTTTGAACCCCATCATGCAGTTAGAGTTCCACTTGCACGCAGTCATACAAAGTCTCCAAAACTTTTCCCATAATGAGATAATTGAGCTAGACCGAGCCTTCCAGGCCTTGCAAAGAAGGACCTATCCTACAGAGGTGGAATGGCTCAAATATATGACTACTTTGCAACTGCTCTGAGTGGCATTTTGTGAGCCAAATTTTGAATTTTTGAGGCTGAGAAGATTATCAGATACTTCCAAGAGTCTCATAGAGTCCCTTGCTGAGTTGCCATAACTGTAGAGTTTTTTTTGTATACGACTCTTTTTAATGGCCACCGTCTTTTGTTGCTTCGACACTAGTTTATTTTGTTTGCTTGGGTCTAAAATCAACTAAGTATGAATTTGAATGCAGAAGGTGTCAAGGCGTCCCTTTGGTGCACTCATAACATGGAGCAAAGAAAGGATGTTCTCAAACTTGCGTCGTATCGACCATGTGTCCCATGCCCGACAAGGTTTCCCCGATGGGTTGAAAATTCAAAAACATAGTGGAGACTCACAAGGTCTCCACATGCCACCTAAGCACAATTTCAAGTAAAGAGAAAGGATGAAGGCCCCCAAGTAAGTACATGACCTCTATTTGGTAGAAAAGGATCATCTCCTAATGAAGAAGCGCCAGTTGGACGAATTGAAGGAAAGAAGAAATATCAACAACATGTAGTTGAGATATTGACCCAAAAATGAATGATGTTGTAAGGAAATTGAATGTTGTTCATAAAAGTTATGATTCCAAGCATTGAGGAAAGAGCCAAGAAGATCTATAAATGAACGTTCTGATTTAGGAGCAAAGAGAGGAGAAAATTTAGGAAAGAAACAGACTGGAGCCGTGAAAAGAGATTTCAGACTCAGTAATTGTATTGGCTAGCCTTAGTAAGAATCTATCGTAGAAAGAATTTGTAATCTACGCCAGATCAGCCTTATGTATGATTTTCTCTATGAATAAAGGGTTCTTGTTCTGTGCACTTAGCTTTCAATATTTTGTGTCTTTCTTCTTTCACTTCTAGTAGTTTTTAGATAAGGTTGAAGATCTAACACGCTATACGCCCTTGGGTTTTCTTTACGTATCTATTATCTGTATCTTGTTATGTTTTATACCTCCTCAGCCTCTGATAACCTAATATACTTCTGAAAATAGTAGATCATGATAAAATTCTCTTTGAAATATTCTAAGTAGTTTCCCAGGATCTATCTATGAGTCTTTTAACATTTGTTCCAATGCATCACCTTAGTTAATTTTTGCATTTTATTTCAATTTTCTTCTACCCTTATCTCGCACCATAGAGAAGAGCCAGCTTCTTTAAAACCTAGAGGTTACCTTAGGGTGCAAGTCCCACTAACCTAAGGTATCCAATGACTCTGAAGGTTCATCCACAAAGAAAATCCTCAAGAGGATCCATTAGGCGTCGATTCCCATGTTTAATATCATATTACTCTATCATTCAATAATACACTCTTAACTAGTGATTTATCTAAATTATCAGATGTGATTATGATATTTCTATCCATGAGATGGTATCTCCTAATTATTTTTAAATGATCATATTTGATGCACACAATTATTACATCACAATGATTAATTTACATGTTATATACTGTTCATCACCTCGATGCTTTAGTTCTACACTTTTTATAGCTAACACTTTCTATTTTGAGCTAAGTTATCCTTTGTAACATACCTCAATTAAAAAGGGGGAATATTGAGGGTGCTTCTAATACTTTACAAAGATCATAGCCATAATGTTATAGGGTACATAATGTGATGGAATTTTCATAGTTATTCATGACATATTACAGGTTTATATATCCACACCATTACACTTATATCAACATCCTACGCATAATGGAAAGTAACATACCTAAATGTTATATACATAAACCATGATGCATAAATACTACAGACAACAATTACCTTTCCTAAATGTTTAGTTTTCACATATATTAATCATCAACTCCCTATACAAGCACACTGAGGGAAATCATGTGTAACCATTTTATGATTTTGAATTTCAAATTTTCATTTATTAAAATTTTTGTACATCTCTACTAAACATTAATAGATGAATTTTCCAAGAGATTTGCATATCGCAAATTTTTAAAGTGGGGGCGCACTTTTCATATTTACATAAATCACACACCCTAAATCAAGGAGTGATATGTTTGCATTTTCTTATCCCTTTTAATTTTTATCCAACAATTTCATTATTAAATTAAAATGAGGGAAATTGTAGTACCTAAAATTTAGTCCTAAAGAAGTTTGAAATAATCATTTATCTCTACATCATCTCATTTACACATTTATTTACTAAATATAAAGGCATCCAAATCAATTCACACACTCACAATCCACTAGTTCATACCTTTCTCTTCAACTTGACACCTCTGGAACCAATGCACATTATACAAAACACATCTTTCGAATCTTAAGAACTCATCTGATGTCTCTAAGTAGATTCTACCCTAAACCTAGTAAGATTCACCATTCAAGGAGAGGTTTGGCTTATGAATTTGTTTAAGGTTGGTGAACATGTCAATTGTACTTTCAATTTTCATATTTTCAAATGCATATGTTACCTTAGTCAATTAGGGTGGGTTGAGAAATCAATTATTTACACAAGTAACCTATATAAACCCATGACCCCTAACCTATTAGGAACATATATGGGATCCCATATCTAAGCATACTCTAAGAAGGAATTTAAGGCCAATCATTGAAGCATATTTTTTGTGGACCACATTACAAAAAAATCCGAATGTGAATACATTATCTTTTACTACACAAGATCATCATCATATTCTAAGTTTAAAATTAAGTGTCATTGCTAATTATTGAAGGCCTAATTAGGGATTCAACGTATATATTTTTCACTCATTCTCATAAACGTACCATGAGGGAGAATTGCGTTGGTCTAAAGAATCTTCAAAGAAGTGTTACACAGGTAGTTCTCAACATTATGGGAGTGTTGAGGAAGTCAATTCAATTGTATCCTAACCCATTTAAGGACAAATAAGAAGATCAAGGATTTCAACACAATATGAATATATTTATAGGTATAAAAGAAAAATCATGAGAATACAAACAAAAATCATATATCCAAAGACATTATCCCACTAAGTGTCATAATTTAGTTGTAGGTCAAAGTAACAAAGGATGGAAATTTCTAACATAGGATGCATTCGTTGGGAGAACCTATCCAAGGCAAGTTAACTCATTCATCACTCTGATCCAAGCTCTTAAAATTTATAGACATCCTTGTGACAATATGTTGGTTCTTGATTTTATTATGTTGTAAATCATGACATGTTTTGTTTTCCTCCTTATGTTTGTGGTGTTTCTTAACTATTCAAATCACTATTTGAGCCTTCAAAATGAAGTTCAATATTCCCGAGTCTCAAATCAACCAAGTATGGTTTGTTCTCGATCCAATGGTCATGTTTATTCTAAACAAATTAACATTTTTCATGTTTCTTGATTTAATGGGGTGTTTTTTCAGGTTTGAGGGGCATAAGAGATGTTGTGGGGATCTTGAAAATATAATTCATCCATCAAGTGAACGCCTTATGCCTTTAGAAATACATTCCCTGCAATTTTACAGGTTGGTAGCTCTATGTGGTTACAAACTATAGTTATATCCCTGATACCTAACAGAAGGAATATTTGAAGAATTTGGGGATACACGGGCCTCAGGTGCACTTTTACATCTTATACAAAGTTACAAATTACAAGCATGGCCCAGAGCCCAGAAGCATAATAGATGAGGACACGAGGTGGCGTATGAAGAAAGGACAGTTGACATGTAGGGCTATTTTGCACCAGATTAGTTTGGAATTCTTGCATTTTTTGTGAGGGTAAAAACTACATCCCCGATCCTGAGGCCTGATAAAAGAGATATGTGGTAGCTTGTGGTGGCATCTCAACATTGGGGCAACTTTTTAGCCCCGCAGTTAGCACTTCAGAAGCTATTATGCAATTTCCAATTGCTTCCCTAACCATGCTAGCCCGTGGAAAAAGACAAGTGGAAAATATGCCCATGTGTAAGGCCCCCTTTTAAACTTGGGAATTAGATCAATGACCATGAATATAAAAGAAGCAGGAGAATATTTTGTCATTAATGAAATCATGCGGGGACCTATATGAACAAGAAATTGACCAAATCCTTCACTTTACCAATTGAATTCAAAGAGATCAAGCCCATTAAAACCCTGAGACGAAGAAGAAATACCTAATTCTTGGGAATGAACTCAGTGGAAGCTTCAAACAATGTTCTCAAGTTCCCGTTGGATTAGAAAGAAGGAATTGCAGTTGTTTAGTGTACAGGTAAGTAATTAAGTTTAATCTCCCTTTGCTTAATGTAATACAAGGTCATGTCGAGACAAGAAGGAAAATTATGGAATTATCTTGATTCCCATCAATCCTATGCTCGAGGAAAGGTTAGTTTCCCTCTCATATTCGTTAATTTAATATTAATATGAGTGGAACTTAAACCACATCTCACTTTGTTTCCATCCTAGATTTCATCACTGAGATGAACCTAGAAAATGTAGATTTAGATGAATTTATTCAAAGGTTGCATGCTAGTGATAAAAGTGAGATTATGAAGAAGATAGATGAAATTTAAATTTCCCTAGAATCCACCTTTCTCCCTTCATCTCAATACCCCAAACTAGTGTGGGTATGTGCTGAAAACCACAACCCTCAGAGTAAGGAAGTTAGGGATGGAAGTGGTATTATAATACTGCCATTAACTCTTAAAATCATTGATAAGATTTGGGAATCCCTGATGTGAGAAAAGTGGTAGATACAGATGTTGATAAGGCAAAACAATTCTGGACTACAAATAGTGCTCAACTTTCTAAGGTCCTGAATAATTCATGGCTGGAAAAATCTAGTGTTTCAACTACCCACCTTCCCAAGAAGCTAAATAGAAATAATTTTATTGAGGAGATTGGAAACCTTGTTACATTGTTGAATAGGATTTTGGGTTGTGAATATTCTTATCACTATCATGATTGGATGTTTAGATATATCCAAATCATCCTCAGTTCCCAAGCATACATCCATTGGTTATGTAGGAACATCTTCAATGAATCTTGAAATTGACAACTCCTCATCAAAATCTATGAATGCAAACTCAATACAAGTATATTAGTCATGAGATAGGGAGGTCTAAGGGGCTAAGTTGTTTGCAATTTAAATTTTTTAATTTCCCTCCAAATTGTCATTCAAATCATAAAAGCATGTAATGAAAAATATAGGCTCATAAAAGTATTGAAAAGGATGTCTTCAAGTGTGTGATAGTCCTGTTGACGGTGATCCTTGTGGATGGACCGTCAGAGTCGCAAGAAAACTTAGGTTAGTGGGACATGCGCCCTAAGGTGACCTCCATATTTTAAAGAAGCTAGTTCTTCTCCATGGTATGAGATGAGGGGAAAAGAAGTAAAACATAGCACAAAACTAACAGAAGTGATGCTCCAAAAAAGAAGAAATTAATCAAGAATCCAACTACTTGAAATGGGAAAAAGGTGAGTAATGAAAAGGGTGGAAAAAATGCACCACAGGCTAGAGATGTGTTCACATAGAAAACCACTTCAAAATCATTAAGCACAACTTCTAAAACCTATAGTAAACATTCGAAATATGCACAGTATACCAACACCGAAATAAAGGCTATCGGAGACAATACAACTATGCAAAGGATGGACAAAACGCATCACATGGCATATTATATTGCTCCAAAACTGTGCACAATACAACAATAATAGGTAAGAGGCAAGAAAAATGCTATTACAAAGCTTGAGAAGGAGGCTTGAGCTCTCAGATCACAACCCAAGCGGAGAAGAAATAGGGGCATGTTAGAGTAGGTATTTACCTTAGCTCATGTTCACCTAGGTACTTTATTTACCTTTATTGTATTTATCCTCGCCCACTTATGTGTGTGGATATTTCTTTTTATTTATTTAGATATTAGGGGGATATTATCTAGTTGTTAGGTATAGTTATTTCCTTGATCTATGGTATTGACTAGTTATTTCCTTCATCTATGGTATTGACTAGATCCTTGATGTTTAGTCCTTTCCTAAATATATGGTCTTGACTAGTTCTTTCCATGATTTATGGCTTAATCTACGACCTTGACTGGTTCTTAGATTGTTATTCCTTTCCTATATAAGCAATGCCCATTCTCATTATATTTCATTGAGTTCCATAATAATATATGATATTGTTTCTCATTTGTTTGCAAAGGTTTATGTAAAGTTATTCTGGTGAATTACTTTCATCTTATTGATCATGGTGTTTGATTAAAATCTGTGTTCTTGGCTTGGTACGATCTGGTTATTGTTCCTTTTAGGGCAGAAGAGAAAAGTGACTAACTCTTTTTTTTTCCCTTTGAGTTTGTAATGGGACTCGTTGTAGATTAATATGAGAATCCTTTCTTTGGTGGGCCCCTCATTATTGACTCAACGTGGAAGTTTTTGCGGGGTTTTGAGATCTCCTCCTTCCCTTCTAGTTTTTGAAACTGAGTTGGGTTGACACATGGCACCTTCCGCGAGTCTGTTTCTTTGCTTCGAGTTGAATCATTTCGGGCTCCGCTTTTCATCACAATTTGGCTAAATTCTTCCCCCTATCGCTGGAAGTTTGACTCTTTTTGTATCAGTTCGATATTCTTAGAACAAATTTGATTAATCCAGCAGGAATTTGCTTGTTATCTAGTTTTTGAGGGCGGTGGAGGAAATTAGATAAAAATTCCGAGGGGGTGTGTGAGGAGTTTAGTCATCTTGGTAATAGGTCATAGAAAAGTAAGAGTCATTGAAATGTTTAAAATAGTGTAAAAATGGCCATAATATGTGAAAGAGGCATACGAGAGGATAATAAGTCATAAAAAGGCAGTTATGAATCAAGAAGAGGGGACATGCAAGAGGAGAGTTCAAATATATGGAGAAAGGGAGTTAGTTAGAGCTCATTTATCAAGGTAGATGATGATAATTAGGAAGAGAAGGATTGAATTTTGTAAGTACATGATATGATTATGGAAATGTTATGGTTTTGTATGAATTATTTCTTTAATGATGGTTATCTCTGAGTTTAATGGTTGAGAACTGTATAGTTATTTATTTCATAGTATTTAGATAAGTTGTATGAGACGTTTACATGAGTTTTTATGGATGAAGTGATCAAGATTAAACTGAAGTTCTTTGTTTTAGTGAAGTAAGCCTTAACATGTACTATACAAATAGAGGAACTGTGACTTACATGGATTTAAGATGTATTGTTTTATGACTGAGTTGATGTGCTTTAGGGTTAAACACATGAGGAATGATGTAGAAAATGTCATTGGAAGGTTTATAGGATAGTGGGTTTGATATCCCTTTTTGCATGCTAAGATGACCCTAAGAGCTTACTGTGACTGTGGGAAACTATGTGACGAATGTGACTATGCATTTATTTATACCATGAACTTGTTTTCATTAAGGTGATTTCATAAGAGCCAAACCATCCTTAGGAAGGTTGGAATGAGAAGTAAAATATGCCTTTTGATTGAGATTAAGTCTTTCATTTGAAGTGAGGTTTTTGGATACCCTGACTTAGCGTGAGTGCACAAGATCATTTAATTGAAAATTGAAGAAAATAAATTGGATCACCTAAACTGGTAAATAATTCATGAAGGAGACAATGAAATATACTTTTGGTTAAAATTGTGTTCCTTGAAATACATTTTTGAAAAATTTATAACAAAATTTAACACCCCAGGTTCCTAGGAAGCTTAACTCTGGGTCTTGATAGGGTTTGAGGTTGGAAGGCCTAAATCAATGCATAACATCCTAAAAATTAGGAGTAATGTTGAAATAGTCCTTAAAAGGATAAAAAAGGAATTTTGTAATTTCATTGGCTACTTTTGAAGATATTCTCACCAGTCATAAAAAGGACAGTGTGCACAATCTAGAAGCCTAATTTGGAAGGATAGTTTACAAAGGAAGGGGAAGTTTGGGTTAGATTTTGATGGTGAAACTTTCCATGCATCAAGAACCTTGAAATGGGTATTTGCAAAGGGTTAGGTTTTGGTTTTAAGCCTCATAGAAAAGAAGATATGATTGACAGAAGACTGTCCCAGACCTAGTTGTGGCTTAGTAAGCCTGGGAAGGAAAGTGATATTGAGAAATATAATGGAAGATTTAAGTTATGATTTTTTGCATACACCACAAGGATGTTGAAAGGACTCTAATGAAGCTTTCACATTGTCATGGGCAGGTCTAGAAGTTCTCAACCTTGAAGGTACCAAGATACATTGTCTTAAGGGGACAAGAGTGCAAGATTGAAGCAGATAGGTGAAATTTTGATTCCTTGAACCTTTTTGTATAAATTTTTTGTTGGATATAACCTTATTTGTGAAGGATAAACAAGGTGTATATAATGGGAGAGTACATTAGAGACAAAAGAGTCAATTTTGCTTCATTTGGACTAGAAGCTAGTAATGAAGGACAAATGATAGATTGGGTAAAATAGAGAAGTCATTTATTTATTTGATGGTGAATCATATTAAGGGTTGAATGGCATTGAATGTAGTGTTGAAGTAGGGAAGAGGGACTTGTTGAGTCCTTTTTAGAGAAATTGATCAATTTTTGTAGTTAAGCCATTCCAGGCTTGGGTAAAGATCCTCAAATTGCAGAGAATTGATAAAGTAGTGGTATGAAACCCTCTTGATTTGTGAATGACATGTTTTTTATTATTTTCTCTACATCAATTGGTGAGAATTGATCAACAACTCCATCCACCATTAAATTATTAAAATGACAGTTTAAATTCAGGAAGGATCAAAGCAAAGGTATTAGTTTTATATGACATCTTATTTGGTTTATAACATTACCTGTCATAGGTCATTCCTTAGACTAGAAAAGGACAAAGAGTTCTCTCAGTATAGGGTATATAATGTATACCCCCAACTTAACCTTGAGAAATAGAAGCACAACTAAAGATTAGTCCATGATTCTTTATTTTCTCCTCTTATGTGTCTTTTCAAACTTGAATGGGAGCAGTACAAGATTTCAACAAATGTGGAAGATGTTATAATTGAATTTGGATGTTACTTCAAACAATTCAAGTTTTTCACATATGTTAGAGTGAGTAGCTTCCAAGGAACTCCATACATGCTTCCTAGGTATTTGTATGACAAATGGGCTTTGCAGGAGTTATCAAGGCAGTTGGTAGAAGTCCAAAAATTCTTTGTTAACAAACACAAAACCAATGTTAAATTACCAATAAAAATTGGGTGGTACACTTATCCTACAATGATTAAAATCAATCTCATTGAGGAAGAGATGAATATGGTAAGTGTGTGCAAGCTCTAACCAAGGGAAACCTATGATATCAGGTGGATTGTACAAGCGGCCCTTAGGAATTCTTATGAGCAAGAACCTCACTATGAGGATTACTGGATGGACTGCAGAGATGAAGAGGAGGTCAGACTGAGGGATTTCTCTAGGATGAATCTTACTCAGATCATTGATTATAAAGTTATAATAATTCCCGAAGGATTTCCATGTGATAAGAATTTAGCGAGAAATTACTACATATATAATAAAATTACAGCTCAACCAATGTCACCCGTGGATTGGACAACAAGGGAATCTATTTATCTGTATGAGATAACTATTAGGGTTATCAAGAGAATCCTCACTTGGATAAGAAACAAAGGTATTGATCTATCCCTCCAAAACACTATTGTTTTGAGGGAATATAGGAATGCAAGAATGATTAAAGATTTTCTCCCACCATTAAAGGAGAGAGAAAATGGTTTAGACCCCCTATAGGGTAGGCCTCTTCAAATTTCAATCAAAGGGATAACTTCAAGGGAAGTAGAAGAATAAAGTATAGTTGCAAGCAAGACTGGGACTCCTATGTCCCAATTAGCACAAAAAGTTGAGGAAATGTTGTAAATAGCAATGAAGGATGCTCCAATAACTCAGGACACCCCTATTTAAGTAGTACCACATACTTCTTCTATGCCAAAAGTGACCACTCCTCATAGAAAGGCACATGAAGGTACATCAATCCTTTCTCAAAAGGAGACAACGGTTATGGGAAAAAGAATACAAGGAAGGTTTTCACCCAAACAACCAAGAGGAAATCCAGTATTGGGCCCTACTCTTAGAGAGGTAGAGGAGGAGCCAACAATAAATCATTTTGTAAGGAAAAAGAGGGCAGAGGTGGCTCCACATTTTATTGAGTTGGTTATAAGAGCACCATTATCAAAATCATCTCTAAGATTAAAGATGCTAGCCAAAGTTTCAAAAGTACCCAAGGCAATAGATATTGCCCTAACCCCTATAGCTCAAGATATTTCTGCTCCTATAAAAACTCTTGATGAGAAAACTCCATCAGGTGCAATTGTGTAATAAGAAGTACGTATACCATCACATAAACAAGTCCTTACTGAATTATTGCGTAGTTTGGGGTAGAATGTGGGGGTTGGCCTTAGCCTTTGAATTATTCAAACCACACCAACAGAGGTTGTATCAGTATGGGTGGAGGAAAAAGGCACAACAACTCATGAGGATCTCACCAAGAAATACACAACAAAAAAAAGGAAGGTTGGAGGAAAAAGTATTGGGGAGGTCACAATGACAGAAATTGAATACTCTACAATGGTGGATCCTCTCTAAACAAAGCTAGATGTAGTTGAGAGATTGATTGCAACACATGAGGTTGCAAAGAAGATTGAAGAAGGCAAGGTTCAAATCAAGTTGAGCCAACATAAGAGCAATCTCCACTAAAGAAGAAAATAATTGAGGTTGAAGTGGTACAATTCCTAGATGTGGACATCACACACCCTTCAACAAATGAAGAAATTAAGGATCAAGGGTTGGAGAAGGAGGAAGTTCAGGTGTAAGAAGCTGAGAAAACGGGGGTAACACAAATACAAACTGATGAATCCAACTTCACACTCTCTCTATCCCAAGAACACATGATTATCCCAATTAGCCCTAAAACAACAAGCACAAGAAAAGGTAAATGTTCTACATACATGATGATTGGGAGTTGCACTCCCAAGAAAAAAAAAGTGAAAGTGCAAGTGGATGAAACTGAATTAGTAAGTTTCTTATCCTTGAGGCTATCCAAGGTGCCTAATAATAAAAAACTCTTATCAATAACAACAATGGGGCCCCAAAGAGATAAAAATGTGGAGATTTCCACTCCACAAGGTGACATAACTTGATGCAACCTAGAATTTACCACAAACCACCTAGGCACGCTAGCACATCACCCAATCTAAGCTGAGCGCTCACCTGAAGTGCACAAAGGTATTAGGCCCCTCCTTAAAGTTGCTTTTATAGGATGTGAACATGATGAGGATGTAATCTATTTATATCCATGAACAACATAAATATTCCACAGAGCATATTCTAGATCTAGATCTAAAAGAATAATTAATTAACTGATAGATACAACGAAGTCAACCATGTAAGAACTAGTTTCTGTCATGTTTAACACCATTATTCACCCAACACACTCAATTATATTAAAGCACAATAAACACAAAAGCTTCTTACAATAAGTAGTATCATAAGTTTATGTGCACATTAGATCTGGTAGCATAACTCCACAATAGCTCTTACACAACACTCTACTAATTTATATAGATTAATACATATTTATAAGGGTGGGGACTTTCCCTTCACCACTTACGCTGTAATGAAATTACTTGTATAATTTAGATCATGAGCAGAAATATAACACCAAATAACATAATATTCCAGAATAATGATTTCAATATGCAATTAGAATAGCTTCGCCATTTCAAGGGGGCAACCTCCAAACCATACAATAATACTCAAATGCTCCAATCATGATAAACTACTACCTACTAACCTCTATATATACTATTCCTATGCTATGGCCAACACCAAGGCCGACCCACTAATGAAAATATAACATATATGAAAGAGATACATAATGATAAGAAGTTATGATAGCCAAAAGTCGGCTATATACATCCAATATAAGATATATGATTAAGGGCATAACATGCCCCTCCCCTTCGAAGCAACATTGTCCCCAGTGTTGAGAAGATCTAGATGCTGCTGCAGGAAATTTACATCCTCCCAAGTTGCGTCTTCATTGTCTAGATTTTTCCACTTGATCAAATACTCAGTGATGACCCTTGTCCTCAACCGCTTAGTGCGTGTCTGAAGGATGCATTCTGGTTCCAAGATGATTATGCCCTCTTCATCAACCTCGGGTAACACTGTCTGGGTTGATATTGTTTGTCTAATTACCTTTTTTAGGTAAGATACACGGAAGATTGGATGAATTCGAGTAGCCGGAGGAAGTTCCAGTTTGTATGCTACATTGCCAATCTTCTGTAACACTTGATAAGGACCATAATACTTAGGTGAAAGCTTGTTATCCTTTTTATGTTGTTTTAAGGACATTTGCTTATATGGTTGTAAACGCACAAAAACTCAATCACTAACTTCAAAATGTCTTTCACTGCGATGTTGGTCTGCCTGCTGCTTCATGTGGTTTTGTGACATGGCCAAATTCTCCCTGAGACTAGAAAGCACCTCTTATTGGTGTTGAATATGTTCTTCAACTTCTCGAACCTTTGGCTGGACTCTCAAAGATGAAGTGATAGATGGTGGATGGTACCCATATAATGCCAAGAAAGGAGACATTTTAGATGAAGTATGAAAGGAGGTGTTATACCACCATTCTACTAGCGGTAACCATTGGACCCATCTCGCTTGCTTATCTAATGTAAAACAACAAAGATATCCCTCCAAGCACTTGTTTACCACCTCTGTTTGCCCATCAGACTGGGGATGATAAGAGGAACTACGAGCTAGTTGTGTGCCCAAGCATGAGAACAAGTCAGTCCAAAAATTACTAGTAAAGATAGGGTCTCGATCACTTACTATAATCTTTGGTGTCCCATGTAGCTTTTGGATTGTATCCCTGAAGGCTGTTGCTACTATACTCATAACAAATGGATTTGATAAAGCAAAAAAATGGGCATATTTGGTGAGTCTATCCACCACCACCATGATTACATTTTTACTTTTTGATTCAGGCAATCCTGTGATGAAGTCCATAGACACCTCTTCCCTCCTCTGGATAGAAATAAATAGAGGTTGTAAAAGACCTGGGGACTTAATTGTTTCGCCCTTATTTTGCTGACATTCCATACATTCAGCCACAAAATTTTGGACATCTCCTTTTACCCCTTCCCAGAAAAAATCATGCTTGATTCGATGATAAATCTTTAAGAAGCCAGAATGACCCCCTACTGGAGAAACATGGAGCTCAGATAGAACCCTATTTTTAAGGATTGAATTCTTACATAGATATAATCTATCTTTATACCATAAAACATCTCCTTTACATAAAAATTTTTCTGACATGTGTGTATCTTGTTGGAGATTCTGAATGAGATTTTGTGTACCTGGGTAATTTTTCCATTCAAACCTTGCATCCTCTATCCAATCCTCCTATAATACAGATATGGCACACAACAATTCCTGGGCAGATTCATCCTTCCGAGATAAAGCACCAACAACTACATTCTCTTTCCCTTTCTTGTATATTATCTCAAAATCATATCCCAACATTTTTGAGACCCATTTCTATTGTTCTTCTGATGATAAACGTTGCTCTAAGAAGTATTTCAAACTATCATGAGCTGTCTTTACTTTGAAATGTCGTCCCATTAGATATGGTCTCCATTGTTTCATTGCATGAAGTATTGCTAACATTTCTTTCTCATAAACTGGTTTAGAGATATTCTTACCTTTGAATTGGTAGCTCTCGAAGGCAGTGGGTCACCCTTCTTACATGAGTATTGCCCCCATACCATACCCTGAAGCATCACATTCAACAATGAATATTTTTGAAAAATTTGGGGTGGCTAGAACTGGAGTGGTGCACATGGCCTCCTTCAACTTCTCAAAGGCCATAGTAGCTTGCTCGTTCCAATGGAAAGAGTCCTTCTTCAATGAAGCTATGAGTGGTGCTGCGATGCTGCCATAATTCCTTACAAATCTACGATAATAACCTGTAAGCCCCAAAAATCCTCAGAGATTTTTTAGGGTTTTGGGAACCTTCCATTCAAGTATGGCTTTTATCTTGTTAGGATCCAATTTAACACCTTCATAAGAGACAATATGACCCATATATTCAACCTCCTTGACACCAAAAGAAAACTTAGAAGGCTTTGCATAAAGTTGATGTTGTTCAAGATTTTCCAACACCTTATTTACTTGATGTAGGTGTTCCTCCCATGTTTTACTATAGATTAATATATCATCAAAGAACACTAAAATAAACTTTCGAAGAAATGGATTAAAGATGGAATTCATCAAGCTTTAAAATGTAGAGGATGCATTTGTTAGTCCAAAAGGCATTACCAAGAACTCATAGTGTCCTTCAGTGTCTTGAAGGCTGTTTTATGAATATCTTCATCCTTGATTCTAATTTGATGATATCCCGAACGAAGATCTAGTTTTGTAAAGTAAACAACACCATATAACTCATCTAGCAAATCATTAATTACATGAATAGGAAACTTATCTTTAACTGTGTACTTATTGAGTTCCCTGTAATCTAGACACATGCGCCAATTGTCATCTTTTTTCCGTACCATCACTACAAGAGAAGAGTAAGCACTTTGACTATGACGAATAAGTCCTGCTTCTAACATCTCTTGAACTATCTTCTCAATCTCACTCTTTTGCATATAGGGGTACCTATAAGGTTTGATGTTGGGTGGTTGACTCCTTGGTACTAGCTGGATGGCATGGTCATGGTCTCTTTTCGGAGGCAAACCCTTGGGCATTTCTCCAAAAACCCCTGAGTGCTCATCTATAACTGCTTGCATATCTGCAGGTATAAATGTATTGGAATGATGTGCTTCCAATGAAAATAGTTGTGCTACAAACCATTCTGCACCCTTTCTAAGCAATTTTTAAATCTGATGAGAACTTACCATCTTGGGGACTTTGCTCTTAGTCCTTTTAGTTTAAAATTCTTCCCTTCTGACTGAAATTGCATGAACAAATCTTGGAAATTCATTTCAATGGTTCCCAAGGTGGTAAGCCACTGAACTCCTAATATAATGTCTGCTCCTCCCATGGCATTGGCATACATATTGCTAGTTAGCAAGTAATCTCCCATGGCGAGATTAATGTTATGGCATTTTACTGAACAACTAATGGTTTTCCCATCAACGATCATGACTTGACATTCTGGAGCTGGATAAACAAAGCAGTTCAAGCATACCGCTAACTTATGATTGATGAAATTGTGAGTACTTCCCGAATCAATCAACACTGTTACCCTCTGTTTTTTTAAGAATCCAACTACTTTGAAAATTTGGGGAGTGCTAATACCAGAAATTACATGGCATGATATTGTTGGTTAGGGATCTCCTAATTCCTCCTCTAGCTCTACCTCTTCGTCTTCTTCATTTTCTTCTTCTTCAGTAGGTCCCTCAATGTAGAACAACTTCTTTTCCACACACTTATGTCCTGGTCCAAATTTGTTATCACAATTAAAACATAACCCTTTGGCTCTCTTTTCTTCAATTTGTTGAGGTGTCAGTCTCACTGGCTGAGGGAATGATGGTGGAAGGGTTCTACGATCTCTGATAGTATTGACAATTTGTTTTTGACTTGAAAGAAATTTTTCCTTTGCCCTACGTGCCATGATCATAGAGTCTAAAAACTTATGAGGATTAAAAATACGCACCTTAATCTCAATTTATTCTTTAAGACCCCCAAGAAATAAGTCATTCAAATTATCTTTAGGAATATTTTCCACCCGTAAGGAAAGGTTTTGGAATTGATGGATGTAATCTTTGACTGTTCCTGTTTGTCTAAGCTTTGCTAATTGGCTGAAATAATTCTCTGACACACTAGAACTATAGTGCAATTGCAACTCTTCAGTGAATACTATCCATGTAACATTGAGGCCACTCTTTTTCCTTTGAGCACATAACCATCGATACCAAATGAATTGGTCAGGTTCAAGATACAACGATGCCATGGTAACCTTTTGTCCCAATGGAATCTGATGAAGATCAAAGAAATTCTCCATCTGGTTAATCCAATTGAGTGGATCCTTTCCATAAAACTTATGCATTTGGAAGCATGTTACGGGCTTGTAGAGTGTTTGTATTTGGATTGGTCATGTTTGTAGATCCACCCTGGCTAGTTTGTTTATTACTTTGACCTAAAGATCCACCATGGTTAATATGAGTATGATTGAGTTGTGGCTCATTAGGAATGATATGATGACCCATGATATTGTAGCTAAATTTTTGAATGAAATCCTCTAATCGTTGTCCAATCTTTTCTACATCTTCTTTGCTGGCCACTCTACCTTTGAGGTTTCGCAACTCTAACTCAAGATAGCTGACCTTATGGTCAGTTGAAGTAAACCCTAACCCTGAGGACTCTGTAGATACCCCTTCTGAATCTAAATCCTCAACTATTATCTCATCCTTATCAGGGGTTTTACTCGGAGTGATGGGATTCTTTTTTCCTCTTGTCGATGGCCCAACCATGATGCCCCAAAATGGTAAGATTTAAGGATCAAGGTTAAAATTTAGGGTTTCAGATTTCAATAGGAATTCATTTTTTTTTATAAAACTAAAAGAACGAACTCAAACTAATTTTTAATATTCTTTCTGGAAATGTAAATAACTTTCAAAAATTCCACAAATTGCACCGTATGTAGCCGAATTATGAAAAAACATAAAACCACTATAACTTTTGCAAAACAAGTCAAAAATTATTAAAATTTTGAGGGAAGCTTACTTGACTGATTTTTCCACACCACAGAAAAATTTACAAAAAAAATCGCTACCGATGTTGAGATATGGACGAACCTTCAAAATTAGGGTTTGACACAGTGTTGACCGAGTTCAAGCTCTGATACCACTTGTAATGAAATTACTTGTATAATTCAGAGCATGAGCAGAAATATAACACAAAATAACACAAATATTCCAGAATAAATGATCTCAATATGCAATTAGAATAGCTTCGCCACTTCGAGGGGGCAACCTCCAAACCATACAATAATACTCAAATGCTCCAATCATGATAAACTACTACCTACTAACCTCTATATATACAATTCCTATGTTATGGCCAACACCAAGGCCGACCCACTAATGAAAATATAACATTTATGAAAGAGATACATAATGATAAGAAGTTATGATAGCCACAAGTCGACTATATACATCCAATATAAGATATATGATTAAGGGCGTAGCATACGCAATTACAAAACTAAGTCACATGTTGAAAATAGTCATGCACCTTTACAATAACATGTACACATGCAAGTGTGTTAATAATAGATCTCTTACAGTTAACTGATAGTAGTAATTCTATTATTAATTCAAACTCATGCATGGTGCTTTAGTATATGATCTTCCCAAAATAACATTTATGTGTCACGCAAGTCTCCATCCCATTGTGTGCTCTGTATGCTATCTCTAAAATAGCCCGTAACCATGAAAATGGTTGTCGTGATTCAATCTGTCTTTCACGTGCATTTCCTTCCCTATCCTTTTGCGCCTTCAAATCTGCCTTGCTATTGCATGCAAATCTTCTGTGCGCCTTCTCCTTAGTGTCACACTTTGTCTGCTCAACATAACTAGGGATAAAGCTACTTCGTCACACTATCAAATCACTCAAGTCCCATTAGGGAAACCTACTACTGAGTGTCTCAAATATGAAGTCATAGTAGCAATGGGAGGCCTTTTCCAAAAAATGGACAAGGATAAGAAGACCGAAAATTAGCTCAAAGAAAATGTTGAAATATTATCTAACTATGTACAAAAATGGATCCAACCTCCCAAGGTTAACCAAGAAATTGTGGCTGCTATTACTCCTAGTACACTAAAATATGCAGAAGCCATGAAAATTAGAGGAGAATCTACAAAGAGGTGGGAAAGGATAATGGTTGAAAGAGGCATTCAAGTCCTTAAATAAGTAGTTACATGATACAACCAGGTTTCAGAACAAATAGAGGTTGACAGGGTACTGATTGAAAAATATCAGGATGAGGTAGAGTATTGGGATGGTATTTTGCCCAAAATTAAAGCCATCAATGTCATGGATGAAGAAGAAGTAGAAAAGGAAGGGGTGGTACCCCAATATTTTAAAGGGAAGAAATATGAGTATGAAATGGCTATTAGACTGAGGATAAAAACATTGGGGAGCTGTAGATCAAAAAACTTCTAACATATGAGGGATAACTCATGAGAGTGTGTAGGATGATATTAAATCCAAGATAGGAACAATGTCTCCCCATGAAGGAATATTTTCCTTAGGAGTATGCAGATGGCTGATAAATTCATTGTGAGTACTCAAAAAGCATATTGTAGAGGAATTTGACACTCATAGAGGAGTTTGGTGATTGTTTTATTCAAGAGGTATTGTTCACTTGGAAAATTACATAAATATATTAGTTAAGAGAGTGAGGAAGAATAAAATTATTTCTACCGAGTTTGACAACATGTTATTTGAGCAAGAGACAATTTTTCTTTATCATACTGGGTCGGATGAAGACCCCTTTAGAAAATGTTCAAAAGGATAGATGCATATGTTGATGAGGTTGAAAATAAAAAGGAGAGGGAGTTGATAAATCTCGATCCTTCTCAATTTCCCGTTAATCTTATTCTTTATCCCTTATCCTTTATTCTTTGTATTTTTGTATCTATTTGAAAAAAGTAGGAATCAAAGAGTGGTAACTACAGATAAGAAATAGAGCATGAAAGCATCAGATTTTTTGGAATATTCTCTAATATACATGTACACAAAAGCATAAAAGTGGATTTTATAGGGGGGCCATCCCTTGGAACTCTAATTAAAATGATACAAAGTATGCTATAATTGTTACACTATTTGTTAAACATTATAAAATCTCCAGTGAATATAGGAATGATGAGCTAGGAGTTTATATTCTGTACGAGAATGCAAACTCCTTGATCTCAAATGTACTACCAAAATATATTAGACATCACCTACTAATCCATGAGACATACCTATATTTCATGAGTTCATAAATTCTCACCCATGGTATCCTTCATAATCCAAATCGATTTACAATTTATTTTTAAGGGAGGTGACCCACTCCAGAAGATATTAGCTCCCCCTATAAGATATGTCTTGGTCCCATGGTCGAAATACAATTTTTGGTGTTTGAAGTCGATTTGGGCTTGCAACAGGTTGGCTTGATATGAGAAAAATAGACTTTATTTTGTGGAGTAGAATGGGACTACATTTATAGATGGTGTTCCTTAGTTAGATGAATTCACAATAGCCTCCTCAAGGGAGGTAATCTCTCTTCTCCAATTCATCTAGTCTTTAAGAGACTAGGTCTTCATTATGTATTAGGGCCCACTTAGTAGGTTCATGGTAAGGAAACTTGCACTCCATTATTTCAGCGGTGAAGATGGCCTTTAAAACAAACTATTTTGCTATCTTGAATAATAGGATGACTATGGAGCCAAAAATTACTTCAAGGTGTCATCCTAAATATGATCATATGGGCAAAAAATATGGTAAAACATGACCTGGAATGACGAAAATAAGGGAGCGATGCTTGAAATTCTACTCATTAAGGCTAATCTCACTACATTATGGGTTAATTTCTCAAAAGAAGGTTCCTGTTGATTGGGAATATCAATTAACATTCTAACAAAGGATTCGTCGGGGCTTGAAAGGAAAAAATTGTTTATAGAGCTGTAGAAGATGGCTAGACAGTGTGGTTCCCATTCCTGATGCTGTCATTGTTTAAAGTTGAGTCTCCAGGAGAATGCGTAAGAGTTTTGTTTATGAAACAAGATAAAGGTTTGTAATTCATGAGGGAAAAAGGTAAATTTAAAGTAAAATGGCTCCTGGGGCGTCATGTGTGAACCATTATTCCACATACAATATCAAATCTCATTCGAATATTTAGCACAAACTTAGGAAAAGGGGGATTAAATCATTCACGCAAAAATCTATTTTTTTCTGGTTCAATTGTAAGATGATATCCGTGGGAAGTCATGTCGGAACAAATTGTCAAGATATTCATTTTTCATTTAACGAGATTTCAAAAAGGTGAATCAAATCAAATACTTATAATGATTACATATGCATAATTGGCTCACTATGGTGGTGCACACATGGAAGGTGACATGGTGGTAGAGACAAAAGAAGTTTGTTAATATAAAGGAATATCCTGCTCATCTCAACAAATTCAATCATGAAACATAACCGCTCCATCCTGACATTTCAAAATGGAATGTTTTCAATTGGGACAGCCTCTTTGTCCACTTTGACGAACTCAAAATCTTCTACTTCTCATTTTACTTTATTCAAGATGCTCTTGGAGGGAATTTGGGTACATTTCCTTGGGGATTTTTTTTTATAAGAATGAAGGTCTGTCTTCATTCCAGGGGTTCTAAATTTTGGGTTTAGGATAATGTGATTGCATTTGTACATTCATTAGCAAACATTGAGAGCATTCGATGTATGTCTCCCTTATTCAATTGAAATATATTGAGTTGTATGCCATTTTCATATCAGACATTCCTAAATTGTATGCCATTTTCATATCAGACATTCCTAAATTGTATGGCATCATAGCTTAATAGTGCAACTTTTGATACAATTTTATGTCTATTGAATTGATTGAATACAAAGGAGTTGTTTTTGATATCTGCAATAGATTGGTTTACTGAATGAATGTTATGTTTTAGTGTTAATTTGTTGTATTTATCCAGTTTTAAAATCCTTTCGACATTATTCCGTAGGGATTATTTCTTCCAAGATCATGAGTGTATCTTGAGTGCTATTTGATTCAAGCAACATATATTTTGTTGATATTTCATGTACAAGTGTTTGTGGTTGAAATACCAAAGGTTATGTGGTAGTATTTGCAAGAATTTGGTATCACTGAATGCAAATTCTCCATTAAAAATTACATTATTTTGATGTTTGAGATATGTCACCCCGAAAAACATAGAGACTACAGTTACTAGGGAGGGGCACCATATCTAGAATCTATAGGCAAGTTGGGGGAGAACCTATAGTCTGGTGATCCCATGTCGGGGATTCCCTCCCCCCATCTATAGTATGGTGGAGTGCCAACTCCAAATTTATATAAATATAGCCGTAGTTTTCCTATATCTATCTAGAATTCTTTATATGGTATATGGAGGGGCGGCGTTCTGGGGCCCCTCTAGATATATGCTAGCGCATTTGTTTTGGGTACAAAATTTTTCCCTATCGCCATATGTGTGTGTGTGTGTGTGTGTGTGTGTGTGTGTGTGTACCTGTTGCCTATTGTTGCTAGAAAGATGGATGTCTTCCTACACTTCTGGGTGTAACTAGATGAAATAGGAAACACCATTATTTCTCCCCATTTAGATCCACCTTCCCCCCTTTCTAAAAAATTATTCTACTGTCTTATCCTTGCAAACACATTAACCTTGTTTATCATACACGTACTTGATTGCATATTGTGTTTACCTTGTAGATTACAAATGCATTTTCTGTGATTTGTGAAGATTAGCATTCTAACATCATCAAATTCCATCTAAGTAATTGTTTACGTAGAGATCATGTTTGGGAATCATATGTTATCTATCTTTAGTAGCTTGTGTATGATGCATTAAGTATGTGCAATGTTTGTCTGACAAATCTTCGAGTAAACTTTGCATTCATGGATATACTTGGCTTAGATTGATCCACCAACAATATGTAGGACATTGAATCATAGTATCCCTCCTTCATTCAAGCTACCCCTTGGGTTCTCTCACCTTGGTTCAAGTAGAGCCAAAAGTAGTAGGAGCTAGCCATTCTACTTCGAATATTCCTTCTATCGAGTGCTAGGAATATAACTGCAGTTTGCAACCACGTAGAACCCACCCTGCAAAATTGTAAGGAACATATTTCCAAAGGCATAAGGCCTTATCTTGATGGATCAATGATATTTTCAAGATCCCGACAACATTACTTATTCCCCTCAAACCTAAAAATCATCCCATTAAATCGAGAAACACGAGAAAATTAAGTTGTTTAGAAAAAACATGACCATTGGATCAGGAACACAACATACTTGGTTGATTTGGGACTCATGGAACATTGAACATCGTTTTCAAGGCTCAAGTAGTGATTTGAATGGTTAAGGCACACCACAAAACCAAGGAGGAAAAAAAATACCATGATTTACAACAGAATCAAATCAGCCACCAACAATGGTTCCTTCTCAGGGATAAATGCCCCCAACGGGTATTACAAGAACCACTAATAATAACACATGGAAGTAAACAAACCGCCTATCCATTGGGCATGGAGTCACATAGCAATACATCTGGTTTTGTAGGGTAAGGATCACATGAGTTCAAAAAATAGCCACAGGGGACCAGAAGGAAAGAGAAAAAAAGTTGTACACTATACAATAATACACACGGAAACATATTTTTAATCCAAAAAGTGCTTGAAATGTCTATTATTAATAGGTAGTTCAAGTAGTTTTCCTTCCAAGTCTCTCAAGAAAAATGTATGTTCTCCAATTCTGACATTTATAGAGTAAGGACCCATCCATAGTGCATCAAACGTGTCATACTTACCTTTATATTCATGTATGCTATCCCATAAAATAACCAAATCACCAAAATATAAGTTTTTTAGAGTGACTTTCCTGTCAAATATTTTCTTAAGATTTTATCTAAACATAACGTGTCTCTAATTAGATTCTCTTATGATATCATCCAACTCAATAATTTGGTTGATCCTAGGAACATAAGGATCAACACCATCTCCATCTCCTAACTCCTACATAAATTGATAAGTGGATGAATAAAAATGAAGAGGTAAGAGGGCTTCAACACCATATACCAGCTCAAAAGGGATATTTCTAGTGGATCTCTTTGTCGTAATCCTATCAGCCCATAATGTAAATTTCAGTTGTTCACCCCACTTCCTTTTATTTTCATCCAATTTTCTTGTAAGTATTTTGAGAAAAAATTTGTTGCTTGATTCAACTTGCCCATTCCTTTGAGGATTGTAACTGAAGGCATATGTGAGGTTTATTCCATAGTTATCACACATAGTCGCTAAAGTTTTATCTCTGAAGCTCATAGACATCGAGGAACACCCCTGCCCTAGCACCAAAGTGACACTTTGCACCATCGTATTTAAGAGTCTAACAATTGTCAAGGAAGATAAAAGCTTGATTATTCTTGGAGTCTTCTTCCTTAACTTCCGAGACCTCAACCATAAAAATATCTTCAAATCCCTCAATCGAAAGAGACATGATTCTAAGAGCATGACCTATACCCAAGGAATAAAATGGGAGAATAATAGGCTGATCATTCTCTAAAAGCTTAATGATTTCAGCCATGTAGTTCTTATTGACAAAAATTCTACTACATCAGACCTTGTTTTCATTAACATCCACGTCCATTCAATTGCCTTAGGGTTGTTTTAACTCAGTCGTTAGGCACAATCTTAGATGCAGGAATTGATCCCTGAGAAAAATTGGGCTTCTTTAACTAGATTAGCCAGGGAGCTCAAATTTAGTGTGAACTCCCGAGTTTCCTCTTGACAGTTGGCTAAATGGATGTCAAATAGATTTGGGTCACCTTAATCCAAAAATACTTTCCCTAGATGCAAGAACCTAACTTATTGGAATAGACATGGAAGGGATGGTCTTCATTCATTTGAATCCAAGGTCTTCCAAGAATCATATTATAATTGGTTTCTTGGTTTATAATATAAAATTCAGTCAAAATGGTCTTGGGTCCAAGGGTGACTAGGAAGTACTATGGTTCCAATGGATGTTGTTTTAAGGATATCATATCCTCTCAGCATGCTTTCATGTCAAGGAATAATTCATTTCCCCATAGCCTAACTTTTGGAAAAATGAGAAAGAGATTATATTAACAGCAGCCCCATCATCTATATCATTTCTCGCTTATCATAATTTTTGTAAATCTAAACTTACAAAAATAACGTGTAGGATCACCTCTCCACACAAGCTTAGCGTCAGTAGGAATTTTTTTGATATCAAACACAAATATAACGTCTCTCTCTCTCTCTCTCTCTCTCTCTCTCTCTCTCTCTCAGGTTTCCCTAGGGGATAGACATTGAAGTCTATGTGATTGACCTGAGCCTCTAGGATGAGGGGTGAACATGGATTAAGATGGCCAAGACCTAGTGCTCTATAATCAGAGTAGATCGATATGCATAGGGTAATTCTTTAACAAATCCAAAAATGAAGATGTAGGAAACGGTCTTAGTTAAATATGTGATCAAATAATAGGAACCTACTAGCTTAGGAGATGTTGGTGTATCATCTGACATTGAGGGAATAAACAGGAATAGGTTGCAAAGTATTATTACATGCATGTGAGTCACCTACGAGGACTTATCGGTTGGGTTTCTAACTCAACTAGGCCTACAATCTTAGGCTGTATTTTAGATTTTCCAAAGGAGGAACTACTCGAGGATCCACATACATAGAGGCTTCATAATAATTGTTTCCTACATGCATCCCCCTTATTGGTAACATGATTATTAAGCTTCCCATTTTTAGAGACATGTTGGGAAGGGTTCTTTATAGATCTTGATAGTATAATTTTATGGAGCAACATGCCCCATGTTATTGTTTTTATGTATGTTTCATGAGATTAGCCAAGATAATGTCTCTATGAAGAGTATATCTAAGGTCTTCTGAAAGATGTTGTATAAACTTATTATAATCACGACACATCTGAGAATCGTGCATCTTATAGCCCTACGGAAACCATATTATAATTTTGGATCATAGTCACGAGTTATTTGGTTCTAATTTTGTTGCAAGCACATAGGTTCCTTGTTATTATTCTGTTGTTTGATTATTATAGTTGAAGGTTGGAGTCCTTTGGCCTTGATTCTGATATTGATTTGGAAACTGGTTTGGATATTGGTTTGGGTATTAAACCATGCCCTATGGGCATGTACCTATTGAGGAGGAAGGGGAGGATTACTAAAATATACAATTGTATTAATAAAAGGAGTAAACTTGTTACTCCTTTGGTTATTCACATTTTTATTGTTATTGTCCATTATTTGTGTTGTTAATGCTAACAACATTTGGACTTCTTAGGTTGATTAGTTACACCATCCATTGTAGAACTATGGTTATTATTGAGGACCTTGGGTCCTCTGATTTTTATTGTTTGAACCACTTGGGTAATTTGAGTTACCTTGAGAAGGAGTGACTCAACTTCCTATTTGGGCCATACAGTCTTTCGTCCACTTTCGAGCATCATGCTTGGTCAATACGGAAAGAACGTCCTTTAAGACCTTTTCGTAGCTCCATAAGAGGAAAATTTTGTACCTCCTCCTTAGTTTCTCGATTGAGGGAGTGGAGGAATAGATCACAAATATATGTTTGATTCATGTTTGGAGCACTGGAAGAGGAGTAGAGGAATTTCTTCCACCTCTGGATGAAATGGGCAACATATTCATTATGCTCTTGTTTAATGTGAAGGAATTATTTGATTCCTATTCTTAAGAGCTTGTTCATGTTGAAATCCTTTATGAACTCTGGATACATGAGTTTGCTTGAAAGAGTGAATTAAGGATTCCAAGATCCTATAGTACTAGTTAAGAGAAATCCCCTTAAGGGTCTTGGGGAAAGTTTTCTCCACGACCGCATCCCATGGGAGTATCTCTCTGATGGTAGCAGTTTCATACACTTTGATGTGCACATTCAGATCCCCCCCCTTTTGAATTTTGGAAGGTCTAACAATGGTCATGGAGAGCATTACACTCCATATGGTAAATTTGATGGGATCTTTAAGATATTCATAGTATGTTCCCACTAATGCATAGGACTCAACCATCAATGATCCGTGATGGGGAGGTGGGAGTGGAATCAAAGTTTTGTACAACACAACATAGGCATTGTTCGCAACATAAGGAACCCCTTGTTGATGAGTGTACAAACTAGGATAATAAAACATGTTCCCTTGTGGTGATTTTGAGTACATGTTGAAGATATGGGGGAACATTTTTTTGATATAGATTGGTAGAAGAAAAACCAAGGGAACGTCACATTTCCGGTTGGAATGGCCATTTAAGAATGCACTTCCAGTTGGCCCCTATGGTGGGTATCCATATGAAGAATAAGGAGGCATACCTAATGTGACTGATCTGGTAAAAAGGTCTCTAGGGCTAGGAACACCCATGTGGACCTGAGAAGGTGATGGTGTAGAGGGAACATAATTATAGTTATGAACGTGGTGGGGAAATTTTCCTTTCCCTGTGAATGGTGTAGAGTGTGAAGGTTGGTCAAGCTCTAATTCTCTAATTCTATCCACCAACATTGAAATCACATCACCCGATGAAGGTGTTACATTTTCTTAGGCATGTGTTGAGCCTTGTTAGGGGGAAAAGCCATGTGATGTCCTGCTATGAATTGATCCACAGTAGGCCACCCCTCTTTAGGTGTATTTTCTATTGTAAGAGGAGGGGTAACAATGTTGTTATAGAGAATAACATTAGTATACCCTTACATCCTATCCAAGGATTGATCTATGACATTGAGGTGCTTTTCACTTTTATTGAGCCATGCTAGGAACTTATCATTTGAAAATAGATAGGAAGGGAATGAATCAATTTTCATACTAATTTGAGGCCTAGATAAGACCTGAGGATAGAACCTTTTTCTCCCATAAATGTCATGTTATTTGAGCTGGAGAACCCAGGTTGTGCGTTGTGATTGGGTTTGTCAATATCCTCAATTCTAACTGATGAAACAATATTATACCCTTAAGGATGGGGCATGTGAGGAGATAAGAGATTTTATGAGTATTTATCATCCCACCTTGACAAAGAAGGTGACTGTTACATACTCATCTGAGCATAATAAGCCTCAAGACCCAGAATGAATGCCTATTGTATTCCTAACCTAACATATTCGAGGGGTGTAGAAACACCCAAAAAATAATGGGAGAGGAGAAGGATGGATGAAAGAAAGGAAAGAAAAGAGGAAACGAAAAGGAACTAGTCCTTCACGTCAGGTTCACCAATTTTATATGTCTAAGAATCAACATGTGACTCTAGGGTGCACTCGACCTCCCGAGGTCGTGTCAGGACAACCGATATGAGATGGAAAGATGGCTATGGAATGGATAAATAGTATGAATAGGTGGAATATGTGAGCATAGGTGAAAATGGATAAAAGATAGATCAAGGAAAGTAATTTCTTCTGTGGGAACTATGGGAATGTGCTCGTTTAAGGAAAGGAACACTTGTATAACTTGTTCGGGTGAGATGGAGCGATCAAGGATAATGGTTGCACAAAGGTTTTGATCAATGTCAAAATCACCAAATACACCTTGAATGGGTTATGGGATACATGGGAATTATCTTGCGTCTGTCACATAAAAATCTCTAGACAAGGTCATGGAGGTGTGAGAATAGACATGTGGGAAGGAAAAATCTATGGATTATGGAGAGTCTAGTCTCTACCAGGATGATTATGTCACTAAGAACTGTGTTAGCATTATCCACTTTTTGTTCAAGGACTATCAGTTTTGAGATAAATCTTGACGGAACTGGGGTGGTTTGGAATATGAGTTGTCTAAGGCCCTGATCAATATTGGTCAATTGTGTAACAATGTTTCGGTTATGGTACTCTTGGATCACACACTCTTTGTCTAGGTTTTCTGGGGCCTTGGATGGTCATGTGGACATGAAAAAAATTAATCTAAGGAAACAAACAAAGCACACAAAGAATCTAAAAAGGAAATAAGGTCAATGTTAGGTAACCTAAGACAACTAAGGAAACGTAGGGAATTGTGTTAATTCCCATCTAATTAAATATATGTGCCTAAATTAACAAATAAATGCAAACATATTTTAATTAAATCAAATTAATTACTCTCCTTGAATTTAATTAAATCTACATGCAACTAAACAATTAAAAAAAATGAAACTAATTAATTCAAACAATGAAGTAAATCTAGTCTACTTTTTTTTTGTATTTTCAAGATTTTTAAAAGAAAGGAATAAGAAAAATAAAAGAAACTAATTAATTTAATCTATGTTTTTGTAGGATTTTCTTGGTTTTCTGGAATTAAATAAAAGAAATCTACATAGATAGTACAATTTCTTCTAATTAAATGGAAATTACTTCTATTCTAAAATAAAATAAACTAAACAATGAAATAGCCAGATGTGGTTATTTCCCTGTTGCAAAATGAATTTAATCTAATCTAATTAAAAATGAAGGATTTCCATAAATTTTAATTGTGGATCTAATTTCCTCTGGTTCTACCTCATAATCATGGGAAGATTGAAAAGCTTCTCAGAAGCAATTCTTCCCTGAAGACTTCCCCGGTAAAACAATAAATCCTAAAAAGCTTTTAAAATGAAGAAACTCAATGAAATGCATAGACACAAAAGCTTCATCAAACCCACTTCCCTTGTAAATCCACAGGAATAGGTAGGGAGGAATATTTCAACAGAATATTTTCTCATGTGGTATTGCAAGCTAAATAATGAATGCAAGTGAACTCTACAATGGATAATTTGATAGTGAAGAATTAAAAGAACTCTGTGCACAAGAAACTTACTCCAAATCCTTCCTAGAAAAATCCACAGGGATGAGATGAGAAGAAATACTCAATGGAAGCTACTTACAGGAAATATAGCTAATTGTAAATTCTACTTCTCTAAAACAAATGTTTGAATTGATTACAGATTAAAATATAATCTAAAATAAAGAAAGCTTCAAAGAATTCAATTACACCCCCAACCTGGAAATGTATATTGAGACAATTTCCAATGGTGGTTGTGCTTTTCATGATCCCCTCAGTTACTTTTCCAATGGTGATATCCAAATGTGTCTAGGGAATTTGATGCTGGAAATGTGCAGAAGAAATGAAGGAGTGTCTGGAGCTAGCTAGTTTTCAGGCAGTCTAGTAGTAATACAAGTAAGAGAATAACAAGGAAAATGAGATGTGTTTTCTTATGTACTTCTTGGTAGAATTATGGAAGTATAATGTTGCAATTCCAAATCAAAATACTCCAGCCAATGCTTTGAGGAAAGATCTTGGTTTTTTATAGAAATATGGTAGGGAAATGGTCCAACACACTTGGCAACCAAGAAGTGCCAAATCACCATGAGGAGGGGCAGTTAACTTACTAATAATAGTAAGTAGGATAAGAATAATTCTATACACATCTAAAAAGCTCAAGAAAAATCTGATTTAGTTAAGAAATGTGTGAGATAAAAACTTTTGGGAAGGAAAGCAACATGCATTCAGAACACACTGGAAAAGTCTTGGGTAAAGTGCACATGGAACCGGTTTGCTAGAGTCTACACACTAACCGGCGGTTTCATAACCACCATCAAGATAGACTTGTGGTTACACAATCACTCAAGCGGTTGCAGTAACTGCCAGTGTGGTTCAATTCTATGAACTTAAGGTCAAAAATGCTAGGAAAATGTTTAAAAAGAAACTTAGGAAAGTGAGAAAAGCTAGGAAATAGATAAGAAAAGGTAAACTAAGCTACAAGAACATGCTGCAAATGAGAAAATTGGACTTTGATATGCCATTTTAATTTGGAAACAAAATTATCATCATTGGGGATTTGGTTTCATCTTCAGTTATACATCTCAACAACACCCCTTCTAGACTTTTCCAATATAAAGCAAGGTCAGTTAAGATGTATTTTTGGGACACTAATTTTATTTTCCTTCTCTGATTTTTATCTAAGCCTGAAGGACAATTTAAATTGTGCAAATAATAAACTATGTCCTTATAACGGTCAGATGTACTAACCTTCTTATGGGGATCAATGAAACCAACATCAACACTATGGAATTAAAAAATTTACAAATTGGCTTATGTCATTAACTTTTCCAACCCAAGGCCTCATACCAACTTTGTATTTTGAATTTCCATGTCATACTCTTAAAGTTTTTTGACCCATTTGTACCTCTTGCTTGAGATTTCCATATGAGTCAAAATTTCTTTAACCATGGTGTGGGGCACATAAGAAATAATTTTTGAACTGAGGATGTAGGGTCTAAATATCTTTATGGATTTCACCAAAGAAAAATCTTGCTTCTCCATGATGGTGTATTTAAATTCAAACCCCTGCAATGCTTTACTAAAGAATGAAATTGGTTTTCCATGCCCTTCATCATCCTTTTGTAACAAAACAAAAACAACAGTAAAATCAAAAGAAAAGGATAAGATTTGAAATTCTCTCCAATAATTAGGGATATCCAATACAGGGGCAATCTTCAATGCATCCTTTACTCCTTGAAATGCTTGCATAGCCTCATTTTCCCATTTGATAATTTGGTCCTTCTTTAACATGCTCGTGATAGGCAAAGTGATCTTGGAAAATTTGGAGATGAACCTTCTTACAAAATTGATATGATTGAAGAAGGATTAAATACCCATATTAGATTGGCAAATGGGCACCTTATCAATTTCTTGTACCCTTTTAGGGTCAATCATTACTCCCTCTTAACACACAATGTGTCCTAACAACTTAACGTTATAGACACCAAAGTGAAATTTTCTAGGATTTAATGAAATGTTGATTTCTCTGCATCTGATCAGAATCCTTTCAAGGTACTTAAGGTGGCCACCTCTTGTATTAGAAAAGACTGTAATATTATATTAATAGACCACTATGAAGTCATTAATGAATCATGCAAATGCAACATCCATAGCTCACTGAAAAGTAGCTCTAACATTCATTAATACAAAGGAATTTTGATATAAATGTAAGTTCCTAAGGGAGTAGTGAAAGAATTTTTTTATTGTTCTGATTCTTTAACCATTACCTGATTGTACCCTGAGAAACCATCCAAGGTTGAAAATAGTTCCAACCTTGTTATCTATTGTAAAAATTTATCGATATTGGGTAAAGGGTAATTATATTTTAGTGAGGCCTTATTTAAATTTATGAAATCCACACACAATCTGATGTCCCCATTATTCTTTCTAACCAGGACTAGGTTAGCAACCCATGATGAATACCTTGTAGGCTATATAATTCCCACATCCTTGAGTTTCTTGAGCTCTTCATGTATTTTAATTACAAGGATGGGATTAATTGGTCTCTGCTTATGTCTGAATGGTTTGGTGTGAGGCTTCAAAGGTATTTTATGTTGAAATAGATCCTCTATGTAATATTTTAGTTCATAATATGCCCAAGCCAATAAATCCTGATATTTCTTCAGTAGTTTGGAAAAATATTCTTTTTCTTCTATACTCAAATTTCATCCCAACCAAAATTTCATATGATCTTGGCAAGTTACTAAGCTACATTAAACAACATCTTTGGATATGTAAGGTGACCTACTTATAACCATGTCAACACTATCAAATGTATATTTAAGGCTGACCAGTCCCCTTGTGATTGTGTTTATCTTTAATTAGATCACTTCCTTCCCAAACATGGTTTCTTTCCCATCACACATCTCTATCATAGGCTTAAGATCAATCATTTGATTTGAAAACTCGCCATGACAACCCAAGAATCTTTTAATATGTGAGTTTTCATCGAACACTTACCAATGTTGGATGTTTTCAGACATAGATGGTTTAACAAACACTTCAACTTCATATTTACAGTATGGGGACACATTCTCATTGTCATACTGAGAGGTCAGGACTGCTAACCTATCAACTACTGCATTCGGACTTCTTTCATGATATTCAATATTGAAAGAGTCAAATACTTCAACTAGATCCCATACTGCATGTTTGTGATGTTTCAACCTCTAATTCTTGGTCAAGGAAAATTTTTAAGGAACCCCCTTGAAATTTTTTTATAGAAATCATGGCGAATATACCAGTAACCAGTTTCATGGTTTTGGCGAATATACCTGTAACCAGTTTCATGGTTTTGGTGAATATACCTGTAACTAGTTTAATGGTTTTGGAGAATATCCTTTTAACTTGTTTCATTCTTTTGGTGAAAATGGTAAAAATATTAAAAATAGTTACAAATTGAATGGCGAATATCCTGTAACTTGTTTGACGAGTACCCTCTATTGAATTTGATTGTAATGAGGCCCAAAAATTTTCATTTCTTTTTCATGCCTTACCTTTACACTCAAGTTCCTGGAATGTGTGACACTTGGCCACTTGAAGGAATAGGAAAATGACATGTGGTATGTTCTAATTACTCATTGCCACTCTGCCTTGCCTCACCGACACCGCGGTCTTGAAAATTTATTAAATCGGTTCATTCTGCGGGCTTGGAGTCCGGGGAATGCCTTTGACTTGGGGAGGCCCGAAATCCTACCATGTGTTTATTTGATGGGTAGGGAAGGATTAATAACTTTAATAATAAGGAAAAAATAACTTACATTTAATAATGAAGGATACATCGTTGCGGTTGGTTGTTATTAATTTTTTTATGTCAGGTATGTGCAACATTAAGAATGTGTTTTTTTAACAAGGCCGTGATATGGAAAATATTGCTGAAGCTATTTTTTTATAAATAATCAAAAATAGTATGGGGGCCTAATTACTATGTCTAAAATTAAAAATCACATGTATTTATAGGGTCTTGACACAATTCACATCGTTAATCACAACAACAACAACAAATAATTCAATAATTGATGATCAAATCGAATAAAGATGCCAAATGGTCATATTCGAACGCATAGTTAGTGCCACATGCGTGGGAATAGGGATAAAGATTAGTGCCAAGTATGCCTTTGCAAGCAACTATAGAAAGCAACAAAATTTATAAATTCTAAAAACATGCCAAAAACACACGAACCGAAAATCATGCTACTAAAAGAGAAAAATTAGTTTCCAATAGAGAATAATCATTCCTTAAATATATAAATTTTAATTTTTTGGATGTTTTGATTTTAGAAGATAAACCATAACAGTAAAAATAAGAAAAGTTGCTACAAATCTATAAATTTTTTTAGGAAACAAATCTGTAGTTTCCTTAAATCAACCTGGGCTCAAAGGCGATACCACCATTATAATAGATGCTAGTTGTGTTTATATATTCTAGCAGCCATGAACAAGACCCTGATTTAAATGAAAAAAAAGGATGAGGATATTTCCAAAAAACACCTTTCTAAAACACAAGAACTCTCCCACCGCAGTGAAACTAAATAAGAATATCCTTTTCCTCGCAGAAATACACTGACACATTATGTGGGGCATGCTTGCAATTTCTTTCAAAGACCAAACATTTCCTCTCCTCCTTCCAAACTCAAGCTTGAGCTCAAACACAATTATGTCCTTAAAATGGTCCCCATCTATGATTGGTGCTACAAGTAGCAGCCTCTCTTCAGATACAACCAACCTTGGTTTGTAGTGAGGGAAATGGTCTCTGCCATATCTTATAGGTAAGAACACAAAATACACAATAGTATAATATTGAGTGTTATAAATTTTCACACCCAACATAGGTTCATATGAAATTAAGAAGAAAAAACTATTTTTGAAGACAACAGGTCTATAGAAGAAACAATTTCTCAATCGTGCCACAATCCTCCAAGTCCCTGTAGAAGAATCATACATTTCTATAGTACCATTGTCTGCATTAAATCCAGATCTATTAGCATTTGTTTAAACCACTCTTTACCCTTTATTTTCATCCACAACCAGAATTCCTCGCACATAAATATAAAAGTTCCATTCATTAGATGATAACATTCGAGGATGCTTGAAGGAGGTTCTAGCCTTCAGTGGATTACATACCCTTGAAACATGACTCAATTCACTTGAATAAAATAAGATTATACATTGATGTGAATCTTCAAATAATACCCCATCAAAGCATGATAACCATGAAAAGTTGAGAATTTTCCATGTCCTGTTGTAACAGTATCTCATCCAATGATGACCACTATCATGATTTACAAGTATCCATGGATGTTTGTTCCTTGTTTTGTTGTAACGCCTAAAGAATGTGGTGGAAGACATGAGTGTTTTCCATTCCTTAGAAACTAGAGAGAACCTACATATGGATTATAATGGAAGCCAAAGCAATACGTTTTCCCAAACATCTTGAGGCAGTGAATGATCCCACAGAACACGATTTCCATGTTGCTCCTCATTCTTTAACATTAAATCATCATCCATTTCCAGGAATTCTCTTTTTCCTTTTCTCGGTGAGAGTTGAAAAGAAAAGGAAAATAAAAGTCAATGGTGATTGATGATGCTAAAGGGCAACACACATCAAACACACGATATAAGAAGGGGGTTCAGGGGTTGTAGGTTGAATGGCCAGGCAGGGTTTCAACACTTACATTAGAAATAACCTAGAATGAAGAAAAAATTCCGGTGTTTCAAGAAGGAGAAAACAAATAAAAAGGCATGACATTGTAGCAATGCAAGAGGATCCACAAGAACAAGTGTTGACAAGGAAAAATATATTTTTTGAAACATAAACAAGAGCAGGTATCTCATATATTTGTTGAGATCCAGAAACAAAAGCATCCACAATAGTATCTCATATATTTGTTGAGATCCAGAAACAAAAGCATCCAGTTCCACAAGAGTATCTCATATATTTGTTGAAACATAAATATTACATATCATAACATGGGCATACCAAAAAATCTATAAGCCCTTAGCCTATAACTATATTATAACATAAATATTACATATCATAATATATTTCTCAGTTCTTGTGCCACTTTCCTAACTACATAAGTATCGATCTTCTCCACCAGAGTGTCGGCCAGGGTTAGTATCAAGACACATTCTTTATCAATGATAGCTATGTAGGTGCCTATTAAGTCTTACCAAGTTTTAATCACCACAAAAGATTGTTGCAAACTTGCAAGGATGGAAGACATTATTTCAACTTGATTTTCCATCTAAAGGGTCACTGGTGGGGATTGATTGCCATCAATTTCCATATCTAGATCGTTTATAACTGAGAAAGTGGAGAATACATAGGTTCCAGGTTTGGGGACTCTAGATAAACAACAGAGAGTTCCAGTTAAAGTTCATGAATCAGTTGCTCAGACAAGGAATCCAGTTAGAGCTCTACAGAAGAAGTTCCAAGAGAATTCAAAGGGGAACAATGGTAGCAATCGGCTGGCCAGGAGAGGGGGGTGGAAGCACCATTAGAACGGGAACTAGAATTAGAGAGGGAAAAGTATTTCCCAACAATAACCTCTTCTAAGTCCGGATTAGAACTAGAAGAAACCACGACGTATTTATGGCTTGATACTGGTTCGATGCGCTCAATTTGGTCCCCCATGATTTTTTAAAAGAAAGAAAGTTTCAGAAAACACCATGGACCTTGAATTTATAAATTTTCGAGCGAGTTATTCGACTGGACCTTTACACATGTCAACCAAACCCGGGTATGAATTGACGATTAATATTAAATGCAAATTGTGGGGAGAAATTCGCATTGAAACCGACATCACGATCCCACATGCCTCCTCTTGCCTTTTAAACATCCTTTTATCATGATGAATATGATAATGATATAATGTTATACATTAAATCAATAATACTTAACTTCCTTCGTAGTAAACATTTAACATATTGAGATAGTGATGCCAGTGAGAAATTATCGATAGCCTCGGTCCTCGACCTGAGTTTTAATTAATTACAATTTACCTATTCATGACACATGTAAAGTGTGCCGCTAGAGATTTAATCGGTACCCTCATAGTTAATAAATGTCTTATAAATTTTAATTCTTGGTGACGTTATATTTTCTACCATGAAGGTCCAAGAAATGAGATATTTAATACATATGGAAAAGTCTTATTTCATAAAAGCGGCATATTTAATAAATATGGAAAAGACTTATTTCATGAAAGTGACATATTTAATAAATATGGAAAAGACTTATTTCATAAAAGTGACATATTTAATAAATATGTATATTCAAAAGTTACTAAGCTTTATGAAAATGGCACTTGCCTGCAAAATATATTGAAATGGCCATCATTGCATTCAATGATAAAATTTGAAGGGCTCCCCATACTTTAATTTGACTGGATAGGTTAAGCTTTACTCGTCGTAAATGAGATATTAGAAAACACATTTCCCTTCAACAGAAAAAAAATGAAAATGTTAATTTTCTTTCAATATATATCTGATTAATTTGATTAAAATAAATATGAAAAAGGTCAAAATTATGAAATATATAACATCTAATAATAATTTTGAAAACTCTATATAAATGTGAAAACACTATATTTCATTAGTAATGACATCAACAATTTTGAATTCTATTTAAAAACAACATTTTCGTTAGTTATTATATATAATTTATATTATGCATATATATATATATATATATAATATTTATATCATAATATATATATTGGAATTTGGGATGGTCTCGAAATCATTAAATATAGAAGAGCCTTAAATATATGCTGTCGCCAATCTTTTCGAGCGCGTGAAGGGCCTTGTTTTTTGCCTATTTATCCTGGGTCGATTTTTTTTTCATTTTCATCTGTTTTATCGGTGAGAACCTATGGATTCCCCTCAAGTTCCCATGCTATCTTTATTTTGAAATAAAAGGGAACTGGCTTTCAGGTCGTCTATATCCGATAATCATCTGCGGCGGATCTTTAAAATTGGTAATGGTAGCAATTTGGAGGTAATTAAATTGGTTTTGGGGGAAAATATATATGTTTGAGGATGGATGGTGTAGGGTTGATAGTAGTGTGGCCTCATTTTTTATTTAAAATATTATGATAATTGAGCCATCGAAGTTTGATGTGGTCAACGTTGCTCTCCGCTGGGTTTGACCGTATTTCTACGAAAATTTGGTTACAGAAGTGCAAAAGTGTAATGTTACTTTCTGGGTAGCAGGGGAGGAGGTGAAGATTTGGGGTGGTGTGGATTTGAGTGTCATCAGGAAACTTGAACGTTGCCATGGGGAGCTAATGGCCTTCATAGAGAAGCTGGCGGTGTTCAGTCATGACAAGAATACTGGAAGGATGCGCTTAAAACTCCCTAATTTGGCTGCCCTCAATTCTTCCATCGAGCTAGTGCCACTTTGGTGGATGAAAATATGTGAAACTGTAAGGGAATCTTATAATCATCTTTAATGCAGATGGGCCAATGAAGTTGTTTCTCAAGACTCTGAGGAGGGTGTGGTTGAGACAGGGATCTCCAGTTGTATTTTTTTTGTGTCTTCTGATTCAAGGGATTAATCTAAATATATGTTGTAATGTCTATAATATAGTATAACTATAGTATTCCTTCATTCTAGCTGGATTTTTCTCGATATACCTAGCAGTCATGATTGACGAAGTTTTTTACATCTTCATATTGTATCTGAGGTTTGACCTCTCTCTTTTGTAAAGGGAACAAGACCCTTTAACCCGCTTTACTAATAAAAAACAAGGCCATGATATGGCTAATATTGTCAAAGTTTGAGGTATTTGAGTGGAAGCTATGGGACAAAAATATTGTATATGTTAAGGAGTTACACTGGTGTAATTGCAGTTTTGCTTGCAAATTCCCCAAACATGTTTAGTAAAATTGCTAAAATTAGTTTGTAAAATTGTTGAAATTAGTAAAATTTTCTATACCTCCATTTTTTTTGCACAATGAGAAATAAAGGGCCCAACCAATATAATTGAAACAAAAATAATAATTTACACTTGAATCTTTAGTTAAATGGTATCTAAATACACATGGCATTATTTGGTTGGTTTTTGTGAAAGTGATTATTTGTTGGTGTGAAGACTATATTACTACCTTCAGTAGTATAAAAAATAATAATATATATTGTACTTAAATTATATTATTTCATCCATGTGGCATGGGCAAAAGCGGGGGTGATAGCTTTTTAATTTATTGAAAACTTTAAATTAATTTAAGAAAGAAATAATCTAATTTAAGAAGTCAATAATGTAAACACTATATAAATGTGAAAACACTATATATATATATATATATATATATATATATATATTTGATGTTTAAACATTTTTTTACCGAAGCTATGAACCAAAGGGTTAAGGGACCCCACCCTTACAACTATACTCTGAAAAAAATTGAACATAAACCAACAACACAAGGCCCCACTGAATGGCCCACACGAAGAAGAAGGAAACACCATTTGAACAAACAAAAGTGGCTTCAAGACAACAAATACACATGGGCACAAAACCAAAAAAAACAAGCTAGAAAAGTGTATTAATCCTCATCCGAAATAACTTCCTCCTCTTGAAATGACCCGACCATCACCATCATAAATGTCGCCTTCTAGCTACTTGGCCTTACCTAGTATAAGAAAAAAGGCTTCACTAATATTATCCCAAAACTCATTGAGGTGGTCAATGGCCGAGTCGATAGGTGAATGGGCATCGGTGAGATCCAGAGGAGGTAATCTATAAGGGTTCTGGACTACCATGCTAGAACAGAACATGAACAACCTCTGCATACAGTAGAAACTCCCTATAGCGCTTGCCTCGAGCCAATATTCCCCACGCTCGGTGCCATTCACCTGAGCATCCACCTCCTCCAACCATAGCAGAATGTCTGGGATGTGACACTTGTCCATTTCTTCACACAAACTGACTTGATGGATAAGGTAAATAAAGAACTCTGCGACAACCATGACATCCATTTTGATCGAATGTAGCAAGAGGTAATTAGAAATGAATGTTGCAACAAGTTCATAGTTGACTCTGGCCATTGTGAGAGTCCTACATATAGGAATCTCTTATCACACGCTCAATGGCCTTGGCCTCAAGAAAAAAATCATAGCAAAACACCTCTTGAAGTTGCCTATGGGAAATGGCCAAAGTAAATGCAATTTCCCTTCTCTCCCCGCACAGAGCAACGAAAGGAAACCCCAAAAAAACCATTTTCTCACCAGCCCAAAAACATGAACAAACAGAGGTAGGGAGAGAGAGGAATACGAGCGGCCACCAATAATAAAGGCCCAAAGTGTGGCACATGCCACCATTAATTCTTCAAGCTTTGTGTTTGCCACCCATCATAAATGATAATATCTTCCAAGTCATGCCAATCTTCTATATTATTATAAATTAATTCAACTCTCGAGCCATCAATTGCCTCATTTTTGATAGTGCTTACTTTGCAAAACTTGAGGGGGGTTAGATTTGATAGTCACCCCTACCCGTCAAGAATTTTTTTACGGTTTCTTAAATAATATTAGCTTGCACATGATGTTTACTTTTCAATTTTTCCTATTATCTTATAAGCATATGTTAATATATCTAAAAAACACTAAGTTGTCATAATATTGTAGATACATTTATATTGAAACCCATAACCATCAAATCAAATGATTTCAATATAATGCATAGAATAATTTAGCATTAAAAATTATGATATAAAATTTGATAGTAACAACAATAATAATATCAAAAATAGGACGATAAAATTCCAATTTAAACAAGCAATAAAAATATTTAAATAGTTTTACAAATTTGAGTAAACTAGAACATGTTGGATTCCCATTTTGTTTGTTTCAAATACCTATGATTTAATAGTATGGTCTTTGCATACTTTTTATATTTAATGGAACATATGTTTAATATCTTAAACTTAAGTTATACCAATTAGAATTATATTCTCTAATCCATACAATGTTGTAAATGCACATTTCTATTGAATATAGTTTTACCTTGTTGCTTGCTAAAACGTTGAAAATAAACATGTATATTTAATTCATTTCTACCATTACTATGTGGGATCGAGATGGTGTTTACAATAACATGTTATTCAATTGAATTGTGAGAAACATTGCTTTTAAATAAAAAAGAAACAAAAAAAGGAAAGTAATGCATTAAAACTTCTTACCAGGGATTATGTTGTAGAAGAAATTGATTTTTATCCCATCCTCCTCATTGAACTTGACCTAAGATATATGAATTCACAGTTGAATCAGTGCTGAACATGATCACTACAAGAATAATGTCGCCTCCCCTCTCTCCATCTTTTTCTTTTGTACTTAAAAGTCTTTCTTGAAAACATCTTATTCCCAAATAATAATTTAGCTATAGATAATAGAAGTTAAGCGCAACTATAACTCTAACAAAAAAAATTAACTACTTTTAAGTTCTTATAGTTTAGAAGCTTATGGGCATTTTGATATTCTACCATTTTTCTCATCTTCTTTACGATGGGTCTGAGTGAGGCCCTAAATGTTAATAGTAGAAGTGTATTTCTTATTAGAATTTTAACTACTGTGATGCGTTTTAAGTGACGCTATAATATTTTTGAATAATTTGATGATGGGTTTCAAGATTTTTTCTAGGATTTTTGATCAATGAGATATTGGGTTTCAATTTTTGAGTAATTTGACAATGAGTTTCAGGGTTCAAAAAATAAAACTAATGATTTAAAACTTCTTACCAAGGATTTTGCTGTAAAATAAATTGATATTTATCATGTGCTCTTCACTGATATTCACCTGATCTCTATGAATTCTTAGTCAAATCAATTAATCCGAACCTCAGAGGTTTCCTTCAATGGCTCCACTCTTAAATTCTTTATCTGTTCCAAGTAGGCATCAAATTTAATCCCTAAAATAAATGATATAAAAGACCCAAATGACAGGCTGAGGAAATTGGTTTATTTGGAAATTGAGAGATAGGTGTTAGATTTTGAACTTACATGTTTAATTTTTTAGGGGAAAAAAGAGAGTTTACAAAATTCCTAAGAGACGTAACATTTTTATCTAAAAGGTGGTGTTTTAAATATGTAAGCTTGTGAAAAAAACGTTTTCAAGTTTAATTTTTCTTTAATGAATAGATTTGTTAATTTGTATCATCTATACATCTAGCTTTTTGAAACTTCTATCTAATTATTAGGAAATTAAAATTATTTTGTTTAACCCTAAGCAGGGTGCCAACATCTAAACCTAACAAAATATGGGGTTTGTATTTGGGATGCATATTCCACTTAGTTTAATTCTTATCAAATGCCATCCTTCTATACAATATCAAAGACATCACTTCAAATTTATATATATTTTTTCTAGCCAGGAAAATGTAAGTGTAGTGCAATGTGTCTATACCATATATGTTAATGCTTCAATGAATGCTATAAAAAAATGCGCAATTTATTTGTAATACTTTTAATGATCACTAAAACACTAGGTTAATTATGTATGTGTAGAAAATTCAAATTCACACACTACAACAAAAGGGGTATTTAGAGACATTAATTAGAGGAAAAACTATATTTATATTTCTAAATACCATCCTCAAATCTTACCCCTTATAAAATTTTATATTAAATAAATATATCTTCTCCCAAGATCAAGGCGAATCATACTATGATGTTAATAACACTATTAATTATTGTAGGATATTTCAATCACAATTGATCTTCAACACCTTACATGGATACTTGAATCTTGAATGGCTAGCAAATATTCACTAATTTACTTCTTTTCATTTCTCCTCCTATATGCCTATCGACCTCTCACAAGAACCTACAGATGCTTTTACTAGTCTATCTTATTAGAAATTAATTCAACTCCTAGGCCATCAATTGCTTCGTTAGCTAAATGATAGGTCCAATTCCAATGTACATGACCAAAAAATTAACAATGAACAATTAATCCCAAACCCAAAATTATAATTCATCCCACCTAAATCCGGGAGATTCACGTCCGTTGAGGCACGAAAAAAATAAATCCACAAAATTCTTCCACGTGGCATGGGAAAAAGTGGGGGTTTATTATTTAAAATGTTTCAACGACCCCGAAAAATTTAAACTATCAAGTCATTAAATGCAAACACCTGTCACCGCAGACCGAAACTTTATTATTGAATTGGTTCATTCCGCGGGCTTAGAGTTTGGGGAATGCCTTTTCCTCGAGGAGGCCTAGAATCTTGCCATGTGGCCATCTTATAAGTGAAAATTGTCATCCAATGAATGGAATTTGATTAATGACTAGATTTGACATCTACAAAGTACGGTGAAAGACCTAATTGTTTATAGTGATGTTGACAATTGAAACTCTATTTCTGGAAGGCATACTGCACCGGAAGGAAGAATAGATTCATAGAAGTTACGAACCGTGTAACACTCAAAAATTTCATATTTTTGAGTAAGTTTCATCTTGCATTCCAGTCTTGATTCTTTAAATATTATCTTTTTTATAAGTAGCCCTGTATAAGCCTTCACTTTCAAATATTTTAATATAAGGGTTGAGAAATTAGGGTTGAGGGTTTACAAAATCTAAAATTCTAAGCATGTCTACTTCCACAGGATCCCAAAGTAAAAGTAAAACCCAAATCCCATACACCAAACTGCTTAAAAGTAAAACCTTAGTTTTATTGATGAATATCATGATATTTATGATCTTGTAATCGGCACAAGATATTCACAGCTTAGATACACGTCTGAGACGAAGATGAGGGAAAGTAGAAGTTCAGACCAATCAGGTAGACATAAAGCTTTCGGTTGGATCACATGGGTGTTGGGATTGGGATGCATGATGTTCCACAAGGTTTTCCCCTACTCTGAATTTGTCAATATATGTGCCAAAAATTACGGTGAGACAAAAAAAGTAATTGTTGCAAAGGGAAACAGACAAGAACTTTTGTACATTACAGAGGTAAATCTTGGTAGTGTGTTGGGGTTTGAAAGCAAATATTTAGGAACCATCCACATAAACCTAGAAAAACTTGCTAGAGATTATCATGCCAAAAATAAAATGGAAAGAGATGCATTTTTACGAAAATTAACATTTGATGTAGAGGTACCAAAAGGGAAGGCTCCGTATACAATTAATATATTTAAACCGTGGGTCAAGGATACCATTTCTATACTAGTATTTTTCCTTGGCTTCGATAACGATGAGTCAATGGATAAAACCCTCCTGGAAATGGTATAGAATATCCATTTCGTTAATCCACCTTGTCAATACAAATTTGTTGGGTACATTACAGAATCTATGCATAAACAATTATTAACAATCAAAAAAGGCTCCAGAACTAAGACATTTAGGTTCACTGCCTACTTGTGTTATATAATTCTATGGTGGTTTGTTGGATGGTTTGAAAAAAACAAACTTGCAATTGAGCTCCAACAAGAAGTCGTGCATCCATTAACTGAGTGGGCCCCCAAGATAAGGATGTATGATAATAGAGGGGACTATAGTCAATTTGTAGATTATTTTTGGATTCCAGTGTATGAAGCATTTACAAAAAGTAAAATGCCTAGATTTCCTATGAAATGTAGAGATTGCATTCAACTGGGATCATAAATACATTTAGCAGACTGGTAATTCACAGAGGATTATACTATGCTAAGGTTTTATGGATCAAGAGTACAACCTTAAAAATTGCTAAAACATGTGACAGAGAGATTTTTTGCCTTGGAATATATACGGTAGATGGAAAGCATTAATAATATCTATTTTGTTTCTCAGCAAAAGAAGAGCATATTCCCTTTCTCACTATTCTCATGTGGAGGGTTTGTATTTGAAAGAAAAGAATTATATGTGGCACATGAAATCTTACAGATTTTTAAGTTTAATGTTGACTCTCATTGGGTGTATGACCCATGTGAGCTGATTAAAGCAAGGGTAGTAGTGAACAAGAACTCTGCCACTAAAATTCAACATGAAAACAAACCCTTGCTAGAAAAATTGAAAAACAAGAACTCTTGGGATGAAGTACAAATATCAATGAATGAAATTTTTTTTGAGTAAGGAATTAGTTCTCAAGAGTTGTCAAAACAAATTTTTGGATTACCTGAGCCTCCACAAAAAAGGCAGAGGATTTTCAATCTACAAAACCTAATAAAAAGTAATCTAAAATCATGCCAAAGGCATTAAAACAAGAATTGAAAGATAGAAATTGGACAAGGTCAAAAATTATTGCCTTTTGGTCTATGAGGCAGGACCAAGGCCATTAAAAATATGTAGAAGACTATGATTCTATTCCAGAAGATGCATATTTCAGAAAATTATGGAATAAAGAGCATCCTCGAGAGGAAAGTAGTGATGATGACACTACCTCTGAGGAATTTAACAATCCCCCTAGCAGTAGCACATATAAACCAAGTCTTGATGAAGGTTTGAAAGAAATAGATACTGCAAGAGTAGTTATTATTGAAAAGTTTAGTTTTACTGGTGGTGGTTTGGATTCAAGAGGACAAGGCATTTGGCTTCCACCAGAGGTACAGTCTAGAAAAGTCTTCGACAGGTTAGGCCTTCGAGATTGACCTTTGGAGAAAGGACCACTGCATACTACAACATCTACAAGTGCTAATCCAATGTAATTTACTCCAGATTCAAATCCTCAGCAAACAGTTCAGCCACATTTTGAAAATCCTAGTGGAGAAGTTGGCCATGAATCTGTTACTATTGCTAAGGTTGGCGGTTCTAGCGATGATGGTAGCAGTCAATAGAGTGTTGGAAACTTAAAGAGGGCAATAGAGATAGTTGAAGTTGCTAGGGCTATTGTCCAACAAGGAAGCGAGAAGAGGAAGAGGACAGAGGCAAACACAGGTACAATTAATCTTGGCTCAAGGCAACTATTTATATAAGGCAATACCACTGCCACCCCTAAACAAACTACCATTCGACAAGGAAATTATCCCCAAACTTCAATTAATGATTCTCCATTAAAGGTGGAGCAGTTCACTCCTACGAACACCTCAAGTTTCGATTATCGAGCTGAGTTTTCCAATAAATCAGAAAGAGATAAAAAAAATAAGAAGCAAATTCTACAAGCTACTGGAACTTCAGATCCAACCACAATGATGGTATTTCCTACATATAGCCCAAGGACAGATACACTGGAATACATGTATGATGTGCCCAAAGTTTTAAAACTAGAGAATGAAGTGCTTCACACTAACTATGATGTGACCTCCCTTCAAATGGATCTTAAGGCAATGGAACCTTCTAAAAAATTAATGTATCAAAAAGGAACAATGATGTGGTTTACACAGCATTACTAAAGGCAGAGAGGGAGAACAATAAGTTGAATAATAATATTCAAAAGTTAGAGGCAGACCTGAAAAATGAGAAAGTAAAAGGAAAAGCAACAGTTAATAAGACAAGTGAGTTGGAGAGGAAGATAAAATCATCTACCTCTATGACTACAGTTGCTTTGAATGAACAGGCACATGTAGAACTAGAATATGCGAAGAAAAAGTTACAAGAAACAATGAGTAAGAATAATAGATTACAAAAAACATTGGAAGAATTGAAAGAGACTATGAAGGAAGAGAAAGAAAAGGTCAAAAAATGGGAACAAGAATTTGCGAAAGCAAAAAAGGAAATAGAGTCTTCCAACATCAAACTATCTAGATTTCAAGAGAGCCAAGATGATGAGAAAAAAAAAAAGAAATATTGCAATAGGAATTGGCGAAAGTAAAAAAGGAAATAGAGTCTTCCAACATAAAACTATCTAGATTTCATAAAAAGGCATTTATTAATATGACAAATAATGTTTGGGGGCAAATAAACCAAAAAATGATGATTTGATTAGATTGTTTGTATTCATGACTGATCTAGAGATAATATTTGATAAGCTCTATGAATACGTAATAGATATCAGAAAAGTGATGCCTTGAAGAGAGGATACATCAAAGAATTTTTTTGAATCTATCTACAAATTCAGTGAGACATAACTGACATCCAGAGGAATTTAGAACCGGTTCGATGCCTTAATAAAGGTATCATCTATCATTCATAAGTGTGTGATGCTAAGCGAAGCACAAGAATTGTTGAATAAGTGTTAAAGAATATTACAGGAGCTACATAGAAAGGTACATGAGTTCACAAAGCTTGGTTTACCAATGCCTTTTGACAATACATGCCAATTCATTAAGAAGGATGCATTCCAAAAGAAGATGAAAGAAAAAATGACTCAAGAGAAGGACCGAATTCATGAGAAGCTAGATGAGAATTTTTTTTTGACTCTGTTAAACCATTGATAACCTTTTCAGTAAGTTTACATTCAACAGTAAAGGAAAGCTCCAATATCAGTTATGAATTGCTAACAAAGTTACATGTCAGTCACTCTGATTTACAACAAATTGTAATTCCAACAGATGAAGAGTGGAGCATGCTACAAAAGATGATATAATTTTTTTAAGTTGTGGAGCTTAATTCCAAGTTGAAGTGGAAGTTTGGTTTTGTTGTTTCTATTATTTGGGAGGAAATCATGGTCATGGATAAAAATAGTAAATTGTCTTATTAATAGACTAGAGTTATTTTTATGTTTATTGTATTAATAAACATGTGATATTTAGGTTGCTTGTGGTTGAAGCAAACTTTTACAAAGAGGTGAAAAAATTATATATATGTGAGTTATTTTTAAAATTTTACAGATAGCCAACCAACCACGGTGTATGCTTTCTATAAAAGAGATCAATAACATTGTATGTGAAATATATTAAATACTCATTAAAACATGACTTTGTAATGTTTTTGCAATCAAAATGGAAATGGAATCAATATGATTACCTTTAGGCACATGTTTGGGGTGAGTGTTAATCCTTGTTTGAGATTAAGAACAATGTACTAAATATTTGAATATATTAATTATTATATGAACATCCATATCATGGGATATCCACCAATGGAAGCTTCAAACTTGATGGACCTAGATCATCTCTATTATTTGATTCACCAGATCTCTGAGATCGACTATCTCTTTCTTGACAGTCAACTATTGCAATAAGGTCATCTTTTGTATTTGTGCCATTATTTTCATCCCCTCTCCTTTGAGTAATCAACTTCCATACTGCCAGAGCCATGTCGTAGGGAAAATTATCCACTTCGTACCATGATGTATAAATTCTCAAACAATTTTCCAAAAAAAATTCAAGCTTGTTTCACAATTTTGACTTTATAAAGGCCAAGGCACTGAAAATTCTCTCATCTTCAACTAAACCCAAAATCATTATTTGACATAGATCAGCTAATGAGAAAAACTTGGACATGGTTTTCTATAAAATAGTAATCACCCCAACATTTTTCCATAGTTGGGTTATTGCTCTACACTATAAGGGATTATCCAAATCTTTGAATTGTTGTATTATTGTAGTGGAAAATTCATGAGATTGAGCACTCAAACTATCCTTGCTTAAAATACCTACAACATTCATTCCATTGATATCAACATGGTTACAAAAATGTTGAATCAATGTATTCAACCTCTTGAAGTAGTCTTCCTGCTTATGTATTTGATTTTGGACAGGATTCCAAAAGGTCATATTTACTATAACCATTACTTCAAGTAAAGCATCCCTTCTGAATCGCTCCCTTATTTATTATAGTAGGGACACTACAATTTCTCTTAATCTCACCCTTGATGATGATACGATGTTATAAAACAACAACCCAGTGACTTTTACCTCCTCAACCTTACTGACTACTACTTTAAACAAGTACATTGATATCTCATATCCACGTACAGAAGAACATACTTCCCCAAACAAGTTGAGATTTAGAAAGCTACTTACATTTCCAATATTTATCAAATCATTCCAACCATCAAACGTTGGACCTGTAAAATCAATTTCATTGAGATACAAATATTCTATTGTCATACAAACTCGTTTCCTCAAACTTAAAAAATCAACAATATAGATAGTTCTTTCATGTGCTTTTTTAATTAAATGACACATTTTTTCCAACATGGGAAAGAGACCACACAACATCAGCAATGAATCTATATCATTCAAATGATGTATCAAATCTTGGGCCTTTTCTACTACCATGTGATTCTACCACATCACTCCTAATAAGGATTGATACTCTTTGCACACCCTACAAACCGGTTGGTACAATGAGATCCACTTGGTGTCGACATATTTTAATAGTTTATGCCCATTTTTATTCCTTCTGAAAATATTTGGAATTCCACGAACCTTTTAAGACTACGACAGAAATAAGCATGCACCTCTCGGAAAAGGTCTTCAAATTTTGTTATAGGTTTAAATTTGCCAACTATTCTGTAAGCTAGGTTCATTCTATGAGCCATACAATGAATGGAAATCATATAAGGGAAATGGGATGTTTTGAATCTTACACATAGGACATTACAATGACCTTTCATTACAAATTCCCCATATGCCCCGACACATACTAGCTTTGATGCAATTTCAGCATCATCCATGTTACCGATCTCCTTAAAAAAAATTATCACCAACTCACAAATGTTTTCAGCATTGGATTTCTCTCTCATCTTGTGAATTACAAGTAAGTTAGGATGTCTCACAGAATTATTGATTGTATACACATGCATAAGGACCTAGGAAGTATTATCTACTGCTATAACATCATCAATAGACAAAGATATGTATCATGCAGACTTCAATTTCTCTTTCAAGTATTATTTCTCAACCATAGCTAGGAATTTTTCCCAATCCTAACCACTACTTTCTGACCAGTGAGAATGAGGAAAGTGTGGGACACCAAGGAAAGATAAAAATATTCTTTTATTCAGGAAAATATGTTATAGGATGACCTCTTTTCAAAATGTGAAAAACAGTAGCTATCTGAACTATTTTACCCAAAAGACTATTTTGAACGATATTTTTGAATTCAGAGGTAATTGTCATTCCATTCCCTGCAACTATTCTTTCATTTTTCTTGTTCTCTTAGAATTATTTTTCATACCTAATATGAAAACAATCATCTACAGTTTTCCATCTGGAAACATTCTTCTCAACGCCATCTACAATTATCTTTTCATATATCTTTCCTACATGCTTCTCAATAGTATCCAACTTAAGTTGCATTGTCTTGTCCCTGCCCAATTTCTAGCTACAAATTGTGCATTTCCATTCTTTGCGAGGTTCAGATTTATTCTCATTTTCAACAGGTTCAATAAATGGAAACTTAGAAACCCACTCTAACCTGAAACTCCTTCCCAAGTCCCATTTTCTTTCCTTTCTCTTTCTTACAGAAATAGGTGTCCGTTGAGTATTTGCCTTGGTGGAATTTATACTTCGTTGATTGACATTGCCAATATTATCACCTTAAACATTCACTTGGGCACTGACAAGTGATGCAGTGTCATCTTCATTCAATTGGGCAGGTGGTACAATGTCAAACTCAACATCATTTAATGGAATGTCTTCTAGGGGAGGCATTTCATTGTTGTTGTCATTGACAACATAAAAAAAATAAAAAATGAACACATTATCATTCTTAGTTTTATTTTGAATGTACTCATTATCACTTGATTATGATGGTCCTGCTGGAGAAGGATGGGTTTCCTTAGATGCTTTTAAAAATTAAGATGCTATTTTTTGAAGGCCAATACCACTACCAGGAGGGGTTGGAATAACATTTTTTCCTAAGGCCGAGCTTCTCTTTTTAGGAGCCATTTTTCAAAATCAATGAATCCTGTAGAATTGAAAGAAAAAAAGATACAACATGTTATACTAAATGATATTGATATGTGCACAAACATCTCAACATGAGAAATATGTATTAAAAAAACATTATGTTGTGTCACTTAACATGTACTACTTTTTGCAAGAGTGTTACATTAGTATAATAATAATTAGAGCATACATCAAGCAAACTGAAGATGTATCAGAGGTTTGCGAAGAGACCAAATAATTTAAAATTTTAAAAGATTTGTCAAGAAACCAAAAACACTCTAATGATAAGACACTCTAGTGAGAAAAAGTCTCTTTTGTAGCTAATCAAACATGAAATAGGTGATCTCAGGGTTTGTACTCAATTTGAAATCAAGGTATAGTATGTATTTTCTCCTGAAGGACTCTAACTTCATATGATTCATCCAAGGTATGATATGTCTATTTAGTTGATTAATGAAGGAGTCTCAATGACCAAGCTTTTTCATAATGTATAGAGGTTTGTGGTGTTGTATAGAGGTTCTAAATGTTGTCATCAAGCCAAATAAGGTGTGCATCTTCTCATGAAGAAATTATTGATTCATCAGAGGTATGAGGTCTGTCATAATCCAATTACCAAGAGTGTTCATCATTTCAAAGTAGCTGAGACAGAATATATGGTCTTCCAATATTTTATGTTGAAATTTAAAATTACACTTCAATACTAAAAGAAATTAAAATATTATAAATTGTCATTAGAAGGGATAACTAAAAATATCACTTGTCATGTAAATTATATGTTGGCTACTAATTTAATTTTTATATTTTGTTAAATTTATTTTAATAAATAAAAATTAAATAATAATTAGAGCAACAAAATGCATGCTTTCTAGCTTTCTATTTTCTCTATTAAAAAAAATTGCATTCACTTCACACAAATTATGCAAAAAATCACTAGGAAAAAGGATAAATCTCTAGAAAATAAGAAATTACCTTACTCTTTCTATTTTCAAAAGAGTGATATTCTCTTTTAGCTTTTGCTTGCTTGTAAATCATGTTTGGAATTTGGTAGTTTATTTTCAATACCCTTATTTATTTTATAAATTGCTCATTTAAATATTACTTGTTTTTATAAATGTTTGATTACCAAATGCACAACCTTATGTATGAGTGAAAATTTGTACAAGTGACAAGTGAGTTCAAGTCATAACGAGTTTTGTTGCTCAAAATATTATCAATGTAAATTTATTGTCTAAGACATTGTTTGATAAAAATATTATCTATGCCACGCATTGCCATTCTGCTAGTCTCCTACGAAAATGCCCTCTGGTGAAGGTGAAACTTACAGAATGTACCACATTTTAAATATCCTTCAGGTTTGCTGTGGGATGAGGCAGTGTTAGCAGGAAAGTGAAAAACAATCATGGTATTGGTCGTGGAATAAATGAAAAGTGAAACTGTAGTATACACACACACACACACACACACACATTGCAGAAGAGAGAACACTAAAAAAAAGATTTGAAGAAGATACACTGATAAAGTAAGAAATATATAGAGCAACAACTTGTGGAGATGTCAATGATATATATCATCTCCATAAAGCAAGTTGCTCTATATATTCCTTAGCTTTATCAGTGTATCTTCTTCAAATATTTTTTTAATGTTCTCTCTTCTGTAGTGTGTATACACACACACACATTTTATGTAGAATCTAGATGTATCTAAGATAGGAATACTAGTTATGATTCTCTCCAAGTGAAGGACTATTCTAGATGAAACAAAAAATCATAGTGGTTATGAGGATGAGGATGCTCAGACTTTGTAACAACTTACAAAGGTAGAATCGTAGATAAATCCATGTGATCTGACAAAAAACAAGTCTCAAATATACTAAGGAATCGCCTGTAGTAAGTGCTTCTAGGATGTAAAATTTAACATGCTAGCTGAGTGCTCGGCAAGACCTGGATTTATTTAAAATTTTGTAAGAAAATTGCAATATGCTGATTCGCTAAATCCCTTTATACTACTTTGTAAATACATAAATTAGAAAATAACGAGAGAACATCACCTCTGTGTATATATCGAGAAAATTTTGGGAACGTTTTATTGGCTAAATAAGGTTCTGTAGATTTCTTAGTGAAACATTAATGTTTTCAAATCCTGGTGCATCAATTTCTTGGTAAAAAATTAATGTTTTCAAATCCCGACGCGTCAATTTATTTGTGAAACATTAATGTTTTCAAATCCCTGTGCATTGATTTCTTAGCGAAACATTAATGTTTTCAAATCCATGTGCGTGGATTTCTTGGTGATACATTAACATTTTTAAATATCGACACGGTGATCACACAATGATTTAATATTAAAAATATAAATTGGGATTGGAAATTCCTTAGTGATTCAGATGGGATAGATGACTGTTTATGGGATATTTGGGCAAAACTTGGGAACTACCATTGTAGTACTATTTTCCAAAATTAAAATTCCAGAATTCTACTATTTTCCAAACTATGAATATTCACCGCTAAAATTTTCCCTGTTCTTGGTTGCTTATAATTTTCTGATCTATTTCACAACCAACTCATAGTCACCTTTCACAATAAGGTCCTTAATTCCATACCTCCAAGAAATTCTTTAGCCAAGAAAGAGTGCTTCATATTATACTATGTTGCTAGTGCACTCAAAACTTAACTTAAAAGAAAAACTAAAAGAGCTATGGCTTAGTGAAATTAACACAACACCAACTCCGTTTCCAAGGCTAGAGAATGCTTCATCAAAGGACATAGTCCATGGAGCAGTAGGGTCCTCCACCTAGGCATTCATATCAAGGCACTAAATTATCATCAAAATTATAAGAAACCATAAAGTTATCCATAAATACATCAGTAAATAACACCTCATATGAAGCATTCATACGGGTTTTCAATTAAGTGCAAAATTTTAACCTCCCTGTGCATTTTTACTAGCTTCCCCTCTAAAGGCATAGCGTGACACAAGGCATGTCCCATCTTCACACTTCCTCCCCACAATGTGCTACCCCATTTTATTGACAAAAACATTCCCCACTTAGTTATCCATGTCTACATAAGTAAATAACACCTCATACGAAGCATTCATAAAGCCTTCAATATAGTGAAACATGTTATCATCCCTTTGCAGCGTTACCAGCTTCCCATCCAAAGGTATAATGGAAAAATACATGTCCATATGCACACTTCCTCCTATACTTTCTACCCATTTATTTACAACAACATTCCCCACTTAGTAGGTAAATCAACAATAATGACATTCATTGTCAAGAACTTACCAAGATAACCTGCAAGGTGTACAACCAAACCTCTAACATAATCAACCACAAGTACCTCTCTAGAATCCATGACATAACATTTCCCAAAACCATTAGTTTTCTTAATATCCAATTCATTCATGATTGCCAATGGCATGATATTACATGAAACACCATAATAAAACATACAATTGTGTAGAAGCCAACCATTGACTATAAGTGTGGTGAAGAAAGGATCCACATCTAATTGAATTTCCATACAAGGGAGATACACAAATATATTTTCAAGGGATGGTTTCATAACTTCCTGAAAACTCTTCGACTTAATTTTTAACACCAATAGGAGGAATTACTTTGCTGAAAAGTAGTACCCTTCTTAGTAGCAACAACTTCCTTATTGAATCTTGGATATTCAAATGCACTTTGTCCCTATGCTTAAGGGATCCCATAGAAACTCCACCAAAGTGAGTGATAAATTTTCAATTGGATTATAATTAAGGGCCATATCACAAACATTATATTTAGCTATGGATGTATTGAGCAGGAAGAGTAAATATCTTCTCAGATGGGATAAAATCCTTCAGTGTAGGATTAGTGGGAGGGGTACTCTCGCCTGGGTTATTAGCGGTGTTTTTTTCATGGACACAATTTTTCTTCAGAATATCTTTGGGAACATTATTTAGGGGTAAGAATTTTATAGTTAGGTGCTAGGGAAAGTCCCTTTATATCTACTTGTTCCTAAAATTATATTCCTTCTCTTCGGAAAACAATTATTATTTATTAACTGAATCCATGTATTCCTTAGAAGGGACTTACCCATCATATTTATTTATCATTAAACACCTTAAATACTCAAAATCATGATTAGTAAATTCAAAATATTATGTCATATCAATTTTTGCATTAACTTTGAAAGGAAGAGAAGACACCTTACTTACACATGCCAAAAAAATCATTAACAATTTTAACACAAAGGATCTCAATAGAAGATGTACCTTGATCTAAGTATTCTTGATGCTCAAGAACACATACATGACCAAAGTTAGACTCAATAACATCATCATCAATGGTTGACTACCCCATAAGGGGCATGAGGTAACACACATCTACCACACCATTCAATGGTGTATTCCTCTTCTACAAAAAAAACTCGTGCTACTAACAGATCCAAAACTGATTTGTTGTCTCTAAACTGATGATGTTTATCAATATGACCCATAGGAATTTTCCCTCTGTCATCAACCCTGACATTGTTTATCAATATCGTCCATAGGCCTCTTGCCTCTATCATCAGCCCTGTGGTATCCTTTACAATTATTTCCAAATATATTTTCCCCCCTGATTTTGATGTTAATTTTGTAAATTCTTGTCTTAAAAGTTTGGGAGTTTTGTCCCATAAGTAATAAGCATCAATTTTTTCAAATGCATCAAAATACTTAATAAGACAAGATTCATCACTATGTCTTAAATTATTTGTAAACCTTGTAAATGTCTTATTGAATCTAGTTTTAAAGTCTTGTACACACTCATTAGGGTTCTTTTTATATTTTTAAATTTTGACAATAGAAATTCAGGATCAATCTTATCACCATACTTAATCCTAAATGCATTTCTCATGTCTTCCCAAAAATCAATTGATATTTGAGGCAATGAGTTAAACCATTCCCTAGGATCTTCCTCTAATGAGTGCATAAAAAGCTTTACATAAAAATCTTCATACTCAACCTCATTATCATCAATAATATTATGAAACAATTTAAGGTGTTGATCACCACTGATAACATTGTTACTTTGAAATTTAGGAAATCCATTTCTAATCTCATTTGGTACATCGTTTAGATATCCTTCAATGCCACTAAAAGTTATAGGTCTGAAGGCATTAAATCTAAAGTTAGCACGAGGAGGGGGTCGATCTATATTGTTATTCTGAGTAGATTTTTTTGGGGGGTATCAATCTGGTTCTAAACAGAAGGCCTTTGAATCAAAGGAGTATGGTATATGCTATGAAACTTTATAGAAGCATTTACCTGAAAACCAAAACCTCTATCCTTACTTTTGAATAAATGAGTAGGCTCAAGACACATTGTAACAGATTTGGGAGCATAACTTTGTTGAAACAATGAATGCAAGTGATAATTTGGATTACGTGTTTCAAAGTTGTTAAAGGAGTTGAAATAATCTTCAATTAAAGGGATATCCCAAAACTCATAAGTTTGAACACCCTTACCTCTTTAACACTGGCCTTCCACAAGCTTTCAAACTTTATTTCTTCTACATGGTAATTCTTTCAACTCGAGAATAAGTTTTTTATCCGTATTTGACTTAAATGAAGACCTTAATCCTTCTAGCTTTGCAAATGCAAATTTATCAATAAAATATATTAATCAATACAACATTGGTCTGACCCAAAATTAAGGTTAGAGTCACCAATAGATATTTTCACTCTAGAAATATTTGAATAACTCTAAAAATTGCACTAAATTAATCCATGATCAACATAGAAAAAGTAATAAGATAAAATTTTATAAAACCCTTTAAAAACTGAAGATCCTGAAAAAACCTTGCACCGAGAAAGATAGCTAAGGATGAATAATTGATAAATATTTGTTAAAAATAAAAAATAATCGTGAGAATAGTCTCATAAACAAACTAAGACATTGATGTCCCCTGAAACAATGCCAAAAGTGTGTTGGTTCCCAGTTTTACACTCCAAAGACTTGGTATAACTTCATAAACAAATGGCTTGAAGAATGATAGATGGGGGATGTGTCATTTGTAGCCAGGGATATATCTAACATTTTTTCATCACTAGGTCCTGTAAATGACTAGGAGGCATGTACAAGGGGAATGGATAGATACTGCTACTTTTGGTGCTTCCTGAACCAGGGTGAGAGAACCCGGGGTGTAGCTTGAATGAAGGAGGGATACTGTGATTCAATCTCCTACAGATTGTTTACGGGTCAATCTAAGCCAAGTATATCCATAAATGGAATGTTTACTCAAATATTTGTCACAAAAACATTGCACATAATTAATGAATCAGAGACAAGCTACTAAATACAAATAACATATGATTCACAAACATTATCTCTACGTAAAAAAATACTTAAATGGAATTTGATGATGTTGGAATTCTCATCTTCACAAATCATAACAAATGCATTCATAAACCTTGTAGATTATGAATGCATTTGTTATGATTTGTGAAGATTATAATTCCAACATCATCAAATTCCCTTGAAGTAATTGTTTATATAGAGATGATGTTTGTGAATCATATGTTATTTTTCTATAGTGGTTTGTGTTTGATTGATTAAGTATGTGCAATGTTTATGTGACAACTCTTTGAGTAAACATTACATTTATGGGCATACTTGGATCATATTGACACTCAAACAATCTGTAGGAGATTGAATCATAATATCCCTCCTTCATTAAAGACACACCTTGGGTTCTCTCACCCTGGTTTAGGTAGAGCCAAAAATAGTAGGAGTTATCCATTTCCCTTGTACGTGCCTCCTAGTCATTTCTAGGACGTAGTGATGAAAGAATGTTAGATATATCCTTGGCTACAAATGACACATCCCCCATCTATCATTATTCAAGCCATTTGTTTTTGAATTTCTACTGAGTCTCTGGGGTGTAAAAATGGGAACCAATACACTTTACAAAAGATCCTTTCCCAAATTTAGATCACTGCCACATATCCTATATTAAGTGAATATGTTCTAAAACCCTAACCTTAGCTGTCTATATTCACTTTCAGAAGTTGTGTTTGTTTGAATACCATACTTACATAACTTAGGACTATTATATTTATTGTTATAGATTATATTTTACAAACTCATTTCAATATCTTAATTACATTAACCTAGTTTTAATATTACATTGAGAATTAACCTATTACATAATCACATCTAGGATGTTCGTCATCATAATCTATGTGTTAAGAAATATATACATTATCAGGTGCAATATCAAGATGAGTAAGTCACAACAAGTCTAAAATCCTATAAATCACCCCTTCATCAATTAATTAACATCTCATAAGCATTAATCCTAATAAATTCTCGTGATCACATTTAACAATATACTGATTATACATCTATATTATCCTACATTCACGTAAATCAGCCAACATTATTCAACAAAAAAACTATATAATGAACCTTCCAAAGGTATAATCACACAACATCTCTCATGCAAGCTTTCTATTTTTAAACACCTTACTGAATCGAGAAACCCTCTTGATCTAAGAGCTCATCAAATTCAAACATATTTCCAATTTGGGAAAAATTCTAACATCATCATATCCCTTTCAAACACACTGCTTAAATCTCACACAATTAGTTTTCAAGCATCCACATACATTCAAAGTAAATCCACACAACAAGGTGAAATTTGCATTTACTTATGTTTATGTAAAATAGTTTCTCTTCTTATTGCTTTATCTTTATGTTATTGTTTAAATTGTAGATTAAACAATTCTTGGTGTAAGTTCATATTGTTAACATACACAAATATTATAAGACACCTAATTAAAACTAAGATATAACTCAACGACATAAAAAACTGTATAATACGAGGAATGAAAGACATCTAATAAAATCTAAGAAGATATTCAAAGAAAATAAAATCTGTGTAAGATAAGGAGTACTAAATAAGACATAGGTAAGGAAATCATAATATATGTTGAAGAAGGAAACATCAGAAGGGGTGAATAGAACCATAATAAATGTTTGTGTTGGAATTTCTCAAGATGTAATGCACTACCATCTAATGTCATGACTAAGATGTATAGGGATGGAGCAAATAAATGTGTAAATATTTGTGAGGAAGGCCCAAAGGTCTTACAATCATACTCACAAATAGGAAATGAGACAGTAGGATAGAAATGATACAAATTCATGGTCAACTACCAGAAACATCCATCATGTGGAGTGAAGGGAGTGAATATGAAGAGATACAAAAATCAAGGTGTCATAAGGGTGATACAAGATCCTTAATGAAGATGATAAATTCTAATCAAAAGGAAATGAATAAATGTTTTTGATATCAAAGAGAAAAGGAATCCAAAGGAGTGAGTTGGGATTAGGTCAAGTAGTGTTGTATAAATGTATATCCCAAAGTCATATATTATTATATATGATGATGAATATGATATTAGTTATGAATCCTACTTCCCTATGACATATTCCTCATTCCTCAAGACCCCACTCATGGGTTTATAGGCCTACTATGAGTTTGAAGTACTGGTTTGAGAAATAAGGGGCACTAAATGATAGATATGAGAACTTATACCCCAGTCAAAAAACCTACCACACCCCAAAGGACGTCAAGCCCTGCACTGAGGCCATTTTCAAAGTTTTAGCTTTCAACTAGGGTAGGAGATGTGTCTAATATGATGATATAATGTCTTAAGTGTTTGTGATTGAATTTTATTACTTTTATCATTTCCTTTTTGTTTCCTATCATTGATTTTGCTTTCATAATATGGATTTTAACTTCTCTTTTCTTATTTTAGCTTTTACTTTTCCTCCTCCATACGTATTTGAAATGCTTATCTAATGGGTATGAAAATAAAATACCACAAGAGATCTTACACCTAATTGCTATAAAGGATAACCTAAAAAATCACAATGTTTAGATACTTTTAAACCCATCCTAAAGAAAGAGTGTGATCTCATCTATGACCTAAGTGTGCCTCTAGTGAGAGGAGTGAGATAAGTGAAAGATGCCAAGATGTAAGAGTGTGATAAAATAATGGATAAAATTGATTGATATCATGAGAGAAGTGTGGAAAGATATAGAGAGGATTCATATCTAGCATCAAGGCTTGAAATGAGATGGATCGAGTAGTATAGGAATTGTAAATTGCTAGAGATGTCATGAGAAGGAAGATCAAACCTATGATATATCCATTACAAGCATAATAAATGATATTATCTAATATAATGTAATTTCATAAGTGGATAAACAACATACCAAAAGCTCACGTATGAAGCAAATGGTAGAAATAAATAGAATAAGATGTAAAACAAGTATTGTGTAAAATACGAGTATAAAATATCATAAAAGGATAAACTCTACTAAAAAATCAAGTAAGAAATATATAGTAAAAGTAGATTTGAAGGATGTTACATAGAGTGTATAAATAGTAAAATTAGCATGTAAAGGGGTAGCAAACACATGTGAAATAACCAACCTATAAAATATTACATGATCATATTGGATTATAAGGGGTAGCCATAGTTGTCAAACTAACCAACATGTCTAAACTATAGATGTAAGGGGCAGCCGAAGTTGTTGAGTTACCATCCTATCAAAACTATGGATGTAAGGGGTATCCAAAGTATTGAACTTTTGACCTATTTAATCTAGGTATATAACTAAGTAGTGTAAGAAGTAAAGTGTGAAAAATTAAAATATAGTGATATGGGTATCGAATAAGTGGATGAGGTCAGAAAGGGTGTATAAGATAGTTGGAAACATATTAAATAACCTCATGAACCTATCACTAAATATCATAATACATGTGATTCATGGTGTCCTTAATGTCTTCGAGGGAACAAGATGTATTTTTATGGATATCATGACATGTAACTACCATATATTCTTCCATCCATAGAGATGTCTAAGATAAGATCTCTTGAAACAAGTCCATCAAGGTAGGTGAAAGTTTAGGGACAAGAGGAGGTATCTATACCTCCAAAACAAATATGTGAGGATGTGATCAATCAATTGGTCTATAAAATGCATGTAAATATGAATGTTTCATAAGAGGAAAGCCCAATGTAGGTAATATAGAGGAATTAGTGGTAACCAAGATCTTAACCTGTGGAGGGAGAGGGAAACCATCAATATTATTACTACTACTATTGTTTTGGAGTACCCGATAGCCAGTAGAGGAATGATAACCAATACCATGTCAAGAACAAAAATTATGATGAGAAGAAGAAGGAAAATATGGTTAATGTTTCTAGTTGTCATGAACCTTAACTTCTAACTTCTTTATATGTCATTGATAACCTCAACAAATCCTTTACATCTTGTCCACGTGCCTCATGCCAAGTGTAGTATGACTCAAGTTCATTGAGTGATTATGGAACTATAACTATGTGAGGCATAGGTGAGAGCATAGAGGAAGGAGAGGGAGGATTAATAATAATAGTGTTAGTCAAAGGAGAGATATTGTCACGGATCAAGTTTTGGGTCATAAGGAGGAGTATTTTTTTAAGGTTATGGTATTGGGGTATCAAGGTTATCACCCATCTAATCATCTTCCTTAGGTTCAAGTCCTTCCATATTTGATTTTGTCTTTGAAAGGTGGATGGTAGTATTTCTACGATTGAACGATGACAACAAAGATTCCAGAGAAGATAAAGAAGAGTATAATGATTGTTTATGTTGAAGGATTTTTGCATCCCTGGCTTAGGCATAACCAAACAAGAATGGATCCTTGAGTGAATAGTCATCGTCATATTTATGGGTGGAGATGTAAATAAAGAGAGATACAACAACTATATCACTACATGGTGAATAAAACAACTCCTTAGGATAAGGTAAAGAAGAATATATAGTGATTGAAATTGCAACATTGACCTTCTTACAAGAACAAGGTTGTAAATAAGTGGATAACTGAACAATGTAAAATTAATAGGATCAGTGGTTTTGATTTTAAAATTTATTTCATTTTTATGGTCATCATCTAAGCTGAGGAGGTTAGGTGGTATTCTTCATGATTTTTGGATGTCAAATATATCCTCAAAGGGAATTGACAAGGTACTTGAAGTGTTAATACTATTGAATTATGACACAAGGAAGTTCCTTAAGAGTATGGATTTTATAGACACCACATTGTTGGAATTCCTTAAAGTTCCATAGATTGGTGTCACCTTGAATCTTGAACATAGATCCTAGATAGGTAAACTTGATACATTGACAAGTGGATGATGCAAGTACACACATATGATGTGTTAATGGTCATCTAAGGAGAATATTGTATAAATGAGGAAAATTGAAGATCATGAATTTCACCCTAACGGTTTGAGGAGGCATGATAACAGGTAACCAAATGTAACCCATTGGGGATATTTTCCTTTGGTAGTATCCTTGATAATTTCTACTAGTAGATTTGAGATTTTTGGTAGAGTAACAAAGAGATTTGATGAATTCTAAGGAAGTAACACATGTACCCAAGCCTTCATCAATGAGGGCTCATTTGAATTACACACTACCGATCTTGATTGAGATGAAAAGAGGAGGATCATTTTATCATAAGAGTAGGCTATCTGGAATCACATGATCAATAGGAAAGTGAAGATATAGAGATTGATTAGTGGTTCAATAATTTTGGATAGTAAGCTCTCCATATTACTAAAATATGCTCTCATTCGAACTATGTAAGGGGGATTCATGCCCCGACTCTAGTGGTGATGGTATATTCATTTTGAAGAGATATTTCATGATGTGATTATGATATCGTTTTTTATTAGTTAAAATAAGGGGATTTGAATTAGGAGATTAGAGAGTTATTTCATTAGATTCTAATCCTCCAAATTTGATGACATGGTGGTCAAGACAAGAGGGATTTACAATTGAAATTTGATCTGAAGGGATAAAACCTCAGTTTGGACCAGGATTTTATTTGTTTTCCCTAGTTATATAGTTTCAGTCCTGTTAGGTTCATAGTGGTCAATGTTGTCAAGGTTGATAAAGAAGAAATAGACGGGATCTACCTTGATAGTTGATAAAGGATGACGACATCGGGATAAAAAATGATGACATCAACATTAGACATATTGGTTGAAGATGGTTGATGGATTCAAGAGAAAAAAACGTGAAAGAAAACATTGACCCTATTGGTTGAAGATAGTCGGCGACAATTATTTGAAGAGAATATTTAGGAATTTATTGATGGTGAAGTGGATCTTAGGAAGTTTGGCATATAGGATAGGCTTGGGAAATCTAATGAACCTAGAAGTGAGAAGTGGAGAATGAGGTATCGAAAGTGGAAATCACTCTTTTCATGCCATTCATGTTTACCTCACTCTCAAAAGGCTCAATTTTAGGATTATGTGTGGTTTATAAAATGTCAGAAGAAGAAAAATATTTTCATTTCTTGTTGTTAGGTTGAGGAGTTTCCTCAACCTTAGAATGATTGGTCCAAAGATCAATATATACTTTTAAGATGCTCATTAGATTAATTCATGACATTATGATGGTTAATCCTTTTGGCACAACTATGAGCCATGATTGCTTCCTCTAATAACTTATAGATAATGGCTTCACGGTTGAAGTTAACACTAATAAAAAAATGTAGGTGAAAACCTGAAGATATTTACACTTTTCAAGTGAATGGCCCTAATTGGCATGCCACAAAAAAAGAGATTATCGTTGAACCATGAGGATAAAGGAGATAAGTGAATAGAGGTGAAGTATATAGCCTAGGAAGACATTTCCACAACTATTACATAAACAAGGTTTGATGGTTATTTTTCTGGGAAGAAAGACAATTACCTCCAGGAGAATAAGGAGGGTTTGATTTGACATTATGAATGGTTCTTTGAAAGGAATTGTTAGGATAAGGAATTTCTAAGACATAATAAACTGTAGCATTATGATTCCAAGGTATTAATAATATGTGAATATTATTTTGTGCTTGATATTGAGGTTGATTTTGAAATACTTTGGTTGAGGTTTCTCAAACGTACATATACGATAATCTTAGCTCTCGGCTTGCTTGATTACTTATTCAAAAGTGATGGGAGAAAAGTACCTAACCTTATATTTAAGGTGAGATTAAAATACATTAATTATATAAAAATTATCCTTGCTAAAAGAATGTTTTGTTCGAGTGCAAAGAGATTTCCATAATTAGTTGAAGGATTAGACATTTTCATTATCACCTTGTTTACGATTGATGAATATGTTTAAGTTATTTTGAATAAGTCTTTAGAATAGAATTATTTGAGCAAAATATTGACTAACCCCTTATAGACATGGAATCACACACTTTCTACTTACATCACGCCTCTATCTCATTATCACCTTGTTTGCGATTGATGAATATGTTTAAGTTATTTTCGAATAAGTCTTTAGAATAGAATTATTTGAGTAGAAGATTGACTAACCCATTGTAGACACAAAATCACGCACTTGCTACTTACATCATGCCTCTAAGTATGCCATTATATGCATGATTCATAAGTAGGAAAACTAGACATCAACAACACTTGTTTTTCTTTTACACTGCTTTATCCTTCTTATATTTCTATTCTTTAGTATTTTGGGATGACCACTTTACTTTTAGACATTGGAAAACATGTGACCCAAATTTATATTTTCTGTTATATCTTCTGAGCATCCCGGGTAGTACCACCCATTAGGGACAGGAGCACCCAAATGCTACTGCCCCCTTTGGGTGCTTATATCCCTTTCCCTCCTTTTCTCAAAATTGAAATGCCACATCACTTGTTATCTTTTCTAAATTACTACCTACCACTTTGGGTCCTCCTTTTTAGTTTTGAACAATGAAATTCAAAAAAGGGAATAATATATATATATACATGACTTATTCACTATTATTAGGGGTTGGGAAAATTGGGATATTACTTCCTATCTACTACTTGGTCAAAGAGAAACATTCAAGGATTGCATTTGGGCTGCATTATCCATGGAAAGGGGGAAGTGGAATTAAAGGGAGGATGTGCCTCCAACTGAAAAGTATATAAGTGAGGGGGATTTAATTTTTATTTTTTGGTGTGTGAATAAAGGTGGGCATTCCCCATAATAGGAAATTAGAGTAGAAGATGCGGGGATGGAAGCTAGATCTTTGACTTGAGGGGGGAAAGAGGGTAATTGTGACTGATGTTGATGTTGAGTTACACAATAGGTGGCATCAAAATGGAAAAAATAACCCAAACCAAGAAAAATTATTTTGGAGAAGAGGTATGATGGGTTCATTTTTATTTCTCTTCTTCATTCACTTGTTCTTCAAGAAATCGATGTTTTTGTAGGCTCTAAACGCCTAAACATAATGACATGGTGCATCATACCACATATAAAATGTTACATTCTCAACATTTGATCTTGTAGATGACTGTAAAAAAGAGGGTGTAAGGGTGTATAGTGGTAGACGCCATTTCCACAAATAAATACCTAACTAAAGGATCAAAGTAGTGCTTGATTACAGTTGTGGTTGAGAAGGAGCTACATAGTAATAAACCCCACCAAGTTTTCTTCCTATGGGTTGAATTCATGGTGTTTGATTCAGGTTGTTGTTGAATAGGAAAAACATAATCATCATCGCCCATCAAGTTTTATTCCTATTGGCTGAAGTAATGTATGACATTGATGGTGTTGATACTAGATTTGAAGATAGTTTGTAGGGATTTTAGAGGTGGATCACTAATAAACCTCCCCCTTTTATCACAATTACTAGATTTAAAGGTTTATTGTGGAGATTCTTGATAGCATAAAATGATTGCATTCTTAGATTGGGTATGACTAAACAATAAATGATCATCTACAAATTATTTTTCATTATAGTTAGGGATAGTAAGTTCAATATTAAGAATATATATTACAATATCATTGGGAGGTAAATAAGTATTATCCTTAGGAGTAATTTTGATGGTAGATATGGTCATAGGGATTACATTAGTTGTCTTATTGTGAGATCAAGGCCATAAAAGAAGGGGACAATTGGGAAATGTAATATTTAGGGAGGTTAGAAGTTTTGATTTTGAATGTTCATCATCATATGCATTAAGGAGGATAGGTGGAGTTCTTACCATTAGTTACAAATGTCCACTATATTCTTAGATAGTGTCAAATAAGTAATTAAATTGTTGGTACCCTTGAAAGGGAGCACAATATAGTCCCTCAAGAGTGTGAATTTTGAATATGCATCTTTATTGGAATTGTTAAAAGTTCCATGGGTAACCTAAGTAAGGAAATATTAAACATTAAAAAATAGATGAAGTGACATCATGAATACAATGTGTCCATGATCAACCAATCATTATACTATATGATAGAAGAAACTTAGAGATCACAACTTTTTCTCTAATGATTCAAGGAGGCACAATAATGGGTAAGCGAATATATCCCAATAAGGGCATTAGTATTTGGTCATACAATTGACACATGTTGCAAATGGATTTTAGATTTTTAGTTTAATAACCTAAGGATTTGATGAGTTCAATAAACATGACAATTGTGTTTGACACTTCATTAACTATAGCCCTCTCGACGTGCTCATTGTCTAACTTGATTGAAATGGATAGAGCATGGTCATCAACATGAAACAAGAGTTTGTTCAGGATCATAGATTGTATTACGAATCAAAGGGATAAGGCTTGATTAGTGTTTTGATCAATTTGAATAGATAACTCCTCGCATTGTAGTAGAATACTCTGATCTGAACCATGCGAAGGTTCACCTTTCCCAAAAGCTACTGGTTGAGGGATATTCATGTCAAATATTACCTACTATAAAATTTAGGTTTTACAATGGTGGTTTGAATATGAGGAGTTTCAACTAAAATGATTTCAAAAGGAATGAGAAATCATATTAGACTAGATTTTTAAATTTTTACCCATTTTCTATGTGGTTATCTATTTGCATATGGATTTGCATGCATGCAAATGACATGCAACAGTGTGGGAATGAAGTCCCTCCTCAATGAAGGTGAGGCTGCCTTTATTGAAAACCAAAACTGTATTTACATCTATACATTCAAAATTGTATGTGGGGGGCGGGGGGTTGGAACATCAATGGAAAGAAAAGTGAATGAGGGAGATGGAATGGAATGAAGGAAATGAGTGGAATGGAATGAACTGAAAGAACATGCAAGAGTTAGGTAAAAACAGAGCCTAATATTGCATGAAGAGGAAAGATGAATAACCAACACAAATAAAATAGAGTTTGAGTTAGCCAAACAAGCATGTGTAAAAGGGAAAACACATGAGCAAGTAGATAATCGGAGCTTGATCACTGTGAACTAGAACAACTAATTAATAACGTTGACAATAAGATCAAAGATAATATTTGCATGCAAGATTCAAACATCGAACATCTAATGAACATAAGAACATCAAATGCTACAAGAGACAATGAATGTGACACAAAGTTTGTATTTCATTAACTCCAAAATGTTTTTGACAAAAGAACACAAATTTTCTTCCTGAAACAAAGCTTGCACAAAAGTATTTTCTTCTCCTCTCTCAAAGTCACCTTTACAAATGAGCCCCTCACTTCCTTTTATAACTCAAAAGTTGGTTACAAAGTAGTTATGGTTTTACATGATCATTAAATAAGGCACTTAAGTGACCTTTGACTTTTTCTAACCAACTTTATTAAAAATAAATAAAAATAGAAACCACTTAAGTTAAAAAGTCATAAAATAAATGGGCACACGTGGACCCCACTTAAATGACTTGGACGCACACATAGACATCCTAGTCAACAATGCGCCACCTAGATCAAGACACCTAGGATTAGTGCCTTATCCATTGGGCCAAGAGTCCGCCTATCCCAATCGTATGGGAATGAACTCATTGACCATGCTCCGTAATCCTCCAGATGACAAGAGAGTTGAGCTTAAAACTTGATCAATTCATCCACCTCTTCATTTGAGAAACATCCTGGTGTAAGCAATTTTGTCTTCATTTGTATTCTCATTCAAAATTACATACAATTCTCCACATGCTTTGAATACCTTTCCATGGTGAATTCTTCATTTTTCACGAGATCGAAGTCGTTACGCCACCTTGGCTTGTCAAAATCCAACTCTTAATCTTTTGTCATTAAGAAGATTTTCAAGAGCCAAAATTACAACTCACCTCCTAGAGTTATATCTTTTGTCTTTGTCTCCATTCTGAAGTGTTGGCATTTTGATTCACTCACGATCGTCCAATTCAAGAACCAAACAACTTAAAGATTGGCCGATGAAGTATTGTGCACGCTGCTAACTGAGAGCTAACAGGGACACGCTTGAATGATGTGGCTTTGCTTGATGATCCGCACAATTGCACCTGTCATTGGTCTTAGTTTGTCGATAAATAGATCCGCCACAATGATCAAGTGAAAAATTGATGTAGACAAGATTCTCCCATTATCGATCTCTGCCAATAACAATGACTTTTGACTCCGAAGAGACAAATGCCAACATCTACGACTTATACCGCATAATGAGGAAGTTAGGGGTTGCTTCTATTTCAGAGCTATTGGAGTTGAATCGCCACACTATGCAGGTTTCGTGGTATATCCATGCAAGTGATGACTAATTCAAAACAAGCATCGGGAAAATTGTGACTCGCCTTCGGTTGATATGCGATCGCAGAATCGACCTATGTTGATGTGTCCCAAGTTGGTATCGACGATGTTTTCATACTTTGAATGGAGCGTTGAGGTAGGTAGAGTGCCCTAGGACCTATACCGCAACATCATTTTGTTTGGGAATGACATGACTGTGATAGAAACGTGATTTCAGGCTATTACTTCCATCTTACAAAATTGCACAAATTGCTTGTAAAACTACTATGGGAAAAATAGCAAATCTTGTCTTGAGAATTTCTCACTGCATGAGGATGTATATTAAGATACCACAAGTTTGCGTGTTAGAATTTTTTTTTTATAATCAAATTCTTCAATCAAATATTAAGGTCAAAGTTGACTCTTCTGAAACTGCTAGGAAAAGGCGAGTGTAAAACTGTGAAAATCATGTTTGGTTTGAGCCTGGGAAAAATAACAAATGTCACCCTGAGCATCTACAACTTGGCAAGGAAGCATATGAAAGTGGGAAGAAATGAACGAAATAATTATTTTTTCTTGAAAATCATCTGAATTCAAAATATCAACTCCCGAAGTGAGCCACCTTGGCAGGTTGAAAACTGTGCGCGTAGCAAAATCATGCAAACTGAATTTTATTTGACCCCGTGAAAAATATCAAACAAAGTGCTGTACATTTAAATTTTTGCAAATATGTACATGAATGTGGGAATAATTCTAAAAATTAAACTATTTCTCTTGATGATCATCTGGGCTCGAGATATGGATTCATAAAGTAGGCCTTCCGCCAAGCTGAAACTGCACGCGCGGCAAAATCGAGCAAACTGGGTTTTTCTCGGGTTCGTGAAAAATATCAAATGAGGTGCTGCACATTTGAAGTTTGGCAAACGCGTATACGAAGATGAGGAGAATTCAATGAACCAAATCTTTCTTCGCGACGATTATCCGACTTCGAGATATAGAACTCCAAAGTTGATTAGTTTAACGGATACTACCCACGGCACGTTCTTTCCGCATCTATCGTTTTCTTCATTAAATTCATTTTTTTTTGTGCCGATATACATCGGTAATGCGTTTGAATGCGTGATATTTTTATCTGAATGCCTAGAACGTGATTTGACTCCTGCAACGTTAGATTTCTTCCTTTGCGAATGCGTGGAAGATCATATCTTTGTGAAAATGATTTGTATTTCTTGTTTGGCTACGTTTGGAGTATCATCTATGCCCAATGCGTGACCTTAGGAGCTCAAACCTTGGCGTAGAAGATCATGTTATTTGCATGCAGACAAATTATTCTTTCCTATGGCTGTGTGAAAAACTTCTTTCTTGTCACCTGGAGAAATCTGTTTCCTTTGCTAACCTTTGCTTTCCTTTCAAACAGCTAGGCGTGTAGAATGGTTTTGGCTATTTCCTTGTGTGTGGACAGATTTCTTTTACCCTCTACATGCTGATTTCCCTCTCCTACAGGCGTTGAAACTTGCTATTCATTCCTTACCTTGCTGCGTTGTAACTTTCTTCAAAGACTTCTGCAATGTATTTTATTCCCTTGGGCTGCGTGAGAGAAGTGCTTATTTTCTTTGATCTTACCCATACATGGATATTCTTTCTTGCTATTTATCTCATTCCCTTTAAACCAATGCATTTAAACTTTCTTTAAAACGTGGTCTCTTCTTTTGGACTGTTTCTTTAATTTGTTTGTCTTTATTTGTTGTTTCTCCTTTGCCCAATGCGTAGCCTTTGGCTTTTGGTAAACAACAAAACAAATTTGTTTTTGTTTAAGGACAGTTTGCTCTTCCTGCGCGTGGTCTCTTTGAAACAGTTTTCTCTTCCTGCGCATAGACAATTGCCAACGGGAATGGTAAAGTGGGTTGGCAATCCCCGTTCAATTTTCCCATGTGGGAAATTGGGGAATTTCTTGCTTGTTAGCCAATCCATGATTTGACAATTGGTGGAGAAAATCCCACGTGCAGGAAAATTGAAGAAGATTGCCAGGAAAGGGGAAATCCGGGTTCGGGAAGCCAAATTGGCTTCCTAGCAGTTGGAAGCGTAAGCTTACTTCCCTGGTAATAAAAAAAAATTGTCGAATGAACTTTTAATTTATATTTATTTAATTAAATACTTCTCAAGTTATTTAAAAATCAATTTTATCAAACAAGAAGCAATTAATTAATTAAATATTAATTAATTAATTTTTAATGTATTTTAATGCGATTTAAACCCTGGCGGGAGGAGTTCTTGCCCGAAAAGGACGAAATGAAGACCGAAATGATCGCAACGAGGGCAATGAACCACGCAAAGAAACATTTTCCAAAATTTTCAAATTTTTCGTTTTTTTATTATTTTTAAACAATTTTGCGAAGTCAAAATTGGCTGATAACATTATCCATGCTAATATGTTCAAATAATGACATCATCCATTCTAGTATAGTTTGGTCAATGGAGTTAGATTTAACAAGTTGTACCAATAATGACATCAACCATATAGGTTCAATATGGTTGATAACATTATATTGGAGGAAATATTTAAATGTATGAATTTCAAAAATAATTTCTGAGGAAGTCTGACACATAGGGTAGGCCTGAAGAATCAAGTAGGTTTTGAGAAGGGTTTTTTTATATGTGGATTTAATGCATGCAATTATATGTTTCATACCTTGTATGTTGACCACATTTTGTTTGTTGGCATCTGTTAGGATCAAAATAAATTTCAATAGTATTTCCTGAAGGAGTTGAATTTAAATTATCATTGGATTATTTTTGTTGTTTATCATTCTTATGATTTTTAGGAAAATGATTAGTGTATATGCCTAAGTGGGATTTGGTTTTGTGGACGACATCATGTCATTCATGTTATTTCACCACCATCGCCTCATCATATCTTTCCGCAAACACGGTTTCATGATCTAAATCATGGCCAAGAAGGAAAACACAAGAAAGGATTCAAATTCATTGCAAATTTACTGGAGAATGACCTCAATTAGCATGAAACCAACAAAAATTGTTCACATCATACGATTGTGGGAGAGGTTGAGAAGGATCCATAGGCTTGTATTGAGGTCTAGGTGAATGTCACCTTAATTCTTCTTTGGTAAGAATTTGATGATAGTCCCCTTAATGGGAAGGATTATGAAAGGAGATTCCATTAGGTTGGGATTGGTTTGAACCTTTAGAGGTATCAATATTATGGATGGTGTTATTAGGATTAATACTATGATTCTAAGCATCTGTGAATTTTCTATTAGAAACATTGCAGTTTCAAGGTCATATGAAGAATTTAAGTTTTTTGTTGTTGTTTAGGTTGATTTTTAGATTGAGATGTTTCAAATTCTCTTGTGAGAAAATATTATTTTTTGAATTTCTCCAGAGCTTCCTCAAAGGTTGATATAGAGATTTTTTTTTTTATTGAAGACAAGGTTCTAAATCCATAAGAAAGAGGTTATCATCAGTCATGTTATGCTCAACTTTTTTAGCCAAGGTTTTACATCATTTGATGAATAATCTTAAACTGTCTCATTTTTGAAATGTTTACAATTGATGAAATTACTCATGTTGTTTTTATGCAAGTCGTGATGGCAAAATTCTTCTACTAAAGTATTGACTAAGACTTTGATTTTGACAATTGTGTTAGGTTTAAGTTGATGGTACCAATCTAAAGAATAACTCATAATGGTTTTGGATAAGAGTTGGGTGGACACATAAGAATTTATTTTGACTCAATCCTTGTACATATTCCCAAAAGCATTAATATGTAGATTTGATCTGTCATAGGTGATGACTAGGATTAATCTCCCATTTTCTATTGCAATGATATAAGGCTATAGAGACTCATTTAGCAATGATTTGAGCACCTTATTTTGAATGGTTAGTTGTAGGATTGGGTTTCTTTGATTATCAATAAGAGGAGGGGTTAGTGGGACTGTGAAAGTGATTTAGTGCACCCCACTAAATATGAATGACCGTGATTGGAGCACCTTGTTTTAAATGGGTGGTTGTGGGATTGGGATCCCATGATCATTAATGATTAGGGGATGGGCAAGCAAAATGGGAATGTGTGGGGACATTGAATTGGTGTGCCCCTCTGAATATGATGTGGTATATTAGTCATTTGATCCAAGTTAAATTGCATTTGTATGAATTGATTATTGTTGAATGGTTGCATATTGATTATTCTATCTAACTCTTGTATTATCATTTATGAAGTATCAACATGGGTGTTGTCAGAAGGATTATTGGTTTGAGGAGGTGCATAGTCAAGGTTGGCACCTACCATGGTCAAGGAAGATGAAGGAATTCTAGAGGATGTGAAGATAGGGTAAGTCATTGTTTGGCTTTCCACAACAGTTGAAAAGGCATTTGAAATGAAATTGTTAGTATGACTATTTGCTCGTAGTGTGATAATATTAAAAATAAATGAAAATCACATAAAATTATATGTAAACAAAGCCATGATATGGAAAATCTTTCCAAAGCAAATATAATTGATAGATATGGTAGAAAGTAATAGACATGAATTATGATTACAAAACTAGATGATTATATTAATTGTTGTATAGAATTAGTTGATTGTTATGGTATTAGTGTATTTTTGTGTTTAGTAATTATTTCATTGATATGTGACTAGTTAATTATTACAATACTAGTTTATTTGTGTCTTATTGTTGGTGTGAAAGTAATTAATTATTAAGGTATTGGGATATTTGGGTTTTTTATTATTAGTACATAATTAATTAATTGTTACGATATTAATATATTTATGTTTTTTCATTATTAATATCGGATTAGCTAATTGTTATGATATTAGTCTATTTATTAATTATTTTTATTATTGAATCGCCATGTATTTTTTAACCATTTTCTATGTGGCTATCCATGCCAATGTGTTCAAACAATGGCATTAGCCATTCTCAGGGAAAATTTTAGTGGCGAATATTCATAGTTTGACGAATAGTAGAATTCTAGGAATTTTATTTTGGTGAATTTTACAACGACAGTACCTAGGTTTTGCCCAAAAATCCCATAAACAATAATTTGTCCCATCTAAATTGCCAAGGAATTTCTAATCCCAATGTATATTTTTATATTAAATCGCTGCGTGATTGCCGAGCGCCTGGATTTGAAAATATTAATGTTTCGTCAAGAAATCGACACACCGAGATTTGAAAACATTAATGTTTCGCGAAGAAATCTATGGAACCTTATTTGGCCAAGAAAACATTCCTGAAATTTTCCCAATATATACATAGAGGTGATGTTTTCCCTCGATTTTCCTTTTTGCGAAGTAGTAGAAAGGGATTTAATGAATCGGTATATTGCAATTTGCTTACAAAATTTCAAATAAATCTAGGTCTTGTCAGGGCCCGGCTAGTACGTTGCAGTTTACATCCTAGAAGCAATTACTGCAGATGAGTCCTCAGTTTATTTGAGACCTATTTTCTTTCATGTCGCATTGTTTTATCTACGATTCTGCCTTTGTAAGTTATTACAAAGCATGAACATCCTCATCCTCATAACCACTATGATTTTTTATGTAATCTAAAATAGTCCTCCGCTTGCAAAGAATTATAACTAGTTTTCCTATCTTAGATACATCTACATAATATATATATATATATATATATATATATATATATATATATATATATATATATATATATATATATATACACACACACACACATACATATATATAGCATATACACATATATAAAGCAAGGAATATATAGAGCAGCAACTCATGGAGATGTATGTTAAATATTATATGTATATATGTATATACACATATATATACATATATATAATATTTAAAATCACTTCATACATCTCCACGAGTTGTGGCTCTGTATATTCCTTGCTTTATCAATGTATCTTCTTTGAATCTTTTTGTTAATGTCTTCTCTTCTGCAGTATATATATAGTTATACTACAGTTTCAATTTCCATATATTCCACGACAAATACTATCACTGTTTGTTGACACTACCTCTTCCCATAATGGACTCGAAGGATATATAAATGTGGTACATTTCACAGGTTTCACGTTTTCCAGGGGCATTTCCTTAGGAGAGTGACATAATGGTGACACGTGGCATAGACCTCCTGGGAGCCGGGACCCACTCCGGACCCAAAAAATTATCAACTGCGGATCATTCTGTGGGGTTCACGTCCGCTGGGAGGATTTGGTTGGGAATGGGAGGTTAACGGAATTATGAAAAAAAAAATGTATGAAATAGAGACCATATAGAGATATCCAAAATTAAAAATTCAAGAAATGGAAAAGGGAAAAAAGTTACAACAATGAACCAAAAACAAGATAATTAGCATTTGGAAAAAAAAGATAGAAAATGGTAGTGGGAAAAGTACAAACATCTTGTCACAAGCATGCTTACTTGTTACCACCATTTTCCTCACTATGATGTACTTCAAACTTTTTAAACCATGGAAACATAATGTATTGAATGTACTCCAAGCATGTATTTCCTTCAACAATCTGAGGAGCACAAAATGCTTTCTTTAGCTTCACATTCACTTATAGCACTGCCTGTGAAAATAAATGTGTTATAAATCCATCAGAAACTATATAGTAATACTAATTCACCTTTATTAATGTTGAGGAAAATTTGGAATCTATCTCTCCACAACAATAATTTTCTAAAAAAGAATGTAGGGGTTTAAACCACCTCTTCTTCCTCCATGAAGATTGTAGAAGTGAGATAACTCTTCCACATCTTTTCTTGTCCTTGTTGTAACATTCTTACTTCTTACCACCATTTTCCTCATTGTGATGTACTGTAAACTTTTTAAACCATGGAAACATAATGTATTGAATGTACTCCAAGCATACATTTCCTTCAATAATATGAGGAGGATAAAATGTTTTCTTTATCTTCACATTCACTTCTGGCATTGCCTGTGAAAATAATTGTGTTATAAATCTATCAGAAATTGTATAGTAATACTAATTCTCTTTTATTAATGTTGAGGAAAATTTGGAATCTATCTCTCCACAGCAAGAATTTTCCAAAAAATAATGTAGGGGTTTACACCACCTCTTCTTCCTTCATGAAGATTGCAGAAGTGGGATCACTCTTTGACATCTTTTCTTGTCCTTATTATAGTCCAAACAACATGTCTATAATATTTAATATAAAGGAAAAACATCAAGATCATGGGATATTTTTAATTCCTTCATCCTTCAAGTTTCATATGTATCATATGTGAAACATCAAATCAAAGCATTCAATCTTCTCTCAAGAATAATGATACTTTAGCTAGCTTTGACACATTGACATTTCATTATCAAGCCAAAGAACCCTGCATAGATTCACAAACTTGAATTCATAGTCTCATACCAAAGTGAATCATAAATGGAAGACCATATATTTTGTCTCAGCTCTTTTGAAATGATGAACACTCTTGGTAAATGTATCTTCTTATGATAGACCTCATACCTATGATGAATCAATAATTTCTTCATGAGTAGATGCACACCTTATTTGGCTTGATGACAACATTTAGAACCTCTATACAATAGAACAAACCTCTATACATTATGACAGAGCTCGGTTATCAAGACTCCTTCATTAATCAACTAAATATAGATCATACCTTGGATGAATCAATGACCTCTGAGTCCTTCATGAGCAGATACATACTATACTTTGATTTCAAACTGAGCACAGACCTTGAGATCACCTATTTCATGTTTGATTAGCTACAATAGAAAATTATTATCACTAGAGTGTCTTATCATTAGAGTGTCTTTGGTTGCTCAACAAATCATTTAAATTGCTTTTTCTCTTCTCAACCCTTGAATACATCTTTAATTTTCTTGATGTATGATCTAATTCTGATTGTAGTAATATTTTAATTCCTTTCAACTAAGTTATATGAGAGATAGCTAAAAATATCACCTCATCCTTTCACTTTGTTCTATATCAATTCTTTCAAAAGAGTCAAACCTTGTGATTTTTGTACTAAAACATGTAGATCATACCAATACATATCAAGTGCATTGAAACTGAATAAATGGTAGGAAAGCCTTATCCAATTTGATGTAACATGTCAATCAAGAAACCATGAAAAATTGTGGATTTTTTTTTTTGTAATTTCTTCTTATAATAATATAACACTCTTGGAAAAAGTAGTACATGTTAAGTGACACAATATTATATAGCCCATGTCAAAAATCACTTGAAAAGCATTCAAATATCTTTGAAGAATTCCATTGGGATTAGTTACATTATGTTCTCCTTAATTTTTTATTTTTACATCTAAACTTCTTCTAGGTTTCCATGATGACTCTTCTTTTAATTTATTATTTCGTATTTTTTAATTTCTTATAAGATGCAATGTTGATTGACATCCATTACATGATATCCATTACAGTAATTTTGTACATTTTCTGTCAATTGACATCCAATACATGATACATCTTGAGATGCACTATCTAGTGTTTTGAGAACATGATATATGGATATTGAAATCACTTCTTTGTAATCAATGTTAACATTAGAAATCAGTCAATGAGAGTTCCTTTGAGATGCTTCACAATGAATTTCTTCTCTTTGTTGTATTTCTACCTAAATCAATTCATCTGAATGAATTTACATGCATAATATGTTTCTTTATACATATTTCTCATGTTGAGATGTCTGTGCACATATCAATATCATTTAGTCTAACATGTTGTATCTTTTTTTAATTTTAATTCTACAGGATTCACCGATTCAACAAAATGGCACCTAAAGAGGGAAGCTTAACCTCAGGCAAAAATACTATTCCAAACCTCCTGGTAGTGATACTGACATTCGAAACATATCTTCTTATTTTGAGAAACCATCTAAGGAAACCCATCCTTCTCCAACAAGACCATCAAAATCAAGGGATAATTATTACATTCAAAATGAAACTTAGAATGAGAATGTGTTCATTTTTTATTTGCCTAATGTTGTCAATGACAACAACAATTAAATGCCTCCCCCTAAAGACATTCCATTGAATGATGTTGAGTTTGACAGTGTACCACCTGCCTAATTAAATGAAGATGGCATTGCATCACTTGCTAGTGCCCAAGTGAACGTTGGAAGTGAAACTTATAGTAGTGGTAGTCATAAAAATAGAAATTCCACCAAGGAAAATACTCAACGAACACATATTTCTAGAAGAAAGAGAAAGGAAAGAAAATGGGACTTGGAAAGGAGTTTCATGTTAGAGTGGGTTTCTAAGTTTCCATTTATGGAACATGTTGAAAATCAGAATAAATTTGAACCTCCGAAAGAATGAAATTGTACAATTTGCAGCTAGAAATTGGGTAGGGACAAGACAATGCAACTTAAGTTGGATACTATTGAGAAGCATGTAGGAAAGATATATGAAAAGATAATTGTAGATGGCATTGAGAAGAATGTTTCCAGATGGAAAACTGCAAATGATTGTTTGCATATTAGGTATGAAAAATAATTTGAAGAGCACAAGAGAAATGAAAGAATAGTTGCATCGAATGGAGGGACAATTATCTCTCAATTCAATAAGATCATTCAAAATAGTCTTTTGGATAAAATAGTTTAGCTAGCTATTGTTTTTCACATTTTGAAAAGAGGTCATCCTATAACAGATTTTCCTGAACAAAATAAGATGTATTTTCTTGGTGTCCCACACTTTCCTCATTCTCATTGGTCAGAAAGTAGTGGTTGAGATTGGTAAAAATGTCTAGCTATGGTTGAGAAAGAAGACTTGAAAGAGAAAATAAAGTCTACATGATACATATCTTTGTCTATTGATGAGGTTACAATAGTAGATAATATTGCTTGGGTTTGTATGCATGTGTATATTGTTGACAATTCTATGAGACAACATCACTTGCCATTCACAAGATGAGAGAGAACTCCAATGCTGAAAACCTTTGTGAGTTGGTGATAAAACGTTTGAAGGAGATTGATGACAAGGATGATGTTGTAATTGCATCAAATTTGGTATGTGTTAGGGCTGATGGGGCATCTATAATGCAAGGTCATCATAATGGCTTGTGTGTAAGACTCTAAACATCTCATTGCCCTTATATGATTGGCATTCATTATATGGCTCAAAGAATGAACCTAGCTTAAAAAATAGTTGGGATATTTAAACATGTAGCAAAAGTTGAAGACCTTGTTGTTGAGTATTTTGTCATTGATGTCAAAGGTACAACATTAGTGTTGATGGAAATATTGAGGTTTGAATATTATCTTAATATTCAATTTTACAACATTAGTGTTCGTAAAATATTTATCCATGTCAAAATTAGTGTGATGTCAAAATTTGAATATTTTAATATTCAACATCACCAAGGAATCCCATGACACATGGTGGGATGTGTAATGGAACATTTTTTTAATGAGGTACATTTAAAATGGAGGTTACTTAATGCATGATAAATGTTTGAATTAAAAACGGGAGTTACATTTGCATTAGTGATGAGTTATGACATGGAGGAGTTACAAATTGATTCTAAAATCATGGAGGAGTTACAAAATTGAATTTAAAGAGAGAATATATCCTTATGGGGCGGATTTTGTCATATATGGAGCATTAAGGACGTGTAAGGGAAGTTGGTCATGTGTATTTATTGAAAAATATGAGTTACACTTGACCATGTAAAAGAATATTGCTATTTGGAGAAAATATTCATTATTTTTGTAACCACAAGTGATGTGGCTTACTCATTCCAAATATGGCACATTTGTTTTAAGGAAATTTTCCCATGGTATGGGCACATGGTTTTAGGAAACCCACAAGTGGTTTTTCCTCTCCTTCTTCCTATATAAACAAGTGTTGTGTGCACATTTTGTAGTGCGAAAAAGAGAGAGCATTTTTATAGTGATATGTATGTGAGCTGATATATTGTAAATATCTTAAGTGAGTATGAGTATGTGAGAGATAAAATAAATAAGGAGAAATATTATTGATTTGTATTGCATATTTTCTGGAGTGGGTGCTTCGGATTGGGGATTGGTGTCTCCAGAAGTTGGTGCTTTGAATCAGAGATTGCACAGTCAATGGTGTTTGCATTCAAGGGCTGAATTGGTGTTCGGCTTGGAGATTGGTGTCTCTTGTGAGTGGGTGCTCACACTTTGTAAACACTATTTTATTTTGGTTGTATTTGGACAGTAGATCCAAGCAGTCTCTTTTTGGTGGATGTAGCCCATACTGGGTGAACCACGGTATATTTTGTGTTATGTGCATTTGATTTCTGTGTGTGCTCTCATTTTATTTTCAGATTTGAATATCTTATTTAAGTGTAAAAAAAATTATTAAGTTGGAGAAAATTTTAAATTATGAATACTGATTCACCCCCCCCTCTCAGTACTCTCGTGCTTCTAACAATTGGTATCAGAGTGGGTTCCTTCTTGTGTAGCTTAACAACTAGAAGGTAGATCAGAAAGCACGATGGAACTCAAGAAGGATTCTCCACAAACAAAGCTTCGTATTTGATGGATAAAAATATGCATTTTGGATCATAAAGATGCAGACCTATTTGAATGCTCTTGGACATGATATTTGGCAATTAGTTGAGAATGGATATATGGAACCAACTCCACTGACATATCAGATTGGTAAGAGAGCAATGTGAAAATAATGCTAAAGCTATGAATGCTATTTTGTGTGGTGTAGCAGATTCGGAGTTTGTAAATATTATGCTTTGCAAATCTGCCAAGGAGATGTGGGATAAGCTCAAACAGTTTATATGAAGGAGATTCAAAGGTAAGGACGACAAAGCTTCAGACACACAGAAGAAAGTTTGAGAGTCTAAAGATGAAGGAGGAAGAGAACATTGTAGCATATTTACTCCGTGTGGATGAGACCGTAAACATGATAAAAGGATTGGGTGAAGAGATGGAAGACCCAGTAATAGTACAAAAGGTATTAAGATCTCTACTTCCTAGATTTGATGTTAAAGTTTCAGCTATTGAAGAACTTAAGGATCTAGATAAAATGAAAATGGATGAGTTACATGGAATACTCACAGCTTATGAGATGAGAACATAACCAGATAAGCAAAGAAAAAGAGAATCTGCTTTCAAAGCTTCAAAAGGAAAAGAGAAGAAGGTTGAATCAAATGATGAATCCGATGAGGAAGAAGAATCTCTATTGGTGAAAAATATGAAAAGAGGATCTGACAAGTACAAAGGTAAACTTCCTTTTAAATTTTTTAACTGTGGTGAGATTGGAAATTTTGCAGCTAAGTGTTCGCATGCAAAAAGTGAAAGTGATGATGAAGATCCTATCAAAACAAAGAAAGGGAAGTCTTTCTACAAAAATAATTTCAAGCAAAGGAATTTTGAAAAGAAGAAGAACTAGAACCAAAACAAGAAGAGTCTATGCACCAGAGAAGATGATAGCTCAGAGGAAGATTGTTCTAGAAGGTGACATTGAAGAACTTTTGTTTATGGCCCTTGAAGATGGAGAATTGGAAGATAAAGATACATTTGATGAAGAAGGTGAGGTAAAATTGCAAGAAGAACTCATATGTGCCTTGGGTGAGATAAAGAGACTCAAAAAGAAGACCCTGAAGCAAAAACTGCAACTTCAAGAGTATGAAGAAGCAAAGAAAAATCCACATGCTGACAAAGAATGTGAGAGATACTATTGTTGATCTAAAGATTCAAGTTGAAGAGGCAAAGAGAATAGAGGAAGTGATCAGAAAACAATTGAAATCAAAAGAAGAAGAATGTGAGAGATTAGAGTCAGAGATTGTCGCACTTAGACTGGAAACTGAAAAGTTAAACAAAAGACTCAAGTTTGAAAAAAGTTCTGAGGTGTTGAGCAACATTCTGGAGTAAACAAAAACCAAAATCATCCAAAGGTGGTATTGGATTCAATGAAGCAAAAAATAAAGAGACCAAAGAACCAGAGAAGAAATCCAGCTATGCAGATGTCCTAAAAATCTCTAGTAAAGGAGAAAGCAGTAAGAAACAAGAAGATCATCCTCCACAGAACAACAACAAAGAAGAGAACAAATGGAAGAAGGTGCCAATAAGAAGTTTCAGAAACTCCTCTTATCAAAGGCAGCCCTACATGACCAGATATTCTTTTCACGGTTATTATTTTTCATGTCACAATTATGGTCATAAGATGATGAACTGTAGATCAAAGGTTCAGAATTGGAATCAGAAATTTCATGCTAGAAACTACAACTCTTTTGCTGCATTGTAAAATTTGAATGAACATGAGATTAGATGTTATGAATGCAACCAAGTTGGCTACACAACAAGATTTTGTAGGAGTAAGATTATAGAAAATCAAAAGCAAGAGAAAAAGGGAAAACAGATCATACAGAAAGCCAACAATAAGAAAGTGTGACAAAAAATAAAGAAGGGAGAAAATGAAGAGGCTATGTTGGTACAAACCGTGCTCTATGAACAAGATGAAGAACAACCTTGGTACGTTGATAGTGGATGTTCAAGCCATATGACAGGTGACAGAAGCAAGTTCCTAAAGCTGAAAAAGGCCAGTAGAGGTACAGTAAAGTTTGGAGATAACACTACAACCAAGATCACAGGAAGAGGTAACATAAAATTAAATGATCAAGCTAAAGTTGAAAATGTTTTACTTGTTGAAGGACTGAAACATAATCTTTTGAGTGTCAGTCAAATGTGTGATCAAGGTTATACACTCATGTTTTATGTTGAGGGTTGTGAAATTAGAAAGAAGGATACAAGTAAATGGGTTGCAGATGCAAATAGAACAAGGAACAACCTGTACATGTTGAGTGATGTTAAGGGAGAAAAAAGTTGCATGAGTCAGATTGATGAAAGTTGGTTATGGAAAAAGAGATTGGGTCACATTAATTTTGACAACATGGTGAAAATAACTCAAAACAAGCAGTGAGAGATTTACCCAAGATCACAAAACCACAAAGTACTATATGCAGACAGTTTCAACATGGGAAGCAGACAAGGGTCAGATTCAGGAAAAATGATTACTCTATAGAAAATTCATTGGAGCTAATTCATATTGACCTCTGTTGGCCAACAAGAACACAAAGCTTGCAAGGTGATTCTTATTTTATGTTATTAATTGATGACTTTACTAGAATGACATGGGTTGCATTTCTAAAAGAAAAATCAGAAGCTTTTGATCAATTCAAAAAATTTAAAGCTTTGATTGAGAATGAGACAAACTCTAGGATCAAGTGTTTGAGATCAGACAGAGGAGGTGAATTTATGTCTAACGAATTTGATGAGTTTTGTGAAGAGCATGGAATCAGAAGACAATTTTCTACAGCAAGAACACCACAATAGAATGGTGTAGTTGAACGGAAAAATAGAACAGTGCAAGAAATGGCAAGAACAATGTTTAAATGAGTCCAAGTTACCATATGCTTTTTGGAGAGAGGCAGTGTACATAACAGTTGTATATTCTTGAATAGAGCACAGATTCGAGTAAATACAGAAAAGACACCATACGAGTTATGGAAGGGAAGACTAGCTTCTGTGAAACACTTCAAAGTGTTCGGAAGTAAGTGCTACATTAAGAGAGATGATGAAGATGAGCTTGGAAAATTTGATTCTAAAGCAGATGAGGGAATATTCCTTGGTTATTCATCAAGAAGCAAGGCCTACAGGTGCTATAACAAGAGATTCAGAAAGTAGTGGAAAGTATAAATGTGAAAGTTGACGACTGGAAACCGAAGAAGAAAATAGGACACTCATAGCGGTGTAGAAAGAGGATGAAGAAATAAAATCTGAGAAAGAGGAAGAAGAAAGAAGAAGAATCTGAATAAGAAGACATGAAGACACCATCCAGATCTATTCAAAAGAATCATCCAACAGATCAAATCATTGGAAACAAAGATATTGGAGTGCAAACAAGGAGGAGACTAGCAAGTGCACCACAAGAGGTAAACTTTTCTTTGTTGTCAAAGGTTGAACCGAGTAATTTTGATGAAGCTAGTAAGGATAATTTTTGGATAAAATCCATGGAAGAGGAACTTAATCAGATAGAAAAGAATGACACATGGGAGTTAGTTCCAAGACCAAAGGACAAGAACATTATTGGTACCAAGTGGGTCTTTAGAAACAAGATGAATGAAGAAGGAGAATTTTTCGTAAAAAAGGCCAAATTAGTGTGCAAAGGCTACTCACAAGTTGAAGGCATTGATTTCGAGGAGACATTTGCACCTGTTGCTCGCATGGAGGTGGTAAGAATGTTTTTAGCATTTTCTTGTTTCAAGAATTTAAAGTTTATCAAATGGATGTAAAATCATCTTTCTTGAATGGAAACTTAGAGGAAGAAGTTTATATAGAGCAACCAGAAGGTTTCATTCTATCAAGAAATCCAGATTTTGCATGCAAGTTAAAAAAGGCTCTTTATGGTTTGAAACAAGCTCCCAGAGCATGGTACTCTAGATTGGACAAGTACTTGCAGGAACAAGGATTCAAAAAAGGAATTGTGGATAACAATTTGTACATCAAGACAGAAGGAGAACATCAGGTGATAGTTGTGGTTTATGTGGATGACATTATTTTTGGAAGCGGTTGTAGGAGATTATGCAAAGAATTTGTAGAGGAGATGTAGAAGGAGTTTGAGATGTCTATGCTTGGTGAGTTGTCTTACTTTCTTGGTTTACAAATTCAACAGTCTAGTCAAGGCATTTTTATTTCACAAACCAAGTATATAAAGGAGATGTTGAAAAAGTTTAGAATGGAAGATTGCAATCCAGTTAGTACACCCATGATTATAGGTTACAAGTTGAGTAAGAATGATGAGTCTCCCGATGCTAATCAAACCTTGTATAGGTCCATGATAGGAAGTTTGTTATATACCATAACATCTAGACTAGATATTATGTAGGTTGTTGGATTAGTTGCACGGTTTTAGGCTGCACTAAAGGAAACTCATGTAGTAGCAATGAAAAGAATTTTTAAATATTTGAAAGGTACATTGGATTATGGTTTATGGTATCCAAAGAGTGATGATTTCACTCTTATAACATTCACAAATGTAGATTGGACAGGAAGTGTTGATGACAAGAAAAGTACAAGTGGGGGAGCTTTTTATCTTGGTGACAGATTAATTTCATGGTTCAGTAAGAAATGGGCTGTCACTTTCATTGTCTATAGTAGAGACATAGTATATTGTAGTAGTGACATGTTGTACTCAGGTGCTTTGGATGAAGCAAACATTGAAGGACATGAAGGTAGAGTATGAGCATCCTATTTCCATTTTTTATGACAATACGAGTGTTATTAACATCTCGAAAAATCCAGTCATGCATTCCAGGACAAAGCAAATTCCCATTAAGTATCACTTCTTGAGAGAGAAAGTTGTAAATCGGCAAGTGAAATTAGAATATGTTGGGACTAAGGATCATATTGCTAATATATTTACAAAACCACTACCAAAGGAATCTTTTGAGTCACTCAGACAGAAAATTAGGAGCGATTTTTGTCACTCTTACTCATTGATTATCTCAGGGGGGTATGGACATAGGGGGAGCTACACATTGCAATATCTTTAGCTCCAAGTACAGGTTGAGGTGATAGGTTTATTTATCCCTTTTCCATTGATCTCAAAGGGGGATAATTACAAAATGGGGGAAAGTTACATAGAACAGGTACAATGCATCAGTACAAAAAGAGCTCAGAGGCAAAAAGTTTGATTTCAGAGCAAAGAAGTTTTCACGACTATTTTTAGCAATAGGTTTGTCATTCAATTACAAAGGGGGAGTTTGTTGAGTATTTTTTCATTGATGTCAAAGGTACAACATTAGTGTTGATGATAAATATTGAGGTTTGAATATTATGTTTAATATTCAATATTACAACATTAGTGTTCGTAAAATATTTATCCATGTCAAAATTAGTGTGATGTCGAAATTTGAATATTTTGATATTCAACATCACAAAGGAATCTTACGACACATGGCAGGATGTGTAATGGAACATTTTTTAATGAGGTACATTTAAAATGGAGATTATTTAATGTATGATAAATGTTTGAATTCAAAATGGGAATTACATTTGCATTAGTGATGAGTTATGACATGGAGGAGTTACAAATTGATTCTAAAATCATGGAGGAGTTACAAAAATTGAAGTCAAAGAGAGAATATATCCTTATGGGGTGGATTTTTTCATTTATGGAGCATTAAGGCATGTGTAAGGGAAGTTGGTCATGTGTATTTATTGAAAAATATGAGTTACACTTGACCATGTAAAAAGAATATTGCTATTTGGAGAAAATATTCATTATTTTTGTAACTGCCAAGTGATGTGGCTTACTCATTCCAAATATGGCACATTTTTTTTAAGGAAATTGGCCCATGGTATGGGCACATGGTTTTAGGGAAACCACAAGTGGTTTTTCCTCTCCTTCTTCCTATATAAACAAGTGTTGTGTGCACATTTTGTAGTGCGGAAAAGAGAGAGCATTTTGTATGAGTGTGATATGTATGTGAGCTAATATAGTAAATCTTTTAAGTGAGTTTGAGTATGTGAGAGAGAAAATAAAGAAGGAGAAATATTATTGATTTGTATTACAGATTTTCTGGAGTGGGTGCTTTGGATTGGGGATTGGTGTCTCCAGAAGTTGGTGCTTTGAATCAGAGATTGCACAGGTCAGCGGTGTTTGCATTCAAGGGCTGAATTGGTGTTCGGCTTGGAGATTGGTGTCTTCTATGAGTGGGTGCTCACACTTTGTAAACACTATTTTATTTCGGCTGGATTTGGACTATAGATCCAAGAAATCTCTTTTTGGTGGATGTAGCCCACATTGGGTGAACCATGGTATATCTGGTGTTATGTGCATTTGATTTTTGTGTGTGCTCTCATTTATTTTCAGATTTGAATATCTTATTTAGTGTAAAAAATAATTTATTAAGTTGGAGAAAATTTTAAATTATGGAATACTGATTCACCCCCCCTATTAGTATTCTCGTGCTTCTAACAATTGTTTGAGAGGTGCATGCTTATTTATGGCGTAGTCCTAAAATGTTCATGGAATTCCAAATATTTACAGAAGGACTAAAAAATGGGTGCAAACTGTTAAAATATGTTGACACTAGGTGGATCTCATTATACCAACCGGTTCATAGGGTGTACAAAGAGTATCAATCCTTATTAGGAGTGATGTTGGAGAATTGCATGGAAGTGGACAACGCCCGATATTTGATACATTGTTTTACTGATATAGATTCATTGTTGATGTTGTGTGGTATCCTTCCCAATGGTTGGAAGAAATGCATCATTTAATTAAACAAGCACAAGAAAGAACTATCTATATTGTTGATTTTTCTAGTTTGATGGAAACGATTTTGTATGACAATAGAATATTTGTTTCTCAATGAAACTGATTTTACATGTCCAAAGTTTGATGTCTGGAATGATTTGATAAAGATTGGAAATGAAAGTAGATTTTTGAAGCTAAATTTTTTTTGGGAAGTATGTGCTTTTGACATGGATATGAGATACCAATGTAAATGTTTAAAATAGTAGTTAGTAAGGTTGAGGAGGTAAAAATCATAGGGCCGATGTTTGATAACATTGTATCATCAATAAGGGTGAGGTTAAGAGAAATTGCAGTGTCCCTACTAGAAGAAATAAGGGATGTGATTTATAAGGGATGCTTTACTTGTAGCAATGGCTATAATAAATCCCACCTTTTGGAATCTTGTTCAAAATGAAAGATATATGTAGGAAGACTACTTCAAGAGGTTGACTACATTGATTCAAAAAAATAAAAATAAAGCATGTTGACATCAATGGAATGGATATTCCAAGTATTTTAAGAAAGGACAGTTCGATTGCTCAATCTCATGAATTCGCCACTACAATTATTTAGCAATATAAATATTTGGATAATAGGTCTTAGAGTGTGGAGTAATAAGCCGGCTATGGAAATTTTTTTGAGGGTGGGTACTATTTTACAACAAACCATGTCCAAGTTTTTCTCATTGGCTGATCTATGTCAAACAATGATTTTGGGTTCAGTTGAAGATAAGAGAATTTTCAGTGCCTTGGCCTTTATAAAGTCAAAATTGTGAAAAAAAGCTTGAAAATAATTTAGAATTTTTTTTGAGAATTTATATCATCATGGTACGAAGTGGATAACTTTCCCTACAATAGGGCTCTGGCAGTAATAAAAAGTCGATTAATGAAAGGGGAGGGGCTGAAAGCAATGACACAATTACAGTAGACGACCATATTGCATCAGATGGACTATTCAAGAAAGAGAGAGTCAGTCTCAAAGATCTTGTGAATCAAATGATAGAGATGATCCATGTCCATCAAGTTGGAAGCTTCCATTTTTTGATATTCCATGATATATATGTTCATATAATAATTAATATATTCAAATATTCCAGTACATTGTTTTGAATCTCAAACAAGGATTAGTGCTCACCCCAAAGTTACATGTGCCTAAAGGTAATCATATTGATTCCATTTCCATTTTGATTACAGAAACATTACAAAGTCATGTTTTAATGAGTATTTAATATATTTCACATACAATGTTGTTGATCTCTTTTATAGAAAGAATACACCATGGCTGGTTGGTTGGTAAAGCACAATGCATTTACGTTATTATATACTTTAGGCATAGAATAGCTGTGGTGCTTAATTCTAAGATAGAATAAGTGGATTTTCTTGAATCATTACTGAAATGAAAATTTAAAAATAACACTATTCCTCGTTCAACTTTCTTGAGACATGCCTTATATGAAAAAATTGAAGATTTTCATTGCAACAAATGGAACAATTTTCAAAATGGATCTAAATACACTAAAGAGTAAATCCATGCACATATATATTTAACTTTTGCACCTATTTGTAAAAAATTTCTTCAACCACAAGCAACCTAAATATCACATGTTTATTAATACAATAAACATAAAGATAAATCTAGTCTATTAATAAGACAATTTACTATTTTTATCCATGACCATGATTTCCTCCCAAATAATAGAAACAATGAAACAAAATTTCCACTTCAACTTGGAATTAAGCTCCACAACTTTAACAAATTATATCATCTTCTGTAACATGCTCCACTCTTCATATGTTGGAATTGTAATTTGTTGTAAATCAGAGTGTCCTGACATGTAACTTTGTCAGCAATTCATAACTGATAATGGAGATTTCCTCTACTATTGTATGCAAACTTACTGACAAGGTTATCGATAGGTTTAACAGAGTTAAATTGTTTTTTGTCTCATCTAGCTTCTCAGGAGTTCGATCCTTCTCGTGAGTCATTTTTTATTTCATCTTCTTCTGGAATGCATCCTTTGTAATGAATTGACGTGTTTTGTCAAAATTCATTGGAAAACCAAGATTTGTGAACTTGTGTACCTTTTCATGCAACTCATGTAACATTCTTTGATAATTATTCAGAAATTCTTGTGCTTCACCTAGCATCACACACTTTTGAATGATAGATGATACCTTTATGAGGCATCAAACTAGTTTTGAATTCCTCTGGCTGTGAGTTTTGTGTCACTGAATTTGTAGATAGATTCCAAATTGTTATTTGTTGTGTCCTCTCTTAAAGCCATCACTTTTTGCTACCAGTTACTTATTTGCGGAGCTTATCACAAATTCTCTATGGATCAGTCATGAATTCAAACAATCTAATCAAATCATCTAATTTTTTTTATTTATATTTCCCCCAAAAATTATCTGTAATCCAGATAGTTTGATGTTGGAAGACGGTATTTCCTTTTTTACTTTCACCAATTCCTATTGCAATATTTCATTTTTTTTTTCTCATCATCTAGGCTTTGTTCCTATTTTTGACCTTTTCTTTCTCTTCCTTCACAACCTCTTTCAATTCTCCCAATATTTTTTGTAAGCTATCATTCTTACTCATTGTTTCCTATAACTTTTTCTTCACCTCTTCTAGTTCTACTTGTGCTTGTTCATTCATAGCAACTGTAATCATAGAGGCAGATGATTGTATCTTCCTCTCCAACTCACCTGTCCTATTAAGTGTTATTGCTTTTCCTTTTGCTTTATCATTTTCCAGGTTTGTCTCTATCTTTTGAATCTTATTATTAAACTTATTGTTCTCCCTCTCTACCTTTATTAATTTTTTGTAACCACCACATCCTTGTTCCTTTTTCAATACATTAATTTGTTTCAGAAGATTTCATTTCCTTAAAATCCATTTAAAGGGAGATCACCTTGTAGTCATTGGAAACCATTTCATTCTCTGGTTTTACAAACTTTGGGCACATCATACATGTATTCCAGGGTATTTATGTCTAGGTTATATGTAGGAAATACCCTCATTCTGGTTGGATCTGAAGTTCTAGTAGCCTGTATAATTTTCTTCTTATTTCTTTTATCTCTTTTTTATTTATTGGAAAACTCAACTAGGTAATCAAAACTTGAGGTGTTCACAATAATGAACTATTCCACCTTGAATGGAGAAGGAGTCATTGAATTTTAGGGAGAATTTCCCTATGGAATGATAATTTGTTTAGAGGTGGGAGTAGCACCTCCTTCTATAAATAGTTGTGTTGAGCCAAGAATAATTGTACTTGTGTCCACCTCTGCCTTTTGCCTCTTCTCATTTTCCTTTTTGGACAATAGCCCTAGCAAGTTCAACTATCTCTATTGGCCTCTTTATGTTTCCAATACTTTGTTGACTACTACCATCATCACTAGAACCACCAATATTAGCAATCATAACAAATTCATGTGGCCAAATTCTCCTCTAATATTTTCAACGTGTGGTCTGAACTGTTTGCTAAGGATTTGACTTTGGAGTAAATTGCACTAGATTAACACTTGTAGATGTTGCAGTAGGTAGTGGTCATTTCTTCGAAGGTGAAAATCCAAGGCCTGACATGTCAAAAACTTTTCTATATTGTGCCTCTGGTGGAAGCCAAATGCCTTGTCTTGTTGAACCCAAACCACCACCACTAAAACCCATATTTTCAACAATAATTGCTCATGTAGAATATCTTTGTTTCAAGCCTTCATCGAGACTTGCTTTATGTGTTCTAGGGGAAGTGTGTAATTCCTTAGAGCAATGTCATCATCACTACTTGCCTCTCTAGGATGCTCTTCATTCCACAATTTACTAAAATTTGCATCTTCTAGGATAAAATCATAGTCTTCTACAAATTTTAGATGGCCTAGGTCATGCCTCATAAACCAGAAGGCATCAATTTTTGACCTTGTCCAATTTTTATCTCACAATCCTTGATGTAATTCCTTTGGAATTCTTTTAGAGGAATTTTTATCAGGTTTTCCATAAAATTTGGCAGATTGAAAATCCTCTACCTTTTTTTGTGGAGGCTCAGACAATCCAAAAATTTGTTTTGACAACTCTTGAGAACTAATTCCTTTCTCAATAGCAATTTCATTCATTGTTATTTGTACTTCATCCCAAGAGTTCTTTTTTTTTAAATTTTTCTAGAAAGGGTTTGTTTTCATGTTGAATTTTAGTGGCAGAGTTCTTGTTCACCACTACCCTTGCTTTAATCACCTCACATGGGTCATACACCCAGTGAGAGTCAAATCAAACTTAAAAATCTATAAGATTTCATGTGCCACATAGAATGTTTTTCTTTCAAATGTGAACCCTCCACATGAGAATGGTAAGGAAGGAAATATGATCTTCTTTTGCTGAGTAACAAAATAGAGATTATCTGTGCTTTCCATCTGCCGTATATATTCCAAGGCAAAAACTCTCTTTGTTACATGTATTGGAAATTTGTAAGGTTGTACTCCTGATCCATAAAATCTTAGCATAATATATTTCTCCATGAAGTACCAATCTGCTAACTGTATTTCTGATCCCAGTTGAATGCAATCTCTACGTTTCATAGAAATCTAGGCAATGTACTTTTTATGAATTGCTTCATAAATTGGAGCCCAAAAATAATCCACAAATTGACTGTAGTCCCTTCTATTATCATACATCCTTATCTTGGGGGTCCACTCAGTTAATGGACGCATCGCTTTTGGCTGGACCTCAACAATATAGGGCTCAATTGCAAGTTTGTTTTTCAAACCATTTAGTAAACCGCCATAGAATTAAATATCACAAGTAGGTAGTGAACCTAAAGGTTTTAGTGACAGAGCCTTCTTTGATTGTTAATAATTGTTTATGCATAGATTCTAGCAATGTACCAAACAAATCTGTATTGACAAGGTGGATTAATGAAAATGGATATTGTATACCATTTCTAGGAGGGTTTCATCCACTTTCTCATTGCTATCGAAGCCAAGGAAAAATACTAGCATAGAAATGGTATCCTGACCCACAGTTTAAACATGTCAATTACATATGGAGCCTTCCCTTTTGGTACTGCTCCATCAACTGTTAATTTTTGTAAAAAATCATCTCTTTCTTTTTGATGGGTGGCATGATAATTGTTAGCATTTTTTTCTAGGTTTATCCTGATGGTTCATAAATCTTTCCTTTCAAACCCCAACACATGGCCAAGATTTACCTCTGTAATGGACAAAAGTTCTGGTCCGTTTCCCCTTTGCAACAATTACTTTTTTTTGTCTCATTGTAATTTTGGGCACATATATTGACAAATTCAGGGTAGGGTAAAACCTTGTGGAGTATCATGTGTCCCAATCCAGACCCCCATGTTATCCAACCTTTATGTTTACTAATGGGTCTGAATGTCTACTTTCCCTCATCTTCATCTCAGATGTGTATCTAAGTTGTGAAGCTCTTGTGCCAATTACAAGATCATAAATATCATGATATTCATCAGTATAACTACCAGGGGTTTTACTTTTAAGCAGTTTGGCATATGGGATTTGGGGTTTTACTTTTACTTTGGGATCCTGTGGAAGTAGACATGCTTGGAATTTTGGATTCTGTAAACCCTCAACCCTAATTTCTCAACCTTATATTGAAATATTTCAAAGCGAAGGCTTATACAATGATACTTACTAAAAGATAAAATTTAAAGAATCAAGATTCAAATGCAGGATGACACTTACTCAGAAATATGAAAATTTTGAGTCTTACACGGTCCACAACTTCTATGAATCTATTCTACCTTCTGTTGTAGTATGACTATGCCTTCCAGAAACAAAATTTCAATTTTCAACATCACTATAAACGATTAGGTCTTTCACTGTACTTTGTAGACGTCAAATTTAGTCTTTAATCAAATTCCATTCAGTGGATGACAGTTGTAACTTAGCTACTAGGCCTATTCCAGGAACTTCCATTCGAAATGTGAGTGTGTCAGGCCTTCGTCCTAGAATAGACGCCTGTGCCATTGATCTTAATATATCGAATGATGCAAATTATTTATCACATGGCCACGTGGAAGGATTCCAGGCCTCCTCGAGGCAAAGGCATTCCCTGGACTCCAAGCCTGTGGAATGAACCGATTCAATAATAAAGTTTTGGGTCTGTGGTGACAGGTGTGGGCATTTAATGACTTGGTCATTGAAATTTTTGGGGGCTGTTGAAACATTTTAAATAATAAACCCCCGCTTTTTCCCATGCCACGTGGAAGAATTCCGTGGATTTCTTTTTTCCTTGCCCCCACGGACGTGAATCTCCCAGATTTAGGCGGGATGAATTATAATTTTGGGTCCGGGTTTAATTGTTCATTGTTGGTCATGGACATTGGAATTGGAATATATGATGGGCCCAACATATATATATATATATTTATATATATATATTATATAAATATATATTTATAGTATTTACATTATTGATTTCTTAAATTAGATTCTTTTTTTCTTAAATTAATTTAAAGTTTTCAATAAATTAAAAAGCTATCACCCTCGTTATTTTTGCCCATGCCATGTGGAAGAATTCTGTGGATTTCTTTTTTCCTTGCCCCCACGGATGTGAACCTCCTAGATTTAGGCGGGATGAATTAAAATTTTGGGTCTGGGTTTATTTGTTCATTGTTGGTCATGGAATATATGATGGGCCCCAATATATATATATATATATTAACATAAATATATTTAGTATTATATAAATATATATATCATATATATTATATATATATATATATATAGTGTATATATCAAATATATATTATTTATATATATATATATATATTATATAATATATTATTTATATATATATATATATCAAATATATATATAGATGATCCCATAACCGCACATACTTTAAGGGTGTGTAGATTTATGTAGAGGCTTGGTTAGTGCAAAAAATTATATCATTGTGTAGCATATGATCATGTCACATCACTATTTTCGTTTCGTGCATTTATTTGGAGGGAAAAGTAGATTTTAAATTCATTTAGTACACAAATAATTTTTATAAAGCATTTGAAAAGTGTACCAATAACCGAGCGCCCTATGTGTCACATTGTGGTTGGCTCTTAAAAAGTACCATTAATGAAAAAGTGAAAAACTATTGGTCATTTTTCCATCAAGTTATGGTGAAATCCAATGTACATGTTTTGGTACATGCACAACTGTGGGGTCATCTCCCCTAATATATATATATATATATATATATATATATATATATAAAAAAATGAATATATACATTATATATATATTATATTATATATATATATACATATATATATTTATATAAATTAGATTCTTTCTTTCTTAAATTAATTTAAAGTTTTCAATAAATTAAAAAGCTATCACAAGTTCAATTTTTAAAATACAAAACCAAATATCCATAGATGAGAATAGATCAAAGGAAGTCTTTCTAAAGAAAATGAATATGAATAAAATCAAATGTTGCTTAATATTATTTACTATTTGAATTGAAGTAACTAACAAAAATGTTGTTTTTAAATAGAATTCAGAATTGTTGATGTCATTACTGATGAAATATAGTGTTTTCACATTTATATAGTGTTTTCAAAATTATTTTTAGATGTTATATATTTCATAATTTTGACATTTTTCATATTTATTTTATTCAAATTAATCAGATATATATTGAAAGAAAATTAACATTTTCATTTTTTTCTGTTGAAGGGTAATGTGTTTTCTAATATCTCATTTACGAAGGGTAAAGCTTAACCTAGCCAGTCAAATTAAAGTATGGGGAGCCCTTCAAATTTGATCACTGAATGTAATGATGGCCATTTCAATATATTTTGCAGGCAAGTGCCCTTTTCATAAAGCTTAGTAACTTTTGAATATACATGACAACTGAAATATGTCACTTCCAAATTTCTAAAATATCATTTCTTATATTTTATATATGTAGTTAGTTTATTTTTTTTTCCAAACGTGTCTCCTCATATATGTGATGAAATCTAAACAAATCTAAAACATACATCAATCAAATGCTACTACAACTGTGAGCAATTATTCAACAATATTCTCATAACAAAATGGGGTTCTATTTTAGGGGTCCCTTGCCCTTGAAAGCACACACACACACACACACACACACACACACACACACACACACACACACACACACACACACACACACACACACACACACACACAATATTACAAAATACATATTACAGATTGCTTTATAAAGATAAAATATAATGGTCATTCTTCTGAAGACACAGATTCATCCTGAAACACTGGAGCACATTTTAGCAGCCTGTCCCTGCATTGGATAAACACGTCTTTGTACACTATGCTGAAAATGAATTGGATATCTCCCACTAAATCCCATGTGACATGCCCATATTTAGCAGCTCCTGGACTCCCACCTGAGGCCCATTCAGTATTTCGGTGAATTCTCTTTTCCTTTTATGTGAGTTTACCCACACAGAAAGAGAGTCTCCCCCTCTTATGTATGCTTTGGTTTTCTTCCCTGAAGAAATTTGAGCTACAAGGAATTGAAAAATTATGCTAGTGCCAGAAGAGCCCTCCCTCATGATCCTCCTTTTCTTGAGAGGAAAGGTGTGGGTGCTTACCATGGACCGTACTTTGGCGAGGGCAGGTTTCTAATGTTGTCAACCGCTTCTCTGTTTCATTCTCTAGCAAATTTGGGGTTGTTCTTCCCCCTGTTGAGTAGGTAGTGAGCTTGGTATTGAGAGCTCTATGGTCAATAAATGAGGTTTGTAAAAATCTAGGTTGAAACCCCACTAATCACCTAAGACACAGGGGCAGTGGCATATCCAATGGTTCTTTAATTGTTTGGTGTTCATGTGATAATTTGGGTGAATCAGGTGGAAATGGAGAGCTTGGAAAATAGGAAATGAAGGACATAATTCAGACAAGCGATGCAAGAAAGATAAAAGCATGTCCTCTGGAGAGGAAATATTGGGAGAGTTAGCCTTGGTGTCCAGTATGCTGAGAATGTGGTGGACGAGGGCCTCATTCAGCCCTGTCAGCTGGAAACACTCACCCAAATGGGTGAGTTTTGCATTAAGAGGATTCAATTCTGTAGATGAAGAAGACATGGACATAGGATGGTTGATTGAAAGCAGATGGCAGAGGACGCTTGGAAAATTATGTGGTAAGTTGGTAACATGTCATCACTAGGTTTAAATAAGCATGTCTTTTGAGCTAATGTGTGAGGGAGAAATCATTTTGCCATCAATGCCATATCCTCCCAAAATCGATAGCCTCGGCCCTCGACCTAAATTTTAATTGAAATTAATTACCTATTCATGTAAAGTGTGCCACCAGAGATTTAATCAACACCCTTGCAGTTAAGAAATGTCTTATCAAATTTAATTCTTGGTCACGTTATATTTTCTAGCATGAAGGTCTAGGAACAAGATATTTAATAAATATGGAAAAGATGTTTTTCATAAAAGTGACATATTTAATAAATATGGAAAAGACTTTTTCCATAACTTTAGTCTTTAAAGTGATGCATTTAAATTTTATTATTTTTTATGTGACACATTTTATCGACTACTTTTGTATCAAATTTTAAGTGATAAATTGGCAAGTACTAGTCCCTATCTTTAGTATTTACATCTACCCTCACCAATACCATTATAATTTATTGGTCCATGCTTGACGATTAGCTCCTCTCCCTTAATATATTGCTTGAATCTCGATATGTCTATCCTTAATGATATCATATTCATCATGATAAAAGGATGTTTAACTTTAAAAGGCAAAGGCACGTGGGATAGTGATGTCGGTTTAAAGGCAAATTTTTCACCATGATTTGCATTTAATATTAACCATCAATTCATACCTAGGTTTGGTGGACACGTGTAAAGGTCCAGTCGAAGAACTCACTTGGAAATTATAAATTCAAGGCCCATGGTCATTTTCGACACTTACTTTCTTTTGTAAAATCATGGGGGACCAAATTGAGCACATCGAACCAGTATCAAGCCATGAATACGTTGTGGTTTCTTCTAGTTCTGATACAGACTCAGATGAGGTTATTGTTGGGAAATCCTTCGCCCTCTCTGCTTCTAGTTCTCCTTCTGATGGTGCTTCCACCCCCCCTCTCCTGGCTAGTTGACTGCTACCATTGTTCCCCTTCATTCTCTTGGAACTTCTCCTGCAGAGCTCCAACCGGATTCCATGTCTGAGCAGCCAATCCCTGAAGTATTACTGGAACTCTCTATTCTTTATCCAGAATCCCTGGACCCAGAACCTATGGATTCTCCACATGCTGCTACAAATGATGTGGATATGGAAATTGATGGCAATCAATCCCCGACGGTGACCCCTCAGATGGACAGTCAAGTTGAAATGGTGTCTTCCATCCTTGCAAAGATGCAACGAGATTTTGAAGTGCTTAAAACCTGGAAAGACTTAACAGACACCAGCAGAGCTATCATTGATAAAGAATGTGTCGGGATACTAACCCTGGCTGACACTCTGGCGGAGAAGATCGATACCGATGCAACTAGGAAAGTGGTACAAGAACTGAGAAATATATTATGATATGTAATATTTATGTTATAATATAGTTATAGCTTTTTTGGTATGCCTATGTTATGATATGTAATGTTTTTGTAATGTAATGTTTATGTTTCAACAAATATATGAGAGGTATGTCTTGAATTGTACACAAATGTTGTATTTTTTGCCTGAGGAAGGTACAATCTAGTTTGAGAACAATAATATTTAAATTAGATATTCCTCAATGTTTCCTCCATACTCATGTTTTCTATCAGTTAAAACAACTTAAGTAAGAACTGACAAATATATAATAAATGGACAGATAATTAATAAATGTCAAAATTAATAACATCTAAAAATAATTTAATAACTTATAATTTTGAAATATATGTTATAAGTTATTAAATTATGAAATTATTTTTAGATGTTATATATTTCAAAAAGGATTCAATTATTTAATATAAAGGGCAGTTCCAATAGTAAAAAGGATTCAGTTATTTAATAATTTAATAACTTATAGTCTAAGAGATTCTCTACAAGGTAAATAATGAATGGATACATAATTACTTATAATATAGATAAAATCCATAGTAGCAACTTTCGTACGGAGAGTATTAAATGGTGGACACAAAATATGGAAAAAAAAATGGTCCACAGAAAAAATACGAAAAATACCGTAAATTGTATATATAAACAAATATAGTAATTTTAATAATTAATACCAACAGGCTATTATAAATATAACAACATCAATTCCAAACAAATTCGGTGGATTTTATATTATTTCTAGCCGCAGTTTTTGGCTTTTTGGGAAAAACTTTTGCAGGACTGGTACCAAATTGAAATTTTCAGAGTTTCATTTGGTGAAGGGAAGAAAATGAAAAAATGGGTAAATTTGTAAAAATTGACCATATTTGGTAACTACTGATAAAATCCCTACAAATTTAATAGATTTTAATATGTGACATGTATGTAGTCATTTTTTTAATTGTTTATAAATTAAACTTATCTTGTTTCCAATATTGCTTCTATTCTTTGTAAAATTCTTAATATTTTTCAATTTCACATGTTCCTATTTATGTCATCCTTTGCCTAACCCCAACTTGCTCCCTCAAATTGCCATTGGCTGATTTTTAATTTCCCATTCACCACCCTGCCTATGCCATTTAGCCTACAACCCCCTACTTGTTTTTGTGCTTGTTGCATACTGCCCTTTAGCATCATCAATCGCCATTGAATTTGCTTTGCCTTTTCTTTCCAAATGTCACTGAGAAAAGGAAAAAGAGAAATCTTGGAAATGGATGATGATTTAATGTCAAAGAATGAGGAGCAACATGGAAATCGTGTTCTGTGGGATCATTCACTGCCTCAAGATGTTTGGGAAAACATATTGCTTTGGCTTCCATTAGAATCCATATGCAGGTTCTCTCTAGTTTCTAAGGAATGGAAAGCACTCATGACTTCCACCAGATTCTTCAGGCGTTACAGTGAAACAAGGAACAAACATCCATGGATACTTGTAAATCATGATCGTGGTCATCATTGGCTGAGATACGACTTTTACAGTAGAACATGGAAAATTCTCAACTTTTCATGGTTATCATGCTTTGATTGGGTACGGTTTGAAGATTCACATCGAGGGATAATATTATTTTGTTCGAGTCATGTTTCAAGGGTATGTAATCCACTGAAGGCTGGAACCTCCTTCAAGCTTCCTCAGATGTTATCAACTCAGCCTAATGAATGGCACTTTTATATTTATGTGTGGGGTATTCTGGTTGCGGATGACAACAAGGGGTACAAAGTGGTTCAAGCAGGTGCTAATAGATCTGGAGTTAATGCAAGAAATGGTACTATAGAAATTTATGATTCTTCTATGGGGACTTGGAGGATTGTGGCACGATTAAGAGATTGTTTCTTCTATGGACCCGTTGTCTTCAGCAACAATTTTTTCTTCTTAATGTCATATGAACCTGTGTTGGGTGTGAGAATTTATAACAGTCAAGATTATGCTACTGTGCATTTTGTGTTGTTACCTATAAGATATGGTAGAGACCATTTCCCTCACTATAGACCAAGGTTGGTTGTATCTGAAGAAAGGGTGTTACTTGCAGCACCAATTGTAGATGGGGACCATTTGAAGGACATAATTGTGTTTGAGCTTGAGCTTGAGTTTGGAAGGAGGAGAGACAATGTTTGGTCTTGGAAAGAAATTGCAAGGATGCCCCATGCAATGTGCCAGTGTTTTTCTACGAGGAAAAGGATGTTCTTATTTAGTTGCACTACGGTGGGAGAGTTCTTGTGTTTCAGAAAGGTGCTTTCCAGAAATATCCTCATCCTTTGTTTTCATTTAAAGCAAGGGTATTGGTCGTGGCTGCCAGAATATATAAACACAACTGACATGTGTTATAACAGTGGCATCGCCTTTGAGCCCAGGCTGATTTGAGACAACTACTTGGCTCCTACTATATATCCATATATAAATATATATCGAGCTTTTTGTTTGTCTTTGTCAAAGCTTATAAGCATTAAGCAAGAGTAATCATTGAATTGTCTATTTTTTTAAGTAGAAGAACCTGTAATCAACTATGGGAAAAGCTCCAGAGAAATAATCAGTCACAAACTTTAAATGACATGAGCCTAAGACATTATAAATATGTTATTTCCTGTGAGATCACAAATTTCCAATGTGTTCCTTTGAAATAAATTCATGGACTTGAATTAAACTGAAGTTTCAAAATTCAAATTTTGACTTCTCCATACAATCATTTGCTTACATTTACCCCATATCCTCCCATGTTTATTAAAAATATACATTCTTACTATTGCACATACCAGAAATAAAAAATTAATAGCAACCAACAACGTATCCTTGATTATTAAATATAAGTTATTTTTTCCTTATTATTAAAGTTTTCAATCCTTCCCTACCCATCAGATAGACATGTGGTAGGATTCCGGGCCTCCCCAAGTCAAAGGCATTCCCTGGACTCCAATCCCATGGAATGAACCGATTCAATAAAGTTTCGGGTCCGCGGTGTTGGTGAGGCAAGGCAGAGTGGCAGTGAGCAATCAGAAGATACCACATGTCATTTTCTTGTTCCTCCGAGTGGCCAAGTGTCACACATTCCAGACACTTGAGCATAAAGGTAAGGCATGCAAAAGAAATGAAATTTTTTGGGCCTCATTACAAGTCAAATTCGACAGAGGGTATTCACCAAACAAGTTACAGGAGATTCACCATTCGATTTCCAACTATTTTTAATATTTTTACCATTTTCTCCGAAATAACGAAACATGTTACAGGGATATTCGCCAAAACCAAACCAAAATTGGTTACAGGGATATTCGCCAAGATTTCTATAATTTTTTTTAGGGGGGTTCCTTAAAATTTTCCCTAGCCATTTTAGCGTAGTTTGGTCAATGGAGTTAGATTTTACAAGTTGTATTGATAATGACATCAACTGTGTAGGTTTAATATGGACTATAACATTATATTGGAGGAAATATTTAAATTTATAAATTTTAAAAAGGATTTCTGAGGCAATCTGACACGTAGGGTAGGCCTGAACAATCATATAGGTTTTGAGAATGGTTTTTTATATGTGGATTCAATACATGAAATTATATGTTTCATACCTTGCATGTTGACCACATTTTGTTTGTTGGCAATGTTAGGATCAAAATAAATTTCAATAGTTTTTCTTGAAGGAGTTGAATTTAAATTATCATTGGAAGGTTGTTGTTGTTTATCATTTTTATGATGTTTAGGAAAAGGATTAATATAGATGCTTAAGTGGGATTTGGTTTTGTGGACGACATCATGTCAATCATGTTATTTCACCATCATTGCCTCATCATATCTTTTCGTAAACATGGTGTCATGATATAAATCATGGCCAATAAGGAAGCCACGGGAAAGGATTCAAATTCATTTACAATTTACTTGAGAATGAATCCAATTATCATGAAACCAACAAAACGTGTTCCCATCGTACCATTATGGGAGAGGTCGAGAAGAGTCAATAGGCTTCAACTGAGGTCTAGGTAAATGTCACCTTAATATTTCTTTGGTAAGAAGTTGATGACAATCCCCTTGAAGAGAAGGATTAGGAAAGGATCTTCCCTTAGGTTGGGAGTGGTTTGAACCTTTAGAGGTATCGATATTATGGATGTTGTTATTGGGATTAATACTATGATTCTAAGTGTCAGTGAATTTTGTATTAGAAACATTGCAATTTCAAGGTCATATGAGTAATTTAAGTTTTTGGTTGTTGTTTAGGTTGATTTTGAGATTGAGATGTCTCGAATTCTCCAGTGACAAGATATTGTTTTTTGACTTTCTCGGGGACTTCCTCAAAGGTTGATAGAGAGAAAAAAACTAACTTTGCATTAAAGAAAAGGTTCTAAAGCCATAATAAATAGGTTATCATCAGTCAAGTTATGCTCAACTTTTTTGTCCAAGGTTTTCCCTCATTTGATGAATTCTTGAACCGACTCATTTTTGAAATGTTTACAATTGATGAAATTACTCGTGTTGTTTTTAGGCAAGTCATGATAGTAAAATTCTTCTACTAAAGCATTGACTAAGACTTTGTTTTTTACAATTGAGTTAGGTTTAAGTTGATGGTACCAATCTAAAGAATCACTCGTAATGGTTTTGGATAATAATTGGGTGACCACACAAGAATTTATTTTGATTCAATCATTGTAGATATTCCCAAAAGATTTAATATGTAGATTAGGGTCAATTGATCTATTATAGGTGATGATTGGGGTTCATCCATCATTTTCTTTTACAATGATGTAAGGTGATAGAGACTCATTTAGCAAAGATTGGAGCACCTTATTTTGAATGGTTGGCTAAAGGATTGGGTTCCCATGATTATCAATAAGAGGAGGGGTTTGTGGGAGTGTGAGAATGATTTAGTGCACCCCACTGAATATAAATGATTGTTATTGGAGCATCTTGTTTTAAATGGGTGGTTGTGGGATTGGGATCCCATGATCAATGAAGATGAGGGGATGGGAAATGGGAAGGGAAATGTTTGGGGACATTGAATTAGTGTGCCATTTTGAATATGATGTGGTATATTAGTCATTTAATCCAATTTTATTTGCATTTATATGAATTGATTATTGTTAAATGGTTGCATGTTGATTAATCTAACTCTTACATGATCATTTATGTAGTATCAACATGGGTGTTTTGAGAAGGATTGTTGGTTTGAGGAGGTGGATAGTCAAGATTGGTACCTACCATGGTCAAGGAAGATGAAGGAATTATTGAGGATGAGGATAGGGTAAGTCATTGTTTGGCTTTCCACAATATTTAAAATGAAATTTGAAATGGGATTGTTAGTATTAATGATATGTGAATATGTACCCAACCTACATCCTTATCATAAGAGGGCATCCTTTGATAGTAAAAATTTCATTAGCAACAACCTCTGACTCTCTTATCAACATGTGTCAACATTTTAAAATTATTGGGTAAACTGTGAAAATGATTATGAAGTTAGCAAAAGATCATATGATAGGTTATCTCTCCAATAGATCCAATATTTCAAGTTTCACATGGTGCCAAAGGGCATGATTGATGATGCTTCAAACTTGGTTACTCTTGAGTTCACCAACTCTATTCAATTCAGTCCTCTTCCCACTATTGACATATCTCAAAAGGATAAGGATAATCCAGATGACCTCAATGCTTTTTTTCTATTAAGAATGAAACATTGGTTTAATAATAAAATGAAGGAATTTAATGCTTCTCAACAGGAAGCTTCTCCTCAAAAGGAAAAATTTTCTCAATAGGCTACTCCTTCTAACCAAACTCCTTCTCCCTCTCAACAAGATTCTAGAACTAAGGTGTATACAAAGAAAGAGAAATCTAAAGAAGGTGAGAAAAAGTCAGAGACACCCAAAAAAGAAGATGAAATACAAGAAGTGAGAGGAGAAGAAGTTATTGAACAAACAGAAGAAGAAATGAAGGAAACTAAGCAAGAGGAGGGGAGTAAAAAGGAAGTGAAAAGAAACAGGATGAAGAGGAACAAGAAGAAGAAATTGAGGATGATGATGAAGATGTGGTGGAAGTAACAACTCTATATTTAAGGAAAGTCATTTCTTATAGACCTAACTTGGATGTGAGAAGACCCCCTTCTTCCATTACAACAACTAATGTGGCATTGGTTTTCTCACAAACCCTTCCTCCACCACTTGCACTCACTTTTCCTCCTTCAAAAGAACATTATCGAGGGATTCATTTACGTGGGTTCAACTTATGATTGACAGCAACAAGAGGAAATCAAAATCTACGGTGGAAGTCCCTAACTATGATGTTGTTGTTGCATTTCTAGGCACCACTCCTCCAAAAAAGGCCAAGACTGTTTCTCGTATTGTTTTAGATTCCACGGGACAACAATTTCATGAAATTTCTAAACCCAAAGGAGATAAAATGAACATGAGATATCTGCAACAGACTTGAGGGTGAAGAGCATAACCTTAGAGAAATTGTTTCTAAGGTAATTGAAAGAGTTGAGAAAGGGAAGAAGACTCAAGAGTAGTTGGAAGAATAGGTGCAAGTTCTATCTAACTTTATCAAATCCTTCCTCTCTTCTGATAATACTACCTTAGATCCAACTCCCTTATGTTCACTTCTACCCTCAATTACAATTGTTGATATTGACTTAAAAGCAATTACATAAATTCACAAGCATGCAGCTCAGGGAAAATCAATAGAAGCGTGGGTGGAGAAAATTCTCCTCACTCATTTGGAATTCATTGATGAAGAATGCAAAACTTATGACGGTATAATATTTTTGCAGAAGAAAATCAATTTAGGTATTGAGATCATTGAGAAAGAGGTAAATATTTGGATAGATGTTATCAAGGACCTTTGTATTATGTCTCTCACGGATGAGAAAATCCTTCTCTCTAAGAATATTTTTGATGAATCTAAAAATAATTTGTCTCACACTTGGACATTTAGTGTATAACTGAGGATGAAGGTCCTCGAGGAAGCATCCACTGAATTGTATAATTCCATCCAAAAGAGTGAATCTTTGAAGTCTGATATTTCTACTAATTTAAGTGCCCTCTATTGTGACCTTTTCAAGGATAATTCATCTCAACAGAATACAATAGATCAAATCAAGGAGGAATTCTAAAATTTGATTAAAGAAGACTTGTTTAAGACACAAAATGTGAAAAAGGATAAAATGGAGGAGTTGCCTGAACTAAACAATGTGATTGTAAAAGCTACGAAAGGCTTAGCCTAATGTGGAGGATATTCAATGGAAATTGAGAAATATCTTGGAATTAGGTTGGAGAATTTTGCTAACACAAATTGTACCAAAGGACATGGATATACCCTCTACAATCACTTGAAGAAAATCAATTCAACTATTGAGATCATTGAGAAAGAGGTAAAGATTTGGGTAGATGGTATCTAAGATCTCTGTATTATGTCTCTCATGGATGAGAAAAGCCTTCTCTCTAAGAATAATTTTGATGAATCTAAAAATAATTTGTCGCACACTTGGACCTTTAGTGCATAACAGAGGATTAAGTTCCTTGAGGAAACATCCATTGAATTATAGAATTCCATTCAAAAGAGTGAATCTTTGAAGTCTGATATTTTTACTGATTTAAGTGCCCTCTATTGTGACATTTTCAAGGATAATTCATCTCAACGGAATACAACAGATCAAATAAAAGAAGACTTTTGAAATTTGATTAAAGAATACTTGTTTAAGACACAAAATGTGAACAAGGATAAAATGGAGGAGTTGTCTGAACTAAACGATGTGATTGTGGAAGCTAGAAAATGGTTAGCCCAACGTGGAGGAGTTGCAGTGGAAATGGAGAAATATCTTGGAATTTGGCTGGTGAATCTTGCTAACACAATTTTACCAAAGGACATGGATGTATCCTCTACAGTCACTAGATTCCGTATGCATGTGCTCAAGTTGAAATTGCATGCCTCTGTTATCTCTTCTCTACCTTCCACCAGCTAGTTTTTATGTTTTCACATTGACTTTTCTTTTTGTAAAATGGATATTAATGTAAAATCCATTTTAATAATGACTTAACTAATCAGGTGATTAGTTTGATTAATCCAGAATTAGTTAGTATGTGGGTAGCTATGGTAGTATTCCTCCCCTCTTGCCTATAAAAGGCTTGATTTTCTATTGTAAAGGGGTGGGATGTTGGAGATTTTTTATGTAAAGGACATTAATTTAAAATACAGAAGAATAAACCTTCTCTCCCTTATCTCTCTTGTTAAATCTCTCTTCATTTTGTTTCAATTCATGTATTGTTTGCATTATCTCTATATTGAAACTTTGTGTTCTTACTCATGTGCTAAGAATCATTGATGTTTGATTCAATATGTATCTTGTTCACTGCAGTAAATTCCATTATATGTAGGAATGTATGTTCTTAAGTTTTATTGAAATGCGGGAGTAGAATAAGGTTTGCATTCTTCTTATTGCAAAGTGGTTTTATCTCTCTCTCTCTCTACTTTCCAATTTTGTAAGTATGGTGATTTTGCACAACCAAGAATGAACTTTGTGTCCTTGATCGATAAATTTATAGAACTATGTGTCCATAGTTTGTCAGTCTCATTGAATGTTTATATTGTTGCATCCCTTCTTTTTCTCCTACCTAATATTGTTCTTTTCTCAATATTTTCTCTATATTTGAAATTATAAAAATATTCACTGCAGCCAACATCCCCCGTCATATGTGAATATTCTAGAGTTTCCTTTTTTTGTTTGAATAAGGGAACCTCCCCATTAAAGAGGAGGGAGTGTTGTCCCCTGAACTGTTAATTGCTCCTACAACAACAAAAAATTCAACCAACATACGGTATTAATATAATTATGTTTTTTCATTATTAATATCAGATTAGATCATTGTTATAATATTAGTCTATTTATTAATTATTTGTATTATTGATATGAAATTAGTTGATTATTATAACATTTAATTGTCGTTTCCTCTAAAAAAATGTGTTGGAAAGCATTTCTTCTGTCATTTACGCGTGTTTGGCCAGGGAATTCTTTAGAATATGGACTCTATTGAATGCCCCCTAGTTCCATCCATAAGCATCATGGTCAGGGTATCGTCTATGATATTTGGACTTTTGGAAAGGAATTTGGTTCTTCAATTTACACACTATTGAGCTAACAACTTATTCTTGCATTTCTTCTATTGAAATATATCACAAAAATCCCTTCCAAGGAATTCCCTCATATATTTTCTTAAACTTGTATTCAATGAACGAGAATTGTTCTAGTCACAATGTATTTTTTGAATAATAAATAATAATATTGTTGTCTTTTTTTATGAATTATGTTGTGTTATTTTGATGTATTGTATTCTTCCCCCCTCTATCTCTTCTTGATGATGTCGAACAAACAACAACAACAAGTTGTAAATAGGAAAAGTAAATTTTCCAAATAAAACTCCACTAATCCTCCTTATTCTCCTCTCGATAAAAATAACTCACCTCATGCAATTTCCTATGACTAAATATTTGTATCTTGTGTATATCTAGTTTCTTCAAGTATGATTCTGAAATCCATGTGTTTCCCTCTTGCTACAAATTTCCTATTGTACCAAATATTTGTTGAAATTGTCTTGCCTTATGTTAGTTGTTTTCTTGTCAAGAACATGTGTTGCCTTCTCCCTTTTCTTCCTTGGAATATGATCCTTCCAATCCACCCCTTCATTGTCTTCCTCTATATCCTCCTCCCCCTGAAATGCGTACAAATCTGAAACATTAAATACTAGAGAAATATTAAAATTGTGTGGCAAACTTACCTCATATGTATTATCATTTATCTTCTTCACAATCTTACAGGGGCAAATATTCATGTACTTAATCTTGTTGATGTTCTTTTGGGAAATATATCCTTCCTCAAATAAGCCATCACCAAATCTCCTTCTTTGAATAGTTTTTGTCTTCTAGTGATATCTACTATCATTTATATTTTTCATTTCTTTCTTATATTTTTTTCCTTATTGTTTTATGTAATCGTTGAATATGCCCTGCAAAATCTTTTGCATCATCCCTCAACCTTTCTAAAATAGATAGTTGTACCAAATCCATAACATCATTACGAATTATTCTATAAATAATTTGAAATGGTGACTTACTTGTTGATTTATTCACTGAACTAGTGTAGGCATTTTTTTCTTGTGGTAATGCCAAGTCCCATTGTTTGGGCTTCTCACCAAGAATACACCTCAACAAATTTCCTAAGATCATATTCACAACTTTTATTTCCCATATGTTTGAGGATGATTTGCACACGATATGCACTATTGAGCTGCAACTTAGTGTCTAACTTTTTCCATAAGGTCCTTTAGAAGTGGCTCAAAAAATTGGTGTCTCTATCTAAAGTGATATACTTTGGGATATCATGCAACCTAACAACTTCCTTGAAAAACAAAACTTCTATCCTTGTAGCATCTTTTATCTATTACATGTAATAAAGTGCAACATCTTAGAAAATTTATCCACAACAACCAAAATTGAATCATTACCTCTTTGTGTGTTAGGTAGCCCTAATATAAAATCCATGCTCAAGTGTGTCCATGGTCCTGATGGCACTAGTAATGGAGAGTATAATCTGGTGTTTTTTGCATGTCCCTTATGAACTCTACATATCCTGTATCTTGAAACATACCTTATCACGTCTCTCTTCAACTTTGGTCAGAAGTATTTTTCCTCCACTAATGTTATTGTCTTATTCTTTCCAAAATGGCCACCCAAACTACCATTATGCAATTCTCTTAAAATATTATCCCTTGTAGATCTAAGTGGAATAAATAATTGTTTTCCCTTAAAGAGATAACCATCTTGCATAAAATAATAGTCATGAATATTACTTGTCTCACCTAATTTTCGATTCCTTTGTTGCTCAAAAATCCTCCTGAATTTGGGATCAAAATCATATAATTATTTACTAGCTTCAAACCTAACCACTTCACTTACCATCACAATTAATAAGGCCACGTGTCTACTTAAAGCATCAACTACCTTGTTTTGTTTTCATGATTTATGTTTTAAGACAAATATATACCCATGCAAGTGCATGCCTACTATTCAACTTATTTTGTGCATTCACAAATTTTAATCCCTGGTCATCTATAAACAAAATAAATTTCTTCACCACCAAGTAATACTTGTAATGCATTGGTGTTTGTACAATGGCATAAAATTCAATATCATAAGTAGAATACTTTTTTGCTACCTCATTCAACTTATCACTATAATATGTTATAGGTATTCCTTCTTGACTTAAAACAACGCCAATTTCTACATGTGAAGCATCACAATCAACCTCAAATATTTTTTTAAAATCAGGTAAGGTCAAAACAGGTGCACATATTACTTTCTTCTTTGATAATTGGAATCTCTCAATTGATGCACTTGTTCATACAAAATATTTTCCCTTCATGCATTTTGGTATTGGTGTCACAATACTACTAAATTTTGTGAAAAATGTTCTGTAAAAAGTAGAGAATCCATCGAAACTTCTTACCTTTGTTATGTTTCTTTGGATGTGTCATTCAATAATTGCATTTACCTTTCCTTCATCCATCTTCTGAAACTGTAAACCCTAAAAATGCCAAGATCCTCTGCATAAACTTTCACTTCTTCAAAATTACATATAACTTCTCTTTCCTTAACACTTTCAAAACCATTCTCAACTGCAATAAATGATCCTCTTTACTTTTATTGAATATTAATATATCATCAAAATAGACTACCATAAAGTTACTAATGTAATCTCACAAAACTTGATTCATCATCCTCATAAATGTATTGGGTGCATTAGATAATATGAATGGCATTACTGACCACTCATATAGACCATATCTAGTTTTGAATGTTGTCTTCCATTCATCTCCTTCCTACATTCGTGTTTGATAGTATCTACTCCTTAGATCAACTTTCATAAAAAAATAGCTCCTGCAAGAACATCCATTATATCATCCAAGTGGGGCATAGGAAACCTATATTTGATGGTAATTTTATTGATAGCTCTATTATCTATAAACATCCTCCATGTCCCATCGTTCTTAGGAGTCAATCGTGTTAGAGTTGCACATGGGCTAATACTTTCCCTTATAGCTCCTTTTCTCACCAATTTTGATACATGACTATTTAATTATGCATGTAATGTTGGACTCATCATGTATGTGTCTTGATTTGGTAGGGATAATCATAGAATGAAATCAAGTGATGTTTAATATCCCTCTTAGGTAGCAACTCTATCTTCTTTCTTTAACATTAATGCATGGAAAAACCCTATCATCTTCGTCTTTGTGATAAAATCCTTAGTGGGTAGCATGCTCTCTATTTGTTTTTCTTCCTTAACCAGAAACAAAACCACATTTACTCCATCTTTCCAATAGTTGAGGGTATTATTCTCTCCAACATGAATTACCTTTCTATTAAATTGTCGCGGTCTCCCCAATAATAAATTTTATGCATCCATTGGAATAACATCACACCAAATTTCATCCTTATATATATTTCCTATACAAAATTTCATCAAACGTCTTATATCTAGTGTAACTTCATTCCCTTTCTTAAACCATGAGACCCAATAGGAAAGGGATGATTTTCACACCACAACCCTAACTTATATACCATTTCTTTGGAAAGCATATTTTCACAACTCCCACCATTAATGATAATTTTTTATACATTTCCTCTGGATGTGCACCTTGTTCAGAAAATATTTTTCCGCAGTCATGACTCACCACCATGAGAGTGTTCTTTCCTTGGGGAAATCATTGTTCTTCTCATCATGATATTCTCTCCAACATCTTGCACAACGTGTGTGTCTTGTTCATCAATATCATCCTCAATAAAATTGACTCTGGGACAATCCTCTAATCTCATCTCTTGTGCATGGTTTTTGGACATTTGAATTCCATATGCCCTTCTTCACCACACCTATAGAAAACATAAGATCTACGTGGGTCATCTCATCCTCTTCCACTTCCAGAATTTTTATTTCCATAGTCTCTTCCTCTCTTAATTCCTCTTTCTCTTTGATGGTTCTGGAAACCTTCTATGTTATCCTCTTACCACACACAATTTTTTTCTCCTCTTGTGTAATTATACCCACCTTATCCTCTTATTGAAGATGATTTTCCTCTCTTTGGTCTTTCAAATCTTCTAAAACATATCCAAGTATAGTTTTCTTTTACATTCAAGGCTAATTGATAAGCTTCTTCCATGTTATTCTTCCTATACATGCTTATTTATCTTGAACTAAAAATTTTAAATCATTTACATACGTTGCAACCATTGGCTCTTTCATCTCATCAAACTCAACTTGAATGGACAACTTGTAAAATTCATCAGTATAACTTGGACACTATAATCTTTCTGTCTCAAATTTTGAAATCTTATATATAAGGTCTGAACATAGTCCACCGATTAAAACATTTTCTTCAGTTTATTCTCCATCTTCCTCCAATTCATGGCCTTCTCTTTTTATTTTCATTGCCACTCTTTCTACAAGTGATCCCACTATATCATTGCATGGCCCTTCAACTTTGTACATGCAAAATTTACCTTCTTCTCTTTTGTCATAGGCTTCCATTCAAATAACTTTTTCATGATATTTAACCATTCTATCAAATCCTCTAGTGTTAAACTCCCACCACGGTTAGAAACATCTACCTCAATCCTATCATTCCTTCCTTCAAGTGATTTAATCAACCTTTCTTTAATATTTTGTGATTACTCTTTTCCTTCTTCTTTATGTATTTCTTCTTCTTGATCTGACTCTTCTTTTGTATCATCTTCTCCATGTCTTCTCCTTGGATGCATAATTTTTTTTTGATATTGATACCTAGGGAGAAGGCCCTGGACAACAAAAAATACATGAGGAACTAGTCCTTGATAATATATTACATCAGTGAACTCTAGTAAATTTTTCAAGCACATTACCTTGCTTCATACATAACAAAATTAATGGGAAATCATCGTAATCAGCATAACTTCACCCATGGCTACATCCTTTTTATATACAATTATATATTCTAACCACCAAAGTAGGATGAAAATAAAAAAGCTTAAGCCATAGACAGATTATCCATTACAAACAGGCATTAACCTAGACACAGACCCAACAAGATAGGTCAAGCCTTTCGTCCGCTTGGCGAGACCTCCTCAATGATCTCCACATCTAAATCCCCTTTACTTTGCATTGAGGAATAGGACGGTTCCATGCAACATTTGAGCATCACCACCTTGGCACTCATTGAAAGCATTAAACCTTGGTTCTCTGCCACAGTCTCCAACCCACGTGTAACCACCTACACACCCTTCTTCAAAGTGTGAATATGAAACTGTAAGTTGATCAATCGCTCCTCCTGACTCGCATGCTCTTTTTGGAGAATAAATTTCCCAAAGGAATTGGATAGGATATTAAGTGCACTCAACCCCTCTGTCATGCCAAATACATTTCTCCGCCCAATTGAATGATTGGGGTCAAGCATTATCTTCCTCATACTTTCAAAAATGTCTACCTCATCCTCTTCTTCGAAGCTCTCTACCACAAACCAAACTTTTTCTAACCAACTCCTCATTGCCGCATTCTGGGTTTTCCCATCCATCTAGGAAGAAAAAGACTCCCCTTCCTCCTCACTAGTCAAGGCCCTCTGCCTCTTCCTGCTCAACCCAGTCTCCTTGCTCCCCAAATTCTTCATCTAAACACACTTGATACCACTGCTAAGATGTGTGGAGCAATTCACATCGAGAATAAAAAAATAGACAGGGGTGAAGGAAAACCTATCTGGCTATGAATTTACAATGCTTCTTGCGTGCCTCTCACAAGTGGAGGAAAATGTATAAGTACCAAATATCCACGGTAATATATCCCATGCAATGTTATCATGATTCCAATTATAGCACTAAATGACTGACGCTAGCACACTTACTCAACCTCATGATTTTTCGCCAACCTTGCATCATTCGCGATTAAAGACATGACATCACTCGAAAGTTTCTCCTCCCAAATGTGCCTTCTCAAATGAAAATTATCTGAGACTTACACACCCCTATTAGTAAGGAAATCAACAACCATATTCCCTTCTCTTTTAACATGGGAAATCTTAAACTCTGAGAAATAAGAAAGGATGGCCTTAATCTTTTTACATGCCAATTACAACATATAAGCATAAGGAGACCTATATTGGGCCATACCAATAACCACTTTCGAGTCTCCTTCAATCCATAAGTGATGCCACTTCTTCTTTCTAGCCTCAATTAAACCAAAAATAAGAGCCATCCCCTCCGCTTGATTATTTGAGGATATCCCACAATTAGCAGTGATGGCTAGCACTGGTTGACTATTAGAATTGCCTAAAATGCATCCACAACTGGTTCTTCCTAGATTTCCTTTTACTGCACCATTGAAATTCAATTTAATCCATCCTTTTCAGGTGGTCTCCATAGACTTAATTGGATTTCCTTAATCCCATTATTAGGAGTCTTTGGATGCATATTAACATATGTTAACTCATCTAATGTCATCTACAATTGTTGTAGAGTTCGATACCAAATGAGTTTTATTTGGAAAATTTGTTTTACATATTTACATTTTTTGTTTGTTCTCTCTCTACCTCTCCCTCTCTCCCCCTCTCCCTCTCTCTCACTATCCCTCTCCCTCTCCCTCCTCTCACCTCACCCCCTTCCCCCCCCCCCTTCCCTTACTAAAATATATTAATATATAAGGAGAAGACCATACTAATATCAACACTCAAGAAAAGGTACACCCAAGTGGTATAATAGTCGTGGATCTAGAAGAGAATAATCCAAACTCATATCAAAGGTATAGGCTTCCGAAGCCTATATCTAATATATAGGGTTGTGGTCTGGCTATGATCCTAAGGGTTGTAAGAAAGAGCTAAGGTAATAAGCAAGAACTAATCTAAACTAGGTTTTTTAATATTAATGGATGGTTGTTATGTTCATTAGAAACAAATGTCTACCAAACTGGTCAATGTAGTCAACCACAAACAATCTCTAAACATTGAGGTATAGGAGATAAGAAGGGTGCATCAATTGGAAGAGGTATGAAATTGATTTGAAGGTGTTAGTATTGAGGTCATCGAGTGGTAGTAAGAAGGCTAAGGCACACTAGGGAAATTTTCATGACAAATATCATGAGGTGTTATGAACCATCCCAAATGATGCTCCTAGTGTTCCCCTTAAGGCACAAACTAGAAGGAATTGATGATTCAACAACCTGCAAAAAAGAAATTTTTAGCAAGTGTGAAAAAGGATGTATATATACATTGATTGTGCATTAATCTTTGTCCTTAGCTTGTAGCACCTTGTGAGCAATTGTTGTGAGTGAAGGCTCAAGAAGGATGGAAATAAGAACTAAGTAGAAAAAAAATTGGAGCTCCAAATACTAAGGAAGACATTGATGGTTTAGCTCCTCATATTAATTCTCCTAAAACCCAATGCTCTAATGATGAAATCCAAGTGTAAGATTTGTTTGCTAAACCCTAATACATATTAACCATCTAAGACATATTTGTGAGAGAATGTAGAGCAGATTATTCTGATATGATATTCAAAAATGATAAGTGGGAACCCTATATATACGAACTTACACCCTAGAGTCATGACTTGGTTTTATCCAACATCATTTCCCATATCGATGGCGTTAGATGGAACAAGTTTTCTACAAGACGTCGTCGTCAACTTTAAGAAATCTATAACAAAGTGAAGGAAGAGGAAGGGAAAGGAGGCTATTGGGAGATGATGGCACATATGAAAAAATTATTTAAAGGTGATCTAAGGTAAAGGTTTGATGATAGAAGGTGGTAATAGGAAGGGTAGGTGCCAGAATGATCTTTATGGTGTGCTACAAGTCAGTCCACCTCAATTCTAGTGTGTTCCTTATGACATACACTCAAAGATATTAACATGTCGACAACTTGTACTAAAGAATATATAAGCAAAAATAAGTTGTATACACCTTTTATGGGTTTTGTTGTTATACTCTTTTCAATCCAAATATTTTATATCATTTCATATGACACTAGCTTATATGTACTGCCACTATGAACAATGACTTTGCAACACTTGTCTCCATATTTGCAAATTGTTTGGAAGAAAATATTCTTTTGCACAGGTTATTTTTCCTTCTTTTTGGGCTTGAGCAAGACTCTATTTATCATGAGTTACACCATGTTCTAGTTCTTCCAGACAATTAGATGATCCAACTCTTCATTTGTACAATAAGAGAATAAGCCTCATTTTTCCTACTACTATTATTTTGTGCTTGTGATTATTCATAAGATCGGTCAACAACTTGTCCACCTCTAAAACATGTTCCCATGAATCCTCTTCCCTATTTCCCTCTCCCTCTTGAAGGATACAATATTCCTCTATGAAATGTGACAATGAGAAGTGGTAGCTTCTCCATCATGAGTACAAGGTTCTCTTCCACCATTTCATTTACCTCTTCCCCTTGAAATTTTTTTCTACCTCTTGTATTTTCTTGTATTCTTAACAACTTCACTTTAGCCTTTAACGTAAATCGGTAAGCCTATTCTAAGGAATACAACTTGACCATACTTAGTTCATTTTGTATGTTGATTCTCAATGCATTTATCTTGTGAGTTTCTCTTGATCAATCTCGTGGTGACCAAATTGTACACACCCAAAAATCACATGGTGTAACCCTGAAACACGAGACGTCTCCAATATGACAAAGCTCATTCCAAGACGAGAATAAGATCCAAATGCCTCCCTCTCTCCTTTTGATCTAAAAATCCAAAGCAAACTTGCACACATGGACTCAAACTTTTTCTTTTAGCAATTTTTTTAATGAAAATTTGACATTACGATCTTTTTGTAATTTTAATAAATAATTAAAATCTAAAAGTACTATGTAAAAACATAGAACTAATAGAGAATTTCACCATCGAATTGACACAAGACGTGAAAACGGATTTCGGTGCTTGTGGCATACATCTCCAAGTCCAGTTGAATGGAACCGATCTATTAAAAATATTGAAAATAAACTTGTACACTGGTTTCTACAAGAATTTGATCTTCTCATAGTCTTCCTCTACCAAAAATTATACTAGTCTCTTTTTACATCTCCTAAAAATTCCTCTCCTAGCTCAAGATATAAGCTTTACAATAATAACAAAGTCTCCGAACAATGCCTCTACAAATAATACAGACCCCCTTTTATATTGTTTCCCAACGCGTTGAGCCTATGGTCGGGCCTATTCTTTTTGCACCGAAGACCAAGGTTTGACTCCCTCCAATGCGCATTTGATTTACCTATTTGGGAATTTTATCCCACATTTGGCGCACGTGGGATAAGGAGGTTGTTTTTAAACCTGGCGATGTGCATTATTTATTGGCTTATGAGCCATTTTTTTGGGCCAATTTCATTGGTTAGCCTGTTGAGTGGCTAAGTTGGGCACTTTGTTATATGTGGTGGTTGAGTGGATATTTGGAGGCATAAGGGATGAGTTGGAGGTTGTGTGTGGCATTGGAGATAGGTATATGCGTGGAAAATACAGTGTGGGGTAGTTAGAATATAAAGTGTTGGGGTTTAAACAATATTCCGACAAATGTGGAGAGATAAGGGAGTGGCCCAGTGGATAGGTCAACTCAGTCAGCCAAGTTGGGTTATCCACTGAGCCCTTTATAATGCAATATAAACAATATCCCACATGTATCCAGAATTTACAGTATAGAGCAAATATAAGCAAAAGCCCTACAATGTCAATATGATGAGGCCAAGACACCCCTCCATAATCAAGTGTGTCGAACCTGGCTGAGGACTCCCAGCCACCAAATAGCGGGGCCCACCAATTCGTCACAGAGTGTCCAAGATCGGAGTTAAAACAAAACTTTTACTCTTTTTCTCATATTATTCATGTGTCGCATTTTCGTTAGTCCACTTGGCGAGCGTGCACACATTCAACCTGCGCGCAATCTTGAATTTGCTAGTTGCCCAAAAATTTCAATGAGCCATAAATTTTGCATATGTGCTCTGATTTCTGCAAACAAGATATCTTCAGAAAGTTTAAATTTTTCTCCACGCAATGAAATTGCTCGCAACTAATTCTGAGAAGATCTTAGATCAGCGTTCTAAGCGAGGATCCTCTGGATCACCTATGCATCCCTCTTTTGACTCAACTCAACCCTCATTTGTTCTCGAACTTCAATTTTTCCCACAAAACCATCATTTGGCGTTTTTTAGTGTTTCTTAGGTGGCGGTTGCGCAACCACCCCTTTGACTATAGGGGCAATTTTCTCACCGCATAAACTAAAATCAAAACATGCTTTTTTGAACACGTGTTTTGATTACAATTTGATTTTCTCTCACATTACTTGTCAAATTTGTTAAAAATAGGCTTATTAGATTAGTCTTGGATTTCTCGTTCTTTCTTGCTAAAAATAGTATGTTGAATCATTCCCTTTTGGTTGAGTCATCGTTTCTTGATCGACATGTGTTCTTGACATCTTCTCCTTTCACAACTTATAAAAGCGGCACTTTTGTCTGTATAATTAGTTGGGCAATTTTGATTTTTGAGAAGTGTTATGCTATTAGATTTTGGAGAGGTTCTTGGATAGATATTCAGTTCTCTATCTTACTTCCATGTTGCCCACATTCCAGTTGTCTTCCTTTCACCTAACCAACCACTTTCTTTCTTGATTTCTTGTTGATACCTACCACCTTACTCACCTAGATCAATTGGAACTTGCATTGGAAGGAATATGAAGCTGAGGAGACATTGGATGCATCATCAACATCATTGGGACAAGCTACCACAGTTCTATAGTGACCAAGTTGAGAATGTAATTCAATTCTTTAAAAGATTTAACGTAGGCATTGTTCATTAGAATTAAAGAAAGTAAGTTGTTGTGTTGTTCAAAGTGGAAAATTCTATCACTTCCCATCTTTGTTTTTCATTCCAGTATTTCTTTCAAAATATTTCTTCCATAAAGCTTCTTCCCTTGATAATTTCTTCTTAGCTTATCCATGTGGATCTGCTCGGAAAACTGGTTGGAGAAAAAAGTGAGGAATTCCCCATGTTTCTTTCATTGTTTATTTCTTTCAATTACTTTCGAAGTAATTTTGTCCAGGAAAGTTTATTCGGAAAAGAGGAAACTACTTCTAAGAAGCTTCCATTTCCAGAAAACTTGAGGCAGAAACTTTCTCAGAGGAATTTTTATTTTACTAGATTAATAACATTTTGAATACTTCCTCGTTAGTGTAGTATTACAAAGCAACAAAGGAATAACCATAGTTGCGTATTCCTTATTTTAGTTTTAGTTTAATCAAAAGAAGCAATAGATTTAGCTTAAATCATTTTTGTGTCTGTAGAAATAGGTTTTATTTTATTTTAATAATCTAGAAAGTACAAAATAATTAGTTAATTAGTTCTTTTAATTCCTTTCCTTTTGAAAATCTTGCTAAAAATACAAAAAGATACAATAGATAATTGTATTTGTTTTATTTAATTAACAGTGGAGGAATTTAGTTAATTAAAAGATTAAGTGAATTTGTCTTTTATTTAAATCAGATTTATTTCCATTGTTTATTTAAAACTAGAGTTTGGTGTAGTTAAAAACTCAAATCAAAACAACAAACTTAGTCATTAAGAATTCACGCTACATGTCATTAGCATTTGTTTATCCTTGAACCTTTTATATGATTTCCCTTGTCCTTAATCATGAGTTGACACCCCTACATGACCATTCCCGGTCCGACCCAACCTCGTAGGAGGATTTTCGAGCCAATTATCCACCCACCAGGCATCAATCAGTATCAATGAGACATAGATTTAGGATTACGAGTGCTAGTTTTCCTATCTACTCCTTTACCCCCAAAAAATGACGCATTAAACGAACAATTATCTATAGTTGAGCAATTTTGGGCCAACTGAGAAAACAAAGCTAGAAATCCCAACCTTTAGTTTGTTCTTTTTGTCTATCGTCCACATCCTTGCATGACCCTCTCTGGAGAGAAGTGTGTAGAGATGAATGAGCATTTCCCAGGAATTTGCCAGCCAACCCGATGTATATTCGGTTTAACTGGCATAGGTCAGGAGTTACGTGCAACAATCATCCTTAATCATAGCATTCTGCACACAAAGAATAGAAGAGCATTCGAGGTCCATGACGAGCAAAATTTGTACTTGCAAGCCAGTCAATTACAAGTTGCTCGGCTTTTGAATCTCAATTCGTAGTCATTCCCACCTAATTGATATTTACCATTTATACCCATCCACATCCATCACATCTTCCACATTTCGGTTGTCTCAATCCGACCTTGGAAAGTCAAGTACACAAGGAATCTCGTGTCATTTTTCCTGTGTACACAAACCATATGGTTATATTGTAAAACTCTTTGGTATAATCTTTCACACCAAGCTCCCTTTGTCTTAAGTTTTGTAACCTTTTCAACAAGTCCAACTGATAAGCTGCAAGTAGAAAATTTCCCTTCAATTTGGAAACCATTCTATCCCATCAGGTAATCTTCTATTTACCCCTTGTATTCCTCTTAGTTTGTATTTCTTTTAACCGTAAGGTTGTATGGCCTTTCACCTTGATATGAGTCACTTTCACTCTCATTTGGCTCTTCACATCATCAAAGGTGCATATGTACTACTATATGATTTAAGGTATGCCAAACCCTTGGGAAAGCTCCATATAAGAAGGATGGTACTTTACATAATCCATGATATCTTGGTAATAAGCACATACACACTATGCACAATGTCTACAAGGGCATTTCAATGATAGTAGGTTTAGACCCTATTGTTGGCACCCAGAAATGTTGACCTCATTTTGGGGCCTTAGAGTTAAATTTTGGCATTTGATCATGATCATTCATGCATATTGGGAACTCTTCCATCTCAGAACTCATAAAAAATTGCTTGCACAAATCAAATCCAAATTTCCGCATTTCAAAACAGGGAAAAAATTTAATCAAATTCACGTGTTTTGGGCTCAAGACGGGAAAATGACTTTGAAACCATTTGTTTCCTTAAGTATCTTGGTCGTTAAATTCAATCGGGTCACAATGGGACACTCCGCGGCCATTGGTTACTTGTTCACCATTGGGAGAATAGTCTCATATACATACATGGAAAGATCGGGTTTAGTTTATATATTTGGTGGTTGCATTGGTTAAGTGGAGCTAAGGCTCCACAGTTCACATTTTTCCCAAGCTCAAAATGGTTTGATCAGTTAAGGGATTGGGAAAATCGAATATCAAAATATCCAAGCCCGAGTAGTGGAGAAAACACCAAGAACACGAATGCATGTCGTTAGCCTATGTGGACCAATGACGGCACTCCATGGTCTCCAAATCTCAACAGATTTTGAAGCGTGAAGGACATAGGTTCTTGGGTTCTCGAGAACTTGAGGACCTGAACAATTGCAATCTGGAGGAGCCCAAGCGAGGCGAGAAGGCTCGAGATCACATAATGTTGTGTTTAGTCCTCGTGGACCAATAACAACACTTTATGGTCTTAGAGATCCCAAGATCCTGAAGATGGCCATGTCATCCCGAGAATACTGAGAATCCGAAAAGCATGTGATTGGTTCACGTGGACCAATCATGGGCCACTAGTTTTCCGGGAAGGTTGAGAGCTCACGAGGCATAAATGATGGTGACACGAGACCCCAAGAACCCAGTAGGATACATGGCAAGTTGTGGTTGGGTGCAAAGTTATTTCACTGGGTTGAATTTGACAGCCAAGCTTAGTGTAAAATAAGGCTTAGAGACGTCAAAATCATGGAACTCCATTAAAAGACATGGGGCTCGTTGTTTGCCATAACTTTTGACTGGTGATTCATTTTGAAAACGGTTGGTACACTTGGAAAGATTGTTCAAAGAGCTATTTAATGGTTCCAAAAAAAAATTATTGTTAGAACGGGATTATGGAACCCGTTCCCATTCCAAAAAGTTGGACTTTTAGATTCCCAGATGATTACATTTCAAACCCACGCAACGTAAAAGCGCTCTGACAAAAACTATTTCCCACACTGGGATGAGAAATAGTCCTCAATATTACCCATTCGTCCCTTTTTACTTTTCTTTTTCTTCACTTCATGCCACTTGCCATTATCCGACGAAACCACCAACATGAGATCACCGGGATTTGTCGAAGTAGCCGGATTATCTGGCAGGGAATCCTGATCCGAATCTGATTTGTCAGAAATGTGCCCTCTTTTCGTTCCTCCCACGACCATAATCCCTTGATTTCCCTTCTTTGTATCCATCCTTTCTTTTTCCACTTTTTCCGAATGTCTTGTCATTCGTGTTGGATTTGCTAGGCTCTTCCTTGCAAAACGTGGCAGCCACCAAATCCGGATTCGGAAAACCCCATCCGCTAGAAGAAGTTGTCCCTCCCTTTTTAACAGATTGAGGTCTTTTATTCCGAGGAAATGAAGCTTGCAGATGACCAGGGTTTTTACAAAATCTACACTGGAATGTCGTGCTTTCATAATCTAAAGCTTAGGAATACTAATAATTTCCAAATTTTAGATTAATTCGGTCTGGCAGTCCTTTACTCAAATCAATTTCAACACAAATGCAGGCATATGTGCATAGTCCCGAGTGCGTTCTATCCATATCTTCTTTTATAAACTTTCCCAAGACGTTTCTGATAACCTCCAAGGCGTACCAAAGATGCAGTGGAATGTTAGGAAGTCTAACCTAAACAAGGGTTTTGGTGACTGAAGTCAGGAAACCATGGAGTCAAAAATAAACCAGCATTGCCCCAAAACCACGGGCCTTCTAACAGGCAACGTTGATAATCTTCAGATTCTTTAAAATGCACAACAAAAAACCCTTGGAACAGAGAGAAATTTCACACCTGTCTGACCAATTCTGAAAAATCCACTGATATAGGGCGGAAGAGGAAGGCCATAAACTGTTGAAACGACTGATCACAGCTAGAGTCTGATAATAATCCTCCACCTTTGAGTTTTCAATGACAAGCCTAGGGGTTTCTTCTGCAAGATCTACCAGGTACGCCTGGCTGTCAGTCGCATTGTCACCATTTTTACCTAGGGTGTCCCTAAACGAAGACCCATGAGTCATGCCCCATTTGCCAAAGGTATCACCCCCTGTGCTCTGGTTCGCTTCTCCTCCATCCTTACCCGATTCACACCCTGTTGTCACCTTGCTCGATACCCCATGAAGAGGGGGGTAATGGCTAGCATTGTTAGCATGTTTGGCTCTGAATGTCATTCTCTATCCCCGATCGCTTGCACAGACCTCTGATTTCCTCTCGATCCCTCCCAGCGAAAATGATAGTTGTTTGTAGGTCCAAAGATAACTCAACTGTTTGATTTTTTTTAATAATGGTTCCAATTTTACTGTTGAAATTGCCCTTATATTAATATTAATAAAAGAGGGTTTAATTAGAAAGGGCAACCGAAAAACTCACGATCTCACAAAACGCCACGTAGGCAACAACAAAATGCCCATAAGGCAACTAGAGAGCACAAGAACTACAAATCAGAAAACATTAGGCACAATTTGTCACTCTGGGAGGAGGTGGGTCGTCCCGGGGAGGGATAAACAATCCATTGGTCGACTCGGCCGAGGGAAGATCCACCTGCCAACCATCATGGTCAGGCATCTCCATTTACAAAGGTACAATAATTCCCCAACCTTGAGGCAAAGAACCAGCCATAGTCTACATGTCAGGCGGCAGAGAACCCCACCGTGGAGAACGAGCCACACCTTTCCCCCTTGGAAGAGGGCTCCAACCCAGCCCAGAGGAGGACGAATCTGAATAGCGACCCTGAGGAGAGGCGGAGTGATGGCTGCGAGAGCGGCTTCTGCGACGCGGTCCTGCAAGTGGTGGTCGCCGAGGCAGAGATGGTCGAGGTGGCAGTGGCAAAGGATCCGGGGGGACCCCACTCATTGTGCAAGGCGCACTCCCCCAGTGTGCGAGAAACTCCTGTAAATGAGCAAACTCCGGGGTAACCTTTTCAACTTAAGCTTGAATATGTATGCGCACAGTAGACAAAATAACCACTTTATCATTAGTGGAAAAGAAAGCAACAAATTGATCATTCTGGAGTATCAAAGCATTTTGAGCTTTCCAAATATGAAATAGAATGCAGGCTCTAAACAATTGCCATAGAGAATCAATATAATGTGGCCATGAACAGAAATCTTCAAACAAAGCCAAACGTCAGGTACAAAATTATGGATGGTAAGGTTGGAAAAAAGAATGTATCCAAGTCCAGATAGTCTGAGCATGGGGGCAAGACCAAAATAAAATTTTAAAAGATTTAGGTCGGGAATAGAAGGGGCATTTAGGATTAGGGATGCCAATGTGGCTAAGACGTTCTCCGATAGGCAGACTCTGGTAAATAAGACACCACGGGAAATGATTAACTTTGCGCTCAAGAAGAGAATTCCAAGCACGGGAAAGCTGACAAAGCCAGGTGGAATGCATAGAATGCAGACCCCAACGTGCATTGAGTTTGGCAATGGTAGTCGAGACTATGCTCAATCGCTGGTAAGTTGTTACATAGTTATAGCAGAGGAAGGCAATTTCATGATTCCGCCACCAAGCATCCAAGAGTTTAATCCCCAACTTGTGGAGCATAACATCGAGCAATTTCATGGTTCCAATTTTGAGAGACATTATTGAGAAATTAAAGAGCAATTAATGACAGAGTTTATGGCAATTTTAACTAATTCTTTTGATCAATTGGGCTCCAAATCACTTTTTGAGTCCTCCAATTCATCCCAGTCACTTGCAAAGATGCATTCTTTGGGGCATATTCTCTCCACAACCCACCATGACGCATTAAAGACCTAAAATTGGTTTCAAATCATAGGATTAAGCTTTCATAGTGATCCAAAGGTAGAGTTTGGTATGATTTCTTTTGGATGTGAATGTGTTTTACCTCATGGATTACCATTTTTACTTTCTCCGTTGTCACCATTTTGTAAATTTGACTTATTTCAAGGTAGAACTTGTGTTTCTTCAAGGTTGATTTGGTGGAAGTGATCTAGACATGCTCTAATCTCTCTTCCCATTAGTTGATCAATTGCATTCACCAAATGCAAACAAGTGTTGATTTCTCAACTCTTGATGATTTCTAAAGGAATATTTTGACTACCTTTGCTAAGCACCTTTGCAAAGGAAATTGTATAAAGTGGAGAAGAAACTCTCCATAATGATCTTTTGGCTAATGAGCAAACTTGGTTGTCCTAATTTGAGCATTATGTTTTCCTTTTATCTAAGCAATTGAATAGTGATAATCTTTCCGGATTCAAAAAGCAAGCATTGTGGGATGTTGAGCAAGTGTTATGTTTTTGTTAGGAAGCGTTGAAGGTGCATATCATTGTTTGGTCATATAGTGCTTGCTAGTATTGTGTAGGCATTTGTCATATTGAGAACTGACTTTTATCATACGTTTAAGTTGCAAGTGTCGTAGTAGATATGGATGCAAAATTAAAGTGGGTTTTTATCATAAACATGTATACAAAATGTGCAAGCATACACAAGGCATGTAGCCTGCTCTTCTATCAAACATCTATGCAAAAGTGTGTTGATGCGGCAAGGTTAAAATGGTAAGGAGATTGATAAAGGATAAGAGAAATAAAATAATGCCTAGATGTAATTGGATTAAAGGTCATAAAAATTGTTCATGCTTGTTGTGGAGGAGACAACTCTCACCCACACATAAAAGCTATTTTTAAAATTCAGAACATATATTGAGTGACGTGGAAAAAGATGAAAAAGGTCATGTGTTCATTGTCACACACACTACAACCAACTTTATTTCCAAGATTGTTGCAAGGCATATTGGTGTGAGAAATGCAAATAAGCTCCACCATTTCAAAAAAGCACAATGTTCTTGTAGAGATAATTGGTAATGCTATGTAAAGCAATCAATAGACATTGGTTGGCACCGTAACAAAGTGCACCGTGTCAGATCTGCAGGGATATAGAAGGGTCCAGGTTTTATTTACAGTTTCTTTAAAAGAAAAAAAACTACATATTTAGGATGCTAGGTTGTGGGGAGGTGGAGAAAAGGAAAATGAAAGAGTGATACCCCTCGAGGAGATGGAAAGATGCTTAACCAAAAGGAAATGTCAGAGTAGGGCTTACAATCAATCTAATGCTTGGAGATGATAGAAAACACATCTCTTGATGATTGTATAGGATTGAATTACACATACAAGATTATGTATGGACATCGCTTCCGACATAGTTTGCAACTTGTGCAATTGCTAATTGTACTTTCATTGGGCTATCTATTCACATGATCTAATTTACATAATTCAGAGTTGTGGGATTGTTAATGTCGTCATTTTGAATTATTAACAAGTAATATCTAATTAGGTCTTTAAACCTAAATTTCATATTACATCAGGATGCTCCTGCATCATAAGTGGTGCTGCAAGTTTCGAGACTCGGTGATTCAATACTCATAGATCTAGATGTGAGCATCTTTTTTTGTATATATTGTCTTTACTTTGAAGCATGCCAACACCATCTACTTTATAGCTAAGCACAAATCTCGAGGTGGGGCATTAGAAAGACCCCTAAAAATGACCCCTTGGCCTTTTATGAAGCATTATTATATGAATGTTGGTGCATTTGCCAATGTATGGTAATCAGTTCCAGGATTCCAAAATCCCTCCATTTGCACATCCTCCATCTTATCTTTGGGCTTATCATGAACCTCGATTTAAAAGGCAAGGTCTCTCAAGCTCAAGTGTGTTTTAATTTTTCACATTCAAACATAATATAGAGGGGATGATTTTTTACACCTTAAATCAGAAATGTTAGCAAGAAGGTTGGGAATCAAAAAAATAGTGAACACAACACAAAGACCTTGAAAACTTTCAATTTACAAATTATATAATCAATATACAATGAAGCTCATATAGTATACAAGGATGATCAATATCTTCCGTTCATTAGGCAGTTTTACTCTCGGGTCCAATCAGCTTCACAAGCCATGCACCACCTAAATAGAGACCAATAAGTGGACCTGCCAAGAGAACCTGAGTTAGGGGATCGGTTGAAGGTGTCAGCACAGCTGCTGCTATCACAGCACCTACCACCACATATCTCCAAACTGACAGCATTTGGTCTCCAGTCACCAAACCAGTCTGCCCAAGTAATAACTGTATGACTGGAACCTGCCAAAAATATAAGCAAAACTTTGTAATATAAAACTGGTCTCAGTAAATACATACAGATGAAATCTTCGACTGTAACTTTGGCCTATGAAGTTGGGGCAAACACATATCGACTTCAACCAATAGGATCAAGTGGAAAGTTACACCCCAAAGTTAATCAGCAGAATCTTTTGAGACTCAACAGCACATGAACTGGGACCTCTTATCACTAAATGTGTGAAACAGATTAAAAATTAAGACAAGCTTAAGTCTCTGAATTATATTCCATAGCAACCTTCAGCTCGTGCATCAAGGACAAGCAAATCACATTATTAAAAAGGATAAGTTGAAAATTGGAAGTTGCAGGCCTTGAGCATCATACCATTGACCTGGAAGCTATGGTGTTGAACAAATTTTCTTCCATAATGAACATACACCAGACTCAAAAACTATAACTATTAGCCCAAAAAAGGGAGAACGAGATTAAATTAAGTTACCTGGAAAGCTAGTCCTGTACTGAACATAAGCACCAGCACAAACTCGAAGTACTGATCAATTGACCATAGAGACTCCACCACTCCCTCCGCATAACTTACAAAGAAGTTTAGAGCTGCTGGAGTCAACACTTCATAAGAAAATGCAAGGCCGGCATAGAAAAGAACTGATGAACCTAGAACAATTGGCCCCAGAAATTTCTTTTCACTTTTTGTTAACCCTGGAACCACAAATGCTATAATTTCATAAATGATGACAGGACTTCCCAAAAGTAAGCCACTATAACCTGATACCTGCATGTGACAATAGCCTTAATCAATTTTCAATGGTGACAAGGGAAAGGGACATAGACCACAGGATCCTCGCCCACACTCCCTTGCAAGTGCATGAATAAATGGGCACAAACAAAACAGACAAAGACGATAGAAGCAAGCACATGTACATGCACATACACAGAACTGAATAAGGATGGAAAGAGAAAAAAACTCAAGTAAACAATTTCTCTATATCTAACACAATCTTGTGCATTTGATCAAGAAGGCTTAAAGTTTGTTGCCCAACATATACTTTATTTTATATGATACTCCACTGATCAACAGAAAGTAGAATGATTGGTGCCCTTGATAAAAAAAAGTCTGAAATATTTAAACCCAGAATGTACTGTTTTGTTATAATATTTATGTCCTAACAGGATGAAGCAGCGGGCTAAGGGAGAAGTGAATGAGATTTCCAAGCAGGTAATTGTCTGTATCTATGCTCAAAACAATACAAGAAAACATTTCTTAAAAGAGGGAAAGAACAAGTTAGATCTCAGGTTCTGTAGTCCCTATAAGGTAATTAAAATTTAAAACAATTGGAGTAGCAGCCTATGCCCTTGGGCTACCTACTAACTCCAAGATCTATGATGTTGTTCATCTATCCCGTATGAAAAATATGGTCAAGAAAAAAACTGGCATGCATATTTTTCAATTTTGAGCTGGTGATGCCCAGGGCTCAAAAAACCGCCACATTTCTTGGACTCGTCCAGGTTACTACCCAAGCTACTAGACACACTCACTGCACTCCCACGCCAGTTTGCAATCTCTAGCAGGTTAATCCCAATGATCAAATGAACACTCCAAATCTCAGAAGGAATTTCCCCAGCCCTGGGAACAGTAAAGGTGCAATACTCCCACCTCTGCATACCCAGTAAAACGCTATGCAAATTTGCCCTGCCCATTCCGGCACTGTCTCAAAGGAAAGAGCTGCCAGAATCAGATGAAAGACGGGTGCAATGGGCTGGAAGCGATTTTTGACATCCAGATTAGATATGCTTGCTCCGAGCCTATCAAAGAGGACTCCTCAAGCAGAAGAAGCTTCCATCAAAAGATGCTGACTGGGAAGATAAACTGTTTTTTAGCAATGCCTGGAAATGACCAAGCTTTGTTGGCAAAGCTTTTTAAAGAGAGTTGATTTGTTATGAACCCGCCCACTTTCATATATTACATATGTATTGGTAATAACAACATAGCATGTAAAAATATTACAAATAGTGGGCGGGAAAAATATTGTGAGGTAACAGGGAGCATTGCATTATTCTTGTTATTTTGGAGACAACCCTCCTTGAATAGGGTATTGGGTATTTATAGAGCTCTATGAGTTCCATTCCATTTCACCCTCTTGTATGATCTTTGTGCTAGTTATGCACATTGGTGCTTGGCTATTCTTAAGTTTTTTGCCATATTACGGCGGAACCAAACCTCTGTTTAATTGTGCAGTTTCCTATTGTCGTTAGGTTTATGTTTGGAAGATGGAACTTCAACAGTGTTCCATGGAGTCTCGGAAAGGGGGGGAGGGGTCTCGGAGACGGGGAGACTAAGGGCCTAGGTTTGGGGACGGCGGCGGGATGGAGGAGCAAATATATATAGTACTTGAAAAATTAGTTATAAATAAATGTGTAAGGAACAACAAATGAAACTTTGAAATATTAAACACATTGCATTGAACAATGAAAATTCCAATTATCAATATATTAATATTTATATTCAAAATGATTTTTACATTAAAAATTCAAATACAATTGGCCAGTGGCTCAATGCAATGAAGATTTGGCACTCTTGTTGTTACTTGTTGCTAATGTTGTCCCTCTTCCTTGCTAATGCTCTCACTCTTGCTTGCTAATGGTATTGCTCTCACTCTTGCTCACTCTTGCTTTGATTTTTTTATTGTGATTTGGAGTGAGAATGTAACTTTTATTTATAATTTCTTTTGGAGTGCTTAGGGGGTGGGTGGGGCCCATTTAGTATTAGGGTTAGGTTTGGGGGTGTAAAATTTTAAAACAAATTGTTTTTTTTAAGTTGAAAGCAGCCTGAGACACAAGGGATGCCTGCGAGTCTCCGAGACAGCCCAAGAAACTTCTAGAAGTCTCTAAAACGTCTCGAAGACTCCCAAGAGTCCCCAAAAAGTGGGGACGTCTCTGAAATGTTCCCTATTTGGGGGAGACGTTTCGGAGACGTTTCCTATCAACTGCTGGCCGTGGGGGGACATCCCCATGGCGTCTTTGAGTCTCTGAAATGTCCCTCGTCTCTAGGATGGCAGAATTTTGGGGGAGACGCGTCTCTGTGGAACACTGAACTTAGATGATAATACACTGGAATGGATGTAATCAAGATGACCAGCTAGTTTGGAATTTTATGACTGCTTCCTTGACCACCCTCTAACCCAATATATTTACAATGCATCATTTTCATTCTTGTTTGTACTCTTTAAGTTTGAATTTTCATTGTTGATGCACAAATAAATATCCTGGACAGAGATATTCCCTACGAGTTTTTTCTCGTCTAAAATTCCCTGATTTTTTCCTCATGCACATCCTTTCCCGAAAAAACGTTATAAAATAAGTTTTCCATATGCTCTCTTTAGCATCTTGCTTCTATATGCACTTTTCTATAACATAGTCAAACAATTTGGAAAATCTTAACCGCAAGCATTTTCTTCCGCAAGCCGTCAGCATAAGCCTACATTTCTGCAATTGAACATAGGAATTGGGGATGCAGGAATATAAGAAAATGCAATCCATGACTCCCTGAAATCACAGAGACAGATTATTAGAATCTTGAAACAAATATAGCAAACAAAAAGGCAAATAGGATTATTTCTCATCCCTCTTTTATTTCTACCCCCATCTTCTTCCCTTTTCTCTTGAATGTCTTAATGTTCTTTAAGGAGACTTTGTAAAATCTTCTGAATTTGTATGATAACCACACTCAGATCCTAGGTCAGAAGGTTCGAGTTTGGGTTCAAGTTTGACAAGGATAAAGTTCGGTTCAAATTCGCCAAGGGATAGAATTCGAAAAAAAATGTCATTTAAGTTTGAAACTTCAAACAATAATTTTTTTTTTAAAATTACATATACATTAAAATAAAATTATAAATACAAATATAACTTTAAAAAGATAACATTAAATTAAAAATAGATTAAACTCAATAAATAAATAATTTAATAAAAAATAAAAAATAAAAATATTAATGAATATAAAATATTTATTAAATAAAAACATAAATCAAATTAATCAAATTAAAAAAATGAAGGATATCCCAAATGTTCAACATAGCTGTAGCATTCGTCATTGGAGAGTTCATTGCTCAATTTGCAAGGTTTGAAGTGCTGCCCCCAATATTTACACAAATCCGCAGAACCAGAACCAGCGATCTAAGGGCGTCATTGACGTGTTGTTAGAGATGGAAATGGCCTAATAGCACGGGCACTTATTGAATGAGTATTTCTCTGCCTATGTCGTCCTCAGACAACTCCAGCATAGTTCAGATGCAAGACACGAGAAAAAGAAGAGGATATTTTATGGTGTATGACCTTCCTCTGCTGGTTATTTTTCCCCCTTTGTTCATTTCTTGCATGGCATGAATTCCATATCAATCTGCAACAATTTGCACCGAATTTTTGGTCGCAGCAATTAAATCACCAAATATCAAATTCAGCGAACCCTGTGACTAATAAGCTCAGATTCCATCTTGTTTCAGTAAATTATCAGCGGGATTGGTTTCCGTTTATTTCTTTATGCTTCTGATGTACCCAAAAATGAATGCATGCTTTCCCAAAGGATAAGGCCTACTACACAATGTTCTTCAGAATAATTGGCAAGGTTTGCTGGGAAGTAAAACATCAGCTATTAGAACTAGTTTCCTGAGCTACAAAAATGGTCTACAAGCTAATCAATTGTACTTTATGAATTGAGATCAGATCAAATGAGATGACTTTTAACTTCCTTTTGGGAAAAGGACTATGGGACCTATAAAAATATGTTTTGCTTGTTTGGAAGTCTTGATTTAAGATTTCCCATACTAGTTTGTGATTACAAATATCTGTGCAACAGTGCTAGTATCACTATAAAGGAAAATGTTTCATCTTCTACTATGGGTTAGTTGCAGATTTTTTTGTTCCCAAGGTATCTTCAAATGGATCAATTATCCAGATTCACTGTGTAGTTCGTGTTAGTTAGGTTCCCATTTGTGCAATAGTATTTTTCTTTTCGAGGTCGGATACCATATGTGGTATATGGGAATCTCTCTAGTTTGGGGTTGATGATAAACTTATACCGCTAGAGTTTTTCTTGTCTTCAATTTCAGTAGGTAACATACCTACCTCCATGAGGAGAATACGGCAGGGTGTATTGCTTTTGAATATGATGTTATTAATGTTTTTTTGCTTTTTTTTGAATTTGTTTAATTTTGTTCCAAGTTTCTTGAGACATGCTTTCACCCACACTTTGCCACTATAGATGGTAATTGGAGTTACTAGGCTATAGAATAAAGCTTTCTTTTTATGTCACTTCCACAATTCAACGTCTTTACAATGTTTTTCTAAACCATAATAGACCTTCCATCCTATATTCATTTTTGTTCGATACTAAGGGTCCAATCCATATTATGATTAAGATAAAGTCCTACCTTTTTGAAGAAATGAACTAACTCTAGAGTGTGGCTATTGAACAAAATTTAAGGGTTAGCTGTTTTTCTACATTTTGTAATATGGTGTATAATCCTAGGTGCAGAATTTATTTTCCTAGATAGGATAGTCATTTGTCCTCATGTGGAATGTGAACAGTCATCCTGAAGACCACCTGCTCAAAATCAAAACCTGAAGATGAACCGAACAGCCACATTGTTGGCTTTATATTTGTAACCTTTCGGCTTTGTTCATTGATTGAATACAACTTTGGTTTGCACCATATTTTGTTGTTAATTATCAGCCCATTCCTGGCCTTACATTGGTATCCTAGCACAGGCAATATTCATCTTATTCCTCCTCATTTTTGCTTACTTTCCAACTCTCTCATTACTCTCCATTCTTCCATTTTCACATAAACCAAAGCTTCCACAGCAGATGGGCTCCAACTCTCCTTCAACAATACATATAGTCACAACACGTGTAGAACGGGTGGTAGCCCACAAGGCGATTGCACGCATGGTAATGAAAATAAAAAGGGAGGAACTTGGAAGGGATGGAAGCGCAGAAATATGATAAGTTCATTTTTTTCCAAACATTGATTTAATTTAGTTATTTTTAAAAAAATGGGAACAGTGTTTTGGAAAAAAAAAATGAAAAAAAAAAGGAAAAAGAAAAGGAGGGTAAAAAAGAAAGAGCAGCAAAACGAGTACACGAGTATCAGTTTTTTCAAACCTTTGAAAAAAATTGTGTTATAGTTGCTACTAAAAAATATTCTTAGGTGTATATATTGTTTCCTTTATTTTAAAAAAAACGAATATTATTTTTTGACTTATATACAATTTCAAAAATAAGTCAAATGTGGTGTATTTGGTGCCTCTAGTTCACACTTATGAGTAAAGTCATTGTGCTTGAAATATTGCATCCAACACCTAATAAAGTTGCAAAAACAATGTTTGTTGCATCATCCCTATAATCACTGAGGAGAAATAAAGATGAAGTTTATTTTCCCAATTTCCTTTCTTATCCATTTGTGTCTATCAGTCGACATAAATCCTGAAAGTAAGAAATATTAAGTATATAGAAAAGTTACACCCATGTACAAGGTTTTGTTGCTAAGCACATGGCATTGATAGAACGAATCGTTTTCATGTACTACCTAGGTAGCACATATCATTTTGCTCTCGCGTGTTTTAACGTCTTTTTCACGTACCTCTAGATATATCGAAAGGACGACCTTCTTCCATGTACCTATAGGTATATAAAAAGGGCAAGCATATCAAGAGGTTTGGTATATTGGTCTAGTGATATATAGAAAATGAAACATTATGGAGCAATAAGGAACCAATCCATCTCCCCTTAATACAAAATCCATTCAACAATACTAACCGAGGACACTTGCTTGGATTGGTCACAACAAGTTGAGAGCACTCTCATCTTCAATGATGTGTGGTTCGACATTTGTGATGGAGACAAGCAACTAGTGGAAGCAATAGCAAAGGTAGAATCACAAATATGGAAGCAAAAGAACTCTGAGACATTGGCCTCGATGAGGGCCTCAGTGGATGCAAAGTTTTTAGTCACACACAAGGGTGCAACACACCTTGGGAGGCACTAAAGAAACTAAGGGATTTGCATAATTCTCGTTTAGAGTCAGAGTTTATACAATTTCACTCAAAATTGTTCAATCTTGTGATGAAAAATGCTGATGCAATGAGCCTAGCATTAGAAATTCATGCTATCAGGCATGATGTTGAATCTGTTGGTGCCAAAATTGACATAAGTATGACTACTTTCATAAAAGTTCTTCTTCCCACATATTCAACATATTTGGAGTCTTTGCAAGCAAGCAAGCAATTGAAGTCACTCACATTTGATCAATTAGTTGATAAGATGGCAAAAAGAGAAAGGGCTTATGGAAGAAAGATGAAAACTCAAGTGAAAGTATGTGCTATGCTCATCAAAAGGGTAATTCTTCCAATAAGGCTTCCACTTCTAGTGATAAAGGCAAGGGAAGATATAGAGGGCGTGGTGGAAAAACTAGCAAGAATAATGGTCAACAATAAGAGAAATAAAATGAAAAACAAAGCATGTTTTGCAAACATTGTGGTTGAAAATGGAATTGCAAAACATCATGGCAAAAATTGAGGCTTATCAAAAACAAAGAGAAGCAAATTAAAAAAACTTTGAACCAAACTCATCTCAATTCACATGTGAACATATGTTTTGCATCACAAATGAATTAAACATTGCCTCAGTAATACATCTTGGTTTTATGCTTGGGTCCCAGACATCATTTCTACACAACACATGGCTTTCTGAAAGGACTGCTTTGAAGAGTATCATGAAGAAAGTTGTGGTCCATTATACTTTACAGATAAAACAAGTTTGCAACCAAAGGAAAAAGGGACAATTTGACTCAAGCCGTTAGGTCTTACTGATTTCATTCTCAAAAATGCCTTATACCTTCCTCAACAGAAAAGAAACTTGTTGTCCGTAGTGCTAATCTAACAAGGTCAACCCATTTTGTCGAATGATGGAGAAGTAAAAATCACAAGAAAATGTGATTAAACAGTTATAATGACTAAAAAAATTTGTTGAAAAGCGCACTTTTATTTATAGGAAAATATAGTACAACACTAATCATACAAACAAATTGGGTGGAAAAAATCACACCTCATAATATTGAGCAAATCAAGCTAGGTAGGCCTCGAGAAAGAGGCCAGCTCGCCTCAAAATAGCAACATTAAAGGGTGTTTTTAACAAAAAGGGTGCTGAAAACAAAGCACCATACAAAAACAAGAGAATCATGTTGCAGCATAAAACAATGCAGTCAACGGAGGCAGAGGCGGATGACTATCAAGCTTGTCTCCCCAACCACTAGTACCAGAGGGCTAGGCTGTGTCCAGGATGGTATCCCATCCGTCCTTCTATTACTACTCTTCTTCTTGATTTTGGTGGTGGAGAGAAATGGCTAATGCCAGCCACAAGAATTTCCCCTGCAACGGAGCAGTCCAATTACTGCCGTTGCCGTCGCCAAGGCGGTCCCTAAAGCTTAGGGGTAAGCCTTCAATTTTAAAAAAACATTAATCATATTGTAGAAGAAGCAATGTCACCAAGTCTTTTGTAGCATGTTGCATACCAACTACGATAGCATTCACACAATGCAAAAGAGTGTTGTTGTAAGTCCACCAACCTTGCCCACAAAAATTGAAAAATGTGAAGCATGCATTCTGGCTAAACATTCAAGGGAACCATTTCATGCATTAGAATGAAAAACTAACATAAAGTTGTAGTTATTCACTTTGATTTGTGTTTTCTACTAATTCTCTATGTTGGTGGTCACAAGTACTTCATGTTGTTTGGATCGCTACAATAGAATGACATGGATCTACTTTTTGAAACTAAAATCAGAAGACTTCAAAAAAATTCGAAATTTTTGAACAGTGATTGAAAATAAAGCACAGGCCCGCATTGGGACACTCAGGGCTAACAATGGTGGTGAATTCAAAGCAAAGGTGTTTGAGGCCTATCTCAAACAAATGGGATCAAGCATCATCTCACAGTTCCTCGCACTCCTCAACAAAATGGAGTTGTTGAGACTCGAGAGGATGAATAAAATTGTGATGAACATGTTTCATGTAATGTTAAATTTCAAAGGGGTCAATCTGCATTTCTAGGCAGAAGCATCTTAAACAACAATGTATCTCCGCAAGCAATCACCGTCAGCAGCCCTTCAAATGAAGACTCTGTGTGAATTCTAGTGTGATAAACTTCCTTCAATGTGACATATTCAAGTTTTAGGATCCACATGCTACGCATTGATTCCAAAAGAGATAAGGAGTAATTTGGAGCATAGGAGTAGCAAATGCATCATTTTGAGATTATTCAAAATCCTCGAAGGCATACAAGTTATATGATGTAAAGAATAAGAAATTTCTCATTGCAAGAGATGTTTTTTTGTAAAACCAAAAAGGACACACCAAACATTGGTTGACAATTGAGCCAACTTGAGAAATTTGCCAAATTTGATGTTTACAAAGAGATTGATACAGCAATCCCAAACTGTGAAGAGGAACATGCAATTGGGAATCACCTAAATATGTATCAATTCCTATAATTGAAAATAAAACACCCCTTGCAACAAAAATTCAAACTTCATTAGAGGATGGGCATGTGTTTTCGGAGCAACTGTCAACAAAGAAAGGAATTTCATAACAAGAAATCGAGGCACTAGTTGCTCCGTAAGAAACACATTAAAAAATGCATAAATGACTCACACAAACATTAATAGATGTCAGCCCTGATGAAGTTGGAAAAACATGCACCAGAAGCACACATAAAACAAACCAGAAAATAGATAAAATGTTTGAAGAGATTCAAGAAAAAATGGAAAAGTTTACCTTCGAGGGCGCACCTAAGTACAAACCACATTTTGAGCATCCAAAAGAAGTCAATATTGTTTTTGACTACAAACCAGCGTCCTTTAAACAAGCTGGAAAATGCGATGCATGAAGAAAAGAAATGAAATTTGAATATGATACTTTGGTCAAAAAAGGAACTTGGGAGTTGGTTGATCCTCCTATCAATTGTAAACCAATTGGTTGTCAGTGGGTCTTTCGCAACAAATACAAAGCAAATGGCTTACTTAACAAACACAATGCAAGGGTTGTTTCAAAAGGATTTGCTCAGACAAGGGATAGACTATAATGAAACCTTTGCACCAATAGCAAAATGGACAATTATTCGGACTGTGTTGGCTTTAGCAACATAGAACAACGGGAAAGTTCATTAGATGGATGTAAAAATTGTTTATTTGAATGGCAATCTCACAGAAGTAGTGTAAATGAGTGTAAATTACTCAGCCAAAAGGCCTTTGCAGTTGACAACCAAGAGCACGAAGTGTGCAAGCTAGAGAAATCGTTGTATGAGTTGAAACAAGCCCCTAGACCATAGTACAAAAATATCACTAAGCAACTCCTAAATATGAACTTTCAGTGTTTTGAATTTCAAGATGTAACTCTTTTTGTCAAAACAGTTGACAAGACAACTGTATTTCTAGTGGTATTTGTGGATGATTTGGTCCTCACAGGCAATAATAAAACATATATTGCAAAAATCAAAGCAGAATTGATGAAAGGCTTTGAAATGATAGACTTAGGATACCGTCATTACTATTTGGGTATTGAAGTGATTCAAAAATCAAAGCAAACTTTCATCTCACAACAGAAATACATTGGAGTAATCCTAAGAAAATTCAAAATGACATACTGCAAACCACTCAGCAAACCCATGAAACAAAATTTGAAGTTGAAATTAGACAATACTATAGAGTTCATAGATGCAACTAAGTACAGATAACTCATTGGAAGTTTGATCTATGTAACCACAACTAGACCAGACATTTCTTTTTTTGTTGGTATTCTTTCTAGATTCATATAACAACATAGAGAACATCACTGGATAGCAGCAAAGAGATTGCTTCGATATCTGAAGGGAACATGGAATTTTGGACTCAAATACTTGAGGGCAGCAGATTTCAAACTAGTTGGATATTCAAATTATGACTATGGAGGTGATTTTGAAGATAGGAAATCTACTTCAGGTTTCTTGATGAACATAGAAACAACAGTCATCTCTTGGAAGTTAAAAAAGCAATTAGTGCTGACAATTTTTCTGCAACAGCGGAATATATGGCAGCTGCAGAGGCAACAAAGCAAATATTATGGCTCAAAAGGATTCTTGCATATATATGGGAAAAACAAGTTGCATCAACACCACTCATGGTTGACAATACCTTTGCAATCCAAATGGCCATCAATCTAGTGTTTCACGACTGAACAAAGCACATCACTACCAAATATCATTTGATTTAGCATTTTGTGAAAGATAGCAGTGTGACATCGCTACATTGTCCAACTGTTGAGCAGCTAGGGGATGTCTTGACAAAGGCGCTTGAAGAGAAAAGTTTGAAAAATTCAAAGGTGTGCTTGGTCTCACAATAACCTCAATGGATTAAGGTGGGATGTAATATTAGTGTAGAATCCTAAGAGTAGAATTTATTTTCCTAGGTAGGATAGTTGTTTGTCCTCATGTGGAATGTGAACGGTCATCCTGAAGATGAACCGAACAGCCACATTGTTGGCTTTATATTTGTAGTCTTGCTTCTTTGTTGATTGATTGAATACATGGCTTGCACCAAATTTCATTATTAATTCTCAATCCATTCTTGGCCTGACACATTCAACTATCATGAATTTAATTTTTTGACATTTATGATCGGGCTAGACATGTGGCAAAATGTCTGAAGGACTCATATCATTTTTTCTAAAACTGCAAGGTATTTACAAAGTAGAAAGATATCATCGGCATATAGTAACAATAAGGTGTAGCAAGTCCAGATTCACAAATTATCAGTAATAGAATGGGTATTTCTAATTAATCCACTATCTTTTACCGCAAGCAAGTTTTTCCTTGAGAGTTGGTGTTGTCACCCAGAAGTTGCACCCTGATAGAAAATGGTGTGTGTACTCTCTCTCTTGTTGACAAAATTGGAACACCTCAAGGCTATGGGTGACCTATGACTGAGGTGAACCTCTAGAGAGAGTTGGTTCCCTTGTGAATCACTTAAAAACGTAAAATTTGACAAGGAAAAGGGGAAAAGAATGCAGGAAATTGGAAATAAGGGTGATACACCAGAAGTTTGATATTTGCATGTAACTCTGCACACAAAGAATTAAAGATTTGCATATTTGCACAACCCTGAACTATTTTGCAAAATTAAATTCAAAGGTTTAGGAAGAATGACAGTGGTAGAAGGATTGAATTCCACACTAAAGCAACACAATATCCTATCAAACACGATGAACAATCTGAAAACAGCGATATGAGAGGGAAAAACAAAGCTTTATTTTATTCAAAGGTGCAAGTACAATGGTTGAAGATGCCAGAGCAAATCAGCGCTCATGTATATGTCTGATACAATAGAAAACCAGCCTATATGAAGATGAAACAACTCTGCCTTCCCAGAATAGACTGCTGTCAAAGTAGCTTGTCTACATGCAATTTTTGTTTATTTTATTTATTTTCTTGACCTTCTTTCGGCGCAGACCAGCAGCATGCATGATTTAATTATTTAAATTCCTTCTATCTTCCTCCCTTTCAGCTTTTTCCTTTTGTTTTATCTGTTTTTGTCTTTTCCACACTTCCTTTTGTCTTATCTGTTTTGTCTTTTCCACATGCTCTTTGGCGCAGACTTTTGGACTGTTGTTTCATCCCTTTTATTTATTATTTCTTTGTTTTATCTTCAGTGCCACCATCATGGGCTGCTATTTCTGGACAGCATGCTTTTATTTAATTAAATACTTCTATCTTTGGCGCCAACAGTCTGCTGGAACAGCAGGATGCTATTTTTTATATCCCTTCATTCTACCTTTTCTCCTTTTGGCGCATGGGGTATAATTAGAACAAGAGTTTGATTTTCTTATCCATCCATTCATGCACTTCTAAAAATAGAACAGGACTTCTATTTTTAGCTCCTCCATTTTTTAGCTCGTGCCATTTTTAGCAACTCTTCCAAAAATAGCCAAGTGCTAATTTTGGTCAATTTAACAGCCAATCTTCCAAAATAGCCAAGTGCTATTTTTAGTCATCCTTTGCGTGGACAATATGGTAACAATTAGTTTTAACTGACAACTAAGAACCAAATGTTGCAATAGACTCTGGCTTTGCATGGCTCAGATAAGTCCCTTCATTCAATATATTTCATCAAACTAAACAGATTACTCATAAGCCCTCCAAAATAAGTTACAAAACATATTCTTCGAAGTTGAAGCATTGGAATAATAATGGCTGTACATTGAGACATAACCACTGCTGTGTATTGAATACTATAAATGGATTTTAGACAGAGTTGAGTAGTCAGTGGAGAATCATAAGATCACATAGAAACCATCAGAACAATCTAATTGAAATAACTTTAGAATCTGTCATCATGATACTTTACGTTATACCTTTATTGTAGTGAAAAAGAATTCTCCTGGTGACAGCTGCAGGAAGCGAACACCTTGTGGAGTCACAGGAGCTTCCAGAAAGTATATCAAATCTTTAGAAAATGCAAAACATGCTAACATAGCCACACCAACAGCCATGACTGAAACAAATATCCTCTGCCGAAGTTCTTCTAAATGATCAAAAATACTCATTTCTTTATCATCTGGTAGCTCCTCTTTGCTAGGATATAGCCACTTAGACAATGAACTTTCCTGAGAATCTTCTTCTGAACTCTGAATATATTCCCCTGGCAAACCTTCTGTTAGCTTTCCTGTAATTGCAAGATAAAAGTTTTAAAACAGAGGCAACCAAATAAGATGGCTAATCACATAAAGGGAATATAATACTGAAATTAATGAATAAACAAGTAGGCATTGCAGACACAGTTTAAACGGATAACCTTTAGCCTCTTGTCATTTGCCCACCAAAAATGCGGAACATCATTTGCGGATTGTTTCCTATGAAAGTCGACTTGTGTCGTTTTTTGACAGGATATAAATGATTTATGTCAAATATTTTGCAGACATTTTGAATGAGCTATGATCAAGAGCCATATAGATCAGTTTTACAGTTTTCATTGACTTTGTTTATCGTGCATAAAAAACTTCATTGACATAGGTAAGGACATCAAATTACATATTTTAAAAAACAAAACAGAAACTAGCAATCTATCAGCGGGTTTGCTTTTAAGCCTAGAGCCTCAGCAACTTGATGAAAATATAAATCTTCAAGCCAGGTCATGTGATTTCCCTATCACACATAATACTTGGATTTTCACATAGAAAAGAACCCACTCCTTTGTTTCAAAAAGACATATTTGCTCTTAATGCCATTTCCAACAACCCCAACCTGTTTCTTGGCCTTCCTTCAGTACCTCGTCCCTGCTCTCTCCAGAGCATTTCCTTCTGACTTCGTCTCGGTTATCTGGTTGTAAGAGACCAACATATAAGATTCATGATTGAACCTAACACATATCTGGAAGACCTTAAAAGGAATTTAATGTAGATTACAACATTGTGAATGATTCTTTGTTACGATTGCACATGAAGCATGTAGTGGCAATATGCAACAGGTACTGCTTGTAGGTTTGTGAAGATAATGTCTATTCAACGATAGATACATGTCTATGTGGCATTTCAAGATATCTTGCACAGTTTTGGTCATTAAGTTTATGGCCTCATGTACTTCAACATACACTTTACATTACAGCACAAGATTGTTGCTGTTATGTTTCAAGATATTTTTGAATCCTTGCACATTTTGGTCAAATTTTTGTACGTTTTGAGAAGGATGGGAAATTTTACCCTTATGTTTCTCGAAAATTTCACAATACTCTTTAATGTTGTATGTTTGTTCAGGGTCCTAAACATTTCCTAGAAACTTGTAATGCATTGTTTTGAAGTGGGAATCCTTGTCCATTTCAATTTAAGTTTAGACCAGATGTCTATGGTTTCTTCATTCATCTAGGCTTTCATATGGATCACATCATACCATCACCATACCGCATCACTACTTTACAACTCCAAGTCACTCTGTCTCCACCCATCCAAATCAAAATACCAAATAAAATTGTGCAATAGTTTCATTATACAATTCATACAAGCAAATACACAAAATCACTTCATTCGAATTTAAATTATTCATTTTATCTCATCATATCTGATCCAAGCACCAGTTCCAAACAGAATCCCGGTGGGCGAGAGACAGTTGCCTTGCCTGGATCTCAGTTTCTTTACTAGTGTTGAAAATCTGAAACTCTAATATGTGTCTCAAAGCTTATGGTTTTCTCTAAGTTGTTCCTCATCTTAAGGCACGTCAGATTTCCCAAAAAATGCAAGATTCAAAAAAGTATCAAAATCCTGAAAATTTTGACAACAAAATTATTGTGTTTTAAATAAATCCACTGCACTACAGACTTCTTCCCTTCTCTGATGGGATGATTGTCACATGGCTTTTCAAACTGTCAATACAAGTCAGTACTTCTACAATGAATCTTTGGATTATACATACGAGTCACTCTGTCTACACATACAGTTGCACATAATGAAGAGAAGAGCTGAGAAAAACACAGAGGGAGATTCATAGCCCTTCCTTTTGAGTAAAAATCAGAGTGTGATAGCTTCACATTCATATCAAAGAACGCTCCCTCTTTTTGTGATAACCAAAGAGTAATAGCTTACATCTCTTCTTGACTAGTACCCTCTTTTTGTGATAACCAAAGGCAAAGAGTAATAGCTTACATCTCTTCTTGACTAGTACAGATATCTTAATACATCTACCTGAAATACACCGAGAGATATCAATCTCAAGGTTCTTATCTTGGATTTTTTACATACCACATTGATTAATACCTTTTTTACCTTCTTAACCAATTTCCCACCAACTGGAGACAAATAGCATCCATTTATCGACACCACTATGTCGGGCTCAAAAAAAACTTTCTGGACAAAAACAGGCTCCAAACTCCACCGTATGGCCAAGATATTATATGATATTTTGATTGACTTCTCCAACCACAAGGAAAAAAAATCTAAATGACAGTCAAATGGGCGTCAAATAGGTTAAATTTGCAATGTGACAGTCAAATGGATGTCAAATTTAAGGTCAAACATAAAACTGAATAACTCACTCCATTATACTCCACCCCACCATTGCCATTGTAAAATACCTATTGGCGTAAAGATGGTTGTACATGTCTCTCAAAGCCATCTATCTAGTAGTTAGTTCCTTTCCTCGGATATTGTTCTCTCTGTTTATTTTAATATCCTTTCATTCATGGTTCATTTAGTTAGAATTTTAGAATTATATCTGATTCAATTGTTCCAATTCTTTGCTTCCACCTATAACAGATCTCAGTTCCAAAAATTCAATGTGTTGTCCACCAAAATGCCAGTCAAATATGGATCAATGGTATCAGAGCAGTTTTCCTACCACCTAGAAATGGTGCCAAATCAAGACCCATTACCCACGGATCAAAGGTTCTGTTTGTTGGTCATAGACATGGCAGCAACACCCAACCTGAAAATGATAGTTTTGCATCACTAATGAGAGGAGAATCAAGAGTTGAGGGAAAAAGATCCAGCATCTCATAGAGATAAATCAATAGTTGCATAATGAGTTCCATACAAAATAGTTAACCCTCAGCCTTGCCAAGAGGAAATTAGCAGTAGACATGGCAGCAACACCCAACCTGAAAATGATAGTTTTGCATCACTAATGAGAGGAGAATCAAGAGTTGAGGGAAAAAGATCCAGCATCTCATAGAGATAAATCAATAGTTGCATAATGAGTTCCATACAAAATAGTTAACCCTCAGCCTTGCCAAGAGGAAATTAGCAGACCTACAAGCTCGTTGTGTCTAATTTGCTAACCCTGTAGTCAAAGGAGTTACTCCAGCCGGGGAGGGATGTAATCAAATCATGAAGAATTTCCATGATGGTCACTACGGAAGAAATGTTGATCAATCTGCAAATAGAATGCGAATAGCTACAGACAAAGCAGGCTCAAAAAAAGATTCTCAGATGGAATTAGATGAGAGCATGGTAAGCCCTTCTGATTTCCAATATCTTAATAATCAATCAAATTCATTTAGCAGTTTTGGAAAAAAAAATTGCCAAAGAAATCAACTTCAAGCTGTTGAAGAAAATTCTTATCAAGCTCTTGGCAAAAATGATCAAGGAATACGAAAATCTCTTGAAGTAGAGATAAGGCCCCAGAATTTCAGTCTCATATGCACCGGCCCAAGGATCTTCTCAAACAACCGTGAGTTCCACAATCATTGAAGTAGATCCGTATATAGATGTACAGATGTGTATCCTCATGCATGAGTTAGAACAAAACTACTTGTTCAACATCAGTGCCAGCATCCTACTCACATAAAGGCCTTTGTTTCATCCTATCACTTGCAATTATGGTAGTAGACGAGGTCATGAGTCAATTCAGTGCTTGAGCCTTCATCCTCGTGAATTATGCAAGAAGAGCAGTCACAAAAGTTCTACATGCTTGTTTGTTGGCATACTCAAAAACCTTGTCAATCAGTAGAAATGAATTATATGATGTACCTAGGGAGATGATAGTATGATATATATTGGTGGGTGAAGATGCCGACATGTGGCACATATCTCCTTAGCGGGTATATTATATGGAGCCATATGGGTAACTTGTACTATTTATTATATTGGGTAATGAGTCAGCCTACATTGAGATTAGTGATAACCTATCTATTATTGTAAGAGGGTCTATACAAGAAGGGAGATATCATTGTATAAGACATCAAGGAGAAATATTGTAAGTGGAGTGTAAGCTCAAATATGGAGGTTTCCCCTTCAAAGAGGTCTGCAATAGCAGAGTGATTCCTTCCCTAAAAGGAATATTGTATGATGTTTTCCTACCTTAAGGATATATCTAAATATAATTCATATTAGTGCATTTGGCCCACACATTGCTTATGTTGTGCAATCTACAGTTTTTATGTATATTATTCAGTGTATTTCTGATATCAAATGTGAGGTTCTCAACATCTGGAATCAGAGCCCTTTCTAGGACAAGTAGGGAATTTTTTTGGGAAAATATAGCAGATTTTTTCTGGAAAAAATGTCTACCTTGCAGAAGGTTGTTCTCCTAAAACAAGTAACCAATTCAAACTATTTTTCCACGGAAGAGCTTTCCAAAAAAAGGTGATGATAAATTTTTCAGTCAATATTGAGGCAGATATGGCAATTTGAAGTTGAACTATGAAACTGATTTTCGATGTTTTGTCTTGGTTACAACCCTAGGAAAAAAGTCATATCTTTCATTCTGGGTGACCATATCAAGCATCGTTTTTTGCGTTTGGAACGAAAAAATTGAATGTACTTATTTACATGATTTTCTTATAAAATTTGTGGTAGAAAGGTGATAAAAAATAGAAGGAAATTGAACCCCACTTTACATGGCATTTGATCAAGATGATGTTTTGAGGGTCTTAATGTTACTTTTCAGAAACTTCATGATGATTTTGCTAAATTGTATTTTCATTACATCATTTACATATTGAAGAAGTATATGAAAAGGAAATAGATGCATGGATAAATTGTGAGGATAATTGCAGGGAATGGTATGAGGATTTTTTCCAATTGGATGAGAGCAATTTATTTGATCTTTTATCCAAAGATTCTCCCGGTAATGATGAAGAATATCATTTTCAGCCTACTTTTGATTATTCGTAGTAACCAAAAAAAGGTTCTTCCAATTGTTGCCAATGATTTTCCACAAATTTCTCCATCAGACAGTAAGGACCACATCTTTACAGGTGATGCTATTTTATAGGTTGATCCCTACATACATATGTATGCTTCCTTGAGCATGAACTTCAGATTATAGCAAATGAGTTCATTATGTTCGTTATAATGTGGTTGTACATAATCATCTCCAAGCAAAGAAAGAAGAAGCAGAAGAAGAAGAAGATGCATGGACGAGCCTCCATTTGGTCCTCAACCTATGAGGACAACATATTTTGTTATGTAATGTAAATAAGCTATTTTTATAAAAAAACATATTTTGTCATGTAATTCTTCTCATGTTTTGAGGGCGAAATATGCTAAGAGGGATGGAATTTATTGTTCCTAGGAAGATGATATTATGATATATATTAGTGGGTGGGGATGTTGACATGTGGCACACATTCCTTAGAGGGTATATTATATGGAGCCATATGGGTAACTTGTGTTATTTATTATATTAGGCAATGAGTTGGCCTGCATTAGGATTAGTGATATACCTGTCTATTGTTGTAACGGGGTCTGTATAAGGAGTGGGATATCATTTTGTAAGACATCAAGGAAAAATATTGTAATTGGACCATATGCTCGAATAAGTAGGTTGCCCACTCAAAGAGGCCTGCAATAGTGGACTGATTCTTTCCCCATAAGGAATATTTTGTGGTGTTTCCCTACCTTATTGATACTTCTAAATATAATTCATATTATGGCATTTGGACCACACATATCTTGTGTTGTGCAATTTCTATTTTTAATGCATATTATTCAATGTATTTCTAAAATTAAATGTGAGGCTCTTAACACATTCTGAATGGACTACCCCAATTACGTGGAAGAGAAACCCTTTAGAACTAGGAAGTTATTATGTTCATCAACAAAAAAATTGTTATAGATCTCCCTCCAATCTCAACACAAGCATGACTATTAATTCCCAAGGAGGGGTGACTGATCAAGGTGGTAGTTTTGGATAGAAACCCCTTAAGACAGTCATCTTGCAAGGGTCATAGTTTCTTTACCAATAATTGAGATATGAAACTATATAATGTGCACCGGAAAATTTTTAGGATTTGCTAAGTCATTATTCTTCATAGAGGACATCAGATGTCTCAAAAACATTTTGAAGAGACCCAAAAATGCAAAATGTATCAAAATCCTGAAACTTTTGAAAACAGAAATATTGTGTTCTAATGAGTACCACTCCACAACAAATCTTCTTCTATCCTCTAGGTTGCACATTCTCCCTTGTGTCTTTCTTAATGTTGTCTTCCATCCCTTTGAAGAAAACCCTAGGACATCAGTATAAATTTGCCTTTTATGACAGCAGCGACAATCTCATTTTTTTAATTAAAAAAACAGTAAGCCTCAAGGGGTCAAAACAGACTTTTATTTATTGATTTCAATCAGCTATAATAAAAGAAATACCAGAGTGTCTAAATACAATTATTTCTCACATAATTCGATGACCTAAATGGAAAGATAGATGGAAGAGAAGAGCATGCAAACTGATTTGACTGAAATCTGCCTCCAAATACTGAAGCCCTAGCTGTAATTGTTTTGGATGTAGAACGAGGCCTGAAAAGCGTGCCCTAGCTGAATTGGTATGAACACTTCTACCTTGATTGGTCGCTGCAATCCACTAAATGGAATTGCCAAGCATAGATATGAAGGGATTCCATCCTCAAAACTGTATGGAAATGAGGGATTTCCATTCTCTATTGCTGATGCAAAAACAGAAGCTACTTGCAGACAAAGAAGTAGTTGATAAATTTCCAACATGAATAAACAATAAACCCCAAATCTACCTTTATAACTTCCAAGGCCCTCTCCAAAGTTGGTGCCCCCCTTTTAGAATTATATGCATGCTCAACAACAATAAAAAATACTTTATTCTTTCTTTATGGGTGCCCCATCCTAAAAAGAGGTGTTTTATCCTCTCTCCATTCTAAAATGAGGATCTTGATGCTCATGCAACCCACTCTATCTTTGGCGCCCCATTCTTTATTTAATTATAATCTAACTTTGGCGCCCAATAATAGAAGTTCATCCTTCTATTATTATTTTATTTTATTTCTGCTTCATGGATTAAAATATAATTCAAGTGTCCTTTTTTCCAAATAAAATATAAAAATACCCTTGGACCACTTAAATTAATTTATTTTCCTCTTTTAATTTCCCCTTAGCGTACGGAAAATAAAAAAAATAGGCTTCGGGTATCCAGAATTAATTAATTCTGAAAAGAGGACATTACAATTCATCCTTCCCAAAATTGCTTGCCCTCAAGCAATGCCATTCCAATTCTCTCATTATGAACTGCCTGCAAATACCGGGATCCAAAATCCATCTTGTGAATTTGCAATTTCCAAACCTTGACAGTTGTTGGCTTTCGTTACACCTCTCTGGTATGATTAGGAAACCATGCACTAGGTGAAGCTCTTTCAATAACCTCAATAAGAGAGTCCAGAGTAGTGGAATCATATATCAACTGGAATCTGGAAAGAACTAACAGCAGTAATACCCTCCATTCTTTTGAAACTGATGTTGGAACTTTGTCAGTGATCCCGCGGATTACCACTTCTTTCCCATTTAACTTAAACTTCAGCTCCATATTACGAAAGTTTTGGATGAATTACCTCAACAAATGCAACCATTGCACTCCTAGCACCATCTTAGTCTCTTTCAAACCAACATAAAAATCATCACTCATCTAATGGTCATCCAATGTGAAACTAACTTGTTCAACCTTTTTCTGGTGAGGTATGGTAAAACCATTAGCTACAATGACACTGAAACCTATTAAATCATTTGGGTCTCCAAACCCCTCCTATTCACCAATCCTTCATCTATAAAATTGTGGGTTGCCCCGCTATCAATCAGCACTATAATGTTTTGCCCAAGAAGAACTCCACTAACCCTAAAGGGCTAATATTGTAGTATACTTGTAAGTGTGACAAGAGTGCTTCCTACAACCTATGGTTCTTCTTTTGAATCTTCATCTGATATCACTTCTATGTAATGCACATGTCCCCTTGGAAGACACCTATGACCCATAACCCATGGATCCCTGCAAGTGAAGCACAATTTCTTCCGCCTATGTTCATTTTGTGTCTCATCCCCCTTTGTTCGTATTTTCTCAACAAGTGTTGCCCCTGGCTGCCCCAAGAAGATGTTTTTGGCTGCTCGAAAGGTATTGTCCTTAGCTGCCCCAAAGGTGTTGTTCTTGGCTGCTCAAAAAATGTAGTTCTTTGTTCGTCCTTTAGGTAGAAATTTCCCTTTAGGGGCTGCTATTTCGAAATCCAAGGCCTTTTTAATGGCTTCTTGAAGAGAGGTAGGGCTAAAAGCTTTCACTAAACCCCTAAGAGATTCAATTAAACCTTCCACAAACAAAACAACCAATCTCCTCTCTATCACATCAGATACCATGAAAGAAAGCTTTTGAAATTCAGCTACATAGTCACTTACTGAATGTAGTTGTTTGAGTTGAGCTAATTCCCGGAAATAATTTCTGGATCCACTTTGTCAAATCTCTCTATCAACCTTTCACTGAACTCGTCATATGAGTGGATGAGATTGTATCCTTGTGTGATTAGACCATGGTACCACCACTCATGTGTTATACCTTTCAGATGAAGGGTTGCAAATTTGATGGCTTCCTCTTCCATCATTGGCATGAGTGATAAGAAGGTATCCATTTTTTGTATCCATGCCCGAGCTGTACTCTTACCAGAGCCGTCAAAAGTAGGGAGTGACAACTTTCCTAATGCCTGTTGCAAGTCTCTCTGATTAGCTTGTGGTCTAGGATCAGCTCTTGGTCCACTCCTGTTTTTCTTCAAATTGATGAAATTAGTGAGCGATATAGCCTCTTTATCTCACCTAGAAGTACCTTGTACTCATAGCTAGAAACAATATCATCTGCTATAGATGGTTGAGTTTATACCTTTGGAACTTGTTCCTCCCTACAATAAGGAAATCAGGTTGGAAGGGCCTGGCAATAGAGTCAGTGACTATCCTCCGAGTGTGTTGGTTATTGTTCACCCCTAAAGAACTACCCTCACCATTTGGGGCTCTTTGCACATTTGTGTTTTGCATGGTGTGGACTAACTAAGCCATCATGCCAGCTAATCGTTCATGTCACTGCACAAGACTATTGAAACATACATCTTCTGGGTCTTTGTTACCCATGACTTTTGGTTGTTTTGTAGCTTTCTTTTTCTCCCTTTGGTGGTACCTAACTTCTCTTTCACTACCCTACATGAAGTTCAAAGCTACAAGTTTTTTTGTTTCCTCTTTTCTTTATTCTTTTTTTTCTTTTTAATTCCCTTCCACAAGCTGGGAGGAAAATTAGCTATAATACCACTGTAATATCCTTGAAAAATACTTTAGATAAACCTGGATATTTCTGTCAAAACCCTAGGACATCAATATAAAAAATTGTCTTTTATGACAACGACGACAATATGATTTTTTAAATAAAAAACAAGCCTCAAGGTGCCATAATAGACTTTTTTTTATTGATTTCAATCAACTACAATTAAAGAAATACCAAAGTTTTGAATACAATTATTTTCTCACAATTGATGATCTAAATGGAAAGATAGATGGAAGAGAAGAGCATGCAAACTGAATTTGAAATCTACCCCCAAATCTGAAGCCCTAGTTGTACTTGTTCTGGATGTAGAATAAAGCCTGAAAAATGTGCCCTAGCCTAGATGAGCACATGTAGTTGAATCACTGCAACCCCTGAATGGAATTGCCAAGATAGATATGAGGGATTCCATCCTCAGACATGTATGCAAATGAGGGATTTCATCCTCTATTGTTGATGCAGACGCAAAAGCTACTTAGACAAACAAAGATGTAGTTGATAAATTTCCAAGAAGAATAGACAATAAACCCCAAATTTGTCTTAATAACTTCCAAGGCCCTCTCCAAAGTTGGCGCCCCCCTTTTAGAATTACATGCATGCTCAACAACAATAAAAAATACTTTATTCTTTCTTTAAGCGTTCCATCCTAAAAATGAATAAATAATATAAAACAGTTTTATCCTCTCCATCCTAAAAATAGGATCTTGATGCTCATGCAGCCCACTCTATCTTTGGCGCCCCATTCTTTATTTAATTATTAATCTAACTTTGGTGCCCAATAATAGAAGTTCATCCTTCTATTATTATTTTATTCGATTTCTTTTTTTGGATTAAAATATAATTCAAGTGTCCATTTTTCCAAATAAAATATAAAAATACCCTTGGACCACTTAAATTAATTTATTTTCCTCTTTTAATTTCCCCTCACCTGCAGTAATTCTTTTGACTGCCTCCCTATAATATAGAGAATCGGTAACATAGAAAGGGATGTCATTGGCAAACCAAAATTTAGCAATTTCTGCATATGCATCTTCATGTTGTTGCATGCTATGCACTGGATGTCTCTGAATATTCCTCCAAGAGACAGCCCTACTTGTATAGTTCGAGCTTCTATGAAGCAAACATACTCTATACCTGTACCATTTTCTTCATTTCATTTAGTTTGTTAAGAGATATTTTGACTTTAAAACATTTTCTTAGACTCAACTGCCATTGCAATTTAAGAAAAAAAAATTGTTTATTGAGTTACTTCAGTACATGTACTTACTCCATGGACAGAAATCCCCTGCTCCATCTCCTCTTCTAATGTTTAAAGCGGATGATATATGTCTGTTGACTTGACCCATCTTAGTCTTTTAACTCATTCTAGTTATTTAGGGCTACATTATAAAGCAGGGATTTTCAAGAGCCCTTTCCAAATTAAGTCAAAAATGCAGATGGGAAAATGGTTCCTGTTGTCCCACATACCACTGGTCGACTCTTGACTCTCAAATATGACTGTCCCTCCCTTGATTTCACAGACAGTATCAATTTTAATTTGTTGGTGGATTTTTGAAGTTCAATTAAGTTTTGCGAACTTCAAAAAAAACCTTTAAAAGGCTGTCACTCCACAAGACTATGGCTCAAAAAGAATGAAAATGAGGAAAATACACTTGCTTCTCTAGCTGAGAATTTGAAACACGGTCACTTAGCTGTTCAAAGAAGACAGTTAAGCATGGAAAAAGAGTTTTTTTTCTTTGATATCGCATTGGTTGCCACTGCAAAAAATGATTGTTGCTGCAAAAGATGGCTGTTCTACTGGAAAAAGTGGCTGCTAATCAGATACACTGCTGCAAGTTTGCAAGAAAAAGCTGTTGATGGACTGCTCTCCCAGTACTTAGATTTTCAGGGTCTGATATTTTTTATCTACAAATGTTTGATTTTCTGGGCTACACTCCTCTAGGTATTTCCAATAGGTTAGTGGTGACAAGTATAGAGGCTCACTCTACATTTTTCATAAATTTCTGGGTCATCTGCCATTGTTTAATTTTAATATAGTAAAGTAAATATACCATGGAGTTCTCCAAATTATTTTTTTCTTTTCTATTGCCTGCATTTGCTTCTTTTAGCCATTGTTTCAAAATTAAAAGACAGCAAAAAAAAATTGTAATTTGGACCAGATTAGTTCAGCCACCTTGAAATGCTCACATTCAGATCGAAACTATGGTAGGTCTATCGACTCTATCCAGAGCTGGTAACTATTGTAAAAAGATATCACAAATTTGCTGCCAAGTTTATGAATTTTTGCTAGTTTTGCACATTAAGAGACAGAATATGTCAAAAGTGATGAATCATGGAATTGCGCATCCAAAGAGATCAATTATCTAGGGCTGTTTTATGCAGGCGTTGGATGCATAAACTTGAACATTTTAACAACTCCATAACAAAGATCAAAGAAGACAGGACCTTTGTGGAAATTGTCTCTTTATGCAGTGATCCTGGATGTAGTTCAGAACATCATATTTGGAAATTTCAACAATCAAATGTCATCACCGCATGGGTCAGTTTCCAGATCTCATTTTGACCATCCTCCTGGAGTTTTGGGTACATAATAATGAAAAGAAGGTGCCATCTTCATCAACATAATTTGTACTTGTAATAAATTCCAAGAGTCAAAAACTGCCCCTTTTGACAAGAGACAGGACAAAAAAATCAGGTGGAGGTGATGTTCGAGACTAGTATAGCTCAAGCTTGCAACATCTTGCTAATCAACATGTTTATGGGTCACAGGCCAATGAATCTCTTGTTGATGTTGATAACTACTTGTTGATCTCCATGGACAGACCATCCTGCAGATTAGTTCTAAGCAATTACTTGAGTCAGGGACCAAGTCGAGCTGTGCTTGAAACCCCCTCAGTGTTTGCATATACAGTCATTTCTGTTAAGATTAACTAGGCTTAATTCATCATATGGGTGAATAAAATAATAATTGTAATAAGTTAAAGTAATTTATTGGTTTACTTTAATTGTAGCTTAGTTGTCTTGTGATAGTGTTCTATCCCTATGATTGTGGGATGATGTTCTATTCTTAGTTTATTGTTTCCAAGATGTAATCCTGCAGGGGCAATCTGCTATTTCTACAGATGTGCCAGCTTTAGTAGATTTGATCCACTTCGCATGGATAGGGATAAGACTATGCAATGTCTATAAACATTGCAGCCCTTTCCTTTGTATTGAATTTTTTGCATATCAATAAAATCTTGCAAGCGCCGTCCTATTTACTGTATAACATTTGGTATCAGAGTATGGAGGTTCTGCTAATGTGAGAGGTAGTAGAAGTTTGTAGAGGAGTTGGTGAGTTAGTGAGGGTTTGAGCGTTTTGTGTGAGCCATAGAAGCCACCAGCCTTCCCACAACCCCAATCCTTGGTTTCATACCTCAGATCAGCAGCAGCAAATGTGCAGAAGTTGCAGCAGCAGTAGTAGCAAAAGCAGACGTTGCAGTTTACGGCTAGAAGCAAGAAATTTCAATTGCATGAGTGCAATCACAGACCCAAGCCTGGACGCAAATCCATATCAGCATAAAGAGGTGATGGTATCTTTGATTTGATACTGTTCATTGTTAGAGAACTCGTTAAAAAATAATTGGATTCAGAATATTCACCTCTAAATTTAGAGGACCCCCTTAGTTGAGACTAACTCTAGTGGAACCCCACAGTTGGAGGTTCGGCTAACAGGTTTAAAAGCTTTGAAATTTGTGGGGGCCCAAGCTCTTCGAGCTCCCCACATCTCCATCAAACCGAGTTAGTATACATTGGCATAAGCCATCAAGATTGGAGACCGACTACATTGCAATTCCAATATTGACTTCCTTCAAAACAGTAGAATCAACCTTCAACAAAAAAAACAACTTTAAACATGTTGCATAATATTGCTTGGAGCAGATTGTGCACTCCTCACGGCCTGCATTCACGGATAAAAGCTTGGCGTCCAAAGCCCTATAAAACCAAACACCGAATTCTCAAATCAAAGAGAAGAGGTCAAAAAATACAAGGCGGTAGATTAAAACGCTACACAAGGTGGATATAGCATATGAGGGCATTTTTGAGCTTTTACTGGAGGCATAACCAATGCAAAGTACTGGCATACATGCAAAACGCAGCTGAGCATGCAAATACGCGGCTAAGGTAACCCTAAAGGGTTGTCTTTCTCTTTTTTAAAGCTTTACACAAATTTGATAAAGCTTAAATAGAAGTTTGCTTACATATATACTTGATTTGAATTGGTAGCCCAAGTGGTTACACTATGTTTTGCTAAAAACTTCAATTGGAGAGGTCAAGGGGTCCATTCTCCCCAAAACCATTCATTTAGTGGAATTTTTAGCAGACCCCCCAAATTTAGCAGCCCACCACAGTTAGCTACAGCTAGCTAAAAATAGCCACAAAAGTCCTATTTGAACAGAACTTTTTTTTGCAAATTTATAAAAGTGTTTTCACACATATGTATATTTGAAACCAAGAGGCCAAAGTGCCCTTTATTTTACAAATTTGTGTGTTATTGTACAAAAAACCTCCATGTTTTCCAAATTGTAACTAAAAAGAGACCAAATTGCCCAAAAACAAAAAAAAAAGGAAATTGTCAATTTTTTCAAAGGCAAAAGAGGATATCTCCTGATAAGGGGAGGAAGGAAGAAAAAACAGTATCTTGGAAACCTCCTCCTAAAGGCTGGATAAAGATGAATTTTAACAGTGCCTCGAAAGGTAATCCTGGTTGTGCGGGCTGTGGATGTGTGTTCAGAAAAGATGACTGCCAGCCCCTTCTTCTTTTTGGTTTAGTGGAAGCTAAGCGCAGGAATTGGCTTCGGATTTGGATTGAAGGGGACTCTTTAACTATTTTAAATATGGCCCAGGAGAAGACCCCTCGAGCGTGGTAATTGAAATCTATTTGCGCAAGTATCAAGTCTATTTTGGCCTCCTTTTCCGAGGTTTTTTTCTCCCACACTCTGAGAGACGGCAATAAGGTGGCGGATTGCTTAGCGAATAGAGGAGTTGGTTTATGGGATAGTCTGCATTTGATGTCCCTTTCTTGGGAATCGAGATTTCCTAATGACATGCAGGAGCTTTTAGCAGGAGACGCATGAATGGCGTTGGTTGGTGTTCTTTGATGATTATAAAGGACACCTCTTTTTCATATCCGCATCCATTGGATTGATTTGGGTGTTATGTAAGATTTGGGCAGTGATTGGGAAGCCCTGGCGCGTGTGAAGTATTTATTGATTTGTGTGGAGGCGTTGGTTTTAAGGCAGGCTCGGTGGGGGGCGTTGGTTTCACTTTTGCCGTAATGTTGGTCAGTGTCTCTGGTCTGCCCAGCTCCGCTCTTTTTTGGGTGGTTTCGCTTCCTGTTATCTAGGTTTATGGCATCGGAGGGTGGTGTTGTAGAGGGGTCGGGTCGGAAGTGGAGGCGTGCACAGACTGGGGATTCTTTGGGGGAATCCTTTGCCAAGTGACTGAATGGCAAAATTAAGAATGTGGCGATGCGTGGCTAGCTTGAACAGGTTTGGACGGTGGCAGAGAGTGTTGACGCGGAGGAAGAGGAGGTCGTCATCTGTGACAAATTGAGGAAGCTTATGCTTGACCCTAGCCAATCTATGGGAAGGTGAAATGTCTTCGACATGGCTCAAGGCATGAGTGTTGCCAACATTATCTCGAATGTGTCGGGTCAGTTCATTCTGCACAAGGATTTGAAGGATATGGAGGAGAGGTTGGTGAGCATGCAGTATCATATACATGCATTGGCTCGCAGGGTTCAGGCCCTAGCGCATGGTCTGGAGGCTATGGCAAAGCATCATGGGGTTCGGCTCCCTTTAAGGCTAGGGTGGAAATGCTCGAGTGCCTCCCTCTTCATCTCCTTCTCAGCCGCAGAGCGACTCAAAGGTGGAGATTCTTGAAACTAAGTCGTTCGCTTCAGGTATGGAGATTTGAGGTTCTGGTGGTTTTAGTCTAGTGGTCACTGCGGTTTTTGGCCTGGGTTTTGGCTTTGGGGCTATGGTTTCAAGAATTGTGTATATAGGAAGCTTGATATAATGTAGTATGTAGATATATTTACTTTTTGTATATGTATGCACGATAATGTGCCTTATAATTCTTTTGTGAGTCTGTAATGATTGTTTTATATCATGGACTGGAGCAGAAAGCTTTTTTTGAGGCTAGGGCCTTCTCCCCAGGGATCTTAAGCAAAAAGAAGGCAAAAGAAGATATTATATTTTTCCGCAACACTAGTCAAAGAGCCAAAGTTTGTAAAGTGGCCAATAGTGCCATAATATTGTAAAACAGCCAAAAAAGAGCCCAAAATCAATAAAAATTCATTTTTTTAGGGGGGAGGGGGGGTGTACTGATTTGGGGGGTAGTGATTAAATTATTACTATTCTTCTCTCATTTACAAGTTTTCAAAATGGCCGCAAATACGGCACCAAAGTTTTTTCTATTCGATTCACAACTACTTCGAACAAATAATTATGTTGTGTGGAAAACTAAAATTTGAGCGCAATTAGAATTCGAAGATATATGGTTCGTAGTTAATGGATGACTCATATGATCAAAAAATGATGGTGCACAACAACACACATTTAACAAGGCAAATCAAAAAGCAAAATTAATAATTTCCAATTACTAAAAATGCAACCAACTGAAAAAGTAGTATTTTCTAAGACGCGTTGCAAATTTGCGAGCATCACTTCAAGCTTTGGAAGAAGTGACGACCCTCCTATGTCAATTGTTTTGAGAGCTCTACCTTCATCATACAGGATGTTTGTGACCACATTAAATATAACAACTGGTCAAACAACTTCTTTTGAACAACTGGGGAATATGCTCCAACAAGAAGAAGTTATTCACACAAGTACAACAGTTGAAAAGTATGCACTTGCTTCCAATTAGATAAAAAAAAGGAGAAGCCTCCTAAACAGCTTTCGAAGCAAGGAAACAATCAATAAGGCACCAAGACCCAACAAAAATGTCTTATTTGTGGTCGTACGAGACATGAGTTAAAGGAATGTTGGTATAATACATTCCAAAAAGAATCATCTTGTGGCAAGAAAAATGATTAAAAAACAATCTAAACAAGGCCAACAACAAAATAAACAAGGACAAAATGAGAGAAAGTGGAAGAAGAAACCATCTCAACAAGGAAAGGTTGCCAAACAAGAAGATCAATATAAAGATGACTACTTCTTGTACACTGCACAGTTCAATGAAGAATTCATCTCACAAAATGCAATCTAGTATGTTGATTCGGGTGCAACCCGCCACATGACAGGATGAAAAGATTGGTTCTTCACATTGAGAGACACACCCACGAAAAACCATGTTTCTTTGGGTGATGATACATCTTACAATGTTCAAGGGATTGGTTCCATTTCACTACAACTTGGGATACATACATGTTAAATTACAGATGTTTTATACGCCCCTAGTTTAACAAAAAAATCGTTATCTGTCTGTCAATTATTGGAGCACAATATTAAGATCGATTTTGACTATAAAGGCAATAAAAATATATGCCTAATAAGAGATAAGTCACGAAGCTCAAAAATTGTTGCAAGAGCTTCTAATGTGGGCAGGATGTTTCAACTAGATTTTGTTCAGAGAGATAATCAGGTCCTTGTAGCCAAGGACACAACCTCACAGCACATTTGTGGCACAAAAGACTTGGTCATGTAAGTTTTGGCTATCTTGACACACTCTGTCAATATGATATGGTAAGGGGTTTGCCACCTCTTAAAAAGGCTATAGATAAGTGTCAACATTGTTTCGCAGGCAAACAACATCGAGCATCTTTTAAATAGAGTACATTTCGAGCTCCAGGAAAACTTGATGTGGTGCATATCGATCTGTGCGGACCAATGAGACCTAGTCATTTTGGGTTTCAATACTTCATGCTCTTTGTTGATGATTTTTGTAGAAAAAAACGGATATATTGACTTTGCACCAAAGACCGACCCTTTGAAACTTTCAAAAAGCTCAAAGCCCTTGTCGAAACCAAGTTTGGTCGAAATATAAAGACACTATGCTCAGATTGAGGGGGAGAATACACCAGCAATAAGTTCAACGTGTTGGTGTAAATAATCATTTACACCTAATAAGCTCATGTGAGCTAATAATTGTTATCAGTTTTATTAGGAGTTTGTTTAAACTCCAGTAACTAGTTTAGATTGGTATCTCCAGTTTAGAGGGTTTGTTATCTCTACTTTAGATTGACATCCCTTGTATCTAGGAGTATCAAACTACTTGTTATATCTATTTAAATGCTTTCTCCCGAATGGTGAAGTCATCAGAGATTAATTCTATTTCTTTGTTTCTCCTAAGTGTTGCGTTAATCTATTTATCCCATTAATTTATTTTGTGCTCAATCTTCTTGCACTAGATCCGTTTAGTGGATTTTTCATGGTAGCAGAGCTTTGCTTGGGTTTGTTTTTCCAATTTTTCTTACGAGAACTGGCCACAAGAGCATGATTCGATGTAGGCATAACATCTAGAGAGATTAATTTTGCTTGTTCTCGTGAGAGACGTTCACAAAACTATTCAAATGAAGGCATTTTAAACTGAGTGTCTAGTGCATCCATAGTAGAAAAGAAGGTTGATGTAAATACAGAAAATGGACCCTTTAGTTTAGTTAGGATCGTGTATATGCATTCGTCATCCTTTTTAGTTCTACCACCTGCTTTCAACTGACTACGAATCTCTTTAAATTTTGACAGAAATTCTTCTATGGAAGGAAAATCTGAAGGCGATAAAGAGTTTAATTCATGATCCAATTGAATTAATTTGAACTCGTTTATCTTGCCAAACAAAGATTCAAATTTTTCCCATACCTCTTTTGGAGCTGTGGCCGCAGAAATATGAAACTGGAGGTTATCTGCTACATTCAACGCGATCAATCCGAGAGCTTCATCTTGTTTGCATGCATACAGGTGCTTGTCCTTCTCTGTGGTGAAAGCGGGAACTGTATCATCGAACACACACCATAATCCACGAGACTGTAAGAGCTGCTGCATCTTCCGTTTCCAGGCATGGTAATTCATCGAGTTTAGAGGCTCGAACAACCATAGATCCCCGGTATGGCCAGAAGACGAGGATGATAAAAAAAGCTCTCGACATGGTTTCAATGAGGTTATTTTCCAAAGTTGCCCTTTTTTAATGAAATTTGCTTCAATGCGACGGGAATGAAAAATAATCAACTTTTGCAAAAAACGGCACTCAATTTCGAGTTACCGTGCAAAAGTTATTAAACTTTCAATTTCCGGTAAAATAAGTCAATTTTTAATAAAAAATTGCTCACTGATTTTTTTGGAAACCCATGGCATTTGTTGTCAAATGGCACCTCCTCATACACCACAGCAAAATGGTGTTGTTGAAAAGAGAAACCGTACTATCATGGAAATGGTGCAATATATGATTGACAATGCAGGTTTAACAAAAACATATTGGGCAGAAGCAACTAAAATGGCAATTTATCTACTAAACAGAGCTCCCACTGCAGCTCTTGATGGGGTAACACCACAGGAAGCATGGTCAAGGCAAAAGCTAAGTAGCTGATATGGCACCCCTAGGGCACTTGGTACCGGTACGAAATGTAACCGGAACGGGTACAGCGCACATACATGACCTGGAAACGTCAAAGCAGGTCTGGGTACTGCCGGGTTACGTCTCACGGCCGTTTCCTCGGAATTTCCAAGCCCAAAACTGTGTTTTTTTTTAATAATTTTTTTGTAGTTTAAATTTAATATATCATTACAGCAGAAATTACAGTTTTCACAGCACCATTATTCTACAAAAGGTACCAAATACAAGCCATCATAAACATGGATAAAAATAGCATGTATGAGATAAATCATAAATGTAATAATTAAATAAACACCTCAACTAGATATGGTAGGGACAAATGAAATTATGAATTTATGAGTAGTTTGTTGTGGTTATTTAACTTGTTTTGTTTTTCATATGCATAATATGTGGTTAATTACTATTTAGCTGGCTGGAATTTAAATATTTTTTAATTTTTATATATTTTTTGTACGGCCATGTATCCAATGTCGTATCCGGGGCCAATTTTCTTTGTTGTATCCGCATATCGGATACTTTATACTTGTACCCGTACCCGTATCCAAAACATATCGGCTACTTCGATTATTAACAATTTTTAGTTTTTTGTGGGAGGAATCTTATCGTGAATGAGGATTATGAAGTGCATATATCTTTTATATTTTTATTCTATTCATGTTCTTGTTGCACATTACTAGCCTTCATCTCCATAGCGTATATTCAGTTTATAAGATTAGGTTGTTTACTTATTCATACATGTTTTTCCTCAATTCTTAAGCATGCACTAAATTTGAGCCAAAGATAACAGCAAACGCAAACAATGTATAAAGAGTTAAAAGCTAGTGACTGGGGAGTACTCAAACCCACGCTATATACTTCATTCAATGGATAAGGAGTTCCACTACTATTCATCTTCTTCCAATGTGTCTGTAACCAACATAATTGCTTTGGCAAACAGTCATCTCCATACATCTAGCCTTATCACTCGTGAAGAATATGACAACACAAATAGAGGCAACCAAAAATACAAAAGGGAAAGAATATGTGAAGGCTTGAGTGGGAAAATAGAACTGGTAATAGCACTTAGCAAATAAAGGACTAAGAAATGGTAAATAATCATTTTACTCAATTATCCTCCAGCAATAACGGACACTAAAACCCCAATGGTTTGACTATCAAACTAAGGTATTCTTAGTAAGAAGAACCATATTGAGTAAAATTTTTGCCTAAACACCAAAGATATATTCTCAGTTGGGAGGATCCAGTTCTGTAAACTTCAGCCAATAACATTTTTATAACTAATGTCGAATATGACAACACAAATAGATGCACCCACAAATACAAAAGTGAAAGAATAGGTAAAGGATTGAGGGGGGAAATAGAACAACCAGTGATAAAACTTAGCAAATAAAGGATAAGACGTGGTAAATAATAATTTTACTAAATCATCATCCAGAAATAAAAGATACAAAGAACCCAATTGTTTTGACTATCAAATTCAGTTAATTTTATTAAGGAGAATCATACTGAGTGAGCTTTTTGCCTAATCACCTAGAACTATATCCTCAGTTGGGAGGATCCAGTTCTATAAAATTCAACCAATGACATTATTATCACACCAAGTTGCATACATTTCCCACTCAAAAACCCTCTCTTAACACACACACATGGACATGCCAACCCATTTTCACCCTTCCTACTTGTGAAAGATAAAAGAAAGTTGTTTAGCTCCTCATCATGATATCCAAACAATAGAGACTTATTTTGTGCCATCAGAAGAAAATGGAAAGATGTTGATGCGCCTCTCTTTCCTGTCACAAGGTCTTTTTCAAATAAGAATCAAATATTTCATGGTTTTCATAATTCTCTAATGCAATTCACTAGTTTATACCCCATAAGAATGAGGATTTTATCAAGTTTATGATCCACAATTATTGGAATTATTTATTGCAACCTTTTTCTCATCCTAAGATCGTGGGATCATCTATTTGAGTCTAGTAACCCATAAGAATATCTATCCCCTATGGGAATCAAACCCGTGTTTTCAACATGAAAAGACAGCATCCTAACCACTAGACGAAGGAGCCCCCTATACGGCAAGTGAATGATGGAATTTATCACTGAAGAGAGAAGAACCATGTATGCTGTTGTACCTTAACTGATAAAAATAAGTGGCATTATTTCAATTGTTTATTGCTTAGTAAGTTGTATCTTAAATAAAATGAACAATTGAAACAATAATTATCCATAAAAGCACTGTGTTTCTTTTTAAAGTTTTGCTTCTTGGTCTCGAATGCCAACACGAAATTTCAACCCATCTAGGTATGAGAGGTACTATTTGTATACACTCTAAACAATATTTAATAACACCTTTCATGTCAAGAGGCTTGTTGGCACACTGCATTTCCCATCATTGATATCACAGGATTGATTGATGTGAGCTTGGCTAGAGAAAACATGTCATTACAATCAAAAGTAGGTGCCCTTGGTGTGCCATAGGTTCCCTCCTTTGCCACTCTGACGCTTAATTACATCGTGTTTACCTCCTAGATTCCCTTATTTACAATACATTCAGTCTTCCCTTGCTTCCTTTGGCCTCATTTAGACACCCTAGATGCTACCAGCCATGGACAGTTATGTCCTTTACTGATGTTTTCACTCTAGCTCAAGCTGACAATAACTACCCTGGCCAGCAGTGTTTACTTGAATGAATATACTCAATATAAGTCTTAAAATTGGAATTCGTATACGTACCCTATCCCTAAGCCAATTTCAAAAATTAGAACATAAATATGTCTGACTTTTAATGCACATTTGCAACAGACCTACACTGGCTTACTAAACCACTAAGGAGGAAAGGAGACTTCACCAGAGCACAAGGACTATAACACTTATAAGTTCACGATTTACTTCAGACTAAAATCATCGACTTAGGCACATGCCCCTACTTAACTTACCATGTTCCCTCTTCCCTTCAAAGCTTCACCTTAGGCATCAAAGCTTGCAACATGGCAGTTCCAGTCAATGGGAGAGATCTTTGCGCCAACAAGTTCACCACAAGTAAGTACCCCTTCACCCTCTTTCATGTTTATTTTCGTTATTTACATTGGTCACTCTTGATTAATTTACTTTATTGCATGCTTTGATTGTTTTATGCTAACTCATATTGCCCATGTATTACCTCTTTGTTATCCTTTGAGTCAACACTAAGAGAGGCCCTCTACCTTTACCTATTTAGAGGCTTGTTAACTAGAATTCCCATTCTAGTACATAAACTAGTCCTAATCTATTGTTCTTCTTGAATATATCCCTTTTGATAAATTTATAGTTATTATAAAATCTTGAATTATGTGCTCATTCATGGAACCATTATCACATGGTAACTAAGTGTGTTGCCAATTCTCCCAATGGTGCACCTACTCAAGGAATCTAATAGAGAGCATCTTGAAAACATTTTATGGTGTACCTTGCAAATGTAATGGTTTGTAACAGCATGCTGTCATTTATTCTCTACTTGATTTGTAAACCATTCGTTTAAACATGGAACCATTGGATATCTTCTTCAACCCTTAAACTAGAATAATGATTTGTTTATTTTAAATAAACATGAAAATTCACTACCTATTTGGCAATATTTATGACACCAGCTAATATTATAGAATATGACTCAATTTTTGGTATAAAAGGCTCTCCACAAACTTGCACAAGCACTAATATAGTACCCTTTGCAGTCTGTGTAGAAATAGGACATTTCACTTCCTAAAGAAACAAAGCTTTTAATTCATTGGAATGTGTTTCTTTGTTGAGAGTGAGGGGATGCTAGCCTCAACAGAATATCCAACCATAAAGCATCCTTTTATTGAATGCCAATCAATGTAAAGATTGTTATTACCATTAGCATAGTATTACTAATCATCTTTTATACAATTTACGTTTAGAAAGTAGCATTGCAAGTGCTCTCAAAAACTCAAAAAACTCTCAAGCTAATGCTGTTTGTCTGCCAAATTGAGTTAGAGAAGTGCGCAAGTCAATACCAAGTCATTCCCCAGCTAACTCATGTCGTGGGAACTTGCAAGTCAATGGCAAGTAATCCCCCAGTCAAATCAAGACACAGATGCTCACAAGTCAATATTAGGTCAGATGCCTATCTTATTTCTTATCTTTTTTGCCCCTATTTTCTGTTGTTTCAGTCATTCTGACTATCATTTTCTGCCTTGCAAGCAGATTCACAGATCAAGCAAGTGCAACTTTAAGATTTCATTGTCAGGGAAAATCATTTTTGGTCTGACAATAGACATTTTGATATGTGATGAAGTGTTATAAAATAGGATGATTGGTGGTTTGATAATTTATGTGGTATATCACGCCACAATTAATTTTATTTGCCTGTGTGCAACTTTATTATTTACATGAGCATGGTCTCTGACTATTTTGATGTCTAAATGATTGATTCTTGATGTGTGGATTTGTAAATAGTTTTGTTTTAAATCTTGAATACGTCATATAATAATAGGGTTTAGTTTTTTCAACTGTCTTTCCCAAGTTGCAATTCACTCTTGAGTCTTAAAAGTTAAAACTGACTTTCCAAGGCTGAATCACGCTACTTCAAGGAGTGTTGCCATAGAAAAAACTCAAAAGCTTCTGGCATAAAAGTGTAAGAGATTTCTTTTCTTTTGTACACAGTCTTTCCTGAAGCAGTTTTTTAAACAATATGGACTTCCTAATATCCCATGCCTTGTACTCTTTTTTTTTCTTTAACAAATGGACAGATTAGCCAGACCCATTAATAAAATGAATGTATAACCAAAGTAGCTAGACTCCAGAAACTCAAAAACGGATCAAACTACACAAAAGACTCAACAAATTGAATAATCATAAAAAAAGTAATTAAATTTCATATAAAATAAAGTTTCGCCCTTGCCCACTGGTGAACACTGAAAACCTAAAAAATGTTCAAAATGAAATCCGCAGAAAGCCGATGCCCACCACTAAAATTTGTTCTCATGTTTGTTACTCGAGGTAAAATTAAAAAAAAAAAGTGGTGTTTATCTGAAAATCCTTGTCTGCTTTGAGTTGAACTATCAAAAGAGTAAGGAAGGGAAAATTTTGTGTTTTAATTGAGTTTTTTTTTTACTCTAAATGTCACATAATCTTAGCAAAATCTAGCCTAGTCTGCCGACTCAGTATGTTTGGACTTGTTCAAAGAGTCAGTGAGTCCTGCTACTATGTATACAACCCAACAAGGCTATAACACAATATATAGCTCCTCCAATATGCCATGGTCTAGTGGTGAGGATGATAATCGCCATGACCCAGCTTCAGGTGGGGAGGGGGCTTGAACATGCTACGTGTTAATGTGGCAATGATAGTACAACATTGGGTGAAAATCCTAGGTGAATTTTGACTGTAAAAATATCCAGTTTCTAAACCTAACAGTAATATGAGCTTGAGATTGTATTCTGGAAGTGTGAGTGTTTGCTAAATTTATGGCATTGTCACAAGGCCTGGATTACTCTCAGCCCCTGTCACAAGATCAAAACCTGAGGTATGAAACTAAAACAATAATTATATAAAGGTGAAAAAAAATCTTTTATTACTGTATAGGGTTCTCATAATCAAAGTATGACCATGTGACGTTTGTCTACAAGAACGAGGGAATGTTTTTTACTTTACCTTATATACAGTCGAAATTTTGTACCCATTGGAGTTTCAACATCACGACCAAGCTTCCCATCAAACCAGGCCTGAAAACCATACATAAAGTTCTCGCGCTTCCAGAACCTCATAATCCAGGAAGGTTCGCTTCAAGGGTCTCATACACCATGCATGTTTCCTAGACTAGGACTGAACATCTGTATGTATTTATATGGTTGCATGGGCCAGACATGCTGGTTAGACTGGGACCATATGTACGCTTCAGATAATGACTATTCATAGAGGTCATCTCGTGATGACTTAAACACAAACACAAAATTCCCACAAAAAGTGATAATCTAATTTAACTGTTCCTGGAAGCCTTCACTTATTTGATACAAATTTGGGCTTACTAGTGAGTTTGATCATGAGGTCGAAACTGGGGAGTACAAAATTTGAGCATTATAAAAGATAAATGGAAAACAATCCCTCGTGGGCTTCCTGTAAGGGGTCTCATACACCAAATTGGTGTCTGGCTTGGCCGTAAGATAAACACTATCTTTACATATATTAGTAATCTTGGGATAGGTCCTCCCAATTTCATATATTCATATATGATGAAATTATCTGTAAAATAGCTCCAAGGATTGCGATTGTTTTCATCAATCCATAGAGCTGATGGGTTACGAGTGTTACTTGAGATTTGTCTCATACAGAGTTTTATGGAGAAGCCTGTCTAACATTGAAGCCATTGAAGGACAGTAGTTACATACCAGGAGGTCTTTCTTCGAGGGCCGATCCAACACCAACCCCTCCTAAGGATGAGTCGTCTATGTCAGTGCTGGAACATCTTGGCAGATTTGTTGGACGCGACGTTGAATAATCATAGCCTCTTTTAACCCAATCCAATTGCCATGAAAATAATGCCCTCCTCGAAACACCTCCGCGAAGAAGAACATGATGTTTGGGTGCGGTGGGCAAGCGGTGCAGAGGTCGAAACCTGGGGACTGAATTCAGCAACAGAGTTTGTGATAACCCTGCCATGATTTTGATTTAATCGATTCTTCTTCGAGCATTTCAATTCAAGTATTGGGCACCTTAGACCGGGTAAATATCTTTCCTAATATGGGTTTTTCCTCCAGGAGTCACAAACTAATTAGACATTGATAAGCGTCATTATCAGGTAAGAAAAGCGAACTTCAAAGAAATGATGTATGTCGTATATGCCGACTCTAAGTTAAACCAGATGACTAAAATGTCGAAAGAATACGGATGGGTTTAAACTAGTAGTTGCTTCTAAGGAGCAAACTCTGCGCGGATAGGTGTTTTAACATAGGTTTTTTTTGTTGTTGGTGCGGTTGTCTTTTTGGTTTGTAATGTTTATCTAAGTAAAAACTTAAGTTACTTATCTAAGCACAAGAATGTATGTATGTGTGAGTATATGTGTATTTATATGTATGTATATATGGAGACGTATGTGTGTGTATATCTATGTAGATATGTGTTAGTTGGGTGTATAAGATTACAATATTTTAAAAGTAAATGGCCAAAGAATGCATTGTGTGTGGCGGTTAAGTTGAACCTATAGTGGCAATTATTGTGTGATTGTTAATTGTGGGAATTTTATTTTCAAGAAGTACATCGCTATAAATATTTGCATCATGTTACAAGCATGGTAGTGGGTATAGATTTTTTGTGTTTATACAAGGGAGGCATTATTGCAAATGCCTATATCTTGTGAGCATCATGTTCACTTACAGTGGAGCTATGTACATTACATGATGTTTATTACTTACCATTATAGGTACCAATCGAAATGAAAATGATCAATTTGAAACCGTAGAAGAGCACTTGTTTGATAATGTCCCATACAACATTAGTACATGTATCTTTGTTTTTAAGAGTATATTATGTAGGCAGACATTGAAATTCGTTGCCCATATAGTGTCATTTGGATGGTCTAACAGCATGTGCAATGCATATTTATATGCATATAATGTTGAAATGATGTTGCATGTTAAACAATGCCAAAAATCATATGTGTGTATAACCTTTTTTGCAACATTGTTTACCATTAACCACCTCAACAATGGTTTTGTCAACAGTGATTTCTGCTCTCAGTATAATTGAAACATGTGATGTTCCTATGGTGACCCAAATATGGAGGGGTTCTACTTCCTCTATCGGTGATGCCCAAAAAAGGTGTGTATTAGGACTTGTGGTTAAGCTTCTTTGTCTGAATATGGTAACCTTGGTTGTCTTAATAGCTAATATTTGTATATGTATGTTCTTGTATTCATGTGGTGGTGGCAATTGTTGTGTACTCTCGTTACATAGAGTTCCCCCACAAGGTTATAGGTATAGTATAACATGTCTGGTCTTTTATGGCAATAATACATCATTGTGTACAATTGCCATTGTTTTGGGTAATGGTAGAAATGGAGGAAGTAGAGGTTATAACTCTAATAGGAGCAGTTATAGAGCCAAGTGTTAGGTTATGGATCATAGTTATAGTAGTGAAATGAAAATGGTAGAGCAGAATTTTGATGTTAGGTTGTAGACACAATTGGAAAATAAATTCCATATTCAGGACGAGTTCTTCAGGACTTCTGGTCTCTATATATTCTTGTTCGACATATTTTAAGTTACCTTTTGGACATGACATAAACCTTGCTAACTTGAACCGTGTTGATGTATCAAACAGTTGCATTTCCAAAGCAAATCAAGTGCATGTCATCACTGAGGGCATCAGTTCCTTTATGAGTAACTCTACCCTCGAGCACCCAATTCATATGGTGTGGATGCAATTTGTTAATGGTTTTCATGGCCACAAGTTGCAAGTGCCTGCTACTCTCATCCATTTCTGTGAGTATGTACAAATATGTGCAATGTAAGTAACAAGTATTTATAGTAATATGTAATACACATGGGTAGTTGTTAATCATGATGTCAATTTTGGAGATACAAATAAAGAGCTAAATTACATTATAATAAAGAAACGATGCAACATAACCAATGAAATTAGTAATACGAGTAATACACAATGTGGGTAGGCAACAACAAAACATGTTGGCGACAATATAAACAAAAATTTAGGTTTTTTTAGCCCTGTTGTTGAACCCAATGTATAAGAGACCAAGGGAAGAGGAGAAGATAGTACAACATGTACATCATCTCTCACATGTATGGGTCAATAGAAGTAGTAGCAAAAAAGGTAGCAACCTAGTGTATATGTATGTAATAAGATGTTTGTTGATTGTGGTATGTTCAATATTGTTTACATACCGAATAGACAGGTATATAAATTGTCTGTTATACCTATTTTATTAATGCTTAACCTACACAAGAGAGGGTGACCTTGAATGTAGTTCCAATGCATTCCCATTAAATAGAAACCATACCCATGGTTTTTTGAAAATCAATGTAGTGGAATACTCATACTATACTCGTACCAGTATCCTGACAACCTAGTATTTTCCTGAATGAATGAGAAAGTTATTGGTATGTGCCAACCTTATAGTTTTTATGATAAAGAATGGTAAAACGCATATAGCTTTTTTGAAAGATTAAATTTTATTAAGGAACAATGTGAAATTTTAAAGAGATGAATTAAAATGCTTGGATATGAATCTCTTCGAAAGCAAAATAAGGAAACAAAAAGAATATGAAAATGGAAAAGGGGAGATAGAAAAAATGTGAAGTCTGTATCAGGCACTCAAAGAAGTTAAGAGTTAAGAAGTTGCAATCATATAATGAACAATTAAATGGGTCAGATAAAGAAATAACAACAAAGAATGAGGAAATAATGAAATGTAAAAAACGAAAGCAAGCCCTTGCATGCCAATTCAAAAAATTCACCTACCATTTGTTTGTGTGTTTTGATGTACTATTTGTGTTCCTACTTGTCTCAACATCACTAACCATGCGTGTGTGAGTTATCTCACATGTTGATAGGTGTATCTTGTAAAATTACTTGACTGACTAATATAAATCTCCTATTGATATTGATGAGATTGTGGGATGAGCTGGTCAGAGTGGATTACTGTAGATTGATTTTGGTGAAACATGGTTAGTGCATCTAGAGGAAACATACTCCTACAGAAAGCTACAGTTGGCGTAATCTAGGAGAAGATGTTGAATCAATCGTGCGGCTAGAAATTTTACCAGTATACTCCAAACTTTAGCAATTCTCATATGCTTTGATTAAGTCTATCTTGAAAACATGTGAGTGAAAAATATAAATCCCTTGGCATAATTGATGAGAGTGCGGATGTCTTTACCCTTTGTTGGGGGATCTTGGCAATGGAGACCTTTAAATTTAAATGAATATATTAGAAGAGTCTACATGAGAGCTGCATTTTGCAAGAAACCAGTGTAGCCTAAAGTTGTATAGTGGTTTAGACTGCTAACAACAAGTACGATATCATTTTTCATTCAGTCAGAAGCATGTAGCAGTGCAGGGGCATTATCTTGGTCATTTTGTGTTACAACAAGATGTTGCATGCTAGATGCGTTAAACTCTAATTCAGATTTTGGCCCTGATATGACTATAATATAATTTAGTTGCTAATGTTGAAAATTGTAGTTTAAAGGCTATGTGTTGGTTTTGGTTATGATATAACTGTTGTATAGTTACATGCCAACACAAGAATGTCGAAACAACCATAATATCGCTAAAGTATTGTGTTTATTATGTTTTAAGCTATTTGATTCTTTTAGTTTGCAACAAGGTTAGTAGCTATTATGTAAACGTGGATGCTTCTTCCATAAATAAGAATTATTAGATACAAATACATGGGTGAGTTATCAACTATTGGTATATCAACAAGAATATTTTAAAAGTACAGAGGAAGAAATAAGAAAATTGTTTGAAGATGTAGTATGCAAGAAGATTGAAAAAGCATTGAACTAAGATGAATGGAAAGAAGAAAGACAATAAAAAAATCCAAGAAGGTAGAGGCAAATTTGTAGCAAGCATAGAGACTTAGTTTGAAAGAGAATATTTGAAAGTAATAGAAGAGGAACATAAGAAATTTCATATACAGTTCGCTATAACATGGTTGGTGTTGGTGTTTTGTAATGTGAGTGCTTTCTTTGCAGAGAATGTTAGATATATGTATACGTTACATTTTTTTGTATACATATGCGAAGGGTTACAGAGATTTACATTATATGTAGGTGGTTTTATAGTGCTATGCATAGAATGTTTCGTTGATGTTTTTTTGGGCATCCTCAACTGCAATTATTATTCCCTGTAGCATTTGTTGTACTTGTTATAATCTTTTTTGAGTGAGCAGCATTGTGAAACTTCTATCTTCGGCTACAATTGTGGTAGCCCTGCAATGGGCTTCGGCTTCACATGTTGAGATAGTAAATGTTGTATGCAGTTGTTGTCAATGTCAATTCGCATAACTATGTCGTAGAAGTTGTTCACCATTTTTAGAGTACGTGCATAAGCATTGGATAGAGTGTGGATGCTAGAAACGCATGCTGAGGAAGATCATAATCAAGCATTATGTATATTTATTTGAAAGTGGCCATATAGCTCTTATGTTAAGTATCAAAATGAGCTATGGTCTTAAGATTGCCTTCTATAAAATGAGCTTTTTTTTGTAGCTTGAAGTGTAGTTACAACTTTGTATGTGGGTAATTTGTAACCTGTTCTAATTCTAATTTTTACCAATATCGTTTATTTTCAGGTTCTACAGAAGTTCATGGATGGTGTTATGGGTTTTACATGTAAACCTAAAAACTTGCAACATGCAAATTTTCCCAATATATTGCAAGAGAGCTACTTACCTATGTGGTGATCCGTCCAGTCATGAATTTAGCCACTAGGACTTTTGTCATTACTTGTTCAGTTCGTTCCTATATTTTCATTAATTTGAGATTCCTCGTTAGAATACATTTATGTTGTCATATATACATTGGTCATGCATGTCTCAACATTCTATGATTGCACTGACAAGTTCATCAATGAGTGAATAGAATATGTTGTTTTATCCTGCAATAATAGAAATGAAAAACTAAACAAAACTTCAAAATGTGAGGCAAAACAGAGTAAGTCTTCATAATCAATGTCCTCAATTGAGCATTTTTCTAGGTTTTTTGACCGCTCTGCGGCAAGGGTTGAACTGGTACAAGATCTTCCTCAGGTGAAATTGATGGGAGACAAACGAGATTTCCCTCTAGTATTCATAAAGAATCAACACATGCGTGCCATGGATTATCAGCAGGTGTCTAATGAAAAAAAATTATATCTCAACCTTATCAACAAAATAATGATAAAATCAATGTTATTACTAGAGACAGGTTTAAGTTTCTTTCCAAAAGTGCGGAGGGGATAGGAACCCATGATGTTAATGGTAGATCCATTCAGGTACAACAGCGCTCAGGTGGGGAATGGGTTGAGATGATCGATACTATCTCAATGAGAAAGACTCAGGCCCTTGCTCCAGAGCATCCTAAGAATACGTAGACAAAAGGGCGTAACTACATAAGGAAAGATATTGGAACAGGCTCATCACAAACTGTCAAGCCTAAAGTTGTTGGTAAGATGGACCTTAGAAGGAAGCCATAAAGTAAACAGCTAGCTAAATCGCATGTATCCAGGGAAACCATATAGTTGTTTTGGTCAGACATGAAAACATCTGTGCCAGGGATTTGATGAGAGTCGCCTCAACCAATCTATCTGACCCCGCCAGAAGGGAAGAAACGGCACCATATACAAACGAAATATCTTGTTAAGCCTAAATGAAATGCAGTATTAAAATCCAGATGGAGAAGCGGAAGAACCTATATCCAACAGTGAGTAAAGGAAGTAATTGCAAAGGCTTTGGAAAAATATTACTTCCATGTATACCCAAGTTCAAATGTAATCACATAACCAATTACTTATCTAAAATGGGCTAATAGTTTGAAACACGGACTGCACAGCACTGCAACAAAACAAAAACATCAGGTTGAGAGTTTTTCAGGTTTGCAGACAACAATAAAAACTGGTTTTACAAAACAACAAATAATTTTAGTTTGTTCAATACCTCCTGTATCGACAAAATTTGTTATTAAATATGAATGCATGCTAAACACGATGAACTCACAACTCTCAAATCTGGTATGGTGGCGTAAAAGTTTCAAACCCTAAAACCACTTGAAAAAACTCAGATTTTTTGTTTTTGCTTCACCATTGACTTCTCCTTTACATTCAATGTCTTTTGTCTTGCTCTAAATGCCTTCTCAAATCGGCAATTTTTTTGTGTTTTTCCAAAACAATATTTGAAACCATGCTCGTCGATCCGTAGAGATTAAATCGGCTTATGTACTTTGCTGCTACTGGCGTAATCAATATTTCTATCAAACGAAGAAACAAATTCATGCAGTGAATAATACCGAGCATTTCATATCTGAAAATGGAAAGGAGGTCGGTGGCGGTGGAATGGTGACAAAGACCTCAAACAGTTGATCGTCGTCGTCAAGGTTGTGTGCATGGTAGAAACAAGGCTTCGATGTTATTATAGATTGGTTGTTATACAATTCTTTAGTTTTATTTTTAGTCAATAAAATAGGTTGGTTAAACAATGTTTAATTATGTCGAGAGGCATATTAGCAATCACAGGTGTATATTGCAATGTGAATGCCGAAGGGTATATGTTATTTCATTTAAAGGGATAATTATTACTTTTGTAGTTGATGTTGATAAGGGGTTTGATTGATTTTGTAAGTGTAGATATCACTTCATTTAAAGGTTCCATCTCTACATTTTAAACTTGTTACAAATTCGTACATATACATTTGCAAATGTTATATCATGAGTGGCTGCGTTATGTGGGGTAGTTTATTTGAACTAAACATAAATACATGAAGTCTTCCATACACTCAATAAGGTGTGGTTTTGATAGTGGTAGTGTAGGAATATAGATGAAACATTATATTGAAATGTTGTATGTGTACATTTAAATTTGCTACAAATTCGTACATACTTAGTTGTAAATCTTATATCGCGACATTTGAACTAAACATGTATACATAAAGACCATACATTTACAAAATTTATATCATGAATGGTAGCCTTTTGTGGGCGATTTTATTTCTAGTAAACATGAATACATTTGATACCCCTTGAACGAAAATGCTGCTTTAGATACAAGAAATGTTGAGTAAAGTAGTAGTGGAGGTGTTATTAAAGTAGAGGGTAGTATTTACGAAGGGTTGAGGGATAGTAGTCTCGACTCCTCCTCTCTTCTTTGCTCCAAGTGTTGGTGCGTGCACCAATTTTCGAATGAAAAAGGAGGTGAAATGCGCAGATTTGCAAACAATATTTCGGCAACAAGGAACAATACACTAATTATTTGAGCAACACATCAAACCAATTAAAAGCTACAATTGAAAGGAAAAAAATATTTAGTTAATTATGAAACTCATAAAAAAATTATAAGGCTATCTCCAACATTCTTAGTCTCCTCATTGTCTTCACGAGGACTTATAACCCTCGATTACCCATTCCATCTTTATCTTCAAATGTAGGGAATGAACCAATATGGTTCATAGCAGCATGTTATGTCACATCTCTCTCCCCATGTGACCACACAATTGAACAATTAACGTCTTGGTGTGCTTGTAAGACTGAAAAGCCTAACAATGCAAAGGGGAAGAACCTAGGTGGGAATTTATAATTCTTCGATTACCGATTTGAGCAGTCTTTCAACCAAGGTATGATGCTAATATGATATGATTTTCACATATTTTAGCCTTGTTAATTTTTGAAAGAAACTCTACAAACTCAAAATGCACACCTACAGGTTTGTGATTTGCATAGTCCCCTAAATTTAACATGCAGCCAACTACAAAAATGACATAGATGAATAACAAAATTAGAAAGTAACATCGTATAAAAATTACTTTATTGACACATCTATTTCTTACATTTAGGTTCTCCAAAGTTGGTCATATTGCACATGGACATGGCTCTTGACATGTACGATGACACAATGAGAATCACAAAAAATCTAAATGAGAAATATATATTACAAAATTACAGAATTAAATTATGGTATTCTGAAAAATCATAGGACTTACCATGGAATTTTATCCCCTATACACTAATGAAATCATATTTTGTTGCCATCTTAGGAATTGATCCATAATTGATACCATTGCAATCAATGTGAGTGCCTATATTTCTTCCTTCATGTAAGCTCATGTAATCCAATGTCATAATTGGCTTCTCATCTAAGTTTTGTGTGAGATTAAGACAATCATGATAGCCTTAGTTAGGGAAGAATCACAGCAATAGGGATCTTGTGTGTCAGTGTTTATTATTGCCACCTTTCATGGTTGTCTGGTTATGTCCTTGATTCAACTCTTTATAGTGGAACAAGTCCCAAGTAGCGTACATCTTGAAGCAACCTGAGGCCATAGTGACTATCAACATCCATTTTTGTGACAACTATTCTCAGGTAAGAAACCAAGAGAAAATAGCTAAAATAATATCGTCTTCAACCATTGCCTCAATTCCAATACTAAGTTTGTACAACCATGACGGTGCATGCATGGCATGACTTTCATTTATTAAAGTAGTCTTGAAATGATATTCATCATAGGTAATATTCAATGTTGAGTACAGAAGAATATTACAATAAGTTGTAGCTTAGAGAAATTTCTTAAAGAATTTCTTATTTTGGAGTTGTATTATTTTTTGTCGATTCAACTTCTGACCTATGCTCTATTGTAACTAATAAGAGTCTTCTTCTATTCACTGTTTTATTTTACAGAAAAGTAGAACAATTAATTTTGAAAGCGTACTATGTAACCTTGTGAAACATGATATCTGTTGTCAATCTCTATATTTATGTTGATGCATTGGTATCTGCCAATTTCTCATTACTTAAACTATGATATTATATACTAATTAGATAATTTAATAAACACCCTCTTTAGGCCATTTGTTCTTGTCTTTATTTTACATAAAGTGGGACTATAAGAGGCATTATATAATGGTAGCAGGGGATAGAATGGGATGTGGCAGAGTACCTCTTCATTTTTATTTTTGACCTTTAAATATCGAGAGGTATTCTATAATAATAATGTGGGATGGGATGTAAGAGAAAGAGCTTATTGGCTTTTTGTTTTTATAGGTTATTCAAGGAACTTATTGGCTTTTATTTTTTACCTAAAATTAACATCTATTTGTTATGTCTGTAGATGTTATACAATGGTAGTGATGGATGGGATGTAATGGAGTGAATGAGTTCATTTTTATTTTTGACCTTAGAATTAACATTCATTTGACCATTACATACTAATTTCAACCTTAAAGTTGACGTTCATTTGACAGTAACTTAGATTTTTTTCTTTTTGCTTAGAGAAGTCAAACAAAAGTTATAATATCTTGGCATGTGAAGCTTGGAGCCCTTTTTTCACTGGAAATATTTTTTTGGGCCCAACTAACTAATGTGGATAGATTGATACCATTTATCACTAGCCATTGGTAATTTGGCAAAGAAGGTAATGGAGTTATTAGTTAAAGCAGAATGTGAAAAATCCAAGTTTGGTATATCTCAACATATTTCAAATAGATGTATTTGAGATGGTTGTATTTGTTCAATTTAATCAGAAAAGAAGGGACATAGAAGGGTCTTAGCTTGTTTAAATGTTGTCGCAGGGGTTTTGAAGATGTCTTTAAATGTGTTGTTGCAATATGAACATATCCATGCATATTTGAAAATACTTATGATTGTCACCACTCAATATGAAACTAAAAAGAAGATAGTGTTAAGACCTTTTGGACACTCTTGGTTAACTTTAAGGATTATACATATGATCCTTGAAAGAAATAGTCACCTATGAAATGAAATTCATTAAGAAATAATCAACTTCTAATATTTCCGTCCTTGCCCTAATTTCATGTGCTTTAGACTCTAGTGCTATAAAATGAGATAATTGTGTCATATAAATTATTGATCTTGCAATGCCTCGAACTCATTACATAACATTGTAAGGTCATTTCATACATTAGTGATTTCATGAAAAATTTCAATGCATCATAAATTCAAATTTCAAAGAGCTTATATATCCAAAAAATGTGTCACCCATTTAATATATCCAACAAATTACCTAGATCACAACCCAAGCATTCTAAAAAGTAAATGGTTCTAAAACCATAGCATACCCATAAATGTTATGACCCTGACAAGATAACCACTCAAAATACACATAATTAACTCTTGATATGTGTGTAGTCTTGCAATAACTCATAGCCATGTAAGGATCCTTGCTTCTCTTAAGTACTTCAGGGTCCACATCCTCGTGGATCTCGCAACATGCATATTGACTCACAATATCTTGCAGCATCAATGTAAATCCTCACAACCTAGTGTGCATCCTCATAACATCTCATACCTAACTCATCACATTGCACCATTTGTAAATCCTAATTGTATCTTAATACATTATTCCTTAAAATTCCACACACACCACACTCTCGCTTCATGATTCTTATAAATTTGGTTGTCCCACATGGTATATCATAGCACTTGCAATTTCTATAGTATTGTGTAACCCACTTCACATCGTTATGTAGTATACCGTAAACTTGTAGCACTCTAGCACCTAGCTTCTTAGTTCATCAAGCATCTTCCTAGTTTTACAAAAGGCTTCAACAATTCACGTCCATATGACACTATCATATTGTCATGCCACTCTCTGGGTCGCACACCTCACACTTAAACCATGTCAAAGTGATACGCCCTTAATTTACTTGCTCTATAATTGTATATGATTAGTTGACATGTGGCTAGCATAATCTCCCCTTGGTATTATCACATCTTTCTATGCTTTCATAATATACTAAGGTCAACATATGGACTAACTATTGCCTAAGTAGGATACATATATATATATATAAGTTAGGGGTAGTACTTGAGGATCATCTTGAGCATCATAATCTTATTGTAAGATTTTGGAGGTTGCCCCCTTGAAGTGGCTAAGTGATATTAGTGATTCTTTTATGTTCTCTTTTGTTTTTCATTGTTCATTTTGATATTATCTGTGATCTGTTATTGATAATATCTAAGAAGGTTCATTACAAGCGGTATTAGAGCTTTGATCTAACAATCTTCTCTACGACGATTTTTTTTCTGGTCTACCAACAACTAGCGGCAAGGAAAATTAGTTGCGATTTTGAAAGTTTTTTATTTTTTCCGTCACCATACTATTTTCTCAGGATTTTTTTAACAACAAATGAAGGGTTAAAAAAAATTAATAAAAAAAAGTCTACAAAATTTTTGGGCCTTACGCAATCTAGTAGTCATTGGTTTCATATTGACATCAAGATAGCAACAGTTCCATCCTCCTATAACCTTTTTTTGCCATTTTCACTCTTTTTGTTATCACTGCCACTAGTCTTATTTTTAAAAGGCCTTCACAACTGTATAGTCCACCAAAGACCCTATTTTTACCACCCTAAACCCTAAACCCTAAACCATATACCCTAAACCCTACACCCTATAGCTTAAACCCAAGAATCTCAACCGTAAACCCTAGATTTTGAACCCCAATCCTAATCCTTATACCTTAATCAATGACAGGATGATCAACTTGTGGTAGTGATAAAGGATATAACACACCAGGAAGGGCACCAAGTAAGGAAGATGTAGAGTCTAAGTTTGATTTATCTACCACAGTTTTTGAAATCCAAACTGATGTTCAAGATATGGTGAAGAAAGATTATTTGCGCCAAGATACAACATATTTTTATGATAGCATGACACAAATACAGGCCCAAATCACCTCTCTCATTACATCAGTTGTCAGTATAGGAAATACTGGATCATCTAACAACCTTCCTCCGTATACACCACCACCATCAGGTCCTGATGGAGGATTACGGATTTTCTGATGGAGATGAGAAAATTTGATGGGAAGGATCAAGTCACTTGGATTAACCAAATGGAGATTTTTTTAATCTACACCAAAGCCCCTATGCACAGAAGGTGATTATAACATCCTTATACCTGGAACAAGACCAATCCATTTGGTATCGTTGGTTGAGCGCACAAAAAAAAAAGCACTGAATCTCTCCTAGTCGGCATTCGCGGATGAACTTCAGTTACACTATAGGAATAATGTCACTAAGAACTACTTCAGTAAGTAAGGCAAACAAGTTTGGTCAAGGATCCTTGAGAGTGGAGGATATCACTGATGATAACCTCAGTGACCTATTTTTGGGAGGTCTCCAGGATAAAATCCAACATGATGTTCGTATTTTTAATCTGAATTCGATCTCTGACTCTATGGTCCTTTCTCAGAGAATGGAAGATAGGGATCTATCCAAACACTAGATACTCACCTTAGGTCAGTAACAGAATATGCCTAGACCATCTTTCTCCCAACCCATTCGACTAACTCCTCAATAGATCAAAGTGAAAAATTCAAACGGGCTATGCTTCAATTATGATAAAAAATATAATCGAGGTCACAAATGTGCTAAGAAGAAGTTGTTCTACATTGAAGGAGCAGAGGAGGATGAAGAGGAGGAACACAACACAGAGGAGGTGAAGGAAGATCCATAGAGTCTCTCAGAAGACTCCCCACTAACTATTTCATGTCATGTTTTATCTGTAATTAGCACTCCTCAAACCCTCAAGGTGGTGGGTTTCCTCGAGAAACAAAGAGTCATCGTATTGGTTGATTAAGGTAGTACACATAACTTCATCAACAATAAATTGGCAACAAGATTGAACTGCTTTATTTTCCAGCCCCCGAATTTTAAGTCATGATTGTTGATGGGGGCATAGTTAGTTGTTTGGGAAAATTTCATAGTATCAAGTTATCCATTAGTGAGTACAAATTGGAATCTCTTATGTTTTTCATTCCTATGGGTGGTGACGACATTGTTTTGGGAGTACAATGGCTCACAACCTTAGGGACAATTGAGATGAAATTTCAAGAACTATTCATGTACTTCCAATATGAGGGTAAGAAGTTTGAACTTTGGGGATCATGGAAAAAGGCATCTCATCTAGTCATACTCCTATCAAATGTCAAAATCTATTACGGAAGGGTGTTGACGGGTTTGTCACACAACTGTTCTCCATCAAAGCAGGACAGGTGAAGACCGATAACCCTCCAGATTTACAAGCTAATTATAGATAACCACTCGAAGGTTTTTGGGGATATGTCCAAAAGGCCTTCTTACAAAATGATCACATGATCATGCCATTAATTTACTTCTAGGAATTCAACCACCCAATATCTGCACCTGTATAGGTATCCCTTATGTACAAAAGAGTGATATTGAGAAGATGATGTAAGAGATGTTGGAAGCAGGTATTATACACCCTAGTTAGAGTACATATTCTTCTCCTGTGTTAATGGTGCATAAGAAGGATGACAAATGGCAGGATGTTTCTAGCTTACATAGATATCAACAAATACACCATCAAAGATAAGTTTCGTATTCTTGTAATCGATGATTTGTTAAATGAGTTACATGGTGCTTGTTTATTTCACTAAGCTAGATCTTTGTTTGGGTTATCATCAAATTTTAAATCAAGGATGAATATCTCTATAAGAAAACTTTCTCACACCCATGATGGTCACTATGATTTTCTGGTGATGCCTTTTGGCCTCACAAATGCCCCCTCCACTTTTCAGAGTTTGATGAACACAATCTTCTGAGCCATTTCTTTCATAAATTTGTTTTGGTATTTTTTGATGATATCTTGATTTACAGACAAGACATCCAAGAAGAGAATTTGCATTAGGTGGATCAAGTGCTCTTCACCCTCAAACAACATAAAATTTATACCAAACCATCCAAATGATCTTTTGGGGTGAGTGAAGTTGAGTATTTAGGTCACATTATGTCACAAGAAGGGGTAAAAGTGGACCCTCAGAAGATCAAAGCCATGATGGAATGGCCCATTCCAAAAACCTTGAAATAATTGTGAGGATTTTTGGTATTAACAGGTTAGTATTGAGAGATTTTTTAAGCACTATGGGGGCATAGCAGTACCACTCACAACTCTCCTAAAGAAATATTCCTTCTAGTGGAATGACAATACTACTACGGATTTTGAACAGCTCAAAGAGGCTATGTGTACTACCCCAATATTGGCTACCTCCCAATTTGTTGAAGCCTTTTGTTATGGAATGTGATGCATCTAGATATGGAAAGGGTGCGGTGCTCATACAAGAAGGTCGCCCCATTACTTTTGAGATTCTCCAAATCACAAGGAAGAACCTTCTGAAGCCCATATATGAGAAGGAAATGATGGCTATCCTCCATGTTGTAAAACAATGGTGACCCTACCTACTGGGTAGGTACTTCAAGGTAAAATTAATGGCCATGATAATCTCAATTATTTCTTAGAACAATTAGGTTATCATCTCATGAGACAACAATAATGGGTTACTAAAATGTTCGGATTTTAATTTGAAACAATTTACAAGAAGGGGAAGGAAAATGTTTTAGCAGATGCACTCTCTAGAAAGGATGAGCCCACTGAAGCACTACTTTGTGCCATGTTAGTACTACAAACAAAATAGATAGCAGAGGCTAGAGATTGAATGGGAACATGATGCAACAACATAGGATCTCATTCATTAGCTTAGTCAAGATTCCAAAGTGTCAGAGAAATTGTCATGTGATAGGTGTTACTCTTTGGTATAAGGATCGGGTGTACTTGTGTAACAATTCACTTTTTAAGTATAAGATCATTCAGGAATTATAATCCTCTCCCATATGTGGGCATTCTAGCTTCCTGAAGACATATCATCAGATAAAAAAGGACTTATTCTGGAAAGGCCTCGAGGAGATGTACAAAATTTTGCGTCTGAATGTATTTTATGTTAGAAAACTAAGGGTGAAATACTCAAAACTCTTGCTTTGATACAGGCCATGTCTATCCCAAGCCAGTGGTGGGAGGAGGTTTCCATGGACTTCATCACAAGGATTCCCTAGGTCATGTGGTAAGAATATCATCATGGTGGTAGTGGATAAGATCACTAAGTATGCTCACTTTTGTGCACTATCGCAACCCTTTATAACTAGTACAGTTAGCCTCTACCTTCATGGACATAGTTTAGAAACTCCATGGTACTCATAAGCTCATTATAAGTGACAGAGATTCTGATATTTACTAGTAATTTTTGGACTGGTTAATATTTCAGTTCTAGGTACTCAGCTAGCTCATAGTTCATCATATCACCCTCAATCTAATAGTCAAACAAAGGTAGTTAACAAATGCCTTAAGGGATATCTACATTGTTTTGTGTCTGATCAATAGGGAAGTTGGGATCAATAGTCAATACCCCTAGCAGAATGGTGGTATAGCACATCCTTTCATTCCTCTTCCAAGATATCACCAATTGTGGCTTTATATGGGTATGAACCACCCTCCATCACATCCACTTGAAAGATGGATCCTAAGGTTAGGGCATTGGATGATCACATCCAACATCAACAAGAAATCTTGGTAGCCCTCAAATAAAATTTGGCTCTCTCCCAAAATAGAATGAAACAACAAACAAATCAACACTAAAGTGAAAGGAATTTTGAATCAAGATGATTGGCTATTTTTAAGACTTCAACCATACAAGTAGATGTCATTAAAATAACAAAGGAAGGATAACAAGTTGGTTCCCAAGTATTATGGTCCTTATCAAGTCTTACATAAGATTGGCATTGTGGCATACAAATTGGACCTACCCCTTCAGCCAAAAATACATCATCTTTTTCATGTCTCCTGCTTGAAGAAGGTCATTGGACAATGGATACCCACCCAGAAAAAATTACCAGAGATGGATGAAGAAGGATACATTATTCTTGAACCAGAGCTATTTTTTCTACTGCATACAAAGAAGTTACATACCAGGATCCTCCAGCAATATTTGATCAAGTGGAAGAACCTGCGAAATGAAAATGCCACTCTAGAGGATGAAGAATTCATTCAGAAGCATCTACGTTTACATAGAATTGAGGAAAACGTTGGTTTCAAGAGGAGGGGAATGTTATGCCCTTGATATACTTACTCTATAATCGGATATGATTAGCTGACATGTGGCTAGCATAATCTCTCCTTGGTCTTGTCACATCTTTCTATTTTTTGATATTATAATAGGTCGGCAATATGAACTAACCATTGCCTAAGTAGGATATATATAGAAGGTAGGGGTAGTACTTAAGAATCATATTGAGCATTATAATTTCATTGTAAGGTTTTGGAGGTTTCCCCTCGAAGTGGCTAAGTGATTTGAGTTATTCTATTTTGTTTTATTATGTTGTTCATTGTTCATTTCGATATTATCTGCGATCTCTTATTAACAATATCTAAGAAGGTTAATTACACAAAGAAAATTATAACATGTCATGTGTTGGAACACAATCACCGCTCGACCATGTAAGATGAATTATCTTATAAGTTTCTCTTCATGAAACGATTGTTAATTGTAACCTCCTCCTTTGTTTTCATGCATGCATAAAATATTAATCGTACACAAACTATCATTGATCATCTATTGATCACCTAAGGGATAATATACATAAAATTATACAACAAATATATAGGAGTTTATTAGTGTGCTTAGCATATCTAACATTGAAACACATTTGTAGAATTGTTTTCTTTCTTCAATATAGACAAAATGACAAGGAAACATTTCCCTTCTTATTGCAATAACTAGTACTCCTTGTCTTATTGAATCTTGTACACCTTTGTACTTTCCTTATTCTTCACATTGAATAAAATTTGCATTTCCTTTAACATAGTTCCTACTTATTTTATTATCTTTAGTAGATTAATATGTTTAGTCTTTTTGTGCACATTCGACAATCTACGTCTTATCTCTAAGGTGACTTTATCGTGATTTTACCCCCGCTGTATGGTCTTGGTCCCCATAACATAGATCATTATCATCAAAGCATAACTCTTTCATATGTCTATAAACACAGGATAAAAACATGAGAAAGAAGGTCAATGAGTTATTTTTGTTTCAAGTTACCCAAAATATTGATGTAGTAAGAGTAAGATGGTCGATGCTCTGAAGCAACTTGAGTTAGCCCAAGATATCCAAAAGTTCATTAACGATGCCCTAGAATCACACTGCAGTGAGATCTTTGACCAATTCTCTAAGCTAATGATTTAACTCAACTTGACAAAAATGCCTTCAATCTCAAAATCCACATACCAATGATTTTAGTAATAAATCTCTTTCAAGTTCCAAGTGAATCTTAACATCCCAATATTCGAATGAAATTGATATTACAACATTGGATAAATGGATGTGTTAACTTTAGGTATACTTATTCATTAACCATTTCAATTACATCAATAAGATCACATTCATAGTGTTGAATATGTCCATTTCAATGTCCCACTAGTGGGAAACACACATTACAAATCATGGGAAATATTTTGAGGTTATATGAAATATTTTAAGATGATTTTTCTACACTTTGCAAAAATGATTATACCCCTTTAAACATTATGAAGATGATTACATGAAGTTGCAACAGTTGTCCCAATGTAAGGAACAACCAATTGAAGGTTGTACCAAAAAATTTCATGACTGCGATATGTGTCTACACGAGGACTTAATATATTAACACAAGCTCTTGAATTATAATGGTGGATTTTCACCTTATAAGCGTGAAGATGGAGTTCTTGATTTTTGACATATTAAGGCAATCCTGTTGAAATGTCGATAAGTGTCATACCCAAACTTTGGTTTTGTGTACTTTCCAATATCACTTTGTCATATATCTTGACATTATCCCATTTATCTATTTATTTACCAATGTAAAGCTTCTTACTTTATCTCATACCCCATGTTCATTGTGTTGTAACTACTTCTCTAGCTTAATACTTAAGGAATCATTATATGTTCTACAAAATACATCTTCATACTATATACCAACTACCTTTTGTCTCAAATTTGATTACACCTTTAACATGGACAATTTTGTGGGCCCAAGACATGTTCGACCAAAGAATATGTCTATAGGGTGATAAACTTGTTTGTTGTACTTGTAGCAATTATCTTTTCAAATGGACAAGTTACCTTGGTTATGTTAGGGTCAGTTGAGAAGGAAATATTTTGAATAAATCATCTATATAAACATAGGCACTGTTAATCATTAGGGGCATCTAGAGATCTGATATCAAAGGCATATTATAAGTAAAAAATTGAAGCATATCTTCCTTAAACCATGCCACAAAAAATTTACTCAAAATATAAATTCATCTCTATTGTTTCCCTAAATCATAAATCCATGCTTTAAAATCAAACTAAACATCAATTTGCAAGTATTGTGATCAAAACCAAGGGATCCATTGTTTACTTTATCCAATCTCCATCTCATCATAAGATTGAGAGAAATAGGCGTGGATTGATCCCTTTTTAAAGTAGTACCATGTGCAACACTCATCACACCATCGAGGGTGGGGTGAGGTTAGTCTAACTCAAACTGAACTAACTCCTTTTTAAGTCAAAACAAAGAGAATAAGTTTATAGGTATAAAATCATAGATATCCAAATACAAATTCTATGTCCAAGGACACATGTGAAGCAAGTTCCATATCAATATCACATGTCAAAGCCCTAAAGGACACATTCATATCTCTATAGACAAGTTTGGACAAAACATATCCCTTTTCAAAACACCTTGTCTTACACTTAAATTCAAATCCTCATATTTTTCAAATAGCTTGATGACACTCTACACAAGTCCCTTGACTATTTTTAGCTCAATGTACATGTAATACAATTTAAGCCCTAAAAATGGCAACCTTTATAAACCCTAACACCTAAATGTACCTTCACTCTCATACATGTTGTGTATTATTCAATATAATAACCTTACATAATTTAGGATTATGTGATTTATATCTCATTATTTATAATTAAGTAGTAGTTAATCATGAACAGAAACCTAGTTTTCGTATTATATTTTGGGGGAACCCATTTATCTATTAATTGACATTGACATAGTTTTTGTTCTACACCCTTACAGTTTAAAAAATTCAATGTAATTTATCAACACCTAATTACACCCTAAAATTAATACTAAGTTATATATATATATATATATATATATATATTGATTCAAGATATAGATTTATTACATGAATATATGAACAATCAAATCATATACATTGATTTGCATAATTAGTAAATAGGGTTTTCAAGCATAAACATTCAATAAACAAGTAGAGGTACAATTAGGGTTTGAGAAACCACTTAGTTAGTCCAACAGATAATCTAAACATTTCATGGGTAAATCTAGGTAATTTGTAGGTTCAAGAAGGTACTCATAAAGTCATTATATCCCTACGTGTTTTGGAACCGAACCATACAAACAAAAACTAAACTGTCTAATGGTTCCATTTACTACATACATTTTCATACCAATCATTGATACACCTCTGGTCTTTTTTTGGACACTTCATATTTGTCTAATTTTTTTCCTAGTATATTTATATTTTATATAGACTGTGTATCTACACTTATATCTGTGAAACCCTATTTTCCTATGAATACACTCGAACGAATAGCAAATAATAAAAAACAAGGACTAACCTTATTGGTAGACCCTAGCTAAATCTAATCAAGTATTATAAAACATTTCAAACTATGTGTAGTTTTCCTAGTATGTTGTGCATGTGTGTATGTAAACTAGGTCCCTTCCGTAATCAAGTATTATGATTTAATGATTGTCATAAGTTGGTGTAGTGTGCAGAACAAGATAAATATTGGTTACAATGTTGCATAGAATCAATATAGGCACTACCACACAATGTGCAAATGGTTTCATATTTTGGCTCATTTTTGTGTCAAAAATTAACCTTTCTGGGCATGTTTCTTGTAAGAATCTGCGTTGAATTTTGACATCGTAAATGTGACTAGACAAGTTTAGTTGAGTCAACTTTACATCACTTTTTTGTCAAAACTGCATCTACGTTATGTCATCTCAAAAATATGCATGACCTACATCATTAACACCAAGGAGTGGCACAATTGTGATGCAAAAAATGTTGGAATTTATTGTGTGTGTGTGTGTGGATTCATGTAAGAAGAAATAAAAACATATTTTTTTTACTTATATTATTAGCTATGGGCCTAAATCTCAAAGAGATTCTAGATGATACGCGCTATAGGATTTTCAAAGCATTTATCCTTTCCGAGAATCGAACAAAGGAGTATAAGGAATGTTGCGAATGGATGAATTGTGGAAAATAGGGAACATTACATAAATATGTAAACAAAAAAAATTGGCAACTTTTTACAAAATAATGATATTATTGTAATTTTCTTATTAGTATTCAATTTTAGCTAATATTTATAAAACAATTAAATTATTGTTATTATTGCATATATGTCAACCTCTAAATATTAAATTTATTTTTTGCCACATCCATAATTGTTTACACTCATATGTGGACAACATGGAAATTATAGACAATTACAAAAACAGTATGGATTTGATAGAGGATAATTTGGGAAAATGTGTTAAAAAGAAAGAGGTTGAAATAAGTTTCATTGGTGCACAGAGAAACAACAGGTTGTCAACAATTATGGTTAATTTGTGCGCAACAAGGGGAAAAAATCATATTACACCTTATGAGGAAGAGTACAAAGATGATTTGGAACTTTCACCTACTTAAGGTGTTGAAGAAATATAGATACAATTTTCTCAATGGGCAAAATTATGGGGCTTGGTCAAGGGATAAACCATTTCCAACACCTTGTGAAGAATTCACATTTTGGAAGCGGGGCTACATGATACAACCATCTACTATTCTCAATGTAGGTCTTGGGCCATTCACTTTGAGAGAAATGAATATTGGGTCTACTACGCAATGTTCAATTTGTCTTCCAATATTACCTTTAATAACCCAATGTATTGTTTTTCAACATGGGCTCATGTGGCAAGCTACAAAGTCAATATTCACGTATATGACTTGTGTTGTAATGCAAATTCAATGGAAGAGCAACTTAATATAGCCCTAGAAAAAACTTGTCGTATGCATGATTATTTCTACATTGATGGACGCCCTTATGTATGTAAAAATATTTTTGGTTACATCAATAATACTCGTAGGTGTTCGTGTCTTGTATATACTAATTGTTGATTTATAAAGTGTACCAATAAAAAAATGAATGGAAGGGCCACTTTTACCTCTTTATGTCATGGTGGAAGCAATAAAAAATATCAAAGTTGATGAAGAGCTTCTGATTAACTATAGCTTTAAAGGAAAAATAACACCAACAAGATTAAGGAAAAAAATGTTGAAACTGAAGATTGAAGTATGTGTATTAGTTATTTGGAACCAAGTTTTTGTCATAATTGAATTTGATGTACTACTTTGAAAAAAATATAATGTTATATATTTTTATGTTATGTAAAATGTAGTTTCTTTCGTTGTATATGATTTTATAAAAAATGAAGAATTTGATGATATTTTTTCTAAGGATTTATATATAAATTTGATGAACATGATGATTTTAGGAAAAAAAATTAAAAAAACAATTGTGTTATGGGACATCATTACCTTTACATTGAGACGAGTATTCTCCTCCATCACCTGCACCAACTCCAATGTCACCTCCAGAGTCATCTCCACCATCACCACATGTTGCATTGCAACCTCAAAAATATCTAATAGAACAAAAAATGTCAATGTTTAACCAAAAGTTGCAAGTCCTTTGAGACATTCCTTTTCAGGGTGTTCATTTGTACCTTCTACGCCACTTATATATATTCTATATCCTTTACGACAATGTACCCCTAAACCATGACAATCGGAGTATGAGTTTTATAAAAAAATTAAGGAAGGAATACCACTGCATCCACCTCAACAAAATCAAATTCCTTTTTTTAATATATATAAAAACTTTTTTACTGGAGCTATGAACTAGAGTACAATCAACCAAGATATATCAATTAAGCTCAACAATTAGCGAACCACTAGCCGCCACACTTGAACACACATCTAGCAAATCACGAGCCACCACACATGCACACACCACCAACGAACCATGAGTCGTCATGCTTGAACACACATCTAGTGCAAGTCTTCTCGAGCAAAAAACTACCATAGTGAAACCAGCCTGCTAGCCGCACCACCTTGTACATTACCACCCCGAACGAGGACCGTGCCTTAATGGGATTCAAACCTGGGTGGAGCCGGAAATAACCATCCGGCTTAACCGCTCCACCACAACCCCATCGGCAAAATTAAATTCCTTTTAATATAAGTATATCAAATTAATTATAAATGTGTTAGATATTCACCATGTTAGTTGTTACCCACGGGTTGTAATATTGCAAACATTAATGTTCGTGACTATAAAATATATAGATGTCTTAATTTGTTTGTATTTTGAACATGGTATGTTGTGTTTTCTTTAACAAGTTGAGTAGTTTGCACAAGAGCATGATGGTTACATTGATTGTGGTATCCTTCTTAGACTGGTTATCTCTCTTACAAAGTTATGTCAAAGTACACTTTGCATGATTATAAGGGACATGAAATTACATTAGTTTTAGTATTGTTCGTGTTGATAGTTTAATACATCCTTCATTGATAGTTCATTATGTAAAGTATGTATATGCAAGGTATTGAGAATATGGCTTCATACTAGTTTAACCTTCTTAAGGATATTATTTGTTTTAATGTATATTACATTATTTTATATTATTGTAAATCACATTTTGAATTGAAACAATGTTGTTATTTTTTTTATTAATTATATTTAGATACTTTACGAATTCTTTGTGTACAATTTCTCAGTGATAACACAATGTACATAATATCATATATATTACACTATTATATATTATTGTAAATCAAATTTTGAATTGAAAAAATGTTGTTATTTTTTTATTATTAATTATATATAGATACTTTACAAATTCTCAATGTAAAATTTCTCAGTGACAACACAATGTACATAATATTTTAGTATATAATGTTTAATAGTTGTAAATATGCAAAAAAATAAAATATATATTTTTTTAATCACACCCTTTGTAATTACAATATAGGTACCGAAGAAGGTATAGGTACCCGTTGGAGCTAGTTGATCTTGTTGACCAATCCAATCCAATTCCAATGCACCACCCAATTCCAAACGTAGTACTCAACAAAATCAGGGGAAAAGATGATGCAGGAGCATTAACTTCCTAGGTTGGATATAGGATAATAACCTCAATTTTGACTTATAAGTATGTTTATTGATCCTATAGGTCATCTAGGGTCTATTTTGTGTGTCAGGATTGAATAAGGCCTTTACAAATTCAAATTTAAACATTTCCCTCCAAAATGACAATTTGAACTCTTAAAGGTAATTTTGTATTATAATATTTGTTTTAGTCAGTTCTTGGATTTATTTACATAATAAATGTGATGATGGCAACTTTAATGAGTTCTAGAGGTCCTAAATAGGTCAAGGAATGTGTTTTAGCTCTTAAATCCTAGGACCTTAGACTAGGTAGAGTCATTTATTGGTGTAATGGAGCACATGAAAATGTAAGGGTCTAAAAGACCAAAAAGTGGTTATGAGGCTCATGAAGACATATTTAAAGCATTTGTAACCATTTTTTGAAACCATCATCCGGATGGTTATTGAAGGGAAGAAGAAATCCAAGTGAGTTGTGGCTTTGTAACTTATGTATACACAGATTTAGATAATTTTTCCATTGTTTTGGTGTATTATCTTGAACATTAGATCTATGTGTAGGTTTTTTGGATGATAACTAATGGAAAATAGTTTATTTTTCTGATCACGTTGATTAAAAGAAGAGTCTTCATTATCTGTATGTGAGAATAAAGGGGTTGGTCAGATTGTGTTTAAGACTGTTACAGTCCATTGATGGTTTGTTGGGTCAAGTGAGATCAAAGTGAGAAGAAACCTAAGGCAAGAGTGAATTAAAATAGTCACATGACTCATGCAATGACTAATAATATTTTCCAAATAACTTTAAGAATCAGGGATGATGAAACATTGATATAAGTTTGAGTTAATTCTATGCATGGAGTCCAAACATGGGATCCTTAGTGGTATAACAGTTGTAGTGAGTCATTAACCTCGTTGTCAAAGATTGAAAGGTTGGGAACGTTGTCACAGGCTCTAGGAATAATTATGTGGCCTTGACATTGAATTTGAGTGAATTTATAACTATATCAATGTTTCAGGTTGCTTAGTTGAAACCCTCGCTAGGGTTGTTGGAAACCATTGTATATTAGCTTCTCTAGGGAGATAGAGTCCCGAAATTACAAGTAACCATCTTGAATGTGTAATAAAGTATGTTCTCATGTTCTGTATCCCTGATAAGGCTCCATCATTGAGCGTTTTGGTGACAGTTCCCTTCAGGTTAGAATGAAGAACATATATGCCAGGGTTTGAGAAGATCAATTTCTTGGAGGCCCTTATGAGCGAATTAGGGTATGTAGTATGATATTGTGTATCTTATCACTCTATGTAACCTATTCAAGAAGTTGTAAGTTAAGAACCATTCACCAAGAATTAGTTCTTCATATCAGGGTACATAACAAATTGTAGGTGTTTATTGAACATGCATGAACAGTGTGATCAATAATTATAAAAGACTTATATGGTCTCAAAGAAGGTTGAACCCTGCTCAAATATGCTTAAAGTACCAACTACCATGTATTGAAAAGTCTACATTATAAAAGAGCATTGTAAAAGACAAAGTGCCAGTAAGAGTTAGAAACACAACAAACAAAAGTGGAAACTAGAAACTAAGATTGAGATTGTGAAAACAAGATCATGTAGTCTCCCTCTCTGAGACTCCAAAGGTTTTTAGGCCTAAGTCATCATAGGTTTCATGCAATCCAAAACAGTCCTCTTGTGACAGTAATACATAGTCAATAAAGACCTACTTTGAGGTTGATAATGAGAGATTGAGTGAATTTGTACAAAATAAGCTATATTGAAACCTTGAATATAATGAAAATAGTATAAAGGCGTACTTAAGAAGACAATGCTTTAGTAAAATAGCTCATAGACTCAAAAGGTATGCTCAAACTTGCTTTAACAGGATAGGTAAGTTTGTGTGTGACTAAAGTTGAAGATTACTAATTTTGAGAGAAGATTAAGGACTTAGATTATAAAATTTTATCTATACTTCAAACTTGATAAAGGGTATAGAAATATGTGCTTAGATTGGTTTGGGGTGTTTTAAAATTTTCTAATCATGACTGTAACAAATGCATTTATTCTTGAAGCCTAATAAGACAGTTCAGTGGAAAGGTGAGTCTAATGACCCTTTGACTATTTTTATTCCTTTAAAAAGTTAAAATTGACATAGGTAAGGGCCAAGATCCTGTTGAATTCATTGGGATATTACCATGAGTGGGAAAATGAGTAACTTGCATAATTCAAGGAGATTGTAAAACTTGAAAAGGATCCTATCTTGAAGACCTTAATAGGCATAGTTGAGTTTGTAAGCCTCATATTCAGTGAATTTGTGTAAGTTTGGTTATTGTTTACATCAAAAGACAAAGGCACAGGAAGTAACAAAGCTAATTTCCCTCTATGTGATGTATTGTGCTCTATATTAGATGTACTGCATCAAAGCTAGCATACGAGTCAACTAATCGAGTTTACTCGACATCATTAGTAGTAGAGATGGAAGCACAAGTAGTGGTTAGAGGCGGGGTCCCAAATCAAGATCAAATAGTCGTTGTCAAAGAATTAATTGACCCTAAGATTAAGGCATTAGTATTTCCCTGATGGGATCGGTCTATATCCAAATTAAGTCAGATACACATTAGTTTATGATCCAGATTGATCTCATTCCCTAGATCCGGGATTAGGCATATTAAAATGTAGTTCCAGTGGTCGGTTGTGTCGGCATAAGTGTAAGGTAAACCCTTACCTATTTGATTAATCTGATTGATCATACCAATTTTGTATAGTACGGGTGGATGGGGTGGGATGGATGGAGTAAATAGAATGTCACAACATCATCTAGAATCTAGGTGTGGCATTTAAACCTATTAATCCATATTCCTCTCCATACTATGAAATTATTACCAAGTTTCATCAAGTTCGGTATTCAAACATGGTATAAACATCATGGATAAGGGACTGTTATTAGATGTTGTACTTGCAATTTCCCTGATAGATACGTATGCAAGATGTGGTAATATTAACAAGGCACAAGAAGTTTTAGAAAAAAATGACTAAAAGAAATGCAAGGACGTGAATTTTTGTCAAATGTTGTTTGTTGTAGTTGTTTGACAGATAAAAATGTTATAATACTATATTAATAAAATTTCTAGTTTACAAATTTTTATATTTCTATTTCAAGATAAGGCAAGTTCCCTAGTAGAAATGTACGTACAATATGGAAGCATACTGAAGGCACATGTATTGTTGCAAAATTTAAATAAATCTACTATCTCAATATTAGGTGATAATCCTTTTGTATTCTCTCTCTTTTATGTTAGAATAGTTCTACTTTTCCTCTGAAGGAGAAGCACGAGTTTGCAAGAGCTAGAGATATGTAGAAGATTTACAAGGGGTTTGTGTGTTACAAATAGAATTATAATTGAATGCCTCAACCCTTCCTCTATGTATCATGTTGTGAGTTTGATATTGGAATTGGAATTTTATGATTGAGTGTAATATTGGCAATGTGGGTGTTATTCAATATAATTTTACCACAATGTAACTTGGAAACATGATATTGAGATCCATTAAAAAACACTTGAAATATTATTTTGTCAGTTGTTATAATTACAAATATTGTAATAGGCATATATGTGAAATATGGAAGCATACACAACAAACATGAAATGTTTAACTAAATTCATTTGGGAGTTTTAATATCTAGGAATACAACAACTACATGATATTCACAAAATGGTTGTGCAAGGATAATTTCAAACTCTTTGCATTTATGAAGCACTCTAAAACACACCTTGACAATATAATATTTTATTATGTTTACGTGCATGCAACCATGCAAGTTGAGTGGACGAGGACTATAAATACTTCAATGGCATGGCTATTTTTTATTTTTTTACACCCACAATTAATCATTTTGTATGCATAATTAACCTTCTTGGCCATGTTGGCTATCTTGAGGAAGCTCTAAACTTTATAATATGAAATCAAATTAAAATTTTGGTGGTTGTGTGGACGTGTTTTCTTAGGGGTTGGATGAGCAAGGGTATGAGAGGAGAAGAACAAATTGATATTTATTAGTTGTCACACTACATCTGATTGTATCCACAAGTTTCTACATTTAAGATAAGTGTTATGTGATGTAAGCTCATTTTTGTGTTGCCACAGAGTTCTACAATGTTTTTAGTTCATTGTGCAAGTGTGTATTTTGAACCATCCCTAGAACACATCTTTCTTTACTACTTGTTTATGTATTAAGAAAGGAAACTCTCCCTCCTTTAGCATTGAATTTCTAAATATTTATACATTCTTAAAAATATATATTTAATCAATGTGAAAAGATTAAAAGTAAATTTTAGTTTTGAATTTTAGCATTAATATAGTTTTTTTTTGGAAAGAGGGTAAAGTGAGGGTTTTAGAACGTTCCACAACCTTATACAAAAAGCCCACCGACTAGATTAGACTATGAAGCTTACATATAGAAAAACCCGTGAAAATTCCAAAAAAACAGGCAACCGAACAAAGCCCAGAGTAGAAAAAACAAACATCCAAGGAGCTTTTTCAGCTCGATAATAGAATTCTTGGCTTGGATAGAACTCGACTCATTGGCAAGTTGGTCCGTCAAAGTTAACAGCTCCATGCAGTCTTTGGTAATGACCTCCCTGGTGTTCTCAATGAAGATTTCCCAAGCTTTGAGAACTAAGAAGGAACGTTGCAGCTTGGCCAGGATGGAAGTCACCAACTCGACACGACGGTCTTCCGGCTGGTTCTCGATGTCAGCAGCAAATTCAGTGTTGACCTTCATAGTGTTTCCAGACCCAGAGTCTTTCCAATTTGGGACAACATCCATCTGCACATCCTGAGGGCTCGTATCACGATACTCCATGATGATATTGTCAGAATTTCACTAGAAATTAAGCCCCTCCTCCTTAAGCTCCACATCCAAGCCAATCAGACCAGAATCGGGGGAGTCAAGATACAGCTGAGCAAGACCAAGCAGAGCGTCCGAGAGGCATAGTTCCAAGATAGAAGCAAGAGAAGAAGCAGTGAGCACCATAAAAGCCACATGGTCAGTAATACATGTCTAGCTTAGGGAGGGTGTAGGCTGAACAGGGGAAACAGGGGAACAAATCCTGGGAAGGAAGCACCCAGGATGGAAAATCAAAGTCGGAGTAAGAGGAGACTTGTTGGCGGCGGCGATGATTGAAGGAGGGATGTGAAGCAGGGGATGGAATGGGGGATGAAGTGGGAGTACAGCGGGGCCGACCATGTTTGGGAGGAAAAAGGTTTAACTCAACAGGGGAAGCAGCGAATTTGAAGAGGAGGTAGAGAAAGCCTTGATGCAGAATGGGCCCTTCACCCTCTCGAGCCAGATTTATGGAGTATTCGAGCGACGGGAACAGAAATGTAGCCAGGTTTATTTTCTTCCCCCAGTGTAAGTGTGAGAGAATGAAGAAGTGGGGACTGAAGACCAAGCTGTACCACCCATCAATGGTGACATATCTCGTTATCACCTCAATGACTCTGTCCCAGGGAGGAAGGAGGGATTCCCGAATATAACTAGAGAGATATTTTGTTGGCTTCTCTCCTTTGGCAATAAAATCTTGAAGCTCCACTTGCATAGGCTTCTTGAAGTAAACATCCCCCGAGGCAGGAAGGCCAGTTACCGAGGCGATGGCATTAGTGGAGATGGTGAAGCGGGTGTTGCCAATATGGACCCTGCCGCGAGACCAGGTGGCCAGGGCGTTATACGAAACCAAATTTGAGTACCCTGAAATTATTTCAAGGAATTTAGCTATGCCATTGTCCCTTAGAATGTTCGAAACTTCCTGGTCCTACTACAGACAAGTGCAAGAAGCAGGTTCAATTCTCTTGAGTTGCCCTCTCATTTTGAGAAATTCATGAATGTGCATCGAGGTGAGGATTCGCGAATCAACTTTAAATTGTTCACCATTTATGTGGGAGACTCCCACGTCATTTTTCTTTCTATATCAAACATAATTATGATGAGAAATGGTGTATCTCAAACCCAGATCTGCACGAGTGTAGTAATTCTCATCCCACGTGCTCGGCTCCGTAGAGCAACACTTCAAATTAATGTGGAAATCGTGACCGTCGTCAATAGCAAGGATGTAGTGCTTTTTCTTGTGCTTGCTGACATAAGGATCAGACTCCCATAGCCACACATTATCTAGAAAATGAGCTATCATTATGGGCAATTTTAAGGAGATTGACCAGGAAATTATCTGTAGACACCTATTTTTGGGTATAGCGCTCCTCTAACATCTTACATGCACGCTAATTCCATTCTAGCATCTCTCTCTCTTAAATTAAATAAAATCCTATCTATTTTCTCACATTATTTGATTGATTATCAATGGGCTCCATATGGACCCATTTGATAATTCAATTTTTGGCATCATCCCCCATCTCTCACAAATTACTTAATTTAAAATGCGCCCATCTGACACCTTTTTAAAATGGAATCTTTATCTCACCCACCATGTCAATCATGCCCCCCACTTTGCCTAATAAGTCAAAATATGGGACCCACATGATCACATCACATTCTTAACTCAAGTTACTTTACTACACCCTGAGTATCATTTAACCTGCAGTTTAGTCTCACATCTAAGCTATAAATATGGAGGTTCTCTGCCATATTTGGGGACCGAAAAGGAGAGAAAGGAAGAAGACCTAGAGATACTTAGGCCTAAAGTAGAGAAGAAAGAGCTTAACTAAGTTATGCCCGTTTGAAGGAGAAAGCTCTGATATTGTCTCTTATCTTACCATCTTGATCCCCGGTTCATTTCCATAGCAGGACACAAGCTAAGTTCCCTTGTCATTTTAGTTACTTTCCATTTTATATTCCATTACTACTGTTCATAATCTGTTATTATCTTGTCTGACACGAGGGTTTACATCCTCCGAGGGAGTTGAAATCCTCTTGGAACCAGCACCGTCCGGAAAACCCTCGCATATTGTGTTCTAATCTTATCTGGTTTAGTTTTGCAGATCTAGCTTATTAATGCCATGCATCTATTTTATTTCCGCCCGTATCATCCATTGTTATCTCCAAGGTACTAAGCCCTTGTAAACTCTACGTGGTTAGTGTTTCTTGATTACTCGTACACTCATCTAGACAGGAAGTTGGAAACGCATATCAACATTTGGCATGCCCAGTGGGATCAGATCCTAGATCTGGTCGTTTTGTTTGTTATTTTACTCATCTTTTCTAACTTTTTTTCTTGCAATATCTTAGTATTTGTTGTTTTCAGTCCATTACAGTCACTCATTGAAAACACCAGGACTTACGTGCTCATCTGGTTTTCTATTGAAATCCACCCACATGGGATATGAATCTGGAAATTAACCTTATTCTCCTAGTTGTCATCGCATTATATATATTGTGCATCATTCATTTTTCTGACTTACCTTTTCATGAAATTTAGTATTACCTTTGTCTGTTTGGCATGACACTTGCATTTTGTCGTCTTTCTCTATCACGAGGTACGTAGTTTTGTTATTTTGAAAATTATTTTTATTTGGTTGTTTATAAATAATCAATAGTTTTGTTGTTGTTGTTGCTATTACAAACAATTAATTTATAATAATAACTAATAAATAAATGTAATTTATACTTTAAAAATAAAATAAAGAAATATAAAAAAAATGTTGAATCTTAGTTATCCTAAACTACCCATCACCCTAACCAAACAGACCCCACTCTCCAGCCAGATCTCCTCGGCTCTCCATCCCACACAAACCCCATCAACACACTTCCCATCTCCATCAATTTCCCTCTCCTTTCCTTCCTCCACACCTGAACTCTTGCCCCGAGTTGCATCTTGCCCACCTCCCACACAGCCATATCCCCATGCCAATCTCTTCTTTACTCCCACCTCACTGTCTCCTTCTCCCCATGAGCTTCCCTGTCACCTTCTTCTATCGCACCTCTCCTTTCCTTCCTCCCATCTCCTCTACCTCAGCCGCATCCTCTCAACCGCCATTCCTCCCTACCACTCCCCTTGACTTCGACTCGTCCACCAGTCCTCCCAACTGACTCCCCCACCGAATCCTCCTTTCTAACACACTACGCAAATCCATCACCCCCTACAACCAAATCCTTTTATTCCAAGCTACCTCCATTCCTCTACCTCGAGCCATTCCCACTGACTCCCACCATCCACTAAACTCACCCCTTGACTAACTATCTCATTCTCTCCATGATTCTTCATTACTGCACCTCTGTCCAGTTTCTTCCCACGTCCACCAGGCTCCTCTTTTCCTCAACCATTCGGCCATTCCATCCAACTGACTTGATCCTTTTCCCATGCAACTCCTGAGCTACTTCTCTTCTCTCTGCAAAGCTCACTCATCTCTTTTCCACGTGTAATTCTAGTGATTTAATCTTGATGTGGGCAGAGTCATTAAAGCAACTCCAAGAGTATCGTGAGCATATCTTTTGGTTGTATCTCATTACATTAAAAACATAGCTCCCATGTTTTTTATTAAACATATCCTGTAAAAAAAACTTCGACCAAGACAGCCAGAACAACGCACACTTGAAATAGCCTTCCTTCTGTGGCAGTGTCGTCCAAATCTATTGCATGAAATGGTTGCACACTAGCTAGAATGCAGCAATGGAGATATTGAAGTGTAATTTCATGCTTGTATAGTCTCCTTTTTAAGCAATTGCTTTACAATCTTTTCCACTGTATTTATAAATAGAGCTCATAACATCATACCCAATTATAAACTTCTCGTTTAGATCTCTGTTGGTTCTCATTATGTCATTGTACATGTGAAAGCCATGTCCATGTGCAGTAGACCACCTTGGGCATACCTAAAAGTGAACAAAGATCTTTCAATGAGAAAGTTTGATTAGATATTGCTCCTCACTTCTTTTTCTAGTCCCCTTATTGTAGATATCTTATCATTTTCATATCTTGTTGGTCAACTATTGTAGAATATAAGACATTAAAAAATCATTTAATTTAGAAGTACTCTTATCGATAATTCACTACATAAATAAATGCAACCTACATGTTCATATTGTTTTGATAACATAGTTGATCATTTAGGTGCTTGATTGTTATTTTAGTCATTTAGTGTTTAGTCTTATAAGTCTCAAGTTGTTTTTTTAATTTGTCTATTGCATGTCGTAATTTATTACTTTGAATGCATTATCACATTGTGGTGTTTGTCGGTCTGTATTACGATTTGTATTGAGTATTTATTTGGGAGCTATTTTAATCATTATTTCATCATTTATTTTATTATTTAATCGTAATTATTTCATAGTTTATAATTTAATTTACATTTGACTAGTTTCAATAATGTGTTTATTCTAACTTAATATAGAAACGGTGATTTTTTTTGTTTTTTTTAGATTAAAATTCTACACCTATAATTTTTCTTTCGCATATATTAGAGAGTGTCTTTGTTTATCCTTTTTTTTTTTAAAAAAAAAATCTCTTTTTAACTCATATCCACTAATTGTCATATTTTTTTTACAGGAAAAATCTAAATTACGATCAAACCAAAACATAAGTCACCTCTTATCAACCTCATCTATGAACGTGAATCATCTAATTTCAGGGTACCAGGGCGTTTCAGGTCACTAACTGGCGCTTCTAAAAACACCATCATCAAGTACAATCACATAACACCAACAAGTGTTTCTCCAGGTATTTCTCATTTTTCTCTATTTTCTATTTTCTACATTGAACTTTCCCTTTCCTGAGTGACTGTCTACATCGAATATCACATTTCATTTTGGTCTAAAACGAACCTTCTGCATCCTGCCTGATCACATAAATTAAGTAAAGGATTTAACCCGTTGCATTTCACTTATCACACATTGCCTGAGACTCCACAAACATAATTAACACATCAAAACATTCCTCTCACCTGGTTAACTGTTTGGGACTTAAACACCCAATAGGCAACCGCCTCAGACATCTCCCAATCCATAACTAGTTGAAACCAACCTTAGACTCCTTTAGGCACCTTTATTACCTACTTTTCTTTTTTGTTCACATCCTCTAAATTAATCACGATGTTAAAAAAAATTGTTTGATTTGTTTGTCAACAATATACATAAACAAATGTTTCTCTATTTCACATCTATTGTTGCTCTCTCCCAAATCAAGACAAAATAACCATCTACTTTATCCAATGATCTTACTTCTTCTGACGATCTCACCCGACAAGATACTAAACTCAAAACCACACCTTCAGTCACTCCATCTCCAGTCTCTATGGTCTCGCCTCATGGGAACCATGTCATATAAAATTCTCCCCACCTTGACACCAACCCTTCTATCCCCCATCAAGATAATCTTCCTAAATCGATCACACCACCATCTCTTGATCCTCTGGATACACTCAAATCTCCTCATAACCCCATATATGACTTCTTACTTTAGAAATCACCTACAATCTATCAAACTTCCCAATCTCCAAAATTGGTGGATCGCATTCCACCCCCATCTCATTTTGACAATTCCATTAATAGGCATGTCCAGCCATCTCCAATTCTTAACAAACATATCCCCACTTATCGTCATACCCCTATTGCTCAACATCAACCTATACAATAATCCCAACCTGTGACACATGTCAGTCTTTGCCAAGCAACTCCTCCAACATCTAAATATCCACAAATTAATCAACTGTCTTATCAAACCATTCTGGGAACGTCCTATCCACAAACTTATCAACCACCTTATTAGAAGCTTCACCAAACACCCACACACCCACAAACACATCATTTGCCTTATCAAACTATTTTTCAAACTACATAGTCAATCCAATCTCAACCTTACAACACCTCGATTGATTCAATTCACACCTTAATGAATTGGTTAGCCAATTTAGAAACCCTTATTGTACCACCCAAGAACACCTTATCCTATGAACACATTTGTAATGAACCCATTCATCTGTCGGTTCCAATTAAACCCTATCCCACTTATTGGAAACTTCCTTCATTTAATATATTCAATAATAAAGAAGATCCCCAACAACATCTCCTCGCATTTTGTCTTATTGTGCATGATCATGATTTACTTCTTTGCACTTTCCCCATGTCTTTGTCTGGTCCCGGGCTAGACTGGTATAATAGTATCCCACGACATTCCATATTCTCTTTCACCCAACTTGCACAGTTGTTCTTAGAACACTTTTCTATCAATATCACAAGCAAGACCACTATTGCTGATCTATATACCATTCAACAGTATGAAAACAAGTCCATCGCCAACTTCGTCACACGTTGGCATAATGTTATAAACCAACTATCCTTCATTATCCTGCAAACTGAACTCATCAACTTATTCCCGCATTCATGTGCCAAACATATAACATCCACTTTACAGACCCAACCATTCCAAACCTTTAATGAAGCTTTCACAATGGCTTGCAAGCTCGAAACACGTGCCATTGAGCAGGGTCATCTTAAATTAAGTTCAATTAAATCAAAAACTAAATCCACTAAACCATTCACACATAATGACGAGTTCAAGGCTGTAGTTAACACTGTGGTCATTGAACCCTTATCCCCATCTACACCAAGCACATGGTCTCAACAATGATCTCCTCAATCAACAACCAACTACAATCCTTTAGGAGAATCATATAGTTATATATTTGATAAGTTGATGAGCGTAAACTCTATCCAACTACCTCCCATACGACCTGTGAACCACTCGCAAGCCAAGCCTATTTGGTATCATGAGGCCCACTTTTGTAAATATCATCATGTCAAAGGTCACGACATTGATAGATGTCATCCCTTCAAAGATCGTGTCCAACAACTTTTAAATCAAGGAGATATCCAAATTGATACTTCCACTACACAAACTAATCAACCACCAACAACTCAAGTCACCCCCTTTACATCTCAACTATCAAACGCTTGTATGGTTGACACTGACAATCACGATCCCATTTTATCACCAACTCTACATATTCCCACAGTGGACATTATTCCCATCCCTTATTTAGAGCCTGTCACACCTACATCAACTTTCACTACCTATCTTGAACCTGTACCTTCTCCTATCCTTGCCACATCCACATCAAATTCAACTATATCATCCATTTCTGCCACTTCAACCATACCTCAATCTACCACATTAGATTCATCTTCAGCACCTATTTCGGCCCCACTTGTATCCACACATATCCCTACATATCTCCCATCTATTTCTTCACCCATATCTGCCTCAAATACACCTGTTACTACACATACATTACTCACAACCATCCCAAATAAATTCAGTCCTACTACATACACCCTTACAACCCTACCTTCGACATCAACCCCATTATCAAACATATCATTCTTACCCCTCGAAAAATTTATGAAACAACCAATCCCTTCTACTTCTACGTCTAAAAATGCCCCTGCATTTGCTACATTACCATTACCCATAAGGTTTACTCCATCGGTTATCACATCACTCACATCTCCACATATTCCAGAAGTGCCTATATCTTTATCTATCCTAGTGACCCCTATACCTATCATGTCAACAATTCCACCTATCCCTATCTTGACAACCTTGCCCATGGCCACAACACCCAGTCTACCCCAATATTCTTTACCTAATCCTCCTATCACATTAACCAAATCCTCTCGATCTGCGACCCTACCAAATATACCCCTCAAATCACCTAATGTACCAACAACTCCACCTAAATCAAATAAAGATACTTTACCTTCTCCCTCTACAAAAGCATCTCTTTCCATACCTAAATCAAAACAATCCATGTCTCACATAGATATCATTAATCTCATCATATAAACACCTATCTCTTCATTAACATCTTCGTCTTGTTTTAGAACAGTTTCTCCATTGATAACCACACCACCGCTATCAGATCTTCCAGTTAAAATTATTGTCATCCCTGCTAGAGGTAAATCTTCTCGGTCGAAGTCTAAGGCTCAGGGAAAACATTCCCGATAGTCCCTTATGCCTCCTCGGAAACATTCAGGTTTTCCCTCTTCTCAACAATCTAATGCCATAACATCCATGTCAGGATCAGTTTTTCCATCTACGACATCTTTCCATAATCAATCCACATCCAAGCAATATCATCCTTCAACAAAACTTGATTTGTCCTCTAAAACATGAAATTAACACATCCAATCTACATCTACGTTTTCTCCTAACTCCAAGTTGAGACATCCTATCAAAACCCATAAAAGTTACCTTCCCCATGACACTTCAACGGGGTCATACACAGACATATTTTGACATTTAACTCGAACATCTGCCATCAAACTTCCTCCTATTAAATCCTTCAATCCCTATGGTCCCAAGCCATCATGGTTCAATCCTAATTATAGTCGTGCTTATCATCGTACCCCAGATCACGACATCAAACATTGTAAGGCCTTTCGGTCAATCGTCCACAATTTTATAGCGAAGGATGACTTCCTCATTTAGGGGAAAGTTCCTTCTCCATCTACCTCGAATCCAATCCATATCCCATCTATCAGATTTCCCATGATCCCTCCAACCACATCATCCCTTAATATCGATCCAGCCCATGGCATTCCTCCTAAGGAATGCCCTCCATTGTTCATCAATGTCACTTATCTTACTAAGCACACTTGTGGTCTCTGATCGTTTACCCCATCCAAATCTAAAATAATCTCATCTAAGCTCTTGCGACATCCTTTAACTCCTTCACATTTAACTCATTTGGGGAATTGAGCATCTCGTTCGTACAACTCCCTTGTTACTAGGGGATTTCACTCTTTGACATTGTCTTGTCTACCTTATTCATATTCATCCAATCTAAACTATTTCTATCCAAATCCTCATCTCATTCTAAGTCCTCCTTTGAGGCCATGTTTTTCCTTCCGTTGAGGGACCATTTTCTCAAAGTCCACCATTGTGGTCATATTTGTGTCTCCTTCGGGACACCGTTTATTTCATAAGTCCCCCTATAAGGCCATATTTGTTCTTTTATGTTTCTGCTCCTTTTGGGAGTATCACCTTTTTCATTGAAGCCCTCCTTTGAGGCCATATTTGTCTCTAAGTCCACCTTTGTGGCTATATTCGTGTCTCTTATAGGACACCATCTATTTCGAAGTCCACCATTGTGGCCATATTTGTGTCTCCTTCGGAACACCATTTATTTCATAAGCCCTCCTTTGAGGCCATATTTATTCTTGTATGTTTGTGCTCCTTTTGGGAGTATCATCTTTTTCATCAAAGCCCTCCTTTAAGGCCATGTTCGTCCTTTTGTTGAGGGACATTTTTCTCTAAGTCCACCTTTGTGGGTATATTTGTGTCTCTTCTGGGGCACCATCTATTTTGAAGTCCACCATTATTGCTATATGTGTGTCTCTTTTGGGACATCATTTATTTCTTTAAGCCCTCATGTGAGGCCATGTTTTTCCTTCTATGTTTATGTCTCTCTTGGGGCATCATCATTTATTTTCATCTAAATCCACCATTGTGGTCATATGATCGTTTCCTTCAGGATATAGTTTTTGTTTCCTGTTTGGCTATCATCTCATCTTATTACAACTACATTGTCTTCTCTCTCATGGTGGTAAACCACAGACAGAATCTCTTAATGCATTACACTTACAATCAATCTACTATTAATATATCTACCAATGAGAGCTTAGTTACATCTTTAGTTTGTTCTACCATCTTTAGCCCCTTCCATTTATCATTATAATAATCTTAATTGTGTAATCCCCCTTCACTACTTTGATGTGATCCCATTACCATTACATTTGTCACCTTCTCATTCTCTTATTACAACCATACGAAGGGTCCAGGATGTCTCTTGTACATTCCTTGTCCCCTCTAGTCTCAGCTCTCCCCCATGTGAAGCTCAAACTCAAGTATGTAAAAGGGAAGATCAAAGTTATAAAAAACAGACTGATCCCTCAAAGGACAATTGTTAATGCAAATACAAAAGAAAAATAAAAGTATACAAATCAAAATCCAAGAAAAATCAAAAGAAATAGACCGATCCCTTGAAGGACGGCTATCATATTATTCTTGTCATCTATATTATGTATAAAGTAGACCATACCCTCGAAGGATGGATACTTTTTTATTATGGCATCTGGAATGATTTCTGCATTAATCAACCTTCTTTTATCAACATTTTCCAAAAGCTTCCCGCATTGATCAACTTTCTACTATTCTTTCCCTTTCCCAGAGTTGGGGCATAGACTTAAGGAACACCACCTTTGGAGATCCCTCTTCCCACATATAAGTCACATCTTTGATCCCTTTGTCATGTCAATATTAGAATTATAAGCATCTTTCATCCATATCTTTCTCATGATCTTTTGGTATAACTAACTATCATTAGTTATGTGTTAACACATGTTATCGGACGTAAGTGCAATGCCTTGAGTGGTACCCTTTCTTGTTTATTTCCAATCCATTTCGAAACATAGTTTCCCTGTACGACCTTGCTACAGCTATGTTCCATTCATCTCATCTAAATCATCTTTTATGAAAATCACATCCAATTTCACACTATGAATTTTTATATCTATTCATCATCTCCATGAATGTGTTTGCAAATACACTCTTCGGTTTATGAATTCTACTTGATCATCATTGCAGTTTGTGAATCCTACTTGAGGGTCCTTCTCAAGGCAAGTTCGTTATCCTGGAGTTCCTTATCTTTCAACATGTTCAACACCATCTTTGATCCATTGCTCCTCGCTTTCCATGTCCACTCATCACCATTTGTCTCCACATCATCCTTCTCACCTTTCTATCCCCTTACACAATGCCAGATATCTTACTTGTCTTTCCTCTTAAGTTTCTCTTTTACTCTTCCACTTTCGGTTTGACTATCTTGCTTAGCCATCCATATAGCCAGAGAACCTTAGTTAAGGTATATATTCTTCCTTGGATCCTCCCGCTGTAGAAACTTCTCCACCATGTCCTCTTTTAATAGATGACAATCACTACCACAAACGTCTTTCCACTCTTCCTTTTCCGCTTAACATTCTTGCATCATCACTACGACCACGTGGGCATCCCAGTTAAGGATTTCCCTCACACTCTCCATCTAAAACACGTATGTTCCTCCATCCATTCATGTCACACTCATTTGTTTCCTTGTTATCGCATTGTTATCACCTCCTTTCATCTCTTGTTCCATTTTGGTATACACTGCTTAGTCTTTTCATCATTCTTCTTCTTTTTTAGTTTGGTGATCCTACTTAACCATCTCCTTCACAAGGCAATCTTACTTAAGAGTTTCTCTTAAGAATGGTTGGCCATCTAATCCTTCCATCTCCCATCATCTCTTCCTCATCTTCTGTCTTCCACCTCTCATCGTACTCATCCATTTCAACCATCCCTTCCACACCTGCATCCAATATAATGTTGTCTTTCTCCTTCTATATTGTCACTGCCGGTTTGGTGATCTTACTTAAATCCTCCTGCAGCATGGTGATATCACTTAAGAGTCCCTCTTAAGCATGATTTTTCATCCTGCACTCCCCCACTACCCCACATTCTCTCCAACTACATTTTCTCGTCATTCCCCATCATCACATCCTCTCACCTCCTCTTTCATTCTCGCAAACACCACTTCCTACTGGTCTCTTTTTCATCTCCATCATCCGTCGTTGGGTAATCTTACTTAATCATTGCTTCTTCATTCATTTCATGTCTCGTTTCTTCATTTCTCCCTCTTTCATTCACATCCATTGCATCCTCTCCTCATCTTCATCTTCCTACACATTGTTATCCCTTCTTTCTTTACTCTTTCCACTCAGTCTTCTAGAGTTCTCCCACATATCTACTCCCATGTTTACCCATCATTGTCATTGATCTTCCAATTCTTTCATCATCATCTTTTGTTTCCGCGCTAAGAATTATCGATGGACTTCTCCTAAAAATCACTCATCCACATTCTGCACAGCCTAAATCATTTTCTTTGACCTCCTCTATTCTATCTTCATTCCTTCCTTCCTCTGTGTCCTCTGATCATTATCAGAGGACTTCTCCTAACGTCCCTTCATTGGCGTTCCCCTTCCCATTCTTTGTTTACTTTGTGCCTTATCTTATCTTTTGTTTCATTTTTTCTTACTAATCATTATCGGTGGATTTCTCCTAACATCCATTCACTAGCATATCCTCTCCTATCCCATCCTTTCTTTTTCCTCGTCACCTCTCTATCTGCCATTCTTCCTAGCCAATTTTTTCACTGTCTTCATCATACACCTTCTCTCTATTTTCTCGTCATCAGCATATCCTCATCTCATGAATCTCCGTTTCTTTTCTAATCGATGTCATTCCTTCCCTCAAGTTTCTCTTTACATTCCTTATGTTTCTCACTCTTTACCAAATATCTTCATTCTTGGTTCACTTCCTTCAGTATAATTTTCTTTGTTTTCTTCTCCTCCTTTCTGATCTTTATCTTACTTCACTTCCTCTACATCGTCCTTCTTCCCATTTTACCTCGCCCTTCTTCCTTACTTCCCCATCAAAAACCTGACTCTTCAGCGTTATCCCATTTCCTTTATCATCTCATTATCCACATGTCATTCCATGCCGTCAGTTCCATATGCTTTGGCTTGGATTTCCTCACTATGATCTGTTTCCTTCAATCTTATTTGCTCTATCATCTCTTTTTTTTTCCATTACCTCTCTGTTTTCCTATACTCCAATCTTCATCATGCCTTTCATCTCGAATAACTCTCTCCATTTTTCATAATTTCATCCTCTACTCTATTCTTTTCTTGTCTTCTCTTTGTTTGTCCTTCTTTATAATCCTTCTTTGTTATCTTCTTCCTTCGCTTTCATTCCTTATTTTCTCCTCCTCTGTCTTCTTCCCTCTATTCCATATCCCTGTCACCTTCATATTCAATCTTTCTTGCTCTTTTAATAATCAACCAATCCTCCTGTCTATTCCCTTTTCTCTATGTCAACATCCCTTACATCTGGCATTCACAGTCAATACCGATGTTTCTATATTTATGTATCGCCATCTATCACTTTCATTACCGTTCTTGTTCTTCTCTTTGCCACATTGAAGTCTTCTCTTTTTGAGAACCCTGTCACATCTTTTATCTTCCTCAGTCCTCTCGCATGGACATCATCATATCCATTTCTAGGAATCTCTTCCCATCTTCTTTTGACATTTTTGTCTTGGAAGGTACCATAACAGCAATCACCTATCTAATCTTGTTATCTTCCTTGAATATTTTCTCTGCTTTTGTTTTGTCGCAAAAGAATCTTGACTTCTTATCCTTCTTAACGAACAAGTAGGAGTACTTTTATCTTCTAATTTGCTAACACTTATACATCTTTTCTATAAAACATGATTTCCATCATATTTATTATCCTTTTAGGGCATTTTATCTCACCTTTATATCCTATCTACTCATCTTGTCCACTTTCATGATTGTTCTATATATGTCTTATGTTGGGGCACCTTTTCATCCTTGTACTTGTCAAAGCATATAAATCATTTTGTGTCCTTCTCATGCCCTGTGTTGGGGCATCACTATCTTCATCCACATCCTTTTTTTGGACGCATGATTTTTCACACAATTCCTCGCAAACAAAGGATTGCACACATCTTTCACATTCAGTTGCACATATTTCATATTTTTATTTTATTTACTACGATCCTTTTTTCCTAGGGCATCTTGCCTTTGGTCATATCTTCGTCCATCCTCGGACACATATTTCATCTAACCCTTTTTGTTTTTATCTCGTGGCTTGCTATCCCAAAACACTCAACAAAAAGGGGTAAATGTAGACACCTATTTTTGGGTATAGCACCCCTTCAACAGCTTACATGCACGTTAATTCCATTCTCACATCTCTCTCTCTTAAATTAAATAAAATCCTATCTATTTGCTCACATTATTCGAATGATTATCAATGGGCTCCATATGGACCCATTTGATAATTCGATTTTTGGCATCATCCCCCATCTCTCACAAATTATTTAATTTAAAATGCACCCATCTGACACCTTCTTTTTAAAATGGAATCTTTATCTCACCCACCATATCAATCATGCCCCCCCACTTTGCCTAATAAGTCAAAATATGGGACCCACGTGATCACATCACATCCCTAACTCAGGTTACTTTATTACACCCTGAGTATCATTTAACCTGCAGTTTAGTCTCACATCTAAGCTATAAATATGGAGGTTCTCTCCCATATTTGGGGACCGAAAAGGAGAGAAAGGAAGAAGACCTAGAGATACCAAGGCCTAAAGAAGAGAAGAAAGAGCTTAACTAATTTCTACCCGTTTGAAGGAGAAAGCTCTGATAGTGTCTCTTATCTTGTCATCTTGATCCCCGGTTCATTTCTATAGCAGGACACAAGCTAAGTTCCCTTGTCATTTTAGTTACTTTCCATTTTATATTCCATTACTATTGTTCATAATCTATTATTATCTTGTCTGACATGGGGGTTAACATCCTCCAAGGGAGTTGAAATCCTCTTGGAACCGACACTGTCTGAGTAACCCCCGCATATTTTCTTCTAACCTTATCTAGTTTAGTTTTACAGATCTAGCTTCTTGATATCATGCATTTGTTTTCTTTGCGCCCGTATCATCCATCGTCATCTCCAAGGTACTAAACCCTTGTATACTCTACGTGGTTCAGTGTTTCTTGATTACACGTACACTCATTTGGATAGGAAGCTGGAAACGTAGATCAACATTATTTAACCATATTTGCTGAGTATCAAGGAGGACACCAATGTTAGCCAAACAATCTGCCACCTTATTTCCTTCCCGAAGAATGTGTTGGAACTTGATCTGCTAAAAGTTCCTTTGGAGGAGATGGATGTCAGCAATAATGTTTTTAATAGCCCATTGACTTGGGTCATCCGAGTTGAGGAGAGTTATAATATTGAGAGAGTCACTTTCCACAATTAAGGGATCGTTGCCAATTTTAAGACTCGGCTCCAGCCCCTTAAGGATAGCTAAGGCTTTAGCACAGTGATTGGTACCCAAGTTGAAGTTAGCTGCAATAGTAGCTTGTGGGGAACCAGCGGAATTTCAGAGGATCACCCCCCAAGACTTCCCAGGGTTACCCTTAGAAGCACCATCCATATTGAGTTTCATCCATCCCCATGGAGGAGGGAGCCACCTAATAACAAAACGAGCCTAGGAAGAGAGCTTAGCAGTGGGAAGGATCGTCATCTGCTGACACCAGTCCTTGTGATTACATAATTGTATTTTTTGCTGATATTTCTTCCATAAGCATCCATTGAGATTATCTTGGAAGAGAATAGCTATATGGTTGGCCACCCTCCCAGGATCCCAACACTGGTCTTTAAATATTCTCTTATTTCTTTCTTTCTAGATGCCCCAAAGGCCATGGGGGAGGATAAGTTTGAAAACTTGACACCAGATTTACACACAGAATAATATTATCTTTACTCTATATTCTGCTAATACATTGATACATATTAATAGGAGAGTCTACTCCTATGTTCAGAGAGACTGTTCAACAATACTCCCCACAAACTCCTATATTCATGAGTTGGTTCTATAACCAAATCTCACGTATAAACAATATTAGTTATAGTTGTTTAATATAACAACTATTAATCCTATATTATTAATATGAGTTATATTGACTCATCATTAATAATATTACAATTTATATATATTATATTTGATAATATATTTGCACACACTAATAATAATGTGAACACTATACATTCCTAACATTCACCCCCTTAGCGTGAACATTATTAATCACTAATCTTCACCCCCTTAATGTGAACACGGTGAAGAACCATATTCGAAGAAGTTGAACCACCTCCTGAAAGCACTTCTTAGACCAAGTACAAACTCCATAGATTATCTCTTTACCCTCATAAAGGTGTAGTGTCGAGCTGAATTATGTAGGAATGCTCCCTTTCTCTTTAGGTTCCTGTGGGACCTTCCCTTCCTCCCTGGGCACCCGAATTTTGAATCTCCAAGATTCACAAGCTTCACACTAGATGGATAACCATCCCTTGAGTCTAACTCAAAATCTTATCCTGCTCCCAAAAGTGAGTATTCTGAAAACACGACTCCTCCAAAAATCTCAGAAAAGGGTTTATTCAGCAAACCATCGCATTGCAAATAGGAACACTAAAAATGAACTAAAAAAAGAAACCACACTGCACACATGTCACCAAACCATCTGTGTGGCCCCGTCATTGGTGACTAACGAGAGGTCGTTGATTGACCTCCTTCCTCCATTTTCCTCCATCCTCCGATAATCTGAACTCAAAACAAGTAGTCTTCAGAATTATAATCAGTTTCATCAGTCACTCGTTCATCTTCTGATTCAGAAGATTCTTCTACACCTATATTTGCTTCATGTGGCTTCAATTTTCCACAAAGAAGATCTTTGGCTCGAGTCGTGCAAAATTTAGACATGTGTCCTTTTTTCTTGTAATAAAAGCATTATAAGTCCTTTTTAAAGAACTTTTTGTATTTCTTTTTCACATACATTGTCGTTTCTTCTTCTATATCTTCTTTAGTCCTTTTTTCTTCATACAGAAGAGTTGATATCATATCTTCCAATGAGTTGGAAGGCATCTGAACAAGAGTGAAAATAACATTACTGTATTTGGGTGGTAAACTATTCAACAAAATAGCTTTTGCATCCTTGTCGTCTACTGAGCTTTTACTTCTGCAAGTTATCTCAGAAGAGATCGTAAATTGTTGATGTGACTATACATTGTATCTCCATCACTTATTTTGAGCTTGAACAACTGAAGTTTCAAGGAAAACTTTGCATTGACTACTTTTGAACCAAATAATTTGCTCAGATTATTCCAGATGTCCTTCGATTTTTTATCTAGATCAACATAATGTAATTCAGAATCTGAAAGGGCAAGGCCAATAATGGGTTTGGCTTTATCATCCTGTATTTCCCATTCTGCCAATCTGGTCGGATCTGAAGGTGCTGGTTCTTTTCCATCTACTATCCTCCAAAGATTTTTGTTCATCAACCGCATCTGGATCTTGACTTTCCATGTGTGAAAATTGAGACCATTGAATTTTTCTAATGGAATGTTCATTATAGCTTAGAGCGTCGGTTTCAACCGAAAATGCACTCTTAGGGGAGTCGACTTTAACTGATATTGCTCCTGATTTACACTATATATTTAAAAAGTAATAAGAACAAATTACTTTTTAAATTTTACATGGATATTTCTATGATATAAATCAAAACAAAATATTGAAATATATAGAAATGACTATCAAGTGAATATCAAATTACATTATACCTTAATTGGTGGAGTCCAAAGTTGAAGTTTTTCACTACATCATGCGGAAGGAGCTCCCAAAACTCATGTTAATCAAACTAATAGTTGTTAGTATGAGACATGCACTTCAATATTTAATATTCCTGCACATCTAGCGTCTTACAGAGGGCGAACACGTGGGAAGAATTCTGAGTAATGCAAATTGATTCAACTCTGATGCACAGTGTGATCATAGCCATACAAAAAAGAATACAAACAATGATAGTTAACTCCACACGCAAGGCACGACCGCTTTCAAGACTGTATCAAGCTATTCTATGCTCAGCGAATGAATTTTGACTACTTTTTTTGCACAAAGATTTGACTGAATCTGCAACTAATGATGATTGGCGGAATGATTATAGCGTCTAAGATCTGGTTTGAAATAGATCAAATAACAAGATACACAGTCTGTCCACCGGTGAATGGATGCGCATAGAAATCCAGAAGCGCCCACAGCGTAAATCTCTGCATACACCCCTGAGTCTGACTTTATGATGGCCAAGTCTTTGGCAATTTTAACACACTATGCCAACTATTATGCATGCAGGCTCTATAAATGTTCTCCTCTGATCACGTTTTCTATGTGCCTCATGTACATACAAATCCGTGTTTCCTTTAAAATTCATGACATGCACAACGCAGTCTAAAATCAACGCTTAGATAATGTATCACGCATTGAGAGAGCCACAACAATTATAGAGGTGGAGATATCCCAATGAAAGGCACAAAACCTCGTGTATCTGGATGCATATACACAGGATTGGAGTTGAATATTTCGTCCAGTGTATCGGAGACAATGAGTCAAGCCATACGATGTTTTTTTATGAAACTGAGAATCAGATACAATAATTATATGAAACGATCCACATTAATAAAGTGTTGATTCAAACCTTCAATGGAATATTGTGATCGATGCTTCAGACGTATCTTTGATGGGCTACGCCCACTACCAGAATTTCGTGATCCTATGAATGCATATGGATATATTAGCTGAAGGATAGACGTGTTTACAAAATGAGACTCCTGATTCCTATGCGAGTATATCTTTAGCAGGTCCTTAAGTGAAATTGCACTATGATCTTCTAAGAATATAGAAATATATGATGAAATTCGTGTTTTTCAGGAACTTTGGCACATATTCAAATCACTTTGATGAGTGGAAGGATGCAGTCTACACACAGCTCCTATGAAATCTTAATATGCCCCCACCATCCACGGGCAATAGAGATTCAATGCTACATCCGGTTGTACCTGCTATGACACCAAAAGAAAACTTGAGACTAGATTTACACACGGAATAATATTATATTTACTCTATATTCTGCTAATACATTGATACATATTAATAGGAGAGTCTCCTCCTATTTTCACAGAGACTGTTCAACAACACTCCCCACAAACTCCTATATTCGTGAGTTGGTTGTATAACCAAATCTCACATATAAACAATATTAGTTATAGTTGTTTAATACAACTATTAATCCTATATTATTAATATGAGTTATATTAACTCATCATTAATAATATTACAATTTATATATATTATATTTGATAATATAGTTGCACACACTAATAATAATGTGAACACTATACATTCCTAACAAAGTTTCCATGCCAAGGAGAGGGTCGGGTGAGAGAAGGGGGAACACTATTGAATGAGGGTATCATGAATAGAATCTGGGAAAGTCCAAACAACTCCAAAAAATGACAAAAGCCAGCTCTAAACAGCCTAGGCAAAGTGGCAGTGAAGAAGGAGATGAGAGGAGGACTCCAAGGCTTTGCAATAAAGAACACAACATGTGGGAATCGAGTAGCCTCTACTCTTTAAGTTCTCTCCCGAGAGGAAAGCATTCTTGAAGGAGAGCCAGGCAAAGAAGCCAATTTTGGGAATAGACTCTTTGGGCCAAATTTTGAAGAGAGGAGGGCTAGAAATGGTCTGGAGCTTGGTGTTATAGGTAGCTTTAACGGAGAAGGAACCAGAGGGGGAGAGGGGCCAGATATGATCGTCAGCATGAGAGGAGAAAGGAATATAGAGAGAGGAAAGGGCAAACCGCAACTGAATCAAAATTTGACTATGAAGATCACTGATGCCCAACCAATCTGAAATATGCCAAGAGGGGATTGAGTTCTGAACTCTCCAATATCCAGAAACTTTCCTACCATGATGATTGATGAGGTTCCTTTTGATAAGGTCCCAAATAGGGTTGAGGCTTAGAGGTTTATCACCAATCCACTAATCCGACCAGAATTCTATTGATCTACCATTACCAAACCTCCACTTGGTCCCAGTACGCAAAAGAGGAAGCGAGCTAGTAATCGAGTTCCAGATAGCTGAGCCGCAAGGTGGGGAGGAGAGAAGAAAATCTTCATTTTGCGTCTGATATTTAGATCTCAGCAGCTAAGCCTAGTGTGAATTACCTTGAGCAACTTCCTATCCAATTTTAGCCAGCAAAGCAACATTCATATCAGCAATCTGTCTGATACCAAGCCCACCCAGATTGGTCAACTTATAGACTTCATTCTAAGAGACCAGGTACATCTATTTTTTGGCTTCCACCCCTAACCAAAGAAATTTCTTTTGGATTCCCTCAACAATAGAAATCACCAAGGAAGGCATTTTGAGAAGAAATATGAAATAGATAGGTAAAATTTGAAGAGTAGCTTTGACCAATTGAAGTTTTCCAGCCTGATTAAGAATGGCACCTTTCCAAGCGGCCAATTTTTTTTGGTATCTCTCAATGACAGGATTGCATAGATTCTTGGTTTGTTTGCCTTGGAAAAGGGGAATTCCAAGATAGGATATGGGTAAGTCCATAATTTTGCAACCAAAAATGTGAGCAATCCTTCTTTGAGTTTGAGTAGTGGTGTTTAGGAATGAGATACCACTTTGAAGTTAATCAATTGCTGAGAGGCAAGTTGATAGTTTTCTAAAATTTCTTTGAGGGCACGAGATTCAATCACCGATGTTGCACTCAAGAGCAGAGTATCATCTGCAAATTGGCTATGAGTAGCAGCAGGGGAGCTGGAACTGATTTTGATGTCAAAAATGAAAAATTGACTTTTGGATGCCTCAAGAGCTCTGCTGAGGGAGTCTGTCATTAACAGGAAGAGGAAAGGAGACAGAGGGTCCCCTGTCGAATACCTCTACTATTTTTGAAGAATCCTACTAGGATGTCATTTATGAGGATCGAGAGGCAAGGGGTTGCAATGCAAGACAAAATTCAGTTACACCATTTGTTGTCAAATCCATAACTTTTTAGCACTCGGATCAGGAAAGTCCAACTAACTCTGTCAAATGTTTTTTACATGTCTAATTTGAGGATCATCCTCACAAACTTCGAGTGATGGGCCGAGTGGATGGCTTCATGAACGGTGATGATATCCCCTTGAATAAAGCGTCCACTGATGAATCCATTTTGATTTGCCATGATGAGGTCATTCATCAAGGGCTTAAGCCGAGAAGCTAACATTTTGGTGATGATTTTGTAGGTAGTGTTGTAGAGGCTAATTGGCTTAAAGTTGGCAACCGACTTAGATCTAAGAGCTTTGGGAGCAAGCGCTGGAAGGTGGTGTTCCACTCTTTCATGAGGGAGTTGTTGGACTGGAATTCTTTAACCGCCTTGTAAAGATCTTGCTTGATGATTTCCTAGAAGATTTGAAAAAAGGTAGCAGGGAAGCCGTTGGGGCCTAGAGCTTTGTCACCTTTCATAGTGAAGACAACTTTATGAATTTCCTCCATAGAGAAGGGTTTCATTAAATTGACATTCATGTCCTCAAAGATTAAGTTGGGAATGTGCTGGAGCATCTTGGACATAGCTTGCTCGTTGGGAGGGTCCTTCGCCTGAAGGAGATTGGAATAAAAAGAGACTAATTCATTAGAAATCTCAATGTCAGAGGTTAAAATATTACTTGTCGGAGTTAGCAGTTCTTTGATTTTGTCCCTACTTTTATGTTTAGAGGTTGTAATGTGGAAGAACTTGGTGTTACGGTCTCCCTTCTCCAACCAAAGCACCTGATATCTCTACTTCATAGGTCTCTTCTTCCTTTAGGGTATTGTGGAAGTCATTGAGAAGATGCCTTTCTTGTTTATGGAGTTGTTATGTTCTTCCTTCTACCTCCATCAGAGCAGAAATGTTAGCTATTTCCTGAGTCAGCTTTTGTTCACAAATTTTGATGTTGCCGAACACATTGCTCTTCTAGATCTTAAGTTGCTTTTTATTTCCTTAATTTTACTAGAGAACTTAAACATATCGGAGCCCTAAATTTTGATAGCCCACTAGCTCTTAATAAGAGGGTCCAAATGATTATTTTCTAGCCAGGCAATCTAAAAACTGAAGGGAGGATTTTTATGTTCATCTTGTTGTTGGCACATAGGATTAAAGGGCTACAGTCCGACGCCACTCAGGATAAAGAATTGAGAAAGAAATCGGGGTAAAGAGAGATCCAATCTAAGGATCCCATAGCCCTATCTAATCTGCTTTGTATGTGATTTCTACCTACTCTGCGATTGGACCAAGTGAAGGAGGTACCATGAAGGTCCATATCAAGGAGAGTCTCCCCGTGTATAAAGTTAGCCAAAGCTTCCATGATGTTGTGATTTACAGGGGCTCCACCTTGATTTTCGGAAGGGTATAGAGTGTAATTGAAGTCTCCCATAATAAGCACAAGGAGATTTCCACAAATTTTATGAAATTTGAGATGTCCTGCTAGAGTCTTTCATGTTGTGATTCCAAGTTCGGGGCATGAACATTGATTGCAATCCAAGTAGTGTCAGAATCTACCTCTTGGAAGAGAGTGCACAAAAAATTGGGGTGCTGCAGAAGGCAGTCACCTTTGAATTGTTTGGGGTCCCAAAGAGTGCATAAGCCTCCCGAATTACCTATAGCAAGCTGTGAAGCAAAAGAGGTGGCCGACCAAATTTTCAAGAGACTGTCATCCTTTTTGAGTTTGGTTTCCTGAAGCATGATAATGTCAGGAGAGTGGTTAAATTTTATATCCTTGAGGACCCTCTGTTTTTGCAGAGAATTGAGCCCTCTAATATTCCATGAGATCACCTTTATTTCTTGGATTTGGATTTACTCCCCACAACCATGGGAATGGTGCTCTGTGCTCCTTGGGCCACATTCATGGCTGATTCTTATTGCAGCTTAACATTTCCCAGGGTACACCCACGGACTTTCTCAGAACCAATATCAGGTTTCTTATTACTGCTTTGGGTCATGCGGGGATTCAAACTGTCTTCAGAGGATTGAGTGGATGGGGAGATCAGGAAATCAGAGAGGGGAAGGAAAGGAGGACCGAGGAAATTGGAGTTAGTAGGGGGAACTCCGTGCCAAGACTGGGGAGAGGGGGAAGGGAGAGGAGGAGGTTGGAGGGTGAGGAGTGGGAAGGCGGAAAGGGGGGGGGGCAGCAACAACCACCGAAGGGGGGATAGCTAGGGAGGAGGGGGAAGGGGAGGCCAGGGAGACCTCCATGGGAATAGAGACCAAACTGGAAAGAGGATGGGGGTTGAGCGGGGAGGCTAAGTTGGAGTCGGCAGTGATCTCTCCTTCCAGGAGGGCAAAGGGGTTAGATGTGGGGATGACCAGGGTCTCTTCAGGAATGATCTTAGGGATATATTTTCCTTTATTTTTTGGAGAGGTAACTAGGGTTTTGGGTTTAGGCTGAGGCTTAGTGGGGCAACCAGATGCTCTGTGACCAATGCTTTTACAGATAGAACATGTTTGTGGAATATATTCATATTTAATGGATTGAGACTAGGTTCCAAAATTAGATAAGAGATCAATCGATTTCGAGAGTGGGCAACTGACATCAATGTTGACATAGAAACAAGCATGAATGAATCTAGTCTTGGCTTTAGTGGCCTGGTCTATTGCGATTAGAGAACCCGTAGATAGAGAAATACCTTCTATAACTGCAGGGTGCCACAACTCCAGAGGAAGGCCTGGAAGACGAACCCAAATTGGAGCCTGTGTCGTTGTTTCTGTGAGTGGGTTGAATCCACGAGACCATTTCTTGATATAGAACCTTCTTCTTCCAAAGAACCACAGACCACGCAGCAGAGCTCGAGCAAAGTCTTCTTTCATGCTGAAGGAGAAGAGAACAAATCCGTTTGGCATCGCAGCTATTTCCAGCGCGCCACAAGGGTTCCATTTCATACGGGCCCATTTTTTTATGTCTTCGAGGGGGGCTCTGGGACCCATCAACTTACTAACTAGGGATAGATCTCTAGAGGTAGTAGCAGCCTTCGTGTTGTGAGAAGGGATGTGGAGAGAGAGGGACCCATCAGAGAGCACGAGTGACAACTTCTCCGAGTGGGAAGTAGAAGAGGACCCCTCCACCACTTTCTTCCAAGCCTCAGGGAGAGGCCGAGGAGACAGGCCCCCAGAGTTTATAGGGTAGTACTCCTGATCCGGACTAGAAGGGTCTGACATCAGATCCAGCACCAAGGTACTAAGAATTCAAAAAATCAGAGGGCGGCAAAAATCAGAGCAATTCTATCCATAGCATTAACATTAATATAGTTTTCATTCTAAGTATATATAGTGTTTTAGAATACATTTTTGTTACTTTTAATCATGATACAGGGTGATTATTGTTTTCTTGGACACTCTATCACATAGGAAAGTAGTGAAAACAACCATATTTCACCTTGCAAAAGCTAGTTGGAACCAACATGAAAAAGGATCCCATGTTTTTTTTCTTGCATTATAATGTCTTACTCGTCATTTTAAAATATTTAAATTGATTAATAATTATCTAGATAAATTTTACCCTAAGGAAAGATAATACAAAATCATGTCAAAAACTTCTCATGTAAAAATAATAGATAAAGTTGGAGTTTCGAATAAGCAAATATTGAATTAATAAATGCCTGATTCTAAATAAGTAACAACATCGAATATAAAAAATTAAGTACATATTTGACCCAAGTAAAATAAGATAGAAAGTATGAAACCCTAGTTGCCAATGAAGGGATAAAAAGACTTAGCTAATTCGTAGTGATGTTGAAGGTGTGCTGAGTTGGAAAATTATTGAAACAGTGAGGCATGATGTCGTAATCAGACCCACAAAATTGTAGAAGTGTCAGTAGTGTTGGGACTAGGGCGCATATGGAGGGTCAGGGGCACATGGGGCATCAGAGACCTGTTATGGGTGCCTATAAGTGCTCAGAAGTTGTGGAACTCAGTTTTGCAAGGTCCCAATATGTTCGTTGTTTATTGCCTTTGATCACTTGTATGTCATTGTACTTCATTGATATTCGACTGAAACCTACAATTATAAATAAGCACTTGCAAAACCCTCAAACCACATCAAATACTAAAAATAAAGATGCAAAATGAGGGGTCAGAATGCCTCCGGTTGTCAACAAATTGAACTTACGACTGAGCGTTGCACTACATCTTAGACCCAATGTAGTTTTATGTGTGTGTATGTCAAAATTGTGCCCTAGGTGGCTCTTGTGCGTGTCGCACTCGATAATGAGCAAGTATATAGATGTAAAAGATGTCAATAGATGTGTGCGTGAAAGAATTAAATTCCCTTCCTATGAAGTGTATGCATAAATGGCAGTCTCTTGTTCCTTGTGTGAAGCTAGATTAATGCTTGAATGCTCCTAAAATGCTCATAAGATGTAACCTTAGGTGGTAATAGCTAATGCTCAGTACTTGGTCCTTTATTATGATCACATAACTTTGTATTTATATGATTCCCTTGCTTGAATTTCATAATTAACCTCAAAAAGGCTGATCACCAAGAAAATAAGATGCCCAAATGGATAGAAAGGACCCAAAATATGTGATCAAAGTATAAAGAGGTCAGGGGCGTCTGGCGCTAGCATCCTGGATGGGCATTGGCATCTAGAGTGAGAAATGTCGAAGTATGAAAAGAAAAAATGGGCAAGAAGAAGTGTAAGACCAAAAGTGGAAACAGAAAACAAGCAAAGATAGCCAAATACAAAGATCATTTAGTACTTTTCTTACTTAGGAATCATATGAATAGTGGTATGTGATCAGGATTAGATAGATACCCAAAGTGCGTGATTTTGTGTCTACAAGTTCATGTTCGATAATAATAAATTTCAGTGAAATTCAAACTTTATCACAAGTTCAATGAAGATCGACGTAAAGATATAGTCCACAACTTTTTCACATACTCAAAGCCCGTGTGAAAATTGGTGTTTGTGTTTAGGGTATGGACATCTATCAATGTATAATGGAATTTCTTTTGTTGTATAATGTTATAGTTGTTTGCATACATAAAGCAAAAAAAAATTGGCTAATTGACTCCAAGATATGCAAACGTGTCATTGAATGCATTTGTTTAATTTATTTTAATGACAAAATGGCTCAAGGATATGTGGTCCCACAAAATATTTTTTTATAAATTTTTTATTAACGCTGAAATAAAATCAAAGCTTACTTAAAATTGATATCAATTATCGTCATAAAAAATTAAATGAAAATTCAAATTAAAAAAAAAACTTACCTTTCTTTTTATGTGGCAAAAACACTAGGTTGTTTGAGCTCCTTCTCCTTCTTCACAAGTGTGAAAATTATGGGTGTACTGAAATTGACATCCACTTGGAATTAAATAGGTAATGTGAAGATGTGTGGTCAAAAGTAGTTTGACATAAATGTGGTGCAAAGGTGACACAAGTATGTGTCGCATTTGCACCACATTTGTGGCACTATTATCACGTTGTCTTTGCATCAAATATCCCTTTAAAAGAAAATCCTAAACATGAACCAACGTGAAATCAACCCCAATTTTGATATTTTTAGCACTATACGTAGTAGAAATGTCTGGCACAATTACCAGTGTCATTAAAAATTCAATTGATAAAATTACACAATGTAATATCCTTTTTAAGGGATTGGACCACAACCAACTAAATTAGCTCAAACCCCAAGATAATTAATTCTGATTTTAAAATCAGCAGACTGAAAATTAAAACCAGCGAACTAATTTCCCAAACAACAATATAAAAATGAAGTCAAAGCATTGTAAACACCTCAAATAACTTCACCAAAATTTAGATATATAATTTATGCATCCAATAGACCATGAATCAATGAGAAATATGAAGCCACACACACTTGGAAATTAATTATTGATCAATAAAGAGCAACCACATCAAAATTACAAAATATAGGTGTAAAAACCCTCAAAATTCATAAGAATGAAGATTCCAGCTTTATACAATATGGAAAATCAGATTATGAAGTGAGAGATCAACTTTATGCCCTTAAAGGCATCAAACCCCATACCAAGGTAGGTTGCTCCACATAGGGAAATCAAATACAAATCTAAAAACAAATGTTCTCCTCAAATATAAAATTTACTTCAAGTTCATGCAATGTCAGAGGGTTTTTTGTCCTCCAAATAAAACCACCTGAAGGGTTTTCATCCTTCTAGGATTCCACACAAGAAGGTTTTTGTCCTCAAGTGGAAGAACAAGGAGAAACAAGCTCACAATGCCAAAATAGAAAATGCACCAATGTCTAGATCCTTTAAATGAGCTCTCTAATCTTCTTTTAGAACCTCCTTTTGGTGCCAAAGTTTGGAATAGAAAGGTCGGCCCCAAGTAGTCTTTTAATCTTTAATTGTCTTTTAAAGTGTATAAAACACAACCGAACTGATAAAGGCAAACACATAATAAAAAATAAACATTAAAAATTAGAAAAACAATTACAAATGAAAGCTCAATGTTCTTCTCCAACTCCTCTACTTCTTTGCCATGGAGAAGGAATGACAAGAAGTCAAATTTATAATGCTCAAGTGGGAAAAGGGGACAGTACAGTCCTCCCTTCCTAAGATTGTTTGTCCTTAAGCAATTGCAAATGTTTGGATCCCAAATCTTACTAGGAGACTCAAAATTGATTTGTGTAGGGGCTGGAAATGAGTTACAACAACTACCAGTCGGTCATTCTGAATTCCACTCAAATAAGCAATATGATGGTTGGGATGATTGTCTTTGATGATGAGACTCTATTACCAATATTATCATAAGAGGAATTCCACTCAAATGGCTCAAATGCTTAGTTGTCCAGACAGAAATTGAGTAGACCAACAATAAAGATATGAGGTAAAAACCAAAAATGTGGCAAACCCAAAATTCCTTTACAACATTCAACCATTTTTACATTGAAAACAACCATGCAAGTACTGAAAATATCATGTTAGCAACTCCAAACCAGATGGAATCATTCCCCATGATTGAAAGTATCTGTAAGCTCACTTGCATGTGGGCAAATGAAATCATGAGCAAGTTTATGTAACACTTATTTGCATGTAAAATACAAGAGATGCAGAACTCTTCATTAATGTCAACCTTGTTGCTTACCCCATTATCTTGATTTATGTGCCTTACATACTTGGCTGGAAATGCACATGTAGTTGCCCAAAATGCCACAAAGTTGTTAAGAAGTGGGAACACAACTTTCCCTTGTCAACCTTTCTCCTTGTGATTGTGATCAACAAAAAAAATGAACTAAAAATGCCAAAAACAACAGTCAATAATTCATAAACAAACCTCTTAATGTTCACATGGTATTGGCACTTATCACCCCTCATTGCTCCAATGATTTTTCCACTTGTATCCTTTAATAAATGGGGACAAACTAATTGTAAAGGGGCTGTATGGTGACTGTAAAAACCCTTAATTGCTCCAAGTTTACTTCCAAACAACGAGCAATGGGTATTTAAGAACACCATATGATTAATTACTTCATACCAAACTTCAACCCCTATGTCCCTCTTTATGTTATGGCTGTTATAATTCTTTTTATTGCTTAAAAAATAAATTATGATGACTATAAATGATTTTACAACAACCATACATACCTTGGTTTTGAATTGTGTGCTTAGTAGCACTCTTGCGACTATCATGACAACCCACAACAATTCAATGCAACATGTATATTTCTGAATCATATGCAAAATAAAGATGACCTCAGTGTGGTTCCTTATGTTAGTTATTTCCCAATCATTGCATGAGTGAGGGTTTCCCACAAATTCAGTCATATTGTCCCACACATAGATGTACGTTTATTTTTCACCTTCCAAAATCAAAATATTAGTCCTTAGAAACAACCATGCATGATTTCCCATGAAAGTTCCTTTGATGTGTATAATAAGGAACTCACTAATCATACCAAAGTTGAAGTTGGTGATTCTATCATTCTTTCTAGCATGCTTCCCATGATAACAAAATGATGTAGGAGGAAACAATAATTTTTAAATACTCTCATACCTGGGCTACCATCAATATGCTCACCATCCAACATAAACCTCTTGAACTCCGCATCCATCCTTTTGATAAGAAATTGAAAATCTACTTGCAACAATAACTCACATTCCATGTTGTTAGAACCCATGAGTAAATCTATTTGACTCTTCCTAACCTTCCTTTCATGCAAAGTACAAAAGATAGCTAGTGCACCATTAATATATACCTTGTTTCTTATAGGATGGGTACCAATGCTCTCATGATTGGTTGTAATTTGTGTTCCCTTATCGGTTGTTATAGAAAACATGGAACATAGATCTTCCCCTTTTTGCAAAATGTCATCTAGCAAAGAGCTCACTTGAGATGTTTTATAAACATTGCCTTGACAAATCATTTTCTTAAAAACATACTCTGAAATGCACACCATATTATTTCCCATTCTCCCACAATATTCAACTTTAACACACAAACGAGGAAGCAACAAACAAGTGTGTCTCAAAATTGATGAATGAAAAATATCATATTGTTGTAGAAGACCTTTTGATTGCCCCAAGTGGAGTGTTTGGAACACCAAAACATGATTTCTAGGATGTATAACAACTTTTGTACCTAACCTCTTTGATTTGCTCAACCCATGTTTGAAAATATGTATATCACTCCCAACTGAAGTGACCATAGCTTAGAATACTTCAATGGTGACCCATAATGCCTTGAAAAACTTAAAATTGTCTTTCATTATGGATGTCTTCTTGTGTGAATCAGCAATTATGGTGAAATGAGATATGAAAATGATGTTATCAATATTGTGAAAACTTGTAGCAATGAGCTTATTGTCCTCATATCTATTCAGAAAAAGGTTTCCTTCCTCTTTTCCCACTTACTCAAGCTTGAATTCATCATGTGAAAAAATAAAATTAGTATTAACCAAACCATGATCGGAAATTACCTCATAGTGTTGAATATCAAGAATAGGCATGGGAGTAAGGGCTATAATGATTGGGGTTAGACCAAACCAGTTGTACAGATATATATCAGATTAAAGCATACAAGCAATAAACATGGAAATAACCAATAGAAGAAAATACACAAGATATAACGTGGTTCACCTAGTGTGGGCTACGTCCACCAAGAAACAACCAATATATTATTCCAGAGGTTGTAAAATTGAAGATCTACAATCTTCCACACCTTACACGATGTACAATACTTTTCCTCTCATAAGCTTCTCTAAGCTCTCACCAAGAATTCCTTCTTACGATTGTCCTAATATTCTTGAATCATTCTATTCTCTAACCCTAGTTTTCTAGCTTATATAAGCATATAAAACTCAGGGCACTTTAGCCATTCATTTACAACCATTAGATGAAATTTATAAAAAAGATTAGATGTAATTCTCGTGACTTAAATATAAATAATCACGCATAGGTAACCAATGCCAGTTACCCTAACCGATGTCGATTTGTCCCAACCGATGTCGGTTAGTATGTTAGGTGACCGACGCTAGTCAGCCGACCGATGTCGGTTACTGTGTAAACTTACAAGTTGTAAATAAGCTCCTTTGTGAAACACTTTAGCTCCACAATCTCAACAATCTCCCAATTGGAGATAATTTGTTGCACTATCTTGTACAGCTCCATCCTTGGTTCCTCTCCTGGCTTTGTTTCTTCCTCTTCAAGTCTCAAACTCGAAGACCAAAAACAGTGGAGTGTAGCTCCAACTTCTCCTTTGTTAACAACTTCATTAGCATATCCGTAGGGTTCTCATTCATATGAATTTTATCTAACTTCAATTGCCCATCCTCCAACACTTGTTGTATGAAGTGATATCTTAACTAAATGTGTTTTGTTCTTGAATGAAATGTTTAGTTCTTTGCCAAATGAATTACACTTTGACTATCACTGTACAATCTACAATCCTTTTGCTCCTTTCCCAACTCTTCCATGAACCTACTCATCCATATCATCTCTTTGCTAGGCTTTGTAGTTGCAACATACTCATATTTTGTAGTATACATGGCCACAACCTTCTACAATCTTGAAACCTAGTTAATTGTTGTCCCACCTACTACGAATATATATCCAATGGTGCTTCTCCTACCATCCAAATCTCCATCCATATCTGAATCAACATAGCCCCGAAAAGTAGTATATGACCCTCCATAACATAACTACATGCCCAATGTACCTCTCAAATACCCGAGAATCCATTAGATTTCTTTTCAATGCTCTTTACCTGGATTGACCATAAATCTACTCGCAACTCCCACTGCGTATGCAATGTCTGGTCTGGTAAAAACCATAACATACATAAGATTTCTAACTGTTAAAGCATATGGAACTTGTGTCATGTACTCAACCTCCTCATGTGATGTAGGACATTGATCTTTGCTCAATTTAAAGTATCTAGCCATAGGTGTACCTACAGGTTTTGCATCCTACATTTTAAATCTTTTCAACACCTTATTAATAGAATCCTCCTGAGACATACAATTTTCTATTCTTCCTGTCTCTAAGAATTTGCATGCCAAGGATTTTCTTTACAGCTCCCAAATCCTTCATTGTAAATGTGTGAGCTATTTTTTCTTTAAGCTCACCAATGTCCTGCATACTAGATCCTGCAATAAGCATATCATCCACATGCGGTAACAAAATAATATAGCTCCCATTTCCAAGTTTCTTGAAATAAACACAATGGTGAGATCCACATCTCATATAACCATGATCATGCATAAAATTTTCAAACCTCATATACCATTGCCTTGGAGCTTGTTTGAGCCCATACAAGCTCTTTTTCAACCTACACACATGTTTCTCCTTACCCTTGACTTCATAACTAAGTGATTGATTAATATAGATCTCCTCCTCCAAATCACCATGAAGGAAAGTTGTCTTAACATCAATCTATTCTAAATGCAAATCTTCTACTGCAACTAAACTCAAAACAATACATATGGAATTCATTTTAACAATAGGAGAAAATATCTCACCAAAATCAATACCTAGTTTTTATGCAAACCCTTTTACCACAAGCCTTACTTTATATCTTTTATGTCCACCCTCTTCCTCCTTGATCCTGTAAACACACTTATTCTGCAATGTCCTCGTACTTGCTGGCAACTTGACCAAATCCCATGTCTGGTTCTGTTTCAAGGAATTCATCTCCTCATCCATGCCATGTTCCCACTGAATGTGGGTATCCTGTTGCATTGCTTCTTCAAAACTTTCTGGTTCACCACTATCAGTCAATAAAAGATAAAATAATGAAGGAGAAAATCTTTCTGGAGGTTTACTTGCTCTTTGAGACCTTACAAAAATTTGTGGTGTCTGAGGTTGATTCTGGACGTCCTGGACATTCGTGTCCAAATATAATAGTGACCAACACCAGTTTCTTGTAACCAATGTCGGTTCCTCTATAGCTGACGTTGGTTCACTTAACCGATAATGGTCTTACTCTGACTGACGCCGGTGTCTATGGATTTTTGTTATAAATATGAGAATGCACTTTTCTCATCAAACTCTTCACCTAGTTCATTTTTGGGTACCAAAATCTGATCCCTTTACATTCTCTTTTCATTCCAATCAATGTTATGACTCCTAATAATCTTAGCATCTTCTAAATCCCAAAACTAGAATCTTAAATCATTGTAACCATAACCAATGAAAGTGCATCTCTTAGATTTAACATCCAACTTCTTCCTATTTTCTTTATCAACATGCACAAAAGCTTCTGAACCAAATACTCTAAGAAAAGAAATATCTACCTCTTTTCCAATCCATGCTTCTTGTGGTATTCCACCATTTAGTGCACTTGAGGGGCCACAGTTGATCAAATATATTGTTGTATCTATTGCTTCTGCCTAAAACTACAAGGATAATCTAGCATGTATCCTCATGCTTCTAGCACGTTCCATAATAGTTTTGTTCATTTTTTCTGCCACTCCATTCTCCTATGGAATTCTAAGAACCATTCTTTCTCTATGTATTTCATTCACTGAACAGTAATAATTGAATACATTGTTGTAGTATTCACCATCATTGTCATATCTAAGGCACTTCAACTTCAAATTACTTTAATTTTCTACAAGGGATTTCCATCTTTTAAATGTTTCAAAACCATCATATTTATGTTTGATATAATAAATTCATACCTTTCTTGTGGCATCATCAATAAAAGTCACATAGTATTGGGATCCTCCATGAGAAACTACCTGGGTTGGTCCCCATACATCTAAGTGTGCAAGCTTCAATTTATGATCCTTCTGTGTTACCGCAACTTTAAGAAACCTCACTTTCTTTTTCTTTCCAAATATGCAATGCTCACATAAATCAAGATCTACATCTTTCAAATTTGATAACTTACCCTTTTCCTTTAAGAGATGCATTCCCTTCTTACTCATATGGCCTAGCCGATTATGACACATGTTTGCATCTGAATCTGAAGTAGATAAAGCAAAAAAGGAATTAGTGATATAGGTAAACAAATACAATGTTCCTACCTTATTTCCTCTTGTAACAACAAGAGCTCCCTTGGAAACTTTCCAAGAATCGTCTGTGAATGCAACTATGTATCCATCTTCACATAATTGTCTTGCAAAAATAAGATTCCTCTTGAGGCTTGGTAGATGCCTCACATCTTTCAAAATCCATGTATTTCCATTCTATAATTTAAGATGAACTTCACCTTTACCACTAATATTGCATGGTTCATCATCTCCTAAATAAACATGCCCAAAATTACCCTGGACATAATTTCTGAAATAACCATTCTTTGTAAGAAGATCCTGAATCTAAAACCCATGATTCAATTTTACTATCCAATGAGAGAATAAGAGCATCTTGCATTAACTTTGATGTTACATTTGCCTATTTACCATTCTCTGGTACATTATTTTTTTCCTTGAATCAACAATCCTTCTTTGCATGTCCTTTCTTTCCACAATTCCAGCAGGTTATTCCTCTACCTTTGGATTTAAATTTGCCATTGTTAGACTTTGATTTCCCATTACTCTTGCTCTTGGATCTCTCCTTTTTCCTTCTTCTGATTTCTACATTCAAAGCATTCCCAGATGATGATTCACCTGAAATTTTCCTACGTTTTTGTTCATTTAGAATTATACCAATCACATCATCAAACTTTGAAATATTAGTGGTAGATGTTGTATTACTAATAGCCATTACTAGATTATCTCAACTATCTGGAAAAGAACACAAGAATAACAATGCTTTCACTTCATCTGCAAAAGGGATATTAATCAATTTTAATTGATTTACAATAGAACAGAAATCATTCAAATGATTAGACACAAATCCACCTTCTTGCATTTTAGAATTAAACAATTTCTTCATCAAATAAACTTTATTCGATGCACTTGGTTTTTCATATAAATTAGCTAAATATTTCATTAATTCTACCGTGGTTACGACTTCTATTATATTCGAAGCCATAGATGTTGTCAGGCTCAATCATATAGATCCCATAGCATTTTTGTCAAGAATTTTCCATTCTTCATCAGTCATCTTTACAGGCCTTGCCTTCTCATCCAATGGTAAATATAGATCTCTCTGATACAGATAATCCTCCACTTACATCTTCCATAGCTGATAATTATGGCCTTCAAATTTCTCTACTTTTTATTTACTATCTTCTGCCATTGATGTGCTCCCACTCAATCAAAAATCCTTGTGAGTAAATTTGTTAACACACACAACGCTTAAACAAATCTTCGATACTAGTTGTTGGGGTCAGACTAAACCGGTTGTACAGATATATATCAAAAACATACAAGCAATAAACACATAAATAACCAACAAAGGAAAATACACAAGATATAATGTGGTTCACTTAGTGTAGGCTATGTCCACCAAGAAATAACCAATATATTGTTCCAGAGGTTGTAAAATTGAAGATATACAATCTTCCACACCTTAAACGATGTATAATGCATTTCCTCTCACAATCTTCTCTAAGATCTCACCAAGAATTCATTCTTACAATTCTCCCAATCTTCTTGATTCATTTTATTCTCTAACCCTGGTTTTCTAGATTGTATAAGCATATACAAACTAAAGTTGGTTTTATTAGATTCATTTTATTCTCTAACCCTAGTTTTCTAGCTTATCTAATGTTTGTTATGAAATTTATAACAAAGATTAGATCTAATTCTCGTGACTTAAATATAAACAATCACACATAGGTAATCGATGTCAGTTACCCTAACCGATGACGGTTTCTCCCAACCGATGCCGATTAGTATGCTAAGTGACCGACGTCGGTCAACCGACCGATGTTGGTTATTGTGTAAACCTGCAAGTTGTGAGTCTTTTCCACAAGGGTAGGGATATTTTCCCTGTGACCATTGTGCATACCTCGAGGCTTGGACCGAGTTCTAATGCCCACACTTTCTATTTCCAAATGTATGAATTTTGAAAAGGTTAGGGCATCACGGATCTTATTTGGAAGAGCTTTATATTCCTCAAAGCAAGTTGCCACCTTGTTGACCTTTGAAACCCTAGAATCCTCCTTGAATGTCCTTCCTCTTTGTAGGTTTTGCATGGTTGAGGAAAGAGAGTACAAGAGTACAAGGTACCTGCTAGTCTTTCTTACACCTTCATCAATCTTTCCATTGAAACCCTGGGCCTTTGAGAATCTTTGTTATGATACCATTATAATATCCCTTTTAAGGGATTGGACCACAACCAAGTAAATTATCTCAAACCTCAAAATAATTAATTTTTCTTTTAAAATCAGTAGATTGAAAATTAAAACGACGAACTGATTTCCTGAACAACAATATAAAAATGAAGTCAAAACACTAAATACACCTCAAATAATTTCACAAAAAATTAGATATATAATTTATGCATCCAATAGACCATGAATCAATGAGAAATATAAAGCCACACATAGCTAGAAATTAATTATTGATCAACGAAGAGAAACCACATTAAAATTAAAAAATCTAGGTTTAGAAACCCTCAAAATTCATAAGAATGAAGATTTTGGCTTTATAAAATATGGAAAATCAAATTATGAAGTGAAATATCAACTTTACGCCTTTAAAGGCATCAATACCTACACCAAGGTAGGTCGCTCCACCTAGGGAAAGAAAATAAAAATATGAAAAAATGTATGATTCTCCTCAAATCTTCAATTTACTTCAAGCTCATGCAATGTTGGATGGTTTATGTCCTCCAATAAAACCACTAGAAGGATTTTCATCATTCTAGGATGCCATGCAAGAGAGTTTTCATCCTCAAGTGGAAGAACAAGGAACAACAAGCTCACAATGCCCAAATAGAAAATGCACCAATGTCTAGATCCTTTAAATGAGCTTTTTAATCTTCTTTTATTACCTCCTTTTGGTGCCAAAGATTTGAATAGCAAGGTTGGCCTCTCAAATTATTCTTTTAATCTTTAATCAGCTTTTAAAGTGCATAAAACCCAGCTAGCCTGCTAAAGGAAAACACGTACTAAAAATAAACATTAAAGATTAGAAAAACAAATGTTAATGACTCCATGTTCTTCTCCAACTCAAGGGTGAAGGATAGCCGAATCAGTGATGAAGGCATGTCATGAGGCGTAGAGTTAGGCTAATGATCTTAGTGCTACATCTCTGGTTTGACTCTCACCAAGGTTTACCAAAACCCTTTTCTGTTGATGGGGTGGGAGTGGTGCGGTCAAGTTACATGGTTATGTGCTTGCCCACCCATGTTCAAATCCCCCCAATACAACATGTTGGTTTCTTCACTCACTATAATCGGTAGCATGACGGTTCTGGCTTTACTCAAGTTATTGCTTCACTCGCTGTAGATGTTGCTTCACTTAGCTTGTTGCTTTACTTGGTGTGGTCATTCCTTCACTCGGGTTATTGCTTCACTCGGTGCGGATGTTACATCTTCACTTCGGTTTCAAGGCTACTTTAATCAAGCTCCTATTGTTGGTTCCCTTCATTGTAACAAGGTTGTGGATCCTCTCAAATAAACTTCTCAAGTGTACAAGGTTGTGGGTCCTTTCAAAACCCTCAATTTACCCTTCTTCCAGAAAAAAGGTTCTTCTCCAACTCCTCTACTTCTTTTCCATGTAGAAGGAATGGCAAGAAGTCCAAGTTTTGATCCTCAAGTGGGAAAAGGGGACATTACACACGAAAGTAGCCGTAATAATAGTCTAAATGTTGTGAATGCACCAAAATCAGATTATCTAGGATAAAGATATTATCGAGACAAGGTCAGTCAGCAATTGATTAATTAGAGGAGGGTTTGCAATGAAAAAGTTTATAGTAATAGGTTAAAAATTCAAATTTACTATAAATAGTAATGTAAAAAGGTGAATAGTAATTTTATTTGTGATTTTACTAATTATGAGTAAATTTATTTGTGTTTTTACTAATTGTGATTGAAGACATTGCACCATGCGTCAGAGAAGATTTTAGAGTACGATTCAAATATGTGGATGAGGCCATCCATTTACATACACCTAGAGATCTATTGAGTATCAAGAAACTATGTTTTTGGCCAAAAATAGATGTAAACTTTGACTTTTTTTAGAATTGTAAATTTGATTTATTTTGAGTAGGATAGGGCCAAAAATCATTAAAAAAAATTTGTCTTGCATGACGAACCTTAAGATTCTAGATGTTTTCGTCAAATTTTTAACTTTTAATCCCTTTTTGAGTGATTTCATATGTGATGGATGTTTTGGTCCATAATACGAACACTTAATTTTTAACTAGTTAAATCATTAAGAATAGTGATTTTTGAATATTTTTGCTAAGCTATTGATTGATACAGTACTTAGATTCATTATTTGTACATGCCTTGTGATCATAAAGAGACATCTAAGGGCGAGAGTTCCAAAGTGGACGACCATAAAGATATTATTAGAGTCAAGTATGGATGATGTCATATATGACTTACTAGACAAGGTTGAACTTTGACATGTGTCTAGATTTGGGGATGTACCCTATAATATGTATTTTATTACAAGACTATAATGTAAATGCATGTACGTTTTAGCCGCCAACAAGGGAGATGACATTTAAATAAGAGGATGTCTATAGGATAGTGAGGTATCTCGTTGTGGAAAAGAGAGTGCTAGTTCTCCAGAAAAAGCCATATCATATGAGGTCCTGTAGGTTTTGACTAGGCCAAGGTGGGTAGAGAGTGACAAGATCCACAATGTAGCTTAATGACATTATGATTGTGGATATTCCAGGTGTGCGGAAATTCATCTAGGTATTATTTTTATCATTTGCAATAGTCAGGGGTGTGTCCATTTCTTATAGGTTGTGTGATGTAGCTTGTGCTATCAAGGAATAATGTGTGAGTTTTATTTGGGGTTGGTGTATGTTCACCCATTTGTATAGATATGTGTTAGAGATACATAATGGAGGGGTAGCGATGGTAACCTTGTTACACTTATGGGCATGTTTGAATATTTCAATTACATCCCGTAAGAGAATTATGCATCGATTGGGTCCATACAAAGATATACATAGCCAAATAGGTGATACCATGGAGGTGAGCATTGAGACTATGGAGTATTAGGCCATGCTAAATAGATTGATCTTGGGGGAATTATTTAGAGGACATAAAGGGACTACCCTGGGTGGGAAGAGGATTTTGCAGAGATAAAATGAGTGAGGATGGGCTTGTGGTTGGAAGATAAATTTTCTAGAGAAAGGAAACTTATACTATTATGAGAACATGAGGTGACCATTTGAGGTTGTACATAACATGCTCCTAGTCTCATACCCATGGTTGATATCCCCCAATGCCATGATGAGAAACATGGATATACCATGGCCATCAAAAACTAAGTTTCTAATACTTCTTGTAGATGAGGAATAATTACTAATAGTGGTATGCACTATGGATGATGTAGGGTGCGTAGAAGTGATATACTTAGTGGTGAATGAGAGTTATAATGGTTACTGTACTATTTTCAATTTGTAGTGGATATATCCAACACATGGTGCAACTAGTGTGGGATAGATTAGCACCAGGAGGCACTAGGAGATGTAGGACCAATACCATCCACCTAAGAGGAGGTATGTGGGAGATTCATGACCACCACTAGCATAGGAGGAGATGGGGTACCTAGACAGTGGATTCACCTCGTAGATGATGTCGTGGTGGTTACTGCGTAACACAAAATAAGTATAATTGTGATTTAACTATTATTTATTCGAGTAATGGTTAAGACATATTATTGATAACTTGTAATTGTCGATAATTGTATAGTTAATATGTGATTTTGGGCTTGTTAGTTGTAGGTGAAACATTTTGGACTATGATTATCATTTGAAGGTGAAATTTTTTGGACATAAATGCAATAATCACGTCTGAAAAATAAAATTCTAAGATGACAGTGAGTGAATATAAGTAGTACTTGAGCATGCAGATCGACATAAGAGTGAGTATTAGGCATATTATTTTGATCCTATTGCAATATCAATGGCCGCAACATCCACATAGTTCTAGTGAGGTGAGTGAGATAGAATTTGGGTCATAGCTAATGATAGTGAATATACCTGAGCCTCATGCATGGGATAGAGTTTTACTACATGATTTAGTATGGTAAATTGATGTATCGTGTACACATAAAGTATGTTAGAGTATGTAAAAGAAAAATGAACAATAATAGGAACATGTTTGGACATTATAACTTGAGATCACACTAATGAGGTCCCATTGGCCAACAAAACCACTGATGCATCAATGTAATGAGATCCCTAGGTAATGTATAAATTACCGTGTAAGGATGATGAGCACAGGATATTGAATGATCGCATAAATATGATTGTAAAGGGCATGGACACTAATTATACCTATGATTTTGACTCAACATTATATATATATATATATATATATATATATATATATATATATATATATATATATATATATATATCTATGGGAGTTTTTTAGTTCGTGACATTGTACATCTTATGTGATTGTTTATTAGTTGAGAGTGATTTTTTATGTTTATGTTTGATGAATAGAGTAACATAAGTGACCTAAAGCATGTGTGATGTTATATTTTGCATAAGCTAACTTGACCAAAGGGTGTCCTGGTCACTCCAGGATCCAAGGATTTGTTGTTATTATTAAATGGTTGTTGATTATCACGTTGATCTACTCATTATAATTTATTTAAGTAGAAAAGACAGCATATGTGTGGATTTATTGTTACTTTATTATCTTATAAAATATATTTTTTACCTCTTTAGCGAAACCCAGTTCAAATTTAGGATAGCTTGAGATGGTCAAATTAGTGATAAGATCCTCTTTGAGAAACATTGCTTGTAGGATACTAAGAAACCAATATGTACATATTGAGAAACACCATCATTGAGTGATCAGAAAATCCACATATGTGAGGCTCAAAGAGATGGAAAGTTATATATCTATTAGAGTATTTTTTATTAGAATAAATAATAAAATTTTCTTCAAGTAACTTGATTTATCTTATGGATCTAATGTCATATACAATAATTGTCATGGTGTCCATTAATGTCGTGACGAATATACAAAAGATAGTTAGTCTTTTCACACTCAAGATAACAAAGAGGATGATGATCATTATATGGTCTCAACCAATAATATGATGTATTAAGTAAATTGATAAAAAATATCATGTGGACGATTGTGAGAATTATAAAAATGAAGTGAGTTTCTACTTATGAGAAATAGGCAAGAGATTTCGTAGTGGGCATCTAAGGTCTAGCATTAGTATGATGGAAAGTATTACCATGATGTAAGACCTTGAATTGACCAAAATTAGAAGATGAATCAACTATAATACTAACATCAGGTGCCTCAATAGGGATAGGATCAAGAATAGGTGGAGGAACATGATCACAAAGAGGAACACATTCTCTCTCCAAATCAAGAACAAAGAGACAAAGTTCAAGGAATGAATCACATGTATCATATACTAATTTCTCCTTGAGAGAGTAAACAAGGACACTAAAAAAGACATATTCCACCTCTATATCGATTAGACGATAAATAAAATGTTGCATAAATACTCACAAATGCAATATATAATTAGATACATGCTCATATTTCCCTTAATGTATGATAGGTAAATACTCATGGGTGACTCTATTGCCTTTATTAGTAACAAAAAAATGAGGAATGTTTCCTAAAACTCCAAAAATGATCTACAAGATTAATTAGGGAGATGATGAAACAAATAGGAGGCAAGGCTTGTGAGGATTTTTTAAAGGGCTTAAAGCAATAGTCTATCATTAGCATACGAATCCATGGAAAGTGATAAATCTTAAGGTGTAAATAAGAGCCACCAGTCCCATCAAATAACTAAAACTTAGGCACGATAAAATCTCCAGGAAATGGTTATTGATAGATATTGTGCACGATTGGATTTCTATATATAACATCACAATCAATCCAAACATTGTATGATTTTATTCCTAAGGATAAGGTATGCACTTTGTGTTGTAAATGACTTACAACATGTATCAAAGGGCCTTTAGAGGAGGTATATTATAAGTATGGAGTGGTTCGTTCAGAAGTTGAATCTTTCCATTATTAGTAGCAATAGGAACATTGTTCTATTTAAGGGAAGTGGGAGTAAGAGGTAAGTAATTATGTGTAGGAGCACTAATAATAGGTAAGGTATCACAAGAAAATGGCTTAACATCTTATGTAGGATCTAAACATACATAATCAATAATAGTGTGCAATTCATTTATGACGTGAATATAAGAAGTGTGTTATTTTTAGTAATAGGATATTTTTTAACTAATTCAACCCTAAAATAAATAAGTAAAACATTATGGGTTAATAATGTGTTCTTATTTATCAAATGGTTGAAGGGTTAACAGCATGTGGTATTGATGCAGAGCCTAATTCATTTAATATATCCACAATGTCAATTTTGATCATAATCTCCATAAACTAAGCCTTTACAAGCTAAATCAATCACTTACTTGAGTTATATTCACTGCCTTCTTAACCCATTCTGAGCTTAAAACCCCAAAATTGAGTTTACAATAATCATTTCCATGTTAGTACATCTTAAACTGTGATTGATCATTCCACAAATTGGAATAAAGCGACAAGAATCAACAATTACCTCGCCTTTGTCAAAACTACCCTTAATCAGTCTAGTAAGAAAGAATTGAGTCTTCTATTTTGTAGAGCTTGTCATCACTATCCCTTCACCTACATTATATCCTTCTCAAGGTCAAATCCACCTTCATTGTACTCCTTCACATGCCAAGAAGCTCAACTACTTTGTTTTCCTTCATAATTTGCTCTAAATGGCTTTTACTAGCTCTATTAATCAAGTAACATTTTTGTGTTTTAGAACTTAGTGGGCTTGATCAACTATTCCCTCATGTCCTTGAACCCTAGCCAAACTATCTCATCCATTAAATTGACCATGACAATCAAAAGTCTCGACTTCGATTCTTTCACTAAAATTGTCCTCCTTAGTGTTAAAAACCATGGCTTTTGGTCACTTCATAGTTAAAGCATCCTAGGAACATTCCATGAAAACTAAGACTATTTCTCATAACCCATTTCCTCAATGATTTTGTATGTCAAATATAGGTTCCTTAATCTTTGTCTAAAGGTATTTCCCACAATGTTCTTTCCTTGACTGGTTTACTCTCTACTAGCCTTGTCTGGGCAATTTTCCTCTTTTAATTTTTATTTCACTCCCTCATTCAATCAAACAAAGACCTTTTCTTATACCCATTTAGGGTTTCTATTTCCATGCAAAATCTTAATTGGCCTTCTTTCACAAATATTGCTTCAGACTTACTGACCTCGGTATGAAATTAGCTCTTCATAGTTTGTATAGGTTTGTGTCTACCTGCTGTTAAGCACTGTATAAATTTTGGGTCAATTTAGGTTTCAAAACCACCAAAATGTTTAGAAGGTAGGTTAAGAGTTCAATACTTCTAATTTTCACCTCTTAAATCCATCATTTAGGCTTTCAAACTCAAAACCCTCGCTAAATCCTAACTGGGTATCCCTACAAACCTGGGTAACCCAGATTCCTTATAAAATTATCTAAAATCTCCTTCAAGGCACCAAATTTGGCTCAACCACTTGTTTCAACATCAAGTACATGATTACCTTACCAGTACTATCTAGACATGTTGATAAACCTTTATATTACACAAGTGTGCTCATTTTCTTAACAAAAGTGCAGGGTTAAAGGTGTCTTAAGGATACCTAAAGTAAAACTTCCATATCTTAAGCCTCTTAAATATCACTTTCACACTTGACATAAAGGTATAGCTGTCAAGAGCCTTCTTCCATGAGTCAAAAATAATTCTAACCTAGCAACAATCCTTCAACTTTCAACATAGAGTTGTATTTCCTTTCCTTAGTTGCAAAACATGGGTTTCTACCCTCTTCTTCTGTTATCTCGACAAAACAAGAACAACCTCAAACTTCCATAGCTTCCTGAAGACATTTTATTACCTATACTAATTGATACGACCTCTTTTCACTTGCATGCGCCATTCTTAAGGTCAAACATTTTACCAAAATCACACTCAAGGTAGCAAAATGCTTCAAATAGTCTGCCACATGATTGTATAGTCTTATTCTCATGCAAATATCTTGCTTTCACATAATGGATCAAATAAAAGCATGTAAATATACAAGGATAAACTTCTTACCAGTCTTAAATCACTCTTCAAGTGTATGCACAGTAATCAAATGCTCAGCAATATCACAAGGATGAAAAGAAGGAACTGTTACAACATGAATGTATAAACAAGAAACTTCACACAACTTCCTTCTTGATCTCTCATCATGATTCTCATTCGAATGGGAATGATTCATTCAATTACAAATTTTCCTTTTATATGCCTTCATATAGTTATCCATCGAGTAAGACTCTTCATCTACCTTCTTGGTCACCTAAACAAGTTGATTTGCTCCACTTTTGCATGTGAGCATGTGACCATGAGCTTAAAACATCTTCATAACCTATTGAATCTTTCTTAAGATCAATACATGCATGAGATAGCTCCAAAGTTTCAACTAAAAATACTAAATAAAACGAAACTACTCAAACAAGCCAAAATAGGCTTCCAAGATTCAAACTTACACTTTTGGAGGGAAAGTGAAATATTCAAATTTTAAAAAGCCAAGACCCAAACTATCACATCTAAATGACTCCTAGTGACCTCTAGGACCTATGAACACACCTAGAAAACCAAAATTGGATGTTGGCATCCTTATACACGTGCTAGATTTTATGCTCATGCATTAGGTATCTTCATATTAATTAATAAACATTAATTCATGAATTACAATATATTATCATAAATAATTTGAAAGATAGAGTATGGAAATGATTACTAATACATAAGGAAGAGGATGCACTTAGCTAATTATAGACGTAGGAAGTTGAATGAGTAGTGTGGGGTGACTTTGTAGGATGGAAATGAGTTGGTTGTGTTGCATTTCTAGATCTAGAGGACAAAACTAAGAAGATATAGAACCATCTAAAATGTATGGAAGCACTAGATAGTTTGATCCCTTTCATAAGGTGATGCATTGGTGCTCTAAAACTTTACGTGTTCTTGTGAATGATTGTATTGATTTTTTCTCTTACACCCTAGGTGTTGCACATTTTCATAACCATTAATATAATGTGAAACATCTTCAAAACCCTAACCAAGTGTAGGAGACCCTACAAAAAGGTTAGTGGTTGGGTTGTATTGCAATCCACACACCACCTATGTTAGAAACATTCTAAAGATGTCGTAAACGACAGGTATTTCTCCAACTAACATCTAATATCTATATAAATGTAACTAGTTTGACAACTTGATCGCTTGACAATGAGAAATAATGGTTTGGTGTGTTTAGCTTGACGTGGCTTATGAGGTCACTAGCTTGGGAAACATGGCTTGATATCCTAGTTAAGTGTGCTTCAGACCTATGTGGGGGCTTTGTAGAGTATCATGTTAGTTTGAAAGGATTTTGGAGAGCTTGGAATGATTTTGGAATCATATTTATAATGAATTATCTTGAATATTCTTAGGTGTGGTACATAGGCGAGTTAGACTTGCATTTATAGACTTTTATAGGTTTAGTTTTGCACTAAGCACGACCTATTGGATATGAACCCACCCATAAAAGATATCAAAATGAGAAGGTATCCATTCCATTGGTAGGAAAGATACCATCAAATTTGGATTGAACAGCTGGACAGTTCGGTCCCGCTTGGATGGTTCAATGTAGGTAGTTCATGCAATTTTATAAAGTTTTGGGAATGATGTTTGGGATGAATATATTGTTGTGGATTGATGTAATTAGTTCTATGAGTGATTGAGTAGTGTTAATGGAGAATAAATTAATGCATGAGAGGTAATGATAGGTCACCTAGGCTTGGAATATGCACACAAGTCATGATTTAGGTATAAAGCTAAATTTATTATTTTAAAATGATAAATTTCCAAATTTAGGTGTTTACATTAGCCCCCCTTAAAGTATGAAATGAAAAACACATGCATAAAGGAAAATATACCTACACGTGTAAGAAAACTTTGTCTCGTTGATTCCACTTACATGTCAGCATGTTCCATAATGAAACTTGCAATGTTGAGTGTAATCAATATCTATAACAAGAATTGAACTTTAACTTAACTTTAAAAATAAATTTATAACTTTTAAAATTGAAATTGTAAATAGTAAATAAGACAAAAGCACAAAAGGACTTCACCTATTTACTTTCTTAATGGAGAAGCATCCAAATTTGTTCTAGTTGGATACATGGATTGGAATTGATTTGTTAAAGGATTGTGGGTGATCACTCTCCAATTTTGTTGAAGGAGATGTCTAAGCCATAAGGTAATTGGGTGTTCCTTAACCTAGCACCAAAAAGGAAAGGTTTCACATGACTTTCTATTCATCCCAAGGACATTCTAAAACAAATAGGGTGTCATAGGGCTTTCTAGTCACCCAAAAATCCCCTTAGAAGAGCGAGAAGAAGGGCGTCATAGAGATTTTTTGTCACTCCTAAAAGATTCTTCCCATAAAACACACCACTACAAATGTATATAGGTCCAAGTGAAAAACAATATAGTTGAAAAGGAATGATTTGTCTAATGCCCCCACTATGTGATGTCCAATGAGTATCAAATGTGCCATGTTGAATATAGTAGTAGAAGAAGAAGGCCCATGTCCCTATACCCTATAATAAAACCATGCATAAGTCATGTAGTGAAAAAAAGGAATAAAGTACTCAAACCCTTGCACATATTGTATTGAGGTGTGGTAGACCTTGTTTTGGATTGTTCCAACTAAATTTGAACTTGTATTAGAAATCTATAACTATCTGCGAGTATATGCGAAATCCAAACTCTGCTGAAAATTTTCCCTCTGGATTCAACGGTTTTGTACCTATGTAATTTATTCCTTTTATTCCTTAATATCTAAACCACGTCCCATTTTATTCCTCAATTTTTGATTCTTTATTTTTGCCTAATATGCATAAATATCCATATAATAAACCCTGTTGAATGCCTTGTCTTTTGAGGTGAGTGAGACGTGTAAAGTGAATGGTCATCTTTAAAAAAAAGATGTGTATGCATGTTGGATGTATCAAATAGTCATTGTGTTATGACCATAACACACCCCTACTTTGTCTAGCAAATTGGGTATCCACTGAAACTTTGAAACGGTAGTCTTAAGGAAGATGGATGCTAAATCAAATGAAATATAAAATAATAAACTCAAAGAATCCTTGAAAGACTATTAAAATAAGTCACAAAACATATGGTAGACAACATTTCAAATTTGCATGCTTAGGATGAGCATAAGGTCTTATTTTATTTAAGTTTATGTATTGGTTTCTTATTTCGTCAATACTTTAAAAGGTATATTTCAGTGTCTTATGTTGTAGAGGCGATGGACTTAAGGAAACACAATAATTGTTAGATGTTTTGAATTCAAAATAGTTACATAATGTGTGAATGATAGTTTGATTTCAAAAATATTGTGGGTTGACAACCGTCAAATTTTGTTTGTTTCGATCAATCCTATGAAAAAAAAAAGATATTGTTTCAAAACATGTGGAAGTTATCGGGCACTTAGACGATATGCAAGTAAAGAAGGAAGGAATTTCAAAAGGCTCACATAAATAGGAAGCACCGATGATGAACACGTGTTTACCATCAATGAAGTAAAGGCGTCGCATATTTCCCAAGATATAGAAACAAGAAATCGTTCCTTACAATGTGTTAGGCATTGGAGTATTTTCAAGGCGCGTACTATGGATTTAAAAGCCTCAAAGTTCACAAAAAACAAAAGAAACTGATCTTAGCCACGTGTTGGTCATCGGTACAGAAGTATGCATAAAGATTAAGATGCTAGAAATAAATGGACCATGTTATAAGAGAACAATGATATCACCTTCTTATTAATTGTGAAGAGATAAATATGACGACTAGAGAAACAAATATGAACCGATTGGAAACAAGTGTTCTAAGTCTATGGAAGTCTTAAGGTTTCAGGGAAGACAAAATACTAGAAATACATGGTACTCTCAAAGCATGTAGTCTAAAATAAGGATACGTTTAAAATGATAAAGTAAATAAGATTAAAAGACCTAGTTAGAAGCTAAACAACTGATTAGTTATCTAAGACAAAACTAGTGACCCAAGAAGGTTAAAAACATTTTTAAAAAATTGGAGACAAAATTAAAAGCTTACTTTGGATAGGATCTAGTACAGGAGGTAGATGAAGGTATTATGAAATTTGACATTCATGTAGCCCAAAAATAAAGATAAATAAGGAGGTCATGTCGTGTTATTTCGGGGTTCCCCAAACTATTGTCAAAACACCAAATTAGTCATCTAAAGTTAGAACTAGCCTTAAGTAGAGAGGAATATATTCTCAATGACAGATTGGTCTATTTTGAGATGACATTAATGTAAAATGAGAGCACGTTCCCATACGAATGTCTTTTAAGTCTGTTTTAGCTTTCGTTAGCTAGTAATTTTAAATTTAGGATTAGATTGTTTATTCTAGGAGTTCCAAAACATGAAGTAGATATGAAGAGACTTTTTTCTCTATAACTTTAATCAACAACGTCAGGGATCCGCTAAATCAAAGAGTGCACCGATGAGAAATGTGAGACATGAATTACACAAAGGCAATATTAGGAATACACACACAAAACTGCAAGTTATGTAGAACAATGACATAATTGCAATACAACGAGAAACGACTCCATCTCAATACTCATCTCCATATATTAGCTCAATAATCAAATGTACATATATAGAAGGATAAAAGTGCAACTACCACCTAGATCGGTTGTGAATAACTCTCACTAACTGGTACTGACAATAGATCTGACTCGACACAACTAGTAATCTAACTCAACACAACTAGTAGGCTAACTCAACACAACTGGTACACATAAGCAAGCTAGCAACACACGTGTAGAGCTAACACAAGTGCAAGAATTATCATAATAAACAAATAAAAGGATAAATAATAACCTACACTGACAAATTTGAATAATTTCATTGCAAAAATGGATTTGGAGGCCACTGAACTAATGCAATGAGAGATTTTGGAGCTTCAAATTGGTTTTTTGTGATTTTCTTATCTTTAAATGTTGATTCATGTCTTGATTCCTAAACACAAATTAATATTTTCTTATTAAATAGAGTTTGCACTACAAGTTTTAACTACATCTTTTGTAGTATAATGAGATTGAGTTGCACTGATTTTAGTTTTGCCGGTTAGTCTTTCATATGCTTGGGTTTGTTGATGTGCTTCGCAATTTTGTAAGGTCTGAGTAACTGAGAAATGTTAGCTAGTGATCGTTATTTTGTATGTGTCTATAATCTAATTAACATGAACAATTGTTAGGCTGATTAAATTTTGATATATAATTTGCAAATGAACTAATCAGTTATTGGTTATTCACTTATCTGATGAAAATTTACAGTTCTTTTATGAAATTTCCTTTGATCGATAACCTAAAGCTTATAAAGAATTGAGGATGCTAATTCTTGTTTTCTTTGGTAAAGTGTGGTTTGGCTATTGCAAAAAAGTGTTAACAATGTTTTGTGAGAAAGAATAATATTCTTTTCTACCCTACTTTGTTCCCCTTTTTTAGTTTTTTGAAAATCACCATCACTTAGTTAAGTTTAGATCATTGTGAATATTCACAGGGTAAGCCGAAGCTTTCAAAATAAAACATTGGGAAAGTTTGTACATCTTCTCAAATATTAAACACATAAAATTTAATTACTCACACGATAATAATAATGCTTCATCAATGATTAACTAAAATGTGAATATATGATGTGGAATAATAATAGTTAATCTAATATAGAACAACATGTAAATATAGTAAGTAAATACAGTAAACAAGTATGGAAAATGACCCAAACAACTAATCTAATGAAAGTAGAAACCCTAATATGCAAGAAGAGTGAGAAAGTGACTCAGCTAATATAAGGAGCTCTTTAGGACTATGTCATAGAGCTGATTAAATAATAATCTAGAAAGCAGGAATAAATGTGCATAGGTCTTGGAAAGGACAAGATTTGGATCCTAGGAACCTGGAGAAGGACTGGGGTGCCAGTGGTCATCTTGGTACTATAGTATGTGTGCTTTGGTCTATGTGAAAGGTGGTCCAGATCTGATTTTTACATGTTCAGTAAGGTGGTCTGAAACCGTCAATGTATGTTATATTAGATTCTACTACACTGCTCTAGAATGTCATTGATAATCAAAAGAGGGATAGAAAATACCTGTAAGAAGCATCATAAGAAGTATCAACACCCTAAAAAAATAAGAATACAAATGAATGGGTTAGAATGACCTTCGGTTACATACAAGAATGTGCTTACTAATTGAGTTTTGCATTACATTTCGGACACTAACTATAGTTGTGGTGTGTGTGTGTGAATCATGTGCCCTAGGTGCTCTTGCGTCAGGCACACTTTGTGAAGTAACGAGGAATAAATAGATGTAAAAATGTAGTAGAATGGTGGATGGAATAGAATATAATCCTCCTCCTATGCTTGTGTGGATGCAGATTAACCAACCTTGTCCCTTGTGATGGAGCTAAATGAATGCAAATGATCTCCAAATGCATTTTATGAATGTAACCCTAGGTGGATGATAGTAGTGATTAGTGTTTGGTCCCTCATTATGGTCTCATAACTTTATATTTATATGGGTTCTCTTGATCTAATTTTGTAATTAACCCTGAAATGGATGACCACCAAAAAGATAAGACAAAAAGTGGCAGGAAAGTGTAAAAAGGATCAGGGCGCCCCAACTAGGACCAAGGTAGACAGGCACCCCAGTCAAGGCTAAAACAATGGAGAAAGATGTCAACAAAAATAGGCATGGGAATGTATGTGGTGCTAAAGGTCAGGAATGACGAAATAAATCAAATAAAAATGGCCAAAAGATGAGGGTTAATTAGTAATTTCTTCACTCAAAAACCATATGAATAGTAGTATGAGACTGGGAATAAATATAACCCAAAGTGCGTGATTTTGTGTCTACATTTACCCCCACTTTATGTTGGTGAGTAGAACATGCTCAGTAACAAAAAGTAAATAGAGATGCGTACCTGACGTCCATGTAGAGTGATGTAGAAAACACGCTAAAGGACTAGACAAAGCGTGGAGTGACAAAAAGATGATGGAGCATGGAAACTAAAGATGAAAAAGTGTAAAAAAAGTGATGAGAGTGAACCTAAGGTGGAAACACGTGTGTAATTGCCAATGTGTGTGATGTACCTGCATGGTTAGTTTGGTGTGTGTTGCCGTAAAATATTGTTGTTGGCGTTGTTGTTGTTTTTGTTGCCATCGTTATTGTAGTTTGTTATTCCCATTAAATGATTGCTTGTTTCTCATACGAACAGACATGCGAGGAGAAAATTATCAAGTAGTCAAATATGCATGTATGTATGTGTAAAAAGGCAATGTCAAAGACGCATGTATATATATGTAAAAGCATGTAAATGTAAAATACACAAATGAGAAATGTAAATGGAACATGTGCACCTAATCCATGTCGAGAAAGAGAGTGTAGAAGGATATCATGTATTGTTGGGGTTTTTTGGGTGATCCGATGCCATAGACCGAAGAAGTATAGGGAGGAATTCCAATGTATCCTCCAACCTTTAACTACTTCCCTCAACATGTGTGAAGAGATCTATGTACATCCTATTTTTTTGGGTGATTCGACACCACTAGACGAAGAAGTATAGGGAGGAAATTTTTTGTATCCTCCAAGGGTAGTGATTTAACTACTCCCCATGAATGCTAAGGACTAACCATGTCCTGTAAAAATTATGTATGGGGTTTGTAGACTGGTCTATGAACCACTCGTTGTATGTAACCCACAATGCCAAGGGCATAAAGTACAGTGAACTGAACCAGTGTAGATGTGTTGTGTAGAATGTAAAACCCCAAATGATGCCCCCCTCTTTGGGGGCAGATGCGGCATTGCTGATAAGAGAATGCGGCCCCAAAAGAGGACCAACCACATGAACTTTGAAACTCTTCCCTACAGGGGGAAGGGAATGCACTTGGTAGAAACCAAGGCAATGGGTACAAACAAAAGGCTAGCTAAAGATAAGGGTTAGTACAAAAAAGCATGCATGTATAAAGCAATGTGTCCTAGCTCACTGCAAACATTGTATAAGCTACCAAGAAAAGTAGTAGTGTAAACACATGCAAGGATTATTTTTCCTTAGTAAGCCCACACAAATAGGCTATGGAAACATGTGAGACATCACTCAGAATGATGGTTTCAAGACATGCAAAGACCATCATGGATGACATACAAAAAACAAGTGTTCATACTGAAAGGCCATAGGGAATGAAGTCCCATTGTGCATATCAAGAGAAAATTTCTTGTGGTATGTAAGAACAAATAATAGAGAATCTATTGGAAGCAAATAATTGTATGATTCAAATGGTTATGACATGAAGCACCCATTAGCATGTTATTCCCAAGATAACCACTATGTCAAAACTCATGTATAACCATGTAATATGAAGTGATAAGTACGAAAATGAAAAAATAACACCTGTGAGAGATGAATTTGGATGCCCCCAATTACCAATGTAGGAAGAGTAGAAGGCAGAGCATCCATACGTGTTGCATGCAAAATGTACATGTATCTGTGATCACAAATAAGAAAAAGTATGTGAATGAGCAAGTGTGGAATGGTATAGATAAATTCACATATAAGAAATCCTAACTAGCATGTGTAATAAAGATGACCATATACAAGCAAACTGTAATCAAGATTAAAAGCAACCAAGATATGTAGCATATTTGTGGATGGGTGGAATGGAATGTAAGATAGGTGATAGGAGATGCATGGCCCTCAGCAGTGAATGGAAATTATTTAATGAGTTGCATATACCTATTCTCCTCGATCAATGAGGCTCAAATGATGAAGCCATAAATGGGAGTACTTCATCAGGATCCATTCCCGAAGTGTTGTAATGTCTAGTAGCAGCTGTCGAGGAGTGTATGGATTGTAAGGGAATCTATGTGAACATCATAGGTAGTTGATATGCAGTGAACCTTATAGAATGCGTATATCATGAAGATTCATGAGTGGTAATTGAGTGGTCATTTATCATGGAGACATGTACCATGTATTAGAATGAAAAATGTCTCAATCACCATACTCATAGATCAAGTATGAAATGTGTACATATAGGGGATGTGTATGAGTAGCTCCCATGTAGAGATAATGATGCCAGGTGTGATGGAGTAATGTGTAAGTTACTTAGCCGACTAGGGGAATGTAAGTCCTATGACACACATGTACATGATGATGGAATCTATCATAACGATGTATGATGTGTAACCTAGATCCATGTATACCTAAGTGAGATGACTCATAAGTGATGTGTGAAATGTACCTTACACCAACACCCCCTGTCATGTGTAACTTAGATGTAGTGAGACAAGACAACTAAAAAACACACAAAGAATGAAAAATGGGTTCATCGTGTAGTACTAATCCTCAACATTCAAGGTACCCATGAACAAAAAGGATCACAAGACTATGGAGGTCAACCCAATGGGTAAATCATCCACAACAAGAAACATGTGATGAATATGCCTATGCTCTAATGAGATGAAAGATGCCATGATAATGGGTCCCAATCACTGAGGAGCTTTATAAGATACCTAATATACGAAAGGGAAATGTGTTGGAAAGAAGATGAAAATAGAAGTAGAGGGAAACGAGAGGAACACAGAAGATGGATCATAGTCGAATAAGACACTCTACAACTCTAGGAAGTGATCCCAAAAGATTTTCGATGATGTTGTACTCTACTTCTAGACTAAAGAAGAGCCACCCACATTGTGACTAAAGGAGTTTGACCATCAAAAAGGACATAAATGGAGTGTTAGTAAGTCCACCCACTTCATGGAACGAAATTGAAGGAAGTAACATCATATAACTCTAGGTATAACAATGGAGTGCTAAGGAATCGTTGGTAATACCACAATGTGTAGAAACTATTAGGACTGTAGATTGAGGAACACCCATAGAAAGGATTTCCAGGTGATATGAGGGATAGATGACAATAAGTTGGAGGAATTGATTTAGAGGATCCACAACCAAGGGTGGATGAGATGTGATGTATCATAAATGTTTGGAAGTGATAAGATGTCCTGTAAGGGGTAATCCTAATAGAAGGAGATGATGGAATCCACATTTAAAGACCTGGTTGATTATGTTGACTTGAGTGAACTGCTATAGGTGCATAGCTTAAATGGCTCTTGCTAACTGAAGGATGATATTTTGGAGCCCATACTGGATGTAGTAATGTAGATGGGGGCTGATAGAATGAAATGAGGAGATCCTTGACAGCTCATACATGTTTGATAATTTGTGGAATACGTGAAGTAAGAGGAGTTCATTATGTGCCATTCACACGATTCATAGTTACTAATATGGACGACCTGGTAATATTTTGACTATACAGAGGCTGAGAATTACACTACTCAATGTCTAATGGTGAAGGGAGGAGTGTTAAAATACTGTGACTGAGGTGAGCTTAATTAGGAGAAGGGTCATGTTACTTAATATTACTGCTCATCATTATGAGAGGCTCAGGAAGTATGGCATCCTCATGAGGTTCAGCTAGATGAAATAAAATGGACATAGTTTGCATATCAACATGTATATGGAGAACAACATGAATGTGAGTGAGAAGAATACTTACGATTTTGAGATTTCAGATGGTTAAGCCAAGGTGAAGCAACTTGGCACTCAATGGAAGTCAATATAGTGTAGGGAGAGTGTCATATAGAGTATAAGATTGAATCCAATATGTGAGGTTAATTACAATGGAGGATCACAAGGGTTCACATGATAAATCTCATTGAATAGAGGTCTCTATTTTGTGCAATGGCGTACTATCATCAATTTTACATGGTACTCTAACTATTTTTTACAAAATAGTTTGGTAATCCCCAATGATCTATTAAGTATCTCAGGTAATGAGTGTTCGAGTAAAATTTGGGAGCCATGATAGATGAAACATGAGGATCCTAAGCATGTATAGAATTTGAGCTCACTAATGTGATTAACTAAAATTAGGACTAAAATGTGGATATAATAATAGTTAATATAATCTAGAACAACATGTAAATATAGTAATGCAATGTAGTAAGTGACTATGGAAAATGACCCAAGTGACTAATCTAATGAAAGAAGAAACCCTAATGTGTAAGAGAAGTATGGAAGTGACTTAGCTAATTTAAAGAGTTTGATGGAATGTGTTATAGAAGTAACTGGAGAAACAAAAAACAAGAATGAATGTACAGAGGCCCCAAAAAGGATGGATCCAAGCAATCTGAGTGGATTGGAGTTCTTGGAAAGGGACTAGGGTGCATGTGGGTGATTTGGTCTGTAAAATAGGTGCCTTGCTCTATGAAAAAGGTCTGAAATTGAGTTTCAAAATTTGAAAGGTAATCTTAAACCCTTGATGTATGTCACATCAGATTCGTTGCACTGTGTCAGGTGTTGCTGATAATTGAAGATGAAAGAAAGACCTATAAGAGCACACAAGAAGTATCAAAACCCTAAAAAAAAGAATGTAAATGAATAGGTCAGATTGACCTCAGTTTCCATAATGGTGGGCTTACTAATTGAGTGTTGCACTACATTCCAAACCTGAATGTAGTTATGGTGTGTGTGTAAATCATGTGCCCTAGGTGCTCTTGTGCAAGTCGTACTTTGTGAAGTAACGAGTTAGAACTAGATGTAAAAATGTAATAAAATGGTGGATGGAATATAATAGAATACCCTCATATGCTTGTGTGATGTAGATTAACCAATCTCATCCCTTATGATGGAGCTAAGTGAATGCAAATGATCTTTGAATGTCTTTGATGAATGTAACCCTATGTGGATGATAATAGTGACTAGTGCTTGGTCCCTCATTATGGTCTCATAAATTTTTATTTATATAGTTCTATTGTTCTAATTTCATAATTAACTCCGAAATGGACGACCACCAAAAAAATAAGAAGTTGAAATAGATAGAAAGTGCCCAGGGCACCGACGGGCACCCCACTACTAGCCCAGGAAACCTAGTCAAGGCTAAAATGATGGAAAGTGTCAAAGACAGAATGGGCATATGTGTGGTGAAGGTAGGGAATTATGACATAGAGTAAATAAAAATGACCAAAGGACACGGGTTAATTAGTACTTTCTTCACTCAAAAACCATATGAATATTAGTATAAGACTGAGACTAAATATTACCTAAAGTGCGTGATTTTGTGTCTATATTTTTCCCCTACTTTATGTTGGTGAGTGGAAAGCTTAGTAACATAAAGTAGATTGAGATGTGTACTTAATAATCCATATAAAGTGATGTAGAAACATGTTGAAGTACTAGATAAAGCGTAGAATGAAAAAAAGATGATGGAGCGTGGAAAGTGAAGATGAAAAGGCACAAAAAAAGTGATGAGAGTGAACCTAGGGCAGAAACGCGTGTGTAGTTACTAATGTGTGTAATGTACTTGCATGCTTAGTATGGTGTGTTCTGTCACGAAATTTTGTTGATGACATTGTTGTTGTTGCTTCCCCCATTTGTTGTAGTTGTTTTTGATTGTTTGTTTCTCATACGGATAGACCTGCAAGGAGAAAATGATCAAGTAGTCAAATATGTATGTATGTATGTGTAAAAATGCAATGTAAAAGACACATGTAAATGTAGGTAAAAACATTGTTCCTATAAAACCACCATTGATACCGCATTCTTATAAAACCATGCATGATACAAACTATGGATTAAAAAGAAATCAAATAAGAAAATAAGCAACAAGTGCAAACGCAAACATGTGTAGAAGTAAACAAGTGTAGAGGCAATCAAACATACAAGTACACAAGCAATGTCACATATGTTAGTCACAAAGAAGGCCCAAGAATCCACAAGCAAGGGAAAAAATAGTGTCACACACTCAACAATCATGAGAAAAGGTAATAGAATTTATAAACAAGGTACATCAAAGTGTTGCAAAGACTATCAAACCAAAGGCCATAGGCAACCTACATGAAAGAAAGTATACAAGATAACAATTAAGTGAATATAATAGAAGACAATAGCCTTATGTTTACACCCTATTTAATATTAACTAATGATTGTTATGGAAAACACAACTAAAAAGGAATGCGAGGTTTGCTACTAGGGGTTATTCTAATTAATTATCTTCTAACATTAATCATACAGTATCATAATAATGTATCGATACTCGAAATTAGTGTTTATAATATGCTACAATATTGAAAACACAAGAAAAGAAATGTACTTAGCTACATAGAATGGTACAATAGGTATACGAGTGTACAAATTGAACAAATTGGGATTAATAAACGTGTTTATGCTTCATTTTGGAGGTTGTGATATGAAATTACACTAGTATATAATTGTATAAGTTTGACATGAATGTTTGTATAGTCCTGGATATGCTTTACGATCTTAGACCTGCTTGGAATGAGGTTCTGTAAATTTTTGTGCCCTTCGGTGGTCTAGAAATATTTTTTATTTTCAAACTTTGAGTTTCTCAAAATCCCGAAACCATCTTAAATCATCTAAATGGAACTCCAAACGTAACCATAGATGGAATACCTTGCAAGAAGGTTAGTGTTTGGGTTGAAGTGTAATTTGTACACTACCCATGTCATTGCTACTATGAAGAGGCCTAAAAATACATGTAGTTCTCCAACTAACATGTTATATATAGATGAATGTTGTTAGTTGACAACTTGAATCACTTTAAACATGCTTGAGATGGTTGTGCTCTTGCTATTAGATTGAGTAGGGCTCTTGAGTGCTTGGAAACAAGAAAAGATAAAATCCTTGACGTGGTTGAGTGCTTAATAACTATAATAGTGGTTGCCCTAGTGAATGTACAATAGTTTTGGGAAGATTTAGGGAGCCTTGGGTGCCTTTTGTGCTAGTGTTTGCAATGAGATCTCATGACAATGCCATGTTAGTGAATGAGGTAATATAAACTTGATTATATGGAGATCTAAAGGTAATTTATCATTTAAGGTTGACCCAAGAGGATAAAAATACCCAATAAAGATAATACATTTGAAAGCGGCATTAGAATATGTGTTGGTCTAAGCCTGTACAAGTCAATTAGGTGTGGATTCCACATCATGACCCTATTATACAGTTTTATATATGGGAATGGTGGATGAAATTTAGAAGTTGCATCATGAGAATCAGGGGTTAAGTATTGATTTAATGCATTTATAATCAAAAAGTTTCAACACATTAGTGTGTAAGAAAATGTACTAATCGAATATAGGATGTGGGTGTTTTTCTTAGCCAAGAAGCAAAATCACAATCAACAATGTCGAAATGATAAATTGCCAAAGTTGAGTATCTACATTTCCCCCCCTTTATGTATGAAATTAAAATTGCATGCTTAAAGGAAAATCACACCTAGGTGCATAGACACATTTTGTCTTTGCTCGAAGTTTTTGTTGTCCACATATGTTGGTGTTGGCATGCTCCCTGATGAAACCTACAACACTAAGTATAGTCAATATCCATAGTTAAAAATTGAACTATAACTCAAATGCAAATATAGAATCTAAATTTTGTATTAGGTGAAATAAAGAGATGTAAAACATACAAGGAATACATATGCTTGTCTTATAAAGCGAAGAACTCTCATTCCTTGCTTGCAACTAGAGAATTGAATTATTTTGTTGAGCTTGACAAAGGATTGGGAGTGATCAATCCCCAATTGTGCCAAAAGGATAAACTAGAATATTGGGTGTATTGGCACCCAAAATTGTTTACTTCAATTTTGGGAACCTTATAGTCAAAATTTGGAGTTCAAGGGTTTGAAATGATAGATTATATGCATCACCAAACTCTCTAAGTGATCTAAAATTGTCTAAAAGGCTTGTGCATATTGAATTTATGTCCTTAAACGTCACTTTAAAAAACTTTGCTAATTTTGAATTGATTTGAGCCTCAAGACAAACAGTTAACAATTATTTTTTTGAATTCATTTGTTAAGAAGGCCATCAAATTTAAAGTAGTAGGTTAGCCTGTGCGCATAATTGACTAACTCATTGATAGTAGACAAGTGTCATCCATCAGAAGCAAAAAATGATTAAGTGAGGCTTTGGAGAAGAGGACATCGATGAAGACCACATGGAGGAGATCGATGACATAAAGAAACAAAATCAAAGGCGAAGGGGATAAGGGACCAATGTGTGATACATGGCATCAATCGACGTAATTAGGCACTGCGGCTGAGGGTCTAGGAGATTGTGGTGGATGGTGGAGCTGATGGTGGACTTGTCACACATAGATGACCCCTATGTATAAAGGGTTAAAGCCCAAGCCTTAAACCTCACGTAGAATGGTTATACAGATTGAGGCCACGTATCTCAAATTTGTGAAGGCTAAGCGACAAGGTGATGATAAAAGAAGACTATGTGGTGTGTTATGGTTGGTTACGTGACACTATACACGAGATTAAATTTGATGTCCAAAAAACAAAGGAAAATGAGCTTCATGATGTTAAACTAGAAACTCCACTAAAACAACTAGGGGATTATTTTTTCACTCATAAAATTTGATCGGGAGCTCCAAATAATCTGTAACTAGTGTCATTGGAAAGGCCTTGGAGATATATTTATATTAGTACAAGTTTTGAGGAAAATTATGGAGACATTCTAGATATTTCCTTGAAAATGTTCTCAATGTCTTATACTTGTTGTTTTTATTCTAAAGGTGGTAGAATTTTCATAAGGTGTTTTTAGGTTCTCTAAATCTATCTAGTAAATGCTTGTGAGATACTTATCCCATTTGGATCACAAAAAACATATTGAGAAGTTAATCAAGCTATAAATAAAAAAATATATGCTATTATGGTGATCTGAAGGTGGACTTTTAATCTGATTAACAGATGACAACTTCCTGACCATATATGCTTCTAATTTTAAGGATACACATGTTTTTTTTCCCATGGGTCTCCATTTTTGTTTTCTCACAAATCTTTTTATGCTAAAATTAGCTTATTTCAAGGAAACACTTGTGTTTCTTTTGGGCTAATTTGGAAAACATGATCAAAGTATGCTCTTATCTTCCCTTTCTTTGGTGGATGATTTATTTTCACCTAGTGTTGACAAGTGACTTCTTTCTAGCCTTTGATTACTTGTGAGAGAATATTCTAAGTACATTTGTTATGCACCTTTGAAAATGGAAATACTAATAGAGAAGAAACTCTCCATATGGATGTTTTGGATATTGAGAAAAGTCGTTTGTCCTGATTGTAACATTATGTTTTGTAGTTTCATGAACAATTGAATTGTGGCAGTCTTTCTCAGTTTAAAGAGAAAACATTGTAAGAAAACAAGTAAGTGTTGTGGTTTTAATTAGAAGGCTTTGCTTGTGTAGATTATTTTCAGCTAATGAAGCATTTGTGTGTGTTGTGTAGACATGTATAAGTGTCGAGTTATAATTTTTTTTATAGGTATTCATTTCTTAGTATCTTCTATAATTATCCCAATATCAGTGTGTTGTCATCTTGCAATATTTTCTTATGATGAGTAATGAGTGGTATGTGTAGGATCATCCCATTACTTGTCTGAATTTATGGTGGAATGTGTAGCAATTATGTAGATTGTTGTCTTATTTTGATTATCATTAGCTCACTTGATCTAAAGACTGGTGAGTCCTTTTATAATGGATTTTTTCCCTGTTCATATTTCATCAGATCGCTTTTGTTAATATTTCCATTCACCTCCACACTTTACTAAAATCTCACTTTGTATCTACAAAATCCTAAGATATAGCCATTACAACTTTTGATTTATGTTTATGAGGTTTCCCTTAAACATTCTGTTGGCCTTGAGTGCAACCTTTGGCCATTCTTATGTAGATTTATGAATATCTTGCAAATGACAACAAATTGGGTAGGAATTGATAGTGGTTGGGTTACTTGGTTGGGTCTACTACATTATATTTACTTGATCTTTGTATTTGACATCATTTAGGTTGCTTTAGGGCCTCTCTCCTAAGTCTCACAAAACCTTAAGAGTATGAGGCTAACCACCCTCCCATTTTTTGGCCTTAATTCTGCCAATTTAGGTGAAGAAACAACTCAATACAAGGACCTAACCTGTTGTCTTCATCTATTTCTACCTTGGTATATATTTGGGAGCCAACAAGGTGCATGTAACCCAACACCAAATATAAGGTAGAGAAAGAAGAAGAAATATGTATCAATGCACCCCATAAAATAAGAATACCATGTATCAATTTTTTTATCAACCCTAATATATTATCTTTTAAAATAAGGACAGGAAAGATTGCCTACAAAGAGATTATCCACTTTGATACTTTCCATAACCCCACAAACCACACCATTATAGATGGATCTAGTCCCAAATTTTTATATATAGAGACAAGGTATAAAAGAGAATGGTTATCTCATGTAATTCTTGTGTGTCATATTGTTGATGTAGGATGTTAACCTAACGAGGGAGAAGGATACTCATGCCCCTAAAACCCTATATTTTGCATCCAAAGTTAAGTGTTGAAGTGTGAGGCTTGAAATATTTTATGCCCATGTAAACTACTATGAAATGTGTCACCTAAGTATAAGATTATGCCAAAAAATTGTATCCATAAGTGGAAATATGAAACTGTATAAAAATATGATGTAACTTTCCCTGAGGTAGAAACGTATGGTAAGGTCAAGAAAGTCCATATGCTCATGATCTTTCTATATCGTTTTACATCTATGTAATCTCTACCAATTTTTTGTATCTGAAGATTTTTTTGAGGACTTGTTCCTTGTAAATATTTGTACTTGAACCTAGAAGTCCTTTTATGGATGTAGAAAATATCTCAGTGAGTGCTCCCTCTTTTGATATGCTTTTGATAAAGAGTTTTGAGGGGAAAAATCAAAAGAATATATGTATAGCCATATATTATATGTCTAGTAAATTGTAGGAGAGTGTGGAGTGTTGAAGTGGTGGTCACCTTTGAGAACATGTACCTATAAAAGAAATTGTGCATGGTGGACACCATGGTGCGTAAAGAGACAAAAAACCATAGCAATAATACTGGTGATAGAAACAAGAGAAACAATAAAAATATTAATGTAGATGTAATAGAACGAGTATAGAGACATAATAGTATTCAAGTGAGAAAACATGAGAAATAACATGTAAAGAAGAGACATTAAGGTATAACTACAAAAACATGGGACACCCACGACGTCACAAGACAATCAAGGCACTTAGGCCATATACAAGAGAAGTAATGACACGTACGAAAGGCATAAAACCATAAACATGGGACACCCACGACGTGACAAGATAGGAAAGGCACATGTGCCACATACCATGAAGCAAACAACAAGTAACAAACATGCATAACATGCAATGGTGTCAAACAAAGAGAAAAACATCATGGTAAGTAGTAAGAAAGTGCATGAAACAATATATGTCAATGTTCCACAAGACACATGTATTAGCCCTATTAGTTAAAAATATAACATGTGCACAATATATGCAATCAAGCGTAATGAAGAGTAAGAAAATAAAATATAATGAAATAATAACATCTATATAGTGCGGAGGGATTCCCCCAAAAGAAGAATTTAAGGAACCAAGATAGCTCTTATTATCATGTAATGATATGTGTGTCCTTCATTAATCTCAATATACCTCATGAATCATGTGTTTAGATAGATGAAAAGATATGTTATCAATCAAACCATAATGGTATACAACATATATATTTTGGGAATGATGTCAATTTGGGCATTGAAATTTTGATAAATTTAGATACTAAAGGATTCACTGCTTCAAGATAAGAATGGACAAACTGTGAAACAAGAAATCCCATTAATTGTAGTGTCTGTCTCTCCACTGCATATGGTTCAAGAAAGATCATATGTAGTTGCATATGTTATGCAGTAGATGTGCTCACAAACTGCTAGAAGACACTGCAACAACCGATCAAGAGATGAACTATTTTTATAAATACTTTAAAAATAGAATTTTAGGATGTTTTAGGACTTATTTATTTTAGTCAAGTGTTTGTTTAGTCAAGTAGGACCAAATAAGTGACTTTCAATGATTTCCTAAAAATAGCTTAAAAGGCCAAAAATACACCGTCAACTATTAGTTTCAAAAGTCCAAATTCCTATGAACTCATCACCAAAGAGGTGGGAGAAAATTTCTAAGTTAATATAACTACAAATATGTTAACTTTATGACCATCCATACATGTTAGGGACCTTAGGGTGAATTCTCTAGGAGATAGCTATAATTAGGCTTTACATGCATGCCTAACTTGCATAATTCTATTCTGGGAAAAGCTTCTTCCATGTTGACTTTGTCCAAGGATTGCATGAGTCTATTTTAAAGTTAAATAGAAGTCTAAAATTATTTTAGGGGAGTTTTACTATTATTAGTAGTTCTAACTTGAGTTTAGCTTGTTTAAGTCAAGTTGTAATTGGCAAATTTAGTCTTTGTGTGTTAATAAAAGCATGTCAAAAAATAAGGTGTCATAGTGTTGCATTATTGCAAATTGTCCAAGTCTTTTTTTCTATTTTTTATTGTAGGTATTTAGATTTAATAACTAGAATTATTACAAAGCTTGTTTTTTAAGTTTAGTGGTGCACACAGTGTACCATTTTATCATCAAGTACATAAGCAATTACACTAGCTTAATCACTAGTTTTCTTGGGTCTTCTTTGGATGATATAGAGCTTCTTTTTGGGTTATTTCAGAGGTTGATAAAAACTTCCAAGTTGTTTGCTTTATTCTCCTTATACATCTATTACAACCTTTCATTTGATATCAGAGCAAGGTTTTATAAGTAATGGCTTCTGTTAATTTTGCTTCTATGAATATATGTATTTTCAAAAGAGACAACTTTACATATTGGAGGGAGCAATTGAAGAGCCTTCTTGTTTGGAAGGGAGTTTGGGATAATATTGTCAATAAGTATCAACCATTTACTAATTTGAATGTTCTCTCTCAAGATCAAAAGAGAGTGAAAAGGGATGAAGAGAAGGCAAATGCTCAAACATTCTTTTATTTTTAGAGTATTATAGATCCTAACATCTACCTTTAGACACATAATCTATGCACTTGGGTACATTTATAGGTCCTAAAGCATACTAATGTATACATGATTCCTAAGTAAGAAAAATAGTGGTTGACAACTCCTTTTGGCATTTTGGTTGATTTATCTCTTACTCTACTGGCCTTACACGTCTTACAACTCTTCTGACACTTGACTGATTTATCTTTTGATGGCCTCAGACGCTAGCACCCAGTTAGGACAGAAGTTCCCAGTGGGTGCCCCTATCCCTCTCTTCCTTATTCTTACTCTTTTGGGTCCTTTTTGTTTCTTTGTCATCTTTTAACACTTTGGGTCATCCTTTCAGTTGTTGATTACGAAATTCAAACAAGGGAATCATATATATACTTAGTTACTTCTTCTAAATCAAGGGCCAAGCACTATAAGCATTATCTATCATCACCTAAGCTTACATAAAGGCACAAGAGCATTACAAATCATACATCTAGCACATCCATACAAGGGACAAAAGTTGTATTGATCTACATACACAACATAGGAGTAGGGTTCATTTTATTCCATCACACACATTTTGCATGCTTGATACAATATATATCTAGCCCGCTATCATCACACAACTTGCACAAGGCAGCCTAGGGCACAGACACACACACACAAAACTACATGGAGTCTAAGATGTAGTGCAGCATTCGGTCATAACTTCACTCTTCAGGCTACCATAAATGACAGTTCGACTCCACATTCTATATATTTTTATTAGATTTAATGTGGTTTGTGTAAATTTGCAGGTAGACATTTGTTTTGTAGGTTACAAGTACGATCAAAACCCTAACAGTGAAGTCAGAATGAAAAAATGAATATTGGAGCGAAGATCTTCTGACCCAGAAAAAGTCAAAATCTGAACATCTAAGCAGACATAGGCACCCAGCTCAGTCGCTAGCGCCTAGGACGCTCCTGTCCTCCTACAGGTGTGTCTGTCCTATATATTTTTTAGCGTTCTGAAACCTCATCAAGCCTTTATGACATTTTTCCTAGCCTATTCCAACATATACACAATGCATGTCACTCCCATGTTGCACAAAATCAACTAAGTCATCTCTCTCTCATTTGCTTAGGGTTTCACATTTATTGAATACTTATTACTTGGACATTATTGTAGTTTATCACCTGAATATCATTTATTACAATAGTTACTCTAAAATTAGATTTAATTAAAATTTGATTAAATCATTTGGTGAGCCTACTTCTCCTCAAACATTCTTCCGATCTTCTCCCATGGCTGAGATTTATGACACCTTTACTGACATCGATCTTCATGATTTCAACGCCCATTTTGCTAAACACCCTTAAGAGAGGGCAAGCGGTTAACTGAGCTCAACTATCTGGTCTCCAATGATACTTTTGTTCCTATTGTGACACTTACACCTCCTCTCACCACCACTTTTCCACCTACATCTATTGTCCTAGTTGTTATTCCTACCCATACAACCCACTTTACCTTCCCCATTACTTCTCACACATGACATGGCTCCTCTTCTGACACTCATGATCTAGCTTCTTTATACCATGATTTACAATCCCAAATTTGCCAATTACAACAAACCTCCTCATCCTCCTATCCATCTCTAGATTCCTCTCTCCTTCTTCATATCCCTTTTGCGCCCACCATCTCCTCTTATCCGTTGCCTCCTAATTTTGTTACACCTAATACTATTATCTTCAATGGCCATGGTGACCCTCAGGAACTCCTTCGCTCCTTTCATGTTGTATGTCTTGACTATGTTGATGACCTTACTCTTTTAAAAAAATTGTTTCCTTAAAGCTTACATGATTATGATATGCGATGGTTCTATGATCTACCTATCCATTCGGTAACATCTTTTATATCTTGAACTGACATATTCCTTGCTCAATTTTCTATGAACATCGACACTAAAATATCTTGTGCATAACTAGCTAAAATCAAACAAGGATCTAATGAACATCTTGCGGACTATGTTTTGTGATATAACAACAACCTTGTTAAAATGACCAATGTTCTAGTTGATTCATAATTGTAAGACCTATTCCTTCAAAGTCTTTTGTCTCCACTCCAAGAGAGTGTCATTTTTGAGACTTCACCTTCTTTTGATCAATTGTGTCACACACTCAAATTACATGAAAGAAAAATGTTATATATGGGCAAATTGAAGTATTATGATACTTCATCTGCTTCCTCTTCCAACAAGTTTCAAGCCAAATCTCCATTCAAACCATCCACTAAGCCTACCGACTCTAAAGCTACTGTCAACGTTGTTTCTACACCAGCAATGCTTCAATTACAATCCACGAGGCACACTTTTACTAAGCTACCTTATGCACCTAGATTCTTATTACCACAACTCATTGACAACAATCTAATTACTCTCCCTCTGCCACTCAATCTAGACCTTTCTCAACCACATGGCCGTACTTACGATGATAAGGCACACTATGATTATCACTAATGCAATAGACATTCTACTAATCGTTGTTTTAAACTTAAACATTTCATTCAAGATCTTATTGACAAAAATGCAACTGAGCTTCCAGAGTCGTCTACTTTTAAATCAATCAAAAATAATCAAAAGCTTAAAATATTCAATGACCCATTACCAAAACATGAAAATCCAACTATTGATTCCACTACAAATCATGCATACCATGATGTGCATCCTCCTTCATTGGAGCCTCTTGACTTTCTCATTGCATCTACTGATATGCCACCACCAATTATTAAATTTTTGGATTGTGATTACCATGCTACATTCTCCTCTAATGAACTGCATAGTGATGCTTCTATTGGTCCTCATATAGTCAACAATATTATGGTACATCCTTCAACCCTTTTTAATGCATGATCAATGGCACTCTTACTAGGTATCAACTTTCCAATCTCTCAAATCATGTTTCCATTTCCCAATTCTTATGGATGTGTCATCCTTCCTATTACTACTGGGTCCTCTATCATACAAACATTGTTCCTTTTTACATCTGAAATCAAGTGTTGCGACATGGTCTTTGATCTCCCTTGGCTTTGGGTTTCCTAAGTTATCCCTTCAATGCTTCACTTATGTCTTAAGTTCATTCATAACAAGCACATTGTCAACATTTAGGGTATTTCACCATGCACGCCATTGCCCCACCCTACTCTTACCTTTGTTTCACCTCCAGTCATGGCATATAGGCCTCCTACACTTCTCAAATCTAAATCTATTTATGCACCTATCTCTCTCTTTCGTATATGGCCTACATCACGACCTCGTCGTTCTCTCTGGTCCATTAGTCCACCCTGTAGCCCTAAGTCCCCTACACGAGTAACCCATTCCTATAGGTGTTATCCACCTCATTTACCACATCGATCTCCTTCACATATGCATATTTACTCTCCCATACCACTGGTCCTAGACCATGGTCACATGCCTTCTCCTCCTTGGATACTAGATAAGGGGCCCTTGTTTTTCACTATAGTTAGATAAATTTCTGTCACTCGCACACTTGGGGGTCATTGCACTTTCTCCCCTCCTCCATCACTATTTGTTGTCTCTATCCATGTAATCATAACTTATCTACTACACTTCACGCTCCTTGCTTCACGGTAAATATTTCCTAACAATATCTTTACCACCTGATGATGCACTCGTGTTCTCAAGGTTCATACATGACTATTGAGGGCATTAAATGAACCTTACCTGCACACTTGGGAGGTATTATACTTTCTCCCCCCTCCATTACTGTTGGTGATCTAAAAATAGACCAAATTTTTTATCTACTCGATCTTCGGACCCTTGTAGGATTATCAAATTACCGTTTTATTTTTACCCCATTAAAATAAACTTAAAATAATACAATAAGTATGAAACTTTGCAAAAGGGTTGATTGCGGAGTTCGTAAATTGCCTACGTCTCCGGGTTCTTTCGAACCATTCCACTAGTCAAAACTTGTACGTTACAATAGTACTTTCATAAGAAAACCTAATGGAAACTATTAAGAACTTGCTTAAAAGAATAACTAGACCTTCATATGACAAGGGTGAAATATAACACCCGAATTCCTCTTTCCTGGCATATTTGGCAAGCTCTATGGCACCAACTCCACTATTCGAAATCCTCCAGATCTTGATCAACCTTTCAGATGCTTCGTAAAGCCCTATGGAACTCCGGTCAAAGCTCCAGGCTTCACAATAAATTAGTGTGGCACTATGGGCCGACTAGGTAGTATTAAAACTCCTAGCCACAATAATGCCTATTTAAATAAATGGGTATTCACAACTTTATAATAAGCCTAAAAAATAGGTATTATCAATAAAACACTCCTCTATTTGCTTGGGCAATATTCGTCAAGTTATTGCTTTGAGCGTTCGAAGTTGTGTGTTTACAATGAAGAGGGGTCAACTTTTATAGTGTAAATAAGACCCTAAAATTTTTTTTAAGACCTTATCGGCCAACTCACTGGCGGAGTTGGTTGGGTTGACCATTATCCCCTCGAGCTCATTAAAACCTCCTTTGCCAATTATCTCAGCCGCTTTGTTTTTGGTTGGGCCACTTTTTATTTGGTGGGAAATATCACATTGACTAGCATGAGGGGGGTAGATGGTTTTAATAGGGCTCACCGCCCTATCCTCCTCGTGGCCTCGGTCACACCTTATCCCCTTGTGCTCGGGCTATGTGTTGTTCTCCCATCAAGTTATGTGGGTTTCGTTGGTTTGTGTGATCCATTGACGTATTATGTCAGCCACTCTATGTGGCAAGCTCTACATGAGTTTGTGGAGTGCGGGGTCGGTTGGGTCTGCCGCTGTGTTTTCGGCCGAGTTGTGGGTTACGCATTTGTATCCTCCCCATGTTGGCCAAGTCGTGGTATATCAGATCAAGCCGTTGAATCTTACCGAGTTAGATGGGATAATATACTTCCTGAACATTGTGGAGATATATGACTGTGATTAACTCGATCAATTACAATAGCTTGTTGAGTTATCATCGATGCAACTTAGCCACATAGTGCACTTGTTAATTCTTGATAAACAATTTGATCTAAATTGAACTCATCATAATGTGATCAACTCGGTGAGGAGTTGATCAGCTCACTGAGAAAGAAATAATAGCGCATCGAGCTAACTCGATGTTGACACGATGGTTTGAGGGCCCACCATGTCAGTAGCACCACTAGCTCTCACGATGGTTGGGCTCCCTTTCGTCACAAAAGTTAATCCTCTTGTCGCAACCACCAAATTTTATTCCTTTCAAAGACCGGCAATCAAAAACCAAAAAATGACTCCCTTTTGCCTTTTTACCACGTTTCACAGTGTCATTGGTCCAATATTGACCTGTTGACCAAAGTTGACTTTCCCCTTGACTAACTTTTGATCGGACATAACTAGAGCTCCCAATGTCCATTTGTCACGTTCTTAGAGTCGATGGAAAGCTCTCGAAAATATATTCTGCATTTCCACAATTTAGGGATGTTTAGGGAACTATTGATATCAAAAAAATTATCCCCTAATCAATTGGTCGTCTTTATCATCTACTCTTAGCTTATTTACTACACTTCACACTTCGTGTTTCACAATAAATATTTACAAACATCTACACTCAATCATATGCAATACCTTTTCCACCCAATAATTCACTCTTGTTCTATGGTTCATACTTGACTATTAAGGGAGCATTCATAAAATGAACCTCATCGCACAAACATCCACTAGGGTGCAACGCAGCCCCTCTCATTAGCACATCCTTTGTATCGCAACACGCCTTCACTTTTACACAACATCTACACATCTTGGTAGTGTTTCCTCTTGTTAGCTTACATTATTTACATGTTTCACTTTGTATCCTGTGACAGTTGGATACTTAGTATGTCATTATATTTTCATATACACACATGCATGTTCATGTGGTATCTTGAGGTGAATGTAAGACTTTTACAGATTCTTAAATGATGCATGATGCTCGACATCGCTCTTTACCAGTCTTGTCGAGGATCATGGGGTATATTCCTTTGTTACTCATATACTCCAAACATCACAAGTCCTACTGTTAAAATATTTACTACTTCTTAGCACTATCACTTACTTTTTGTTGATCTATACATTTTTTAACATACTGTTTATCTTTTTAACATGCTAATGAGTGCTTCATGTGTAGCATTTACCTTGAAGGATTCTATACAACCATGGTTATTTGTTACTTCTTGATTGATATTGTTTTTAGGCTATGCCCTATGTTATTCTTGATCATTGTTTGTTTATGGCCGCTTCAGCCATGATTGTCTTGTGACATTGTGAGCAATGTCCCGTGTATACAACCCACTTTTTTCGGTCACTCTTGTATTCACATTTGTTTTTCATATTATATTTTATTGCATGTTATTTAACACTAACAGTTATTTCTAGCCTATCTTGTTTGCATGTGCCTTTGTTTCTACCATGCACATCCCCTACCCCTGCAGGTATCCAATCTATGAGATCAATTTCAGGTCCTCTCATTTGGGTTACATCCTCCTGCAGTTGTCACATACACCCCAAATATGGGGGGAAACTATTGGGTGAACAAATCACACTTTCAACAACACAGAGCTCCAGAATATAAAATTAACACAAGCACATAGTTACAGATAAGTCTAGAATACATCTTGGACCAAAAACATAGATCAGACACTAGCACCCAGAATCAAATAGGAATGGTGGGAATTTGTGTCCCACCTAGGCACTTGTGTCCTGGGGGTAAAATGAGACACTTTCTCATTTTAACATAGTTTCCAGTACGCTACAATACAAATCTACAGTATCAAGCACTTGCCTTTAGTTACATAATTCATTCAATTGATTACAAATCAAGACGTGTCAATATGCAGTGGCACTTATCATTCAAGAAGTGTTATGGATGGATAGAAAAAAAAACTCCCTCCCTGACACTCTTCTCTTGGTGTGAGATCTCCCAAAAAACTTGTCCTTGGCGTGAGATCACACAAAAAACTCGTCCTTGGTGTGTGATCACCCAAAAACTCACTCTTAGTGTGAGATTTCCCAAAAACCTCATCTTTGGTGGCAAGGCACTCAAATCCATGGCTCGACGCTTCCTTGGTTGGTAATTGATCACTCCTAACCACATCCAACAACATCTCCAAGATAAACAAGACAACTTTCTATCCTCTACTCTCTCATACATTAGGTGCACTCTTTCCTTAGCTACTACTTTTACGCACTACTTTTACATATGTTACTCTGATTTTTCACATACAGGACTTTAACTACTCTCTTGCTCTTCTTTTGCATGACTACCCTTACTAGCAATAAGAAGCAACTCACATCTGCAAGCACAAGCTCTAGCAGCACGCTACTACGCATACACTTCACCCCTAGGGTCTCCTTCCCTTTCCTAGTTACCACGCTTCACATTATGATCACTTCACGCTTCATGTGGCTACTGGTCCACTCGGCATGCTATCGGCTACACTTGTCTTTGGTTTATAAGGTATAAATCTTCTATCTACTCTATGTTATCAAGTATTCAATCAACAACATAAAGTGGGGACAAATATAAACACAAAATATATGCACTTGGGTACATGTGTAGGTCCTAAAGCATACTAATGTATACATGATTCCTATGTAAGAAAACTAGTGGTTGACAAATCATTTTGACATTTTGGTTTCTTTATCTCTTACACTTTACTGGACTTGCAAATTTTATAACTATGTCGACACTTGATTGATTTATATTTTGATGGCCTCAAACACTAGCACCTAGTTAGGACAGAAGTGCCTAGGCGCTCTTGTCCCTTCTGAGTGCCCCTATCCCTCTCTTCCTTATTCTTAATCTTTTGGGTCCTTTTCGTTTCTTGGTTACCTTTTAACACTGTGGGTCGACCTTTCAGTTTTCAATTACAAAATTCAAATAAGGGAATCATATATATACTTAGTTACTTATTTTAAATCAAGGGCCAAACACTATAAGAAATATTTATCATCACCTAATCTTGCACAAAAGCACAAGAGCAATACAAAGCATACATCTAGCACATTCATGCAAGGGGGAAGGGCTACATCGATCTACATACACATCATAGGAGGGGAATTCATTTTATTCCATCATACACATTTTGTTGCTTGGTACAATATATATCTATCCTGCTATCATCATGTAATTTATACAAGAGAAACCTAGGGCACGCATACACGCACATAAAAAACTACATGGAGGTTGAGATGTAGTGCAACGCTCAATTGTAAGTTCACTCTTTGGGTGATCACCAGGGTCAGTCTAGCTCTATATTCTGCATCCTTTTTTTTAGATTTGATGTGGTTTGTGGACATGTGCAAGTAGAATTTTTTTTTGTTGATTATACATGCGATCTAAACCCTAACAGTGAATTCAGAGCAACACAATGAATATTGGAGTGAAGACCTTCTGACCTAGAAAAAGTCAGAATTTGAACATCTAAGCAGACACAAACGCCCATATCCCTCACCAGCACCTGGGGCACTCTTGTCCTCCTGCGGACGCTTATGTCCTATATATTTTTAGGGTTCCAAACCCTCATCGAGCCTTTGTGACATTGTTCCCATCATGTTCCAATAGATACACAACCCAAATCACTCCCAAGTTACACGAAATTAGTTAAGTCATCTCTCTCTCATTTGCTTAGGATTTCACATTTTTTCAATACTTATTGCTTAGAAATCACTATAGTTTATCAATTGAATATCATTTATTACATTAGTTACTCTGAAATTAGATTTAATTAAAATTAGATTAAATCACTACCCAAGAATGGTTAGTTGCAAAAAATCTCATGAAGCATGGGATATCATGGAGAATTTATATCAAGGCTCTATTAAGGCAAGAGAAGTAAAACTTCAAACCCTCAAAATGAATTTTGAAAAAATAAGAATGTTAGAAATTGAAGTTGTAGGATATTTTTGCATAAAGGTAAATGATATGGTTCATAGAATGAGAGTTTATGGAGAATCCATTGAAGATAAAATGATTTTTAGAAAGATTTTGAGGTTTTTGACACCAATATCACTGCATATTGTGATCAATCTTGAAGATTTTAAGGAGATGAACACTACAAGGGTTTATGAATTAGTAGGTTCTCTTTCATCCCATGAGGATAAGAAGAATATATATGGAGGAAATCCAAACCATGTACTTGAAACCAAGGGGAAAATACACTAAACAACAATCACCAAATTCAAATAACTCTTATTCAAATGGGAATAAATAAATAAATTTCATAGGGAAGAGTAAGAAAACCTTTATTTATCATTGTTGTAAAAAACCTGGACACTTTGTAAAAGATTGCAGGAAATTAGTAGCATAAAATCAAGCTAATCAAAAGAGTGAGAAGAAATCACTCCAAGTTGAACAAAGCGAGATGAGAGGTGACAAAAATTATTGTCTCACATTCAATGTGGGAAAATATGATGTCAATAATATGTGGTTTCTTCATTTAGGTGGCTCGAATCACATGACAAGTCAGAAAGAGGGTTTTAGCATGCTATATGACACCTTCAAAAGTCAAGTGCATTTAAGGGATGGAAAATCCATTCAAATTGAAGGAAAGAGTATCATTTAAATCACCCTGAGTAAAAGTAAGGAGGAAATTAATGATGTGTATTTTTCTCCAAGTTTGAATCATAATTTGATCAGTGTTAAATAACTAGTTGAAAAGTATTTTAAATTGCTTTTTAAATACAAAGTTTGCTGAAATTTTTATAAGAAACATGGAAATAGATTGATTGGAAAATCCTACATGGAAAAGAATAAGATGTTTCCACTAAGGATAAATTTGATCGATGGAGGTATTTCTCTATATACCATTGACGATGTTAACATGTTGTGGCATTCACGATATGGTCATATTAGTTTTAAAAGTTTGCATATGCTTGACACAAATGGTATGGTAAAAGGTATTCTCAAACTAAATTCAAATAAGTATGTTACATACAAGTCATGCATTATTCTGAAACATCATAGGGATTCTTTCGCCATCAAAAAATGGAGAGAAAGAAAGTCTTCGGAGTTAATCCATTCAAAATTTTGTGGACCAATGTTTTGCAGAAGTATTGGTAAAAATTTGTATTTAATTTTCTTAATTGATGATGTTACAAGGTACATGTGAGTTTTTGTTAAAATACATGAGTGAAGATTTTTTGTTTTTTAGAAATTTCAAAGATTTTTGCTAAAAATAATTTCAACATTCCATTAAAATCTGAAGAACAAATAAAGGTGGAAATTTTTGTTCTAATGAATTTTCTGAGTTTTTTTCTTTACAAAACATCAAGAGGCAATTAACAACTCATTACACCCAATAACAAAATGATGTGGCTGAAAGAAATAATATGTCCATCGTGGAATTAACAACCTGACTATGTTGGAAAATAAGCACAAGGAACTATATTTTTGGGATGAATACCTAAAGACTGCAATTTACATCATAAACATGAGTCCTACAATGTCATTCAAAGACAAAACACCTTACGAGGCTTGGTATGGTTCAAAACCAGATGTATCTCATTTAAAGGTATTTGGTTATTTATTTTTTGTTCATGTTCCTGATAAAAAGAGAAAAAAATTAGATCCTAAGAGAGTCCTCATATTTTTTATTTGTTATAGTGATGAAAACAAAGTACACAAGTTGTATAATCATACCCGTTAAACATTATTTATTTCAATGGATTGTATATTTTAGTAGAATGAGATGTATATTGATATTGATATTATAGATAAGAGGATCATAAGTGAAGGGGGAAGTTCCTTGAATAAGATTTTGACGAATTACAAAATCCTACACAGGTGTTGAATGTTATAGGAAACAATACTAGCTCTTTACAAAATATTAGTCATCCATATGCAATAACTCTAAGGAAGCATAAGCAGTTGCATCCACATCCAAAAAATGAAATATTATATCATAATTACAAGAGAATAATTATAAGGCTACAAGATAAACAAGGTAATTTAATTGACGACACATCAGATGAAAATATTATGTTTACATCATCTTCTATGGCTAGTGAAGCTAGAAGTTTTGAAGAAGCTAGTCAAAGGAAAAAGTGGGTTACTACTATGAAACTTGAGATGGATTCCATTAAGAGGGGTGATACTTGGACACTTATTCACTCTCCTAATAATAATTATGTCAATGATATCAAGTGGGTCTACAAGACCAAAGTAAACAGTGATGGTATGATTGATAAGTTAAAAGCTAGACTTGTTGTAAAAGGCTTAGTACAAACTTTTGGTGTTAATTATGAAGAGAATAATGCTCCCAATGTAGAGAAATATACTATAAGACTAATGATTTTATTTTTTTCTCATAAATGTTAGAAAATAAATCAAATGGATGTAAATATTTTATTCCTAAATGGAGTGATTGAAGAATAAGTGTATGTGGAACAGCTACAAGGTTTTGAGGTAAAGGGTAAAGACTTATGGGTATACATGTCAAAGAAGGATCTTTGTGCACTCATGCAAGCTCCAAGATTTTGCTACTCAATAATTGATAATTGGTTTTTGACAAAAGGCTTTGTAAGGAGTATAAATGAGTCAAATATTTACATAAAAACATGTAATTCTAATATATTGTATGTTTTCCTATATGCACATGACTTGACCTTCACAGATAGCTCTATAGATATGTTGTATAACTTCCAAGAAGATATGAAATTAAAATTTGAGATGAGTGATTTTGGAATTATGAATTACTTTATAGGTATGATGGTACATAAAAAAAGGAAGTATTTATGTGTTAAGCAAAGTATGTCCAAGATATGTTGTTGAAGTTTAATCTTCAAGATTTTAAGTCTATAGATACTCCAATTGCAAGTGTTAAAACACTGATGAGAGAAGATGGCAGACCTGTAGCTGATGAGAAGAATTTTAGAAGCATGGTGGGAGGTTTTATGTATCTCATTGTGATTAGACCTGGTATCTCTTATGTGGTTTGACTAGTTTCTAGATTTATGGGCAAGCCTCCACTCAAACACATACAAGGTGTAAAAAGAATGTTTAGATATGTGAAAGAGACCTGTGATCGTCATATTCGCTTCAAAATGGAAATTTCATTATGTCTTATTGGATACTTAGATTTATATTAGAGAGGCTCTCTTGATGACAAGAAGTCTACTTTAGGTTATTCATTCACATTGGGAAATAATTTGGTTTCTTGGACTTCAAATAAACAAGGTATTGTTGCTTTATCCCCTACTGAAGTTAAATATGCAATCCTTACATCAACTTGCACACAATGAATGTGGTTGAGGAGACTCTTATTTGATTTTAAAGAGGATAAAATTGGGCCTACATATATGTTTTGTGATAACATTGAGGCTATACAATTGTCCAAGAATTTAGTTTTCCGTGCGAGAACCAAACACATTGAGCGCAAACATCACATTATCTGAGACTTGGTCAATGATAAATATTTTATCATTGAACATGTGAGAGTAGAGGAAGAAATTACTAATATAATCATGAAGGTGTTGTTGAATATCACACATGGAAGACTAAAGAAAATTATTAGAATTTTTGCCCTTTGCATCAAAGGGGGGATGTTGGAAATGAAGCCAAATTTGACATTTAAAATTATGCTAAATTTAGATCATTTTTTAATTTTTATAAATACTCTAAAAATATTTTTTAAGGATGTTTTAGGACTTATTTATTTTAGTCATGTTTAGGTTTAGTCAAGTAGGACCAAATAAGCGATTTTCAATGATTTCCTTAAAAAATAGTTGAAATAGCTAAAAATAGACTATCAACTGTCAATTTTTGGATAAGTACAAATTTTTGTGTAGTCATCCCCAAAGAGGTGGGGGACACTTTATAAGTTAATATAAATTTAAATATGATAATTTTATGACCATCCCTATATTTTAGGGACATTGGGGTGGATTCTCTATGAGAGAGCTATAACTAGGCTTTGAATACATGCCTAACTTGCATAATTCTATTCAGAGAAAAAGTTCTTGCATGTTAAGTTTGTCCAAGGTTTGCATGAGTCTATTTTAAAGTTAATTGGACGTTCAAAGTTAGTTTAGGAGTGTTTTACTATTATTAATGGTTCTATCTTGAGTTTAACTTGTTTGTAAGTCAAATTGTAATTGGCAAATTTAGTCTTTGTTTTAATAAAAGCATGGCTAAATGGAAGCCGCCATAGTGCTCATTATTGTAATTCTTGTAAATGTTTTAAAATATTTTTTATTATAGGTATTCATATGTAATAACCAACAAGCTTACAAATCTTATTTTGAAGTTTACTGTTGTATCCAGTTCATAGTTTTATCAAAAGTTAAAAAATTGACGATGAATCAAAAAGGAAGTGTTAAGAGATACTCCTAACCCAATCCCAAACACTCCCATATGCTTTTCAATATCCTACCATCAAACATTTCATGAAATGGGATATTTGAAAATCCTTTGCAATTACCACATCCTCCAATAAATCCTGAGGAAAGAGTTGAATATTATGTTCCCCTGTCACCTTATAAAAAGGGTGATGCCATAGTTCTTGGTTTATGAAGATGCGTTGTGATGTGTTTTTTACACATTTAGATCGAATCTATACTTCAACCTATGCTTCGAGAGATACCTTATGTACATTGATAAGGTACATATGGAATCTCGATAATAAAATAGCCATGAATACTTGGCTACCTGAGACTATCCAAATCCTATGAATGAATGTAAAAAATGATCTACGTTCGATGTCACCTTAATCATCCCGTCTATCCTCTTACTAAAATGGAGGAACTCCAAATTCCTAGTTCTAATTACACTAGCTTAATCACTAGTTTTCTTGGGCCTTGTTTGGATGATATAGAGCTTTTTTTACGATTATTTTAGAGGTTGAACAACACTTCAAGTTGTTTTTATTCTCCTTCCTTGGCCATTCCAACTTTTCAATTTATAATGTAAAATGCTAACATATCAAGCTATGTGTATAGGTCATAGTTTTGTATTTTTGTAAATAAGTGAATGTTTTGTATTTTATAATATAGCTATGTACAATGAAAGGGGTAACACAAGAACTACCCAATGAGAGTCTGATCAAGGGGAAAGACGAACCCAAAATGGTGAAGGAGTTGCAGACCTCAAATATAATATAGTATATATATAAACTATAGAGGAATCATAACACGATGGAAAGTCGAAGAGGGATAGACCCATTATAAATAATATGAGTATAAGGATTTTAATTTAGACATGTGATTAGAGTAGTGCATCTAAAGAGAATACAAATGGTTGATAGTGATTTTGATTTATGTGTGAAACCCATTGTGATTGAAGAGATACTATATAACATATGACAAGTAGGTATTATATTAGTAGTATTAGCAAACATATTAGAAGCATCACCCATACCAAATTACACAAGGCCATATATAGTGCAAGGAAACTATTATGTGAAAGGAAGTGAGATTTGTGTATTTACTAGGTAACTGCGAAGGGATTATACATTGGTGCATGTAGCCAAATATCAAATATCAAGTGACAATTGAGGGACCCAATAGAAATAGTATGTCATGAGCAAAAATAATACAAATATCTCAAATGTAATGTGAGGTGCCTGAGTGTTAGTTTCATTGATTTTTTAGAATATTGACACAAAGGTGCTACCATGGGAACTCGTCTAGAGTATGATGAGGTGAATCCACTTGGGATGTATATTAGGCTATTTGTGCAAACTTATACTTGGTAGTGAGATGGTGGGAAATATATAATGCTTCTATTGAAATAGTGTCCTCTTATTCATCAATAAGCTCAATATTTAATTGTTGTAAATTCTCATTAGACATATCAAGGTGTTTATATTCATCATAATAGTAATTATGATTGAAATCATCTTTGTCATCATAATTAACTAGTAGTGGATCGAGTTTTGCTTTATATTTACTAATTGCATCTCCATAAAAATATTTAAATCTTTATCAACAAGCTCATTTTGTGTCATTATGTCAAATTTAGAATCATTCCTAACTTCCCTATTGCCAAAACCATTGCATCTTCTAATGCAATTGCTATTAACATATGATGGCCAATGTTGAATGGAAAAATGTTGTAAAAAAATTACATGATAAGTAGGGTCGATCGTCAAATTTAGTCCCTTGGTACAAGTGTTTTGATATTATTACACCCATAAATATAATACAACGACACGAGCAGTGGTAGAGTATAATGTCGCAAGATGTTCACAATTACATATTACCTTAAATTTGACATCCATTTGGCTAATATATGTAAATTTCTACCTTAAATTTGGTGTCCATTTAACCATTACTAGGGAATATTTTCCTTTTTGTTTGGAGAAGATAAAACATTTGTAATATCTTGGCCAAATGGATGTTTTTGGAATTATTTTTTTCTTTGGAAAGTTTTTCATGTGCACCCTAAATTGGCATGCATATAGTGCTTAAATGATGCCACATCAACACTTGAAATTCATCTCATAGTTGAGTCCACACACACATGCACACACACACACGCACACACACACACACACACACACACACACACACACACACACACACACACACACACACACACACACACACACACACACACCCATCCACACACACGCACGCACACACACACACCCACATGCACGCACACATGTACACGTGCACCTAGGCGTGCACATGCACATGTACATGTGCACGCAGGTGTGCATGCGCACACACACACGTACACACATGTGCACACACACATTTGTTTCTTATGTTTACTTTGAAGAGAAATTCACGCTTTGAATTGATTTAAAATAAAAAAATTGAAATGTACTATAAAAGAAGTTAGACCTAAAGTTGTGCATCACGAGGCTAAAATTTGTAAATATGATGTGTTATTGTGTGATTGGCTGCTTTACACCATTGTTTGAGTATAAAAGTTGTATAATATTGTGTTTATTGTACTGTTATTTATTAAATTTTGATCACACTTTGGGTAGTCCTCCCACATGTATTATCACAAGTACTTACTTCCCTCTCAAGTATTAGCTCCTCGTTGTTAATGGTACGGTGAAATTATTATTATTTGTCATTTGTCTCTAATAAAATAGTAGATCAATATAATATATGAAATGAAATATAATGTTTTTAATTACATCAACGAAATCAAACTTTAAAATTAATGGCTATTGGATGTTGGGCCCAAGAATTTGGCTAAGTACAAGAGGGTGCATGGGCACGCGAGACCTATTTGAAGAAGGTCGTGTAGGTTGAAGGTACGCATGGAAGGGTTCTAGCAGGGTTTTACAGAACACACGGTGCACGCGTAAGGTAAGGCAAGTTTTGGGTCTTAGCCATATTCAACATTCCAAGCAACACACGAGAAAAGCGTGACCCGTCTAACATACAGAGTGGATAAGGTGCCAGCCTGGCGGCTATAGGATCAAAAAGGGAATATTCTATGCATGCGACGAAGGGTTCTAGAAGAACATCATTGCACAAAGTGGAGAGCTCGGATCAAAGGAGGCATGCTCCATGGGAGGACCACTTGGACACTTGACAACCGATATGTTACCTCAGAAGGCATGGCGGGAAAGGCATAAAAGCTATATATTGAGGTGCGCAAGTAACAAAAAGAGGAGGAGTGATTAGTGTGGTAGACTGGTGGAAGGGAGGTGAAGCTTTGTAGAAATATAATGGAGAATTATATGGGATAGGATTGGAGAAAATATAGGAGTGATGGTATATTTAGAGGGATGGGTCTATATTCATCATTGTAATGTGAAGGACGTAGTGTAGTTCTCATGCACGAATTTGCTCTACATTGTTATATGGGTTGGTTATGACCTCAAGGATTGTAATGTTGTTATAGACTCGTCAATATGAATATAAGACTCTGTTCTGAATCATATATGTGTTCATGAGTATAATCCTTGTGTATTTCCTTTTTGTATGAATCAGTTCTATATGTTTTCATTTCTCTTCACTGGATGCATTGATGTGAACTCATCATAGGTTCTCAAAATGAACACATGTTTTCTTACTTTCATTTACATTTTAATATCTATCATAAGATGATGCATTCTCACAAGACTCACATAAAGGAGAGGCTCAGCGCTCGCACGTGCCTCAGGTGAGCGCCCGTTGGGTGATAGGCCGGCACGCATGGGATTTTATTGTTAATCTAAGGGTATAAAAATGACTACATTGGATATTATTCAAGATATTTCAAATATATGTAAGACTAATTAAGCGGGTTGTAGTCCAAAAATACGAGGTAAAGATCATAGCTTGGATGAATTTAGGAAAATGGACCTCACAATGCTTGGCACTAAATCAAATAACCATTTTGTACACCTAACCCATAGAAAACTGATAGTTTTAATAAAAAATAAAAAATAAAAATATATGAAAGTGTGTGTATTTAAGATAATTGTACAAGTCCTACAATGTATGCATATAAACAACTGCTTAAACCTTCAGTAAGTACACCATAACTTAAATTGTGAAAACAAGGAATCCCTTTCACATCTAGACATTATACAATACACTTTAATGATTTTATTAGTAAAAAACCATCCTTGTAACTTATGGAGCGATTTTTTCTCCACAACATAAGAAACCATATGTCATTTTACTCTATCCATAATTACTTCAAATGAAAGGCCCTCAAACGCAAATTTTAAACAACATAAACAAGAAAAACAATTATTTTCTATGGACATCACGTATATAAATGTAACAAATACCAAGTAAAAATATAAAACACGATTATGAAAACACTAATAATTACTTACTCAGCATAGAGATTAGAACACACATTGTTGTGTCGATGACTGATGTGCATCCATATATTAAATCTAAAGGTGTTGTCAAATTGGATTGGAGTAGATCATTTTGGCATCAACTAGAGAGTAGGGTGGTTCAGATTGAGTTTTCATGGATGTTAACATTAAAACACACTCTTTGGCGTCTTCGTATGTTTGTTTCATTGTATATACCTCCCTTGCATTTACTTGGCAATTCGTCAATATTATATGCATATAAACATAGATCCTTATCCGTTAGTGCGTCGTTCACATCACTAAAACCTGGTGTTACCAGATTGTCAAATCGAGGATGCTTGAAGTTCATAACCTTTCAATTTATATATGTCTACTAATTCTTTTCTTTTCAAATTAGATGTTTGGGATTGACATGAAATCAATTGCTTAAAGTCAGATAAAGTACACCATATCTTAAATTAAGAAAGGAGGAATCCCTTTAACATCTTGTCATTATACAATATGCTTTGATGGGTTTAGTAGTAAAAAACCATCCTTGTAATTTATAGAGCAATTTGTGCTCCATGGCATAAGAAACCATATGTACTTATAGTGTACATGATTTCTTCAAATGCAAGGCTCAGATGCAAATTTCATACATCGTAAAAAAGAAAAAAAAATGTTTAAACATAACAAGTTCACCATATCTTAAATCAAGAAAATGAGGAATCCAGTTGACATCTAGACATTGTACGATACACTTTGATGGTTTTATTAGTAAAAAACATCCTTGCAATTTATAGAGCGGTTTGTACTCCACAATGTAAGAAACGATATGTAGTTTTAGTGTATCCACGATTCATTTGAATGGAAGGCTCGAATGCAAATTTCATAACACACAAAAAGAAATAAACAATTATTTTCTACATACAACACATATATACATGTAACAAATACAATGTAAAAATACAAAGTACGATTATGAAAACATTGATAATTACTTGCTCCGCATAGAGCCTATAACACACATTGTCATGTAGAGGATCGAAGTCCATCCACACATTAATGCTAGAGATTTTAATCGATTACTTGAACCCTGAGTAAGCACACCATAACTTAAATTAAGAATTGTCTAAAAAAATAATTGATTCTTTAAAGTTTATTTGTTGAAAGTTTATGCATATATTAATCTTTTGATTTTTTTGCTATAGGTATTGCCAAATTGGATTGGGGTGGGTTGTTTTAACATCTTATAGCGAGTGGGGTGGTTTGGATTGTGTGTTCATGGATGTTAATAGCTAAACACAATTTTTATCATCTCTATATGTCTATTTCAAAGTATATGCCTCCCCTGCATATACTAGGCAATTCATCAATGGTGTATGCATATAAATAGAGCAGAGACCAACTACCTCCACTAAAATTAATACTTCAAGGTACCGCATGGACATGGAAATCATATCTTATTAATGTAATACGGTCGACACTCTAACCCATAAAGAAGGAAACAAAACCGCCCCTTCTATTACTAGCGCCAACTAAACATTTCAACATTTCTACATCAACTAAACAAGTTTCTTTGCACATGTCAATCAAAGAAATAAAATTGTCTGATGGCCAAGCTTTGTTGACCTTTTAAGATTCCATGAAACATATCGAACATATACTTATTGATGAGATGAGCTTCATTGTCCCCAAATTGCTTGTTATGGTAAACTATCACCTCCATGAAGCTTTTTGTAACAAATCGTTACACTAAAACCTCGAGACATTAGTGAAATCCACACATTATGATCATATCATCCCACCTCGCTTCTGTAGAGCCAAACCTTAGGTAGGGTCTACATCTGCACTCCCATACGTATGAGCCCCACTTCACTGACATTTATGCACCCCACGAGTTCTGACTACATGACGTAACCAATCGAGTGGGATTCAAACATGGGTGGTCACTTTGATACCAAATGTAATGAACCGTTACACCAAAACCTTGAGACATTAGTGAATCCACACACTAGGATCATAACATCCGACCACACTTTTACAAAGCTTGACTGTGGGTTGGGTCTGTGTCCACACTCCCATATGTACGAGCCCCACTTCACTGATGTTTAGGCGTCCCATGGGCATTGACTACACGGAGTAACCAACCAAGTGGGATTTGAACACGGGTGGTCGCTCTGATACCAAATGTAATGAACCGTCACACTAAAACCTCGAGGCATTAGTGAAATCCACAGATGAGGATCATATCATCCCACCACACTTTCACAGAGCTAATGTAATGATTACTTACACCAAATCCTCAAGGCATTAGTGCAACCCACACATGAGGATCATAACATCCCACCACACTTCCGTAGACTAAACCCTGTGCTAGATTTACACCCGGATAGCAGGAGTACACCCTGCCCTATACGAGCCCCGAGTGAACATTGTAATGCCGAAGTAAACACCCGTGCTGGGACTTTAACCTGGGTGGTTGCTCTGATACCAAATGTAACGAACCACTACACCAAAACCTTGAGGCATTAGTAAAATCTACACATGAGGATCATAACACTTTTCCTCATTTTAGATTATCCTTATTTAGTAATAGATCTATGATTCTTGTTGGTGACCTTACATATTACCTCATGTCAAAGACATTCCTTTGTATGCGAGTCACTCCTGTGGCACCAAAATTTGGAGGATCTTTCCCACCTCTATCACATTGTGGACAATATTTCGTCAACAGGGTTCAAATCATGTTGAAACTCAATTTTGTGACCACTTGCTACACATTCAAGATGTAAATCCTCTAATTGAAGATTAGGGGAGCCTTATGTCACGAAAAAATACACACCTTTAAGAAAAACTTCATCTTTTCTAACTTTTGCCCCATTTATTTGCTAGAAACGAGCTTGCTGATCGACACAATCTACATATGCTTAAATCATTGAATCTTCCGGTGGCCTGATCAATTGCACAAGTTACTAGATATAACGACTCTAGAGAAGCAGACGATGATACACTCCAACAAAATACTTCTTTGCACACAACAAAAAATTTATGCTTACAACTAATTTATGGGTTGAGACTGGCCTTGTCAACGGTGCAATTGGCATAGTTGTCAACATCGTCTACAACAACTCAACCTCTCTGCCAAAGCCTCCAATATTTGTTGTGGTCAAATTTGAAAGGTACATTGGACCTTGTTGGGATATAAATAATCCATTATATGTTCCAATTCCTCCAATTGCAAGAGGATCCTACATGTAATGCCCTTGAGAATGGCTTGGGTTTTGATAATCCACAAATTGCAAGGTTTTACTTTGCACAAAGCGACAGTCGACATTGGTACCTCAGAAAGACAATGCCTTACTTTTACAGCTATCTCTAAGTTTCCCTCGCTTCAAGACCTTCGAATCTCGCCTCCTTTCTATTTTGACCAGTTCTCCAAAATATCACTTGACCCTCATGTAAAAATAATAAAAGTTGAAGAGACCAGAATCGCTACTCTACCTAGTCTTCCTTTTTGTAGATTACTCTTCATTATAGTTCTCATACATTTCCGTTTTTCTTTATAATTTCCTGCAAATATATTTAGATCGTTTCTTTGAATTGCCTCTGGGAGGTCGTGTATTAAAAAAATGAAGATATCAAATTCACTACTCTACACAGTTCACCTTTTTTGTACATTTTTTATCTCCTAATTGTTCTCTTACATTTCCTTTTTCACATATTCACAAATACTTCTCTTACATTTCCTCTACCTACATGGTTTGACCTTTTTTACGTTCCCTTTTCATGATTTTTATCTACAAAATCATGAATTTTTTTAATCTCTTAATTGTTGTCTTACATTTCCTTTTTTTTGCATATTCACAAATACTTCTCTTACATTTCCTCTACCTACCTGGTTGGACCTTTTTTACGTTCCCTTTTCATGATGCTTATCTACAAAATCATGATTTAATATGCATTCTTTTGAACTCACATTTCTCAAGTATTTTTTCATTTATGTATGTTCAAGGTTGCCAAATTTTCTTTAATTTGCTAAACAAAACACATATTGTTTTATTGACCATACCTTGCAATTCCTATCCATAGAACAATAAAAAACAAGGCCATGATATGGCAAATCCTGGCGATGCCAATGTAGTTTTTTGATGGGTTGGATGTGTTGGGTCTATGATTTTGGGGACCAATTTGTTTGTTGGAAATTGGAAGGATTAGTTGAATTGCAATCGAGGAATTGTTGGAAGCGTTGAGTGTAACTTTGCATGGATTGAACGAACAAACTATTGTAATCGTAGAAGTACTCCTGTGTTAAGTCGATGGACTTGCACCGCCACTGGGTGCGTTGCCAAAATAGGTGGGGGAGCGTATAGGGGGATGATGAAGAATATCTCCCCCTTCAAGCGAGTTATGCAAACTGAGCCTTTCCCAGTGCACTGAGCTATCTAAGAACAAGCGAATGTTAGTGAATATGAGCAGATGAATGCGATGGATGCGAATATGATGCAAAGCAGGTGAATTGTCAGTATGCTCGTAGAGGAGGAAATATGGAAAATGCGATATAGCTCTGGGGGACTGTATTAGGATTAAGGTTGTGGGTTGTGCTTGGTTACCAAACTTATGCCAGTGTGTTAGGTTGCAATAGGCAGTGGGTCATTAGACATGGGCTTGTGAAGCCTTTTTGTAATTCAGCTCGTGGAGCATTTTGAAGTAATACAGAGCTTTGTTTTCCTAAATCTTGGTTGGAATATATTTTATGGTGCATGCATTGTTCTAGTTTGCAATTGTACTAACTCGTGCATGTCCTTGCTAAAAAGAAGGTGTAGTCTATGAATCCTCACAGATCGTCACAGTGCTGCACGGGTTGAGTGAAACCCTGACCCCGTGACTTAAACATATTCTTGGCATAAGTATATTTTTTCCGAACATATAAGGATTGAAATTGTTGTTTGTTTCTATATTTAAGGTGAGCTTTTGTGTGTTGGTGTGTTGTATGCATTGGGCGTATGTTTTTGGGGCAAGTATATTTGTAGTGCACTAGTTACCATTTTTTTCATTGCGATGTTGTCCTAGTTATGTATGTGCTTGATTTTTGTACTCAATTGAAGGTGACGTGCTAAAGTCATTTTTTAATGTAACCTGTTGTCTGTGAGTGTGGAAAATGTTGTCTAATTATGGGGCGAGTATATTTGTAGTGCAGTAGTTGTTGTTCTTGTCATTGTGATGTTGTCTTACTTACGTATGTGCTTGTTTTTTGTAATGAATTAGAGGTGTCATGTTGAAGTCAGTTTGCAATGTAACCTGTTGTCTGTAAGTGTGGAAAGCGTTGTTCGAGGCGATGCAATGGACAAGTAGTGGCAGATATGTTTGAGATGATTGCTGTGGAAAGTATTGTAATCGAAGAATTGGTGCTGCATTTGTGATTGTTTCTTTAGTGTAGGAGTTATTGTTGATTTGATTGTGATGTTTGTAGAATTTGTATTGCCCGTAGATTTATAGTTGAACCTAGATGCACCATACATGTTGTTTGGGGGGCTACTTCAATCTGCTAGGAAGCTTGAGAGAACTATCAACATCCAATTTCATTTTGTATGATTAAAGCATATTGTGAATTTGGTGACAATTTTGTGTATGTTGACAAACTTTGCTTAGTGTGTTTGAAATATTATATTTTAAAAATGGGAAGAGGAAACATAATAAAAATTGAAAATGCCAAATAGAATATTTTGATTGATTTGTGGTGAATATTCATTTGATGGTAATGAAGAGTTAATTGAAAGTGTTGTATTCAAAGTGTAATATAACCACAGTTTTGAAAAGCATGGCTACGTGGCATATTGTGTGCAGAGTGTCAATTGTCTGAAATGAAATGTTTCATATATCAGCTTGCATTGTAAATTCTTTTGTTTTGGTACATTGTTGAATGCATAATCCAGAGACAGAGATCAACCAATTTGACTGGTGTGAAGTGCCAAACATGTGGAACGTTTTCGATGCATTTTGCATTAAGTTGGTGGTGTTAGTGGTGTAGCGAGCATGTTGTGAAGAACACATTTTTGTGAAGGCAAGGTAAGTTTACTTCGCTGTAATGTATTCGAAAAACTTTTAATGAAATACGTGTTGTGTTTGTTGTTGGGCTGAAAGAAAAAAGTGGTCTATTTGTGGCAAGGTTGAATGAAAGAAGTATTATTTTTGTGGTTGTGCTGTATTTGAATCTCTGAAAACAAATAAATATTGTGGTATGTGGATTGAAATTGAAATAGTGCTTTGCAGTATCAGCAATAACTCTGTACTTGGGAGTGAAAGAGATCATATATTGTGATATGTAGTAATGTAACATGTAGCAGCAGGGCAAGTAGTCATTTGGATGGATCACCTAGGACTAAAATATCGAAGTTGAACTCCATGAGACCCATTCAAAATAGTAAACTTGTGCAAAAGCACCAACAAAGCACTGGTACAGAAAATAGCATTTGATGTTACACAACAGGTTATGTTCTAGTCATGGTGGCGTACATAGAAATGGCATGAAAAGAAAGAGGAAAGAAGGGGATAGTGTATGACCACAAGTCTATACAAAAAATAGGAGCAGACAATGATAGGGAAGAGATAATTACAAGCAAAGTGCAGATGGATATAACATAAGAAGGAAAGTTTATACAATAAAATTTTGTGAAAAGACGAGATAGTTTCAAGAAGCGCTTCAACAAATTTGAGTGCAACAACTTAGGTCCCAACAACGATTAATTATGTTCCTTTCAATAGTGTAGACACCTAAACTTGGTTACCCAATTTAGTGTCCCCCGCGTGCGTTTGCCTTCTTGGGTAACCTGGAGCACGTTTATATCACCACTTCTCCCTTAGGGTATTATTTAATATTTGATTTAAACATCTATCCTAAGTTTATTTCACCCCATTATGTTTTACCCATAGATAATTAAATATTAACTATTTAATTACACTTTTTACATATATCTTAACCGCTTATCTACCCCATATCAATTCCTAACCTGCCATATCAATTTTATCCATTTATCCCCCTGATAGAAGCGAACCCCAAACCATGTAGCGTGGATATTTCCCGTATTTGAGTTAGAGGCCGCCCCACCAAGCATAAGTGAAAAAGGAAAAACAATGGCTTGCTGAACATGGATGGAGAGTCTGTTCAACTATTTGTTGCCGACTAGTTGTGGACACATTCCTAACGCAAGAAGGTTTATCGGAATGGTGCTTGTATGTTTAAATACACGGCCAGAATTCAAAACCCGTTAGACAGAGAGAAGGCCAGAGACGTTTGCTTGCATCAATGTACAATAAGCATGGGCCTATCAAGCAAACAGTCATATTATTTTCAAATCAGGTCCCACCAGAAAACAAAATGTGACTCTTCTAAAAGCCATGAGGTTGACATAGTGAGTCTTAATCGATCTAATGGTTAATGCATATTCCTGCATCCAATGCAGGTGGAGCTTTGTCAGTATCCCTAGAGACTCGTATAGATCCAACAAAGTATGTGTTTGTATCCCCAGCATTGATCATTATCCAGTTTCTCAATCTTCCTGCAATTTTCCCCTAGATCAGATGCCGATATATCCCAGTCGACGCCGACTTTTTCTAATTGTATCGCACGATCAGCAAGTCATACCCCGTAACAGAAGTCAAGTAATGATAAATCCAACATTATTTCCACCAACGTTTCCTGTCTTTTTGTTGATTTATATATTGCCAAATGTATACATTCTGCCATGTTACATTCCATCCTTCACTTTTAATCAGAAAATCTAGACATTTATTTACATTCTTTCAAACAAGTATCCCCCCATATTCTCAATCTGAAAACTTGTTTGGCTAACATCCGTCGAGGGAACTTGTCGCTTGCTTTACCCACTGTTTCTAGAAGCAGTGAAGATAAATAATCAAAGCTTGTATGGGGAATGTTAAAATGTTGAATGAAAAAGCACGCAAATGTGATCTGGGTAGGAATTTCAATGGGGTCATTGTCACTTACATGCAGTCCCTAACGTAATGAATCCCCTATGTTGTCTCCATCGGTCATTGTCCTTTCTAACGACATCTTCAGATCTATGTCTTATCCATCAGGTCGTCTGTGGGTCATTTGAGTTTTGCAGGGTTTTCCTGCTTAGTTTGGTACATTAACTTGGACATGCAACACGTGAAGAAATTATACATTCCACAGTTCTTATCACTACCGATGCCTCCTCAACCAATAGTTTTCACCTCATAAAACAATTGTTTGAAGTTCATTTCACATTCTCATTTTTAAGCTTTTCTTCATGTTCCTACTACTGTAAATTTCATCAGTTCTGAGTAAGCATTTCGTGTAAAAGGCAAAGTGGTATAGCTTCTTTCACATCTCGTCTGCAGAGATTAAAGTTATCTTCTTTCTTGCAAAACTAACTTTCAAGTCTCTATTTCGAAGATCAATAAATCTTTCATTTGATTTCAAAATTACATTTTTGATCCATCTCTTTATGCAAAATTGTTATTTTCTTCAAAGTTTTCTAGTTCCTTAAATAGAAATTTTCATTCTACTATTATCTGGATATATCTTTCTGGATTTTTTGTGTGTTTGCTTAACCTTTTCTTGCGGAGCACTTTGCTTGTTCATGGGATTGTTCGAGGGGAAGAGCTCAACAACGCGCTTTTTGAAGTCCACACACCTTGGAGAGCTAAATCTATAGGTATTTTTCTTTTACGGTGTTTTCTTCTTTTTAAGAACTTAAAAAGAACTTGTTTGTTTGTTTCTATCACATTCAAATATTTCGATTTTGGTGCTTGAAAATAATTTAATCGCATTTGGGAAAGAATTTGTTTGACTTGTCTTCATCGAAATCCAACACTTCGTTCTTAGTGCTTAAAAAGAACTTTTCCTTTGTCATTTCTGTTGTATGTTCTTCATCTAGTTTTCTAAATAGGCTAGAAAAATTGATCAAAATCGGTAGTGACACTATTTGATTTTTATTTTTCACCCTTGCACACAAAGCCAAAATCACTAGGTACAAATCATCTAAACAAAAATTCCTCCCCTGGCCTCACCTACTTGGAAGTGACATCCAAGAGGAAGAGCCTACGCGGTACTCGGGTCGTGCTATAAATTCACGGAAGTTCTGGTATATATTAGCAAAGCACCCGACTCCCTTATCGCAGCAATGTGTGAAGTGCAGGGGTAGGCCCCTATATCAAGCCACATACTGGTCTTTTACTGAAGTGCCTTCGGGACTCCTCACTAAAACATTCCCCAAACCATCCTTAGTTTGGCTATCTGAGTAGTTCCTGTTCTAAAAATCCTTCCCTAATATTTTCTTTCTTAAAAGCATGAAAACTTAAAAGAGATAATCACCTACACTGCTTGAATTGTCTGCGCATTAGTTAGGTCAATCTTCTTTTTCTATATTTTTGCTTGTTTATGACGGTCGTCACCCGGTTATAATCTAGAAAAATGGCTCAACTGGTCCCTTCTTCATCTGAGACCACCACTAGTGTGGATGTTTCGGCACCCCTCGGGTCTTCCTCGGGACCGCTATTAATTAGTTCCCCATCTTGGTCATATAATCCTTTCTATCAGCCTAAAGCAATCCCGTCACGTCCAGCTTCCCCCAGTCCTTCAGAAATATCATCTGCTTCTGATATAGAGTATGTTCCTCGCGGGGATCCTGAATTTCAAGCGCTCCTTGATCGCAATCTGGTAGCCCTTATGGACTATCTAGTACATAAGTCTATTTGAATATCTGATCAGGAACCACCAATCCAGCAAGTTTACGATTATCCTCTTGAACCATCCCAGGCTTTTATAGAACAATTAGCATACTTTTTCTCACCTCAAACCACGAAAGAGGGTAGCGCACCTGTGCCTCCTTATTCTCTTCCACCGACCATGTTAAATGGTTCTCAATTAGTCTTGCCTATTCCTAGCGTCGCGGCTACCTCGGCTACTCCACAGCCTACTTCTGAGAAGTCCTCTTCTTTAGCTATAATTAGCGCATCTGCGCACCCACAGGTTGCTAATTCTTCTATGTTGTCCATTACGTCCCAGGGTCAGTACCTCTTTATGAATCAACCCCCTTCTACAAGTCAGTGGGTTCCTGCTTCTCGTCCTCCAGTTGGTCTTTCTTCCAATGCTCTAGCAACAATGTCCTTTACCCATCCTCTAGTGTCAGCGCCCTTAATAACCAATCTGGAAGTCAAAAGCCTCATTCAGACTTTGTTCCCCACCATGTCCAATCAAATCAATACCTATATTCCTCAATCCATTCTGATTCAGTCAACAAGTGTAGGAGCCTACCAATCACAGGCTTCGTCTTTCATCCAACCACCTTTTTCTCAACCACTTATCATTTCACAGCCTGTTCATACGCAGGCTCCTTCACAACAAATACCTCACTAGGCATCACCTAGAACGCCTGGTTATTCCTCTTATCATCTTGTTAATCAGCAGATGAATCCCCCGTTAATGCCTCAACAAAATCCACCATTCACTTCTTATACAGGACATACTAACATACCTCCTCTTCAATCTGACGTTATCCAAGTTCTTTTCAAGAAAATCGCGGACCTAGAAGCCTCCACCAAAGGGGCTCACCCTTCATACTCTTTTGAAGAAGTGTGTAATGAACCCATTCATCCATCAGTGGCTTTTAAGCCTTATCCTCCCCAATGGGAACTTCCTAAGTTCTCAAAATTTCATAGTCGGGAGGATCCTCAACAGCACCTGCGAGCATTCAAACACGCTTGCTACCTGATAGTCCAGGATCAGGAGCTTATGCTCCATACTTTCCCTATGTCTCTAGCAGGGCCTGCTTTAGACTAGTATAATAATATTCCCCAACATTCCCTATTTTCTTTCTCTCAATTGGCCTAGATGTTTGTTGAAAACTTTTCAATAAATATCACACATAAGATCTCGATTACAGATCTTTATAACATTTGTCAATTCGATGACGAGTCTATTGCAGACTTTGTCGCTCGTTGGAGAGGTATAATAAATCAATTATGTTTCTCCCTCCCTCAATCTCAACAAATCGAGTTGTTTACTCGATCTTGTGCTAATCATATTTCTTCCACTTTAAGGATTTAAACCTTTCATACATTTGAAGAAGCCTTTATGATGGCACGCAAACTTGAATCCCGCGCCATTGAACAAGGGAATTTAAAACTTCACTCTAAATCTAAACCAGATTTTTCTCAGTTTACAAAAACAAACCCTTCCGCTTCTAACAAAGACAAGAATCAGGGGTCTACCAAAGCTATTGTATTAAAAACATCACGAGCTGACAACACTTCTAATCAAACACCGCGGAGAGACTCCTCATCTTCTCGAAAAGGACCTTAATTAACTTGATCTTTCACTTCATTGGGGGAATCATATGCATCCATCTTATAAAAAATGTTGGAAGTTCACATGATCGAACTTCCCCCTATTAGAAATTTTGATGAAAGCCAAGAACGACCATTCTGGTATAGGGAAAATGACTTTTGTCATTATCATAGAACCAAAGGCCATGACATTGAACGATGTTAGACCTTCAAAAATCTTGTCCAGAAATTCATTGATAAAGGCGAGCTCATTCTGGACAACCCAAATGCTCCCCCAAATCAGGCGTTTGATGTTTTTAAACAACCTTTTCCCAATCATTCCCCGAATAATGATGCTTTAGAGTCTCAAAAACCAAACACTCATACTATCAGCTTCATTTCTACTGAACAAACTTCTTCTAAAACTGAGCCATCTCCGAACACATCGACCAAATCAGAGCATCCTTCCGCTCCGCTAATCGCTAGGATTCCACCATCTTCAGACAATCCGTCTTTGAATATTCCCACATTATTAGAGACGGATTCATCTCTCTCATCCTCTTTATCTGATCTTCTGTCCATGCCCGAGACAGTGCCATCCTCATCTATCTCATCGTCAGTTATTCTTTTGATGCTCAAGGCATTTACATCCCTTCGAGTTTCCACTACAAATACATCTATTTTTGTTTCTCCCATTTTTGTTACGACTATGTCATTGGTAAACATACCTATAGTTGTACCAACTTCGATGGAAGCATCTTCGATTTTGACGCTTCCCAATTCCTTTCCTACAGTAGTTACATCCACAATTACTGTATCAAAAGTATCTCCCTCGCAAGGAATTGCTTCTTCATCATCCACTTCTTCCATCACCAATACTATTTTGCCTATTAAGGGAAAATCTAAAGAAATAGCATCGGCACCTACACTCTCGGTTCTTGAACTTAAATCGAGACAACTAAAGTCTAATGTTACATCATCAGTACCTCCTCATCTCCTTCCCCTGAAAAGGTTACAATCACCTTATGCGGTTAAAGTTGTCACCATCCCTGAAAAAGGAAAACTCATATTTCGGACTATTAAGACTCTTGGTGCTTTCGCTCAAAAATCTCTCTCTGCACCTCATAAAAAATTAGATTTATCAACTGGGAAGGCATCTTCTTCTACAATACCATCAGAACCATCATCTTCTTCCACTACAACACCTTCTTCACTGGTGCCTTGTAAAGTGAATTTACCCACTAGAAAGGCATCACCTTTTTTATCAAGACCACCATCTTCATCACCAAAAGCCAAGGCACCCTATGTTCCTCCTATCAGACCTATTTTGGGAGCTCCTCCCTCATCTAAATAAACATTATCTAAATCATCATATGTTTCGACCAAGTAGCATTCTGTTAGGAAATAAGAGATAAAATATGCGGAATAATCCCTTATAGAATTGCAACAGAAGAAACTAATATGTAGAAAATATTATAGATCTCAAATAAAAGTGTAGAATAAATAACACAACACAGAGAGCCAAGATTTAACGTGTTTCACCCAATTTGGGCTACATCCACCAAGAATCACTTGCTTAGATTTTATTACAAGCCTCCACTCTCTCAATACAATACCCAGATCCGTTTGGAGCTATGCTCAACAAACTCTACAGAATTCACACCCGAATTCAAAACACATCTGCAATACATTTGCTTGTTCTTCTATCATATGCATGAGACCATATAAATAGACAACTGCTTAAGTAGTTTGGTATCAAAACCAAGGGCAAAAACCGTGGGTATCAAAACAATGGGCAAAAGACCGAAAAAACCATGGGCCCAAAAACAGCCCATAATGGTTACCCATTACCCATGGGTTAATAAACCACCCATGAAAAATTGCTTCGGGGGCTTCGCCCCCGAACCCCCTGACCCGCTCACTGACGAGTGGGACCGCTGTAAAAATACCCGAGTGTAACACATAGAAGGTGTACCACATTCTAACATGTAAATAAGCTCCACAAACATAACACCTTCTTTATCTCTGAAGACCACAACACTTGTCACATCTTCATCATCTTCAAAATCTATCTTAGGAGCTCCTCCTCCACAGAAATCAATCCTGCCTCACTTACTTTCATCTCATGTGCCCCAGGCTACTCCTCCCGATATCCAAAAAAGTAAAATGATCCCTAAAAAGACTGTCAAACCAGACATGCAGGTTCTTTTACCTCGGCAGTTTGTTGAGGCAAAAGAGGTGCCTTCGTCATCTTTGTCCTCATCTTTGTCTACCAGATTCTATACTGAAATTCTTCGCCAACTTATCCAATCTTCATCCATATCCCTTCCTCTGATCAAACCCTGTAATCCTAAAGGAGTAAAACCTTCCTGGTTCAACTCTGATTTGATTTGTGCTTACCACCACACTCCAGGACATGACACCGAGGGATGTAAAGCCCTTCAATCTGTCGTTAACAGTATTTTAAAAGAAAGTGACCTTCTGCTAGAAGAAGAGGAGGAACAAGTATCTCCTGTCATCTCAACCACATATGAGCCTCAACGATCTACTCAGGCCTTTAGTTCTATTAATTCCACTCCTGATGGTCTTCCACCTTCTCAAATCGACACGATTCATATCGCCACTAGAACAAAACAATATGATAATCTATCATCATCTACATCTCGACCACGGGTTGTCATTTCTGCAGCCCTTGAAGGCATTCCTCCTTCCACATCAGCATTGAGACCTAGGGTCTCTATTCGTGCTTCACCTCGAGCTCAGATTCCCGTGTCAGTAAAGGAGAGTGTTATGAAACAACTTATCCATGCTCCGGTCAAAATGTCTCTTTTCGACCTCATTCAATCATCTCCACAGCATCACCAGGATTTGATTGATAATCTACACCGTATCACAGTGAATTCAGATGAGCCCCAACCTGTTGAGATGATTGTTGGATTGAATAAACCGTCAACCGCCATTTCCTTTGAAGATTCAGAAATTCCTTCCCTTTCTTCTGAGGATTTGGAGGCTCCCCTCTTTATCACAGTTCAAATCAACAACACTACATTAAAACACACTATGATTGACAGTGGGTGCTGCACTCAACGTCATTTCCTCGCACACATTGGAGCAACTTAAGTTACCAAAGAACATAGTGTCACCACCACCTTTTTCCCTTCGATCATTTAATGATCAGCTGGTAGTTACTTTAGGAACTGTGGTCCTGCCCATTCGAGTAGGTAAGAAGCTGCTTCACGAGCTCTTTTACATTGTTGAAGGGAAATTCCACTACAATATGATCCTTGGACACTCCTGGATTTGTACAATGCATTATGTCCCATCAACCCTCCATCGATGCTTAAAATATCAGTATGAGGGCAAAATCTATACTCATCCAAGAGATCCTTTTCCTTCTACACAATGCGACATGACCACAAGGTCTACCCCTTTAAAGAAGAATGCTTGTTCTCCTGACGAGGCTTCATCCTCTTCCATACCTGCAACAAAACTACCAGATTTACAAAATCTAGAAGAGACGTTGTAGTGTTTCTCACTAGGAGAGCTTCCTCTTCTCTCTTTTGACGCCCATCTCAAACCTAATGAGTATGGTAGACCAGACAAACAACCTGAAATATCAGCCAGGTCTCGGTCACGTCATCACCATTGGTCTGCCCAATCAATAGACTAACTTCATTTACGGTGGTCTTGATACACCTCACTATCACCCTGGATTCTCCTCCTAGGGCCAAACCCTATTCAGCAGGGTTTGATTGTCTATAGAATCCCACGTTTGTAAAAACTTATTTATATCGATGCGCGTGGAAGGGTTTTGGCCTGGGAAATTATGAACAGGGTGTGCATGACCTCACATCCATTCCAACTCTCAAACCACATCAAAAATTTGGTTTAGCATTTAAACCTCTTTCAAAAGCCACCATCACTATTCAAGATGAGCCTCTTTCCATTGAGGATCCATCTTCTCCCGCCAGGTCAGAAGCATCATTTGATGTGGATGACACCATTTCCATCCCATCTAACTTTTTTTTTAGTCAATACCATTTCCTTAGGGCCGTTGACCTATAAAACTAATGACAAATCCACTTCCATACCATTAGTCTTCCCTGAAATAGTTGGAGACGACTCTCCTACTATCAACACTATCCACTGTGCGGATGATGATTCTGTCCTCACCTATCTGGGGGTAGAGGATTCCTATCTTCCTAAGACCATTCCTTCTGATACGTCTACACTTCTCAACGAAGCCACTGTTGACCTTAATATAGGGACTTCTAAAAACCCTCGCATCATTAAGGTCGGCCAATCTCTTAATCCACAGGAGTTAGGAGACTTCACCACTTTTCTTTCCAACCATCATCAAGCCTTTGCTTGGTCATATGAGGATATGCCAGGACTCGATCCCGATATCATGGTCCACAATATCGTTACTTTTCCAGACATCAAACCGGTTAAGCAAAAATTACGTAAAATGCACCCTCAAGTAGCCCTTCTTGTTAAAGAAGAGTTACAAAGCTTGCTTTCTGCTAACTTTATCCAACCTATTGACTATCCACAATGGGTTTAAAATGTCATACCAGTAACCAAAGCTACTAGGAAAATTTGAATTTGTACCGACTATTGGGATCTTAATCTCGTATGTCCAAAAGATGATTTTCCTCTACCTAATATCGATCAACTCATGGATTTAACTGCGGGTCACGAGATGCTTTCTCTTATGGATGGTTTCTCTGGATATAATCAAATTCTTATCGCACCAGAGGACCAACATAAGACTTCCTTCATAACCCCTTGGGGGACTTTTTGTTATCGTGTCATGCCTTTCGGTCTTAAGAACGCGGGAGCAACCTATCAACGAGCCATGACCTACATATTCCATGATCTCTTACACAAAACTATGGAAGATTACGTCGATGATCTCCTTGGTAAATCCAAACGTTGTCAGGATCATCTTTTCATTCTTGCACCTCTCTTTGAGAGGCTCATTCACTTTTGTCTTTGCCTAAATCCATCTAAATGCATGTTTGGCGTTCTCACTGGTAAACTCTTAGGCTTTATCATTTCTATTAGGGGTATTGAAGTTGATCCCGCAAAAATAAAAGCTATCCTTGAGATGCCTCCCCCTTCTAACTTAAAGCAACTCCACGGTCTTCAAGGATGCCTTCAATCAGTGCGTCATTTTATCTCGCAACTGTCGGACCGTTGTCAACCTTTTCATCATCTCCTCCGTAAGAATGTTCATTTTGAATGGGATGGGCATTGCCAGAAGGCCTTTGATGATCTCAAAGCTTATCTTCTTTCTCCACCTGTGCTTACACCTCCACGCGAGGGTGAGCCATTCTATCTTTATATTTCTGTAACTGACCATGCTCTGGGAGCCATGATCTCACATCGGGATGCTAACGGTAAAGAACAAGCCGTATATTACATCAGTCGCACTCTTCATGAGTATGAAACACGCTATTCTGAAGCTGAAAAACTATGTTGTGCTCTCTTCTTCGCAACTTCTAAGCTTCGTCACTACCTCCTTAATCACAAAACTTACATTGTCACAAGTATCAATCCACTCAAGACAATGCATGCAAAGCCTTATCACAATGATCGTATTACTCGTTGGCTCATGCTCATGACATAATTTGATCTCGAGTTTATCCCGCAAAAATCTATCAAGGGTCAGGTCATTGCAGATCAATTAGCTGATACTCCTCTTCCGGACACTCAAATCCCCCTCGCTCAATTCCCCGATGAGTATATCCAACAAATTGATTTCAGTCTTTCTCCATTTAAAGTAAAACTCTTCTTTGATGGATCCAAATGTCAGCAAGGGGGAGGTGCAGGCTTCGTCATGATTCCTTCTTGGGGTGCACCTATCCCTGTCGCACACAAACTTAACTTTGAGTGTACCAATAATATGGCCAAATATGAAGCTCTTGTTTTAGGTCTTCAAAATGCCATTAATCTTGGTGCTCGCCATATCGACATCTTTGGTGATTCTGAGCTCATTGTTAATCAAGTCACTAGTGTCTATCAATGCAAAAATGATATCCTTCAAAAATATCGTGATATTGTGCTCTTTCAGCTTCAATCTTTTGATAAATTTACTATCCAAGCTATTCCTCGCACTGCGAATCGATTCGCAGATACAATGGCTTCTTTAGCCTCGCTTATTCCACCTTTTACCGAAGACTCGTGACTTTCTGTGGTTGTGCAGCGTTTAGACCAGCCATCTCATCTCAAGCAGTTGACTTCAATTAACGTCATCGCAACCAACGCTCAAGATGAGTGGTATCATCACATTTTTGATTATCTATCCCATTCAGTGCTTCCTCCAGATCTGACTTCCAATGGTAGAAGATCTTTTATCCTACGTGCTAATCGCTATACTATTCTAGGCGGAATCCTCTACAAACGTGGTTTTGATGGTATTTTGCTTCGGTGCCTCAAAACCCCTGAATCATCTAAAGCTATCCAGGAGGTCCATGACGGTATCTGTGGTGGAACATTTTAGTGGCTTGGCCGTAGCTAAACGCATCTTACGTTTAGGCTATTATTGGCCTTCTCTTAATCGAGATTGTTGTGAATACACTAAGAAATGTGTCAAGTGTCAACAACATTCTAATCTTACACATATCCCTAGCCAGGCTTTGCAACCTGCAGCAGATTTGTGGCCTTTCTCACAATGGGGTCTGGATCTCATCGGTCTCATCAATCCCCGCTCTTCACAGCGTCATCATTCCATCATTACTACCACATAATACTTTACTAAGTGGGTGGAAGCTATTCCTCTTTCATCAACCAAAGCTAAACCCATTGTAGATTTTGTCTATCAACACATCATTTGTCGCTTTGGTGTCCCACACAAAATCATCACAGACAATGGTAAATCTTTCAAAAACATCGATTTGCAGAACCTCTGTGACGCTTTCAATATCAAACTCAGCTTTTCTTCTCCATACTATCCCCAAGCTAATGGCCAGGCCGAGGCTTCCAATAAAACTTTGCGTAATATCCTCGCAAAGGTAACAAGTCGAGCTGGTAGGGATTGGCATTTACATATCCCTTTTGCTCTTTGGGCTTATTGGACTAGCATTCATACTCCTACTGGTGCTACTCCCTTCTCTCTCATCTATGGGTCTGAGGTTGTTCTTCCTTTGGAAGTCCAGATCCCGTCTCTTCGTGTCTCTCTCAGAGAATTTGTCTCCGATGAGGACTATCGTCAAAATCGTCTAGCACAGCTTGAATTGCTCGATGAGCGGCATCTCAATGCTCTTGAGCATCATCAAGTCTATCTTGAGCATGTCAAATGTGCTTATAACAAGCACTTGCAGCACCGTGACTTCAAAGTTGGTGATCTTGTTCTTAAGGAAAACCAAAATGTCACTACACTAGAAAGGAGTCAGCGTGGTAAGTTCACTCCTAACTGGATGGGTCCGTACGTAATCACTCATAAATATGGGTCTGGGGCTTATCGTCTATCTTCCATGGATGGTGTACCTGAAATGGAACCTCTTAATGCCTTGCATCTAAGGCCCTTCTACTATTAAATTCTATCTTACACGATCTTAGTCACAAAACAGATCTATCATCCATCTACAACCAGTCATATATTTTTGTAGTGATTCAGAACTATGTGGTTCTCCACGTTATGTCTTTTCTACCTTAAAATATGAGTATCACGGCTCTACTCATGGCATTTTTCTTATGGATATGTTCCTCCTCATGGTAGGAACACCGTAGTCACTAGTTCATCTGTCCTAAGTTTCTATCTTAATCGGATCTACTTAGGGCAGGAGTACGTGTTTGTATATGTTTTCTTCCTCTCTCTCTGATCTATCTAGGTCTAAACTCAGCTTCTTTCAAAAGCTCCAAAAAAAAAAAGGAAGAAGAAGATGCTATCCAAAATTCCAAAAGATAGACTGATCCCTCGAAGGACAGCTATTCATGCTTTATCAAAAATTAAAAAGTATAGACCATTCCCTTGAAGGATGGCTATCATCAAATTCAAAATACAGACCGCTCCCTTGAAGGATGGATGTTTATTTCATGGAATTTTCAAGGCTTCTCATATCCATCAGCCTTTGCAGTAACAGACTTCCTCTCTGGCCAGTTTGTTCACTTTTTAGCATCATTGAAAGACTTCCCGTATCGATCAGTCTTTCTCTAGCAAACTTCCCGCATTGATCAGTTTGCTCTCCTATCAAAAGAAATCATGAAGCTGAGATATTAGACCTTTTTCGATCATATGGAGACCCTATTTTCCCAATATGAGCACGTATTATGTCCTTCGTATGTTTTTGATGGGATACATACTTACTTCTCATTCCATTTACCTCCTCGATCTGGTTTGCGACTCGCTTGTGTCAGGTTTATTTTAACCTCATACATGGCCTTGTATGCATCGTCTGTTGGTGTTCTATCAAAGTCTCTATGTATGGTCGGTTAGGAGCCTAACTTATCATTCTTTTTTTTTTTCTATCTAAGTGTATTGCTTTTTATCTTCTAAACTAAGATAATATCATTACATCCTTTGCTGTCACAAAAAGCATTTCCACTTAACATGTTAATTTAGTCAAAATCTACCATCTATCTATACTCATCTCATCTACTTTGTCTAAATTCACATCCATCTATATCTATTTCATCAAAATTAAGTTAGCTTCCTAAACATATCAAATCTAATCAATCACATCAAACCACATCACATCTATCTATCCTCTATTAGCACATGTCTATGACCATCAAACTTACACTACATCTATCTATATCTATTTTCATCAAAATTAAATTAAATTAACATCTTAAACATATCAATCAAATCACATCACATCACATTTATCTATCCTCTATGTCTATGCCCATCAAATCACATCTATTTATCCTCTATCAGCATATGTCTGTATCCATCACAATTACGCTACATCTATCCATATCTATCAAAATTAAATACATGAGTACAATCACATAATGATGAATCTATATATATATATATATATATATACACACACACATATATATGTGTATATATGTGTGTGCGTGTGTGTGTGTATATATATATATATATATACATGAGTGTCTGTACAACAAAGAATGGATGGCTTTCAATCAAGCCATCTATATCATACATCAAAAATGCCTTCAAATCGAGGCTACATCAATATATCGATACAAAAATATAACATATCTATATCGTGAAATCCGATAGGTGGAAGACACTATCTCCTCCACCCTCCTCTGGTCCAGGCTGTCTCTCCTGGCCACCGCCTATCGAGCTAGAAGCACCTGCTGCTGGGGGCCTGCCGCCACCTCGATCTCTCCCGGTGCTCCCTCCCTCTGATGCACCACTAGCTGTGACTGTCGCTGATCTCCTCCTCACACCGTAACGAGGCACATCAGGGGCATGCTGTGCCAGGGCGTCCTCATAGTATCTCACCTCGGCAAGGAGAGACTGATAAGTGCTCAGGCTCACCATACCAGGTGCTCGTAATGGCGCTGCTGCTGTTGCTGCTGGTGGCCCTCCTAATGTCACACCTTGTGATCCGGACTCTGAAATAGTGCCTGTATCACCGTATTTGGCCCTGAGGGCCTCTCTGTGTCGATGGTAGCGATCCCTCTGCTGGATCGTTGTATCTCACTCCTGACGAGCTATGTCTCTCTCTAGTATCAGTGCATCCCTCTCCTCCGTCAGAGCTCTAATCTCCTCGAGGGCAGCCTGGTGTGTCTGCACCAGGGTAGCATGCTCTCCCTCCAGCCTCTCCAGCACTGCGGCTATGTCCTCCTTGTCTGTGTCTATAGATGTTGGCAGGTGTCATGGTAGCTCTATAGAATACCATGCCACATAGCCATCATCTACCCCGGCGTCGTCATCACTATCTGTGGAAGGTGGGGCCTCCCTCAATGGATCTGCCGGGATCAAAATCGGCAGATCGGTCTCTCTGCTATCCCACCTGTATGGCCTGTAAGTGGTCGGAACTGTCTGAACTAGGCCAAACTGCCTCAATACCCGTATAAATGGGACGCACTCCCACATATCTGGCCTGCGGCCCCTAATCACCCTGCTCCATCTCAGCCCCACCAGGTGAGCCTCCTGACTGGCCCATGTCAGATAGACCCGATATGGTCTCCAAATCACCTGCTCTGGTGTCAGCGTCCTGAAACGCTCAGCATACCACTCCGCAGATCTCCCTGTATCTCCCAGGGCCATGTCAGCCTGCCATCGCTGGAATCCATAATCGAGGGCCCCCGCTACTGCTGGCATCCATGGAAGCCCGGATGGCCTGATCACTGTTATGTGCTCATATGCCCAACAATGGAGCACAGAGCTAACATCGATACCTGTCCACCTACCGGTGGTGTACATCCATAACTCATAGTATATCTGAGCTATCAGGGCATCGGTAAATGTGAACACCTGTCTGAACTGTAGGATGTCACACACACAGTCTAGTAACAACAATGGAAATCTCCCACCTCCTGAATCTGGTAGAGCAAAATAGGAGATCGCCATCTGAATCAGTGCTATCTGTCTGCTCCTGACATCACCCTGTCTATAATGTGAGGCTATCCTCACCGCCCAGACACTATCTCTGAATCGTCTGCCCTGTCTCCATACAATCGTCCTAGGGCCCTCTGCTGCTGCTCTCGTGGAGTAATCTCAATCGGGTCCCCGGTGATCGGCAGCCTCAGGATCCTATATATATCCTCGTGGGTGATGGTCATCTCACCCGTCCTGAACCAGAAAGTGCATGTCCTACTATCCCATCGCCGCACTAGTGCTCGCATCAGCTCTACATCTCGAGGCACCCGTCGGTAGTACCGGAAGCCCCCGAGCCTAGATAACTCTAGGTGGCACCAATCTGTGTCAGTCACATCAGGGAGAATGGTCTCCAGAAGCTCAGGAATAGCATCCCGCATGTGTAATGCCTCTCGTGCCTGCATCCACGATGTCAAGAGCAATGTTAGCTTCCCATTTATCCAAATCAGAACATCAAAAAACACATTCTATCATCTTATCAGTCTATTCGGTCCAATCGTCGTCGATTTAGTTAAATCGGCGTCGATCCAACCTAGTCGATGTCGATTGAAGTTAATCTGTGCTGATTTCATCTAATCGGCGTCAATTTTTCCAATCGACGCCGATTGGGAGGCAGAGTGTCAAAAACACTCTTGCTTCCCACTTATTCCCTTTTTCTCTAAAAACTGGCATTCTAGTGTGCTATTTAACGGTAAACATGTACATGAGATTAAGGAGGATCCACTTACCCCAGGTCGTGTCCTCTTCCACTTCTGACTGCTCCCAGGGGCTTCCATGTTGCTCAAAATCAGTTTTTGACTCTCTCTAAATCAATCGTCGCGGTCTAAATAAATCGTTCACGTTTTCCTTTTGCATATTTATATGGGCTCGGTATGGTCGGCACCGATTTGTGTGGTCATCACCGATTTATTTAGTCAACATTGACTTTAGCTTGATCGACGTCGATTTAGGCCTATCGTTGCCGATTGGTTGCACTTTTGCTTCTTCACCTCGCTTTCTTCCATCTCCTAATCTTTTTGCCATAGTGTTGATGCTTGGCTTATTTATCTAGTCATTATTATGCCCTGAGTGTTGCCTTTTGGCACATACTTTTGATATTCTCACCCATTTCGAGTATGTTCCTTGTACATGGGGCACTCGCAGTTTTGGTAGCTTAAAGATAACGGGTCTGTAGGCACTAACGTCGTCTGCTTCGCAGACCGTCTGGTTGTCCCTACCAATGTGTCTCTCTTTAGGTGCTACTATTTTGCAGCCCTCCTTACACTCACGGGTCTGTAGGTACTAACGTCATCTCATGCGAAGACCGTCTAGTCTGCCCTACCAATGTGAGTTCCTTAGGTTGCTGCCTTTTTATTATTTTTGTGTGTCATTAATGATCAGATCTACTCCAGGCATCTAGCTGGGGCATCCTGCGTTTTCATCTACCTTTTTCAAACTTGGGATCGGTTGCTCTTTCGGGGCCCATCCCATCCCTAGTTTGAGGGGGATCACATCATCACTTTTTCTTCCTTTCTTCCAACTCCTTGTTTTTGTCTTGCAACTTTGCTTATCGCAAGTTACTCGACAAAAAGGGGCAAAATGTAGACACCTAAAATTGGTTACCCAATTTAGTGTCCCCCGCATGCGTTTGCCTTCTCGGGTAACCTGGAGCACGTTTATATCACCACTTCTCCCTTAGGGTATTATTTAATATTTGATTTAAACATCTATCCTAAGTTTATTTCACCCCATTATGTTTTACCCATAGATAATTAAATATTAACTATTTAATTACACTTTTTACATATATCTTAACCGCTTATCTACCCCATATCAATTCCTAACCTCCCATATCAATTTTATCCATCTATCCCCCCTATTTCTCCTCCCCCCAAACCATGCAGTGGGATATTTCCCATATTTGAGTCAGAGGGATCACTTGCATCCTTCCAAAATCATCCTTTTTGGCCATTTCGGGAGTCTGTTCCCTGATCGGCGCCGACCGGTACTCGGTCAACGCCAATTTTTCAGAGCGGCACCGATTACATCTCGGTCGGCGCCGATTACAAATACAGGGCCAGAATTCAGTTCTGGTTAGACAGAAAGAATGACAGAGAGTTTTGAGCATCAAGTCTGAGCATTATCTATCAAGTGAAAGTGAATTCTATCCAAATCAATCCCTGAGAGGAGTACCGTTACTCTGCTCCTACCACATCGACATCGTGAGCCTCCATCGATCTCTTGGTGACTCTGTTCTTGCATCCAGCGAAGGTGGAGCTTTGTCAGTATCCCTACGTCTCCTGCAGATCCAGCGAAGATCGACAATCTAGCTTTCATTGTCCGTTTCTCAATCTTCCTGCAACTTTCCCCTAATCGACACCGACCGATCCCAGTCGATGCCGACTTTCTCTAATCGACGCCGACCCATCCCAGTCGACGCCGATTTTTCTAATCGACACGTTGATTCTCCCAATCGACGCCGATCGGCCTGCAGATAGGTAAAGAATTCAGGTAACACAAATCCAACATTGTTTTCACAGTTTCCTGTTTTTTGTTGCTTTCTGTCCGCTGTATACATTTTGTCCGTCACTTTTAATCAGAAAATCTAGACATTTATTTACATTCTTTTATCATGTATGCTTCTTCTTCTAATTGAAAACGTGGACTGACATCCGCCGAGGGAGCTTATCGCTTCCCGGACCCACTTTTCGGGCAGTCCACCCAAATATCTTTTAACGTTGTCTTTTTCTGTCAAGTACCTGTGTCTCGCAAGTTTCTCAGATCTGCCTTACAGGATCACTCGTGTGCGCCCGTCTTGTCTACATCGGCTTTCCTTTCTATCTACATCTTCGGATCTTGTCTTATCTATCAGGTATCGATTTCATTTGAGTTTTTCAGGGTTTTTGTGCTTAGTTTGGTACATTAACTTGGACAAGTAACAAGCGTGGAAATTCTTGGAAATTATAATGGAGTTTCAATTTATTAAGTCTTTTGATCATGTTATTGGATTCAAATGGAGGTTGTTTGTAGTAGCATTATGCCAATTTTTTTGGACAGTTTAGTGAAATTAGCTAAGTTTGAAATTTTCAAAAACAGATCAGACTTTTGTAAATTTTTCTTTTTATTGAGGACTTAGTAGATGAAGTATGAGACTGTTAAAGAAGCCTGCTTGTGTAGCAAAAGCAGATGATAAAATGAATTTAAGGCGCTGCATTAAGTAGATCCACATTATAGAAAAACAAAGAAGCAAATACTGTGTATGGTACAGGTGATTGGAAAAAAACTCCCTCCTTTGCTATAATATGAAAGAAGAAATAATAGGGTAAATTGTTATTTGTTTGGATGCTTTAAAAAAAACAAAGTCAAAGATATTCACAAAACATGCAGAGGTAGTGTTTTAGAGGTGAGTGTAATGGTGAAGAAGAGATCGGTAACAGAAAGTTAATAATTTAAATATACAATGACAAAATAATCAATTCTCCAGGTGATAACATTTAGGCGCATTTCATTCTTGTGCAGAGCAAAAAACTATAAAGGAAGACTTACTGCCAAACATTTTGTTCTTGTGCGTAGAGAACTTGTGTTTGACATTACTGCATTAAAGAAAACTAGACGTGGCATTTTTTGTAGTCTGTCATATTGTAAAGCTAAAAACATGTTGCGAAAAAGACTATTGCAATTGAGGTAGACAAAAGAATATAATAATAATCGGCAGTAATTTTTTTGGATTATGATTTCATAGTATTAGAAGTAGTTTGAGAATAACTTAATTACAAAAATGGCAGAAGGTAAGCAAGGAAAAAACTTTGTAACAATTGGCATTGTTTGATACAGAGAAGTATGTAGTCACAGCGAATACTATGTAGCTGAGACAATAGTTTTTTTTTTAGTGACTAAAATCCTTTGCAGTTGTGTTTTGCTTTTTTTTTTCAATTTTGCCAAAAACAAAGAGTATAACGATGGAGTGTTCCTGGTCATACGGGGAGCCAATCATGAAATTTGTCTGTCTAGGTGCATGGGTTGCAAAATTGTTCCAGGAATCTGAAAGAGCATGATGAATATGTTAGACAGAAAAGAAAGAATTAAACTGAAATGAAATGAATAGAGTTGGTAAATGGAGATGCTCACCAGAGAAGGGAGAAAGCTAGGTTTCTTTGATTGTGGAAATTGAGTTGTCAACCGTCAAAGTGAATGTACCTTTTATTTGGAATTGACGGAGAAGAAATACAGGCTTAGAGATGTCTTGTTCATATTCTTCATATTCTGTTTGAGAAAGTTGAGGGAAGACTTTTCCCAGTAGTGGCTCTCGCAGTGTGCAATGAAGTGAGTCATCTCTTGTTTGCAAAGTGCAGTGGAGCAAGTGCTTATACTTGTATGGTTTTGATGTATTGCAAGTTGGACAAAGGGAAATTTGTTGTTGTTCAGCTGGATCTGGTTGTGTGAGATGGTCACATTCAACACAAAATGCTTGGAAAGGAGAAAGGTATATGTTCTTTGTGCGAAGTATGCCAGTGATCTGCATAAGGGAGATGAAGTTGTTAGAGGGTTATATTCTTAATAGGGACAATTGATGGGCGAGAGAACGTTGAAGTGAGATAAGTTAAAAATGCAAAATTGTGAAACACTTGCCTCTATGTTTGTGTTTATGAGAGATTGTAAAAATGTTTTTGTAGGTTCATCATTCAAAGGGTCGATGAAGGATGAATGGCCTACACGTACAACATGCAAACCCTTTGTTCCTTGTCTGATGAAGTTTTTGAAAAGCAATAGTGGCATGTTCCCTGCTGCAATGTTGTCTCTTATTGTGTGACATAGTGAAACATGAAAGTTTCCCAGATGTACCTGAAAGGGAAAAGCAACATGTTTGGTTAAAACTGAAGGCAATAATATGTTGCAATGTATATGAAAATGAAATAAGGGAAAGTGTTGATACTATTGCTTTTGTGTTTTCTATGTCAGAGTCTTTGACATAGAGGGTGAACAGGTCGTTGGTGTGATGTATTCCTGTTACAATTGTAGCAAATGACCCAACAAAGAATGTTGCATTTGATTCAACAAGCTCTTGTATTGTCATGTCTGGTGTCAATTTTCAAGATTCACAAACTGTTGGTATGTTTTCCATAGTGGTTGTTGCAATTGCAGACAGAGAACAACTTGCATCTCCTCATTCATACTTTGTTTTTTCTTTCACAGCAAAACCAGCAACACGCAAACTGCAGCCAACAACTACAGTCGATGCAAATTTGTGGACAAAGGTATTGCTCATGTTCAAAGTAATGGTCATTTGACCTTTCTTGTCAACCAAATCAGCATGGAGGATTTCAGATTTTGAAGGGGAAATGTTGGTTGCATGCGCATGGTCTGTAGACGACAAGGACATCACCCTCAAACACAATTGCAACTTTGCCTACACAAATGTCAAGTATCGTGGATGGCTGTTGTGTTGTTGGTTTTGGGCTGGAATTTGAAGGATATTAGCATGTTGTCATTGAAAGGTCGAGCAGGATAATAAATGAATCATGACAAGAAATAATAGAAATGTTTGAAAGAGATTACCGTTTAGAGGATTCTTGGAAAAGATCACTACTGCCAATGCCCTTGTTCTTGGGTGGCTATTCCGTGTTTTCTTGGCCGCAACTATCTGCAAAGAATCGAAATAGTTACATGGTTGTTACAGAGTGTCAAATGAAAAAGAAAGTAAAGAGTCAACTTATTAGATGTTAGTTTTCGTGAATCAATAGAACAAGGTATGTGCGCTTACAAGTGCACAATGTTTTTGTATGTATTTTTTAGGAGGGAAAACATTGCCTAGTGGTCAGTCCAATATGCAAATCTTTCAAATGAGTTGCAGACTTCTTGTATAGCGTTTGACCATATATGGTCAATGATGTTTTTCATGAAGACACTTGGTTGTTGAATGTGGAAAGTGAAATTATATTTTTGCATAAATGTTGAAAGCAAGATTTTTTTGTTTTGGTTGTGCATGTCAACATTAAAATCTCCAAAAATGTAGGTGGGGATGGTCAGATCAATGGATTGGAAGACATTTTCGATAACAATGAAGATGTTTTCATGATTTGCATTTGGCACAACATAGACATTTACAATTGTTATGCATTGTTGTTGCAGCAATATGTTTGCGACTATGGACTCTACGTTTGTGCTGTGAAAGTAAGTTTTTTACAGGAAAGGTATATTGTTTGCAATGAAAATTGCAAGTCCATGCACATGGTGCACAGAAAAGCATTGGTATCCATCTAGATAGTCAACTGCAATGGGGCAAGGCATGTGAGTTTCTTGTAAACAGAGAATGTGAGATTGCATTAATTCATGGTCATGGAGAATGGCTTGTCTGTGAGCATGGAGACTTCGGGTATTAAGCGAAGCAACTATAATACAAGAAGAAATATCAGTTGTGGACAAGGCATGTTGAATATTCCATTTAGCTTTGTTTCGGAGGCATGCCATTTCTGTAATGATTGTTGTTTCATGCTTTATTTTTTTTTCGTAAGTGGGGATAGCAAGTAAAGGTTGGAAATGGTTTTGACTCATGACAGAGTTGTATATGCCAAGCCAGTGATGATACGCCAAGAGGGCTGAAAGCAAGTCATTCAAGTGTGAGGCCTTGTGCTCTATGTATTGTGTGCACATAACAAAGTTGTACTGGGAACTATTTTCGTATTGTAACCAGTCTCTTGTACAATGTTCTAAGCAAGGGTCTAGCTATATGAAGAATAGGAACCCATTCAAGTTCTGTTTTGGCTATTGACAACTGCGGGTGTTTAGATCTTTGTTGTTTTCCAATACAGGGGTCATTGAATTTTATCCATATGGCATCGAGGTCATTTGTCGTTGTGTATGCTTTGAAAATGCCATCAAAACCATTAACTAGTTCATCTTGTATGTCATAGTTCCCGGTGAAAACTTCTACTAGCATGTTAAGTTTGAGCTCTATATGTTGTGGCAATTCTATAGTTTTAGAGTAGGCTTCCATTTGTTCAATTGACTTGTCTTGTTCATCGATAGAGGCTATAACAATTTTGTTGCCAGGAGCAAGAGCAAGCATTTTGTTATTGTGTCAAAGAACATCTATGTTTTTGTAGAATAGGAATGGGAACATTGGATCAACAGGTACTGGATGAATACATGTATCATTGAGGTATGCAAGATCAGATTCTGAATGTTGTCCAAGGAGAATTCTATTTAGGACTGAGACAAAAGCAACATCTTTTTGATGCATTGTTTCAGTAAACTCGAATATTTTCACATGTGTATTCCAGAAGTCATAGCCAATCAATTCTCTAGAAATTTTGGGGTTGTTGAATACAAGACAGTCATTGACTGGTTGTGCTTGGTAGAAGTCTCCGCAGAAGATCATGTCAATTCCTCCAAAGAAAGTTGTTGGCATGTGTTTTATTTGACGAAGTCATTGGTCTGTGAAGTATAGAAGTTGACCTCCAACCAAGGAAATCTCGTCTATTAGAGCAAGTTGTAATTGTTCGTAGTGCTTTGCCAAGGAATCCAATCATTCACTGTTCAATGGGCGTAGTTCAGATCGATTGAAAGGAAAGAGGAAAGTAGAATGGAGTGTTATTCCACCAGCATTGTAAGTAGGTTTGCCCATGAATGCCAAGATCAAGCCTTTGATTTTCAAGGGGTCGCTCTGCATGGATGTGTCATAAATACGGGCCAATGTTTCAAATATCAATTTTGCAACAAACATTTTTCCCATGCCAACACCTCCTGTTAGGAAAAGGTAGATAGGAGTTGATGGATCTTTATTTTTCTTAAAGGATATGTCTTTGACAATGGACTTGTTGTTTCTTGTTGAGGAGTTACATTTGTTTGAAATATGTTGTGTTGTCTGCAATGCTTGGGTGTTTTCCTAGTTGAAATTGTTTCTTTGCAATTCTCATTGTCTGGATTATGGAAAGGCAAATCACACTCTATGTCATAGTCTTCAAAGGGTTGGTGTTCCTGCGTTCTCATTGTTGTTGTTTTGTCAGAGGTTTGAAGAGACAATTGCAGATTCTGAATTGTTGAGTCCATGTCACCCCATTTGTTGTTGGTAGTGTAGCGGAATTTGGATTCATTAGCATGTATGGTTTGTTCATGGAATGCATATGCATCTGTCCAAGTTGTAAAGCCTGTTTTGAGAGCGTGTTCATTGTCTATAAATGAGACATAAAGCAAAACCTTTTCGTGGTAATAATTTTCTATGTCAAGGTGTTTGTTGTAGTTGATAAAGCGCACGATGATTGGCTTGTTCCGAGGGGTTATTTTTTTACCGCTGTTGTGAATAGAAACAAAGTCAGCCAAGGAAATTGAGTGCAAAGAAGGAGGTTGTGTTATGTAGTGATCTATTACAGAGCAGCACATGATGTTTGTTGATTCATCGGGTTCCTGTTGAAGTAAACTTGAACGTTTTAGAATGAATGTTCGGTCTTCGGGATTTGAAGTGTTTATGAAAACACATTTTCGTGATGTATTGTTTAAGGGGATTGAAAGGACTATGTGGACTACCTGTTGTGCGGACATTTGATGGGTATTCAACATTGCATTGCCTAGGCTCCGAATCATTTGAATGGCATCAAGATGTGTTTTTTGATGCTCATTTCGAATTCTAGTGAATGCTTTTGTCATTGTTCGGTCAATTTTGGTCATGTATCAGCAGCAATAGGTTGCTACTACATAAGCATTAAGCACATACTGAGCATTGGTATTCGCTTGATAGATCATGGGCATTTGTTTGGAAAAGCTATTATTCCATGCATGGGATGGTTTTCTTTTCAATAACAATGTCGGTTGTTTAAGCGTTGATTGTATTGCTTCTATGTAAGTGTTTTCATCAATGTTTATTTCTTGAAGGAACATATCGTGTGTAATGCAAGTGTTCTATAATTTGCTTTCTAGAAGAGAGTAAATGGAATGTGCATGTGCAATAGCAGATTTTGTTGGTTCTTCTACAGGTTCAAGTATTTTTTTACTCTTCATTGGAGCCTGGGGGAAATTGTACTTGCACTTGGAATGTTTTTTTTTTTAACTTTGTGTTTGGTGATGGCATTACAGTTTAGCAATATGATGAGGGAATAAACTAGTATCGCATGTAATGTACTCATCAACGTAGGACGCTACAATGTCATTGGCATCATTTCCAAAGACAGGTGCGTTTTTTGTCCAAATTAGCCAATGGCTATGAGCATTTCCTCTGTTTTGGAATTCCATGACCCAAAAGTAATCTTCTATTTGTCTAAAAAAGGACTTGTCTTCGCAAAGCAATTGTTTCAATGCATAAAGTTTGTGCTTGTAGTAACGAGTGCATGTAACGGGATCATTTTTAACAAAGAAGTTAGAGTCATTATAATCTGAGTGTGTTGGCTTGTCTAAAGGAGTGGTGTCGCGATAACAGGTGTATAAATTACTAAGGTCATTTGTTAGTGGCAACCAACAATGTTTAGCGCTTCAGAATGTGGCAAAAAAGGTAGGCGGTCCTAGCTGATGGATCATGGCAAACATATTTTTCCTTGTTTGTTGCATATAGTCTGGTGAAATGTGTATTCTTTTGAAAACAATGTACCCGATATCAAATTTCAAGATTTTTTCAAGATTTGGTTTGTATTTGACATCTTTTGCAATAAGTGTTCGACCTTTTAATTGTCCCTTTCTGATTCTGAGCCATATTGAACGACCCACTTCGTCAATTAGTAACTTTATTGCTTTGAAAAATATATTGGTTATGTGATAAGAAAATCTACGATCTAAATGCATCAACTCCCATTTTGCTATTTTTTGATACGATATTGTTTTTTAGTTGTGTCGCTGCGAGGTTGGCCGAAAAAAAAAGTTGGGAAATTCATCTCTTTTGAAAATTTGTCTTGGAAAATTCCCAATGGTGTAAAGCCCTCCGAAGGACCGATATTTATCATCTTGTCTTTAAGATAGTGGATGGCTGAGGAGTCAATGAAACCATGAATTAGTGTGTCGTGTGCATCATAATTATCGATCTCATCATCAGAAGAATTGTTGTCAGAGGAGATATGTTTGTGTTCTTCGTTGTTGTTTGTTTCAAAGTTCGTGACAATAGAGAAGGTTTGATCCTAGCCATGGTTTACTTTGATTTCATGCATGAGATATAATGTTGTTGCACATAATTCTTTGAGGGCGGCCATGGTGATTACAGGGCGAACATTTCTTGAATGGTATGGTTTTTTCTATTCAAGACGACATTTAAGTGCCACAACAATTGTTTTTGTTTCTTCTAGGTGCCTTGGCAATGCTTGTTGGATTATGTCTATATTTGTTGGGACATTTATAATTTCTCCTTTTAATGTGTATTGAGGGTGTTTATGGCTCTAGTGCCGTATTTGACCAAATGCAAGTCGAAGAGACACAAGTCTTTATTCAAGGTCAGAAATCATTGCAACTATCGGAAGGATTGGAATTAATTGGATTTTTTGAGGACTTGCTAATCTTGGCAATTTTTCATTTAATAAGCTTGTCAAGCATGGACGATAAATTTTATTGTGTTCGGGCATTGTTTTCTCTTATGTGAGCTGGAGATATGTTTTTTTGGTTGCATGTGTAAAAGATGTCAAGTTGAACTTGAAATGGAGCTGCTTACAAATTTGCCATGTATGTATCGGTGTGTCACTTGTCTGGGCATGAAAACAAGCAATACAACGAGCAGAGCTGTCATTCTGCTATATGTTTTTGCGTATAGTTGTCTTTAGCTTTCGAAGATACATTTTGGACATTGATGGTTTGTAGTAGTTTATGGAACTTGATGTTTGTGTTTGCAAAAGCTTGTTTTGTTCTTGCTTAGGTGTTTTATTCGAGAGAACTCCATGTGTTTCAGCTATAACTGTTGTAGACATGAAATTTGTTTTCTTAGCAAAGAGATTGGTATGCTGATGGTCTTTTAGCAGCACGAAATGTACAACACTGTAAATTGTTTTAGCTGTTTGATGCGTCTGTTTTCGTATATGGTTTTTTATTGAGCTAACAGAAGATGTAAAGGTTTTTTCATTCCGCTTTTGCACAATGTTTTTTGTAGACGTTTGCAAACACATGTTTTTAATTTTTGTATCAATTTGACCACAAGCATTTTGGAATGCATACGAAGTGGGCACTCTTGGTGTGCATTGAGTATTCACAGTGAATAATTCATAATGAAAATGGCCTTCAGAAATTGAAAACCGTATAAGATTATATGCTTTTTCAAGTGGTGCATCAGTAGAAAAAACCTTACAAACTTGCAAATGATTCGAATGCCACAATCGAATATTTATTTGGAAAAGCAAGCATAACCAATGGATGCTGAAGTCTTCTTCTAGTATATTGTTTTTATCATGGAACATGGCTATGTTCATCATAAGGCCTTGCCATGTGGCAATACAAGGTATGTTTTTTATTGAGTTTTTGGCAAGCCAGGTATCGAGGAAGCGAAGAGTTGCATGGTCTTTTTGAAGGATAGAACCACAAAAAGCCTGAGCAGCATACCTGCGCTAGTAGCAAGGATTGAATTCATGGTTGTGAAGTTGGCAAATAGAATTGAAAAGGCTATCAGTGCAACTATTGTTGCTTGTTGGCAATCTAGAAAGCTGAAATTGTTGTAGTTGGTCGCATAAGCTACTCCAAAGAGTTTCAACAGAACATTGGAGCGATAATAAATGAACATTGTTTCTTGGCTCAGGGCAGACCATATATTTTTTCCAGAATAAGGGTTCGTAATGACCACTAAGAGGGTTGGAATCATGGAAAAGAAGACAATATGGCAGTTTCTGACTATTTGGATTGAAACGAAGATAATTAGTGCCTCTTGTTATGGACCAAACCCATATTGGAAAATTGAGCCACTTTGAAAGCCATTTTTTGCAAAAGATGTCCCCCCATAGGCCTTGTTCAGTTGCATCATGCGAAAGCACTGCTGATAGTTTCATTCGACGTAAATATGTTGCATAGCTATGAACACCGTGCAAAAGATAAAGAGTTTCAAGATCTAGCTCTAACTCTAAAGATGAAAACACTATAGGGTTGGATCGAGACAACAAAGTTTCAAAGTGCTCAACGATACCGGTTCTAAGTTCAAGAGATGTGTATCGGAAATGCAGCAGCACAACGAAGGAATCAAACAAACAATCACTGACCCCGTATTTGAAACCATAGTCCCATAAAAGGTCAAACCTACGCAATACATTGTCTATGCATTCTACAACGCGGTTTGATAATGTATATTGTTCTATGTCTACAAGTGTCGTTGACATTTTTGTTTTTTAGGTTTGATTTGATTTTTCTATGTTACAAAAAAAAAATCTTGAGCAAAATATAGAAGAAAAGACTAAGGTTTATACCTTGTCCAATGGAGCACGAGCAATCCAAAAAAGCAGGAATGAACTTTGTCTCCTTCTGTGATTTCACTTTTGTCACAAATCTGTAATGTACATAAAAGGCATTATACATTTACTAAAGGTTTCTTGAGCAATACATATAATAAAAAGACTAATGTCTATACCTTGTCCAACGAAGCACGAGTAATCCAAACAAACAACAACGAAATATCTCTCCTTTGATTTTGCTTTTGCCACGAACCTACAATGTAAATAAAAGGCATTATGCATTTAGTGCATATTGCAAATGGAAGTAGTCAAGAAAACAAACTTTCGCTGTACAATAAAGCAAACAGGACAATGAAATATGAAAGAAAGAGCACACTTTAAAAAAACATTGTAGAGCATAAACTAGTGGAAGAGTTTCACAGCTGTGAAAACTATATGAATTCAAGAAATTATGATTTGAAGCAAAGGAAATTCTACTCAGAAAGACTGCTGGAGGAGAGAAGATTGGAAAATATGGGTTTTTCACATAATCTATAGTATTAATACAGCAGACTATGAATTTACATTCTTGCTGTTTTGAAAGTCAACTTTGAGAAGAATATAGCTAATATGAAGATTCATATTGCCGAAGGGAATACATCACATGGAGACTATATATTGTAAATGTTATATTTTGGAACTAATGCAAAAAAAAATATTGTGTCTGACCTATACTTTGAGAACTTCAAAAAATATATAATTTTTATGTTTACAGTTAGAAGCTTTGGCAAGTGAACGTTGTCTATACTCAAGAGTTGTTAAAGGTTAGTTATGGACTTTACATACTACAAGAAGCAATGTATAAACAATTTTTCCTAGGTTAAAACAAATAAGCGCTGTTGTTTCTTATTCATATTTCATAGAATACAAGGTAGGGAAATACATCAGATGCAATGGCATGTAAACTTTGCGTGCTTTTCTCCTTTGCAATTGAGCAGTTCAAATCAAAACATAGGATGATTGGCAAAAAATTAGACACACTGTGTGCTAAATAATCTTTAGTCTCAGCTTTCAGTTAGATTTCATACTAGAACAAAATCACCAACCACGCATATGTTAAACTATTTAGAATAAAATTATAACTTTAAGGATTCATAAAACTGTCTAAGCCATGTTAGTAATCGAGAAAGGTGGATACAATATTTTCTTTAACAAAAAATCATGATGAATAAGATCTTAACAAGAGTTATTTTGTTTTTACTAATTTTTTTAGTTATGTAGTCTTTGTTATGCTTTAAAAAATGGAATTATGGTTTTACCCTTTGGATAAGAATTTGTTTCATATGCCTTATTATTTTCCTCTTATATAAGAAATATGTTCTTGCAGTCATTAGGTTTTTTTTTTACATCCAAATAATTCATGCATATATGCTACCCACAGTTGATATTTGCCGACCAAAATCTTCAACCACCATCAATCCTTCCCTTAATCGTTTCTGCTATCTCTCAGCACCGGGAAGAATTGCCTCCTCTCTATCAAGGGGGCTATGACTGCACAATAAACAAAGATTAGAGGAAATATCTCCCTAATTAATTTATTCTGAGTGTGTAAAGACAATCTATGGCAATTTGTAAACTTCCATGCACAAAGATTGCTCTCCAGTCCCTAGTTTCCCACAAATAAAGAAAATGGTTGTTTCCTCAAGATTGAAATCCCTCTCAAAGTCTCTTTCATGATTGATGAGGGAGAAAGTTGATTCTGGTTGCTCAAAGAAACTGTCTTGATTTGTCAATTTATGTGAAACTTTCAAGGATGAAAAATAGAGTTAGGCTCAGGACAACTACACTTGCTTAATTTTTTGATATACTAATGATGCTTAGAGGTTACTTTTCAACTGATTTGTCATCCAAACAATAACATGATCACACTTCCAAGGAGGGCCTTGGTTTATGAAAAAATCCTCTCTATTAATGAAACATTGTTCTCCACCTTTAATGCAAATGAGGAGCCTCCCACCACAGTACCGTTTCAAATTTGATTGTTCGTCGAGAAATCATCGTTAGGAAAATCGATTCAACAAGGGGGGAGTATAGCTGCAATGGAGTTCTTGAATCTTAACTTTTCACCATTGTTTCTCACCTTATTTTTAGATAAACCTCTTCTAGATCGAAACATTTAACACTATAAGAGATCAGTCAACAGTGGAAATATTGGTAGAAGGCAGTATTTAAAATAAACAGGATTAGTCAAGATGTCAGACTCAAAAAAATTGTCACAGGATTCCTAAGGTGCAGCTTTTTTTTTTGGTGCTAGAAATGAAGCTCAAACCTACCCAAATTCAATCTCTTTGCATCAAAGTGCACACCGGCCAGAACAAGCTTTCTCTAATTCTTTGACCCAACGGTAAATCTCTATCATTTGTTGCTTTTGCATCAAAAGAAAACATTGTGCTAAGAGGGGTTTAAAAAATAAAAATAGAATAAGTAAGGAAACTTGTTTTATAGATAAGGTTGCCACATGTTTGAGTCTATGGAAGATAGAGAAAACAAACAAATTACATAAAAAGAGTACCTTTTTTAGAAAAAACAAAGTGTGGCAATGGAGGTAGAGGACCAATTTGGAACAACCTAACTGATTATGAGAACATACATGGGGGAGGACACCCTTGATACTCATAAGAATTAATATGTAACTTCTCTTCGAATATTTGAGGTATGCGTGGTCAAAGCATGGGTGATTTCCTCAGACACAAATTGAAATCATAACAAAATATGATATGGTCTTATTACAAGAAACACACAAGTTTGACTTGTTAAATGTTATGTCATATCTTGGGGTATATGATGTACACAGAAATAAGATGTAAGAATCGAGTTTGATTGATCTTATTCATTATCATTTGTATAATTGCAATGTTTATAGGTATTGCACAACTAACATAAGTACTAAAAATAGGTACAATATTAGTCCCTAGACCATATGACAACTATGCTCTAACAAAGTATTGACGTGGAGGCATTGCAGACTTTTGTTCTCGTATCTGTTATGAATGTACCAATTTGGCACGATGTTGTTGGGTTTGTGTTGTTTTTGGCTTATGCGGTGTACAATTTTCTGGAGATTCACTTGATTGGGGATCTGATTTTTGGCATGGGAAGAATTTTTATGAAAGTAATTTGCGAGGCACATTCCAAAATTGCAACTCAGTTGCCACCTAAGTTTCAAGTTCTCAAAGGAAGGTATGGATTTAAAGACCCAGATTTTTGATTTTATGTTTTTTGTGTTTGTTTGTGGTTGTTATTTAGGAGTTATTTGTAATGCCATGCAAGGTAAGGGACTTGTTCTGCAAAATCACATTTATTAAATTATTTGTGAAGTGGACTGAAGCCTTTCCTGATCACGATGATTGTAATCAGTGAATTTACTTCAATAATTAAACTGCTCATATGCTTACACGCAATGAAAGAGTCGTATGAAAAACTTTTGATTTAGACATGTTGTGTGTTACCTGAGTCATTTGAAAAATGAGCAGAGCAATACAGGCTCCATCTGTAAGCAATTGAACCACTTCTACAGGTTTGGAGTATGTTCGGTAGCCCAATCAAAAGAGGGTTTTAGCCATGTGTTGTCAAGAGGACACCACTTTCTCCTTTAGTTGAGGGGATTATGGTGACATGCTATGGTAGAAAACATGTCATTATTAAGATTTCAACTGAAGTATCCTAATAAGTATGGATTATTAATTGAACGCTGATCCTCGCAGTTTAAAAATTTAAAAACAGAGAAAATAACAATTATGGAGATCTGTTTGGAAAAGCATGCTTCCATGCAATTTCATTTCCTTGAGCTTATGAAACAGTTTTTTGAGGATGCCACACTTAGATTGAGTTCTTCGAAGTTGTTACATCTTCTCCACTTTGATACTCTCTAAGAATCGAATCTTAGTTTCATTCATACCCCATTGCAAGATATATGCCGGTAGTCAGATAAATTTATAAGAAATTGTGCAATAAGTTTGGACTAATATTTAGGTGGAGTTTATGTTTTTTTTAGTTTCAAGATTATAGCAATGGAGAAGCCATTATTGTGTTCTGTTTGATGGAATAGTTGGGATTGTGATTGTTTGGTAGGCTATGAGGCTATATGCAGATGTGAGCCAATTTGACGTTTACTGTTTACAGTGGGAGGATCATTCTTGTTGTTGTTGAGTATAGTCCCTGTTTCACCCACGTCACTTGGTTTATGGTGAAACTCTATGCTAGAAAACATGATCAATGTCAAGAGATGAGCTGAAGCACCTTAGTTGATCCTCGGAGCTGAAGTAAACATGAAAAACATAATTATAGAGATGTAAGTGGAAATGCATTCTTCCATGAAATTTCATTTCACCAAGGTTATGAAACATTTTTTTAGGGAGTCACAGTCAGATTGAGTTTCTTGGATAACAAAAATTGAATCTGACTATTAGTTTTTTCATTTTACAAATCGACACTTGGAAAAAATTACAAAAACGAATTTACAGTTTGTATGTTTCATTTTGAATGAAGTAAACATCCACAGCCAAGGAGAAATCTGAGTTGTATCAGTTAAGAAGACTATCTATCATGTGACACTCATTTTGGAAAACAAACCAATGTATACATAGAAGAAAATGATAGGCTACTGTGACATGAGCTAATGCATTTGTACAATAATAATATCTGCCACGTACCAATAGGTATGTTGGTTTTGAAATCTTGGTAAAATCCTATGACTTTGTGACCTAGCAGAAGGGTGTTGAAGTCTAACAGACCCACAAATCCAAATTGTTCCACGTGGCATGTTTTATTGTTTTTTCAGTCTTTTGATGACGGTGTGACGGGGAATCTTGTTAGTGGATTCTTATCAGTACAACAAGGTGATCTTTGGATTCTTATTCCTTTTAGCATACTGAGAAATGAGGCAGTCGTTGCTTCTATTTGTCTTGTACATAATCTAACAATTGGTTCTGTACTGGATAGGCCAATTCTGTGAGGAGAAAAAAAATAGCAATATAGCTAATCTAAGAAGCGCTGATGCATGTTTCTCATTTGAGTATAGCTAATCCAAGACCTGGGCCTATAAAACCATTACAAGATGATCTGGCCAAATCTAAAAGTCCTCAATATATACATATAGTAACTTTTTAATGAAAGATCAATTTGTATGATGTTGACTGTATGCAAAATGTGTTTTATTATAAAGTTGAGAGTTGTTGCAGTTAGCTTCTTGTTCGATCTAAACTATTCAAATCCTTTCGACCTAATTTTAGCTACATTTTGCTTTCCTTTCTTCTTGGTTATGCTGCTCCGGTCATCCTGGCTGAAGTAATGATTTTTTATAACATACACCCACCAGCACAAGACATGGAATTTCTTATTTAAGACAAAGCTCCATTGTCTTCTCTATTTGCTGCTCCTTAGCCATATTGGGTGTCAATAATGGTAATAGGTGGTAATTGTTATGGACGCAAACACCGCATAGAGATTGGCAGGTACCAAATTATTCATTATTTTCTGATTGTATACTCAGAGCACTAGCAAACTTAGGGAACATAGAATTAATATTGGCATCTATAGTTTTATCAGAGGTTATAGTATTTTTTGCATTTACAAACAATAGAATACATCTTAATTTCAACTAAGAAACCAGGGATTGGTTTTTGTGGAGTTGACAAATTAAATACTATTGTAAATTCAGCATGTTTACCAGTGCGTAAAAACATGGGATTTATATTGGCATCAATGGATTTTTTGATAGGATATAGAATTTCTTATTTTGAATAATAGGTTTTGGGTGTAGTCTGCTTAAAAAATAAAATATTTTTATAAATAAAGCATTTTTATTTACAGTCCGTGCAAGACATAGTAGAATCTATGCAACCAAGTAAAAGTCACAATAAATTTTACATGGTTGATTATGCTCTACAAGGACATTTTTCTACCAAGGAACTAATACAAATAGTTATTAGGCTTATATCACCATGAAGAATTTGTTCTTATTTCACATCTCTTAGTTTTGCAAAGGATGTCTTAAATTCTACGCAGTTGCACCACAAAACCTCTTGCACATTTAATCATCACAAACAAACACTCATAGACTTATTAACCTGAGACTGCATTGATGTAGGTTGCCGCTGTTGCAACAATGTGTGTTCAACCAGAAGCATTTATAGATTTATACATTTATACATTTGGTAGAAGTTATGGGGAGGCTCTGCTGCCCCTGAACGTGTTTCTAGGCTTGGGTATTTGCTAAAAAACAATGTATAAATAGATCATCGTGGATACTAGCTAGGAATCTTTGCTTCACCCTATTCTGTTTCCAAGTTGGAAAAATGTTTTTTCTAGCATCTTGAGAAACATCAAGTATTATGTATGGAAATCCTCCTCGTATTTTCAAGGTTTTAACCCATGTCTTGTACCATTTTTTTCTACTAAGGTAAATTAGAGTGCCTATTTGTGGGGATTCCGTTTTGCAGAGTAATTAGATACAAATTAAAACTGTACTTTTAATTATACTTGGCAGGAGATCAAAGCACAAAAACTGATCATTGACTTGCCAAGGAGCGACAGGCCAGGTTTGTTAAAACTCTGGATCAACCATAGAAAACAAACATATAAACAAAAGCAAAAACAATAAATTTAAATGCGCTAAGCACCACGCTCACAGAAAAACAACGACCTTCATATTATGGTTCATACCCATAATATTATGGTTCATACCCATAATATTATGGATCTGGTTTGTTCAAGATTCAGAGGTTAATAGGTACATAATCCAAAAACCAGAAAACACATATTCCTGGAGCGATTGGAATAGGCACAACCAATCTAAAGCTTTGACAAAGAATCCAAAAAGCAGAGAACACATATTCGTGGCAAAAGAAAGGGAAAAGAGTTTCACCTTGGTGTTCTTGAAACTGGTCGATCTTCAGGAAGTGGATGAAAATGGCACAAGAACAATATACTTTGAAAGCATGAAACCTTTTCATCCTCGAGCCACACAAAACCAACCCTGCATAATACACAGTAAATGCATTAAATGGTTCACAGTAAATGCATTCAATGCGCAAGAGAGCATCCACTTTTCCCCTCTACAGTGGTAAATAAAGGGAACAACCAATAGAAATTTGCCACAAATACAAAATCAAAACTACAAACTTTAGTCTAGCAGCATTTAAATACAAACATGAAAATCTAATTGGAAGGAGGATAAATAAGTAATTGCTATTGTGAAAACAATATCCTAGCCTTTGGCAGAATAACAAAGATATTTTTTTACAACACTTAACGAGATGGTTGAAAAAGATATTTGCAAGCTTCCCTTTCTCATTTTTTGGTTCCACCTATCTATCCATTGGCCCGAGGTTCTCCTTTGTCAATTTCTGCTAACAAATTTATTTTCTTCAAATTTGACTCTTAAGTATCTCCCCCACCCAATCCCTTTGGATTTTCACATTGCACTTTGCCTGAAATTACTAGTAATAAAAAAAATAAAAATATATGAAAGTGTGTGTATTTAAGATAGCTGTACAAGTCCTACATGCACAACGACTTAGGAAATATAAACAAATTGACACTTACGAGCTTTCCAATTTATAGGACATTACCTTCCGGCTAAATTAATTCTACCTCGGTTTTGACGGAGCAGATATATTAAGATAAAATAAAAACCAAACTTGATTGGAATGATCGGTTCACGTCCGTCAATGGGAAGGCCATCTACCCCCTATTCCTCGTCAAATCCGAACCAAACCTTTCCTCAATTGCGTTGTTCTACGACCACGGATCCATGTCAGTTGTAGAGATCGACTCCCAGGCAAGCCAAACCAACGAAAATTCCTCTTTGCTCTCCACCCGAAACACCTGAATGTGTTTTAAACAGCACAACAATGCAGGGCCCTGCGCCTCTGTATACTTTTATCTAACCTCCCCGCGCAACCATTATTATCATTGAGGGTACGGTCATATGGAGCAGTTAAAGGAAACCGAGGTTTTCAATGGCTTCGTGGAGACAGAGCTTAGAAATGAGAAGTCGTTGCAGGGTGTGATGGAGGCGCAGAGAGAGCTCCTTGGTAAACAGATCGAGGAGTTGCAAAAGATCGTACTTCTGCAGTGCCGACTTACAGGCATAAATCCCCTCGCGCAAGAAATGGTAGGGTTTTAATTTATATTTGTTGTTTTTAAAAATATCAAGCTTCAGTAAATGATTTCCATAAATCTTAACTCTTGAAGTTTAAATTTGCGCCGTTGTATACAACACCATGAAAATATTGAATGCTCCATATGTAATTCTTATAAAGTTTAAGCATAAAAAATTGGCCGTACGCCCTTGTACTAACACTGGAAAAAATCGAATGACTCACAGGCCCAGACATCTTCGCATAATAAATGTTAGGGTTTCATCTTTTGTTTTCTGAAAAAATATTAGGTTTAATTATATAATTTATAGAAATCTCTAGCATCAAATTTTGAGTGTAAGTCCGCTCTCCAAAAAATATTAAAGACTGAATGCTCTCTAGGCATAAATCCCATGTTAAAGTTTTACTTTGTTTTAGTTTTGCTTTCCAAAAAATGCTAGTGTTGAATTTTTTTCTGTCATATGGTTTCAATGGAAGTAAAAGCTGTAGTTTTGACTGCACACCCTTATGCGCAGCCTGTGAAAAATTGGAAAAACAATTGTCTTACAGGTGTAAATCCCCTTCACTGGAAATGTTAAGGTTTCAATTTCTCAAATTTCAGTTTTCTAATTTATTCAATCACAAGAATTTCATAAATTATTCAAAACACCAACTATAACCTTTTAGACATAAGAGAGACAAGAGACATGTCAAGGATCCCCAAGTGCAACTTGAGATATATAAAAGTGATCAAGCCTGTCCCCATCTCACAGTGACAGGCTAACAACAAGGCCCTCAGAATCAGTAATCTGATTGGCCAGACGATCGGCTACCCTATTCCCTTCACAATAACAATGAACACAAGTAATCTCCTCATAAGCTACTGCCAAATGTCTTACTTATCTGAGGATAAAAATGAGTCGCCAATCAGAACTGGGATCATGAAACATAAGATAATTAATAACCTGCCAAATGTCTCATTTATCTGAGGATAAAAATGAATTGCCGATCAGAACTGGGACCATGAAACATAATATAATTAATAACCCGAGAGTTGCCTTAAACTAATAACCCACTGCAGCCCAATTGTGAGGCAAATTTTAAAACTTCCACCAGCTGCTGCAGCCTGATTATTGGTCTCCACCCACAGCAGAAGAGAAAAGGAACTGTAACAAACACACAAGCTGCACCTGATAATCCACCTGGTACCTGCCAGATCTGGGATGCCTCTCTGATCCCATCAATTTTTATTTTTTTAAGTCCGAGGGGTAGTGGGAGTCTGGGACCCATTTTATGGACTCCCTATAGCTGCTCATGAACATGTCATGTGACCCCATATTGGGAGATTGACTCAAAGGATGTTAAAGGTAGTCACCACCATAATATATCATAAAAAAATGATAAGTTAAATTCTTTTGTCGCATTTTTTTTTTCACAAAAATATATGCAAAACAATATATACATGTTTTTACACGCCTTACCTGCATTTCTATGTAAAATCATTCATACATACACTCACAGATATGCCCTTGGAGGAAAATGAAAAATCCAATGCTCTCTGCACATTTTTTAATGTATGCATATACATACTTTTACATACCTTATTATATATCTGTTCAAAAACTGAAAAATTTGATGCTCTCTTCACATATTTTTTTCATGTATGCATATACCTTGAAGAAATGAAATATTTAATGCTTGTACTTGAGGTTTTTTAGTGTTGTAGAAGCAATTCCGACATGCACGAAAGAGGCATATCCAACTTCCTATACCTGGAAAAATTTAATGCTTTCTGCTCATAATTGTTATGTAATCAAATTAATGTGCAATTATGCATACATATCTTTTATCTTTTATAATTGTTATCGTAAGGGTAAATTCCTGAGATCCACAGACTCCCAAACTATCTGGGTAGCCATCCATGCCGAGTTTTACCTACATTGGATCCCTCTCTGTCTTCAAAGTGTGAGGCTTCTTTCAAAATACGTATTCTCTATCAATGGGTTCATCACTTTCAACTTCTGGTGGATTTTCAACAATGGCTACATTAACTTTATTTGTTTTGTCTTTCATCTGGATTTTTACTTTCCAAGTATGAAAGTTGAGGCCAAAATTTTTCTCTAATGGAGTTTTCATTCTCAGTCAAAATACCTTAGCAAATAACCCTTTCCCAAAATATGGAATGACCTACAAATTAATGTAACAAGATTTTAAAAACTGTTTGTTTTTTTTAAAGCAAAGAAAGGAAACTATACCAGGCAGGTTTGTGCCCTAGATGACTTGTTGTGACTGAAAATTGACGAACTGCGAGCCCTAGCAGTGAATGACCCTTGAAAAATTGCAATTCTGGAAATGCATGACTGCATTTTCTTTGTTTTGCACTCGCTACCTTCGAAAATTACGTTTTTCCTCTTCCTTGTGATTCTGGATTGTGTTTTCTGCAAAAAAAGAAGTGCCCTAAATCACATTTTTCTCTGCTGCATTCTGCCTGTCACGTTTTGGGCTGAAAATGTCTTATTTTCGTGCCCTATTTGCACGAACAGCCCCAAAAAATTCTTAAAAAATGGCAAATTCCTATTATTTAACACTTAACTAATATTAGCACAATGCTAATTTATTAGCCTTATATTCTAATTACAGGCAGCTCTCTTTTAGGGTAGTTATACCTGTATATTTTCAAGCCTTCACCCACCCTTTAAATTTGTACATTCAATTGGGCAGGGCAAACCTTTTACTGAACATTCACAAGGTGAGATTATTGGAATCTTATTCTCTGCAGGATGGGTGCGATTCCTCCTCTAGTAATGTGAATTCCACAGGTCATTAGGGTTGCCACAGGTGACCTTTGAACTCCAGCACCCTGAAGAGCATAGGTTAACATATGAGCTCTAATCTTTCCCCAGCTTAGATTGTAAAGAAATAATTCAGCTTAGATCTAGAGTTATTCCTACGTGGCTGTATGGGCGAGGAAGGAGAGTTTCATTTATCTTGTGGTTTTGGCAAAAAATATGCCACTGTAAGTGTGTCCACACTTCATGCTTTATAGTCTGTTAATAAATGTCACTTCAGATCAAATCATCCACTTCTGACTGATTGCTTTTGTTGTGTTGCATAAAGAGATGCATGTACCCATCAAATCTGTCCATTTCGGACTATTTGGGCTTTTGTTGATAACACCATGTCCGAATGTCTATTCACTCGTTCTATTAATATGATAGTTATATCATGTAAAAGCATGCTCTCTGGATTTTTCAGAAATTGAAATTACTAGCCTGTTGGAGCCAAATTCTTGGTATTTAAGGCTTGGGCACAGGGATTGCTGGCTAGGAATTAGTTACCTAGTCTGATTGGTCGCAGATATACTGATTCTCGGGTTGCTTCACCTAACAAAATAAAGAAGTCAGATGTAGTTGGAATATGTTCAGGGTTTCTCAAACATAGATGTTTTTTACAACCTTTTACTTAAGAATATTATCATTTTTTGGAGTTGTTATGAAATCTGCTAGGGTCAGTGTGTTGGGCTTTGTATGAACATACAAGCAGAACAAATTGTGGACATGTTTATTCCAGACCCCTGGTAAATAACTGTCCATTTACATCGAGAATATCTTCCTATCTTACTTCAATTGGGTGCCCACATCTGACATGAATGCCATTAATATTCAAGGTGTCTAAAGCTTTAAAATGTTTTCTTAAGCAAGATAGAAAGATCTATATGTCTATGTTTGCTGTCCCATTTGTATTTTTTTGATTCGTAAACAAGGGTTGGCAGGTTCTTTTCCCATTCACCTGGGACACAACAGGGGGTCCCATTCCCCAACCAATTCACAACGTTCAGCCATAACTGTCCTTAATTCAAGATCATTCGTGGCGTTCAGCCATAACTGGCCTTAAGTCGAGAGTGATGCTAAATCTCTAGATTTGCATAAATAAATTCAACAATAAATGAAATTAACTCATGAAATGGAAAGTACAAAAAATACAGAGAAAATGAAAGTAGAATGGAGCAATTTCTATTGAATATTAGAGGGCATTTTATACAATTTCTTGCTCCTATAATCATGGATTCAAGTCTCATCACCTTATCCCCATATCTCTCCTCCAATCCCTAGTCATACTCCCACACCCCTATCCATGAGTTGTGCATGACAACTAATTGTGCACACTCACATATTATTTAAATATTAATTAATACAAATATTCAAACCATATGTTCACACTATGAACACTAATTTCCTAACATTCACTCCTTTAGAGTGAACATGGGTGAGTTCTATCTAGTACCTGCTCATGTTCTACAATACAATGATTTTCAAAGAGTACCATCAACTCCAACAGGTTTACTAGTGGAACCATTAACCACTCTGTATGTGATTTTCTAAGAGATTCACAAATTCTCAAATTGGTTTTCTAGTGGACCACCAACCACTTTCATAGTAGTGTACATGTTTCCCCATCCACAATTTACAAAAGAGAACAAAATATAGGAAAATATGTTCCTTACTATGAATAGGAATTATCCATATGTTTTTTATTTACTATCACACGTGCTGAAATTAAATACACCGAACACAACTGAAAAAACATGGCCACCAAAGCAATATTGCGGCCTCATCGATGGTGCCTGATGAGAGGTCGCTGAAACGCCTCCTTCCTCCATTGCCTCGAGCCTCCATTGTGATGCTGCCAACTCAACTGAATTTGTCTCTAAGTTTCATTTTACAATTCTATTGGGTGTCGGTTTCAACCGATAATGCACCCCCTCACTATGGACGTTGCGTACAAGCGAAAATGCGTCTGATTTTTGACAAGTGGGGCAATTTTTTTATTGTTTATAATATACTTTTACAATGACTCACAAATCTACAATGATTCGACACTTTCGGATGATGGACTATGACACAACAAAGTTGACAATTTTAATGGAAATACACACAAATGATTTCTAAGAGGTAGGACATAGACAATAGGACCACAACTAAACAAATGGCTTGAGATGAACGATAATATCTTGAAGCACAAACCAATGTATGATTAGATCGAACTCACACCATATCTAATTGCCATTCCAAACAAATGCAGAAACAAACTTTGACAAAAAAAATATTTTAATCATATACAAATTCTATAATTTCTTCAAACCCCAGAATCTATTTCATGTTTTCTCTTAAACTAGAAACTGGGTTATTCTGAAATTTTAACAGTAGAGCGATAAAATACGTATCTTCAAACCCAAAAATTTCAGAAAATTTGGAATCTGGGTTTTTGAGAAAAACACGATTTACCAGTCATTTTTTTCTTGAAGATCAGAATCCAAAAAATGGCCACGAAAGTTTAAAAACTCTCAGATTTGCATCCTAGAGGCTACGGTTTTGTCCTGAAATGACTCTCATAGCTTGTCCTTTCTTGTTCTGATACCAGATGATGCTAAATCTCTAGATTTGCATAAATAAATTCAACAACAATAAATCAAATTAACTCATGAAATGGAAAGTACAAAAAATACAAAGAAAATGAAAGTAGAATGGAACAATTTCTATTGAATATTAGAGGGCATTTTATACAATTTCTTGCTCCTATAATCATGGATTCATGTCTCATCACCTTATCCCCATATCTCTCCTCTAATCCCTAGTCATACTCCCACACCCCTATCCATGAGTTGTGCATGACAACTAATTGTGCACGCTCACATATTATTTAAATATTAAATAATCCAAATATTCAAACCATATGTTCACACTATGAACACTAATTTCCTAACAGAGAGCATTCCGCCCAACAAGGCATGTGCCTGGCGAGAATTGAACTTGGGTGGAGTGGGAAACAACCAACTCACTTTACCAACCCGTCAAAACCTCATCAACAAAGCTTTGGATGGTAAACACTTTTATCATACCATAGCTATGAACTGGAGCTACTTTTCCAGGGTTCGTCCTCCAACCCCACGAACCTTGCTTGATATGTATCCGTACCGGATACGAGTACAAGTACGTGATGGGTACGTCCGGGTATGTCACGGGATGCCCAGACGTACCCGTGATGTACCCAGGAAGAACTCGGACGTACCTGCAGCTTATATCACAGAAATTGCTGAATTTCAGTTGAGTTTATTTAAAATAAAAATAGAACATTGTTTAGAAATGATTTCAGATGAGTTTATATAAAACCAAAAACCTAAAATCGGTTAAAAAGGATGGGCGAAACTACATTAAGGCTTTGGCAATCATTTTTGTCTTGTTCGTTGTCACCCAATCACTGTAAGCGTCATTTGTGAGTTCCGTAATTTACATGGATGCCATATCAATGACCCGCTGATAGTGGCCATGTAGAGCTCTTTCTGTTCCTCATCGCCACTCAATATTCTGGATCTGCGATTGAAACAAAGATAAAAAAGAAATAGGTTAAATTCAGTGTTACGCAGGGACACGTCCCCTAGATTTTGGTGACGCTCCGGACGTCCCGAACGTTTCGGGGACTTGGGGACTTGGAGGGGATGTCCCCAATTTTTTCAAATCTTTTAAAAGTTTTATGATGTTTTTACTTTTAAAAAGCTGTTATTTTTACCAAGAACATCAAATTATAATCTTGAAAGTACCTAAAATACATTAAATACAGTTTAAATCCCTAAATGTCATTGAAAAAAGTTAAAATATTGAAATATTAATTTTTATGTATTATTTTAAAAGTTGTCCCCTGCTGTCCCCAAAATTTCAGAATTTTTTTGCTGTCGCAGAAACCCCGTCCTCCTTACCCCCTATTCCCCCGTCCCTGAGACTTAGGTAACTATGATATAGACTTTATATTTCTTACCCAAACATTGGCTTTGTTGTTCATTTCCCTAAAGATTGATCCACTTGTAGGATCCAAAATGTTGGACGAAAGCAATTTGATGTAGACTTTAAATCTAAGATAGAACTTAACATTTTCTTTATTTTTTATTTTTTGTTAATTTTAATTTAAAAATCTTAAGACGAGTACGCAACCTCTTCCTTAGAAGTCATACGGGTTTGAAGTGGCATGCCACTATTACCCTAGTAGCTGGTGTAGATGCCCGACTCCCCCAATGCGTTTAGATTGTGGAGTCAAACTCGAGACCTCTTAGCTGGGGCACTTTATGTGCACACCTCCCCGACCGGTACCAAGATTTTTAAAACTCCCATATTTGCAAATGTTGGATTGTAAATGCATTTTAATAGAGCAGAGCTATGGACTAGAAGTGGATTAACGGAGGAGCACTTTCTCAAAGTGGGACATGGGGTGGGCATTGGTCCTAATCCAGCTAATGTCTTGAGGCCCCGTTGGGTTCTATTTGGTCTACATGGAGAATTTTGACCCCTACCTCAAGGCGGCCACATGGCCACTTATTGAAAGTGTCCAATGGACTCAATGGGAATGAAACTTAGGTTGATTACAAACTACATGTAACTCACCAATAGCCCAAGACCTTGAGTCCGTTGTCCCATTTGTATTATACATCCATTCCATGTTCTATTATGTTTTACGCAAGTATTCTATTAGTGGAATATTGTAGAGACAAAAAATGTGGACATTTGAAAATTTCCTAATCAATGCAATGCACGGCTCCCCATTCGTCTAATTATTATCATTTGAAATTGTAGTGCTAGTTATAATGGGTAGAAACCTATGTTGCACAAGGAATCATGACAACTAGGTCAGGGAGAAGTGGAAATATTGGGGTAGACTCTTTAAGAAAATAATAGAAAATGGTGAGTCAATATGAGATGGTGTTGGAAATGAGGGGAATTGTTAGAAATTCTTGTACTTAGAACAAAAATATTTCTTATACTCACGGGAAGAGCATTACAAATGTTGCCTACAAGTGATTCTGCCCATGATTTGATTGATTTGGTGGGAGACAACAGTTAATGGGACACAAGTCCCTTTAGGCGAGGCAAATCTTATTAATTTGTTGATGTTTGTCCTAGGAGTTGATTTATTTAGACATACAATTGATTGCAAGAAACTAACAACTTTATTTATTTATACATACAATTGATGGCAAGAAACTAACAACATGGGAAATTTGGAATTCAAAACACGTACAACGATATTTGTGAAAAAAGAAGCCACTACAACTATAGCGTTTCATTTCACTAAATGCCAACTATGTGCTGTATCTACAATTCTTTAAAGGCTTTAATTAAAACACGAAGGTAAAATTTGCGTGAGGAACAAGGGCGAAAAGATGAGTTGGGCCTTACCTAGTGCGCCTTGCTATTATTGTGGTAAGATTATTTAGTTCAACGAGAGAAATGGAGTGCTAAAAATGAATTGGGGCTTATCCAATGTGCCTTTTTCTCATTGTGGTAAGATTATTTGGTTCAACGGGGGAAATAAAGTGTGAGATGAGATGGAATGGAATATGCAAGCTTTGCACTATTCATAGTGCAAAGGTAATGGAGAGGTGAAACAAGACACCTAGAAGAATTATCTGAAGAGGCACTTCAAATTTCATTTCAACTAATTAATGTAATAGACATCATAAATTGAAGCATGAATAAAGAAATGTAATTAGGTGCATTCCAATGATTGTAATTTCAACAAAGTAACAACGACCTTTTTATTCATTATAGCTTGCCAATGAATATAGTTTTAAGGAAATCTTTAACGTGGAACAAATGCCAAAATATATGAGTTATAAGTCAACATAAAATGAATTACATCAAGAGATACACGTAGGGGTTCAATTTTTAGTGATCCTCAACCTAATACTACTACCTCGGTGACTTTGTCAGTTCCAAATAATAGCCATAGGATTAGGCTTATCTGTAAGGATGTCTTTACCGGTTCGTTGGACTTCAACAATGAATATTTGAGAAAAAAGAGTGAAAAATCTTTTGGAAATGGGATGGAAGTTCAAACTAAGCAAACACATGAGAGCATAGATCTACAAGTTAGCGTGTACCCCGGATTGCATATTTCCTTATTTCAAGTGCAATTTATAAAACTTGGGAGATTGTTATGACATTAGTTGTTATCTGCAACCACTGTGGGTTATGACGGTGTTCATCCAGTCATAAAGAGATTGTGTCACATTTGTAATTTATGCTACATTCTACTTCAGGTCTTCAATTTAAAGGACTCAAGACAGGTTGTAGATGTTTGACTTTGCAGCATAATAATTTCACAGGTTAGGGTAGGGTGTCAAAGAGCATTTTTAATGTCCCCTTCTCGAGATTAATCCTGGAGAAGACCCTTAGTCTATCCTCCAGTTTCTTTCCGCAGGCTTAATGGGAAATAAATAAATTATTTAAAGTGCAAAAGTAACTTTATTTATAAGCACTTATCTTTTATTATTAATCTAAAAAGTGACTTTATCAGATAAAGTTAAAATAAAAGCATTACTTTATTTTAAATTAAATTGAAATGCCAAAGTGGGACGTCCCATATGGGGACTTTGTATTAAGATATGAGCCATGAAAAGCATAAAAAGAGGTTGCTTGGGGTCATTTGGGATATCTTTTGGCTTTTATCATAATTTTTGTGAAGAGTTTGAGCTACTGCTCCAACTTTGGCATTAGAAGACGGAAACCCTCATGTATTCAGCAATTGAGGATGAAAACCCTCCATTGCAACCAGGTTTGATGACGAAAACCTTCCAATCTGTCAGGGTATCTCCATTCAGGGGCTACAATTGAGCTTCACATCAGTTTGACAGAGCAACTTCAGCGAGTGCATCATCTTCTAGAGCTGGAGTGTGATTTCGGGGCTGTTTTGAGGGCTGACATTATCTATCTAGGTGCTGATGTCACCTCGAGGAGGTGCTGCAACTTGCAATTCATCAGTGTTTGTCTTTGGGGGTTTGCTAAAGGATGTTTTCTGCTTCAAACACTTCCATCGACCAGCTGGATCTTTTTTTCCAGCAATATTTCTCTTTGTACGGTCAGCTGTTATTTCTTTATTTTTCAGCAAACAAATAAATTCATAAATATTGTATTTGGCCTGAATTTGGATTGTAATTGATTCCAACATTTTTCATAAAAATATAGCCGAGGGTTTTCAGCGTTTTCCAGCATTTGGGTGTTTAATTTTGAAAAGTTCCTGTAGTAATTATAAAAAATCAGCTTGCTGTCATTTTTGCATAACGGTTTGAAGGAAAACCCAGATTTGTGTAATTTATGCCCCAAGGGGACATTACAATATTGTGTTGAAACCTTTCTACCTGCCAATTTGAGGAATAATTTCTCAAAACAAGCTTCTCCACTATCTCCACGTTTTGTTCAATCATAGCCTAGAGTTTAGTTAATGCTTGGTCTATTTGTCTGGTCACGATGGCTATATATTAGTTGTGGTCAATCAAAACATCCTTATTAGTTTGTGGAATAGGAAATCCAATTCCTCGGATTATTAAGGGTCACTGCCTCACCCTTTAGCCAACTTTAGCTCTTTTGTTGCAAGAATGCATGTTTGAATATTTTCTACAAGGTGGCAACAATGGTGAATGGGTCGATATTTGTTAACACTCCTCTGGCAAATAAAGCTTTGATCATTGATCATCAAGAATGGGATGTATCGTTTTCAACAGCTTGCTGGATTAGTTTGCTTGAGCTCTGTTGCTTCGTCACCTCTCTGAACAATTTTCCCTATATATGAAGTATAGTATACAGTTATTTTTGAATTAGAGCTTCCAAAGGACTGAAGCCATATGTTCACTATTGCTCAAGGCCCCTTCGATACAATTTACGTATGGCAAGATCATTTAGAGGGATTATTTGGGCTTGTTTAAATATTTTCTTTTCATTTTTTTATGTTTGTGGCAGGCTAAATGGGTTGTTCAATGATTGGAGTTAGAGCTTTGACATACTCCTGAATCTTAGCATTTATTTCCTTCATCTCTTACTTCGACAACATAACATCCTATCTTTGGTTGTCTATGTCAATCTTTTGCGTCATGATATTGATTGTCATGGCATGTTCCTCCTTTCTTTATATTGTCGCTGTCTTGAGATTGTCAATTTGGTTTGCCTATAAATCTGTATCCTCCCTTGTCATCTCTTGTTTGAGATGTTGCTCCCTCTTGGTTGCTTGAAATATTTTAATCTTGTTTATGAGCTGAATCTTCTTTTTTTGCTTCATACAGTCATTCTATTCCTTGGCTGTATATGCAGGTGTTGTTCTTAGAGTTAAGATATTTCTCACTAATTTGGCTGTTTAGGTACGTATAGTTCCATGTTCATCTAGCTCACAGGAACCTTGAGCTTATACTCTTTCCATTGTCATTCTCACTAACACCTCCATCCTAATAGTTTTCTTCATCGACGCCAGGACCTGTTTGTCTTGTAGTGTTCTGATGGCTTTGAGATATTTGCAGAGCAGCAGAGCCTGGACTTTCTTGCATATGTCCTTGAACTTGTCTAGAGTAGGCTGGCCTTCCTTTTACCGCATGTCACAAGGTTCTCTGAATTTTATCGTTTTTTTTTGAATTTTGCCGAACTTTACCCTCATCGAACATGAACTCAAACTTTTTCCATTATTTTTGCATTGGAAGTTTTTGACATGATTTTGCATTATTTTACAAATGTGTATATATATACATATAATGATTGAAAGTAGCTGATAAAAAGCTCTCTCCACTCTGTCCCTCTGAGATATGCATTTTTTTCATAAAATAAAAATGACCGAAAAAAAATTGTTTGAACTTAAAGACGTTTTTTTCTTAAACTTTATCCCATAGTTACCTAAGACTTCGGGACGGGGTTTCCGGGACAGCAATTTTTTTTGAAAATTTGGGGATGGCTAATAAAAATAAAATAAAACTATATATAATTTATTAATTTTACAAATATAACATGAATAATTCAATAAACTAAGACTTAAAATTGAAAGTTTGAAGATTGAAAACATTAATGATTAATCCAATTATTCATCTGCATTAGTTTGAAAATATTTCAAAGGGGATTTAAGAGGTAAGAGTCTTTATTTGAGGTTTTCATTTTACTTTTTTCTGTTTCCCATTTAAGTAGATCTATATGTTTTGAATATATATATGTGTGTGTGTGTGTGTGTGTGTGTGTGTGTGTGTGTGTGTCCATTTTCTTCTTTCTTCCACAGGCTGCTAGGGTTTTTAATTCAAAAGGTAACCTTTGTTTTATAGGTGTTATGGTTTGCTGTTTGCATATGGAAATTCAAAGTGAATACAAGAATGACAATTATTGAGAGTATTGCTTAGACATATGGAGAGCCTCAAAACATAAAGTAGTATTGGCAAGATAGAATAACTGTGGTATGCTTGTCTTTCCCTAGTGAAGTTTGAATTTCTGTGCAAGTGACATGTTGAAAATGGTCACCTCAGAATATTATTCAAGTACAGCGAGATATATTGGGAATTTTCATCATTCACAAGGATGGTACTTACTACAGGCCTTCATCTTTCTCTGACCATTTTCCATTTAGTTTGTCATTATTGATAGATAATCAGTTACTTTGCTTTTAGGCAAACCAAAATAATAAACTGCAGTTTATGGCAATTATGAGAACTCTGCATGTCTTTTTTATAAGAATGTATTAAAAGTTTAGAAAAATATAAAAAAAAGTATTATAAAACCGAAATTCGATATGTTTTAATGTTGGAAAAGCGTAGATTTAGTTGGGAACATCCCACGACGTCCCGGGGAGGTCACGATGTCCCCAACGAAGTCCCCAAAGGCCCTTTGCACCCGGGACGTCCTAGATGCGTCCTTGGTTTGTGGGGGACGTCCCCCTTTTTTTCTGGAAATTAGGGATGGCAAGGAAATGTCCCGTCCCTGTCCCCAAGTCCTTGGGACGTCCGGGACGTGAGGAAAAGGGGGGGCACGCGTCCACGCGTAACACTGCTTTATCCCTTAGCGAGCTTGAACCGAACTTTATCCTCGACGATCATAAACGCAAACTTGAACCTTGTGACTTAGCTTTTACCAGTGGTATTCTTAGGTTAATTGGTTATTCCCTCTTCTACTTCTCGGGTCATGATTGTGATCGCTTGTTTAGGAAACTTGCAGATTCTTGATCAGAAGACTGATATTACTCCTTCATGGCAGGTAAAGCAATTGATTTCTCTGTGACAATAGTGGGGATTCTCCTATGTTTCTCAACATTTCTAGTATAGGGGTCCATGTTTCTATGACAATATTTTTTTCTGGAGTCTGGAGATGGAGGAGGGCAGATTATACTTATATATTTACAAATTATAATATGTAAATCGGGAATGTCATGTTAAAATTTGAGTAAGTTTGGGGATGTCCCTAAGGCACATAGAGGGCTAGGGATGTGTCCCCATGGAATACTGGTTTTCCCCTTCATGATCTTTACTCTCAAATGACTTGCTTTGATTGATACTAGTAGTGGCTAACTCTTCCATTTGCAACTTTGTTAGCTCGATCACCCAAGAATACCAGTTGGACCATCTCAAAATCTGTGGGGTTTTGAAAAAATTCTTCAGTAGAATACGTCACGTGTTCATGCTTTGTGTATTGTGCAACTGTATGCTTTGGATCATATGGCTGTGAGTGCAAATGCATCCACCTCACTAGCTCAATTTTACAACGATATCCCGTTGCTTCCTTAGTAATCACAAAATCCATGCCTTGATGGGAAACTTGGATAGTGATTTTTTCTCATGAGCAACGTAGATTTGGCTCAAAGTTGGTTTAGGAGAGGGTCGTTGTGCTTCAAAAACATGAAATAAGAAATTTTCCAAGTCATAATAATCCTATACGGAATTATTTATGAACTTGTGGATTAAAACTTAAAAGAAATCACAACATTGCTACACCTTTCTTTCCTTGTTAAAAGCTTACCTTAGTAAAAGCTTGAGCAAACAACATGAGAACTATAAAATTTGTTATTTTCTAAACCCTTGTGCTGCCTGTTTATCAAGAAATGTGTCTTGTCCCGTATTAACAAATTCATTGTATGAACAAATATAAGAGAGGAGAATTCATTTAAGATTGGAAATACTTATCTTTATCACCAAATACCTTGCAGAATAGGGCAGTGGATTCTATTCAATATCACATGAATCAATCTGCTCAGAAATTGTATATTTGTTATCATGGAAAAGTATCCCCATTTTTCAAACTCTAAGTTGCCGAAACGTTTTGGATACGGGAGCGGGTACAGAGTATCTGATACACGGAAATGACAAATATTTTTTTGACCACGGCTATGGCGTAGGATATGGCAGTACAAAAACTATATAAAAATTAAAAAATATATAAATTTCAGCCTTCTAAATAGGAATTTAATTATAAACCACATTATGCATATGAAAGACAAGTTATGAGCTAAATAAGTGAATAACCACAACAAACAAGCTAGGATACCGATAAAACTTAGAAACTTAAAAGCTTAAAAGTTAAATTAAAATACTTAAATCAAACACAATGTGAATGTCATGAAACTCATGATATATTAAATTCAATCATAGATCAACATTCAAAGTTCAAACTATCTTTCATTGTCAATATTCATCATATTCCTTTTCATCAAGATAAAAATAAAGATAAAGATAAATATATTAATGTCCAACGAATGACCACAAAAGTAGGTCAATGGGATTGTAGCCCAAACAATATACAAATTGCGAGCGGGGACAACTCAAAACGAGTTCCCAAAAATAGAAAAAAAGAGAAAAGACAGCAGAAAGGAAACCCGAAGCCAAAAACCCCCATAGGCGGGGGCAATGGAGCAAGCAGGGGAGAAAATCGAGGGAAACAAAGAAGGGAATGAAGGGGGGGACAAACAAGGACCAATGGTCTAATCAAGAATGGTAGCCACACCCCTCCTAACATTAGAGGCCGACAAAAAGAAGCTCCTGATGGACTGACAACTCGACGAGGGGGATGGAAGCCTCCTGAGCTCTGAGATTGACGCGACAACCAGGAGGACGAATGGAGCTGGACTGCCCTCTGGTACGTGTGTACATCCGATTTTGCTAGTGGTGATCGAGAGAAGTGTGATCAAGAGAAGTGTGAGGGACCAACCGGGGACGAATTGATCTATGCACTGTATTTGGGTCAGAAAGGCTCTGTCGTTTAGTACCTCCACCAACGGGTAGAACCGGAAAGAAGGTTGCAATCCGTCTTGTGGGGACGACTTTCGGAGGGGGATGAAGAATCTAGTCTCGTAACAACAAAGACTCACAGATGTAGAGGGCAAGGCACCGCTGGTCGATATATTTGAAGAAGATCGGGAGAGTTTGAATCCCTCTGAAGAGACAGTGAAATCGTCCTCTGATCTCATAGTATATGGGGCAGTGGAAGATGAAATGAGTCTTTGTCTCCACCTCCTGAAGGCTATAGAGCCTACAAAGTCTATCCTCCCGATCAAGGTGGTGATCAGTCTCGCACCGAAGTCTGTGGGAGCCGACTCGAAATTGATCCAGAGGTATACGGAGGACATACACCCAGTGACGAGAGGTGTACTGAGGGCGGATGATGAGTCCATCTCTGATTTCAAGAAAGTGCTCTACATAAAAGGACATCTTAGGGCGCAAACCCCCAGGGGGTTCACCCAAGTAGTCTGAATGAATCTCCTGTAGATATCCTCCCGGATGGACCTATTCAACAGTTGCTTGGTGGGCAAGAGATGACTGGGAGCATTCAGAGAATACTGAAAGGGGGGGAGACGATCAATCTGGATACCAACTGAGTCCAACAAGGTAGAAGTCTCGGCAAACCAACAACGACCCATGACTTGGGCAGTACTCACAGAGGAACAATAGGCGAGATATGGATACCTGCCCTGCTCATCAGAGAGATCACCAAACCTCTTGATACGGTGGAGAAAGGATGATATGTCAAATATAGTCTCTAGACGGAAAGGTCGGGCTCTGAACTCTGCCAAAATAATATGCCGGGGGACCGTTTGTTTGCATCTGATGAAACGACGAAGGAGGGGAGTCTGAATCCTCTCAGCGGAAGCCCAATCAGTGTCCAAAAGGGGGGGCCCCTAGACAACAGACGCATAGAGAATAGTGGGGCGAATGAGGGAGTTCATAAGGAACATCTTGGAGGAGACGTCCTGGAAGTGGTGCCGAAAACACTGTCTCTCGAGAATGGCAAGAGACCCATACCCTTTATTCACCCTCGGCTGAAGAGCGTGCCTCATACTGAATCTAGGCCCTGAGAACTGGACTCCCAGGTAGGTGTATGTATTAGTAATTTCAACCTCCTGCCCCTTGAAGAAGAAATGGAGGTGTGATGTCCGCAACCCGTTGAAGACCATGACCTTGGTCTTACCCAGATTGACCGCCAAATGCCGAAGATCACATAATAGAGCAAGTGCATCAAGCTGTCTCTGAAGCCCCTCAGGAGAAGAGGCGAGTAAAACAATATCGTCGACAAATAGGAGAATGGAAATCAAGACGTGGTGAAGAAGGCAATCATCCCCTTCCTGAATGTGATCCTGAAGGAAAGATTCCAGCTCATCAATGTAAATGCCAAAGAGGGTAGGAGACAAGGGGCACCCCTGTTTAACCCCAATGTTGCTCTGATGAGATCAGACAATCCATGTGCAGTACGAAGACAACCAAGGATGTACTCATAGAGGCGCATGATGGCAATAACAAGAGTCCTAGAAATACCGATGTCTCGAAGTCGCCGGAAGAGGGCCATGCGAGGTACGGAGCCAAAAGCTTTTCGAAAGTCTACAAAACAACAATAAACTTTCGAAGAGCGGTGACAAGCCTCCTCAATAATAGCCCGAAGGGTGAAGATGTGGTTGATGGTGTGGTAACCACGGCGAAATCCAGCCTGACCTCTGGCTCTGAGCTGCTTCTGCTCCAAAATCTCAGACAACAACCTGTGGAGGACTGAAGCATAGAGTTTGGAGAAAGAATGGCCCTCCATGATAGTCCTGTAGTTGTTTGGATCAGAAATGGACCTAACTTTGTGGATCAGGTGAATGATATGATGAGTCTAGGTAGGAGGGAAGTCCACACTAACCACCTGATTGAAAAGATCTACCAAATAGGTACCAAAAACCTCAAAACCTTGCTTGAAGAACTCGGCCTAGAAACCGTCCACATCAGCTACCTTGCTACAATTCAAAATCCTTATTGCCTCTTTGATATTACGTTGAGTGAAGGGATTACCAGGCGGCGGGATGCCAATCTGGGTAGACTGTTTCCTCGGAACATCGTAGAGGGTAGAGGTGTGGGAAAAAATGGAGATAGGGTCGATCGTTGTGGAGGAGGGGGAGTGGCAGGGAAAGATAGTACGCCAGAAGGACTGAGGGTTAGTCCGAAAGGAGGTGGAAAGCATATATCTGCGGTGGGAAATGAAGGATCGCTTCTTACGACGGAGAAGACACTTGTAGGCAACCTTAAGAGTGGGGAAGGAGGGGAGGGCTTGTGTAAAAGCCTGGCGAAGGCGATGGTGAAGGGATTTGCTCTCTACATCGTACCATTGGTTCATGGGGTAAGATTTAGTAGTACTAGTGGCCGAGGGATGGGTGGTGGAGCTGGGAAAGGATCTCAGGGCAGCCTCCCACATGGCATAGGAAAGGCACGAGTACTTGGCCTCCACACTAGGCATGTTAGAGAATAGGGGCTTAGAGGGGAGAAGGTCGCGGATGTGGGATGCGTGAGATCCGTAATCCCCTTTATCAAAATGAAAGGAGATGCGAGGTGGGTAGTGGGGAGGGGAAGGAGGGGAGGTGGTGGTAGGAGAGCTGGCGACCAGAGAGAAAGTTAGGACAACATGATCGACAAGGGGAATGGGGGAAACAAAGGAGCAGAAGAGGGGTTAGAGGCCTGAGCTGGCAATGATATAGTCCACCACACTAGTGCCCCTGCCATGGGGACGACATGTGAAGAAGTGTGAATTCGGGAAGCGCTCGATTCCGTTGAAGATCACCAACTCCTGTGACTCCCCGAGCTGGAGGAGGAACCGACCATAAGCTGTGAAAGGGCCATCTGTATCTTTAGAAGTCCTATGCAGACCAACTGACACAGGGTCCGTCCTCTGTGTGTAGAGTGTATCCTCTGATCTATCGTGGAGGGGGCCTGAAAGTGTCTGGTACGGGCATTAAAGTCACCTAAAATGATAACCTCCCCTGCGACAGAGTATTGACCAATACTGTCGTATAAGTTAAAGAAAGGATAACCATTTGGGCCATTGTGGATGGTGTAAGGGGAAGTAGCCGGAGGAAAGTAACAAATTGCTATATATAAATCCCTAGAGAATCGAGCGACCCTACTGATGCGAAATCCACATGTACCTGACAAACTCATCAACTCCGACCATTGAGATCCTGTTCTGGAGGGAGTCTCTATAGAGACAGGCAACCCCACCAGAGCCTCTGACACGACTTGAAGCCCGAGTCTTCTGTCTGTAAGCTGATAACCAAAGAAATCTAGTAATGCCTGGGAGAGGTTGAACCGGGCTCTCGTGTGTCTCTGTGATGAAGAGAATGTCAGCATCCCCGATAGCATCAAACATAAGGCTCGGGGAAGACCAAAGGAAACCATTCCCATTCCAGCAACAGATAGATAAGCCTTTGGTCTAATTCCTCTCCCACTTGGCTTGTCATTGGGGAGCCCCTTGGCGGGGTTCCCAACCAGGAGGATGAGAGTCTCTAATAACAACCAGGAGATTCCTGATAACAACCCATTTACCTGCTTTCCTTGCCGCCATAACTTGCTCCCTAGAGTGTTTGAGCTCCCCAACTTGTGTCCTGGTGAGATCTTCATCAAGGAAGACCTTGTCTGGGCGTGAAAACAAAACCCTCTTAGCCCTGAGAGCTCTCAGCCTGTCAAAAGTTGTCCTAAAACGGATGAAGAGTGTGGAGTCATAGCCAACCCAAGCTCGTTCTAGTGTAATAACAGGGATCCTCAAAGTATCTGTGATGGAGTTACCAATCGTTAATGGGTCTTGTGTCGGGGTGGGGGGTGGGAGACCCCTCACCTTGAGGTTTAGTTCCTTGTAACGCCTTGTACGTTCCTCAATTAACTTGGCTTGCATAACGGCCTCAACCGCAGCCAAAGGTGAGGGAACACTGCCTTTCCCACTAACAATGATTGACCATGATTCTGTTTCCAATTTTAAGGAGGCCTGGTTATTTTTGATTTCCTCCTGTTGAGATCGGAGGTCTACAATTTCTGCGTGTAGGGCATTGTTAGGAAAACTAGTATTATCCGTGTTGGTGGCTAGTTTTTCTCTCAAGATGACATTCTCAGATTCAACAACTGCGACCTTGCCAATAAGTTTACAGACCTCAGTTTGGAGTTGCTGATTGGCAATTTCGACCTTTTGGATTCGATTAAGGAGTTCCAATAAGATGTCCACTGTGCTGTTAGAGGTGTTCCCCAGGGGATTCCCGACCATGCTGCTGCCAATAGGAGTTTCTGGGGCCATGATTGAAGCTAAACCGGTAGGGAAAACCACCTGAAGAGGGGAAAGGCTGAGAGGCGAATCAGGGAGCATACCAGACAACAGAGACGACCCACAGTTAAACCAGTGATAATTAATCTCCTGTTCCAGCGACAACCACATGGTTTCGAACCACTTGCACTAGGGCCACTACTAGTTGCATCCCCTTGTGCATGTAGGTCTCGTGGTGCCACAAAACTCTCCTCATCATCATATACTCCATGGTGGGAAAAAGAAGCATCCAAGTCAACTATCCCTGGATCAATGTCCCAATGTCTTGTTGACCCTTCCTTGTACTCCGGCTGCTCGTGGGATAAAAAGCGGAAGTTGGAATGTATGTATACCAAATCTTCAACCCTTTCAACTCCCAACCTATTGCGCTTCTGTGAGTGGATGAAACTATATGTACTCCAGTTGCACTCAGAGGAAGATGAACTTGTAACCTATTAAGGCAACCCAAACTTCAAAGTCAATGCAAAGTTCAACTTCAAATTTAAACACTCAAACTTAAATTTTAAAAAACTAAAAGTTATAACAAAAAAGGAAAGAATAAAAAAATTGAAAACTTACCTGTGCCAAGACCTTGATTGCAAGAGGTTGCAAGTAAACCGATTAAGTACCATGGAGGTACCACCACATATGAGCATCCATCTTGTATTTGCTTTGAAGAGCTAGAAGGCTATGACCCGTTTCTGCTGTGAAATTGCCAAACTCTACCATAACCTGGTCTTGGGCCTCAGGATCAGGGAAGAGCCTAGCCAATGCCACAATATATCCATCACTGATTTCCGCATCCCTATATGGTGCTACCCTCCCTGGCAAGGAAAGGATCTCTGTGCTATAAAATCTAGGAGTCAATGCAAAAGCTAGTAGATGTAATGGGATGGTCATTTTATTCCACCGCTCAATGAGGATTGACTTCACTTGTTTGAAAAATATTTCCTCAAGATTTTGTTCTTTTGCATTTATGACGACTTTTATCTTCTCAATCATTGAGTCGATGCTGTCATATCTCTCCTAGACATGGCTGATCTGTGTCAGTAAACCGGATCATGCTCATAATGGGCTCCGTAAAACTCAACAAATATTCCACTCTATCTCACCAAGGGTCCTCTAAGATCACGTTCTTCACTTTTGAGCTCGTTGAGTGTTTGATTGCCTCCATACAGACCAAAGATTGGAGGTTACCATCCTCATGAGTGCCTCTCGCACCCTCACAAGTCATCTCAAGACGATTGTGTGTGATGCAAACCAAGCCTCAACAACTTAATAAGAATGAGGAACAAAAATTAAAAGTAAAATTGAAAACTAAAAGAATACTAAAAAACTTATATTTAAATTTTAAATTAAAAAAAAGAAAGAAAGCTTTTCCTTACCTTCAGTAGCTCCAACTATGAGAATGATCTAAAAATGCCCTGTGACATGTGGTGGTTGGTGACAAACATTTGGATCTCTTCAGCTTCTGCATGCACTTGTTGGATCCACTCTATTTTGCTTGCCATCTTCTTTAGCATTAAATTCAATGAATGCACGACACATGGTGTCCAAAAAATATGCCCATATCGTGCCTCAACTAGTATCCTTGCAACTTTGCAATTTTTGGCGTTGTATGTTATGACTTGGACAACATTTTGAGGCCCCATTGCCTCAATAGACTCAAAGAGGATGTTGGCTATGAATTGGGCATCCTTCACTTGCTCCTCACAATCAACCGCTTTAAAAAACATTGCCCCCTTAGAGCATACTGCAATCACATTGATTAAAGGGCGGTTTCTTGCATCTTTCCATCCATAAAAAATGATGGACACCTGTTTTGGCCCATGAGTCCCTAATTGGTTGCAAGGAGATTTCCACATGTTTTTTTTGTTTATCCGAAAGGGTGTTGCGGATCTTCTCATATCCTGATGATTTATACCCTTTTGGTGCCTCATTGATGGCTTTCACCATCGCATGCCAATAAGGTGATCTCACAACATTAAAAGAAAACCCATTAGCATATACACACCTTGCAATGTGTTCATTTGGAATTCCCTGCTCTTATTCTGAAAGGCCTTTTCCAATGGCCCTCTTATCTTACTTTTCTTTCGTGTAAGAGAAGCATCCTCATCTGTGGAGGTAGGAGCCACAAATGGATGTGGCATGGCCACAATTGGGGATCCACTAGGTGATGGGGCAACAGGAGGCCTCGTTGAACGAGATGAACCTCCTCTTTTGGTCAATGGATGACCCGCTCTTATAGCCACATTTACCTCTGCATCTTCCTACTCTTTTTTGATAAATGCCAAAACTTTTGCTTTTGACACCCTATCATTATTCCTCCCCTTGCATACTCTTATACCATTACCCATTATGGCACACAAGTGGCTTTTCACCCTACTATATGAGCCTTTGAATACTCCATCACAATGATTGCATTTCCATTCAAAACAACAACCAGCTGCAAGTTGTTGAACTATTGTTACATGCCTCCATAATGGTGAATTTGGGTCAAATTCCCTGACCAAAGATTTCCCAGAAGAAGCAAAACTTGTTGCCATTGTAGAAGTACCTACAAGGTTAAAAAAAAAAAACAAAAAAAATAATGACATGCATTGAAAATTAAAAAAATTAAATAGAAAGAGCAAATAAATGATGAGCATAAGCAAATTTTTTTAAAAATGTAATGTGTGAAAGATTAAATAACAAAAAAAAGGAGAAACAAGGTTAGAAATAAAAAAAAAACCTACCTTCACTTAGTAAACCACAAATCCTTCACAAATCTTCCTCCTTTGGAGCTCCTCGCACTTCTACAAGCTTAGCAATAGCTCCTCAAACCTTAGACAAACACAATGCAATTTTGGAGAGTCAAAGGTAAGTTTCTTTGCTTTATGTTTTGTTTGTGTTGTTCTTTTGTTTTATTGTTTAGAGTTAGCTTTTAGGGTTTAGATTAGAAGAATATTTAATTTTTTAATGTTATTGGGCTTTTAAAACATGAAAAAAAAACAAATTAAAAAAGTCCTATTTAGGCTTAAGAGCGGCAAATGGATTATGGAAATGCTCAGGTACGACCTATGCCGTATGTTTCCACTGTCCATTCGCTGCTCCCTGGCTGCTCCCAAGCCGCTCCCCTCTCTGCTCTTGCTCCTAGTACGTTACCACAGGCCTGTGGGTGCCGTATCGGCTTCTTAGTCCAAACTTTTATAAGGAACTGCACCTTGTCCATATCACATGTTGCCCATGAAAAATGGGAATTGTGATGAGGTGCAGAGAGTTGGAGCATGGCCTGAATGGTGTTTAGATCAACCGAGCAGACTATGGCACAATTATTGGGCCTTCATGGTTCTGGGGTGTGTGTCCAATTGTGTAGCTCTCTATTCATAATGGTTAAGGTGGCTATACATTTTGGATAGTCAATGTTGTCACCAATCTGTTATTTCAAAATTCAATCATATTGCTATGAGTTTCACCATTTACATTCATTTTAATTTGAGTATCAAAAGCATTTTGGTTTCATGAATTTCTTTTGATGGTTTAGCTAACTATGCACCTTTATTTGTCAGCCTTAGATTGTTTTCCCAGGAAGAGCATTATCTATTCTCCATGCATGGCGAGTTGCCTGAAGCTTTTGGGGCCATGGTTGTAAATTAATGATGCTTAAACCTGTTGTTGTAGTGCTTGGATTGCAAATTTTGAAACTCTCCTTGGAAAGGAATGGGGAATAAAATAGAGGAGCAAAATTAATGCTCAGTTGTTTTGCTTTCAAAAGTCCTTGCCTTTAGGAGCACACATAACTAGTTAACAGCATTAACTTCAGCATCCACTTTATCAGGTACCTTTCAAAGAGAGTGCACATGGCCATGACAAAGCTCTGCGGGAGTTGAGGCGTTTGCATCACGTTTCTTAATTCTTTCGATTTCTTTACTTTTTCAGCTGCTAAGCTTCGGTAGTCTTTGGGGTCGGGACACATGGTGATTCCGGATAGGCTTGCCATGAAAGACATGTGGTGCCATTGGGACATTTTAGGGTTTAAAGGTGTCTTGTTCTGCCTTATTTTGGGACCAAAGTGCTCTAGATTGTAGGCTCTAAGGCTTGAGTGTGGCATTAATGTGGTGACATCTGGAAGATTTCAAGGTCTTGCCATCTTTTTTGCCTCATTTGCATGTGATTAACCTTTCAAGCTCTTGAGGCTCAAAAATGTTTTTGAACTTTGTCATTTCCACATTTTTACAGGTTAGAGTAATTAAAACTTAGGGGCATCCTATTGACTTGATCTTTCTACCACTTTGCTTTGCTATCTTGATCCTCTGGAAGTTTGGAACTTTTGGTGGGCTTAAAAGGCTTGGGAAGTAGGTCTATGCCTCAGCCGGTCCTCTACATGTTATCACAGCTTTTATTGCTAGTGTTAATGATCTACATGTTCTTTGTTGACACAATTGAGAATACTTTCGTGGTGCGTTTTGGACCTAATCTTCTTGCTTCACCGGACCATCATGATGTTCTTGACCAATGTTAGGTTATGTGAGTTTTGTGCTTGCGATTTCTGCCATTTTCATATGGCTGCTGGTCTGCATTTCCTTCCTGGTTGCGCATAGGGCTTGGGTTCAATTGATTGGCGCACTTGTCACATGGGTCATCAGATGATCCCACCATGTCGTCATCAAATAATTTTCATTAGCTCTAGAAATTTTTAGATGGGGATTTGTTTTTCAAAAGTCAAAACACGAGAAGGATTTTTTTGTAGGTGTGTATGTTATGTAATTGTTTTAGATACTTGTTGATAATGCAGTCTCTTGTGAACACTCTAAAACCTTGATTGTATTAGCTCGCATAGATTTTTGTTACTTGTTTTCTGCAAAAAATAATGCAAAGATGTGGCAGATATCATATGACCTTGGGCGATTGCAACAAAAGATTTTAAATGCCCTCAATAGAGAAGCTGAGATATCACATGTGAAGAATATTTACTATTTAGTGGCCTCCCTGTATAGAAAATGTTCCGACACAAAATAGGTGATAGGAAATCAAATTTGTTTTCCTTAGATGTTCATGTAAAATGTTTCTACACAAAAAGGTCGAGGAAACATAATTTTTTTTCTGCTTAAAATAATTTGGATATCCTAACTGTGACAGGCATAAGAACTGGAAAGCAAGGAAACGGATTTGTCAGATGTCCAAATGGAAAAATCTATGTTGTGGTCATTAATCATATGATGAAGAACAAAACCAGAACTTGTTTGGGTCTATACATGAGAAACATTGAATTATATGGAAAACACGACATTGTTACAAAGAAGAACACTGCATAACCATGTTTCTATTAGTTCCCGTAGTTTTTTATTTCTTGTTCATTTTGAAGAAAACAATGCAAACCTGTGGCAGATATCATATGCCCTTGGTGATTGCAATGAAGGATTTGAAATGCCCTCAATAGGGAAGCTTAGAGATCATGTGTGAAGAATATGGAGTGAGCTCCCTGTATTGAAAATGTTCCAACTTCTTAAACTAGGTGAGACGAAATCATATTTGTTTTCCTTCGATTTTTATGTAAAATGTTTCTACACAAAAGGTTTAAAGACACATTGTCATTTCTTTGCTTAAAATAATTGGTAATATCAACCATTACAGAGTCACAGAAGTAAGAACTGGAAAGCACAAGGAAAATGACTACTTAGATGTGTAAATGGGGAAAAAAGTAAGAATTGGAAAGCACAAGAAAAAAGATTAGCCAGATGTCTAAATGGAAAAATCTATGTTGTAGTCATGAACGATAGAATGAATGGCACAACAAAACCTTAACTTGTTGGGGTCTAAAACGAGAAAATTCTAGTTGTAACGGAAAACATGGCATTGTTACAAGTCATCAGCCACTAGCAAATCCAGTGTTACTAGCTAAGAAATTTTCAGTTATCGGCCACTACTAATTTATGTTTACAAGTTAATGCTAGGCTAAATGTTTAGGAGTTTAATTTGAAGACATACCACTAGTGTTTCTTTCTCTTTGGCTCAATTGCTATATTAACTTTACGTTCAGCCTTGCACACATACATTTTGAACTAAATATAATACGTGCAATAAGCATACCTCAAATGAGACTTGATATTAGAAGGCCATAAGATAGAAGTAACGAGTCTAGCACTTAATGGTCAACAGACATAACCTTGTGAGAAACCATCCTAATAAATCTTAGGATGGGTGTCTAGGACGACAAAAACCTTTCCAGATTTTGCGACGGCTTCTAAAATATTTAATGAAATAAATTAAATATTTAATAATAAAAAATAAATGATCTTTGATAATATATAAATCAGATAATAAAAACTTAGTAATAATGCATTAAAAAAAATAATCATGTTGATAGGCTTAACCTATAATGGCACCCAATCTTAAATTGATGTCCATTTGACCATTCCTTCTTGCTTGGAGAAGGCGATTGAAGAATTGCAATATTTTGGCCATATGGTTGAGTTTGGAGCTCCTTTTTTCAGTTGGTGGGAAATTCGCAGGGAAGATGGAGTTGTTAATCAATGTAGAACCCTTTGTTGTGTGAAACTATCTGACAATTTGAGAAATCCATGATAAGCGCCTCGAGATTGATACATATCAGCATTTTTTTTGATAGATATATTTAAGCTATCTGTACTAGTATTTAAATTGTTAAATAAAAATAAATCAAAATTAAAAAGAAAATTGAAATGAAGTTTGGGAAGTCATGATGTCCTGGAAATGCTTCTGAAGTTCAAGGGATGTTCCCCATTTTTGGCAATTTTGGTACTTCTGGGGGACATTTCCCCCTGCCCCCATGTTCCTCAGGACTTCCCAGACACTGGGGACAGTTTCAGTATGTGGAGGATGCGTCCCTGCATAACACTGTTTAAAAAAAGGTTAAAAACCAAATAAAACCTAAAAAAGAATGACAAATAGGAAGTTCTTTTAGAATGGATTTCTCTGTTTTTCACAGTATGGCGCTCTTTAGTAGTTCATAGAATTAATAGGTTGTTTTTTGAATTTGTTTATTTTTTGGATTGTATACTTAACTGAGGTCAGAGACATTATTATGTAAGACATGATAAATGTTTACTTGATTTATGGTCTTTCCATGGAATGGATATAGCAAATATAGCCATGGCTTGCACTTTTTTAAATTCTGTAATGGATTTTGCTCAGGCGTAACATAATACTGTTTAAATGCCAGCTTTTACATTTTGCTTGATGAGAACTAGAATATACAGCTCTATAAAGGTTATGCTTTACTTCCCTCTTTATCTAATGACTTATACCATTGACACGTCTTTTGGTACTCGTAAAAGTATTTTATTGGATGATGTGCTCTTAAGAACCTAATATTAGCACGAGTAAGACTCAACCTAGTTCTAGCATAGAAAATCTTTTTTTTAGAAGTTACAATTCACTGATTTCTAGACTTTATATGCTTGCAGGCAGCTGGTGCACTCTCTATAAAAATAGGTGAGGCTCTCTACAATTTAGCATGTAAAATTCATAAGCAGGCTAGTTTTTAAATCACACATACGGGTAACACAATGGAAAATATGTTTACTGTATTCATATCTTCTTCTTAGCTATTACACCTTCAACATTGAAGAGAACAATTCACTGCATTCATTTTTAATTTTTCAGCTCTATTTGATACTGTTTCCTTTACCATGAGACACTTCATAACCCTGCTATAGAAATCAACAATCATAGAAACTTCAAGGTAGTTATGCATTCAAAGAGATTGCTTGAAGGAGTATAAACTGCATCTTGCATTGTTAAAGAGAAAATACATACAAACATATTGGAGCTGAAAAGAGCTTGCAAGACCCACCATAAAATAAATAGGAAATAGCAGATTGTTGAAGCATCATGAAAGCATTTGTAAGCAGAAAACCCCAAAATTCCATTCTTATAGTGATTATCAGACAGTATCCCTTTGGCAGCAGTGGCTAGCTTTTTATTTGCGTACAGACAAACCTCTATCACTGAATCTGCTGCTGAAATTTCCACTTTGTGTGTGATTGCTTGGCAACATCCTTGACATTACAGTAACACTGTCATGTGTATAACCATGTTGTTTCTATTAATTTTTACAGCTATGTATATGTAAAAATTGTCAGTAAACAGTAGGTAATAAATGCATCTTTAAAATTTTAGGATGTTGCAAAATAACCTTTTCCCTATAAAAAGACAATATTACTAATCCCAAACGCTCTATTGCAGTTATAGTCAATCAATCTTTGAACTTATGTCTCAAGTCATATGCTAGTCGAGTGAGACATTTCTTTAAGATACATTGATGATTGTAATTAGTATACAAAATGCCCAGTGCTTGGTTTTTTAAAGGTGAAGACAAAAAGATTTACCTGTGCTAAATGTTTTTGATGAAATCTGCTAACTAGGGCAGTCTCATCATCATGACCTTCCTTATTTTTGTACTTGAAAGGTCATTCAATCATTGAACCTATGTCTCAAGTCATATGCTTGCCGAGTCCGGCCTTTCTTTAAGATACATTCATGATTGTAATTAGTATACAAAATACCCAGTGTTTAGTTTTTTTAAAGGCGAGGACAAAAAGATTTACCTGTGCTAAATGTTTTTGATGAAAGCTTTTAGCTAGGGCAGACTCATGCCCTTTCTCATTTTTGCACTTGAAGGTCATTGATGTATTAGGAAAATATTTGACTCCTGACACTGCACATCTTATCTGATCATCTACACATTTACCTGTCTGTCTATGTGGTGTTAAGAGTGCAGATATATGCACATACGTTTATGTATATGCATGCTTGCTGTTTGTTTATCTATATAAAAATAAGACGATATATGTGTGTGAACCACACACATACATGCTTTATTAGACACATTTCATGTTTTCACATCATTATTAAATATTATGTGATTTAGGATGGAAAAGGTAAAAATAGTAATACAGTTATAAAATTTATCAAGGACAAATAAAACTATTTAATATATGAGATAGTAAAGGAAAGGGCCATTTATAGTCCAGGATGCTGGGCAACCTGGTTTGGGTTTACAGATGGCTTATAGCATATGGGACTACCTCCTGATCCCAGAACGCAAGAGGCACCTAATTGCGCTTCAATTACGATGGGTACATACCCTATACCCAGTAGGATTCAACTTGCGACCTCCCTTAAAATGTCTAGAAGTGGGTGTACGTAGTGCACTGTAAGGGAAAGTGGTAATGTAGTTCACAATAAAATTTATAAGGTACAGGGTGGGTCATGTTTCAAATGAATTGTGGATCAGATATCATGGACAAAAACAAATATTAAATATTGTTTCATCTTTTCATTATGCCGATTGGTCTAACCTACAATGGAAGCTTAGGGGTGGTGGTGGAGTTTAATAGCATGCGATATGACAAAAAATGGATAGCTTCAAATTTGACATCCATTTGACCTGGATATGGCAGTTTCAACCTTAGATTTGACCTCCATTTAACTGTCGTACGATTTTTTTTTCTTCTTGCTTGGAGAAGGCAATCCAAAATTTGTGGTACATTTGTTTTTTTCAGAAAGATTTGTTTGAGCCCAATGCAGTGATACAGCTAATATTGAGGCCATCTAGCACAAGTTGGTTGGAAATTCATGAAAAAGATAATGGACTGTTAATCAGTGTATTATGTGACAAATCCAAGATAGGAACCTTGAGATTGATATCTCTTGGTGTTTTTTAAACAGCAATATTTAAGATAGCTGTACTAGTCTTAATATTGACATCTACATAGGATGCGGGTGAGGAAGGTAAAGGTAATGAGTTTTTGGGTAAGGTATTTATAGCTTTTTTATAACAAATTTTGGGGTTTTATATGACATTATGCAGAAGTCATGACTTACAGTCTTAATATTGACATCTGCATAGGATGCAGGTGAGGAAGGTAAAGTGAATGAGTTTTTTGGGTAAGGTAGTTATAGTTTTTTTATAACAAATTTTGGGTTTTTATGTGACATTATGCAGAAGTCATGACATACATAACAGAACTACTATTTATTTGGAAAAACATCCCATACAAATTGGTGCTGGAGGTCATATGTTTTGGGTGTCTTGTCGTGTCTTCGCATAGTGTTAATATCAACGAAGAGTTCTGTTTATAAGTAAAAGTGCGACGTATTGAATTTAGTAGTTTGTGTTATTAGTATGACACATAAGCGGTTAAGTGTCATGTTCAAGGGGATTTTAGTTAATGTAATGAAGCTGTATGTGCGTGTAAATGTGTTGTCATTAATTAGTAAAACAATAAAAATAAATTGTGTAATGAAAGATCAAATAGTTTTGAGCTATGAAGCTGAACAGAAGTTCATTTGTGAATGCAAAGAGCTGTAAAATTAAAGGTAATGGAGTTGTGTGAAAGCTATTTTATTGTATATGAAAAAGTTAATGAAGAAGCATTTTAGTTATCAGATTCCTGCAAAATGGAAGTTAAAATCAATTTCCCCCATGTTTTTCATGTCACAAGTTTGTGATGTTTATTATCAATAAAATGAATTCACATCAATAAAGATTGATGACTGTGATTAATCTTATGCTGCCTACAAAATATTTGCATGGTATTGAAGCTATATTGATAGGTTTGCCTGCAAGGGTCTGTGCAATTTTCCTAAAGTTATGAATAATGAGAAAAGATGAAGACGTGACACTCATTATTGCTTGAAGAAGTGTTTGTTGTGTACTGAATATCATGAAGCTTGCTGAGATTCATCTACAAGCAGCCAGCTTTGGTTAAGGCAATTTTGAAGCCATTGCAACCATATTGAAGATTGTGTAAGGGTGACAATGAATGGTTAGTCAAAGATATGTTGGAAGGAAGTTAAAAAAAGCTTGAGATGTTATAGAACATGAGGGCCTTTAAATAAGGCATAGCAGTAGACAATGGCTGACCTGTAGAAAGAGTAAAGACAGCCTCGTGGAAAGTATTTGAAAACAAAACGACGAAAAAGTTTGCCTTTTGCATGGCTATAGATGTTTGAGTTGCGGACCAAATTTGAATTAGTTTTTTGTTGCAATAAAGTGGAGTTCGAGGCAATTAGAATGCAATGCTCTTTCTGGGGAATTGATAAGTGGTGAAGCTAGAAGTTCATAAATGTAGGAATAAATGAATAAGACTTCCCCTTTTATAATTGTTTTGTATGGTTATGCGGTTGTAACCGCTAACTAATTTTGTAACTGTCTTTGCATAATAAATACCCGGACACAACCCATTTGTACAGAGTGTATTCCGGTTTTCTCTTCAATCATTCTTTACACATTTATTTGGTTTATTCTCTCTCTCCGCAAATTCTAACAGTGGTATTAGAGCGTGGGGCAAGCAAAGAGAGGGAGGAAGAAAGATATTTTCGTGAGTCCCATTAGGGCATACTGTAGTCGGAAATCAAGGGCACGTCATCAGGGCACGAAAAATCACGCTGTACAGTCGCCAATCAGAGGAATACAGTCACGAAAATCACGCTGTACTCACGTTTTTCACAAAAAGAAAGTCACGAAAATACAGTTGCGAATGGCACGTTTTTTTAGGAAATTAACAGTATTTTCGAGCACAAATAGTCAGATTTTAATAGCCACGAAAAATCGTGATTTTAGACATTTTTACAGTCGCAATTTGTGCTAATATGGTGCATTATTACAGTCACGAATTGCTAGGGCACAAACATTTTTCACAGACATAAGGTTGGAAAGACGCAGAAGCAAAAAGACTACCTGCACTAGGGCACGGAATTGTGCAACTGGTATTTTATTTTATTTTATTTATTCATTGCCAAAATACGCAGTTTGTATTTATTCCATTTAATTAAAATGGAAATGCCCATAGAAAAATATTCTGGTCTAAATTTTCATACATGGAGAGTGAAAATACAAATGCAACTTATGAATAAAAATTTGTGGGGCATTGTAAACGGGAAAGAGACCACCTACCGATGCATCGAAATTGTTAGAATGGCAAAGCAAAGATGATAGAGCGAAAGCTATTATTGTCCTTGCTCTCTCTGACTCTGAACTTCATCATGTAGACCTAGACAAATCATCGAAGGAAATTTGGGATACTCTAAATAAATTATTTGGAGCAAAAGTAGTCAATGCCAAATTTTCCCTGAAACTTCAGTTATATAGGTTCAAAATGGATGATGGAGTCTCTATGTCAAGCCACATCAATAATCTAAGGCCCTTGATCAGAGAACTAGCAGAAGTGAAAGCTGCAATTGAGGACGAAGATGCCAAAGCTATCCTATTAAATAGTCTGTCTTCAAAATATAGCAATGTAGTTTTTACCCTCAGTCAAATTCAATCTCAAACTCTGGATGATATGATAACAGCTCTTCCAGCTGAGGAAAAACGAACGATAGAGGATGCAGAAGGTCATTCCCAGCAAGAAAGTGCATTCTATTCTAGAACTAGAAAATATCATAGAAGATTAGATAAAGATAAATCAGAGATTGAATGTCCATTATTGTAAGAAAAGAGGTCACACAACATGGGATTATCGTGTTCGAGCCAATGATGTGCTCAAGGGTAAAGTCATATCAAATACAACCAATATAGCCATGGTTGAAGAACCACCAGATGTAGAAGGTAGTGAGGACAGTGATGAATACACAGTATAAATATGCTATAAACTTTGAAGGCAAGAAAGGATACAAGGTAGATGAAGCTCGGTATGGAGTGGTTTCTTAGATAGTTTAGGAGACTGTGGATCTAGGGAATTATACCCTCATGAGGGTCATGAGACAACTTGATGGAGCATGTGGATGGCTCAGTATGGATGGTTGTCCAATAATTTGGGAGATCTGTGATTCAGGAGTTCGGGGAGGTGGAAGTTGGGAACTCGGGAATTCAACTTGGAAGCTACACCTTTACAAGGGTCACGAAGTAGCTTGATGGAGCCCTATCCTTATCATAGCAATACTTTCAGAGTGAAAGTGTTTGAAGATAGCGTAGTTTTGTTTTGTTAGATTGTTTGTTTTTTCTTTATGTAGAATAATTCTTAAGAGGGGGTATGAGAATATAATACTTATTTATAAGACTTCCCCTAACTACAATTGTTTGGTATGGTTAACCGGTTGTAACTACATCAACTAATTTTGTAACTATTTCTTTGCATAATAAATACCCGATGACACACATAGTCTCATTTGTACATGTGTGCAATCCTGTCTTCTCTTTATTTCATTCTTTGTATAAATCTTATTCGGTTTAATCACAATGTCCGCAAATGCTCATCAATAAATCATAGGCCATTGTGGGCCTAGTCTAAGGATCAGTCGAAATTCAAGAGGATATGGAAGAGGAAATCATAATTAGCAGAAATATCTAGATAGGATTTGAGGTAATAAGATGACAAGGAGGATAAGGAAATAAAGTAAATGTATGCTAAGGGGATTGAAGTTGAAACTTAGGAGGTTAAACTCAAACACCATTAGACAATAAGCTTAACATCAGGGTTAGACTGTGAGGTCTGAAAGGAGCAATTTAATAGGAAATTTAGAAGAGGAATAATCAAAAGTATTAGAACCATATTTGAGGTTTTCCTAAAGAAAGTAGCTTAGTCTTAGGAGTCTTCAAGGTAGAATTGGCATGATTATGGTCAAAGGAGCTAGATATGAATGAAAAAGCCTAGCCACATTCTTGCAAAGCTGAGGCAAAAGACTTTGAATAAATGGGTACGCCTTGGGTACATTCAGATGGGTAACGTACATACAGTTGTAACCACAATTTTAGAAATCATTGTTCTTGTAACTGCAAATACATATTCACTAAGATGTTCATTTGAGCCTTGCTTAATTTTATCCTTTTGTCCATAAGATATTTTCATTCAAATATTCATATAAAAATGAGGGCTAAAAACAAATTAGCAATTGAACAATGGAAACAACGTGTGAGATTCAGATATTGCCAATAGGCTCTGAAGGGTCATAGAACCATCGTAAAGGACTTAATCCTGGTAAGACTTACTATTTAAGAAATAACATGTTGCTCATGATGGGTCCTTCATTCTTCATGTCAATTAGGCCAAGGCAAAGAAACACGTGAAGTATCTAAGTTATTATTAGGCAGCTCCATCGGCTCATTGAATAAAGGAAACTTTGGTGCCAAGCCTACAAATCTATTTGGTCAAGGGAGTGATATAATGACAAGATCACTTTGCCTTGACAAGAGGGATGTGAAGCCCTCCTTTAGTATCAAAGGATGGAGAGGAATTAAGAACTAGGTTGTCATGTAATTGAAAAAATTGTGTTTGTAAATCATGAGAAAGAGACGTCTAAAGCATGGGTTCCTAAAGCATTAATAATTAGGTATCAAATCGATGGGAGATACAGTCTATGTTATTAAGAAAAATGGGTAGAAGGGGTAGGAATCAATACAATGTGAATGATGGAGATTCTCCAAGTATTGGAAATTTGTTTTCAAGTTCTAGAAAGTGGGATTAAAAATAGTATTAGTAGTAGAGAGTGCCAAGGTACAGTATGCATAATATTATCTTTAAACATTATCACGGTCACACTACATAGCCAATATAACATAGAGGATATGCGGAACATGGGTCGGATGATCACACATTACAACACATAAATTGCGTAAGGGAATCCGAGATTGGGCTTGATCAACATTAGCCGTCTTCATCATACCGAAACCGTTCACGTACCCAAATACGTTCAGTCTAGTCCTGGACATAGGAGTTGGTTCTTCAGAAATTGCTAGCATGGATGTTGTCATTGATGGGGTCATCCATATGTAGAAGGGTGATGCTAAGTGGGTAATAAGAATCTCATATATATGTGTTTTCTTTGATCCAAAATGGCTGACTATGGGTATTGAAGCTATAGACTTTGATGCAAAGCAGTAGATTTTACAACCAATTACAGGGACAGCCATTCTAGACGCACATTAATGTTTTAAATGCATGCTTTACCATCTAACATAGTTGATCCTTCACCAACCATGGTTACAATCAACAATGCAACATATAATTATCTAGATAAAGAAGTACACAATAATAGTGATATATAGGCTTTATACAATGACTTCAACTTTCCTCCATAGGTCTAAACTGATTCTAGGCTAGAGATTGATTTGGCAAGGGTGTAATCTTGGAATTGTGTAGACCTCTGTTTATGAAATTGAGATTTGCCTGCAATCATCAGGGACAAGAATGACTTGTTCAGCAGATGACAAGGGCCGCATGGGTAACTAGTGTCTCATGTTTGGGCACTGGTGCCTACAGACTAGCTTCAGTCCTGATGTATTCCATGAGGTCATTCTCTTATCAGCATCTGGTCATGTTAGGGAAAATTTTCTGTACTCCTTCTATGTGCACACTCTGTACATGTAAAAAAACCCTAACGGTTACCTATAGCTACAGACTCAAGTGCACATTATATTATGGAGGGACACTTGCAAAATAGGACTTGTAGCATCAATTTGTTATTGTCTGAACACCAATTAAAAGTGGTTAGAAATCCATCTAAGTTGATCAACGAGTGACGCATCATGATTGTTATCAAACTCCATGTCAGTCTCCATAGTGGTGTGTGATTGAAGATTGTAAGTGCAATGGGAGATTTCCAGGATGCCTTTAAGTGCCATGTCACATAATTGAATAACATGCTACAACTTACTGTTGTCACCATATGCTAAGAATGTGTGGTACAAAATTCAGAACAACTTCCCCCTATGCTAGTGAACAATACAACCCAAAATGTAGTCCCTTATGTTGTTCTTTAGTATATGGTAGATATGAAAACATGATAGACTCAATTTCCCCTTAGCAATAGTTATGCTGATCCTTGTGTATGTCATATGAAGTATCTTAAAGTTTGAATTTTAGCACTTAGTGACACTTAAAATCAGATCTAGGTCATTCCACAATCAGGAGACAATAAAATACCCAAATCCTAAAGAAAATAGACAAAGTAGAAAAAGGCAAAGAGGACATGTAAACATCTAGAGGGGACAACAAGGGTTTGGGATTACTCCTTCCCCTAATGGGAGTTTTGTGTTACAACATGCTAAAAAACATAAACAATAGAAATCAAAGCTGATTGAAAGATGGTTCGACTAGTTCTTGTTAAAACTACAAGTTGTAAGCTAGAAGCAATAAGCAATAAATATGAAAAGGATAAAAACAACGTCTTAAATTTCCTTGCAAAGTAAATGGGTTGTTAATGACAAGTCTATTTATTCTTCAGGAATCATGTTACAGATAAATGACATTAGAAGAATTAAGATTTCTATATGCACATAGTCACAGTGCACGATTTAGATGATCTACAATTTTAACTGGTTGCGTGCCACATTCTTTTATATCTCCTCCCATGTTTTCTTAATGATCGCTATAGAAGATTCATTTGTTTAGTCAATAACCAAATCAATCACTCAATAGCTTGTTGATAGTAATTTGCAAGGATGTACTCTAATTAATCCCATTTTTTACCACCCATTTCAATTATTTTGGTGCTTGAGGAATGCCAAGGAATTATCTTAAGATATGTTACTTTGTGGAGGGGAATCCAAACTTCGCCATTAGCAATTACTTTTCATAGAAATAAAGTATATTAGCTTCATTTTCCTCATTCCAAGGAATATTGCTTCTCTCCATTTGGTGAACATAATGCTTATTTTTGTTAGCATATGCCTTTTGTGTCTCAGGATTGACATGTGGATTGGTTACCCCTATAAAATGCTCGAACCAGGCAATCTATTGACATGGACTGCTCAACTGTAAATCCTTGTGGAGAGGAAGGGGTGCACGTTTCTTGTGTTCCCACAAAGAAAGCACATTTCTAGGATCACTTTTTGACCCATGCATAGCCAATCATGTTGAAGATATTTAGTCAATAGTAGCCTCCTTTCATGATGGTCATCTAAGTTACTTGTTTCTCTTGACTGGGCATCAATGTCAACATGTTCTAAATCCATACATGGAATTCTTATAGATATAATGTTATTACGATTTGTATGGTCTGTGTTAAATCACTAGGATCTCAAGATGGAATATCCATTGTTATATTTTCTAAACATGCCTAAATGTAAGATATAAGCACAAGTTTTGGGAGAGTTATTATTTTCTCATGGTCTTCTATATCAGCAGGATCACTTGATAGGGCATTGATTTTATGTTCTTAAGGTTTTTAAAAATCATATGAATGGTATTCTAAATTAGTAGGATCTCTTGATGGCGCATCCTATATCCTCTAAACATTTCCAAGTGTAGAGATATAAAGCATGGATTTCCTAGTGGTTATTGCTAGTGGTCAATATAATTGCAGGCATATCACAAGTCATATTTTAAAAATAGAATTAAAAGATGCCGGTGGAAAACAATAAAGTACCAATCAATAACATGCAAAAGTTGTATGTAGATTGAGGAAGATATACTTGAAGAAAATACATGTCAACAACGTACTAACATTTTACAAGCATTGCACAATATTCATTGGATTTTTCATAAGCAGAAAGAAAATGGAAAAGAAGAATATTGCCCAAAATAGCAATAAAAGTAATAAGTTATGTAGGGACATTCTAATGTCACATGGGTGATCCCAATTAAACAAATATTTCCAATATTAGTTATATTAAGCCCCACATCGATCTCTCTTTTGGAATCCAAAACACTTATCACTACACACTTGATTGGTTTTAGATAAAAATAGGATAAATTATTTCTAGACTTAAGCATAATGATAATTAGAAGATTTTGGGATATAGAAGCAAAGCAGAGATTGGAATATATATATTCTATCCAGAGGAAGAGGGACTTTACTGATGCCTCCCCTCCCCTCCCCTCCCCTCTATATATAGATGGGATGGTGATACAATGTTACATGAAGTTGCATGCTTCGTTGGTAGATATGTGGGGACCTCCAGTAATAGAAAAGGGAGGGCAATGCATCATTTATTTATTTTGCCCATATTTTAAATAAATAATAAATGCATCATTTATTTTTGTGAAGAACCATACATTTTAAAGTAAATGTTAAGCTATGGATATTAAAATGTTGCAAGAAAAAAAGATGTCATTTAGGAAGAGTATACACTTAGTTTTGAAAACTAAATAAGGTAACATGAAAAATGAAGAGGGGTTTATAAGAAAACATATGTTTATTGCTATTATACTACTAGTAGTTTAAATCTCTTTTGACGAAAAAAGTTTTTTCCATGGATTTTGTGTGGTGATTGAAGAGAGCCATGAAAACTTTGGTAATAAGAGGTCGCTTTCAAGCAAGTACAAGATTTGTCAAATAATAGCTACATTGAGCACTTTGTTTACACTCCGAACTTTGATGCCATTGTTAGCATGATTGCAAGCGAACACTACTATGGGGAGTTTAAGGCTTATTTTACATTTGGTTTTTAGAATTTAAAACACCATAAATATAGAAAAGGTCTCACAAAATAAACTAGTTTAAGAACCAGGGTACAAAAATAACTTTAGAAGACATTTGTAGGTATAAAATAATATCTCATGGCTTAGTGTCCAAATGTTTCTACAGAAAAACTTCTCATGCAAATGGAAGACCTTAGATCTTGTAAAAGAAAGGTCAAACGATTTGTAGAAGAAGGTTACCTTCAAAGAAAATATTCTTAGGGCAAATGAAGAAAATCTAATAAGCATGTCAAAATATGGTAGAAAATCAAAGTTGCTTTGATACAATGAGAAGCTTAGAAAACATGATAGCACCTCGAATGATTGTTGATAAAACAACTAGTTAGGGCTTAGTTACATGCAAGAAGAGAGAATAGGATGAAAAGATAGATGGTTGCTCAATGTCTGAAGTGTGATTTAGTAAAATGGGACAAATGATTTTTTTTGACACATTGGAGAAACCTTTCTTTGTTTATCACGATATAACGCAATTGTCCCACTTGCAGTGCACCATGGCGATTTTAATGAAATTGCTTGAATTGCAAAGGTGGGAAGGGGGAGGGTTATCATACAAAACAAGTTTATGAAGATATTGTGCTTGACAAAAGTAGTCTTATTCCTATAATTCTTGAATGAAAACATCTTAGGATGGTGGACATACCGTGGAGAATTTAGGATGCTCTCAAAAGGCAATGATTGAATTGGGAGTAAGTTGGGAAGTCGAGTTTTGTAAGCTCAATGAGATTGAATTTGATCTTAAGCCATATGAGGAAAGCAACATCCCACAATGATCTCAATGAAGCTTGTGTGAAGGCAAACATAGAATGACACTTTACTTTGAAACAAAAGAGTGCCTTGATGGCTTCATTGGAAGCCTGATAACATATTTACAGTAGCTCAAACCTCTTTGGACAACAAAAGCCCTGGTAACATATTAATGGTAGCTTAAACCTCTTTTGACAACAAAAACTTTTTCCATGGACTTTGTGATCTATAAACTTAACATTGACCCCTTGTATAAATAGTTTATTAAAACAAATCTTTTAAGATAATTATTTTCCCAAAATTAATAAATAGGAATTGCTTAAAAATAGAATGTAAATGTTTAACAATTGAATTGAATATGAATTTGTACCATTATAAACTCATCCAAATCCCCTGTTCGTTTAAATCATTCAATTGAAAATGTACCTGATTCATAGTAAATGCCAAAAATGATTAAATATGCCTTCAAAATGATTTACTACTGAATCATTACTACGGAAAAAGATAATGCAGAATATAATCGTGACGCCAAATTGATAACAGAGTTCACCCGTTGATCGGGCTATGTTTGTGGGATTGTTAAAACACCATCCAATCCATAGTAAATCAATTTGCAAGTATAATTTAAAGCTTACAAATATTAATGGATCCTGAACCTGCAATAATGTGCTTAGCAGACCTTAGAAAGGCTTTGATGACGAGCAACAATGTCCTCCACCTTCTTGTAGTACTTGCACGATCAAATTCCCTCTGTTCTACGTCAAAAACAGCTGATAATGCTTCATAACACCAAATCGGTCAAAAAAATATACCAGACGAAGTGTCTCTGAGTTCTGGACAACTCTCCAATTCCTCTCAGAGCCCCAAAATTCTCCTAGAATGGCCTAATTTGCCATTTTCTAGAAATTGCTCTTAATAAAAATTTACAAAGTCAGAGAAAAACTCCCATTCAAATACCAATGTGCCCCTTTTATAGCACCTGCAAGTCGCGGGCGAATTGGTTGGGCGCCTTATCATATTGTTGGAGGTTGCGGGTTCGATTCCCTTAGAGTAGGCTTAGGCTTTGCATATGGGATTGGGAATTATCCCATATGCATCACGCGTCACAGGCAGTTAGGTTTAAAATAGCCTGTGTGGCCGGTATTCCAACGTGGCAGTGGTCACGTGATCCTCTGTTTTGCTGTTTATGGGGCACATCACCCCCCCCCCCCCCGCCCCACGAGCTTGGTTGGATTGTTACGGGCACAAGCGAGCCCTCCTGGCTCGACTTGTGACTCGAGTGAGTTGGTGACTTGGTTGGATGACTCGCGGATGCTTGGTGATCTCGAGATGGCAAGTGGTGGATATCTTGAGCTCAACATGATGTGTGGAAACAACTTGACTGACTTGGATCTTGGTTGCATTGTGGTGGCTTGAGAACCCACCATGTGGATCACTATCTGCATGACACATGTCCTTCTATATAACTCACCACGTGTCCTACTTCGAGCCTGCCACATGTCAACTGGAAAATGCACCAAAATAACACAGTGTAAATGTGATAGTGAATACCACCAATAATAATATGACGGTTGGGTCTCCTTCCTGAACAAGAGTAGACCCCACTGTTGAAACCCAAATTGTTTTTGGCATACGCTTGTCGAAGACCAGAGGTTTAGACCAAACACGTCCACAATCATTTTTGCCTCGATGAACTCTGAAATACGTGAATAGGCTCTGTGCACGAGCCAAGGTACTGTTTGACATGCACTTCCTTGTTGACCCAGTTGACCCTTGAACTTTGACTAGCGGTGTTGGGAGCATATGGTGTTTGATTCACGTGTTCCAATACACTTTGGAAAGCTGTTGGAGTGCTCTTCTATACTGTGTTTAGGGAGATTTAGAGAGCTTTGACCCCCCAAAATGTCCTCTGGACCACTTTTTGTGGTGATTGAAGACATTTGGAATAACTTCAAAAATGAGAGGTTGTCTTCAAAGAAGCTAAGGAGTTTTTGAAAAGGAATTAACTGAAGCACTTTGTTTACTCGCTAACCTTTGATGTAGTTGTCAGCATGATTGCAAGCGAATGAGGCTACAAAGAGTTAAATAAATAGAAAAACAAGTTGAAGATATTGCTATGTATAATTAAACCTAAGTATATCATAATATTATGATAAGCGATTGAAGGTTTAGATATTGAAAGCTACAAACTATTGACAATTAAAGAAGTTGCTAGATTCTTGATGGCTATAAAGATGTTGAGGATTGAACACAAGACCATTTACAAAGAGGTGTGCAAATAGGAACATGGTTTGTAATAAAGATGTCCAATTCATGAAAGACGAGGATAGAGAGTGACAATCGTCACTTTGTAATTAGCTACCTTGAAGGAGTCTATCTGATTCACACATAGTTGCATAAACTTGCAATTCTTGACTTCACAACCCCTTGTATTAAAAACCTTTTGAACAGAGCCAAGGAACATAACTTGCAACTTAGAAAACCATACTTCGTGTTTTGCACCATACCTCACATCATTTCACAATATTGTGCAATTGTCACTTCCCCTCATAGTACCGTGCAACACTTGCAACATTTTGTAGTACTGTGCAATGCTTGCAACACCTTGCCACATCTTGTAACACCTCACAATCTTGTGCAATACTCGCAACACGTCGTAACATTGCACAATACCTTGCAATATTGCACAACATCTCGCAACACCTACATACATATTATGCCACTCAATTCTTGCACAAAATACAAGAATTACACATTGGCCATGTGGACACTCTGTGAAATGTTACACCATGCCAAGTGGCACTTTTAGGGCTTGTGTTACACTAGAGCATTTGACAACATATTGAGCACATTGTAGCAAAGCCACATAACAATTAAAAGGCGAAGAGTCATGTGATAAAAGCTTGTTTTTGATAACATATTGTGCTCCTTGTAGCCAAGCCATGCAAGAATTAGAAGTTGAAGAGTCATTCATGGAAACGTAAGTGATTCAACTTCCATGATAGTTCTTTATGCTTTTTTGCATTTGTAATACACACACACACACACACACACACACACACACACACACACACACACATCTATAACATTGGATAAAAGACATATAATAAAAGGTAGACAACCCTACATCTCCCACGAGAGTATGCCATATACAAAATGCACAAATTAATATAATTTCTCTTTATGTTTCACTCAACATTATTGTTTTTGCACATGTATACAACACATCTAAATCCTAATCTAGAGCATTCCATTTTGTATGATCGATCAAAGGAGGTTAAAGTTTCCAAAGCCTGATGTCAAACCATGACATCCTTCACACTATCTAATATGCCGCTTTAGAAAAATTTGCATTGTAAGAGATAACGAAGCATGAAATGAAGTGCATGCAATAATCAAGCATGAGATTGCAAAAGCTCTTCAAGAATAAAAGATCTTTTTTCAAACTATTTGTTCAATTCCTTGAACAGGTTATTCCATCTGCTCACTCAAATGGTCAAGCTTTTGGTGGTCAATTCACTCTTACATCTCTAATAAATTTAGATGTTTGTGTATGAGGGAGAAATAAATACAAACAAGCAAATAATTTGTGAGATCATTTATAGTCATATTTTTCTGTCAATAATTTTTTTGATGAAGAGAATAAATATTGCAATGTTGGAAGTTTCTTCACTCGTCAAGAAGTGGCGGCAAGCCCATACTCTGTGGGAGAAAGACAATATAGAAGAATAATTTGAGCCAAAATGGGAAAAATTCTTGGAAGCCAAGGATTATTACTATCACGAAGATGTCTATGATGACCACTATATTCAATGGCAACAACGATGGAAAGGAGATGACCAATTAGTCCAAGCTTACATTGATGCCTTCCCTAACTTGAGTTAGGATCAATCGAGTCATAGCAACATGGAGTTCTCAAGTATCATAGGGGTTTGCAATGATTAATTCAATAAAAAACTGAAGCTTGCTAAGGTGAAGACAACGAGAGAAGCTTATTGCTTTATAGTGACTATTAAGGAAGGGTCAAAGATGAAGCGCAAGTGGGACACAATTTCTATGCCAAAGAAAATGCCTGCTTTAGACGAGTTCAAATTGTATACGATAAGATAAGATAAGTATATTAAATGTCCAACAAATGACCACAAAGTAGGTCAATGGGACTCTACCATACAATGCAATGAAGAAGTAGCAAGGGAACCCAAAAAAGGTCTGAGAGAACAAGGAAAAAAATGAGAAGAAGCTCGGGCCCGAAGGGACTGGAGAATACAAAAGAAGAAAGAGTGTACAGAGAAGGAGAGGGGGTGGAGGGAGGATCCTCAACACCACCCGTCTCAACTGTCATTTGAAGCTTGCTGGAAAAATTTGGTGATATGCGAATGTCTGTTGTCAGGAGCTGGAAGAAGCCTGAAACACATGCCTTGCGGAAAGTCTAGCTCTCTGAGTAGGCCTGGTAAAATGCCGCCTATGGGGGGGGCTCTTGGCCGAGTTTGAGTCCGGATGCCTCTGGTTTGGGAAGTGCCCCCTGGTCCTGATAGATTTGGTCCGGGGTTCTCTACTTGGGAACCCCCGCATGATGCCCCTCTCACCGGGGAGCACAACAAAGTAGGAGGTGATATGTCGAGTAGTAGTCTCCTTGGAAGGGGGACGGAGGATCCTGTCCCGAAGCTTAAAAGCTTCCTGTAAATAAAGGGCGAGACACCTCTCATCATAATATCTGAAGAACCTTGTGAAAGTTGGGCGTTCATGGAAAAGACAGTGAAACCTCCCTTTGATCTCATAGTAGATGGGGCACCTGAAAATGAAGTGTTCTTCTGTCGCAATCTCCTGGAGAGAGCAAAGCTGGCAGATCCTCTTGGACCGGTACAACTAGTGATCGCTTTGAACTCGAAGCCTATGGGAGCCAACTCTGAACTGACCCAGAGATATGCGAATAACATGCATCCAATGGTGGGAAATATATGTGGGACGAGTGATTAGTCCATTGTTGATCTCAAGAAAGTGATTGGCGTAGAAGGCCATTTTCGGACATAGCTCACCCCGAGGGTTGGTCTAAGTGATCTGGATAAACTGTTTGTAAATGATGTCCCTAATGATTCCAATGCGGAGTGCCATGCATAGAAAATCTTTTTTACATTGGAGCAGAGGATCCCAAAGACTAACGATTTTCGGATGTGGAGGAAACTGGCCCATAAGCTGCTTGTCTAGATGTGGATGCAAGGACACTGATTGGATTTTTCTGTTGTATAACGTTAACATGAAGAATCTCATCTCTGAAGCAACTATCATGCAACTAATCTTGCGAGCAATGCCTCATTTGCATTCTTATATTTTGATATGGATCAATTCCTACAATTTAAAGGTATACTCGAAAGGTATACCAATTCCATTTCTCTTATGCTATCCATGCTTTCAAAGAGAAGCTAGCTTTTGATTTATCATCAGATGATGCTTGTGATATAATCTTTGGGCATGCATAGCCACCGTAATGTGTACACAACCAAGCCTTGGAGTAAGAGATACCGAATTCTTGAAGTTATTCCATGTTCTAAACATGTTGTTCAAGCTCTTGAGAATATTGCGACACACTCACTGGCCCTAACATCACAACCTTAACTGACTGAAACATATTAGGTTGTGGAAACCATATGCACCAAAGACATTTCTATAGGCCAAAATGATCACAAAGGCCAATGGTTTATCATGGTGCAACTAAAAGCCAAGCTTCCACACTTGCTTCCTTGACTTAGCTTGCACTTTTTCCTTGAGTGCCTTGTTCACTTGTGCATCTTTGCACATCATGCACCTGTTTTGCAGCTCTAGGAAACATGCCATACAACATACATGCTTTGAGTATCTGTTGGAAACCTTTTCCATCATGTGCCTCCCGCGCAAAACTAGGAAACATGGTGCGCAACTAAGAAGAACATACCATGCGATCCGTGCATTATCTTGCAACTTTGTAATATGACACAACACTCACAAGTTGTAGTACTGTGTAGCATTCTTGTAACCTCTCACAGTATTGCACAACACTTGCAATGCCTCATAACACCTTGTAAAAGCACACAATATCTCATAGCACCTTGCAATACCACACACACATATCACACAACATGGTGCACAACACTTGACAACACTGCGGAGAACTCACAAATATACTGTGCAACTCAACTCTTCTGTAAAACACACAAATTGCACATTGACCAAATGGGGAATTTGAGTTGTGCCATTTTGTAACATGCCAAATGGCACTTACAAGGCTCATGTTATGCGGGAGTGTCCAATGACATACCACGTTCTTGGTAGCCAAGCTATGTAAGCCCGAGCGGTTAAATTTCCCTAAGGGTTATTTATGCCTTCGCGGATTTATAACATATGTGTGCTCATTTATAACATTAGATAGAAGGTACGATAGTAGAAGATAGATAGCCATACATCTTCCTCAAAGAGTATTTGATGTACGAAATGCACGATAAATGTAATTATTTTTTCTAGTTCTGTTATTTTCTCTTTTCTGTTTCATTCAACATTATTGCTTCCGCATACACATACAACACATCTAAATCGTCATCTAGAGGATTGTCACTTGGACCTCTTGGGATCTGGATGACTACCATAGGGAGAGCACTCAATCAATAGATTGAGGATAGGGAAGACATATAAGAAATCACTTGATTCTAGGGCCTTTGATTACTACCATTCACAAGTATGACAAGAAAGTCTCCGTTTATATTAAATCAAAGGTTGACAATTACAAACACACACATGCACAAAATAGTACAATAGAATACAATATGCATGGCTTATGTGATGGCACAAATTACAATACACCATAATTATATTGAAAACCATTAAACCCTGCTCAAACCCTTGAGCTCTGGAAGTTTACCCAAAAGGTTTGAACTTATGGATGAAGAGCATAAGGGTGGTATTTATATGATTGCTTGAACCCTTTGGCCCTTCTAGTTGGCATAGGAATATTCTTTGATGCCTTCTGGATACATGTGAGGGTGTATGTCTGGCGCTGAGCTGTCATGCACTCCAAGTTATCCAAAAGCTTCTCCTTTGTGCTTCTTTCCATTTCTTCTTTAGCTTCTTTTCGTGTATCATCCACAACCCATTGCTTTGTTGATGACGTCTGTCTTCACATGCACCGTCAATCTGCATACCCTTACTCTATAGAATATATTGCGAATATCCTTACCCTTCACGTTAGGTTTGTGATTCCTTTGTGCGCGACCTTTACTCTATTTCCTCTACTTGCATGGTGGCCAAGTCAATAGATCTTGCGCAGGTCACTTGCTTGGCTAATTTGCCTAGATCTCTACGTGAGTCAATACTTAGCCTTTTCATGGGGTTAACTCTGGAGTGAATGGGTAGTTATACGTATCATGCTCAAAATTTAGCTTGCTGTTTTGATGCATGTTTGGAGGGCTTCAATTACAATTCCATATGTTTACACTTCCATTGCTGAGGTAGCTATTTTTAGTTTTTAGCTGATCAGACTGGTGAATGAATGCCTACAAGTCTACATCTTTAAACTTCTAACATACCCAAAGTAGGTATACTGAGTAATATGTACATAAATTACATATTCAAATATGTAAATATAAATATACATATACGGTATACTATATGAAATAGGAATATGGAATATATATAAATATATATAGACACACACACATACATATGAACATAGGTTCCATATGGAAGGACATGACCCATTAGGCGATCATTCAATAAGTCATTTTTGGGTGTATCTGTTCATAATGAATGGTGTAGTTAGGTTGACAACAAAATGCACCTTATATTCATATTAAATATCAGGTGAAATACTAAAGTGTGGAAGTAAAATAACTTTTATATTTTCAGCATCGTCTAGCTTTGTTTTGTCATTATGGAATTCACAGTATTAAAATTTTTGTAAATATCTTGATGCATGTACAATGTTCACGTCTCTGAGCTCCTTTCTTTTGATTAACATATTTGCAGCAGTTATATGCATTTATAGATTAACGTATTGTTTTAATGTCGTTTTAAGGAAGCTTCCCATGCAGAATAGACGTGAGAGTTATAGAAATCCTTCACACTTTCCCAATTTTCTGGTCTCTCACCCAAAATTGGGATAATGAGACAGATTTTTGTTCATGAGGTTGAGACTCTGGCCATTTCTCATCACAATGCTCTTTTTTCCAGGTTGGACACATAGAACTTCAGTTCTAAGTTTAGGTATTCCATATGTTGCTCTCTTTATTTTGTCTGAGACAGATTCTTGGAATCAACTTGTGGGTGCATTTGTCAGATTCTAAAATAAGATCTGGAACAAACACCGTTGTCCATGTGCATATATGGCTATGGATCTTATTTGCAAATACCAACTCCAAGCCAAGATGAACAACTTTTTGGGGAAAATATCAGTGAAGTACTAGGATCTTCATTGATGAGCACGGTGGACTTGGATAAAGCTGAGATCCTTTGTAAGTGGTTCGATCCATACAACATTTTTGATATGACAAGTTATTTGGACAATATTAACCTCTAAGGGACTTTCATTAATAACTAATCATATCTTACCTAGATTTCCCTTACAACCCCTATGCTAGAGATTGACAACCTTCTGAAGGAAAAGGGCCAAGAATCTCTGGTCAAGATAACATATAATGTGGATAAGGAATCTCTGGAGTCTCTAGACATACAAACAATAGTTTTTTGACAGATATCGGAGTAAGTGGGACATCTGAAAATAAAGTTCTCATTCTTGTAATATCCCTGAAAAAAAACTTTCTAACAAACCTGGATATTTTGTCAAACCTTAGGGCAGTAGTATGAAAAATGAACTTTTAAAACAATGATAATTTGATTTTTTATATATAAAAACAGCAAACCATAAACGGTGAAAACAATCCTTTATTTATTGATTACGAACCAGCTACAATAAAAATACCAAAGTCTGAATACAATTGTTTGGAGCTGAACTAGCGGAACACTTGTGCCTTGAATTGTTCTTGCAACCCCGGAATGGGATTACCCAGCTGAGATGTGAGGGATTCCGTTCTCAAATCTGTGTAAAGGAGTGTTTTCATCCTCTATTACGGATGCAAAAGCAGAAGCTACTTGCATACAAATATGTAGTAGATAATTTTCCAAGATTTGTCTACAATAAAATCCAAATCTACCTTTATAACCTCCCATCCTCTTCCAAAGTGGGCGCCCCCTTCTGGAAATACATGCATGCCCACATAAATCTATAAAATAATACTTTTTTCCTACTAAAGTTGGTGCCCCATTCTAAAATTAGGGATATGTAATATTAAAAATCTTTATCTTCACTTTATGCAAAAATAGAATCTGATTTCTCATGCAGCCCACTCTATCCTTGGCGCCCCCATTATAGACCACTTTATTTAATTATTATCCTAACTTGGCACCTAATAATAGAAGTACATCATTCTATTATTATTTTATTCTATTTCTACTTTTTAAAATATAATTCTAGTGTCCTTTTTCCAAATAAAATATAAAAGTACTCTTGGACTACTTAATTTATTTTTCTCCTTTAATCTACCCTTAGCCTACGAAAAATAATAAAAAAAGGCTTTAGGCATCCAGATTTAATTAATTTTGGAAAGGAGACATTATAGTCCACCCTTTCCAAAATCGCTTGCCCTCAAGCAATGCCACTTCAATTCTCTCATTCTGAACCGCCTCGCAAATACCAGGATCCCAAATCCATCTTGGGAATTTGCAATTCCCAAACTTTGATGCTATTGGCTTCTGTTTCACCTGTCTGATGTGATTAGGAAACCATGCACTAAGTGAATTTCTTTCAATAACCTCAATGAAGGAGTCAAGAGTAGTGGAATCATGCATCAACTGGGATCTGGAAAGTGTGCTAACAGTAATACCCTCCATTCTATTAGCTGAAATTCATGTTGTAACTCTATCAGATATCACTTGGATTACTACTTCTTTCCCATCTAACATAAACTAAAGCTCCATATTATGAAAGTTTTGAATGAATTCCCCCAACGAATGCAACTATTGCACTCCTAGCACCATGTCAGTCTCTCTCGAACCAACAACATAAAAATCATCACTCATTTAATGGTCATCCTATGTGAAGCTAAGTTGTTCAACCTTTTTTCGGCAAGTTATGGTAAAACCATCAGCTACAATGATACTGAAACATGTTATATCTTGTCTCCAAATCTCTCCTATTCACCAATCCTTCATTTATAAAATTGTGGGTTGCTCCACTATCAATCAACACTATAATGTTTTTCCCAAGAAGGACTCCACTAACCCTAAAGAGTTGATATTGTAGTATACCTGTAAGTGTGGCAAGAGTGCTTCCTATAACCTCTGGTTCTTCTTCTGAGTCTTCATCCGATATCACTTCTAAGTAATGCACTTGTCCCCTTGGAAGACACCTATGACCCGGTCCCCATGGATCCTTGCAAGTGAAGCATAGTTTCTTCTGCTTGAGTTCATTTTGAGTTTCATCCCCCTCTATTCGTATCTGCTCAACAGGTGCTGCCCCTGGCTGTTCCATAGAAGATGTTTTTGGCTGCTTAGGAGGTATGTCCTTAGCTGCCCCAAAGGTGTTGTTTTTTGCTGCTCAAAAAATGTGGTTCTTTGCTGTCCTATAGGCAGAAATTTCCCTTTAGGGCTGTTATTTCCAAGTCCAAAGCCATTTTGATGGCTCCTTGTAGAGAAGTAGGGCTGAAAGCTTCACTAAACCCAAAGAGATTCAGTTAAGCCTTCCATGAATAAAACAACTAATCTCCTCTTTGTCACATTAGGTACCATCACAAAAAGTTTATGAAATTCAGCTATATAGTCACTGAATGTTGTCTGAGTTGAGCTAAGTCCCGGAAATGAATTTCTGGATCCACTCGGTCAAATCTCTCTATCAACCTATCACTGAAATTGCCATATGAATGGATGAGATTGTGTCCTTGTGTGATTAGACCATGGTACCACCACTCATGTGCTATGCCTTCCAGATGAAGGGTTGCAAATTTGATGGCTTCTTCTTGCATCATTGGCTTGAGTGATAAGAAGGTATCCAACTTTTGTATCCATGCACGAATTGTACTCTTACTAGATTTGTCAAAAGTAGGGAGTGATAACTTCCCCAATGCCTTTTGTAGGTCTTTCAGATTAGCTTGTGGTCTCGGATAACTCTTGTTCCACTCTTGCTTTTCTTTAGATTGATGAAATTAGTGAGCGATATAGCCTCTCTAATCTCACCTGGAAGTACCTTGTACTCATAACTGGCAACAATATCATCTGCTATAGATTGCCGAGGTTGTACTTCTGAAATTGCTTCCTCCTTGCAAATGAAATCAAGTTGGAAGGGCATGGCAATAGGCCTAGTGACTGTCCTTTGAGTATGCCGGTTGTGGTTCACTACTGAAGAGCTTCCCTCCCCGTTTGGAGCCCTTCCCACATTTGTGTTCTGCATGTTAGCTAACCATTCTTGTCTCTGCACGAGCCTATCGAAACGTAAATCGTCTGGGTCTTTGTTACCATGACTTTTGGCTGTCCTGTAGCTTTCTTTTTCTCCCTTTGTTGGTACCCGACTTCTCAGTCACCAACCTGCATCAAGTTCAAAGCTGCAATTTTTTTTTCTTCACTTCCACAGGTTGGGAGGAAATTTGCTGTGATACCAGCGTAATATCCATGAAAAAAACTTTCTAACAAACGTGGATTTTTTATCAAACCCTAGGGTAGTAGTATAAAAAACTAACTTTTAAAACAAATTAATTTGTTTTTTATAAATAAAAACAACAAACCATAAAGCGTCAAAATAGTCCTTTATTTATTGATTACGAACCAGTTATAATAAAAATACCAAAGTCTGAATACAATTGTTTGGAGTTGAACTGGTGGAACACTTGTGCCCGCAATTGTCCCTGCAACTCTTTAATGTGATTTCCCAGCTGAGATGTGAGGGATACCACTGAAATATCCTTTTTCCGGATTTATTTTATATTCAAGATTTCCAACCAAATTTTCACAAATAACAATCTGATTTTTTTATGACATCAATATATAGAAATATATGACAGCAAAGTACAGTTATGGCAAACATGGTATAAAATCAAAAAATAACCAATATCTTCACTTTTATTGCAATTAAACTAACATGCAACAACATGCAAGTAACATTCATCAACATGCAATGACAGGCAAGTAACATGCATCAACATACAATGACATGTAATAACAAGAAGTTTCCACTGATAAAATAGATGATCTCTCTTACTGAATATGGCTGTCTTCTCTTTCTAGACTTGAAACTGGATCAACAAGCCTCTGAAACTCTAAATTTGACAACTTGATCTGAATAAACTCCACAATAGCAAACTGGGGCTGGATCTTTCACCACCAAAGAGTGTTCTACTAGCTAGGGGTAGATCTTTCACTACCAAAGCTAGGGTTCCTGTGGAATTTCACCTCCACAGGCAAGGAAAGCAAGCTGAAAGCTCCAACATAAGATGGCAAAATGATCCCTGATCATTGTTCCTCCCCAAACACCACCTTTTATAACTTTTTCCATCATAAAAGTGCCCATAAAACCCTAATTCGACCCCCCTTGGAGATATGTCATGTTTTAGTTGTTGCTTGAAGTGACTTTATTTCTCCTAGGCCAAAATAAAGGTCCACTTAAGTGACCCCAACGAAGAAATAGAACATTACCCCACCGTTTTCACTTAAGTCATCATAAAGGACATCCATAACCCCAAAACATAACATATAAGTGAATGTTGGTGAAAACCATACCCAACAACCATCTACGCCGCTAGCCCCTTGGGTATGACCAAGACGAAGACGTAAAACCAGTCGCTAGACCGTGGAGGTAGGAATGGGGACATTACAATTCCGTCCTCAAATCTGTGGGTAAAGGAGGGTTTTCGTTCTATATTACGGATGCGGAAGCAGAAGCTACTTGCAGACAAATAGGTAGTAGATAATTTTCCAAGATCTGTCTACAATAGACTCTAAATCTTCCTTTATAACCTCCCATCCTCTTCCACAGTGGGCACCCCCTTCTAGAAATACATTCATGTCCCCGTAAACTAATACTTTTTTCCTCCTAAATTTGGCACCCCATTCTAAAATTAGGGATTTGCAGTATTAAAAATCTATATCTTCACTTTATCCTAAAAATAGGATCTGATTAATCATGCAGACCACTCTATCCTTGGCACCCCAATTATAGACCGCTTTATTTTATTATTATCCTAATTTGGTGCCTAATAATTGAAGTACATTTTTTTATTCTTTTATTCTATTTTTGCTTTTTAAATATAATTCAAGTTTTCTTTTTCCAAATAAAATATAAAATTACCCTTGGACCACTTATTTAATTTATTTTCCTCTTTTAATCTCTCCTTAGACTACAGAAAATAATAAAAATAGGCTCCAGGTATCCAGAATTAATTAATTCTGAAAAGGGGACATTAGAATTCTCCACCTCATGGAGTTTAGAGACAAACATATCCTTTCTCTTCGAGGAATATACTGGTTTGATTCCACTTGTAACACGTGGGAGCCAGAGTTACGTGGGGAAGCTTCCCCTAGTTTTGGTGACGCCCATCTTTTCAGGGATCGGGGTTTGGGAAGGGGACATCCCAATGTTTTTAAACTTTTTTTGATTTTTTAATTTTTTTTGCCATTTTCACCTGAAATTAGTATCCTAAAAAATTTAAATAAAGTTTAAACCCCCAAATTGTGTTGAGTAAAGTAAAAATATTTAGATACCTCATCTGCCCATCCTGTATCTCTGAGTCTCAGGTAATTATTGTGGGAGGAAACCTTCAGTGGATAAAGAAGAATCCTCAACACATGCAACCAATGGTGCCAGAGATAGTCTGGATGATGGTTCATAGTCAATGCAGAATGCTGTTTAGACATTGAGAGGCTACAGGGAATAGTTCCAAGTAGCATGACTATGCAATTGATAACTGTCCAATGAGCATCTGCATGGAGGAAGCCATAGAGAAGCCAACTGACTGAAGAGGCACGCTAGTCTTTGAATACCAACATCTCAATAGGAGCAGAGAGCACAAAGAAAGAAAAGGGAACATGTAGCGTGAGAAAAACAATAGTTATGTTGTAGTCATCTGCAAGTCAGAGCATTATAAATCAATTTGAGCAAAGTGCAATAATGAAAGGAAGCACAACACTGCATGAGAAAAAACTACAGAAGATTTTAACATGAAGAAACCATCATGGGGAGTGTAACTTCACAAAATGATTACTATGATGTAGGTTAGCTTTATGTGCCCTGCTCTTTAATTACTTCAGCAAACACCAAAAGTTAAACTATGTAAAAGCACCCGCCAACAATAGATGCTGAGAATGATGCCAAAAAATGAGACAAAGGGAGACAGAATACAATAAAAATGGAGCATGCGCAAGTTATCATCTGAGGATAGATTGTAAAATGGCCTATCATCCAGATGTTAAACAAAGAGGAACGAAAGACTTCCCATATATGTACGAAACATGAGTCTACAACTAAAGAATAACATGTGATGGATGGACAGTTATTTGTTCAATAGGCACAAATCACTGTAAACCATGAGCTGGTCAGATTACCTATAAAATACATGTTACAATATATGCCAATACCCCTTTGATTTTTTCATGGAAATCTTGGTCTTGTGTTGCAAGTCAACCCATTTGTCATTAAAAGTCGAGCAGGCACTTAAAGTGAGGTAAAACATTTTAAAATCAAGCTCGAGCTCAATTTAGGATGCATGGATGTCAGAGAACACAAATCATTTGTTTGAAGATCACTCGTGGTTTCAAGGTTGACGAATGTCTTGTCGGTATCAAATTTTCAGTCATTTGTAAAAGAGTTGTTGTTTACATTTGTGTGAAGACTTGATCATTAAAATATTAAATAATTTTGAGTACTGACCTGTATTTTGGTGTCTAATTGTCAAGGTAATTTTCTGTCAGTGAGGTTCTTAGGTTTTATGTCAAGTTTGTGGTGTTTCACAAAAGGTGGAAGTTGAGTTTAAATGCCCTGGAATGGAATGATTTTGGCATTCAAATTTGAGTTAAAATTATAATGTGGTAAAATACAAGTTTTTCAACATGAAGTAAAAATAAGAATTAGAAAAGCTCTTGGTTGTGTCAAAAAATATACATTGCACTGTAAACATGTAGGAGGTCATCTTCAGGGAAATACGTAGGTTCCTTTATTGTGCATGACAGCTAAATACCATAATGAAATCATGCTGGACTTTCTGCCCAGCAGTCGTGTAGTGGCAAGAGGTGGATGCCTTTTGTTGTGAGGAGGCCCAGGCTCGAATCCCCGTTGGATGTATTCCAAACTTTCAATCAACCCATGTTGGCAGGACATGGAATAAAGGATGAGGTCTGGTGTATGTCCTTGGTGGATTTGATAGACTAGGCAGCCCTCAGACCTGACATGTAAGCCAAAGCAAATTCTGAGTAGTGCAGTTAAGTACCTGTAGTGGTTAGTGCTAGATGCCTTGTGGCAAGGAGGTCCAGGTTCAAATCCCTGTGGGATGTGATCCAGTCAACCCGTGTTGGTAGGACATACAATGAAGGATCAGGTTAGGTACATGTCCCAGAAAATCTGGGTGGTGTGGTGCAGCCCCTAAATATATGTTTACCAAGCTTTCCCAGAAAATCAATGTCTCAGTTATCTTGCTATTTATTTAGAGCCACTAACAGCAATCTGCAGTGTCTGAGGTCCTGGGGTTTCCCCACACATTTCTGGTGAATGTAGCCTGTATTTGTTAACATGCAAGTGTAAATTGTCTTATTTTATATTGTAACAGGAATTTTAGTGAACACATTGAAGCTATGAACATTCTGTTTGTCCACTCGACTGTTTGAAATGCATGTTTATATAGCAGTCACTAGTTTTGTTTTGTTTTCAAGCTTGTGGTCTTGTTTATATATCTACAGTTTTTAAGGATAAGTCAGTTATTACATTAGACTGTGATGCCCTTTTAGCCATTTTGTGAGTAAGACCCTGAAGACTGGCCAACTCTTTGGTAGATAGCGGGCTTAACTTTTATAATGTTTCTTGACTTAGCAAGAGATATATTGATTGCCTTTGTGATCCTATACTCTCATTGAAGAAAGCTGCATAAATTTGAATGAATTTCTACGAAATGGCTGTTCCACCTCTTTCTAATGTGTTTTGAATGCCATATTGATTTTCAAGAACTTTGATATTATATTTTGTTATGGTATTTTCGCAGGCAGGAGACCAAGAGACTTATTGCCCCCGAAAGCTGTTAAATGTCTGCAAGGAATTTTTGCAATTAAAGACACAGTTACAAAGAGAGAAGCTCGGGAGATTAGCGCTTTTTGTGGTGCTACTATTACCCAGGCATGTTCATCAAAAGCTTAATACAATACTTTCCAAATGGTATATGCAAGTGTAATTTGCCAGTTGTTTTAAATGCATCCTGGATATTCAACGTTGTTTGGATTTTATTGTTGATAATATATATACAAGGCAGGTACATTCCAAACTCATCCTTATCTGCACATCATGAAATTCTGGAAAACATGTCCGTGCTTAGGAAACTTTTAGTGATTATTAGAACTAGTGATTAGTAAAAACAGAGAATTTGGTTTACTTTGACAAATTTTATATGGAATAAGAAAAAAGTTATAGGATGAAATTACGATCAGAATATCAGGGAATGCCATAATAAGGCATTGGATTTTATTTTCTGCTTACTGTTCTGGCTAATGGTGGGTATAGTGCCACTTTAACATAGCTAAATTTGTGAAACCCTATTATTACATGTACTTAATGTAGATATGGTGACATCTGTTGTAGTCGCAAAATATTGGTACTTTTCAAAGAGGATCACAACATTTTCATATTTTACTCAGTATTGGGTAGAATTTTGATTTACTTCAGGTTATGAACATATTATCCCATTCATGACATTAGTTCGTGTAGGAACGACTCCATTAAAGGGCTTTCAGATTTTATCAGTTTTATGCATGGAGACGTCCACTATATTGTTAGATTGTTACGCATGGAGACATTTTGAACGTTTTGGGTGTTAGAAAATGTTAACAGAGAAATAATGAAGAGGAATTGGAATGCACACTTGGTAGATTGTGTTTGCCATTTTGTTATGTAAGAGATAGTTACAAAATGGCTGAGGAGGTTACAACCAAACATTATTCAATACAAAACTAATAGGTTATGAGTTAATTAATATATTAAGAATATATATTACTGTCACGTATTAATGACTAAAATGGAGATATGTTTGTCCCAAAATGTTACAAATACAATAATGAAGAAGTTTGGTCATTAGCTCTACAGGCTACTCCATAGATACTATTCTGAAAGCTGCAGTCTGATGTTTTGCTGCTGTTCAATATAGGAGCTCTGGTGTAGATGGAGATCGAAAAAGTTAACTGGCAGCAAAACGAAGATCCGATTGAGTGGACACAGGATATAGCAAGTTGTTCACCAAGTGTTCGTTGACTCATTGACCAGGAATGAATCATCATTGGTTGAGAAGTTCAGCCCAATCTCCAGAGTTCGGAAATCAAATTCTTGGAGATGTTAATTGAATAGAGTGTACTAGACTTGCGGAGCCTATTTGCGTTCATATAGGAACTTGATCACTATGCAATCATGGTGATTCCCCTCAAGGAACACCATGCAGACCTCCTTTTCCAACCCTGCATTCAGGAAAGCATTTTGAGATACCCTCTAACCAAACAAAGTTGCTGAAGCGATTGAATGATCATCATTGTGGTAGGAGTAATAACTAATTCCTTAGTAAGAGAAATAACCATCTTCGTAGCGGTAGGGGAAATAACTCCATCCTCCTGTTGCTCATCTATCTCCCTTGTTGGGAAAAACTATTTGCAACAAGATGAGCAAGGTGTCCATGCTCTTCTGTCCTTTGAGCCAGTGCCTACGAATGTGTGGCATGTTCTGCCATCTCACCATGGTTCTCCAACACATCTTGGATAGCAGAGTTTCCCTCCAGATTTGACGTGCATTTGAATGAGGAAGTTCATCTTCCAAAGGCATTTCAACCTCTTGCATATTGTCTAGTGGATATGCCCTCCACAACAAGCATATGAGGAATGACATCCTCTAGCACATCTTGAATGGTGGAGTCTCCCTCCAAAAGTTCTTTTGAGTTGACTGTAGCAGATTTGACTAGCCTATACTAGCTGCCTTGTCCAATGACTAAGACAATCACCCATCCCTATTTCACATCTGACACAAGACACTTCTCCCTAGAAAAAATTACAACAATACTGGGATTCTCTATTAACTTACAAACAAATAAGAGATTTTTATGCAAGCTAGGAACATACCTAACATTCCTCACTAGTAGTTTTTGAGCATTATTCATCACAATGTGTACGTCTCCAATCCCTGCTACTGCACGTGACCCTCCATCAGTTAAGACAACTGAACCAAAACAAATTCTAATTGCAATAAATGATATATACTAGTTCCTTCGACATGAAAAAATCTTGTTCATCTGCAATTATTCCACATTTTTTCTCATCCAGTATCTTTTTGTTTTGTTGGGAAAGATCATACTGTCGCTTCCAACAATCTTTTTGAGATGCCCAACCTTATGACTATAATGACGTTTTATCTAGTATCTGGAAGATTCACTAGAGTGTTGTTTCCACTTCCCCTTTGATTGAGAAGTCAATGCACTGCCTTATTGTCCAAAGTATGGACTCAATCGCTTGTGTCTGTTTGCGTTCCTTTTGTAATAGATAGTGACTGACTTCCAGCCATCAAATGTAAGGCTACTACAAATGACTCATGTGAGGAAGGCAAATTGTTTAAAACCAGCAGCACCAAATAGTCGTCATCCACATTTTTATTAATTTAGGCGAACTGGTCACAGAGATCTTGAAGAAGGTGATCCAACAACATCCCATCCTTTTTCCCATCCATTTGCATCCTGTTGAAAACAACAAATTTTTTAGGTACAACACCTGACTTTTATTTGAAGTCATGTATTTGTCGTTCAGACTGGTCCATAGCACGCTAGTTGCAGTGGCATTTTGGACCTCTGGGATCAACTTATTAGATACTAATAGCTTTAGCAGTGACAAGGCCTTTTTTAAGACATTTGCTATAAAGAACAAAATTTGCAAGTAACCTTCCTTGCCAAGGATTATTTTATTATAGTCTTGGTATTTGGCAATAGTCAGAAGCTTATAACTCCGACATTATAGTTTTGAACCATCAATTTCTGTGCCTTTGGTAGAATAAGGTTTTGAATGTTTGCCATTTTCCACACCAATTTTGATTTCCGATCCACAAATTAATGCAACAAAATGGAAGTTACAATCTATATTCTGAATGTTTGACTTCTGCCACGGAAATAAATTTAACAAAAAATCGCATGGAAAAAATAGTCCCGTCTGTACTTTTTTCTACTAATGCAAGTGGAAGCATTTTACAACATTAAAACTCTAAAAGACACAACATTCTGAAAGATAAAACTTATTAAAGATTGTATTTCCACATAAATTATGATATCATTCTAAAAAACATAATGGTGATTGTATTTTTGCGATCTAACATTGGCAATTGCAACAATTGATACCACTCGCAATTTTATTCCTGCCCTCAATTGGAGTCTTTGACTGTAATGGCGACGACTGTATATTGGACTGTGAAATTAGTGGTCTCGTGCCCTCTCCCAAATTTGCAAACAAAGTTTTTCTGCATGATTTTTGCCCTAATGATAACTGATTGTATTTGCACCAGTGTTATGCGGGGACGCGTGCCACCCAAAAATGTGAAGTCCGGGACGTCCCAGACGTTTTGGGGATGCCGGGAAGTGGGGGAAACGTTTCCCCCACGTTTCCTAAGAGGTAGGAGCAGAGGAAACGTCCCTGGGACGTTTTGCGAGCAAGGGGGACGTGGGGGACGTTTCGGGGACAGCGGGGACAGCGGGGACATCTAGAAGTCCCCGAAACATTTCGGGGACTTATGTTTTTTTTTTAAAATTAATTTGTTTATTGTTTTCTCTTTATAAATGTTTACCTGTTAACCATAACCCGGATGTATTGTATTACCAAAGACATATTAAGAAACAAGAGTGATATATGAATACAAAAATTTTCGAGCATAAATGCACATGGACTGTAACAACATGATATGAAAACCAGCAGCATACATATTAATATTAAAAGTTATATCGACATATAACATTAGTATAACTGTATAGCTATATGTATGTTGCGAGTTTTTAATATGGACGTTTGAACGTGGATTTGTGTATGCACATGGTGGACTGATATATAAATATGAATTACTATTCATAATTTTTAAAAAATTTATCTGTATATTTTTAATATTTATAATTTTATATATTATTTTAATTGCCGACCCCCTACCGTCCCCCCGCCGTCTCGAAATTTTGGAAATTTTGTGTCCTAGAAACTCCGTCCCCGTGTCCCACTGTCCTGTTGTCCCGGAGTCTTATTTAACTATGATGTGCATAGAATCATGATTGTTTTGAAGACTTCATTTTTTTGTATTTTTGATGTGTTTTAAGTTTTTAACTCCTTTGCTATTGTGACGAGAAGATTGCAGAATAGCAATGACTAGGAAATGTTGAGTTCCCTTCAAAACCAGATGATGATCTCTATTAAGTGTATTTCCCCTCAAAACCCACAATACAAATGACGTTAGTGCCCTAGACATCTTTCGTCCTTGGATTTCTTAACGATTTACAAGTCTACATGACCCTTCACAATCTCCTTCCCGATGTTCTTACTCTATACCAAGAGCTTCCTCGAACTTCACACCCATTGAGCACCAATGGCCATGATACCCATATTAGAAGACGCAAATAGAGAAATAATGAATAGGAATTGGAATGCTCTAATGTCCCTTTCTATGGCGATTCTTAAAATAAGGGTTTTGCAACAAACCCAAATGCAAGAATTCAGATTTTTTGGAACGGTGATCAAATCCTAGCAGCCAACTGAAACAACACCTTTAGGGTATCAAAACCAGCTTAGAAAATTAACAAATAAACCCCTGGGGCGGAAAATTGTACCGGCACTTAGGAGCAACAATTCTCATGCAAAATCTAATAAAAAATTATTCCAGCCAATATACTTCATAAATATAGGAGAAATAAGTGCCAACACACAGCTGAAATTATTAAAATAATCAGCAGAAGTACAGTCCACAAAATTAGCTAAAAATGAGGTATCCGTACCCCAATAAATACCAAAGAAGTGATAGATCAACCTTATAAATTAGGATAAATCTGAATATCAACTTGGGACACCAAAATGTGCCCTAGAAGACACTGAAATACTCCACCCCCCAAGTCGCCACCCTAGGAGAGGGTGCCAAATTGATGAAGAAACCTTGATAACTCCTCTTCTTTAATGCCTTAGATGCCCAACCAGCAAGATAGTCTTTTTCGAAGGCCTTTGCATTGCCAAATTGGAGAGTTTTTGCTTTCCAACCTTCAATAAGGAAGGGTTTTGTCTTCCTTACTTGCCACATCAAAGGATTTTCTTCCCTTAGTGGACTGGAATAGAGCAACCAAATATATAAAATTATAATAGCCAAAAACATGCCCAAAATGAGCCTATGTGCCCCCTTATATATCCATATGGTGGTGCCAAAAGTCCCAAGGGAAGAATTCCCTTAGAGCGACCTCAAGAAAGAGCTTTATTTTATCGGGTTGATGAGAACAAGAGATTGATCATTGATCGAAGTCAATCTCACTGAGGTGGATAATTTCCTACTTATCAAGCTCAAGCTACCTACCCATATTCTGGGGGGTTGGGTGGGCGGTGGGCTGCTGTTGCTCCTCCCGGTCGAGTGGGCTCCACCCCTCCTTGGTCCAGCCACCAGATAGAGATATAGGGGGGGTGACCTCCCCTCCCCGAGCAGGTCACTTTGCTGAGTGATGCTAGCTCCGACTTGTCCCAAGCACTCTCCTGATAGTTCAGATTAGATCTGGGGGTTTGCATTCACCCGCCCTATTCAGGAAGGCCCACCTTCCTCACCCTCGATGTTTCACGGAATGCCCCTCCCCGGCTATGCAACTGCCCGATGCAAGCAAAGAAGGTTGAGAGTTAAAATAATCTGATGTTTATACTTTTAAAGAACTGCTATTTTTACCAAAAACATTGAATCCCAATCCCAAAAGTAACCTAAACACAATAAATAAAGTTCAAACCCGTAAATTTTATTGATTAAAATTAAAATATTAAAATATTTATTTTCATAAATTATTTTAATAGCCATCCCCCCTCCCATCCCCAAAATATGGGATATTTTTCGCTGTCCTGGAAACCTTATTTCCCATCCCTCTTCCTGTCCCTTTTTCCCAGAGACAGTTAACTATTGCCATTTTATGGACTATGATTTTCTAAGAATTTAGCACATAAGAATGACTGTTAAGGCGCTTGTGAGATAAAAATAAATGTCAAGTTATATGTTTCTATGGTGTGGTAGAAATTTAGGTCAAGATTCAGATTGTTTTCCTTTTCTGCATCGAATCTTGTAAGGAATTCAAATTGAAGTGTTAATGTATCTCTAAATTATTGAAATGATTTATTTCTAAGGCTATTTTCTTTCAATTGGTATGGGATTTTCCTGATCTTCTTATGAATTTTGTCAGTGTGGATTGCTTTGTTTGATTATCATACGTCTATGTTCTTGTTTTTACTTTCATCCGGTGTTCTGATATTTTATTCTAGTGAAACTCTCCTTGAGGAATTTTGCGCATGTCAATCTTGTAATCATTCCTCTGTGGTTCTCTGGTCAGCTGGACCCTTATTAATTGCGGAATTTCATGGATGGGAATCGTGTAATAATTATTTTCTACATTCTTTCCAAAATTTGTTGATCAATTTTCTTAGTATATATTTAAAGAGTTGTATTTTTTTAGTTAATAAGATTTCCTTTTTTGTAGTTCATGATGTGGAAACCTAAATTAGGTGTTTATACCTTTTAACTTCCAAGTTATTTTGATTTACATGCTACACATTGTTTTCCCTTTTTTCAGAATTTGGTTATGCAGGATTTGGATATGAGTTTTCTGTCATTCTTTTTAGGACAGTATTTTCTTTATTTTTTATGCTTATGGATTTCAATCCTTGCCTATTCTCTCAGCCTTTTCTTGCCTCTTAGCTGTTCTGGTTTTATCTCATATATTTCTAAATTCTACCGGTCCATGGTCAATTCTCACTTGCCATTGGTTATATCTAATTTGCAGGTTTTATTGGCAGTAACCTCATTGTGCTCTTGTTTTGTTTGTGTATGAAACGGTGGATAGCCTTTGTCTTGACTTATGTTGTATGACATCAACAAATGCATTGAGTATTGTATCTTTTTTCCGAGTGCTAAAAGCTTTTAAGATAGGATTTTTTGTTTTTTTTACAGAAAAGTTTCTATCTATTTGTACTTTTCCAGCTGTAAACCCTTTGCAGGATGATTGGTGTGACTCATATGTTAAAAAAGGTTCATACTCTCTAAATTAAAATCCATGTTGATCCCACCCGATGTCTTTATATTCATATTTATTCCGTTTGTTTTTATGTTTATAAGTGGATGTTGAGAGTTCCTTTTTGAAGAGCTTATATGGAATCCAGTGACTTTCTAAAGGCATTTTTGCATTTCATAGGCATTTGATTAGGATCTGTATACATTTCAGTTGCACTTTTTTTTTTCAAAACATCCTTACACCAAGTCATTTTGTTTTCCTAACAAGATGACTTTTATATTTTCTTGTAGGTTAGAGAATTCTTCTCCGGGCAGCGGTCCCGAGTACGGAGGCTTGCCCGGCAGGCACATGATAAAGCAAACAATATACAAGCTGTCAATACATTTGAGGATCTTGCTCCAAGTGCCACAAAACAGTTCAGTTGTCTAACAACTTTGTTGCATTCCCAAAGTGGGGTTGGAATTAGAACTGCTGGCAAAGAGTCTTGTCGGCTACTTACTGACAATGCCCTTGAAGATAGAGAATCATTTGATACAAATTTCATAAAAAGTTTTTTCTTTTTGATGAGGAAGGAAGGCACATTCTCTGGTCAGGTCCAACTATTGGAGCGGATTTTACAAATTCATGATTCAACAGTTTTGTGCTGGTATAGATGAGGATTTTTCGTTTTTTTGCGTGTTTGCGAAATGTTGTGCACCCCCTTGTTTATGCTTTTAGCTGGAGAGACTTTCATATTGTTATGGAACAATTGGCAGGTTTGTAACCAAAGGAGGCATACCAATTTTGACAAAATGGCTGAGTCACGCTTCAGTTGAAGAACAAACAACTGTGCTACAAGTCATATTCAAGGTGTTTTGGGGCTTCTAATATACAATTAATTGTGACAAGTACACTTTTAATATATAAGTTTTTGGTCTGAGATTCAACATAAGCTTAGATTTCAATACTCATGCAGGTTCTTTGTCATTTGCCACTACATAAAGCCTTGCCTGTTCAAATGTCGACTATACTGCAGACTGTAAATAAACTTCGATTTTATCGTACATCAGGTATATCAAATCTGCTTGGACTAACATATACTTTCGTTTTTCTATTACAGTAGTTTTCTATAGCAAACACATTAGTTTTCCATAGCAAATGCATTAGTTTTCCATCAAAGATGTTTATTTTGCGAATCTTGAACTTTGTGTTCATGCTTTTTTCTGTATTTCTATTTTGAATTTGGTATTCTCATTTTAAACTGTCTTAAATTAAGAAATTTGATGCATGTTGAGGGTTACAATATTTGTTGGAGTTTTCATAATTATTGTTAGATATTTTCCCCTCTTTCTGAGATTTGCGTTGTGTAGATTTCCGAGTAAATTATTTCAATTTTATGGACTAGTCCTTTTGAACTTCTAGCATTTTTTTAACATAGGGAAGCAATTAATGGCTAAGCTAAAATCAATGCAAACTTTTTGTAGTCTTTTTTTTGTGAAGACTTGTATCAATTTATCTTGTTTTCTTCAAATCCTAAATGGGTCCGAGGTGTCATGATTATGACAGGAAGCTTGTGTGCTATATTTTCAGATTTGAGTTTATAACATCTTTTCCCTCAAATTATGATTATGTTGTTATTTTGTTTGTCACTTAAATGGCCTTTGGAGGTGAAATGAATTATGTTTGCATTATAGCATTTCTTATTAAGATTATAAAGTGGCTAATTTTGATTCTAACGAACATCGAAAGTTTTTTTGGACAAGAAATTTGACAAGAAATTCTTTTCTTAAAAGTTAATATCTGCATTGTTTACTATCTTTATCATCACAGTAGCTTTGCAACTATGCCTTGTTGCATAATATTTTGAGTACAATTAGTATTCTACGTGAGATATGTGAAATCCAGGACATGCTTGAAATGTTTGTTTCCAAATTCCAAATGTTCTGTTTCCAATTTCGAATAGATGGTAAAGTGGCGGGGAAATTTTGTGCAAAGAAGGTTTTATAAAATTTATTTATCAATCATTATTTTCTGTTAGATTAGTTAAAATAGAAGCTTTAATGCTTCAATTCTGGGAATGTGTGGTTGAATTCTGAGAGAAACATTGTTTTTCTAGTCAAATTAACACAGTTTATTTTTGCCTTAATTTGTAATTAACTCTGCAATTTTCTTTTCTGTTAATGTCCGTCTTTTTTGTTTTAGGACCTAGTATAAATCAAGAGGGATGTTGATTGAGACTTTATTTGATATTAAGATGGGAAAATGCAACCTACATCTAAATCTGAGACAATGTAGACCTAAATTACCTTTTTTTATATACTCGATATGAAAATGAGGTTTAAGAGTAGTCATCTAGATGGTATGATATGGACTTTATATGATATTAAGATGGAAAAATGCAACCTACTTCTAAATCTTATACAAAATAAGTGCTAAACAAAAACTAGAACTACCTAGCTGAATATAATTGCTAAACAAAAACTAGAACCACCTAGCTGAATATAAGTGCTGAGCAATTGATTTCTTTGCATATTGTTAAAATAGTTTTAAACGATAATGTCAAAAGCAATTTAAGAATTTGATAATGGGATCAAATTTTTATATCAATGGTGCACTCTAGTGGACTATGTAGTAAGTGTGATTGCTATGTCAACGTGCTTGTGAATTTCAAATGAGATTCATTACTTTCTTGAGGTTTTATAGATAATGTACCTAGGTTATGTTGGTGATTCTAAACATCATTATCGTTGATAATAACAATTAAAAGTGTAAATGTTTACGATAAAAAGTTATTTATAATGCATACTTTAAATCTATTGGATAGAGCTTTAGGATGTTACTTGACATACAAGTAATAATGATTCTAACTACCCAAACCTTTTTATTTCTTTTGGGATTTGAGAGTGGGTGTGATTGATGATTATTGGTTTTTGATTACCAATTAGAATCATTATTAAGAGTCAATATTTGGTGATTCATATCTACAACTTGTTTGTCTTGTTCAATTCAATTATTACATCCGTGGAAGCGTTTTTCCATATTCAAAGGCACTTTGGGGTTTTAATGACATTTTGGTCTAACAAGTGAGATTTCGAGTAATAAAATAAGTGTTAAACAAATAAAGTGATTGATGTTGTAGATTAATCATAAAATAAGTGCTAAACAGAAACTAGAACCACCTAGCTGCATATAAGTGTTAAACAATTGATTTCTTTGCATATTTTTAATATAATTTTTTAATGATAACGTCCAGGAATTTGACAATTAGATCAAATTTTAAATTAATGGTGCACACTAGTGGACTGTGTAGTAAGTGTGGTTGCATTGTCAACATGCTTGTGAATTTCAAATGAGATTACATTGCTTAAAAAATGTTGTGGTTTTATAGATAATATACCCAGATTATGTTGGTGATTCTATACATATTATCGTTAATAATAAATGTTAATGTTTACGATAAAAAAGTTAATTATAATGCATACTTAAATTCTATTTGTTGGAACTTTATGATGTTACTTCACATACAAGTAATAATGATTTTGACTACCCAAGCATTTTTATTTCTTTTGGGATTTAAGAATGGTTGGTGTGATTGGTGGTTATTGGCATTTGATAATCAATTAGAATCATTATTAAGAGTCAATATTTGTTGATTCATATCTACTATTTGTTTGTCTATTTAGATCCAATTATTACATCCATGGAAGTGTTTTTTCATATTCAAAGTCACTTGGGGTTTTAAAGACATTTTGGTTTAACATGTGAGATTTTGAGTTCTCTGTTGTCTAAACAAATAAAGTGATTGATGTTGTAGATTAATCATATTCTTCCACTATGATTTTGTTTTACATTCTTTTTAATATTTAAATGTCTAAGAAGACACATTATAGTGTAATTTTGACATTCGAAGCAAGTTCTAATGGCCAATTTCTCACTATCCTAGGAAAGGTTGATTTTTGACATTGAAAATGTAGGCTTTGAGTGCAAGTTAATGCTGTCAATACAAAGTTTATGAGAAATCACATTCAAAGTAATGATCACTAAGAACATGACAACCATAAGACACGATCATTGAGATATTGGTAAACCAATAATGAAAACAATTGAAATCATGACCATTGCAAGCAATACCAACTTGAAATGTGACGGTGTTAATTTTTCTCGAATGGTAATACATTTTAAAGGGGGATGGTTATTTCCCATGTTTGGTCTACAGTTACACACTTGAAAAATGTCTCAAACATGTGAAATGCAATTAATTAGCAATCAGGGGCAAGGACCCTTTGTCAACTTTTAATGAGATCATCAAGGTCCTTGTGATTAGGTCATAACACATTGGATTAACATCAAAGGTTATATATAAAAAGAGTTACAGTTGTGAATGTAGGCATGCGTGGTCCCCAAATATGGGGGTTTGACAACATATAATTTTACTAGCATACTTAGAAATATGAACTAGTCTATCACACTGGGTAATGTCCCTTTTTGGGACTTCAACTGAAAAAAGAGGGAAATCACACAAATCCCAACAATATTAATTCTGATTTTTGGACCAACAATCTGAAAATTAAATCAGTACGGATCAATGATCAATTTTTTATAACAGCACTATGAAAAACTCAAGATTTCACCCAAATATCACCCAATAATGCATCCACAAATTTTATAAACTCTTTTGGAATATTTTAGAACTATTTTCACCACAAAAATCAAGCCAATACTCAATTGGAAATTTATTTATTAACAATAGAATTACAGCTCAAAGAAAATTATGAAATGAGGGTTTCCAAGCCCCAAACTCCAAAAAATATAGATATTTCCAGTGGTATAAATGATATCAAATTTGGATATGGAAGAAAATAGAAGTTATGTGCCCTAGAAGGCACCAAATGACATCCTAACACAAGTCGCTTCAACTAGTAGAGACTTATTACTACATGCAAATGTTTGTAGATGACTTCCTTTACTTTTTTATGCCCAAATGTGCAAAATGGCTTCACTTCAATCAAGGATGGATGGTTTCCGTCGTCCAACACACTAGAAGAAGGGTTTTTCGTCCTTGGAAAGAACCACACAATTGGATTTTCACCCAAAAGTGGAGAGAGCTAAGAACAATCAGCCCAAAGATGAATAAATTTGCCAAAAGAGATGTCCACAAATGAAGTGACAACATTTCTTAAATACTCCAATCTTGGCGCCAAAGTCCAAACATGCACGACCAACCTCCTTTAGGCTTAATTAATCTTTTATTTGGCCTTTAAAAATCTCCAAGCCAGCCAACCTGCCATAATGAAGGAAACACGAAAGAAAAACATGAAAAATTAGAAAAGAAAAATGCAATGAGAGTTCAATTCCTTCCCCATAATGAAGGAAACACTAAAGAAAAACATGAAAAATTAGAAAAGAAAAATGCAATGAGAGTTCAATTCCTTCCCCAACTCATTCCACTTCATTGCCATGGAAAAGGTATGGCAAGAAGTCCAAAAGCTTTATTTTGTTTTGTTGTGAGCTATAAGGCAAAAACTGTGTGTTATTGTAAGCTCTATTGAAGGGCGATAACTTGGTCAAATGGAGTGTCAGTTTAATGTTAAGTTGATTTTCTATCATAGCTTGCTCTTTTAATCTCATTTATTTATGTAATGTCCCCTTTTCAGAATTAATTAATTTTGAATACCTGAAGCCGATTTTTATTATTTTCCGTAGGCTAAGGGATTATGAAAATAAATCAATTTAAGTGTTCTAAGGATATTTTTATATTTTATTTGGAAAAATGACACTTAAATTTTATTTTAATCCAAAAAGTATTAATAGAGTAAAATAACAATAGAAGGTTGACTTCTATTATTGGGCGCCAAAGTTAGAATTAATAAATAAACAAATGAAGGGGTTGCCTAAATTAGAGAAGGCTACACGAGTACGAAAATCCTAATTTTAGGATTGGAGGTGGATAAAGTGTTCTCAAAGTTGCTTAATCCTATTTTTAGGATGGATCGACAACATGGGGGCAATTATATTATTACACCGAGAGATGTTCCTACAGTGGTAGGTAATTAGTGTAATGGCGTGTGTTGATTGAAAAAACTCTTTATTTGCCGACTAATATTTGATGGTTAAAATAATATATTTTTAACGCCGACTCAATGTTTAATACATAAAATTAAATATATGATTATATATTTATACACACAAATGTAATTTATTTTAAAAGTGAAAGATAATTAGTGCAGGATAAATAATAAGAGAATAAGTGTGAAGAGATTTTGCGAAGGAAATTCACAATCAGTAACTACATTAATTTTTATTGATCTATATTATTTTTAGTTTTTACTTACATAGAATCTATAAGTACTTAGGTTAGTTTTTACTTTTAAATGTATTTTTACTTTTAGATGTATTTATACTTTTACATGTATTTTATAAAATATATAAATACTTAGGTTAGTTTTTAGTTTTATATGTATTTTATAAATAAAACATATAAATAATTTTTTCATATTTGTAATTAAAATTTAATAAAGACAAATCTATATTTAAAAATAAATAGAAAATATAATAGTTCATAACTAACATTAAACATAAAAAATGAAAAAATAAATATTTGAATTATTTAATTAATTATATTTTAAAAAATGTAATTTATATTTTCTTCATTTTAAAATGATGGTTTACACAATATATTTAGTTCATAACAAACATTAAAAATAAAAAATAAAAAATAAATATTTAAATTAATTAATTATAAATAACAATGATATTTAAAAATAAATTTAATTTATATTTTCTTCATTTTAAATGTATTTTATAAGGATTATTTAAATGTGTTAAATGGTGTGTGTTTTATATCTATTTTATGACTGTTTAAATGTGTTTAAATCACAATATGATGATTGTGATTGTTTAAATGTGTTGAATTGTATGCATTTAAAATGTATTTTATGGTTCTTATACATTGTAGGTATAACTTACCGACAATTGAATTTTGAAAATGAAGAGCAACGAAGAGAATATCAAAGAGAATGCGCCTGACAATATCAAAGAAAATGACGTGAACAAATGCCAGAGGAACAAAGACACTATAAGAATGCAAATTAAAGAGAAAGAGTTGCCAAACGCAGGGAAGAAACTCTAGTTGAAGAAGTCGAAGCACAAATGAGACAACGTGCATATGAAATGGTAGCATATCGCACATGCATATCTCAATATGATCAACATATATTAAGAAGAAGATTGCAAAATGACAAATGTTTAGATCAATTCACCGAGGAAGAAAGACAACAACTACAAGAATGTAATGCTGAAGCAATTCAAAGGCACAGTCAAAGGAATTCTAATGTCGAGCTTAATTCTGAAGGTATGAATTCATTAACCATAGATCATGTTCTAAAGACACCCGATAATAGAGAAATGAATGTTGATGTGAGGAATAATATACAAAATGATAATCAACAACTGGAGGTGACTTCACAATCAGGAAGAGAAAAAAATATTTTTGAGATAGATTTCAAAACTATACAATTATTGTTTCGACGTGAGTTGGAAAAGCTTGCTTATCCATATATGTGTTATATTGTTCAAGAGAGTTATCCTGGAATGAAGATACATTGAGTGCCTGAAGGACCTATATGTAAAAGTTGTAGACAAGAGGAAGGTGTCAATGGATTTTCTGAAGCTAATAAAATGGACCCCAACCACATGAACTTGCAAACTTGACACAAGTGGAAGAGATGTTGATTGCATGTGTGAACCCAATTCTACAAGTGACCCATGCAACTGGAGGTCAATACAAATACAAAGGTCATACCATTTATTTTCCACAAGAAGTCAAGGAAATTGCAAAATTTTTACCACATCATATTTCAAATCTTCCAATTGTCATAGTATGAAGAAAACAACAATGTGGAAGTACTTACAACTTTACTGTCAATAAAGATAGAGTATATAGTGCACTCAAATATAAGATTAAACATGATAAGTTTTATAGGGACGTGAAGATTGATGAAACAATGTTAAAAGATCTCCCATCCATTACCTCTATAAATGTATTTGAAAAATTGAACTCTGTCCACATGGAGTTCAATACATATTTAAATGAATATGTTTTTCCAGGGCCAATACTTGAGACAGAAGAGGGGAATGTTTTATATCACACATCTTCAATGGCCACAAAACCACCTAATGCCCCAAGAGAGATGGAATTGATTCGTGCTTGGGTAAACAATCCAAATTTAGATTCTAATGAACTAATTAATTGGCCACAAATTGGAACATCTCCATTGAATGAATATGTGACAGAAGGTTTACTCGACATGGCTTTTCCAACTCTTTTCCCTGATGGAAGGTGTGATTGGTTAGAACCACAACTTAAGAGAGTACATCTACATGAATATGTGAAACATCTGATACGTTATCGAGATAATTGATTTGGGTCACCCCTTGGTTTAGATATCTTGCAATGAACAAGATAATGTGAAATCGTGCTCAAAATTCATCAATAGTATTTGTAAAGAAAATCCTTCAAGAATTACCCATTACAATAAATGAATTACGTGAACACATGGGTAATATGATAGAATCCCATCTTGCAGATCGATTGATGCGATATGGAACTACATTACGTGGAACATGTTCCTATTGGGTAAAGTGTCGTGCAGAATTGATCTTTTGCATCAAATAGGAACACCAACCATATTATTTACTTTGAGTGTAGCTGACATGTATTGGCCAGACCTCCATGCATTGATGCCAGGAACACCACCTATTGATCCACATGAAGCACAAAAATGGAGAAGACAAAACATAATTGACCATCCACATATAGTCACTTATTACATGCACATATGAAACACACTCTTCTGAAAAGAGATACTACAAAAGTATATGAAGACAAAAGATTTTTGGTGTAGATATGAATGAAAACATAGAGGTTCTCCACATGTGCATGGTTTCTTATGGTTACATGAAGCACCAAATATGGACACTTTAGACTGGAAAAATGAAGAACATTTGAAAGCTACCCAAAATTATTTTGATAGAAGTGTACATGCATGGAACCCTCAGGGAGATGTACACCAACGAAACATACAGGTAACAAATTATTAAGCATGATTTTAGATAAGAAAAATATACAAAATACTTTTGAAGAATATAAATCTGAATCATTGTATTATTTTTAGGTATGGAATAATCTGAGTTCACATCCATGCTTGAGGATCACATTGAATATTAATCAAATAGATCCTAAAAAAGACTATGAAGAATTAATTAATTGTGTGGAGCATCATACGATGTGTAGAGATGGGGCATGTCTACGTAAAAAAAGTTAAAAGAAGGTTTGCAGGTAAGAAACTGGAATTTTTTTAAATTATATTAAAAATTATGCATACAAGTGTAGTAACATAACTTTATATGTAATTCAGGTATAATTCCCCTTGGCCTATAAATCATGAAGGATCAAAACTTTATGCAGATAGCAAGACAGGAGAAAAAAAAATATGATCTAAAAAGAAATGATGACCATGTCAACACTCATAATCATTATGTCTTTCAATAATGGCATGCCAATATAGATTGGAAACATGTTCTTTCAAAACATGCAGTAATCAATTACATTGCCAAGTATGTTGCAAAATCAGAGAAAAGTTCAGAAACATATCAATAAATGTTGATGCGTCTTGCAAATATTGAAAATACTAAAGATCCTATTGCACAAGTATATAGACGCCTATTAACAGAAACTATTATCAAAAGAGATATTGGGGCAATGGAGACATGCCACATGTTGCTAGAACTTCCTTTGGTTGAGTGTAGTAGAATTTTCGTATCATTGAATGTTGGGCGTAAAGTTTTTAAACCAGTATTAAAAGAGGATGATGAAAATGAAACACATGGTAAATCAATAGTTGATGGATATAAAGATAGACCCCACATGATGGAACATGTACCACTCATTGAGGATGCTAGATCGTGGTTGTTCAATCCAAAAATTAAAAGAGGAGAAAAGTGGAGGCCAAGGAAAATTGCGGCTATTGTGAGGGTGTGGCCAAGGTTTTCTAGCATCCCTAACCGAGATAGCCATCAATTTGTGGAATTTTGTTGGTTAGAGTTACTATTGTACAAACCATTTCGTGAGATAGAGAGTGACATTGGCCTTGATGATGAAACAATGAAACTCAATTGGGATCAATTTCAATACAATCCTTGGCATACAGAACAAAATATTGAAACAAATATTGAGGTTCAATGTGAAGTAGATGATGAAAATGAGGATAGTATCCAACAAAATACCATAGAACATGAGTGGGAGATAATATTAGCACTACAACAACGACAAATTTTACACACTTCTGAGATTCATATGTTGGGTCGAAGGGATATTGATAGGAAAGCACCATGGAATGTAGACTACCCAGGTGAAGAACAAATGAATAAAGCTCTCAAATTCATAACCATGGCTAAAGATAATTGTTTACTTGGAATTGAAGATGAAACCTCCAGTTTTATATATGATAACCTTAGTGAGAAACAAAAAATTTCTTTTAATATAATCATCAAATGTTATAATCAAGGACGCAATGCACCTCCATTAGATATGATAATCCAAGGAACAACAGGAATAGAAAAATCATATCTTATTAGAGGGATTAAGTTGGCATTTCTAGATTTATCATGGCCACAATGTAGCCCCCTTCTACTACTTTCTCCAACTGGGGTTGCAGCATTTAACATTGGTGCATCAATAATACATACAACATTATGAATGCCTATTGCAGAATTTGAAAAATTAGAAGGATCAAGGTTAACGAGCTTTCAAGAAGAAATGAAACATATTAAGTATATTTTTATTAATGAGATGAGTTTTATATGTCAATATGCTTCAAAATATAGAATCTCGAACCTGACAAGAATTTCCAGAAAATGTTGATATGTGATTTGGTGGAAGGTATATGATTTTTGTTGGAAATTTGGGATATTTGCCTCTGGTATTGGAAACACCACCATATGTTTGCACAACACAAAAAAAAAAATATTATGACAAAAATTCATAACTATTATTACATTAGATAAGGTTTTCAGATAACAAGGTGAATGTGAAGAACAACAAAGGTTTCAAAAACTTCTAACAAATTTAAGAGATGTAAATCCAACAATTGAAGATTGGAAATTGTTGATGACAAGAATTGATGCTTCTCTTCAAATGATTGAAAAAGAGGATTTTAATGAACAAATACATTTGTTAGCAACAAAGGAAAACATGCATCAACATAATAAGAGAAAATTGTATGCATTGAATGAAGCTGTTGCATGAAGCATTGCAAGTAGAGGAGGAAACGATTCTCCTTTTGGATTGGATGATGAACAATTAGAAGTGGAATTATTGATTGCTAAAGGTGTGAGGGTGATGCTTACTACAAACTTATGGGCAGATGTATGTCTTGTCAATGGTGCTCTTGGGTATGTTCAAAGCATTGTTTACAAACAAGGAGTAGCGTCCCTTGAACCTCCTACATATGTAATGGTTCAATCTGATAACTACACAGGGATTTCTTTTGTTGATACGGATCCAATGAAAATTTCAATCACCCCTATAGAAAGGGATTGCATACATTAATTGCCTTTGAGATTGGCATGACGATTGACAATCCATAAATCACAGGGTTCAATACTTAATAAAGCAACAATTGATATAGGACTTACAGAAAGACAAGGTCTGACATTTATTGTTGTATCAATTCTCAAGTCATTACATGGACTACGGATCTCACCTCCATTCACATATGACTGGTTTGAGAAATTGAAGAATGGAAGGGGAGTAGAGAGAAGAAAGTAGGAAGAAAAAAGACTTCAATCATTGGAGGAAGAAATGTATAGATGAAGATTTATTCATCAAGTGCAAAAATATCATATATGCATATGAATGCTTTACTATATTCATGTATTAATAATTTTTTTATTTAAAATGTATATTTTGAATTTGAAATACTTTTAATACTTTTCATTTATTGTGATGTATATTATTTTGCATTTAGATTAAAATTTTATGCTACAATTTTTGATTATACTAAAAAATCAATGTTTTACGTTTTACATGCAACACAAACGGGTGCTATTAGCATAGATATCTTAAATACATCTATTTAAAAGACACTGAGAGATATCAATCTCAAGGTGTTTATATTGGAATTATCACATAAGTTAGATAGGCACCTTGAGATTGATATCTCTTGGTGTCTTTTAGATAGATGTATTTAAGATATCTATGCTAGTTTTCAAATGTCTTTGGAGCATGCATGTATTTCTAGAAGGCCCCCCCACTTTAGAGAGGGATTGAAAGTTATAAAAGTAGATTTGGGGTTTGTTCTTGACACATCTTGGAAATTCAACAATTATTTTTTGTCTGTAAGTAGCTCCCTCATTTGCTTCCGTAATAGAGGACGAAAACCCTCCTTTACACAGATTTGAGGACGAAAGCCCTAACTTCTCAGCTGGGCAATTACATTTCAGGGGTGGTAGTGACAATTTAGGGTGCAAGTGTTCTGCTAGTTCAGCTCCAAACAATTGTATTTTTATTATAGCTGGTTCGTATTCAATAAATAAAAGACTGATTTTTACGCATTATCCTTTGTTGTTTTTATATAAAAAATCAGATTATTGCTGTTGTTATACAAGTTAGATTTTTAATATTGCTGCCCTAGGGTTTAACAAAATATCTAGATTTGTTAGAAATTATTTTCAGGAATATTACAGTGGTATCAGAGTGAATTTCCTCCTAGCATGTGGAAGGGAATTAAGAAGAAATTGTAGCTTTGAACTTCATGTAGGGTAGTGACAGAGAAGTTGGTACCACCAAAGGGAGAAAAGGAAAGCTTTAAAACAACTAGAGGAAGGATTAAGGCAACAAGATCCAAATGTCGTTTTTGAGGAAAAGATAGACAATATTGTCGCCAACTTGTGGATCAGATAGAGAAGGAATCCATGACTATGTTATTCAAGCAAAGTTTTTACAGCGGGAAAACATATAGATCCCATTCAAGAGGTGTTGCTAAAAATAGTAAAGTACAAACTTGAGGCCCTTAAAATCCTTGACCAGTATTAAGGGATGCTTGATTATCTTAATTCTGAAGTTTCCTTTGATGATTACTTGGAGTTACTCAAAATGAGAAAATCCAAATAGAAGAGAGTTGTGTGAATACATAAGAGGGTTGAAGAAAAAAGAAGAACAATTAGTGCTGCAAGAAATTGAGAGGAAGTAACCCATAAAGGAACCCACCATATGAGAGGAAGTTGAAAAAGATCTTGTTCAAGAAGCACACATCAATCTCCCAAAGATTTCGTTTGTGCCATATGAAGGGGATTTGCAGAATACTTGTACAAATAAAAGTGAGGAAGTCAGGGGCGAAAGGACATCACTTGTTAGATTCAACGAGCTCAAGATGGAAGAAGGTGCCACCAAATCATGAACAATCCTCTGAATTCCAAAGGGTAAGCCATTGATTGATCTTTCGAGTAGCATTATGGATGGATATGCATTGGAAGAGAACATTTTGATTAACACTAATTTGAGAGTCTTGAGTCTCAAAGATGGAGGTGTCGAGGGTATCTCAACAATTCCTATTCCGACACAGAAAGGTGAGCACTTTGATTACAACCTAAGGTATAAGAATATTTCAGATCTGTTGCTCCTTATTATGTCATTTCAAGATAGGTTGAAGGATACAACTTGTAGCATGAAGCATGCACTTGAGGAAAATGACTTAGCATATACCAATTTGGCATTGAGCTTGCTAAAATTTTTAGATCAGCAACTAATGATAAGGAGTTTGGGCAACAGTTTGGACAACATTATTTATGCCGACATCACATGAAGCGTTGAGGGTTGGGAATTGCAAATTCCTAAGGTGGATTTGGGATCCCAACTTGAAATTGTTGGAGGGCAAGCAATTCTGGGAAGAGCGGACAATAATGTCCCCTTTTCAGAATTACTTAATTTTGAATACATAAACTCTATTTTTATTATTTTCCATAGGCTAAGGGGAAATTAAAAGAGGAAAACAAATTAATTTAAGTGTTCTAATGATATTTTTATATTTTAATTGGAAAAAGGACACTTAAATTATATTTTAATCGAAAAAGAATTAATAGAATAAAATAATAATAGAAGGTTGACTTCTATTATTGGGCGCTAGAGTTAGAATTAATAAATAAATAAATAAAGGGGGTGCCAAAGTTAGAGAAGGCTGCATGAGTACCAATGTCCTAATTTTAGGATGGGAGGTGGATAAAGTGTTTTTAAATTTGTTTAATCTTATTTTTAGGATGGGCCACCAACATGGGGGAGGAATTATATTATTTTTAATTGACTTTGGAGCATGCATGTATTTTTAGAAGGGGGCGCTCACTTTAAAAATGGATTGAAAGTTATAAAAGCAGATTTCAGGTTTGTTATTGACACTTCTTAGAAATTCAACAATTATTTTCTTTGTTTGCAAGTAACTTCTGCTTCTGCTTCCGCAATAGAGGACAAAAACCCTCCTTTACATAGATTTGAAGACAAAATCCCTCACTTATTAGCTGGCAATTCCATTTTGGGTGTTGCAGTGATAATTCAAGGTGCAAGTGTTCTACTAGTTCGGCTCCAAACTATTGTATTAAGACACTGTTATTTTTTATTGTAGCTGGTTCGTATTCAATAAATAAAAGATTGATTCTTATGCATTATGGTTTGCTGTTTTTATATACAAAATCAGATTATTGCTGCCGTTATAAAAGTTATATTTTTAATACTACTGCCCTAGGGTTTAACAAAATATCCAGATCTGTTAGAAATTATTTTCAGGGGTATTGCAATTTATTGATGTGTATGTCTTTTAACAAAAATACATGTAAAATTTGTTTCTCAAGTACAATTGTATTCTTTGATGAATGCCATATCCTATGCTCTAATTTTCAATGAGCTAAGGATTAATTTACAGCTATAAACGAAATCATCTATAATAGACTTACATTGTTTGTTGTATCCTACAAATCATTAGGTTGGAGGTAATTGGCATGTTGAAAACATTTGTTTTCAAGTAAAATGTATAATTTCCATAGTCCAATTGCATTCTAGAATATAGGGTTAAGTAAATTATGAAACTTTAATTATTAGAACATGTGTAAGGGAAATATTTTTCCCCCCATTGAAACATGTTTGAATTGGTCACCTAACATTTAATGCCAATACAAAATGATACGAAATGATGATTGGAAAAATTGCTGAGTCCTAAGTGGTATAAATTACTATCATATTATTTTCATTCTCATTTGACATACTTTAAGAAGAGTTCACATGTTTTTTTTTGGCTAAGGATAACTAGTGTTTTAGCTGCATGTTAAAATAAGTCATCGGAGTAGGAAAATTAGCTTGGCCTACCTCCATCATGAATTGTCGTGTAACACTTTTAAACTTGCCTAATATTTCTCATTTTTGAAGTTGGTGTTGTGATAGCATGGGGGATTCTAAAGTCAATTCCTAACTTCGCTACAATGATAGCATTTCCCTCGGTCAAACTAATATCAAATGCTAGTGGTATGTGCAATCATCACTAACATATTGGACAAAAGTTTAAATGTTTGCATGGTCCTTAGGTAGTGTTAAGGTTCTTGTTGTGTTGGATATTGATTATGTTTGTGTCGTTGAGGGATTGAGCCACGTCAAAAATGTTTCATCTTCCATTGCATTGTGCAGGATCCAAGAGTCTTTCCTTCATCATCTTGCTAATGTTTGTTGTTTCCACAACTTTCATTTCTTTCTTAGCTCGCCACATTTGTGCACTAAGAGCCTCATATAAGGGTTTCTAATGTGTTGGTTGATGTATTCTGCAAAAGAGCCCCCAAATATTTCTCTAGTCATCCTTTTCCCCATACACTTATTACTCCTAGCTTGTAGGGCTATAGCAAGGGATGACCCCTCTATCATTTGTATCTCATGTTTATTAACTGTAAAGGAAGACATGATGCTACTTCTCGACTTATTTAATTGTTGTGGCATTAGTTAAAGATTGGGCCTTTTCAATTTGCAATTTTAGAGATTTTAAGTGGGACACAACTATATATGCTTGTGAGGCATGCATAAAATAAAGGTGAATGTGTGATAGAAATTGGGTGGAATGAGAATGCTTAAACGTCTTCTTTTAGTCAACTAGATCCAAGGGAGGAGAAATTGCGGAGTACATACCAAGTAAATTGGACTCCTTCACAAAGATGCCTTCTTCTTCACATCGCTCTCCACTTTCCTTGTACTCAAGATGTTTCAGTTGATGCATACTTCATTACACATTATCTCAACTCAAACAATATAATGTTAAAGTACTAAAGGTAGATCACCATGATCGCCTTTTGGCTCGATGCCCTATGCAACTGTCTACATAAATTACAATGCCTTCAAGAAGATAGTGGGTGGGGTCTTGCAAATCATAATTATTGTCAACCTTAACTTCATTTGTATTATTTTACTTTTTTTTTTGAAAATTTGCCTCATTTTTCCATTTGCATTTCCTCGATGGGTTGCTAAATTGTTCCCCCCAATGGAAGTGTTATTGTCCCCGAAGTTGGGGTTCACTCCCATGGTTAGTGCAACATCTTTTACTAATAAGCTCTGTAGTTCTCTTGGGAAGGGAGGGATGCAATTTTTTTCTAGGGTATTTGACGCTCTTCGCAGTCCAATACCCACAGTGGCCACTCAATATGACACCTTATTCCCTTCTCTCTATGTATGCATGATCTCCTCTGATTCCAATTCTTTGCAAAACTATTTTGCCTCGTGACATTTTTTCTTCCAAGCATCAAATTTTAGCCGACTTACCATTCATAACATTTGTTAGGATTTGCTGTATAGTAGAAGTAGACAAGAAAGTACAAAATCATATTTAATTATGAGAAACAAAGCGCTCAAAAGACCTAGGAACATAGAGCACTAACAAAAGTCATAACTTAGAAAACAAAATAGCAACAAGCTGGTAATATCTTGTCATCAATGACCTCTGTTCACAAACGACTATATTACTGAAAATTTACTGAAAAGATTATGACTAGCTAAACTATGTGACTTTGTGAGATGGATAACACTTTGAAGAGCATGCTAATTAATCTATCATAACCAAGATTCCTTCTGATTGGCATGCTCCCCCACTCCACGAGATTTGTGGGGACTAGGTCTATCCATCTTTGAGAGAAACTTAAAAGGCAACCAGTTCGAAGGAGTCCCGAATTGGGTTGATGAAGTGTAGTAGGGTGGTTCCCAACTTCCTTTTGCAGCCCATTACCAACAGTTTGAAAAGCCTAATGATTAGGAGGAGGATAATACTCACGTTGGTAACTCCCACCTTCCATATGCTAGTGAGCCAACTCACTAATAAAGAGTTCCAATAGTGTCAATCTTTGTATGATTTGATTGAAAATTATTGGATAAGCTATGTCACAAGGTACACCAAATTTTATGGAAAATGTATGAAATTCGCCAAACTTTATCCTCTTCAAACTTGAACTTGAATTTTATTCATTTTTTTAAATGGGAAGTTTTTGACATGCTTTTACACTATTTTATAAATGTTTGTATATACATATACTTAGTAAAAACAAAGATTGGAAAGTTGACTCTACTCTGCTCCTCTAACATCTTTATGCATTTCTTTTGGAAAACTTAAATGATAAAAAATTTCTTTTGTTTGAACTTTTTCTTTTCCGAACTTAATCCATTGGAAAAATTTAACCAAACTTTATCCTCATCAAACATGAACTCAAACTTGAACCTTGTGACTTATTGGATAAGTACTTGATATGCTTATCCATATTATTAATAGTAGCATCCAACCAAGGATTGTTGATTCCATGAACCCTAGTTTTCTCACTAATAATTTTGAGGGTGCTATTCATGATATTTAGGGCTTAGACAATGTGAATGGTACACTAATTAGCCTTTTTGTGACCGGGAAAGTTGGTTAGAATCCAAATTCAACAATGAAGAAGGTTTTGTCAGAAACCCGAATTTTCAACTCCTTACAATGATGAACTTTTAAGGACACGTTTTTGGGGTGACAATATTCCTTAGGCCTAGACTTGTTTTGATTGATTATTGACTTGGATAGTGCATGTGCTAGTACTTTTCGATATTAAGAAAAGTTTGTTATGTTGCCATTGTGTTCCCAAGTTTCCCCTAGAAGAGTCCAACAAGAGCTTGTCAACTAATTGTCGCAAACTTGGACCATCATTGAGTAAATTAATAATGCAATGTAACTTGAAATTTTGTATTGGAATTTGTGACGGTTCAAGTGTTTATAACTAACTATATTGGCTAGAAAGTAGTCATTATAGATAGATATGATTATGGAAATATTTTAGCATAATTGTACGACACTTATACTTGTCTCGGGATTTTCTTCTTATAATGAGTTCCTTGTTTGAGGAATCTTTTTCTCATCTCGTATATCATATTTTTCCATGTAATAGTTGGTTCTATATGCAATATATGAAGAGAGTAGACTTGATCAACTCTATAAATTAAGCATATATTTTGTTGGAATTTATGTGTTTATGTTTTTTTACAATTTTAGTACCACCACCACCCTATCCAAAATTAGCAATAAAAATTTGGTGTGGTTTCCAAGACATGTCAAGTTTCTTGGATGGTAATGCTTGTATCATCAACCTTTCATAGATTCAATGGCATGAAATCGCAATGGAATTTCTTAATGCAATTAGGGCATTGATGGTTCCAAGGACAAAAATAAAGGGGCTTTAAAAGAGAGGTAATCTAAGGTTTGATCATTTTTTTAAAGCACAATTAACTGGTCATGTAATAAGCATTAGTTTTTTTTTAAATACAATGTTTGTAGACTTTTTGAGGAGCTTTCCAATGATAAAATTCCAAAGAAACAAATTCCAAGTGAGGAGATATGCCTTTAAAGGGTGTTTCTCAATAGACTAAGAGTTGGGTATTGTTGCAATTTGTATTTGAAGTTGAATTCAGAGGTTGTAGTATACCTGCAACCTTTGCAAGCAAAATTTTACAAGAAATGTGGTCACTTGCAAATCCAAGAGATGGAAGAAAGACTTTCAAACAATGTGAAATCAACACATGGCCGTATTGATTTGAATATATATAATGAAGCAAGTAGCTTGTTAGACAAATTACCTACAAAACCGCATTGATAAGATAGAAACCTATCTACCCATGGTGTTTGGAACAATGTATTTATTTGAGGGTCTCTTCCACATCACGCTGGCATACCCATTATTATATTTACATTATAACTAACACCCTTCTTAACATTAGAGCTTAAGTACAAAATAACCCATGCACGTAACTATTCAAATGTGGCCTATATGTATGCAACACACCCTTCCCTTGAAATGTCTTTCTTGAAATGTGTGCGGACTAAATTCAAGGTCTCCCATGATGGCCTACCCTTTAATATATTTACATTATAACTAACACTACTAATAACCCATGCTGGCTTACCCATTATTATATTTACATTATAACTAACACCCTACTTAACGTTAGAGCTTAAGTACAAGATAACCCATGTACGCAACTATTCAAATGTGGCCTATATGTATGCAACACATCCTCCCCTTGAAATGTCTGTCCTGAAATGTGTGCGGACTAAATCCAAGGTCTTCCATGATGGCCTACCCTTTAATATATTTACATTATAATTAACACTCTACCTAACATTGGATCTTAAGTACAAAGTAACTATGTTCCACCACATTTTCAAGACGGGGATGACAGGGGACGAGGGAACGTATTTCCTTTTTTAGGGGACAACTATTAAAAAAGAAGGGAAAATTTAAAAAATATAGGAAATTTCAAATATGCATATGATAACATTGATAAAGCATTCATCACACATGTTATAGAACCTTAATACATAACATTGGAGCTGAATTGAGATTTCACATAAGATTCAAGTTTCAATTACAATAAAATGCCCAAGGGACATAGGGGATGTAGGGGATCAGGTACTTTAATGTAATTTTTTTACTATGTTTTTACAACTGCCTCAGTATCAGTTTTTTGACTTTGGTGAGCTGCAAAGCACAAGCTGAAGATTGGTATGCCCATGTTTGTTTTCACTCCAGCCTGAAATAATTAATTGGATGGATGGGTCTAAGGATGACAATCTTTCCATATGGCTAAAGTTGAAATTGTATACAGCTGACACATACACACAGAAACCTTACATTCAAATGGCGAAATTCCAAATAGTACAATGGAAAAGAATATAAGACATTATTGCATAGTATCGCAAGGCAAGCAGGGAAAATTATTCAACAATCCTTGTTACAACTAATTTGGTTGTGCTTTAATTGTACTTTGTGCAATTTTTAAATCATCAAATTACAATGTGGACAAATTGATGATATTTCACATAAGAAGCCATATGGAAAGATTGTCATCCTTAGACCCATCCATCCAATTGATTATTTTAGGCTGGAGTGAAAACAAACATGGGCATACCAATCTTCAGCTTGTGCTTTGCAGATAACCGAGGCAGATTTTAAAAAACATACTAAAAAAATTACATTAAAGTACCTGATTCCCCTCATTCCCCTATTTCCCTTGGGCATTTTATTGTAATTGTACTTAGTGCAGTTTATAAATTGTCAAATTTACAATTGGACAAATGATAATATTTCACATAAGAAGCCATATGGAAAGATTGTCATCCTTAGACCCATCCATCCAATTGATTATTTTAGGCTGGAGTGAAAACAAACATGGGCATACCAATCTTCAGCTTGTGCTTTGCAGCTCACCAAAGTCAAAAAACTGATACCGAGGCAGTTGTAAAAACATACTAAAAAAATTACATTAAAGTACCTGATCCCCTACATCCCCTATGTCCCTTGGGCATTTTATTGTAATTGAAACTTGAATCTTATGTGAAATCTCAATTGATTATTTCCATATTTCACATAAGAAGCCATATCTCAATTTCCATATTTCACATAAGAAGCCATATGGAAAGATTGTCATCCTTAGACCCATCCATCCAATTGATTATTTCAGGCTGGAGTGAAAACACACATGGGCGTACCAATCTTCAGCTTGTGCTTTGCAGCTCACCAAAGTCAAAAAACTGATACTGAGGCAGTTGTAAAAACATACTAAAAAAATTACATTAAAGTATCTGATCCCCTACATCCCCTATGTCCCTTGGGCATTTTATTGTAATTGAAACTTGAATCTTATGTGAAATCTCAATTCAACTCCACCAATTAAAACTCAACCAAATTAGTTGTAACAAGGATTGTTGAATAATTTTCCTTGCTCGTCTTGCGATACTATGCAATAATGTCTTATATTCTTTTCCATTGTACTATTTGGAATTTTGCCATTTGAATGTAAGGTTTTTGTGTGTATGTGTCAGCTGTATATAATTTCAACTTGAGCCAGAATTCTTGACATTGATTTTTGTGCACCCTCAATTTTCCTAATTCTATTATATAAAATGTTATATAAGAGAATTCTGTATTATGAATTGAATAGTCAATTTTTTTCTTTCAACATAGTTGTTTAAGGTTGTTGTCTTTCTTTGGCAGGGCAAATGAGTGGAATGTCAACAAATGGGCGATACTAATTTTTTGTTACCTTTGCTGGGATGTAGGAGACGCCCAAACGTCCCCAGTACGATTGGGGGACTCGTAGAAGTCCCTGTCCGTACTGGTGACGTTTAGGCATCCCTTGCTGTCCCCTCTCTCAAAATTGCCCGGTTTTCTAAAACCATTGGGGACGAGTAGGGGACATTTCCTACCCGTCTTAGAGTCCCCGAAATGTCCCTTGTTATGGATGGGGCCAAAAATGCAGGGGATGCGTCCTCCTGGAACATAGCAAAATAACCTATTTACTTAACTATTCAAATGTGGCATTTATGTATGCAACCCCCCCTCCGCCCCCCCCCCCCCCCCCCCTCCCTGGAAATCTTTGTTTTGAAATGTCGAGGACTAAATTCAAGCTCTCCCATGCATCTTCTTCTTTGTCCTTTCCTAAGATATGATCATATGCAACCACTTGAATGCATGAAAGCTACGACAATTGTTTATATCAAGAAAATTGATGAAATAATTCATTGTACTTTGATGTAGATGCTCAAATGTATCAGATAGACCTATGTAGGGATCCAAAATAACATTATTAACCATCATCATCATATGATACAAAATATCATCAATATACAAGTGCACTGAGAGATGTGCTATTTTGGAGAAAATTTTAGATGCAAATTCTCTATTGTTGTTTTGTCACAAGTAGCCTAAATAAATTCATCCTCCCCTTTTTTTACAAATGGATTCCCCGTTGGGATATTTGTTACAAGGAAGATGAGACTCCTCAAATAGAGCTTAAAAAATCTTATTGGCCTTTGTATGTCCTTACTTCGATACTCATCATAGAGTGAAGGAGAACCATCAGACATGCATTGGAAATAATTTTCTTCATCACATATAGAAGATTCATCAAAGAGAAGCCAAAGATCAATTATTCTCATACATTTAAATGAAATTCTCAAACCATTCTATGTAATTATCCTCCAAATTTAGCCATGCATTTATTTCCTTTTCATATTCCTATTTTGCATCCAAATAAACAATAAATTTAGCAATCAGTGTCAAATACATTCAGCATTCTTTTCAACACTTACCTGTTTGACTTTTAATTTACTTTCAATATTTTTCTCAAGGCTTAAGGTTTTTCAAGGCAAGAATAATGGTCAAATTTTAAAAGTTCGGCCTCTTTAATTATTTTGGAGAAAATTATGAAAGATATGTATATGAAAGCTTTTCGAACTACTTTCTAATGAAAAAGCAACCTCTATCAGATGCTTGGTCTAAACTTTATTCATTGTTGAAAATTGAAATCAAAGTACTGGAAATTTTAGTTATTTCAAGAGGATCCCCAAAATAATTTGTGACAATTCTTTCACTTAATACCATTCCAACATTGATGACTTTGTACTTGTTGAAAACATCTTTGAGTATATTTTCCATTAGAAAGAAATTGGTCTCAATTTAATACTAGAGTAGAAAGTTATGACAAATATACTACACGAGCCTTTTTCTTCCTTGCTATCTAATGATGGCTCTGAGATCCACCTGTAGGCTGTAGCATACCTACATAGCAAGCACAAATACACAAGAAATTGGGGCAGTCACATACCCAAAATTTAGGATTGCACTTGCAAATCCAAGAGATGGAGGAGAACATTCCATATGCTGTGAAAATATCACATATAGTTGTATTGACATGAACATAGATGCATTACATGGAGAGGGGTAAACCCTTACTTATAACGAAGCTAGTAGTTTCTTACAAAAACTATTTACATAGCTACATTGATTAGATACACTAAATTTATCTACCCACGATACTCCTTGTTTATGTTTGTGTCATAGAGAGAGGGTCATGATGCTTGTTGTATAAAGACTGCTAATGTGATGGCTAAAAGCCATGTCATGGTATCTTATAGGGCTGGTATTATGATTCCTTGTGATGCATTGTGTGAGTGATAATAGGTTTTGTTAGTAATGTAATGTTATCAATAATGAAAGGTTGTGAAAGAGCAAACATTTGATGAAATGATGAGCGCCTTAATTTGGCTAGTTTGTGCCAAACTCAGATCAACTTACATTTGATGGTTCTTATATATGGTTACATGTTTGTAGTCTTGTAGATGGTTGATCACATTAAGGTGGAATGTTGGGGTGTTAAACATGCATTCATGTGGTAGTGACTAGTTGGATTGAAGTCTAGACTATAGAAGCTAATTTAGTAAAACTGCACTGGGAAGTTGTTAGGGCACAAAAATCATCTTGTCGAGTTCCATTGAGTTACCATTATTGTGGTATTCTTTTGGTTTATGTGTCGTGTATATTTATGTGTATTGGGGTTAGTGGCTTTATGTATTGGCTTACCCTTTTGTAACATGTTGATTGGTGTATAAATAGAGGCTATGCCTCCGACCTTTTGATCAATGTCATTCATATTCCAAATCCATTTTATATTATGATTCTTTTTCTTTTGGTGTGTTGCGATGCCCCCAGATATGTGTTCTCTATGTTGCTTGTGGAGTTTATAATTTGTTCGATTATGGACATGTCATAAATTTCACATGGTGTCAAAGATTAGGGCTTAAAAATCCCAAGTTTTTAGCCATATATTGTTGTGAACATGTGGATAGGAGTGACAATATCTCACAAGGTATGGGGTTGCAATTTTTCCCTAGTCAAAGGCTGTTTTTTTGAAGAGAAGATTTAGTGAGATTGTGGGAAAAGAGCAATTTATGATCTCAAATTTGAATTTCTTGTGGAGTTTGTAGACAATAAAAGCTTGTTTGAAGAGAAATGGTTTTGTAGAGCTCTCTTGGTGCAAGATCTTGTGCAAATATTAGTGTTTCTAAAGGAACCCTTGTGCAATTGTGGCATTTTCCAAATCTGATTGCATTGTATTCCTTGCAAAAAATCATTAAAGATTTATTTTTATTTGTTGCAAAATTCGTTCATTTTTCCTTCCAATTTGACCTTTGAAGTTTGGCGGTCTCTAGTGTGTATGGGCTAGTGGCTGGTTTTTTGAAAATAGAGCATTGCGACGATAGCAGTTGGAGTGAAGGCAAAACTGGTAGTCATGTGGAAGGAGTGATGCATGATCAAGTGTGAGCAAGCATGCAAGGGTCATATATTTGGTGAGGTGGCTAGAGAAAACCTCAAGACATCCATTATTTGGTGTGAGCATAGACTTTGTTTGCTTTGGTAGCACATTGGGCCATAGGTGCCATGCCGCAAAGGGGTCAGACCGCACCTCCGAGCCTTTTTGGCTTTGTTGGTTTTATGCGATGGCTATTTATAGTGGTATTATGACATGGTATTTGTTTGATGTGACATTACCATGTGGTGATTTCTAAATGTTTCCATAAAGGCCATATATTAGACTTGGAAAATAGCAAAAAAATGCAAAATAGGGTTGAGTTGGTTGTCACATGTTTGAGTGTCATTGGGCCAATTTTTGGTCCTATTTATGCTATTTGCTCAGTTAGCGTTTTTGGGACAAATCAATGGTGCCACAACAATAGACTTGTCTAGTAAATGCATAGTTAATGGGGAGAATTTTTATTAGTGCTTATATTGACTTAGGTATTACATAAGTAGCCAATATGAGGTTAACTATGTGTAAAAATTCAATTTTTCTTTATCCTCATATTAGGAATTTTCCACGTCTTCATATGCTCGCACTTGTGTTTTGCGTGCTTTGTGGAACCTTCTACCTATAATTTACATGCTTCTACTTGTGCTTTGTGGAATCTTCCGCTTGTAATTCACATGCTTATTGAACCCACCACTTATACTTGTGCATGTTCTATGTGAAGGTCTATATAATGAGAGCTCTCCCTCTTATTGTGGTGATCTTGTTGATTATTCGAGTATTTGGATACTAGTGGCATCCACCTTAATTTGTTTGTCCAATTTGTCTATGCTATTTTATTAACCACATTTTCATTTCGTAACGGTGTACTTAAATTCTACAGTTTTGCACACTCAACGTATCTCGAAGTGACAAGTGGCATGATTAGGTGATTTCCCAACAATTTTCAAAGTTTGGATTTTTTGAATCTTTAAATTAAAAACTTTTGGTGTGAAATGTATTTAGAACTTGAACTTCAAACGACCATAACTTTTTCATATAAACTCCTCTTGAGCCTATTTTTTGAGTTGTTGCAAAACGTTTTTTAGAGCTCTCGCAGTGATGTTGTTTTTAATAGCATTCACAAACTTCTTGTGTGGTCTTAGGCTTCTTCAAAGATTGTCATGGAGATCTTTACGTATGGAGCACAATTATCAAGCTTAGGTGTCATCCTTGGAGATCTTATTGAAGAGTAGAGGATTGTAGCGGATTACTAAGGGAATTGAAAAGTTCCTTCTTCCTATGAAAAGAAGAATGCTTATAATAATAGAAAAGATTGAATGTAGATTTTGCTGACTCACATTGTACCTGAACTTCATTTTCATATAAAGATGAGTTGAAGAAGTTATTTCGTAAAATTGACGAGTTGAGAGTTTACAGGCTGAATCGCAAGCTAACTACATTTGATGCGTTGGAGTATGAGAGGATTATCTATAGCTTGTGTGGAGGATTTTTCGTTTTAGTTGGAGTGCAATAAAAAGTATAATAAGAAGCATGGTGGGATCATCTTCGAGAGCTTGGGGCTGCCTTCCATGTATTTTTTTCACATTTTTCACTACGAGAGCTATCATTAGAGAGGAAGGTAAGATTGGGTTATTTAGGGTTGTGCTCCTTGTTAGTTGCGGAACAAGTGAATCACACAAAGTTGAGTGTGCTTGGTTCAAGGTGGCAAGTTCATGTGACAAAGGGAAAGATGAAACAAAATGTGAACATAAACCATGACAAGGATGTGCATGTAAGGGAATACCAAAGAGTCAATGATAATGTGAAAAAGATAAGTTCTTATGATGGTGACTGCAAGTGTGGTCAGAAAGGCAAGGAAAAGAAGCGCGATACCCCTACCTTGGCAAGTTTCTATCAAGAGGATGAACGATCTAGCAAAGGATGTGAAAATTGTAATGATAAGAATAATGTTTTTGTTGCACATACTTCATAAGTTTTTCATTCTCATACTTCCAACCATGAATTCATTATGGATTTTGAATGTACTTATCATATGGTAAAAGATGAAATTTGTTACAAAAGCTTGGCAAAGCTGGTGATGAGAAGGTTTGTAGAACATATGATTCAACTCTTACTATTACTGGTAGTGATGCTATGCGAGAAGATGGCATAAGGGATGTTTACCATGTACTTAATTTGAAAATGAATTTTCTATCCATTTTCCAACTAATGAATTTTCTATCCATTTTCCAACTTTCCAACTAACTTAGCAACAAAATAAAGTTGAGTTTTGTCTTGATAAATTTGCTGTGAAGGATATTAACAATAGATTTCAGGTGTTTGTTGGTGGAATGCTTGATAAGAAAGCACACAATTACAAGTTGACTAGATTTAGTGATGTTTGAAATAATCAAGGTTCATATGTACCCGCGTTCAAGGCAGATAATGCAAGCCAGTTGTGGCATAAGTGATTGTGACACTTGAATATCAGAAGCATGCAGCTGATTGACTGTAAGGACAATTGCTTGTGAGGTACAAAGGGTCATTTTGAGCTTGATTGTTCTGATTTATTCACCATGACTCATCCATCTCTAGTAGGATTGAGGTATATTTGAATTTTCATTGATGAATTTCTCTAGATTTACATGGGTTTATTATGTGAAATCAAAGTCCCCGACTTTGGAGAAAATCAAGTAAAAACTAGAAACCCATGGTTGGAAAACAATCTGGACATCTTGTCAAGAGTTTGGGATTGATAGAGGAGGGTATGCAAATCATGCTTTGGAATTGTTTGGCGTTGATGTATTGCTGCCTATACTCAATAGAATGATGTAACAGAATGAAAGAACAAAATTGTGGTTGAGATGGTTTATTATATGCTCCAAGCCAAATGCGTTCGTTACAAGTTGTGGATTGAATTTGTTTGTTGTCCTAACTATATTGTGAATAGGGTTTTTACATAATGTGTTTGAGATGTGAGACTATATGAGAAATGGTGTTTGAAGAAGCATACTGTTGTACACTCTATGGTATTTGGTGATCCATATTTTAGATGAGAAGTGGAAGAAGCTCTGATCCTAAGAGCCATATGTGCATAATGATGGTCTATTCAAAGGAGTCATTTTTGACGAGGTGAATTCTTTTGTTGATGCATTTAATCTTTAGACACTGCCTAAATTATTTTGATATAGACGATGATGAGACACCTAGATTGAGTATAGAGGTTTTAGTTGTGAATTTTGACACGATTCCACTTGGGAGAATGAGGTTCTTTTAGGCAATGCTACATTAGATAAGTCTCTAATAGAGAAATGTTTGAGTGTTTGCCACATTGTGCTGAATGAGGACAACCCCACATTACGAAAATACATGAGATGACATGTAAGGGGGATGTTGTGTGTCCTAAGTAAGCTTTTACTACCATTGAAGGAACAAAGGAAGATAGTAGAATTTGAGTATACCATAGAAGACTTATAGTGATAATTAATTACCCAATTTTCTCTCATTACTAGGGTTTTGGATTCTCGCGTTACACAATCCTTTGTGAAAGCCAATGACAAGGCTATGTAGGAAGAGTTTAGTTCCTCGATGAAACTTCAGGATGGGAGATTGGATTTTAGATTCTTGAGGATTGATAATAACTAGAGTACAAACATGTTTAGTAAGCCGTTTGATGAGGTGAATTCGACTAAATTGGAGGAGTTGCTCTGGCTTTATGGGGTTGTTATTTGGGAAAATATAATTACGTCTTTTTTTGGCCCCCCAAATTGTGTTTTGGGGGGGTATGTTAGAGTGTAAAACCCATCTTGTCAGGTTCCATTGAGTTATGGGTATACCTTTGGGTTATGTTTCATATATATAATAATATTTGTATTGGGGTTAGTGTCTTTAAGGGTCGACCTACCCTTTTGTAATTGTAATGTGTTGTTTAGGTGTATAAATGGAGGCCGTCTCCCATCTATTCATCGAAGTCATTCATATTCTAATTCCATTTTATATTGTGATTCTTCTTCTTTTGGTGTCTTTCAACTTTTCCATGTGTTTGTATTCTATTTTTTGTTTGTGGACCTATATGCCATTAATCACAAAAGTAATGGTGCATGATGTGTGATTTCAAAGTCTCTCCCATGACAGGGAAAGAAGTGCACAAAATGGGGGAAGAAAGGAGAGGCATGTAGAATAGAATTCCGAAACCATGTAAGGAGTTAGAGGAGTCAGCTTTAATAGTGTTTTAGAATGAGTGGCATCATACATTTTTAGATTGGAAAAGATGAAGAATAGAGAAGTTAGATATACTTTCGAGAGGAGAGATGGAACTTCATTAATATTTGTTGTTTCTATCTTGAAAGAATTGATGCATGAAAATTGTCTTGGGAAAAATATCTACAATGATGGTTATGCTATCTCATCCCTGAAAATTAAAAGAGATAAGAGATCTAGTTGTAGTAGGGGAAAAGCTTGAAGATATAGACCATGTGAAGAACATTTTGAATAACATACATTAAGGGCCCCATGTCTTTATGACTAGCATATGCCTCATGGAGAGGAAAATCCTCGTACTTGTAATAATGAGTTGGAAGGTTTGTTATTGTGCTAAGAGGAAATGATGGATAGCTATAGGAACAATGGTTGTGGCAGGGTGTCACTTTAATAAAAATGGAACAAGAGTTATGCATCCACTAAAATATGACAAATAAAAGCGTATTAAAAAGGTAAAATGATCTTCTGCAAAGCAATATGAATTCATCACATGCATTTATTTATAATAAAGTAGGTCACCATGTGTTAGCATATGTTTTTGCACGCATGCAAATGACATGCAACAGTGTGGGAACGAAGTCCCTCCTCAATGAAGGTGAGGCTGCCTTTATTGAAAACCAAAATTGTATTTACATCGGTACATTCAAAATTGTATGTGGGGGGTGTTTTGGAACATCAATGGAAAGAAAAGTGAATGAGGGAGATGGAATGGAATGAAGGAAAAGAGTGGAATGGAATGAGTTGAAAGAACATGCAAGAGTTAGGTAAAACAAAGCCTAATATTGCACAGAGAGGAAAGATAAACAACTAACACAAATAAAACAGAGTTTGAGTTAGTTAAACAAGAATATGTAAAAGGGAACACACATGAGCAAGTAAATAACAGAGCTTGATCACTGTGAACAAGAACAACTTAATAACGTTGACAATAAGATCAAAGACAATATTTGCATGCAAGATTCAAACATCTAACATCTAATGAACATAAGAACATCAAATGTTACAAGAGACAATGAATGAGACACAAAGTTCGTATTTCATTAACTCCAAAATGTTTTCACAAAAGAACACAAAGTTTCTTCTTGAAACAAAGCTTGCACACAAAAGTATTTTCTTCTCCTCTCTCAAAGTCACCTGCTGCCCTCCCTTCTATGCGTGGAAAACTGATTTGGTGTCTTCTTGCTATTTTGGACTGTTGTCCTTCTCCAATGCATGGAAACTTGTTTTTATTGTCTCCTTTGCCTATGGTAATGCGTTGGATTTCTATGAATGTCTTCTCCTTCACCGGCGTGGAAAAATGATTTGGTTTGGATTGTCCTCTTTCACCAATGCATGAAAAATGATTTTGCTGTCCTTGTATTTCTCCTTCACAATGGCGTTCACAGTTTGAGGAATGTGATAACAATATTATTATGTTTCTTAGAAGAAGTAAGAAACAATTTAGAAAGCATTGTATGACTCTTTCCAACGAGTTCGACGGAGGAATTTATGAGGGTTAACCCGACTTCCCCTCTTCCCGGGTAGTGGAATTAATTGCCAGGGAGAAATGGGGAAAGCAACGGCCAATTGCCAACGGGAATGGCAAAGTGGGCTGGCAATCCCCACACAATTTCCCCATGTGGGAAATTGGGAGATTTTTTGCCTGTTTGCCAATTTATTAATTTGGCAATTGGGGGAAGAAATCCCACAAGCGGGGATTTAAAGCAATTTTGCCAGGAAAGGGGAAATCTGGGCCCGGGAAGCCAATTTGGCATCCTTGGCAAGGGGAAGCGGAAGCTTATTTTTCCCCGGCAAAAACTTGTCGAATGAATTTTAATTAATATTTATTTAATTAAATACTCCAAAGTTATTAAAAATTAGTTTTATTAAACAAAGAGTAATTAATTAATTAAATATTAATTAATTAATATTTAATGCGATTTAAGACCTGGCGGGAGGAGTTCTCGCCCGAAATGGACGAAACGAAGACCGGAACGATCACAAAAATGAGATGGTTGTGATGAAAGTGATAAACCACGCAAAGTAATAATACTTTTGAAAAATTTCAAAATTTCCATTTTTTTTTATATAATTTTGTGCAGTCAAAATTGGCTGAGAACACCATGAAAACAATCAGTGAAAAAAATGGAAGTCAAGAACAGTGAAGATATATATTCATGGAAAATGATTCAACCGTGAAAAAGAATGATGTTTGGGTCATTGATTTGTGGGCTTCCAAGCATTTAACATGTCTCAAAGAATGATTTATTGAATTGAGTGTTAATGGTTATAATTGATTTGTGGTACTTGGTGACAAAACCACTGATCATAATGGCGACAAAGGCAATGCATTTAGTGTATAATTATGTTGGGTTTGTGGTTTTTGGAGACAATAAGTCGAATAATGTTCATGGCAAAGGAAATGTACTATTGATGGTTCAGATGGGTTTTTGGTACTTGGTCACAAAAGCTCTAATAATGTTTTTGGCAAACCCAATGTAATTAAGCATCTCCCTAGTTGTGACAAATGTAATATTTCAAATGAATACGCTAAGGTTTGGAGTTGCTGTTAAATACAATTTGGTACGCCATATGGCAAAATGATGATTTCAGTGGGGCGGGTTGTTTAGGAAGATGGATTTATACATTCTCTCATGAGCTGAAATGTGGCCTTGTAGAATATGATTCTCAAAATACTTTATGGCATGATCAATCTAGTCAATTAAACTATGCAAGTCTTCAATTATTGGGCGAATTGAGTATGGTGCATGATTTACTTCTACTAACTAAGAATGATGAAAACTTGTAAAGGATATGTACTTTGCAACCATTGTAGGGATATGTGCATGATAAATCAAAAATAGTCGGTGACTTGTATGGACTGTTTCAACACGGTTACTTGAAGGGAAATATTATATCATAATATTTATTGATTATTTTACTTAAGATTTTTGGATTTATTTTCATAAAATAATTTCAAGACATTAATTGAATCCAAAGAAATCAAGATCCGAGACGAAAATATCACAAATACTATTTTTTTGAAATTTGAGAAGTGACAGCGGTGGCAAGTACAAATTCATTAGAATTTTCAAAGATTATTGTTTAAACAACATTCCACGTCATATCGTAACATAATTGTGTGTTTGAAAAAAAGAATCACACAATTGCGGAAATGGCAAGAAGCTTCTTGCTGGCTAAAATGTCTAGAGGTGAAGTTGTTGATGCAGATGTTTATTTATTAAAGAAAACTTCTCCCATAACAGTTCGTACTTTTACTCTTGAAGAAGTATGGATTGATGGGAAATGCACAATTTAGTTTTGTGTTTTGAGATGTTCTCAATGTGCATTTGTGCTAGACCCAAGAAGCAAAAATCGGGTGCCCAAAGGTTTCAAATGTGTTCTTGTCGAGTATAGCATGTCTTAAAAGGCATTAAGCTTTAAGAATTCTTATGAGAGCAAGATTGTAATTAGTAGATATTATTTCTTGATGATTATGATGGGGTAATTATGCCTATCGTGAATACCAATGGCAAAAGTGGGCTGAATAAAGTTAGTAAGTATTAGTGAATGTCAAAAAGAGATCAATAAGGAGTGCGGACAAAAGTGAAGAGAGTAGTGTGTTCCACATTGTCTTATCCTCAAAGTAAAAGCTCTGTTAACGGTACTTGCAAAGCATGAAAGACTTCAAACTTTGTAACTGTTGTTAATGTTGATGAAAGTGTTCAAACAAGAAATATGCATAAAACTAATTATTTGTTAATTTGCAGTGCTTTAAGCATTGATGAAGCTGTGCCATACATTAACAATCTAACTCGATCTCTATGACAGGAAGGCATAAAAAATAAATTTTATTTGTTTATAAAAATGACACTTAAAGCTTGTTGAACTCCCTCCAAACAAAAGAACCATTGATTGTTGACAAGCTTATAAAGGTAAGTTTAACCTTGACAGTTCTTGAAAAGTTCAAATATGAAGAAAGAAAGAAATTTATTAATGTCCACGAATGACCAAAAGTAGGGAAATCAGACTCGAGAATACACCCAATTAGAATAGAAAGTGCTAGGGTAAAAGGATCCACCCAAGGAGTGACTAACTAAATAAAATCTGAAAAACATAAGCGCTGAAAGTCAATGTGGAGTAAATTCAATGCAATAAGTTGCCCAACCCATGTGGTTAGGGAAACAATACAGATAATCATGTGGGTGGAGTAAGAACCCCTAAAGAGCACGTGCAAAAAAAAGTAGTAGTCTCTCTAAACATCTCTGACTATGCCCAAGTGAGAGGAATCATCTATGTCATCATCTATCACTATGTGAAGGCCAATACATGTTCGAATATTGCTCCTCGGGGAATGTCAATGGCTAATGAGAGTAGGTGGGATATTCCTAGGAGGAAGCAAAGCACTCCCTAGAATTCCACTAACATCCAAGACCAAAGAAGCTCCTATGGCAGCGGAGGAACTCGTAATGTGTGCTTGCCTCCGCAATCTGAGAGGTGGTTGCAAAAAAGATGATCCACGATGCAAAGGAGTAGATCGTTGTTGCCGAGAGTTAGTATGTTGGGGTAACTTAAGAGTAGTGTTGTGTAGAGATGAGTGCAACCTCATTGATCTACCCCCCTTTGTGTGTGAAGCAACAATATTCAAAGGGTGCTTCATGCCACCACCAACCTCTATGAGGGATTAAAAGATTGAAGTCATCAATTTGGGGGCTCTCGGGGCTTCTTGTAGAGACCTACGTCGATAGGTGATAATCTCTCGAAGAAAACGGGGCTAGGCACCATTGATTTGGGTATTGAAAGAAAGTGGATAGAGAGTTGCACAAGTTTTTGTAAAGATAATGGTATCTTCCTTAGATCTCCTAATAAAGAGGGCATGTGAAAATGATGTTCTCCTTAGTGTCCACCCCTTGGACATGACAAAGACAATAAATCCGGTCTCCACATGGAATATAATGATCAATTTCAATCTGCAACTAGCGTGAGCATACCCTCAATTGACCATGGGGAAATCTCAAGTTGTGAGACCATTGCCGCTGGAGATAGTCATGGCGATGAATGACACCATCCACCACATGCAAGAATTTCTCAGCGTAGAAGGCTTGAGGATGAGCGGTTGAGGAGAGGTCCAAGTGTCCTAGATGTACTACATGTAGATATCCTCTCTAATAGCTTTAATGATGACCTCCTTTAAGGGAAGAAGCCTAGGAGGGACATCCAAAGAGTATCTAAAATGATGTAAAACTATCAACAGAGATGAGGACGAGCTGTAGAATTAAACTAGTCTCAAAATACCAACAATGTTGATGTCTATTGGGGCCCAAAGATGCAATTTTCTGAAGAACATAGGGCTAAGTATGGAAACCTTGCACAACCAAAAGCTGAATCCACCATGGTTACGAGTCTATGAATTTAGAAAGTAACCTTGAAAATAGTCTCAAGGTGCAAAGGTTGGGTGACAAGCTCAACTTGGATAGTGCACTAAGGCACGGTCCGTTTGCAATGGATCATATTTTGAATCATGAGAGCACGGACCCACTTAATATGAGCCCAATCAACGGAACTTAGACTAGGTCCCCAAACCTTAGACATGTATAAAACTATAGGCTTGATGAAGAGTGGGCGTGGATGAAACATTTACACCAAGGGAAAGGTGTCTACACTCAAATGGATGTAAAGAGTGTCTTTCTAATAAAGAGGTTTACATGCAACAACTTGAGGCTTTGTTCAAGTTAGTCATGAGTATCTTCTTTGAGGGTGTAAGAAATCCTTGTAGTGTTAGAGCAAGCTCCAAAATCTTTGAATTCTCTACTGATGAGTATGTTAAAAATGAAGATGGTGAGTTTATTGTAGTTGTACCCATAGCATGATATCATTATCGTTAGGGACACCTGCAAGAGCTAATCTCTCAAAAAGTAACTTCAAAAAGCTTTTGAGATATATGTTCTAGGCCATTTGCATTACTACTTAGGCTTGAAAGTAAGGTAAAAGATAACATATTTGACCCTTAGTCTAATTATGTATATAGTCAGTGACTCTATTGCAATATTTCTAGATGGAGGATCGAAAATACATGTCTGCTCGTATAGAAGCTGTTGTCAAGTTGAATAGAGATACTTTTGCTAGATCTATCGATAGTGCTTTGTATAAGCAACTTGTGGGAAGACTCATTTATTGACTACCACTAGGCATGATGTTATTTATGTTGGTTTTGTGTCATGGTTCGTGAGTGCTCCATCCATTTCTCATTAGATATTTGCAAAGAGAATTTTCAGATATGTGAAAGAGACTATTGGATTAGGACTTCTCATTAGGAAATGTATGGTTTCAAACCGTAGAGCTACATAGACTCATATGGTTTGTTGACATTGTTGACATAGGTCTCACCAGCATATGGATCGATTTTCTTAGGGCTGTAAATTTCAAGCTTTTGGTTTTTTTAGTTGACCAATATAAAGTGGCAGTAATGGTTGCATGCGGGGCAGTTTGATGAAGAAGGCATTTTAGTCTCTTAGGGCTTCTACAGAAGTATCCTGAAATATTAGTTTTGTTTAGTGCCATTTGAATTGGAACTCTGGATTCCATGTTAGGATTAAGTGGTTTGAGTTGCAAAACAGAGCATTTTTTTTTTTATATCCCAGTTAGTTCAAATGACTGACATTCTTCCTCAATTTTCAATTATTAGAGCACAGATTTTTTTTTAGCAATTCAGAGATCTTAATGCGAAAGATAATTGTTAAAAAATCATGGGGTGTTAAAAAGAATGTTAAATTTCTACATGTAGGAATGTTATTTTTAATATCTTAAGTTAGTGTGGAATTCTATAATTTAAATGTGGATACATTAGAATTATTTAAGTCTTTTATTCCTTTCTTCCTTTATCCTCCGCATGATTCATCTTCCATATGCCCTTGTTTTATGCATATGGTGTAATTATTCTCACTCTTGTAACTCCTATGGGAGGTGTGATATCATCCAACTCACATTTCAACATTCTTTACACTCGTATAAAAAAGGTGTTCATTTGCTATTTGTTATCTAGGAATCTAAAATTTGTAGATATGGAGTAATCTTTCACTTCCATCTTTGTAAGAAATGTACATTGCTTGCATCTATTTTAATACAAGAAATTGTTTAAGCGTGAAATCCTCTTTTTTAGTGAAGTAGTTGTTCTACCTTCTTCAAATGATCTCCACATCTTTTTAATATATGCATCACTTCCTTTTGTCAATCATTAAATTTTTACACACTCAACTGTTTTCATTGGTTGGGAAACCCATTTTACATTGTACCTATTCATTGAGGAATTTAAACTTGGTAACTCTGAAAAGAGTGAAAGCCTTTTAGTGGTGCTAGTGTGAAGCTTTGTTTACTCTTTTTAGTGGTGTTAGTGTAAAGGATCATTTGGTTATAATAAGTATTCAAGAAATAACCATAGATTTGGACTTGTAAGTTAATGGCTTCATTGCTCTATTATTTGAGGGTAGAAGATGTGCTCATGTTTGAGCTCATCCTTGGGCCCTTGATTAGGGGCTACATTGCTAGCATGTTCATATCTTTTGAATCATCTTTAGCCTTGGATGTCAGGCCTGTCACATCATCTCCTTCAAGAGTATAGCTTAATCCTACTATACTTTGTCTCATTCCAATTGACATTTGTAATAGGTTCTTTGTGATCACCTATCAAATGTTATAACTTGTTTTGCTTTTATTGAGGATTAGGGTTAGGCATGTCTCACCATCTCCTTAAAGCAAGTACCTTATTTCCATTATTGTATAGCTTAATCCTAGCATACTCTGTCTTTCTCCGATTGACACTTGTAAAGCGTTCTTTGTGATCACCTATCAAATGATGTAACTTGTTTTGCTTTTATTGAGCATATAGGGTAGGTTGAGATTCTATACCTTTGTAATGTGTTTGGATGTTTTTCAACATCATTCTTGTCATTGTTCCTCGCAACATCAATTATTAAGAGTATTTTTTTTGAGTTTCATGTAAAATTTAGGGAACACACATGACATAAATGTCATTTAACATTGTAATTTATAAACAAGAACTTTTACATAGTGGAGTCCATATTATTTGTCTAAGAAACCATTTTTCTAGATCTAATAAGATAAGCTCCCAATAGGATAATAAGAGAACAAGAACAAGAACAAGAGCCGCCTTTCACAAGCACAATAAGGCCAAAGACACGCAGGCCCTCGCTTTCACATGTGGCAACCAAAGTGTCATAAGAATGAGAAGTAAAAGGTAGTCATTTGAGAACTAGTACTCAACAATTATAAAGAGTATTATTTTTGAGTTTTTTTTTTTGTGAAATCAGGGGAATGCACATTTGGCAAAGATGGCACTTAATATTATAAACAAGTGCTTCGATGTGAATGATAAGAAAGAATCCACCTTTTATAGCTCTAATAAGACAAACTCTCAAGAGGACAATAAGCATTGTACCAGGGGGACGTGTCCCTTGCATTTTTGGGGTCTTCACTAATAGGGGACATTTTGGCGATGTGGGGATGGGTAGGAGACGTCCCCAGATCTTTGTTTTTGATGGAAACGTCCTCGGAACATCAAAAGTGTGTAGGGTACAACAGGGGACGACCCTACGTCCCACTCCCAACAACTTTAAAACACTTTTTAATAAAAAAACCCAAAAATGAGTGTTGCCTTTGGCTAGCTAATTCAAAGGTGAAAAACAACTATGATTTGTTGATTATTTCCACTTGAATATATTTTCCATAAAGGCATACTTCATCTTCTAGAGGTTCCACGTAAGAAGCACCACACCTTTAAGAATAATTTTGGGAATGCATTCCTAATGCCCCAGGTAGAGTTTTGGAAATGCTTCTTGCCGATCTAGAAAATATTCTTTTTGCAATGGGCTTCTTGAATTATAAGTTATTTCAAATATTACTTTATAAAGTTAAAAGAGTATCTTAAATAACAATTATACGAATATTCAGAGCACACGAGAGATCCATTCTTGTCGTTGGAGCTCATGAAGTGCTATCATGAATCATGATCAAATCCACTCGCAACAACCCCTTCTTGATGATATCTATGATAATAGGTGCAAGCTTTTATGATTATGATAGGCATTTGTAGAAGTAATTGCAAGTGCTTTAGATACATGGAAAACTCTTATAACTCAAGTCAGGTTAGTAAAAGCCTGGTCCATTCAATCTGGTTATAGGCAGGATTAGACGTTTTTCAATTTTAAAAATTTGTTGCTATAAAGACTTTTATATTATAAAAAAGAAACTATACATATATGATTTAAATATTTCATGCGTGATATTTTGGAACCCTTTTTCATCTGAAAATATATTGGATATTTTGCATAGTTACCTAAGGGATGGGGGGACGGGGTTATGTAGGGGCGGGGTTTTCGGGACGACTTTTAAAATAATACATAAAAAGTAATATTTCAATATTTTAACTTTTTCTAATGACATTGAGGGATTAAGACTGTATTTAATGTACTTTCAAGATTGTAATTTGATGTTCTTGGTAAAAATAACATCTTTTTAAAAGTAAAAACATCATAAAACTTTTGAAAGATTAAAAAAAAATTGGGGACTTCCTCTCAAAGTCACCAAGTCCCCGAAATGTTCGGGATGTCACCAAAATCTAGGGGATGCGTCCCCGCTTAACACTGATATTTTACCTCTGCTTGTGTACCTCAATGTATAAAGGTTAAAATTATTCAGGTTGTGCCACATGTTAAATCAAAAAAATAGGCACTCTATCTTTCGTACAAGTGTCCCTGGAACGTTTATTATCAATATGATGAATGCCTTATCAATGATATCATATGAATATTTGAAATTTCCTATATATCTATATTTTCCCTTATTTTTTAATAGTTGTCCCTTAACATCTCCTAAAAAATGACCTCAAAAAAAATCCGTCGCAACAACGCGTCTCCCCGTCCCTGTGTTGGAAACTTGGTGGAACATAGATAATAAGAGAACAAAAACAAGAGCCACCCTTCACAACCATGATAAGAGAAACAAATTTGAATATGTTTTTCTTAGGAGAAGAAATTCCAGATTAATTGTGCACAAAAATTTGAAAAATTGACATTTCAAAACACCCAATGTGGCCATCATTAGGATCAATGACCGTGTGAGGTAGGTAAATACATGTGGTGGGCTGCTAATAGGATAAATTTAAGCTCTCATATTGCTGCTGCTCTAATTGAGTTCGAAAACATCATTGATTTTCATTTCCAGGGTTAGTTAGGCTTAGTAGAAATCATTGTTGGTTTCAAATTATTGGTTGCTAAGATTGATCCCCAAAAATTGCTTGTATTTTTTGTTCTTAGGTGTTTATTACTAGTAAAATCAAGATGTGTGTAGACCTTGTATGTGGGTGAAGATGGTCTATCGATTATTCTCTCTTCTTGATAATACAAATTTGGATCAGAAGGAGACCATTCTAGGGCCAACACACAAGAAAATTTAACCAAGGGGACGCAAGAGTCGTGGATCTAGAAGATGTTAATCCACTTTCTATCAAAGTTATAGTTTCCTAATTGTATGAAGGTCAACATATTGTTAGGAACATGAAATAGCTAATCTAAGGTTGTAAACATGGATGGTAGAGATTGATAGGTTGTAATGCCCAAAGGGTAGATTGTAAGGTAAGGGCCGATATAGAATAATGCAATAGACAAGAATATGCTACTCTATCCTAGTTTATGTACATGATATGCCAATCAACCAGTCAAATCAGAAATAACAACATTGGCGCATTGGCTTCCCCCAGGGCTAGTAGCACCTTATGAGAGAGTTGATGTGGGTGACCACAAGATGGATGGAAGAAAACCTAAGTAGACCATAGTTGGGTACCCCAAGGACTTGGTGAATCTTACTGGTGCAACTCCTATTCTTGAGTGTCCTAAACCCAATGCCCAAAAGATAAGGAAGATAACTCCTAAACCTTTTAGACCTTAAAAGCAGCTTGGTGAGCGCACACAAACATAATGACGAATGATGTGATGATGATAGATGCTCTCAAATTCCATCTATAAATAGGGATTATGAACAATTATTATTGTTATTGAGGGCCAACGATATTGACCATGGTCAATGTTGTTAGCTCTCGGTAGAACAATCATGGGATCTTAGGGGAAGGCTTAGGTAGTGGAGGAAGGATTCAAAAACTGATAAAAGGTGACGTGGTGGGGATGGTAAGGTGGTGTAATAGAAGGTTGTAAAGGGATGACTAGGAGATGTATACAATAGGATAGGATATCTAAGGTATCAAGGAATGCACAATAAAGCTCTCTCATAGACACCGCTAACCAACTCGACCATTTTTGGTTCACCCGCTCTTAGTAATACCTCGCGAGACACAACTCTCGGGGTAAATGTGCCAATGGTGCTTGCGAAGAGAAAAGTCAATAAGAGTGAAAAATAAAGTGTATAGTTATGCCCCAACCAAAAATCATCACGTGTCACAATAGTGGAACATGAGATGGTCTTCAGGAAAAAAACATACACCAAAATCAAAATGACTTAAATGAAGTAGCAACATAAGTGATACTTATGAAATCAAATGAAACATGCTTACTTCATACTTACCTTCTTGCAAATGTGGCGGCATAGTGAATCTCGTCGAGTCAGTCACCAATATATATATATATATATATCGATACAAGACGAAGAAGGAGAGGATAACAATGCAAGCATACACTAGGTAGATGACAAGTAGGTTCACGAAAAAGTAGGGGAAGAAAGTTCTCATGGGAACATAACAAGGCCAATGAGGAAACTATATCAGCCAATTCAATAGGGCTTGTAAGTAATACTATGATGTACCAGACTAGTCTGAACATAATAAGATATAATAGGATGTTAAAAGGGGTGAAGCTGAGAATGTTAGACAAACCGACTTGTATAAATATGATGTAAGGTGTTAGTTAGGAATAGGAATCAATCAAACTAATAGGCTTGTATAGAATAAATTCACCAGCGTGTAACACTCAAAATTCCTAAGATGATTAGGAGTAATTTGAGAGAGAAAATAACAGTGATCGAGAGACAACATCACAAAAGCGAAGAGATGTAGAAGATGCTTGAGTAGGGATGGAATGAGGAAATATCCTTAAACCTTAATGCCTTGTCACCATTGCTAACATGTCCGAAAAGAGGCAGAAGAAGGAGGATGTAAAGAAGATAGGAAAGACTTAGAATCTATGGTTTGTCTGATATGGGGATATAGCGATGAGCAAAGGAGAAGAAAGAATGGGTGCACACCAAGGAGAAAATAAGTTCTGTACCGGAGTCAAGACACACTAATTAGATTGGCAAGACTACGAGTTTTTGACATTAAGGAGTGGAGGTTTCCAAACATGTAGGTATTAGTGAAGGAAAACTAGTGAAGTATAAAATATATCCCATGTTAGCTATGAGATGCTCTGATAGTTAAAATGTTATCCTTCCTTTGCACAATGTGTTCGCCATTCCTTAGGACCTCACTTAAGGAGCTATAGGTCTGCTATGAGGATCAGGTATTGGCATGATAGGGCAAGGCAGTAGCAGAATGATAAATACGAGATCTTCTACCCCAGTCCGAAAAGCCTACTGCACTCCAAAGGACTTCAAGCTCTATAATGAGGCCAACTGTGGAGTTTGAGCTTTCAATTGGGGTAGGGGGTGTGCTAAGATGATTATATCACGTCTTTTTTGTTTGTGATTGACTTTTTTTTGTAATATTGCCCTTTTCCTTTTGCTTGATTTTTCTTTGGTAATATGACTTTTAGACTTTTCTTTTGGTTTTTACTACTCCTCCTCCACACGGATTTAGAAGGTTGATCAAATGGGTGTGAAAGATGACTAACATCAGAGAGCTTGCACCTAGCCGCTAAAAATGAAAACCTATTTACTATGATGCTTAGATACTCCTTAAATTGCACCTTAGAAAAGAATGCTATCTTGATAACGACCTTGGTGGGCCTGGTAGTAAGTGTGATATAAAAGGTAGATAGTGAGCTATGGCTTGCGTTTTCGTAAGCATGATGGCAAGGTGAGTGATACAATGACAGATAGATTTGATACTTTTGTCACAAGAGAGGGTAAAATGTGGATGAGAGACAAGTAGATAGATTGCAAGACTTGAGCTACAAGAAGCACAACTGACTCAAGGAGACAAAATGACACTCTCGACCATTGCTATTCTTTTCTAAGAGGATACCTAGCTAAGGTAGGGAGTCAAATGTAACAAATAGGTGATCGTAGTGGATGGATGCTTGTGAGGAGGGCCAAAGGTCTTACCATGCAAACTCACAAACTAAAGATTTGAAGTTATAACAATCTAGATCATAAGGTAACAATATCCAATACGTAAAAATGCAAGATAACATCAAAAAATCGAAAGGTAGGTAAATTTAGGATATAAATTTGTGAACCTAGGGTAAATGGTGCTAGTTGTGAAAAGGTATTGACCGAACAAACAATCCTATGGGCAAGATAAGGTAGGATGTAAGATGTTAGTCGAAAAAAGATATTAATAGACCTATAGCATGGAAAGGTGTAGTTGAGAATGTCAGGATGACCAGCTTGTAAATAAGATATATGATCAAACATAGGATATAAGGTGCTAGTTGGGATACTAGGGCTGAACCAAACTAGTCGGGAAAAGGTATTGTCTGAATCAACAATCCTATGGGCAAGATAAGATAGGATGTAAGGTGTTAGTTGGGAAAAGGTTTCAACAAAACTAAGAAACCTATAGGATGGAAAGGGGTAGTTGAGAACATCAGATTGACCGACTTTTAAATAACCTGATAGGATCAAACATAGGATGTAAGGTGCTAGCTGGGATACTAGGGCTCAACTAAACTAGCAGGCCTGTAAATGAGATATAAGATTAAACATAAGATATAAGGTATTAGTTGGGATAATAGTGCTCAACCAAACTAGCAGGCCTATAAGTATAAGGTGAAACTAAAAAGCATAAAGGGTAAAACATAAGATAGAAATACGATGCTATAAGATGAAACATGAGATGTTAGTACCACATTAATATGTAAAATCACAATCGAAAACATGTTAAATGAAAATTATGATAAACATATCTAACTGCGTACAATAAGAGAAGAAAAGAAAGCTATGTATAGGAAAGACAAAAATAGTGGAGTAAGATAAGATAATAGCGAGAGACATGTGATAAGAGGAGAGTGCAAGGAGTTATGACATGCAAGGTGGCATGCATGGTTAAATGCACAAGGAGTACATAGCTTTGAGGGGTATGCTCTCAAAGAGGAGGTTTAATTCTTTGAAGATTTCTTGGAGTTGAATTTGTTTGGGCTTAATGATTATAAGGGTTTTGGTTGATATGTAAGATGGTGAGAGATGGAAGGCATTGTAAGATGTCCTCAAGTTAGAGGATGAGTGAAAATAGGCATTGTAAGATGCCCCAAAGCTAAGATGGAAAAAGTAGGAAGTTATCAATATTATGGGAAAGCGAAAGATGCCCCAAAACGTGAAATGAGCGAAGGATAGGCATCGGTATATGCCCCAAAATGTGAACTATGGGAAGGTTTGGCATTGCTAGATGCCCCAAAATGCAATGAAAGAGGACGAGCTTTGGGAGATGCCCAAAATTGTGATGAAAGAGGAGGATGGGCCACCGGGAGATGCCCCAAATTGTGAAAAAAAGCGAGGTAGTGGATCATTGTAGTTGGTGTTATTTTTGAGATCCATGCATTTTAGATTTAATGTGTGAATTTGGCATAAAGCAAAGATTGAAGAATAAGGATGATGTATGATGATGTAGAGTTTGAAACAACAAACTTTTGTACGACATCTGCCATGTTCTAAAAATCATGGTGGCCGATGTAGTTATATGTGATAGGATGAAATAAACTTTCATTGGGTTTTTCTGGAAATTGGCCAATGAAGTCAAGAGCATCTGAGATTTTTGAACTACATCATGCTTTTTAGCAGGACTGATCTAGTCATAAGCATTTGATTTAAGGATTGAGAGAAGAAATGTGAAAGTTATGAAGCACCCAATCGGTGTTTTCCAGTAAAGGGCAAGTGAGAGAGTTAAAAAATTAAAGGTCATTACTAATATTAAGGTGAAAGTTGGTATGTTCATAATAAAAGGGATCATAGATGGGAAGATTGTCATCTAGATCTTCGACCATGGCAAAATGAGAAGAGATGGGAATATCCTCTTGGGGATTGTTGTCCATGATAAAGTGATAAAGGGAATGCCATCTCGTGGATCTTTGACCATGTTACCGTTGATGGTTGGTTGAGTTTGAGAAAAATTGAACCATGAAGTGTTTCCCTTAATTGTGGGGAAAGAAGGGAGGAAGGATCAACCCATATAAAGTTTAAATGGGTTAAGGCTTGCTAGAAAAACCTTAAGAGGTGAAGACATGATCATAAGAGATGAAAGATAACAATAGACAAGTAGACTATGCTAGAAAAATGAACATGAATATGATTCACTCAGTGGTGGAATAAGATTCATGTTGGGTTCACTAGAATGTATGTGGGCAAGATGGTTTATACAATATCCTATTTTTCTTTTCAATAATATCGACTAAGATAAGAAGGGGACCATTCTAGGGCCGACACAAGAAAATTTAACCAAGGGGGTGCAAGAGTCACGGATCTAGAAGATGGTAATCCACTCTATCAAAGGTGTAGGGTTCCAAAGCCTAGGTCTAGAATAGGGGATGGCGTTTTACTAGTATCCTTATTGTACGAAGATTTATAGGTTATAAGAACATAAAGATATCCAAAATTTAGACATTATCCTCTATCTATTCTTGATGATAGAGATTAACATAAGAAGGGGACCATTCTAGGGCCAACACACAAGAAGATGTAACCAGGGGGGGCAGAAGTCATGGATCAAGAAGATGGTAATCCACTCTATCAAAGGTGTAGGGTTCCAAAGCCCATGTTTAGGATACAATATCAATCGCGTTCCATGCGGTGGGATCCTAGGGGGAAGGACTCAAGAGCTGATAAAAGCTAATGTTCTAGAAGGTTGTAAAAGGATGACTAGGATATACATGACATGATATCTAAAGATAACATCGATTGCACATCAAATATCTCTCCCAGATGCCACAAACCAACCTACCGTGCTCCTGGTGATGCCATGTAGGACATCACTTGGGGGAATTTAATGTATCAATGGTGCCTGCAAAGAAAGAACTCACTATTGGCTTCAATCTATTGGTTGTAGAGATGGATCCCCAAAAATAGGTTGTATTTTTTGTTCTTAGGTGTTTGCTACTCTTATAATCAAGGTGTGTATAGACCTGTAAAGGCTGAATATACTCTTACCTACACCCTCAAAAGTTGGAGCATATGTTGCCATATTTCTCTTTCCCAATATGATACATGCATGTTTTCTATCACTTTTATCATATTTCATAAATACAACATAATGATAGATACATATGTTTTGTTTAATTGGTGTCTTATATTATAAAAATATCATCTGTCCAGCCTGGGATGACTAGTAAGGGATGTATTGAGGAATTGAGTGGAGTTCTTGCATATAATGTAAGATAGTGCAACACTCACGCTAGACATGAGAAGTCTTTCTAGCTAGTGGTTAAATACTGTATGTGATAGTGACATGAATATCCTGCTATAACTAAGGTCTGAGTAGTTACCTACAGGCTTGGCATGGAAGTTATGTTCTTTAACAATTACGCTATGTAAATACATTTAATGCATGGTTATTCTTCTATAATTGTGTGGGAGGCTTAAGGAGTCACACGAGTAATGTTATTATTATCCACATAGATATTAGGAATGAGTTTGTGCTCAGTTTGGCACTTATTCTATCATGCGTTTGGCACTAACTCTATTGCACCTGGTTCGGAATTTATTTATTATTTAGTCTTATATCTGGTTAGGAGGCTGAAAGGTTCTAGAGAAAAATGATGATGTTCAAAGCAAGTTATGAATGAGGGCTGGAGTCACAGGTTAGACACTGCAGGACATGGAATTGTGAGGGACATAAGTTGCAATAGCTATAGGCTATAGCATTGTTTAATAGTAGAGGAGGGTTCCGCATGTCGAGTTGTTCAAATAGGTATGGCTCTCAGGAACAGTTAATCGTTAGTGCTTTGACAAAGTCTGCATTTTGCAGCTTCACATGCCTCTGTCTTCCATTCTTTCTTTCTATATTGTGGTGCTGATTATCTGAAATGTATCTTTATGGCACTTATTTAAGTTTTTTATTGACTTATTTTTGCACTTCCCTTGCAATTACTGTTTGTTCATGTACATCTAATCCCTTTGACCAGTGGCTTTTATCTGTCAAGGTATTTATTGGATTGCCTGTTTTAAGGTACTCTAGAGGATATATCTGTGATTACAAACTATCAATGCATCGACTTAGATGAAGAATTTGCAACTGTGTAATGTCTTATACAAACATTATGTCTGTGGGAAACCTATTTGCCAATCTTACATTTATTGCTAAAGAATGTGTTAATTGGTAGTGTCCATAGTTTCAAAGTTTCAAACTTAAAAGCCTTGACCTGGGTTATCATTTGTCCGGGTGATTGAGTTATATCTCAAACCTTGAGATGGTATAATGATGCGTTTTCTATTTGTTTCAGTCCCCAAAGAAACTTCCCTATGAGAGAATTCACTACTCAAGTAGTGGAGATTTCACATGATATTGGTTAGATTAATGTCTTTTATCTTGGTCCATGTTATATGATGATGACATAGTCTGTATATTAATGACCATAGACCAATTTGATGAATTCCTCTTAGGGATCCTAAAAACGCCATGAGTTCCTGCTAGAACAAAATCTTTGAAGAGTAAGCTATTAATACTGGGCAATATTCCTATTTGCCATGATATCCTCGGGAAAATTGTTGAAATTGAAGCAATCAAGCGGATGCGTAGAAGAATTTTTTGTTAGCTTGGTGTATGTAATTGATTTTTTATCATGCATTGCACACATTATGCACTATTTCCTGATCATGAAGATTATTTAGGAGCTCAAAGAATGTTTGAACCTCTGTTTTAAAAATTGCGATTAATTGTTTTTGGCAGGCAAGACGATAAATCTTTCCAAAATCGCGATTCGTCGCTTTCCGATAAACCGGCGATAAAAAACCCTCTAAAATCGTGGAAAATCGCAGCTAAACTTGTGGAAAATCGCAAGTGAAATCATGGCTTAGGTTTAAATGCGAAAAAAGACCAAATCGATTTGTTTTTTCTCATGTTTTCTCCTGCTCAACTCGTTTTTGCTCTTGCGACTTGTATTTTCTCCATTCGTGGGCATTCAACGTGGTTAGGAGGGCATTCGATGTGGTTTTGTGAGCATTCGACCTGGTTTTGAGGGCACGTAAATACACGGTGCATTTGCCATGGTTTCTAGATCTATTTTCTAGCAACTCGTGGCCAGTTCGTGGCCCGAGCAGGGTAAATATTACAGTATTTATTTAATATATTAATTCGTTTTAATAGTTAATAGTTAATAGCTATAGTTATTATTTATTTCGTGGCCAGTTCGTGTCCTGTAACTTTACACTAAATAGTTAATACTTAATAGTATTTATATAATATATTAATTCGATTTTTGTTGTTTTGTATATATTTAATAATTAATATATTACAATCTTTTTTAATAGTTATAGTATAAACAACTTATACAGTATACTGTACATTGTATACATTTATATAAAATACATTGTTTAAATTTATACAATCTATAATATACACTATAAATTTAATTTTATACGTTTTGTATATACTGTACATTATTATAAATTTATAGTTTACTGTACAGTATACACTTAAAATTATAATAGTATAGTGTAAGATTTAACATTTAACATCATTTATTATCATAATGTTTTAACATTTAACATCATTTAACATTATAATAGTAGAATACAATATAATAGTATACTGTATACTGTACAGAGTCACTTCTCACATCATTTAACATTGTTTTTACATTTAATTAAAGTATATTTTATGTATTTAAATTTTTCTAAAAGTATAAAATATAACGATAAATTGCCGATTTCCGATTTCTGAGTCAAAATTTGGCCTGCCAATTAATTGCCAATAACGATTTTTTGAACTATGGTTTGAACAGATATTAATTTTAATATATCTGATTATGTCGTGGGCTTGTTCACCGTGTGCCTAATCTGTGTTTTGAAATTTTGAAATGAGAATTTGAACATCACATTTGAAATTTGTGAAGTGGGGTTTGCAAAATTTTACTGAATGTATTCTCTATCTTGTAGAATGTTACAGACACTATTAGATGAATGTGTTTAACATTCTATGATATTCAAGCCATCAATTCCAACGAAAGGAATTGAACTTGGGATTTATTATATCTAATTTTATATGATGTCCTTTTTGAGCATATGCGGATTCACTTGTTAGTTTGTACAGATGTTGTTTTAATTTTTTTTTTTTGACCTTCACAATTTTGTTGATGTGGGTTGAAGATCAGACATCTCTAACAGGGCGAGGATTCTCTTAACAAGATGGAGCAAGCTGTTTGTGAGGAGTCAGAGTGGAAGGAAAGCTGCCTCTTCAATCAGTCAAGTCCATGTACAGAAAGGAGGTAGAGTTTCATTTTCGCATTCTTTGTTTTGCTGGCCATAGTCTCAATTTCTATGAAGAAAATTGTGATTGTCTAAAGTTTGCATCTCTATGTTTCAGGTCTGCAAGGACGAGATGATTTTCCTTCAAAGAAAAGGTTGTTTGTTAATGGATTAGATGTTATTAATATGGCAGTTTCTTTTTAATTCCTTGTGTTGGCTGTTTTTTTGGGTTTTTTCCAGATAACTATAAGCTATGTAGATCTGAATTCCTTAGTAATTTTGCAGGTCCGATTGTTCATCAAGAGAAGAGACTGAAAGTAATAGTAAAAGAGTCAAGGCAAGTAGCATTGTAAGTTGTTATCTTCCTTTGTTTTCCTCCATTAATATTTCTCAAAATATGGTATTTTTGTGCCAGTGTTATATTGTTGACTGTATAGTGTTATATTGGCAACTAAATTGATCGTTGAAATATACAGCTGAAATCTCAGTGTGTTTTGTTTGTGATAACTCGATTTAATCTTCAAAAAAATTATCACTCCCTTAGATAGGCAAGGAATTTATACTGAGACAAATATTTAGGCTTCTTATCCTTTGCTAGTGCAACTAACATGTCCATAATGTGTGCAACAAATGTAAATAGCTGTAAGGGCTCCAACAATCCATAGTCGACAACCATATAAGTTGAGTATCATGCATATGTATTACTCCTTTATATGACTTAATTATCGTTTTGAGGCTCAAGTGCCTGAATTGTTCAAGTTCTAATAAAATTCTTAAATGGTTGGTTATTCGATGACGATGAGTCCTTTTTAAGGAATGATTAATTTAAGGCAAAATGAGTCTTTATAAAGATTCCAACATACGTTTAAAGTCACCTAGGTGCTAAGTTTTGAAGGGCTACACAATTGCAATCAACCCATATTACACTTGAATTTCCTTTGTGTCCTTGTTTCCTTGGGGACAAGGATGGACAGATGAAGGGTGGGCACCCCTAGAAACTATATTTTGTTGTCCACAAAAGATTCATCTCCCATGGCCAAGAGGGGATCGCTGGACATCTATTTGTTTTCAGAGGATGTATGGCTGCCACTAAGGACTAGTTATTGCCCAATTTCTCTGAAATCGTGTTCAGTTAAGACGGGAAAAATTGAAACCCTTGTCTTTCCTGAGCAGACATGAAGATGAAAGCTTCAAAGAAAACTAGTGGCAAGACATTTTGTTTTTACTATTGTCTTAAAAACCATTATTTGTACATTGTTAATTATTTCTAGTTTCGTGGCTGCATTTATTGCAATTCGTTTGTTTATATTGAATGTGTTTGATATTTCTCTAGATTTTTTAGATAATTAAAAATTACAAAACATGGTTACTAGTTTTGACTAAGTAGCTTCTTGGTACACTGCTTGAAATTAAAAAAAATTAACACTTTGGTCTAGCCTTTGGGACCCATTCTCAAGAGAGAAGATTAGCTGTATTGAGAAATATCCCAAAGACTAATACATTATATATAACCAAGGCTACCACCTTTCAATTTTCTAGCCATTCAATTCATATTCCCTATTCTGTTTTTTTTTGGTTTCTTCCAATTTTTACTTGTGATCAATTGAATGACATGTTGCCACGACATACTTAAATGTTTACCATATCCCATCTCGCCAATTTATATTATCATGGTTCTTTTTTTTTATCTCAAGCGCTAGCTAGATTCATCTTTCATAATAATTGTCGATTTTTTCCAGATGTCTTGTTTATTTCATGCAGATGTGATGCTTTGTCTGCCCAGTGTGGTCTGCTAGTGCTGAGGTTTCAGTCCTACCATTTTAAATATACTTTCAATATTTTTTAACCTTGTTTTGCTTGTAACGGCCTGTTTCTCCTATTAGGATTCTTCTTTATCTCAAGGGTTTGCTGGGTTCTTCTTTCATAATAATTGTCAAATTTTTGCCAAAATCTTGTCTATTTTATGCAGATGTGATGTTTTGTCTGCCTAGTGTAGTTTGCTATTGCCGATGTTTCAGCCTAATCATTTTCAATATACCTTCAATGTTATATAATTTTGTTTTTGTAATGACCTGTTTCTCCTATATATTCTTTTACACATAAACTCCTTTATGTAACTGCAAATCTTGGGGTCCTTGGCTCTGTCCAACATGCTTATGAGAGTCTTGAATGTTCTGAAAGCCACTTTGATTCCTTTCTCTCCTAAGCTTGAAAATCTGTATTGTTGGAGATTTCACAATACAAACAATTTTTTCTCTTAATGATGGGTTCCAAAGTTCAGTACGAAACGTCAAGATTTTTTAATTCTTTTCATATGTTGTATCCAGAAGCTTCTTACTCAAATAATCAACATTGCAAAAGCCTGAAACAACTAATGGTTATTATTATTCCATGCTCATTATTCCATGTGTCATCCTGTAGAATTTATGGATATTCTCCACCGTCCAGGTGTGCCAAAATTTGACCTTCCCTGTCCCCGTTTGCAAACCTTGGTGGAATCTAGTATGACATGCATACACCTGTCTGTCTGCAGTATCTTTTTGGTTCCTAAACATGTGATAAGTGCTTAATTTACATGTCATCAGCTTTATTCTTAATACTTGTACGAATTTACAATGAGTGGATCTCTCAGCAACTATGTAGATAGAAACAGACTATAATATTCTTAGTATTATCAATCTCCTGTTTATAAAGGCACGTTTTTTGAATTTTCTAGTAAGGATCTTCCAAAAATAATTTCCAATGCCTATTTTCACCAGCTCAGAGGCAGCATACACTGCTTATACGTGATCTTTGTTTTACTCTCTTTAGGAGGATTTACAAGAGTGTATGAAAATGAAGTTATCAGACAAAATTGCTGGCACCAATTTGCCAAGGTAAGCTTTTCTATACAAATGTGCTTTGAAGATGTAACAAGTAATGCAACATGGGATTCTATGTATAAAATTCTTCTGGATAAATTGTGATTTTTGTCATTTACCAATGTTTTTGGTCATATTTCTTGACGCATCATCATAATTTGGTCGAGAAGCATGGCCAAAAAAGTTGGTAAATAAAAACATGAAGGCAGTTTATTCTGGATAATTTTATATGCAGATACATGCACCGCCGAAATCTCATATTTCGTTAATTCTTGTCAAATGGTTTAATAATTTCGTATTGTTGATAACGAGAATTCAAGCCTTTTAAAATGACAGATTTCTACAATATTTTGATGATGTAGGCAGTCAAAGCTATTGCAAAGCTCTGTGCAGAATCTGGAGTCCGAGGGTCCAAAAAAACGGTCCGCTCATTCCATTTCTCTTGATCGTATCCTTCTACCAATGCATATAAGACTGGTGCATGTTGCTTGTTAGTATACTTTGTTAGATTGCTTTTGCCTCTTAAGTCTCGTTTTGAGGGTTTCTTTTATTTGATTACTGTACCTATCTCAGACATTGTGAATATGCATAAATGATATAGACTGGGAGGTGGCGATGATAGGAATTAGAAATGTGAAAAAAATTGAACCACATGTAATAAAAACTTCATCGATGAGATTTATGGTAAATTCCGATGTTGCCAGGATATGCCCTGCCCCCCCACGAATCCTGCCTGATACGTATCCGGTACGGATACGGATACGGATACGGATATGGATACAGATACGTGTGGGATATGTGTGGGTACCTCCAGGGTACACCACGGGTACGTCCACACGTACTTGGGAGGTACCCACATGTATCCGTGGTGTATCCCTCCCTAAAAACGTCTTTTAAAGGTTTTAATTCATTTTATTTTTTATTTTTTGACTTTTCTAATGCATAAAACCGAAGTATGGCAGCCACATGATTAATGAAATGTAAAATCTTAAGTATATTGTATGTTTTGAAAATTTGAACATGGATCCTAGTATATTTTTCAAATTTCAAGTTTTGTTTGTATCATCTTGACATGATATTTGTATATCGTATGTATGGCAGCTACATGATCAATAAAAATTCGAAGTCTCAAGTATATTGAATGTTTTGAACATTGATTCAAGTTTTGTATTACTATTTCAGTTTTTTATTGACAAAAAAATGAGTAAAATGAGTAGATGTACACATATATATATATTTAATTTTTTAATATATATGTACGGACGTATCCAAGACGTATCATACCCAAGGGTTTTTTAAAATTGACATATCCGTACCCGTATCCTGGCAACGTAGGTAAATTCTATACATGCCTTTCAAAATATAATATTTAATGAATACTTCAAATCTAAGTAGCTGAAACGTTTTGGATACGGGAGCGGGTACGGAGTATCCGATATGTGGAAACGGCAAATTTTTTTTTGACCCCGGATATGGTAGTACAAAAACTATATAAAAATTAAAAAATATATAAATTTCAGCCTTCTAAATAGGAATTTAATACATTAACCACATATTATGCATATGAAAGACAAGTTATAAGCTAAATAAGTGAATAACCACAACAAACAAGCTAGAATACCCTGATAAAACTTAGAAACTTAAAACTTAAAAGCTTAAAAGTTAAATTAAAATACTTAAATCGAACACAATGTGAATGTCATGAATCTCATGATATATTAAATTCAATCATAGATCAATATTCGAAGTTCATAGTATCTTCCATTGTCAATATTCGTCATATTCCTCTTCATCAAGAGGATCAAGATCATCTACATCATCATCATTACGTGGTGTAAATTAGAAGAATATTTAATTTTTTTTATGTTATTGTGCTTTTAAAACATGAAAAAAATAAAAAACAAATTAAAAAAAATGTGTTTAGGCTTGGGAGTGGCACGGGAGCGGCGAGGGAACTGCGGAAACGGCCGGGTACGGCCTGTGCCGTACGCGGCCGTTTCCGCAGTCCCCTCGCCGTTCCCAACCCGCTCCCACAGACCTGGGGTGCCGTTTCGGCTACCTAGCTTCAAATCTTTGTTAGAGCCTTGAAACAAGGACAATAAAATATCATAGCCTGATGATTGATTGTGCCACATTTTTAGCTGTAAAGTTTATCTCGCATGAGCAAAAAGATACTTATAATTTTTCTGACTGGTTATTGGATAAGCCTATTCATTGTTTAACAGCTAAAAGTAATCATTAGCAGTATGTATTCTACTCGAGAGTTAATGAATCTTGAATACATATCTTTCTATTGATATTCATTGTCAACTATATCATCCATTTAATATGGTTTAGATTAAGATGAGATCATTTAACCGTTGTTCCAAATGGAGTCTATATAACATCATTTTAGGGTTAGGGTTGGAAAGAAATAACTTAAAAGCTAAAATTGGAAAAAAAATGTTTAAGGCAAAACGTGCCCCTCAACTAGTTCAGACGAGTTTAGTACGGAACCGTCCGGTTTGATCGGTTTAGTATGGAACCGGACGGTTCAGTACTAAACCAGTATTGAATCGGTTGGTTTCATATAGAACCAGTCATTGGTTCGGTTTTTCTAATGGTTTGCAAAAAAAATTAATGAACCGGTCTAACTGAATTGGAACCGGAATGGTTTTTAAAACACTGGTTTAGAATAGGCTTGGATGTTTTCCAATCTTTTATTGTACGGGTTTTGAATGTAGGCCTCTTTAGCAGGAATAACTTTACACAGTAACTCTTTCCATATATGCATATATATCAAGTTGGGAAGGACTAGCAACATGCACATGCTTAAGGTTTTTCATAGTAGAACCTTATATTTGTCCCAGTATTAGAAAGTGCAATAATGAACTATGTCATAAGCATCCAAGGAAAGAATGCATGGTCCCAAATGAAACATAACTTTGAAGGTAGATATCTGATAATTGATTATCCCTCTCATCTGGCCAGTCCAAATTTGTCCTGTTGAGGATTTTTGTAGAACAATGTGATTGGCACTCTGAGGTGTGATTCCTTCCATGTGTTTTTGGTACAATACGTGTTGTACTATTATGTTTTATTTATAAAAGTGTGTTTTTCAATTTTAAAAAACTGTATTTGGAGATTATAACAACATTCTAAATGCCCAGTGTGATATGCGTGACATCCACATTTTCAAATTCACAATGCAGGTTTACAAGCTTCCATGTCAAACCTTACAATAAGTCCAAGGCAGTTTTGCTAGGAGACACATCTGTTGTTCTGTAGACTGGCACAGAGAGGTCTCCTGATACCAGGAGACTGTTTCGAATTTCCCTGTGTCTCCTGACTTGAGCTGCAGTCTTCTATCAAAAAATGGAAAAGTAAATGAAAAAATGATTAAAAATAGGCAAAATCACTTCTACCTAACACTGACTAACCCCCATGCCCTAGTCTCATGTACTTGCTTTAAAATTTTAGTTCTTTTGTGCATTAGACGTCTTTTTAAAGTTGTTAACGCATGGTATACTGATATTTATTTCTCCAAATCCCACGTCTCCAAGTATCTGTTTCCCATTTTTTGTGAAAAATGACTTACCAGTACTTGTCTGTCTTCTGTACTGGTATCTGTGTCCTGGTAACACTGGTCCAAAGTGTACTTGGTTTTGGAAAGGAAAATTCTATCATCCACAAAGTAATTAAAAAGACCATAGTGTGATATCAAAGTGCTCATTTACAGTTTGACATTGAGGTATTAATCACACTGATTTGTATTAAATTATTAATCATACCGATGTGTATTAATCTAACTAATATGTTAAGATCGTTAATATGCAACACTACAATCAAAATATCTCCAATAACATGCTGGATATATGCATTGGATTTGATGACCGCAAGAAAAACAATCACAAAGAAAATAACCATCTATCTTTTGTATCAAACTTTGGGAGAATGCTTTAGACCATCTACAGCTTACAAACAAGATGTCCCTGTCGCAGTTTGGGGAATTCAGGTTATTGTTGCATAGACTTTTTTCCATTTCAAAGCAAGAAATTTCTCCATTTCGGAAGTACCATTAAGAAAGTTACTCTAAACAACCATTGTTGGAATGTCCAGGTTGCCTGTTTAAATGTAGCAGCAAAAGCAAGTACTATCTGAATTATATTCATTTTGAGAAAGAGCAAATGTGTCAATATACTTGATAGCTTCTCCTTGTGAGAGGCTTTTAGCCACCTTCATTGTGGGTCTTAGCATGACCATCTGATGTGATTTGGTCTTGCAAATCAATTTACAACCCACCGAGTTCTTGCACTTAGAAGCATCCCATAAACTCATATTTTTCTTCAAGGAGTCCTCCCAGTCTGGTTTGCTGGAACCATCTTCACAAGTTTGGGGATCATTAGTTTCCTTTACTCAGGTTATGAGTGCATGGGAAGCCTTCTTTCTCCTAATCCTTGAAAGATTTGTATTAGTGCCTACTGATCTCTATTGTATTTTAAATCCATAGGGACAGTCTTGCCTCATCACCAGAAGTCTCATCCTCACGGAATCGTAGAGAATGATTATCAGGAGAAGAAGGAACATGCAGAGGGCAACCGATTAGCTTGGCAAAACCTATATCATCAATATCAAAAGCATCTAGAATATTGGCACCATGATATTTGCAGTGGTTATGCTTATCTGTGGCATGTTGCAAGTATGATGTATAAATGATTTCACACTGTTTACTTTGGTGGTAATCATGCGTATTTGGAAACTTGTTGTAAAACTGTAAATGGTCCATGAAATCAACCATGGGTTTGTCAAAGTGAATCACTCCTATTTCTCAGGTTATTCATAGAACTTGAAGGTGTCATACTGTATATCTGAAAATTTGGTTCAAAGTTTGCTCAATTTTAACACAACAAACATAAAATAATATTATATTCTATATATTGTTCAGCACAATACATTGGCTACTATATAGCCATAGAGGTAGCAAAACAGCCTCCTAGTAAATAGGAACAAATACCCTGGGATAGTCACGGGTAAAACATATGGGAATATAATAACAAATTATATTGTTATAACTGTATAACAATATTATCACCAAAGGTAAATAGTAAATTACTAATTACTACGGTAACAAATGTGAGCACTACCATTTAATTTCCTAACATTCCGACCCCCCCGAGTGCAGACATGGGGAAAACATCAATCTCGTATGCTTACCTACACTTGCTTTCATGATTTGGTGATTTTCACAAGACAACCACAAACCTCAATAATTGTTTTGCATATGGCTAACCAACAACCAAAAAAGGTGGTTTACCACAAACCAAAAGATGATGGTTTTGCATATGGTTTACCAACAACCAAAAGTGGTGGTTTTACAAATGGTTCACCACAAACAACAAATTATGGTTTTGCAAGTGGCTTACTAACAACCAAAAGTGGTGGTTTTACAAGTGGTTTACAACAAACCATAAATGATGGTTATGCAAGTGGCTTACCAACAGGCAACAACCACACCACGATGTGCAGTACTTTCATTAGCTATCATCAATATCTCACCTCAGGGGATGACATAGGAAATTTTACTCATGCAAACAGGGACACTACAAATGAAAACACACCACACGCAATTGAAAGCAAACACATTGTAAAAATGTCACCAAATCTTTATGTGGCTCCGTCGGTGGTGACTGACGAGAGGTTGTTGTTCGACTTCTAACCTCCTGTGCCTCCATCCTTTGATGGGTTTAGCTTTATTTTCTTTTTAAGTTCTTTATGTATTCGCGTGCTATCAAACATCGACGATTTTGAGGTCGAGAGTTCTCAAGTTCGGTATCTCCCTCATGCCCTGCTTTGAGATTTTCGCAAATTCTGTTGTCTTGGCACTTTACATATTGGATGTTGGTTTTAACCGAGAATGCATCCTTTACCATTTAAAAATTTGACATTGATGACTCAATTGTTGACTTAGTCTTAATGACACTTATTGACATACAAGAACTCGAAATAGACAATTGGTTTTGACGAGAATGGACTAACTTGACTTTCCCAAAATGACATTACGAATGTGACATAATTTATATATTGACACGCTACAAATTTTGATACTTGGACTTTAACGTTAAATGCCACCAACTACGTGACATCAATAAATGACAAGAAGACTCGTATGATGAAACAAAACAACAAAGACAAGACGATAATCAAGAAAAGAGTAATATTTAATTACTTTTTATCGACACAAAACGTATGGACTTAGATTTTACGTGACAAATGACACCTAAGATGGACCTTAATGTTGATACTTGCATTTATTTAAACCAAAAAAACAGTATTTGGACACAATACACATTTAGACCTTAAGATTACATTGTTATAGACTTTTCCAAGACCAATTTTATATACTAATGGACTCACCACATGAAAATTAATTTGCAAATCGGTCTACAAAGAAGTGACCACGGACTTGTCAAATGAATATGGACTGCATAAAGAACTGATAGTGGAATAGAAATATCATGAATGAGGCCGTCGATCTCCAAGCTTTAAACTAAAACTTACAAAAGAAAGCACGCTACATATCACCAAGTAGAGAACTGCGCACAGATATGACGGTCATATGACCACGTAATTGTAGCTTTTTTTTTCAGTGACGACAGAATGAACGCCGAGGACAATGAAGAAGCCAAGGCGATGCCACAGTTGGATGGAACAGAAATTATGACAGGCGCACGAGAGACCACTGGGAGAAAATTTCGAACATAATATGTCAGTGATCTGACAGAACAGCTGAAATAACAAAGACTATAGACTTCAGTTGTCTGAGACCAGAATTCGAGTGTATGTTGACTGTTAAGTAACAACTCCAGATACGTTTCCAGAATGGCAGTACAGCCGTGAACACATGCTCAGATATGCAATGTTGACAGCTGAAAGATAGATTGCATGGTATAAAAAACAAATCTTAAACTTTGCTAAGTTGCCCCTAAAGGAGTATGCAACTTGTTTCACAGGAACTCATTACTCAGCCATGCTCTGATACCAAATGAAATTTGGTTAAAGAGTTTGCCCAATTTTAACACAGGAAACACAAAATAATATTATATTCTATATATTGTTCAGCACAATACATTGGCTATTGTATAGCCATAGAGCCTTAGAGGTAGCAAAACAGCCTCCCAGTCAATAGGAACAAATACTGGGATAGTCATGGGTAATATAATAATAAATTATTATAACTATATAACAATATAATCACCAAATGTAAATAGTAAATTACTAATTACTAAGGTAACAAATGTGAGCACTACCATTTGATTTCCTCACAATCTCAGATGGTGGGCAGTATCTCACAAGAGTGTAGATGCCCACGATTCTTTGTTTATCAATAATAAGTCATCTCCATGTCACATATGAATAGAATATGATAATATGGCAAAGCATAACTGCAAGCTTTTGGTGATTTTTCCAAAAGTGACATTACCAGGTAATGCCCTGGAGACCCCTGAAGCCATACAAGTACAGTTCTGGTATTGGTACTAGTCCAGGTACCTCCCGGGTTGTTCTATTATCTTGGGTTCTGTCCAGTCTGGGCAAGACCTGTGGTGTACCCGACCATTAAATGACACCCAATAAGAACATAAAAAACAAAAGGGAAAAATAAATACATAACAAAAAAAGTTCCATATTTACCTAAGCCTCCGGGATAGAGGGGACGGGGTTCCTTTCTTTTTTTAATCCAGATTTTTAGTATGGCAGTGAGACAACTCTTAAAATAATATATAAAAATTATTTTTTAAATATTTGAGCTTTATTCAATGAAATTTAGGGTTTAAAATGTATTTAATGTTTTTCAGGGGTACTCTGGGGATTAGTGTTCAATGCTTTTGTAAAAATTACAGCTTTTTTTTGGTTTGGGTAAGTTGGGGTGGAGGGTTTAAAGTAAAAGCGACAGAAAAATTGAAAAGAATATTAAAAAAAATAAAAAATACCCCTCCCCAAAATGTTCAGGATGTCACCAAAATCTTGGGTATGTGTCCCCACTGAACACTTGGAAAAACAAACATAGACTACTAACTAAACCTAAACTATTTTTTTATTTTGAACAGATAATTTTAGTGTATGTGATATTCATATATCATGTCATGACTTGTTTGATAGTTGAATTATTTATTATCATTTATGTTCTGTTTATGTTTTTGGCCTTTTTTTGTCTTGATGTACCCAAACTGTACTGAACTCGCGTCTCCATAAATGAAAGAAATAGGCAAACTCCTGTATTTGTACCTTTATTGTTCCCAAACTTCCAGTATAAGGTTTGGGGTAGAAGTTCCAGTTTTCTTGTTGCTGCATTTTGGATTTATGGGAGTGGGCGGTCTCTATTTTAAAGTAAAAGTAACAGAGTATTAATTTATTTTTAAAAAACTGGGAACATTCCCTCCTGGTCCCCGTCCCCGTCCCCAAAATGTTCAGGATATTACCAAAACCTTAGGGTCGTGTCCCCACTTAACACTGAAAAAAAAATAAGCACAACTAATTAAACCTAAACTTTTTTATTTTTATTTTGAACATATAATCTAAATGTATGTGATATATCATGTTATGACTCGTTTGATATTTGAATTATTAATTACGATTAGTTTTCTGTTATGTTTTTGGATTATTATGCATATAACATTAATATTATGGCTAATTTTGTTTATATTATTTTTTGTGCTGATGTACCCAAACTGTACTGAACCCAGGTCTCCAAAAAATGAGCAAACCCCTGTATCATACCCGTATTGTGTACCCATATAATTCCCAAACTTCTGTTATAAGGTTTGGGGTAGAAGTTCCAGCTTTCCTGCTTGGTGTTTTATGGATTTACAACAGTAGCCTGAAAAAAGTAGATATGCTATCTCATATGGAAGGCATATGGAAGGCATTTACTTTATATTTGTCCCATTTCCCTATTCAACCTGTGGAAAATAATAATATTCAAGTCTTCAATCTTTGGCCGTCCATCAAATTGTAAGAAATATTAATTGCGTAAAAGTCATATATTGGAATCAGATAAGAATTGCTTCTCATATCTTTTTGCACATAATCCTCTTATATGCTGACATTATTCTCAGCATTTTAAAGTGTTTTCTTGACTACAATGATAGAAACAAAAGAACGCAGAAAAGTCCTCTTGGTAGAAGAGCCTGCCACTGTAATGGCCAGGAGAAAAGTAAATACAGGAGCTGTTTCCAAATCTTGCTCCCGCCCACTTTCTACTGATGATATTCAGAAAGCAAAGAGACAAGCTCAGTTGTTAAAGACTAGGAATGGTGAGCTTGATATCTTGAAGTTTGACGATGGGCATGTGGAGAAAACAAAGCCTTCAGAATCGGCCATTGCACACTCTTTTAGTCACAGAGAAGATCACAACAGAGCTGGTTGTAACAAATCAAGTCCACAAGAATCAAGAATTTCAGAGGCCTCTTTACTAGTTTGCCAAGATAATCAACAAGTTGTAAATCACTGTACTGTCAAAGAGAATCTTGTAGAAAAGACAGGAAAGGTTGTGCCAGCACAAGAACCATTATTGATTGTGGCTGAACAGTATGGAAAGATTCAAATCCCTGAAGAGAATCTCGTAGTGGATACAAGAAAGAGTGTACAGATACAAGAGCCATCATTGACAATGACTGAACGATTCAGAGAGGTTCAAATTCCCGAAGAGAATCTTGCAGAGGAGACAGGAAAAAACATCCTGTTACAAGAACCATCATTGACCATGACTGAACAAATTAGAGCAAGTCAAATTCCCAAAGGGAATATTGTTGATAAGCTATCATTGAGAATGACTAAAGAGTTTGGAGAGGTTCAAATTCCTTGGATGACTCCTCCAGGTAACCATTGAATTTAATGATTAATTTATTAAAACATCCTGTACAAAATAATTACTCAAGCTAGTGAAGAAAAGCTCCGGGCAGTTTCTGTTGTTAGTATGGTTGGGGTTTTAGATTCTTGTCTTTTGCTTAATTTCCTATATCTATCTGATATTCTGGTTGATATTTTTTGCAGAGACGAGGATTGATCCTTCTTGGGGGTTTGCAAGTGGGCAAGAAAGCAAGGAAGTAGAATTTCAGTCTGATCGTGTTAAGAGGGAGAGGGAATCTGTTTACCCAAATGAAACATCGATTCCATCTGAACCTAAGGAGCCTTGGGATATTGAATTAGATTATGATGATAGTTTAACTCTTGAGATTCCATTAGAACCTATTGCAGCAGAGGATGGCAACAAACTGTTTTCTTTTCGGAACGACGAAATGCAGCAACTTCAAGAAATCAGAAAGGATTTGAAAATCAAAGGTTCTGACTATTTTATCGGAGTTCCTAATGGGAAAACCTGTGTTGATGTGCATAACCCTGTAGGTACCATGAAAGATTCTTTATATACAGAACCCAATTCAGAATTCTTGAAGCAAGTTACAAGTAATAATGGCGAACCTGGGCCTGACCTTGAACTGTTGGCAGTACTGCTGAAGAACCCTGATTTAGTGTTTGCCCTGACTTCAGAACAAGGTGCACGCTTCAATAAAGCAGAAACAGTGGCCCTGCTTGATCTTTTGAAGGCTACTGGCTCAAAACAAGAAAGATTCTGTGGAGTGTCAACATTTGCTTCAAACAATAAGGATGTTATCTCTAGCTCAGGCTCCTTTAATGCTGAGGTTATAAAATATGAAGAACTTTTGGTGGAGGATAGTACACCCTCAGCATCCATTCTACACTCTGTTCAAAGACTGGTGGGTTCATATTTTTGCTGGTCTTGTGTGCAATTGGCTATTACTTTAGTGCTTGCAGTAACAATCAAAAAAGTAAATAAAGACCAAATGTTTTCTGGGGTATTCATGTATTTAATTTGAGAATCTTTTATCAGATTCTGATTTTGTGGGTGACGAAATTCAATTTAAATAAACAAGGATATCTATACACATAAAAATATTAATATCACATCTATCAATAATCTGTATGGCAGGGCCTTCTGGTTTCTTTTTCTTTTTCTTTTGTATTCAGGAAATTATTTGATGTAATAGCAAATATCAAACCCAAATATTTAAGTCAGTGACATTTGACCTTAGTTTTCTGAGAATCAAATACACCGCTCCTTTTTTTTTGGATTTCTGATTAAGAACCTTTCTTTTGGGTGTCCGACTTACTGGATATAAAAATTAAATGAGTACTGAACTTGCAGAAATTGTCTACAAGGAAGATACCTGCATAGGTCTACGGTCTATGGTAGTATTATTATGTTTATTTTTAACTTTTATTTTGGAAAGAGAATTGTGTATGCAGTAATTTCAAATTTGAGAGCTAACCATTACACCTAGAGTTTTACATTTCAACTTATCAGATTCAGGGAGTCAAATCAGCTATACTTCCTTGGCTTTATATGGATTTCTAATGCCAAGAAAAGTTAGAATATTACAAAAACTGCTCCATATCGTTTGGATATTATCAGAAAAACAGTGGCATATGTTATTCCTTTTAATGTCCTCAGAAATAATCTAGATTGATTGCTGAATATCACAGTACTAAGAACATGATATGCTATATACAGTTCTATATACGGCTGAACAATCATATATATGAATAAAATTAGGTGTCTCTGTAGTCTACAAAACAAGCTTGTAGAGCATAGTTTTGGTCATCATTGTATATACCACACCAAGAGATGATTTAATAAAGGAGTAGCATATTCTTTTTATGGTACGAGGTACTTCAGAATGTTCTATTTACTTTTGGTTTATAAGGGTGGTCACTGCCTTCATTGTTGTGGCCAACTGTCATACCAACCACTTCCTTTTTCCTTAATGTACGAGTTATTGTAAGTTGTTTGGGGATCTCCATCGTCAAGTATATTGTCATATCATATGCGAGTCAGGCCTGCACTGAGGGCATGGACATCATGCTTGGGTCTATGAACAAAGACATTGTGTTTCAGATTCTGCCGCATTCTTTTATGACGAGATGATGATGGTGTGTACAATAATGTAGAAGTTTCTGCAGTCGTAAAAAATGTTGTCTATTTGGTTGTACGTTGCATGTGTTTTGTATGGTCTATTTGTTTATTGCTACAATTGTCCACTCCAAATTTTACAATGTTAAAGTAATTGTATTGGAATCTGCTGTTCTTCCAGGCTGAACAAATGTCTACTGCTGCTGTGGCTTCATCTAGTTATATGTTGCAACCAAAACACGAGATTCCATCAAATTCTTTTTATAGAGGGGGCCACGGAGAAAGTAATGAAAACGGAGACATTTCTGCCTTGGTTTTAAAGACGGAGCAAAAGTTGTCTCCTTCCCATGATTGTGTATCACAGGCCTTTGTGTTCTCTCAAGATGCTAAACAAGCTTTAATGCGGGAGCCACAAGAACAACTGTATAGGACTGAAAAGATCTGGTCACAACAAGAAACTGCTAAGCCACCACCTTTTCCACTGATGAGGCCTTCGTTGGTTGCAAACAAAGACCTAGGGCCTGAATATGTGAGAACTTCTAGTACTTCCCAACCACCAACTTGGCCTCCAATTACTGGGCAGAATCAGATCAAAGATGGAAATATAAGGAAACATGGTTTTGGTGTTTCAACTACTCATTCAATGTTTGCGGAACATGATTCACTAAAAACCATTAATAAAGTAACATCTGGTGCCTTGTCTGTTTCTCAGTCCACACTTAAGCACAGTCCTTTGAATGGAATCAATGGGTCCCTGCCTATTATGATTCCAGCAGCACAACCTCCAAAACAAAGAATATCTCGGCCTTTTGTCAGACATGGTAATAGGCATCAAGGGCACATCAGAGAACCAAGTGCTCCAGTTAGTCCTGCATTGTGCAGGGTTGAAAGTATTGAAACTTCTTCAAGCAACAATGCAGGGTTTACTCAAGGTGGGATTTCAGAGAGAGATGATCACATCGATCGCATAAGGAACTTGGTTATGGATTTTGGAAGGGACACTGGAGTGGAACACACGAAAAATAGTTTTTCTGCTAATAGTCAGGGACATGGTTTGAGGAATAATATTTTTTCTCAACCTTCAAATTATCCTAACGATGTATTGCCGCCTGTTCAGCGAAATTTGGTAAGGCCAGAATCTTTTGAATGGCTTCATTCAAGAAGACCTAGCAATTACTCTCAAAGATCTATTATGCCCAAGGCTAAGATTATTGCTCCTAGAAATAAAGGGGCACAAATTGCAAGAGATGATGTTCCTTTGTCTATATTCCATCAAGCACGTAATCTGTCTCGTAGGACAATGGAGTCGGGCCACTCCAATCAACCTGACAATTTTAGACGTCAAGGTCCTTGGGCACGGACAGGAAGGAGTGCCCCAAGATCAGGCCGGTGATGAATCCAGTGAAAGAGTTTCTACTTATTTTTATATGTAACATAATTGATATTTGGAGCTTTACCAATTCTTGTGTCTGGTTTGCAAAGGAGGTTATCAGAGAATAGAGTTATGACACTCAAAAGGTGGAGAAATACATGCCGATTCTTGTACCTGGTTTGCAAAGGAAGTTATCAGAGAGTAATGACACTCTAAAGGTGAAGAAATGCATGCATATAGCAGAGCACGAATGCAAAATGAATGAGCACCGGAGTAAGCATTTATTGTGCTAGCAGTCTTGGATGCAAATTGCTGCTGCTTCTATTCTTCGAGCAACTTATTCTTTTTTAGCATCAATTATGTTAATTTATACTTAATATCTGCATTATTGACTATTTGCATTTTGTCTCAGTTTTGCAAAAAATATTGAAATCATGATTTTATGATTTCAATCAACACTCTCAGCTGTAAAAAAAATTAGTGGGACACTAACATTGTTATGGTGAGCCCAAAAGCGATTAATTTTGTCAAAAGTATATTTTATTTCAGTTGGCAACCTGATTAACCCAAAAGTTTCAAGTGTTTGCAAGACTATAATTTCAAAACATTTCGCTTGTAAGGGGAATTCAAAAGTCCTGGTGAAGAATGTAAAAATATGTACACATTTTCTGGTCATTTTAAAGAGTTAGAGATCATGGAGACAAAGGACTATCAGGAGTAAAATAAGGATGCCTATTAACTTCCCCAATGTACAAAATGTATTCAAGCATCATCTAGAAAAATGATTTTCACGAAGGCAGAGTTAAAATAAGGATGACTATAATTTTCGAAATGTACAAGATATATTTGAGCTTCATTTAGAAAATTTTAAGGTGATTGTGTTATATATTTCAAGTTTTGTATCTCTTATGGACTAAAAAATGAATAAAATGAGTGTCTATACCCAAGACGTACTGCTAGGGTTTTTGAAAATTAACATATCCGCATACCGAACCCATATCTGTATTTGTACTTGTATCTTGGCAATGTAGAAACATACGGACAGCCTCTGGGCATTTTAAAGAGCTAGAGATCATGGAGACACAAACAGCTATACTTGAACTCGGAAGGTTGGGCACAAGATTTTAGGCAGGAGTAAAATAAGGATGCCTATAATATGCAAATTGTACAAGATATATTTGAGCCCCATTTAGAAAGATTTAAGGTGATCGTGAACAACCTCAAACAGCTTAAACTATTAGTGTGCATTCAGCTCACATCACAAAAACATAATAACAAGATTGTTTGGGTTCTCTGCTCCTGCCCAACACAGGTCTTTTACCCTAGGGTGCACACCCAATTTAAAAATGCAATTAGTCGTAGAGAGTAAAATGGAAAAAAAGGAACAAGTAAAATAAAAAGCATATAAAAGTCAAATCACAACTGAAACTAAATATAATATTGATGATCATTTTATTCATTCAACTGAATACTCAATCTCAAAAACTATTAACAAATCGGTATTCAAGGGCTTGAGTTTGAGCCAAAAGAATTTCGAGCCCGACTTGTCTTTTATCAACACCCTTTAACTATTGTCTTTTTTTTGGGTGGAAAGTTAATTTCATATGATAGTGTCAAGACTTTGATAATCTTTTGAACAATTCATTTTCTGTTTATATTGTCTATATGTACTGTCCCTACGGTTCACGACTCAAGTCTCGTTTCCTTTTCTTTGCTGGCAAAAGAGCGTTTTATTGGGATTTCACAAGCTTGGAAATTAAAGCAATTTGATTAGATTACAAGGTCCAAAAGTATGCAAATGATAGATATAAGAGTTTTTCCATTATTGAAAATACCAGATCACAGTATTTGAGAGTTCAGTAAAGCCCAAAGGCCCCTTCCCGAAGTTTTTCACTGTCCCACTATAGTAGATTCACCGATGGCAAATTATGAACCAGGCTCAACAAAAATGGAAACAAATCTAAAGCTTTAAATATCAGCAAAGAGTAATCAATGATAGAGTGACATGGCTTGTGCAAAGGATGCTGAGTTGGTGACATCCCTGTCATGCAAATCAATTGAGATATATGGAGATAAATATATAAGGATTTTAGAGTAATAGAAGTGAATTTCACGATGCACCGAGGAGATGAGGCATTTAGAGGCACAATTGAATGAGATCTTTTTTTTAGTATTATGAAGCCACAAAGGAAGAGAGGGCTGAGCAACCAAGCACACTAATCCTATGAAATACCTTATATCTCTTATCAAGTTTTGTTTTGTCCATTGTACCTTATATCTCGGATATGATGAATGATTGTACGCCCCACTCGAAAACATTAAAACATCATTATTATTTCCACTATATTGAAATTTCCACGAAGTACAATTGATACCTAATATACAAACCTATTATGACAAGCAAATCTAAGCCATGGGGAGGGGTGATCTCTTCCATGAGAACCCTTGTTCTCTCCCAATCCTCGAATTTTTTCTTAGAGGAAAGCAAAATGAAAGTTTGCTTGATTCTCTCATTGGGAAAGAAGTGTGCGGGTCTATTTGCTTCTCTACAGTAGTGATTAATGAGCACGGAATTGACTTTTCCTAATCGACTACTAACTCCATTGAGAATGCTTTTTGGAATTATCCAGCTAGGAGTAGTTCCTTCTATCATTTGCTTGTAATATGAATTGGAAGTGACATTTGACTTCAAGGTTTTTTAACTTATCTCAAACACCGCTTGGAGCTCTCTAATTTGGGCAAGAGCTTCAGCTTCATTGTTTATTCCCATAGATATGAAAATGGATGTGCTGTCCTTGAAGAGACCTCTACCATCATAAATAAGACAACTAGCTCCATTGATACCAGGGCTACCCTTGGAAGCCCCAACAAAATTTAACTCAAGAAAGCATTCTTTTGGATTGACTTCGTTCCAATATACCCTTTGTTGAAAAACCCCGTTTTAAAATCCATTAACTGGTGTTGATGTTTTCAGTTTTAATGCTACCTGACATACCTTATTTTTTGTGTATTAGCAATCAAAATCTTCAACGGGTATTATTGAGTTATATTCATTGAAGTTTTTGTTGACTATTTCAGCCATTGATGCTTGGTGGGTTTCTTATATAGTTTACAACATTCACTGACTTGAAGATCAAGGTTCTTATTAGTTGCATTTCTTACCATCCAGCTCACAGGTCTGATTGCTTTGATTACTTCCCACCCAAATTTTAGTGTATGTCGAGGTGGATATTAATGTTTGTTCTCCTGCATACTGAGTATTTGTCACTTGTTTTTTAGACTATCTTTTTTGTTCGTTTTTTTATACATTGTGTATATAAATACAGATAAATTCTTGATTTCAGAAGACTTGTATCCACTGCATTCAAAACTAGCCATTAAGAGATGCATAGATATAAGCCTAACTATTAAAATGGATACTGCATAAACTGCAATAACAAGTAACTCTGAGATTCAAATGAACAATATTTGAATGTTAACTAAATTATGGGTTCAAATTATCATATAATTCAAAATATGATAGGTTAAATACCAAAGCACATGAAAATTGTAGGGAGCACCTCCATACACAAGTATTGGATAACATTTCTCCATTGACCTTATTCATGTTTTCAAGTCATTGTACGTCAGTAAAGATTCATGGTACACACTTTGAATTGTTGAAACTTTGGAAGGTTATATTTGTTCTTGTTATCAACATTGTGTTTCTCAAATTAAACACTAGAAAAAGAAATGTGATTTTCGTCACATTGCTATTTCAAAAATTATTGAAAAGAGAATATAAATAAAGGGCTTTTTGTAAGGAAGAGATCATGAGTAAATGTGTAGTCATTTGCGGGCTGATTATCATAAAAAATGTCAATAAAATAAAAAGTCTAAATTAACACCCTCTTGAAAGCCCTTATCAATTAAATTAAACCCTAGAAAACCCTTAAAAGTTTAGTAACACCTAAAATCTAAAACAACCGTTTATTTATCTCAAAATCATCTACTTTAAATTTCATATTGATGGAAGCCACTCAATTTTGGTTTCTTTATATGAAAACAAATGTTCTTTATCCTTTCTCATAAGTTTCATTAAACAGAAACTTGTTTGATCCATAAAAAATCCCAGTGAATAACATGGTGATTATATAAAATCATTGCATACAACATGTGCTGCAAATTGCATCAGGTATTGAGACTCTCTATATAAAATCATTACATACATGTGCTGCAAATTGCATCAGGTATTGAGACTTGCTACACATATTGGTCTTGTGATAAAGTTTGTGATAAAGTTGTGATAAATCTTGTATACTGTTTTTTTCAAGGCTTATTACCAATTTTTTTTAAAGATAAGTTCTTAGTTCAAAGATATTCTGTTTAAGGAATAACTATAGTCATGGAACATACGACACAATGGGGTTATATAGGCCAGTCAAGGAAGGTTTGCAATTCTAAAGTTCAAATAACCTTTGTGAAATATGATTACCGTAATTTTGCAACTGTGGTATATGGGGTATTTAGTTTAGTTCTTTTCCAATTCTGTTTTATAGATTTCTACATGTCAACAAAAAGAATGTGTGAATATGAGTATGTGCATGTTTTTCTAGTTTGTGTTTTGGTGCGGATTTACATTTACAAGTTAATTAATCTGAGATATGTCAGAATGGTTTTATTTCTGTTCTATATATATGAATTTGTTTTACAAGAGTTAATAATTTATATGTTTTGTAGCCGCAGTATAATCTAAATAGCATATGTTGGGTTCCCGTTGGTTTGTGATTTTGCAACTCGTTATTTTAAATGTTTTGCAGCACCAATATAATTTAAATTATATAAGTTGGGTTTTTATTAGTTTGGCATCATATCATTTGAATTGCATATGGTTCTATACTAGCATACAAATATCTTGATTACATCTATGTGAAATACGCCGAGAGATATTAATTTAAAGTTTTTTATCTTATATTTTTTACATGGTAATGACATGATATTAATTTACAGGGTTTTCACTTACATTTTTCACATACCACATTGTTGAATAATTCCAACACCTTCTCCACCAATTTTTTATTGATGAGAAACATGACATTAATCTAGCTACACCGTTGTGATGGGCTCCAAATACATCTTCCCCCTTGCCTCTGTAGTGCCCACGTTTTCTTCAGCTCAGTAGCTTGTTGTTCATTTGCTCATAGACATGTGTTGACAGTGATTGGTGATATCTTGGACATTATATTTAGATATTTGATTTTAATAGTCATGTGTGACATTCAGGCGTATAACGCCGATTTAACCTAATTTCCTTACTGTCGCATTTTCTTGTTATGACATGGAAACAAATGAATATGATGTGCTTAGAGATCTAATTATATTGATGGATAGTTGTTGCATGGTGGGATTATATGTCACTTTATTCATCTTGTCTAACTGTTGGAATGTGGAATATAATTGTGCACATTGTCGCCTCTTGGTTTCAGTAGGATGTTAGGTTAGTTTAGCATGCTTTGATATCTTACTATGTCACTTAATTATATTGTATTGGACAGGTGCAGTTAATGTGTGCAATGAGTGTGCAGGTGACAGGTTTACAGGAGAACGTGGGATTCAGGCCAGTTACTCAAAACTTGCACAAGCAGCCCACGGGCTGAGTCCTAGCCATGTTCACTGTGTGAAGCCCTAGGATAGATGATTATTAATTTTGGGCACTTTGAGTGACCCCAATGTATGTAAAGTATTTTGCTTTAATTTATTAATTTTTGTTTAGGGTTGTTAGTAGAGTTGTAAACTTGCTTAGGGAGTAAATAATTTCTCTTTCTTTTAAATTGTTGATTTTTGTTAATTAGTCTCTTAATCACAAGGGTTTAGGGTCACATGTGAGACCCTTGGGTGGTCCCCACACCCCCTACCCTTGTGCCAAAATGCAAAACCCGAAATTAGGGTATTTTGGGCATTTTTGGGGACCCCTTTGTAGCTTGGGAGTCCCCCTTTCACTAAAATGAACCCTTGGACCCTACCTAATGGGTAGGGGGGCTTGTTTTCAAGGCTAGAGGGAGTTTTCCCTCCCTTTCTACCCTTGTTTTGTCACATCCATGTAAGGGATGTGGATTTTGTGTGTTTATCAAAAGTGCAACTAGTTTTGTCTTGCTAACATTTGAGGAAATTTGGGAGAAAAGGGTAAAAAGATAATTTTACCCTTTCTCTCTTTTGTCTTAGCATCTTTGACCATGAGGAGGGAGAGGGGTGACACATGTCACCCCCTCATTTGTGAGGATACTTGGTTCCTCCTCTTCATATTCTCATTCATGGAGAAAAAAATGGACTTTTTGGCTTGGATTTTCTTGCTTGGATGCTTGGGTGAATTGGAGTTTGGGATTTGCTTGGAGCTAAGTGTGGAAATCTTGAAGTTAGGAAGCTTTTTGGAGAGCTTTCCTTGAGGTAGGCTCTTAGATCTTGTAGATGTGTTGCTTGATTTTAGTTGTTAGATTGGTTGTTGAAATTTGTTTATTTTTTGAATAAAATTTTAGTGTTGTTTGTGTGTGTTTTTACTCCCTCCATCATATGGCATGATGGAGTTTGGAGTGTGGGGGAAGAGGGAGGGAATTTTCCCTCTCAACCCTCAAGGCTTGATGGCCAAGCCTTGTAGGGTCATATTTATTTTTTTCCCCTCAATGGTTGAGGTGGGGAAGTGGATTCATTTGGCTTGAATCTCCTTCCCCATACGTGGTAAGGAAAACCCCCCTTTTGGTCTTGTGATAATAGTTTGTGATAAAGTTGTGATAACTCTTGTATTACTGTTTTTTCAAGGCTTATTACCAATTTTTTTTTAAAGATAAGTTCTTAGTTCAAAGATATTCTGTTTAAGGAATAACTATAGTCATGGAACATACGACACAATGGGGTTATATAGGCCAGTCAAGGAAGGTTGCAATTCTAAAGTTCAAATAACCTTTGTGAAATATGATTACCGTAATTTGCAACTGTGGTATATGGGGTATTTAGTTTAGTTCTTTTCAATTCTGTTTTATAGATTTCTACATGTCACCAAAAAGAATGTGTGAATGAGTATGTGCATGTTTTTCTAGTTTGTGTTTTGGTGCGGATTACATTTACAAGTTAATTAATCTGAGATATGTCAGAATGGTTTTATTTCTGTTCTATATATATGAATTTGTTTACAAGAGTTAATAATTTTATATGTTTGTAGCCGCAGTATAATCTAAATAGCATTATGTTGGGTTCCCGTTGGTTTGTGATTTGCAACTCGTTATTTTAAATGTTTTGCAGCACCAATATAATTTAAATTATATAAGTTGGGTTTTTATTAGTTTGGCATCATATCATTTGAATTGCATATGGTTCTATACTAGCATACAAATATCTTGATTACATCTATGTGAAATACGCCGAGAGATATTAATTTAAAGTTTTTTATCTTATATTTTTTACATGGTAATGACATGATATTAATTTACAGGGTTTTCACTTACATTTTTCACATACCACATTGTTGAATAATTCCAACACCTTCTCCACCAATTTTTTATTGATGAGAAACATGACATTAATCTAGCTACACCGTTGTGATGGGCTCCAAATACATCTTCCCCCTTGCCTCTGTAGTGCCCACGTTTTCTTCAGCTCAGTAGCTTGATTGTTTATTTGCTCATAGCCATGTTTTGACAGTGATTGGTGATATCTTGGACATTATATTTAGATATTTGATTATATTAGACATGTGTGACATTCAGGCGTATAGCGCCAATTTAGCCTAAGTTCTTATTGTCGCATTTTTTCTTGTTATGACATGGAAACTAATGAATATGATGTGCTTGGAACCTAATTATATTGATGGATAGTTGTTGCATGGTGGGATTATATGTCACTTTATCATCTTGTCTAACTTTTGGAATGGAATATAATTGTGCACGTTGTCGCAACATGATTTCAGTAGGATGTTAGGTTAGTTTAGCATGCATTGATATCTTACTATGTCATTTAATTATATTGTATTGGACAGGTGCAGTTAATGTGTGCAATGAGTGTGCAGGTGACAGGTTTACAGGAGAACGTGGGATTCAGGCCAGTTACTCAAAACTTGCACAAGCAGCCCACGGGCTGAGTCCTAGCCATGTTCACTGTGTGAAGCCCTAGGATAGATGATTATTAATTTTGGGCACTTTGAGTGACCCCAATGTATGTAAAGTATTTTGCTTTGAATTTATTAATTTTTGTTTAGGGTTGTTAGTAAAGTTGTAAACTTGCTTAGGGAGTTAATAATTCCACTTTCTTTTAAATTGTTGATTTTTGTTAATTAGTCTCTTAATCACAAGGGTTTAGGGTCACATGTGAGACCCTTGGGTGGTCCCCACACCCTCTACCCTTGTGCCAAAATGCAAAACCCGAAATTAGGGTATTTTGGGCATTTTTGGGGACCCCTTTGTAGCTTGGGAGTCCCCCTATCACTAAAATGAGCCCTTGGACCCTACCTAATGGGTAGGGGGGCTTGTTTTCAAGGCTAGAGGGAGTTTTCCCTCCCTTTCTACCCTTGTTTTGTCACATCCATGTAAGGGATGTGGATTTGTGTGTTTATCAAAAGTGCAACTAGTTTTGTCTTGCTAACATTTGAGGAAATTTGGGAGAAGAGGGCAAAAAGATAATTTTACCCTTTCTCTCTTTTGTTTTGGCATCTTTGACCATGAGGAGGGAGAGGGGTGACACATGTCACCCCCTCATTTGTGAGGATGCTTGTGTGCTCCTCTTCAAAGTTCCATTCATGGGAAAAGAGAGGGACTTTTTTTGGGATTTTTCTTGCTTGGATGCTTGGGTGATTTTGGAGCTTGGGATTTGCTTGGAGCTAAGAGTGGAAAACTTGAAGTTAGGAAGCTTTTTGGAGAGCTTTCCTTGAGGTAGGCTCTTAGATCTTTATTGTTGTGTTGCTTTATTTTAGTTGATAGTTTGATTTTGTTGAAAATTGTTATTGTTGAATGAAGCTTTTAGTGTTGTTTTGTGTGTTTTTACTCCCTCCATCATATGGCATGATGGAGTTTTTGGAGTGTGGGGGAAGAGAGAGGGAATTTTCCCTCTCAATCCTCAAGGCTTGATGGCCAAGCCTTGAAGGAGTCTATATTTTTTCCCCTCAATGGTTGAGGTGGGGAAGTTGATTCATTTGGCTTGAATCTCCTTCCCCATCCTTGGTAAGGAAACCCCCTTTTGGGGTTTGAAAATCCTTCCAAGGAGGACTTGGAGAAAGGGGGAGGAATAAGGAGGGTTTGTTGTGAATAAGGAGCAATAAGGAGGTTAAGAAGTTGTGTTCATTGTGCAAATAATATTGATGCTTAATTTTGGAGAACTTTCTCCTCTCTTCCCCATTTTTGGAGGATGAACATGGGTTCTCCTCCTTGTAAGTTGGAGTCTTGTGGTTGTGAGTCTTATTTTTTGTGTTTGTTTGTTTATTGTTTGTTGCTTTACCCTTCACCTTGTGCAAGTCTTGGTTGGCTATCCTCTTTCCCATGGGCTTGGGGGAGGCTAGCATGCATCCCAACCTTGGGATAGGCATGTGATGATGCCTAAAGGTTGGGTGGTTAAACAAGCCCTTTCTCTCTTGTGTTGGCCTTGAAAATATTTTTGGAGTTGGAAAGTCTTTGGAAGATGCATGACTAGATCCTTGTCTACTTGGCTTTTCCTCTTGTTTCCTTCATCATTTTATGGATCCTCTCTTTCTTTGTATCTTGAAAGAAATGGTTTGTGTGAGCTTTCATTGTCTTGTAAAGATATTGTATTAAACCCCTTTTTGGGTGGATATGTAATGTTACCCAAGTAAATGTGAACTTGAACAAGAAAATGAAGAAAAAGTATTGTAATGAAATGTAGCTTGTGAGTCAATGTAGTATCTTTTTTGTGAAAAAAGGAAAAAGAAACAAAGTGGGTTGAAGGTGTTGTTGCCATAATCTTTGTCCATATGTTGCATGGACATGGATAGAAATCTCTATGTTAAGAAAATGAATTGTTATAATCTTGCACTTTATTGCTTGTGAAATCTAAATGAATACTTGCATTTGAAAACATGGAATTTCAAAATATGTATTTTGCCTTGTAGCATCTTCCTTGTTATACTTCCAAGTTTCCTATCTTGGTTGGGTTGCCTTGTTCTCTTACTTTTGCAATAAAGAAATATATTGGTTGGACATAGATTTGATAAAGTGAAAAATATACACCTTAAAATGTCATTCTTTTAAAAAAAAAAAAACTTACAAGAAAGTTTCCTTTGGTTTTAGTCTAGTTTGTGAAATGGATATGTAATAATGTTGATTTTTTTTTATTTAAACCTGGCTTGGTAAGATGCACAAGGAAAATTTCTCTTTGATAACCATTAGGAATATGGCAGATTGGTATATTATAAAAAATATATAGTTTTTAAAATGTTTCATTCAAATAAAAAGTTATATTTATCCCTGTTCTATTGAAGTTTTACAGCTGTTGTGTGAAGTTTATGTATATAATATATATATATATATAGTATATATATATATGTTTGCATAATTTGACATTTGTTTAGGATAATATACTATAATTCAGAATATATAATATATATATATATACTATATTATAAATATATATGTTATACCATGGTATATTTAAGTTTTATTAAAAAAAAAATGGTTTTATTGTTTAACAAATAAAAAATAAAAAACAAAAAAAACTAATTTATATTATATAGGGGTTCGGCCCCCTATATATATACTTACTTACTTATTTATAATGACAAATATATAAAAAAAAAAAACTAATATGGCGCGGGGGGGTTCGGCCCCTCTCCAACCCAAACACCTTTGCGGCCACCTCCTTCCAACCGCGTAATGGCAGGGGGGGGCGCTGACCTCTTTTCCCCCGGCCCCCCCTGTGACCGGGCTGTGGGGGCAGCCCCCGTTCCCGGCTACACGGAACCAAAATAGTCCGCTGCCCGCCCTGCCCCTCCTGTCCTCCTGCGCCGCCTCCTCACTGTTCCCCGCGGCCCGGTCCAAACGCCTGCCCCCCCTCCACCCTTCGCCTCTGCCCCCGCTGCTCGCCGTCTTCGCCCCGGCCGCGCACTACCCCCTCAGTCCTGTACCCCTGCCAAACCTCCTTACGCTGCCCTCCCTCGCGCGACCTTCCTCCAGCAAAACAATATGAAATATGTATATGTTAAACAAAAAAAAGAACAATATAATAACCAAATATAAAAAATAATGCTAATGAAGTAGTAAAGTTACATAACAACAAAACAAAATAAAGGTAAGTGTTAAAACAAAATAAATGAGGATATAATGTATGTATACAATACTATATATTCATACATTAGGTATATAATGTATCTATAACGTATAAAAGAATTGGTATGAGAAAGTAAGAATGATGAGAATGAGATAAATAGAAAAAAAATTAATATAGATAACTAGGGCAAATTTTAGGGTTTCATTCTGAGATCTAGGGTTGAGATTAGGTAGATCTTAGGGCATCACATGTAATCTCCTTGCACACCTTTAGAATAATGGGAATATTGATAAGATGGTAGATGAATTATTAATAAGGGGGTGTGGATTTATTTAGTTTGAAGAGGTGTAGTCTTTCTTATGGGGCACCTAGTAGAATTAAAATATAATTAAATAATTAATTTCGAATTAGGGTTAGGCTAGTAACAATTTAATTGAAATAAATTAAATGGTATAAAATTAGTTAATCGGGATTTGGAGTTACCAGGAAAAGTTGCAGAAGATGTATTAGTATTTAACTATACATTTCAAAAAAAAAAATTACCCTAAAATTTTTACCCTGCTTGGTGCGTTTTTCGGTGTCCCAGTTGGGGCACTACAGTTGGTATCAGAGCGAGGTTGGGGTTCGCACTCGCGGACCACTGGGTAACTAATAGTTAATGTCAATTTTAACACAACAAAATTAACTAAATGAATAAAACTAAACAGATAAAATAAACCACCCACTTCCATTAAATTTTAAATTAATAAATTGCTCACTCACCTCGTGCGCAGGATGGCGCCTAAGCGAGGACGATCAGCTAGAGGCATGGGGCGTAGTGCATCTACGCAGGAGCCGCCGGCGCCTGATTTTGGGCCTCGGATATTAGAGGCCTTACGCCAGCTGATAGGCGTTGTGGAGCAGCGCCTACCACAGCCACAGGAGACGAGAGTGGAGGCATCTTTGGGAGACGAGGAGCCGATAGGCGTGGACGCGCATTCGGAGCCGCCAGAGCACGACACACCGAGGCGGGAGAGGTCACGCAGCCCTTCCGTTCATCATGAGAGGGCAGCTTCATTCCGTCGCAGCCGATCACACAGTCTCGAGGGACCTTTCGAGGATAGGTGACTCCCTTCGCCTGTTGGACTACATCGCCAGGATCGAGATACAGGCAGTGTGATCCGGGATCTTCTTCGCTTGCAGCCGCCCACTTACACCGGCTCTACAGATGGCTTTGGGGCTGAGTCATGGCTCCTTAGCTTGGATAGTTGCTTTGGCTTGCACTCTTACGAGAGCAACGTCAAGGCGAGGTTCGCCATACACCTCCTCCGAGACGCAGCAGGCGTTTGGTGGAGGAATGAGGAGCGGAAGCTCCATCTGACCCGAGAGACAGTGACTTGGGAGTTGTTCGAGGAGCGTTTCAGGGCGCGTTATATGTCAGAGCATTTTGTTCAGAAGAGGATCGACGAGTTTCACGACTTGCGACAGGGATCTGGCACAGTAGCGCAGTATGAGAGCAGGTTCCTGGATCTTCTTCAGTACGTGGATTACCTGCAAGATGAGAAATTACAGGTTAACAGGTTCATTCGAGGGCTCAATGCAGATATAGCAGGAGCAGTTAGGATGCTATCTCCTCCCACACTTGAGAAGGCCGTTGAGAAGGCCTACTTAGCTGAGGAGAACAGGACCAAGGCACAGGAGCATCGTGATAGGAACAAGAGCAAGTTTCAGGAGAGGATACAGGCCTTTCAGAGTCAGAGGTCACGAGGTACTGCACCACCCCCTAGAGGAGGATTTTGGCCTCCGCCAGCAGCCACGAGGGCTCCACCGCACCCACAGCGACAGACACAGCAGCAGGGCCACCCGCAGCAGGGGGCTAGGCAGACACAGGGATTTCAGAGAGGTGTTTCTAGAGGTGGTTTTAGTGGAGCCAGAGATAGGAGGCAGGGCACTCAGCAGACACAGCCAGCTCGCACTCAGCAGTCTGCTAGGGTTGGACCAGCAGGATCAGTACACCAGAGTACAGGAGGGACCCCATCTCAGAGGGGTACAGGAGGTTGTTTTATTTGTGGATCTCCAGATCACTATGTGCGCATGTGCCCGCACAAACCCAATACCATGGATGCACAGAGAGCTGCTAGATCTGAGCAGACGGTGGGTGACGTAGGACGCGCCCATCGTGTTTATGCAGCGGTTGACAACCGCCAGGCCGAGCATCAGGCCACGGTCATTGAGACAACAGGTACTATCAGGGGTATTTCTGTCTCTGTACTTTTTGATTCAGGTGCTTCAGATTCCTTTATATCACCTTCTATAGTGGACCAGTGTGGGCTAGTGGTGGCTAGGCAACCAGATAGTTGGCAGGTTGAGTTGGCCTCTGGAGCCAAACTCGCCGTGGACTCGTATGTGGAGAGTTGTGTACTTGATTTAGGAGCCTTCTCCACTACTCTTGACCTTCGAGTTATCCCTCTAGGTTCCTATCAGGTAGTTTTGGGCATGGATTGGCTCGAGTCTCATCGAGCTAAGGTGGATTGCAGAAATAAGGTCATTGAGTGTCAGGATGATCTTGGGAGTGCAGTTGTTATATCAGGGATGCAGAGACCTATCTCCTTGCGCATGATATCGGCTAAGCAACTCAAGCGGAGCATGCGTAAGGGTTGTCAGTTGTTTGCTATCACTATCAGTGATCGATCTGAGAGCATTCCAGAGCATTCACCTTTAGATGATCATGCAGTTTTGAGGGAGTATGCAGATGTTTTTCCAGGTGAGCTTCCAGGGTTACCACCCCGCAGAGAGGTGGATTTCACCATTGATTTAGTACCTGGATCAGCACCAGTTTCTAGGGCACCTTATCGGATGACGACACCAGAGCTTCATGAGCTCAAGATTCAGTTAGAGGAGTTGTTGGATAAGGGTCTCATTCGCCCTAGTGTATCTCCTTGGGGAGCGCCAGTCATATTTGTGAAGAAGAAGGACGGTTCTCTCAGGCTTTGTGTAGACTTCAGGCAGCTCAACAAAGTCACAATAAAGAACCGTTATCCGCTCCCTAGGATTGATGACTTGTTTGATCAGATGCGGGGAGCGAGAGTGTTCTCCAAAATTGATCTCAAGTCAGGGTATCATCAGTTGCGCATTTCAGATGCAGACATCCATAAGACAGCATTTCGCACACGATATGGGCATTATGAGTTCACAGTGGTTCCATTTGGCTTGACCAATGCCCCAGCTGTCTTCATGAGCCTCATGAATGGTGTATTCAGGACATTTCTGGATCGCTTTGTCTTAGTGTTCCTTGATGACATATTGATTTATTCTCATTCCGAGGAGGAACACGAGGAGCATTTGAGGCAGGTACTTCAGGTTTTGAGAGAGCAGAAGTTGTATGGGAACTTGGAAAAGTGCAGCTTCTTTCAGACAGAGATTCAGTACTTGGGTCATATCATTTCAGGCGAGGGTATCTCTGTAGATCCCTCTAAGATACAGGCTATCTTGGACTGGCCAGCACCCACATCAGTTACTGAGGTGAGGAGTTTCATGGGTTTGGCAGGGTATTACCGCAGGTTTGTACAGGACTTTTCTAGGATTGCTCACCCTATCACTTCTCTTCAGAGGAAAGGGAAGAAGTTCGATTGGTCAGAAAAATGTGAGCAAGCCTTTCAGTTGCTTAAGGAAAGGTTAACCACGGCGCCCATCTTAGCAGTTCCAGACCCGACAGAGGATTTTGTTGTTTGTACAGATGCATCACTAGAGGGTTTGGGAGCAGTTCTTATGCAGGAGCGTCGGGTTATTGCTTTTGAGTCTCGTAAGCTCAAGGACTACGAGCTTAATTATCCTACTCATGACTTGGAGCTTGCAGCAGTTGTACATGCTCTAGTGCGTTGGCGACATTTCCTTTTGGGTAGGCCTTTCATTTTGAGGACAGACCATCGTAGCTTGCAGCATATCTTCTCACAGCCGAACCTCAACGCTCGTCAACGGCGTTGGATGGAGTTCCTATGTGAGTATGACATGGAGGTTCAGTACATCAAAGGGAAGGAAAATGTTGTTGCAGACGCTCTTAGTAGACGACGACATGTGCTTGCTTCTTTGACACTTCAGTCAGATTTGAGAGGCAGGATTCTTGAGCACCTTCCAGAGGACAGATTTTATGAGGGAGCTAAACAGATGTTAGAGTCTCAGGGTTCTTTAGAGGGCAGATATTCTGGGTGTGTTTTAGAGACAGATGGTTTGCTTCGTTTCCACAGGCGCATCTACGTGCCTAAGTCAGGTGATCTGCGTAGCTTCATCCTCACAGAGGCTCATCGAGCCCCATATGCGGCACATCCAGGAGTAAAGAAAATGCATGCCGATCTGAGGGAGTTATATTATTGGCCAGGTCTTCGACGGGACATAGCAGATTTTGTTGCACGTTGCCTTGAGTGTCAGAGGGTCAAGGCAGAGCATTCTCATCCCGCAGGACTTTTACAGCCTCATGATATTCCCGAGTGGAAATGGGATGTGATCTCCATGGATTTCATAGTCGGACTTCCTATGTCATCTTATCGTCATGACGCCATTATGGTCACCGTGGATAAGTTGACTAAGGTTGCGCACTTTTCGCCAACCAAGGTCACCTATAATGCACAGGCCATTGCCAAGGTATTTATGGAGGACATTGTTAGGTTGCATGGGATTCCGAAGACCATCATCAATGACAGGGATACTATCTACACTTCAGTATTCTGGACTTCTTTTCAGGCCGCTTTGGGTACTCAGATCAATTTCAGTTCAGCTTATCATCCAGAGACAGATGGGCAGACAGAGAGGGTTAATCAGGTGTTAGAGGACATGTTGAGAATGTATGTCATGGATCAACAGAGGAAATGGGAGGATTATTTGCATCTAGTTGAGTTTGCCTACAACAACAGCTATCATAGTTCCATTGGTATGGCTCCTTACCAGGCTTTGTATGGACGACCTTGCAGGACACCTTTGAGTTGGGATAGACTAGATGACAGGATCATTCTGGGACCAGCCTATCTTCAGGATTTAGAGCAGCAGGTTGTGTTGATTAGACAGCGTCTTGAGCAGGCCAGAGCACGCCAAAAGGCGTATGCAGACACCAAGAGGACTGATCGTCACTTCTCAGTGGGTGACAAAGTCTTCTTGAGGGTTCGTCCGCATAAGAGTCCTATCCGTTATGGAAAGGGTTCTAAGCTATCGCCTCGTTTTGTGGGGCCTTTTGATATTTTAGAGGTCATCGGTCCAGTTGCCTATCGCCTAGCTTTGCCACCACGCCTTGCACGGGCCCATGATGTTTTTCATGTTTCTATACTACGTAGATATGTACCTGATGCTTCTCATGTCTTGGATTGGTCGGCATTACAGGTAGAGGACGGAGGACAGTGGAGATTGGAGCCCGTACGCATACTGGAGCACCGGAGGTTGGCCCTTCGGGGTCGAGACTTGGACCAGGTTAGAGTACAGTGGGACCGGTACGACGAGACAGCAGCTACTTGGGAGGATGCGATTCCTTTGAGGGCTAGATATCCCTACCTCTTTCAGTGACTTCCAGGAGGAAGTCTAATTTTAGTAGAGGGGGATGTAGTGCCCACACTTTCTTCAGCTCAGTAGCTTGTTGTTTATTTGCTCATAGACATGTTTTGACAGTGATTGGTGATATCTTGGACATTATATTTAGATATTTGATTTTATTAGTCATGTGTGACATTCAGGCGTATAGCGCCAATTTAGCCTAATTTCTTATTGTCACATTTTCTTGTTATGACATGGAAACAAATGAATATGATGTGCTTGGAACCTAATTATATTGATGGATAGTTGTTGCATGGTGGGATTATATGTCACTTTATCATCTTGTCTAACTTTTGGAATATGGAATATAATTGTGCACGTTGTCGCATCTTGATTTCAGTAGGATGTTAGGTTAGTTTAGCATGCATTGATATCTTACTATGTCATTTAATTATATTGTATTGGACAGGTGCAGTTAATGTGTGCAATGAGTGTGCAGGTGACAGGTTTACAGGAGAACGTGGGATTCAGGCCAGTTACTCAAAACTTGCACAAGCAGCCCACGGGCTGAGTCCTAGCCATGTTCACTGTGTGAAGCCCTAGGATAGATGATTATTAATTTTGGGCACTTTGAGTGACCCCAATGTATGTAAAGTATTTTGCTTTGATTTATTAATTTTGTTTAGGGTTGTTAGTAGAGTTGTAAACTTGTTTTGGGAGTTAATAATCCTCTTTCTTTTAAATTGTTGATTTTTGTTAATTAGTCTCTTAATCACAAGGGTTTAGGGTCACATGTGAGACCCTTGGGTGGTCCCCACACCCTCTACCCTTGTGCCAAAATGCAAAACCCGAAATTAGGGTATTTTGGGCATTTTTGGGGACCCCTTTGTAGCTTGGGAGTCCCCCTTTCACAAAAATGAGCCCTTGGACCCTACCTAATGGGTAGGGGGGCTTGTTTTCAAGGCTAGAGGGAGTTTTCCCTCCCTTTCTACCCTTGTTTTGTCACATCCATGTAAGGGATGTGGATTTGTGTGTTTATCAAAAGTGCAACTAGTTTTGTCTTGCTAACATTTGAGGAAATTTGGGAGAAAAGGGTAAAAAGATAATTTTACCCTTTCTCTCTTTTGTTTTGGCATCTTTGACCATGAGGAGGGAGAGGGGTGACACATGTCACCCCCTCATTTGTGAGGATGCTTGGTTCCTCCTCTTCAAATTCTCATTCATGGGAATGGGGAGGGACTTTTTTCTTGGATTTTCTTGCTTGGATGCTTGGGTGATTTGGAGCTTGGGATTTGCTTGGAGCTAAGAGTGGAAATCTTGAAGTTAGGAAGCTTTTTGGAGAGCTTTCCTTGAGGTAGGCTCTTAGATCTTATGTGTTGTGTTGCTTTATTTTAGTTGTTAGATTGATTTGTTGAAATTGTTGCTTTATGGTTTGTAAGCTTTTAGTGTTGTTTTGTGTGTTTTTACTCCCTCCATCATATGGCATGATGGAGTTTGGAGTGTGGGGGAAGAGGGAGGGAATTTTCCCTCTCAACCCTCAAGGCTTGATGGCCAAGCCTTGTAGGGTTTATTTTTTTCCCCTCAATGGTTGAGGTGGGGAAGTGGATTCATTTGGCTTGAATCTCCTTCCCCATCCTTGGTAAGGAAACCCCCTTTTGGGGTTTGAAAATCCTTCCAAGGAGGACTTGGAGAAAGGGGGAGGAATAAGGAGGGTCTTGTTTTGACTAAGGAGCAATAAGGAGGTTAAGAAGATGTGTTATGTGCATTATAATATTGATCACACCTTTTATTTTGGAGAACTTTCTCCTCTCTTCCCCATTTTTGGAGGATGAACATGGGTTCTCCTCCTTGTAAGTTTTATTGCTTGGAGTCTTGTGTTGTTTGAAATTTTCTTCGTGCATGTTTGTCTTGTTGTCATTGTTGTTTGTTCCCTTCACCTTGTGCAAGTTTTGGTTAGCTATCCTCTTTCCCATGGGCTTGGGGGAGGCTAGCATGCATCCCAACCTTGGGAAAGGCATGTGATGATGCCTAAGGTTGGGTGGTTAAACAAGCTCTTTTCTCCTTGCATGGTTTTGGGAAGACATAGAAGATGGCTTTCAAGTTGGATTGGTGGCAACTATGGGCTCTTCTTAGTTCTTATCCTTCCTTGTGATACTTCCTTGAAATGTAATCCTCTTTTAGAACATAGTATGTGAGAGTTCACATCTCCTTGTAAATACTCCATTTTGCATATTTTGTATCACTTGTATATATGATTTGATGCTACTTGGGTTTTAACATGCTTGTTACCCAAGTTTGTGAATGTGAAGTATTGAAGCAAATGATATATCTATATTAAATCCTCAATGTAAATCTTGCACAAAAGAAAGAGAAACAAAGTGGGTTGAAGGTGTTGGTTGCCATAAGTTATTGTTTTATCTCCTTGCCCACATGGATAGGACTATGTTAAGAAAATGAATCTGAATTATATTCTTGCATTTCTTGCTTGTGAAATCTAAATCTAATACTTGTATTTGAAAACCAATCTTTCCAATGGAATGATGTATTTGGCTGTAGTATCTCCCTTGTTATACTTTCAAGTTTCCTAATCTTGGTTGGGTTCCTTGTATTCCTCTTACATTTGCAATAAATAAAACTTCCATTGGTTGGTCATAGATTTGATAAAGTGAAATACATATACATTTTAAACTCATTCAATATTTTTTTTAATATGGATAAAAATTACAACAAAGTTTCCTTGGGTTTTAGCCTAGTTTGTGAAATGGATAGGTAATAAATTATATTTTAGTTTTACCTTAAAACATAAACTAGGATAAAATGCTATACAAGTAAAATAGATTTCTCTTTGATAACCATAAGAACTATGTTACAAAATTTTAGGTATTTACATATTAATACATGAATCTAATTGAGATATATTTCCTTTACCATTTCGAAATATAACTGCTGTATAATATGCTCTTTTATATGTATGATAATAACTGTATTGTATTTGATATATTATAATATAGACATATATTATATTTCACAGAATGAATAACATTATCTAAATATATATTTATATACCATATATATAGTTATAAATATAACAATAATATATATATCAATGTATAACTATATATATAAGTTATACAATTTTAAATAACAAAAGATATTTTAAGTAAAAAACAAAAAAAAACAAAAAAAAATACATAGTGGGGGAGGGTCGGCCAAGCCCTCCCCCATCCCCACGCTCCTGCCTGCTGCCAAGGTCCAGCCAACTGTCCCCCGCACCCCCGTGACTGCCCCGTGGGGGGGTTCGGCTCACCCCCCACGCGACCCGCCAGACTTCAACAGTAGTATTAGAGGTTTGGGCCTGTTCCACTGCCCCTTCCCTACGCCACGGCCTTCACCACCTCTCTGCCGCGCCCACGCCTGCTCCCCCATGCGGCTTCGCACTCCATTTACCTCCGCCACTGCCGCCGCCCTCTCTCCACACTGTTTCTTTGCCCCAAACCGCTGTACCATTCCTCCTTTACACACGCCGCTTCCAACGCGTTCACATTAGAACCAGAAATTTCTCCTTCCTGGGATCTCCAACAAAACGTTTAAAAAAATAAAAAAATAGTAATGATCAACCAATACATCGCCCATATCCAGACTTGCCGCACCCCCCTGTCAGGCAGTTTGCTTTTCAAAGAATGCATAGTTAAACTCAAACATTTGGGGCACCCACCATAACAATCCGACCAAGGGAATGTGGATGGAAGAATACTCACAATTTTCAGAGTTACATAAATACAAAGACAATAAGTATACACCTATCCTAATTTGCTCCATTAGGGTTTACCAAGCACCATAGACTTCCCAAGCAACCTGCATATAGCACAAGAAAAACTTAAACAAAACAAGCTTGAGGAAACAAGAAAGAAAGGAAAATAACATAAGAGAAAAGAATTAAAGGAGCATTTTTAGGGCAACTTAGATCTAGGGTGGAGATAGCTTCTTATCCTATGGCTCACAATCAATCCTACGATTCTTAGTGTAGTAACCAAGTGTCCTTTTAAATGTGAATGAGAAATAGAGTTTAAGAGGTGTGCATGCTGGGTAGCATAAAATGCAAGGGGATGAATCTAGAATAACTAAAAAGGAGTGAAGTTATCCTTTTAGGGTGTCCCTAATAAAATCTAATAATAATTAATTAAATGAATTAATTGTTTTCGGGCTAAGTGGTTGAGAAATTGGGTTGATCAATTTAGTTTAAAATAAATAATTTTCGGAATCAGTTTTGTATCATTAGTTTTAGTATTGTTAGTAATCACCAAAAATAATAATAATAATAATAATAATAAAATAAAAGAAATAATAAAAGGTATAAAATTATTAGTTACCCTAATTCTTAGTTACACTTGGGATGGGTTGCGTATGTCCCGAATTTAAACACTTGACAGACAAATGAAGAATTTATCTTACTCAAGTTTCTAGCAAGCATTAATATTTCTCAAGTTTCTTTTTGGGGTGGCCAGGAAATACACCTAACCAATCAAATGACCATTTAGTAGAAACTTTGCAACCAACAAGTCTTAAATGCTTAAAGAAACTGGGGCATGAGGGGAGACTTTGACATAAGATCAAGAAGATGAAGGAACACGGGATTGCTTTAGTTGTAGATGGAAAGAGGTAAAAACATGAAACCTTCTCAGTGCAAATCTAAAATTGGCAATCCCATTTTGAAAAAACAAAGTAGCAATGAAGTGATGAAGGGGAAAGAATCCTTAAATGACCTAATGCATCGATTAAAATATGGTTCCATTGATTCAGCTCAACATGGTTTAAACTTCAAATAATGAAAGTGAATGTAATTAGTCCTCACATGCAAGGATGGGTACCAAGTTAGATATGGAAATCACAAACATTTGACATTGCAAAATCAATAGTAACTTTGTATAGATATTAGTATCAAAAGGGCTCGCATCGATCGGGTTATTCTAGCAGTAAGGGGGTAGATATGGGATTTTCAAACATATAAGAAAAACATGTCTTTTAAGTTGAGTGTTTAGCAGGTCTATCCCATGGATGGACCATGGTTTGACATGTAAAAATAAATTTTACACAATTATTTCCGAAAGCCTTTCTTTCTAAAGGAATTACAGATTGTTCTAGCGTCAAATCCATAGCCTTAACTGCTTATAGTTGCAAAGCTTTTCGGTAAGGTCGCTAACCCGTGAATTGAAGAATGAGGTTATATGGAAGGTGTCTATTTCCTCTCCAATAGTTCTAACATTTGAGGGCTCTTCTAATAGCATTTTCTCGTAAAGTGCAATTTTCCACCTGAATCCCTCATGTCGCCACCCCTTTCTGGTATAAGACCCATGAAGAACGATTACCAATAACATGTAAGAAACAGATTGATATCGATAATTAATTTATATCAACCTACATACTATTATCAATACTAATATCAAAAAAAACATCGCCAAACTCAGCCTGCTTATCAAACATGGATGCTCGTGCATAAAAACAGACTGGTAACTAACCTTCATTTAAGGTTACGTGCAAAGAACAGGATCAAGGTAGTTTATTACGCCGAAGGTGTTACCTCTAAGGGAAAGAGTTTTGCAGACATTCATGGGACTGTGTCCAATTTGACGGCCTAAATGACAGCTATTTTTAACAATTTTGTTTTTACTATTTTTAACAATTTTGTTTTTTGTTCCGTTTTTGCATGCTGCGAGTTCAGTTGTTTTTGTAATTGTCTAGGATATGTACGAGTCAAAAGCATATGAGGGGTTGAGTCGTTGCAGCAGGTCTCCAGGTATTAGGACTTCATCTGGATCTTCTGTTGTCTCTTTGTTTTCACCATGGGCTGAAATAATGTGGATGTCTGCCGGGTTTGTTGTTTTTTTAATGCTGTCCAAGTACTCTTACGGAATGCAAACGGAAGAGTGGGTTGAATCGTTGCAGTAAAGGTCTCCACTATTAGTCTTCATCTTCATCTTCCGTCATTTCTTCGTTTTCACTAGGGAAAGATGCCCTTTTGTCTTTTATTTGTTTGGGGATGGTATTGATCTTGGTTTGGCCTTCCTTTCCCCTTCCCCTTCATTGTATTTATTATTAAAGGATATTCGGGTGTTTATTTTCAGTGGATCTTCCCGGTGCTATTGTCTGCGAAGTAAGGGAGACAAGAGTGCGTGATCGTTTGTTGTAAGCATATTCTCAAGGAGTTGAAGGATCTTTGGGGTTAGTCGATGCAACCCGTCTCCACTAATAGTCTTCATCTTCAGCTTTCGTTGTTTCTTCATTTTCAGGCATGGTGAGATGCTATTGGCATTGCTGCGGGTTTGGTGTTTTTGGTAGATTGTGTCGAGGTATGTAGGTATGCGACCAGCAGGAGTAGTGGTAGAATCGTTGACAGCAGGTCTCCACTATTAGTCGATTCATCTTCATCTTTCTTCGTTTCTTCGTTATCACCAGGTGAGATGCATCGTTGGTCTTTCATTTGTAGAGCATGGTATTGATCTTGGTTTGGCCTTCCTTTCCCCTTCCCCTTCATTGTATTTATTATTAATGGATGTAGTCGGGTGTTTATTTTTAGAGGATGTTCCCGGTGCTATTGTTAGACGATAGATGTAAGGAGAGGAGAGTGCGTGATCGATGGTTTTAAGCATATTCCCATGGCAGTTGAAGGGATCTTCAGAAGGTCAGGGGTTGAATTGTTACAACAGGTCCTCCACTATTAGTCCTTCATCTTCATCTTCCGTTGTTTCTTCGTTTTCACCACGTGAGAATAATTTGCATGCTGCGTCCGTTTGTTGTTTTTTAATTGTGTCGAGTATGTACTATACAAAATGCATGGTTATGAGGGTGGAATCGTTGCAGCAGGTCTGGCATCTATTAGTCTTCATCTTCATCTTCCGTCGTTTCTTCGTTTTCACCATTATGAGATGCCCTTTCATCTTTTATTTGTAGAGGCAGTGATGCATTGATCTGTGGTTTGGCCTTCCTTTCCCCTTCCCCTTCATGGGATTTAGCATTGATAGGATATGCGGGTGTTTATTTTCAGTGGATCCTCCCGGTACTATTGTCTGCGAAGAAGGGATAGGAGAGTTGGAGATCAAATGGTTTTCTACGTGTCTTCTCAAGGAGTACAAGGATCTTTAGAAGGAACAAGGTTGGGTCGTTGGATCAGGTCTGATTGATTAGTCTTACGATCTCATCATCTGAGAATTGTTTCTTCGTTTTCACCAACTGAGATGGTGAGCAACAGAGGAGTTTGTTGTTTTTTAGGATTGTGTCGAGTGGTGTAGTGAAGCCACATGCATGAGGGATTGACAAGGGAGACAGCAAGTCTCCACTATTAGGGTCATTCATCTTAAAACTTTCGATAGATTGTAGGATCTCACCAGGTGAGATGCCCTTTCGTCTTTGATGGGACTCAGGCATGGTATTAGATCAAGGTCATATAGGCCTTCCTTTCCCCTTCCAGATGTGATTGGTGAAGCTTTATTAAAAGATATTCAGGTGTTGATTTTGAGTGGATCTCCCCGATGCTATTGTCATAGTGAAGATTCTAGTCCATGAGAGTGCGTGATTTTATGGTGCTAAGCGGATTCTCAACGGGATGTTGAAGGTAGTGGTCAGAAGGATCCCCCAGGGTTTATGCAATGCTTGTACTTTTCCTTTCAATCCTTTTGTGTGCAGGTGGCAACCCGTCTTTAAATGAATTGACGTAGGTTTGTGTTTCGTCCACGGAAAATGTAATGTCATGCTAGGGTGTAATGAATTTTCTGACAATAGGGGTTTTGAAAGTGGTTCGTGTGGCTTAGTTCACTTGGGGTTTATATTTCTTAAGCTTTTAGATATGAGAAATACAATTTGTTTGTTATTGCTAATGAGATTCTAGATCCCACCTGTAATTCATTGTGTAGATGCATATACCTATATGTGTTTATGTCTTGTGTCTTTAAATGAATTCACGTAGGCAGGGATGAGACGTGAACAAGCCCGTTCCGGGCCTTGTCTTTTGGGATGTATCCTTACAGTTTGTATTTATTTTAAACCGTCATAAACAGCGTTTAATATTTTCCTAAAGCCGTCAAAACGATGTCGAGATAAAAACATAAGACGTTTCCAAAAGGTGTGCTTATAGTGATCTGGTGTATGGCCAGCCTATAGATACAATAATGAATGATTATAAATTTTTAATTTAAGAATTGTTTTATAAAGCAGTATGCACACATTCTATTTATATTGATGTGACCTGTAGGGTGGTGTTGATGTATTGTTTAATTATATTTTCATTTAAAAATGTTCCTCTTTATCATCAACACGGTATGCAAGTGTGAAAACTACATATAATTTCTTTTTTCTTTGGTGGAAATAGTTAATGCAGTATTTAATACCAGCCGTCTATAGGAAAGGCGTTATGTAGTATATTGTACCAACAAAAATACAGTTGGATTTGGATTAGGGGGAAAGAAGCAAAATTGTAGGTTGTGGGAAATACCTTTAAAATTTGCAAAAAGTAGAACAGTGACATGAAAACCAAGGAGCATATCTTATTTTTTCTTCAAGAGTGGTTGACCTGGTCTAAATGAGCTCCGAACGGATATGAGCCTATTAAAAAGGTTTTTATGTGAAAGCATTTAAATCTCACCTTCACAGTCTCAAGAAGTTTTTAATTACAGTTTACCTGGTAACCTATTGTTTATTTTAGTTTTATTCAAAATGATTGAAAAAAAGCTATAATTTTAGTTTAAATTTCATGGATATTTAGCCTCCTTTACACGTTCAATAGTCTTGGTTTTTTGTGAGAGTAGACCTTCTTGGTATCAATGTTGTCTAATAAAATTTATGTGTGAATGGACCTCCTTCTACAAAGGTTGTCTCTAATTTTATTTTGGAAGAGTAACATCCTCAAACATAGACATTTTGCAAAACTGGTATTATTTTATTTCGTAGAAAATAAAATTTCATGATCAATTATTGTATACCTTTGTGAATCACGTGATTAGATATTCTATGAAAGTTTTTGAACATAAAAAAAATCTATATCAAATTGAAGGTTTTAAACAAACGAATATTGTGCATCGTCTTTAAAAATATCAAAAGGAAGTATGATGTTGCTAAAGATTTTTATAAAATGTATAAGAAAGGTCAATAAAATTAGTTGGAACGTCCTCAAAAATTTAGTTGACTTGTGGTAAGGGAGGACGTCAAATCTCATCCCTGCACATAGGTTTGTGTTTCGTCCACGAAAAATATCCGTCGTGCTAGGTGTAATGAATTTTCTAACAATAGGGGTTTTCAAAGTGGTACATTTTTTGTTTTTGAAGTGAAACCATTGAGAAGTGAAACCTAAAGTTTGTTTTTAAGGCCACGACCAAGTAGACCGTTGATTTGACATAGGAGACTCTCCTTGTAAATGGTCACAACATGATTTCTTTCCATTTGCCTTGTATATAGTTCAAATTTGATATCCCTAATTTTTGGCTTTATGACCAGGGTTATGGCACATGTTTGCTAGATATAACACCAATTCTATCCTCCTCCCCACATGCAGACCTTGAAGAACTGCTTAATCCTGTTCATCGCCACACACTATGTTCAGAACATGCATGCCTGCATAGAAAGCAATCACAATCAACGCACCTTGGGCCACATAACCTATTGGATCATCCTTTCTCATTGAAAGGGTGATGGGAAAATTAAGTACCTCAAATATTAAGGTTTTGATGTTAGCCGGTGCATTAGGATTGTCCACAGATCAAGATCCCCTGATATCTAACATTTCTTGAGAGCAATGTATGTTGAAAATTATACAGTTTCAGATCACTATGACCTCGAACGCAATGCAGTAATCATTGTTAGAATTTGAGGATTCTAATAAATACGGATTTAATCAAATTACATATTATATAATGTTACAATAAATATTTAAATAAACATTACATCATAACATAAATAAATAAATAAATACTTACAGGAAATAAATAACACAGGTGACACAATATTTATAGTGGAAAACCTAAATAGGGTAAAAACCACTTTGAAAATAACCTTTTACTTCAAAGAAATTATTTTACATCCAGTAAGATTGCCTCCTCCTTTAAAACCATATTTACCAAGGGTAAAACCGAATCACTTGATTTGCACACCTTTAATATATTTCTTGAATTTATCAAATGAGGACCTAAAGTCCTTTTTATATAAGGTGATCGGGTATGTCTCTTGACCCACCTTTTCAACTTGAAATGGATTGACACATACACCGAGATTTATAATAGTTAATATTAGAAATATAATCATTTCATGATATTAAATATTTAACCTAAAGTATATACCTAGGTTAGCATATTTAATAATAGAAATATAAATATTTCATATTATTAAATATTAGGACCCATATATATTAAGGGTTGGCCAAACCGCTTGATCATTATGTTCCAACACTCCCCCTTAATGTTAAGTGGGATAACATAACATTTTAGCCAATAAATTACCTACCCGTGGTACACTACAGGATTTACAATCCTTAAACTATAAAGGTTTTAGGCTAGCATATCGGTTTGAAGGAATTATAACACCTTCATCATACTCAATTTACCTTTTGGTAAAAAAAGAATTTGGGATCCCAAAGATCATCCCATGATCAGTGGCTAAGTATGATATGTGAATTTTTAAGTATATTCTCATTGGTTCTCATAAAACGTTATTGAACCCAAGCATATAGGAGCCTTTTACAACCAAGGACCTCCTTAATAATATGTTTGTACTAGATGGTTACCAGTAAACTCAATAGAACTAAAGAGTTTACTGAAGACCATCTTTAAGATCTTTCTACACTTCTTTTTAAAAAAGAAATCGATGAGGTATACATGCCTGAAAGTCTTTTTACACTTTCTCGAGGGTATTGTTTACACTTCCCCAAAGGTATTTTACAAATTTCTAAAAGTATTTTTACAAAAACCAAGTTCCATTATGAGGTGACATTGTCATATACACTCCCCCTCAATGGCAACTCCAACAATCCAATCTTTTCAAGAAAGTGAAAAAACTTTTTAGCACTTAGAGACTTTGTGAAGATGTCAGCAACCTGCTCTTCAATCAACATGAACTTGAGATTTATCTCATCACTCAGCACCTTCTCATGGGTGAAGTGTATATGTATCTCAATGTGCTTCATCCTCTAATGTTGAACTTCATTCTTAATCAAGATTAATACAACTCTAACCACCACATAGAATAGGAATACTTCCTTTAGCTTCCATGTGTATCTCTGTTAACATCCGCTGGAGCCACATGAATTCTTTACTTCTTCCATTGTACTTCTCTACCTTAATAGAAGAAATGGAGACTGTTGATTGAATTTTTTTGTTCCAAGTCAAAAAAACTTGAACACATATCTAATATATTTTATAACACAACATTAGTATGGTTAGAATCACAAAATCCATAGAAGATAGTATTTTCATTCTTAGTATAATGCAACCCATAATTAATTGTTTATTTAATATATCTAAAAATTATTTTTGTAAGATTAAATCAATGATCTCTTAAAAAAGATTTCTACATAAACCTTTAAGTAATTCCTACTATATATGAAGTATATGATCTACTTATAGTTAGATAAATCAAACTATCAACTAACAACGTATACAAAATAGGATCAACATTTTTCATATGCAGAGTTAGAATCAATATTTATTCCAACTTCCATTGAAGTAGAAAATAGTTTATAATCAATCATAAGAAACTTTTTCAATACAATGGTTGCATATTATTTTTTGAAATATAATAATAGAATGAAATATGCAGTCATATCAAAAACATGATGTGAGAGATCCTCTAATTGTCCTAACTTATGTGGAGTTTGCTTTAAAAAATCCGAGGAATTTCAAAGTCACCATTAAGCAACTCTTCACACTTCAATTTAAGCCTCTAGTTAATCCTATAAAAAATGAATTAAATTTTTTATGCCAAAATCTAAGAGCAACACTTCTTATCCATTTGTCACAAAAGTTATAAGCCATTTTTTGTACTGCATTTCAGCATCAACATCAATATACTGATTGAAATATAATGATAACATTTACTCGCCCTTGAGCTCTTTACTATTCATTTAGCTTTGCTTGATCCAATGTACCATGAATTAATGTCATGGTACATATGATGGCTTTTGGTCATTTTCTTAAGGTTAATAGGATTTGAACTTTTTAACATAGATTGAGCACCAATTTAATTTCATATCTAGAAAGATAAGAGTTTCAGAAACATCTATAACATCAAAACATTATGATGACCATTTACTAAATCAGAATCAAAACTATCATTTGGAAGCATTTAATGAAGCAATTTTAAGAGAAGAAGACAACACATGTAAACCTTTCACTAAATTATATATAGACATATCATATAAGCTTCGATAATTAACATGTCATAACCTTTCATACCATAGTTTTGAATTATTCAAACTTTGAGATATAAAACAAGATGCAGAAGAGAAATCATCAAAAATATACATACCATTTCTTTGAATTCCTTCAGCTATTATACTCTCATCTATTATTGATATACAAGTATCTTTTCTTGAAATGAGAAAATTCTAGTTGTGTCCATACCTCTTTTAGATGTTTGATATTACTAATGTGTAAAAGGTACTCATCATTTACATTGTGCAGAATCATAGAAATTTAGACCTTCTACATTCGTTGCAAGGATGTATTCATGTTATCTATAGTTTCTTGATGACCAGCGGGAGCAACCTCAGATCTAGAAACAATTGTCCAGAGTTTCCTCACCATAAATTCTGTTTTGACCCAAATGTTCTGGGTTTTGTCAAGTCTTCCTTAGAAATAGCTGGACATCAATGTTATCCTAAACTTGTAAAACAAACCCCATTATAATATACAATGTACCACAGAGTTAGATACATATTTATCGATAATAAAAAACAACACTTTTAATAGGATTGGATAAATTTTTTATAGATCTAAATAAACTATTTGATCATAACTAATTATGTCATTACAATGCATACTAATTAAGCTCTCATGATCAAAATAATAACCCGTAATATAAAGGGCTCTATATTATACCCCACATATTTATATAAAAAATATTTCTGACCATATAGAAGTGAAGAAGAGATCCCTAAGAATACATAACTTCAAATTTTTGAAAAAATTAATGTAGACAAAGATCCGACGAGCTTAAATTTCACGTCTAAATGATCATCATAATGGCTTTTTTTTGGTCTGTCATGACTGTCATTTGACTGTCAATTTTAACATAGTGAAAGTTTATTAGAACCTACGAGTTTAAATTTGACATCTAAATGACCGTCATACTGTCTTATGTTTGGTCTACCGTGACGGTCATTTGACCGTCAAATTTAATGAAGCTAAAACTTGTTGTGTATTTCTAAAATGTGAAATTCCAGAATTTTTTCTTCTATATAATATTAGGGAGGTTATATTTTAATACATTATATTAACATATTATAATTTATAATGTAAAAATATATAGATTCTAAAATAAATAAATAAGGTATATAGTTTATAGAATGTAAATAAAACACAACATATAGTTCATTAAAATTATAAACTATAGTATATTGTTTTTATATAAAAAAAACACATAACTCTTATTAAAGAGGGTTTAAAGGACATAGACTAGGTTATAAAGAATTTTACTAGGTGCAAGTAGATTTATGAGAGTACAGATTGACCTACATATTTTACAGAGGGGACAAGTAATTTCACCTGGCCGATAAAATAAATTGAAATCCCTATTTTCATGAACCTTGTCTCCTCCCTTCATTTACTCTTACTTACAAGAAATAAATAACATATGTGACATTATATTTATAGTGGAAAACCCCAATAGGGTAAAAAACACTTTGAAAATAACCTTTTACTTTATATAACTTATTTTACATCCAGTAAGATCACCGCCTCCTTAAAACCCTATTTACCAAGGGTAAAACAAATCACTTGATTTGCACACCTTTGATATATTTTCCAAATATATCAAATGAGGACCTAAAGTCCTTTTTATATAAGATGATTGGGTATGTCTTCTGACCCATCTTTTCAACCTAAAATGGTTGACACATACACCTAAGTTTATAATATTTAATATTAGAAATATAATCATTTCATGATATTAAATATTTAACCTAAAGTATATGCCTAGGTTAACATATTTAATAATAGAAATATAAATATTTCATATTATTAAATATTAACGTATATATTAGTGATGGACCGATATACATTAAGGGTTGGTCAGACCACTTAATCATTATGTTCCAATAATTCTTAAGTATATTGCAAAATATGCTTCAAAAGCAAAGCAACATTTAGAAACCTATCACCAAATGCTATCCAGGTTTTCAAGAGATGCTAATGTGGATTCTCCAACACATATTACAATCTGTAAAATGCTCATAGAAAGTGTTGTTGAACATGACATAAGCACACAAGAAACATGCCACATGCTGCAAAAATTGCCACTTGTTATATGCAGTCATTCATTTGTATCATTAAATGTTGGCAAAAAAATCTTGACATGTTTAATTGAAAGTGACGTCGATGCACAACAAACAATCGATTTCTTCGATGCATATATAATTCGCCAAAAAACCATAGAACACCTACCACTTATTCAAGTTGCTCAAGATTAGAGCTTTAACAAGAACTGTAAAGGTGAGAAATGTAAACTACTATTGACTTAAGCAATTGTTCAGGTCCAACTGAGAGTTGTGGATGTCCCAGCTCAGGATACAACGTCCTATAACCTTTTCTATTTGTCAAAACTCCTTTTATACAAGCCTTTTAGAAATATGACCACCGAATTTGACTCAACCCCACATGACATCAACGACACTTTGGACATGCTCAAGCACAACTACAGATAGTGGCATGTTTTATACACTACCAAAAACATAGGTCATGCTATAGATGTTAGTTCTGAATCTGAGGTCAAATGCAGTACTAAACAAAAACTATTGCAAGAATGACAGGTCTTTGCACAACTTTTGGGAAACAACACGGGTCTTGACAGTCTTGAAATATTGGGGAAACAAAATTTCGACATAAACAATAATTAGAATATACATGGTGTTTCGCTTGAATTGCAGATAACTGGTCCATCATTCATCGAGAGAGAAAAGACAGACAAAATTAACACTAGCATGCAAGCCACACCACCATCTTCCACACTTCATTTGTCTTCAGAACAACAACTAGCTCTTGATACCATACTACACCATTCAGCAAACAAAACCCTTCTACCTCCAGTAAGATTGATAATTCAAGGAACAACTGACACACCAAAATCATTTTTGATAAATAAAATCCAAAATTCATTCACAAAAACATCAACCACATCTCCCTCACCTCTCCTTTTGCTCACCCCTACTGGTGTTTCAGCATTCAACATCTCCGCATCCGTAATCCATGCAACCCTCCATATTCCAATCAAACAACTGAAACTTTTTGAAGTCTATGCATTATCACCTTTTCAAGAGTCGCTGAAACATATAGAATATGTTCTTATTGATGAAATGAGTTTCATCGAACCAAAGTTACTAAACAAAATTGACAGTAGGCTACGCAAAACTTTCCCACACTCAAAAACGTCTGAATTTGGGAATAGATCATTCATCCTCCTTGGCGACCTTGGCCAATTACCACTAGGTTTGGACAATCCTCTTAATGCAAGTAATTCCTATGGAGCCAACCTTTGGAAGGTATTTCATTCTTCCATTACATTGCAAACAATATTTTGACAGTTTGAGGAACAACCAATGCACAAGTTTCATTCCAAAATTTACTGCTCCACATGTGAGATTCAAATCCTCTTATTGAGGATTGAGAAATCCTACTATCTCACACAGACACACACCTAACACAATAGGAGCTCAATATTTTCAAGGACACAACCCATTTGTTTGCAAAAAATGATCTTGTGGACTCCTACAACCTTCAAATGTTGAAGGCATTGAATGTTCCAATCGCCCAATCCATTGCTGAAAGTAACAAGTGGGTTGGACTAGGAGATCTTGATAATGATCAGTTGGAACACAAATTTATGCCGTGCAGACAACAAAAAATCATGCTTATTGCAAATTTATGGGTTGACGTAGGCCTCATGAATGATACTATAGGAATAATCACTGACATTGTCTATAACACATCAATGCCACCACCAACATTAACTTTATTTTTTGTTGTCAAATTTGATAGATACAGGACCCATGTTGGGATCCCTTTAACCCGTTACATATTTCAATAGCCCCTATTTTGAGAGGGACTCAAAGAAAATTGCCGATTAAAATGTCCTGTGGATTAACTATCCACAAGTCCCAGGGGCTTATTTTGCATAGAACAACTATCGACATTAGAACCACTAAAAGGCAGGGTCTAACATTCACAACTTTCTCTAGAGTTACCTCGCTTGCAAATTTGCACATTTCACCTCCTTTTTCATTTGAAAGGCACTAAAAATGGTGCACATAACAACACTTAGAGAAAGAAGAAAGGAGGAGTCAAGACTATTATCACTCAACCCGTAGTAAATACTACCATCTACTTTGATAACACCTCCACTACTACTTTACTCAACACTTCTTGTATCCAAAGTGGCATTTCCGTTCAAGGGGTATCAAATGTATTCATGTTTAGTGAAAATAAAGTTGTCCACAAAAGGATACCATTCATGATATAAATTATGTAAATGTACAAAGGTCTTCATGTATACATGTTTAGCTCAGATGTCGTGATATAATATTTACAACTACATATGTACGAATCTGTAACAAATTAAATGTACACATACAACATTTCAATGTAATGTTACATCTATATTCCTACACTACCACTATCAATCATACGCCTTAACGAGTGTATGGAAGACTTCATGTATTCATGTTTAGTTCAAATAAACTACTCCCCATAACACTACCACTCATGATATAAGATTTGCAAATGTATATGCACAAATTTGTAACAAGTTTGAAATGTAGAGATGAAACTTTTAAATGAAGTGACATCCACACTTACAAAATCAATCAAACCCCTTATCAACATCAACTACAAAAGTAATAACTATCCCTCTAAATAAAATGACATATACCATTCGACATTCACATTGCATTGTACACATGGGATTGCTAGTAAATAATATTTCTTACTTCCAACCAGTCATAAACATGATTTGATTAGAAATGCATAACAATATAGTCTATAAAATGAAGGATATGACATCATCCCTTTCATAAAAATGCATCGACCTTGGTGTCAAAGTATAAAGTTGGGATAAGTACTATGCGTGAGAATTTCATCCTCATGCATAACACTTTTTCTTTTGCTTAATATTACATGTATTGGGCCCAACACAATTGTTCCTTCTTTTTTTCTTGAAGGTTTTACCAATATATAACATGAGATGGGTCTTAAATATATACTTCCTAAGCAAGAAAATGTGAAACACATCATGAATTTTTGATAGAGATAGGGGCAAGACCAATTGATAAGATACTTGGTTCAATTTCTCTAGAATGTTGAACATCCAACAAATCTTGGAGAAAGCTTAAGGGCCTTTCACAATTTAATCAAAATTTTCTTTGGTGTTGTAGACAATCAAATTTGGCATTACCCTTTTGACAACGTCTATTGCAATTGTGCTTCTTGGCTAAGGAAAACACCCACATCCGATTCCCACCCAATATATCTTGCCATCTCTTTCCTAACTTGCTTAATCCTACATGTTGATATGTCGAAAAATTCTTAATACAAGTTCATAAAATCAAGCTTAAACTCTTACCATCATAGTGCAACTTTTAGATTTGATTCATCTTCTCCCTAACCAAAACTGTATAATTCTACCAGGTTATATAATCCGGTCCTGAACGACCTGTACGGTCCTGCACCGATACATTCTCCAACTCTATTTTCAATGCACTCTTATTTATTGGGTCCTTTTATCCCCCCGGTTCAACCTTATCATAATATTTTACCTTTGGAACTCTATAAAAAAACAAGTCAACACTACCTCATTTACTAACCTGACAATCATATGGCATTCTATTGAACTACTCTCTTGCAACGCTCACAAAAGGAACTCAAGGTTCCCTAAATATTCTTAAATATGATTCACATACATTAGGGAAACCACTACTATAGTTCTGAAACATTAAACCATGTCTAAGAGTCTGACTTCTCTCACGTTCAAGTTCTTATTTCCAAGTCTTAGAAAGAGAAAAATGCAAACAAACATGATTGAAGGGGTTCAAGTTTCCAACTAGCTGCATCCATATATATATATTACATGTTAGGTGGATAACTACGTGTGGTTTAAGGCCAATTTGGAGTAGTTTTGACGTAGGATGTGTGTGAGGTGCACCACAACCTAAACATTAACCTTCTTGTAGGGTCTTCTACCCTTGGTTTGGGTTTTGGGGAGATTCAATTGATTATAGATGACATTGAGACAATGTAACAACTAGGGCTTGAAAACGATGTGCATTTTCAGGCCATCGAAGGACCTAAAAATTCACATAGCCCAATTCTGAAAGCATCCAAGACTGTACATAAGGGGTATGACTAAATTATAAATCTTGACCAAACCATACGATCTTGCACCAAGAGGTTTTTAAGTCACAATTTCAGGAGTGAAACTTTTATAGGTTATTAACTTCTAGATTCTCTAGTTTACCTTCCCATATTATTCCTATATAGTCATGTATAGTTAAGTCTCTATCTCTTTCTCTTGTGCATTTAAGCTTGTATACATGCATTGAAAGAACTAATACATTTTTATGATTTGGTACAGTTAATGTTGGAAGTTATTTATCAGAATATCTCCTAATTTCCTAACTTTACATACCTTTTAATTTATTGTATGTTGCATAACACAAATCAAATAATCTTAAAAAGGGTGTAAACATTTGGTGAACCTGACTTCTAAATCGAACATTTATTGTTCAAAACTCTAGTTTCCTTAGGATTTCTCAGGTTCTATCTCTATATCCTTCTTTTTATGTTTCTTCAAAGGGTTCATTCTCCCAATTTTGGCTACCTTCATGGCTTCTCTTATAACCCTCCTTGAGTACATGCAACTTAATCCCGAGTGTGAGGATATGATCTATGAGGCCTTTCACACTGCTCTAATTAATCATTGCTCTAATTAATTATTTCTACACAATGATTAATATGAGCATCGATATTAACATGTTCTTTTGTTGCACTGATATCCTAAGGAAACTAGAGTTTAGGGATTAGGGTTTATGGTTTACAGTTTAGGTTTTAGATTTATGGTCTAGGGTTTAGGGTTTTGATTGCAGAAGTTAAACGCTAAAAGTTTTACGCTGAATGCTGAAATCTTGAAAATTACATATCTACTGACCAGATTATACTATAAAAAATATCTCTTAAACCGTGATTCATGGAGTTGTGAAACTAATTCCATAAGGTTCAGAGTGACCCTAATTTCTTATATTTACATAAATAAGTTTAAAGTATAAGTTTTTCAGTTATTATTATTTATAAAAATAAAAAATAATAATAAATGAAAAAATTATACTTAAACATTTATTTTTATACATAAAAGCATGTTAGAAGCGCATATAATGTTCATACTATATAGAACGTGTATGTGTTATAACGCGTACACGTTTTGTGTTTTCAGTTTTTCCAAGCCATGCCTCAAGACATGGATTCGGTTTGGATCCCCAAGCCTGAGGCATGGACCTGTACAAACACAGCAAACAATGTGTTTTTGAAGGAAAATGCAAAAAATCCACTTCCACCATGATAAATCAACATAAAATGATTGATTCGTTTAAAAAAAATTATACCATGACATAGAGGAAAGTTTCTTCTTTCTAAAAATATAAGTTTTCAAATTTTTTGACTAATATAAGGTTTCCATATTATTTATTTTCTAACTATGGCTTTTTATAGCTATTTTTTTAAGTTTAAATATGCATATCTTTCATCGTGTATCTTTTTTTTGCTCATCAAAATTGAAAACAAATTATACTAGCACAAACTAGGCCTAATTCGATGCATATTTCAAAAAAATCTAATTTTCAATATTTTTCGAGTTAGTTAGGGGGGCACAGTCGGAGCTCCGTTATTTTTACAAACTTTAAATTTCTGTACTAGAAAAATCATAAAAAAATAATAAATATTTGCTAAAATTATATAAAAAAACTCTAGCACAAACTAGATGCTCCTAGATATCTTTCTACAAAAGGGTTTTCAAAAATACTAAATGGTGCTCAAAAAATGGTGGGGGCACGAAAGTCACTCTATTAGAATGCTGACTGTCTTTTAGAATGCCTCAAAGAAATGTTATTTCATGGAATGCCATGATGGCAGCGTATGCACAAAATGGATTTGTTTAAAAAGGCGGTTGGGTTGTTTGACAAAATGCCTCAAGGGACGTGGTCTTATGGAACATACCCTGACCATGTAAGCTTCATTTTTGTTTAATTGGCTTTCAGCCATGCATGTTCAGTGCATGAGGGTTGTAAATACTTCGTTGGCATGAGTGCCTCTTGTAGAATCATGGCGAAAATTAATCACTATGTTGTTGGTTTTGATGAGCACATGAGAATGTGCAAAATGTGGAGGCATGCTTAAGGCATGTGAAGTGTTTGATTAAACGCCTTCAAAGATCTCGGTCTAATGGTTACAAGGTTTGAGGCTACGCACAAAAGGAGGAAGATCTCTTCCTATCCAAACAACAACAATAAGAAACCCTTTGATCACGCTCAGCAAGTGGTGGGTCGAATCCAGAAGACATGTATGTTAAATGGTGGAGCTGGGGACGCTCGTGGTCTAGTTGACGAAGTGTCAAGCAAGAGACTGAACCCAAGCTTGCGGCTTCGACCGACTTCGTTCTCCAGGCATGGTTCTTCTTCCCTTACCTCTCATAATTCTCGTGTTTTAGTTCTCTTTTGCAACTAAATAGAATTTTAAATTATTAGGATTTTTAAATACAGTTAAATGTCTCTTCAACTCATTGCAAAACAATAAAGTGTCGTGTCGCAACTCTCGAAGCCATTATAACTCGCCTACTTTAAACCACGAACTATCACCCTCGCTTCGAGATGACCTAGAAAACTCTTACTCTTTTGACCTATTCAATATCGTTTTATCGACCAGAAAAATTTGACTCTCCATTGATTAAGATGACCTTCTTCCTACTTAAAATAGTTAAATTTTGCTATTTTCAGAGACTCGCTAAGTACCCTTCGCAACTCTGGAAACGAGATGTGAAGTTTCATTCGGGTACCTTGGTATACGAGGAGTCGCCTTGATTTTTGGTTTGACCCGAAACGATCATGTGACATCCTTTTGACGCCCTTATAGGAGCCCTGCAACACTGGTTTACAACAGTAGAAAGTCGTTAAAACTAGAAAGTTGGCTTTCGTTTTGGATCACCATTTGAAAACTGGAAAGAGAAATCACTTCCCGTCTTCACAAACCTCTAGCGATTATACTAGATAAATGCATGGGACATCCAGTATAGGAAAGAGAACTTTTCGGGATAGTTTGGCGAAGCCATTTTGCAGGCCTCCGATCGCAGTTTGACGAGGTCAAACTGGTCCATTTTTGTCTTGTCGCTCCAGATAGCTTGTCGCCGTTTGAACATGGTTTTCTAGTTCTCCTTTCCGTCGACTCTGACGAATTCTCCTTATATAGAGGAACTACTAGGAAGAGTCTCGTTGTGTGCGCATCCGTCGAACGTTGTTTGGGACACGGTTTCTAGGCCATTCGAGCTAACTTTTGTCTTTTTACAACTGGGTGAACTATGACCAGTGGCCCCAGAAAACTAACCGCCTACGCAAACTGTTTGCTCTTTTTCAATTCCGTCAACTGCTATGAATTCTGGGTATATCTGGGGACACGTAGAAAGTTAGTCGTGACGTGCGTGCTCATCGGAAGATAACCTTTGGAAGCAGTTTCTTAGCCTCCGAGCCTGTTTTGTACGTTTTGCAGCTAGTGAGAAAATGTAAAAGTAGAAAGTTGCGGACCCTCGTAGGGTTGTCAAATCACCCTGGAAACTTTTTACTCACGTAAATAACTGTTTAAAACACTATAATGAAACTTGTTGTGTGTTTTGGGACCTTTGATAAAATGATATTTTCTCTCTCTTCCCTTCTCTTTCTCTCTCCTGGGTTTATAAAATGTAGAAAAAAAGAAATGCAATGAATACATGTTTCTAGACTTTTTATTTCGATTGGCAAATGGTAATTAATTTCTGATGTAAATGGGAAACTGAAAAATGACAATTATGATTGATTAGGGTGGATACCATGCCAGCGAATTATCGCTGATATCATGCTCACGTGGGTTTTGCAGGTGGATGAATGACGACGAAGAAGGCGATGTGAAATTTAATTATTATTTTTGTAACTCTGATAGGTCATTGTAAAATGAATAACTGTGTAATGTAGTCTCTTGTAACTGAAAAATAAAAATAAAAATTATAAATGAGATTTGTTAACATGCATGATATGCTAGTTTTTAAGGATACTTATGGAATGTACTTCTAATCACCAGTTCAAATTGATTTTAGTTGTGTGTGGCAAAAAGTGTTGGTTTATACTTAGTAAATTGAAATCGAAGTTAATACATTGTAGTACCTTCTCAGTATTTAATAAATGATTAAATTAATTATAGGGTTACCTTTTTACCTTGCAAACTCAATAATGAGTTTCAATGGGAACACTCAACCCAAATAACATATTCGTGCACAACTTGCCTGTATGTGTGATCCTTTCCTACCATATAAGAAATTTAAAACCGAAGAACGACCTTAACCTTTGCACCTGTTGAGACCTCATAGGTTAGGTAAATAAAACCCCTCGTTGGAGTTTACCGTCATAGCCTTTTGTCTAGCGACAGTGTCGCAAACCCATATTTAGGAAGGTCATGGTCCAACCTATCTGGAGTTTGCTTTTCCCTTCTAGATTTGGCATTCGCGAGAAGAATGTCCTCTTTTCAGGTCTGACACCAGGTTGAGTGGTGAAGATCGCCTTAGAAGTCACCTTATGAGTCCTTGTTCGAAGGAACGACTAAGCAGTGCAACCCTGAATTCTATCAGAATAACACCTTGGTATGTCCTTGAATGTGGTTTAGTATAATTTTGTCCACCTGCCTTAAACTCTGATATAGTTGAGGCGTAGGTATTTGAGTGCATAATGGAAGAAACCAAACCGCCGCTGATTAGGAGGTGTCTCTTGTGGTTCGTGTATGGTTTATAATTCTTCTGACCATATACCCCTTTTCTGATGGTAGTCAAATACTACTGTAACTCCTGATTATCCAACAATCCTATGAGCGAGACCTTAGTGCGATATAAGAGCATATCTTTTGATGTTGCACACGAGATTTGAGGTTAGGATTAAGGTCAATCTTAGAGTCATTATCCCTTAATTAAACTTTTTCTTGCATTGCAAAGAATATAAATTATCTTGGTGCGACCAAACTTCGAGCAAACAAAAGATATATAAATATAAAAAGGAGGTCCATAAGTTTTTGAACTTTATTAGCTTTGGAAGCGAGATAACTATTCCGTGATCGATGGAGGTTTTTGGGAAGCTATCTTGACTCTATGTCTTCCTTAATCCCAATACCTCATCTGGACATCACGTTAGAATCTCTCGTGTAGCAAGAGTAAATTTTATACACTAAATAAAAGTTTGAGAAGCAAAATCTTAACATAAGGATGAGAAAATTAGAATCTTATAGGCATTTTGAAATATGGTGAATACTTATGTCAGTTATGAAGATTTGTCATAAGGGTAAAGAGCAAAATTAACTGGTCGAACAATAAGTGAAATGTGAGACGAATTTTCAGGACATGTAGGTGGGAAAAAGGGAGAAAATCATGCTTACCTAATAAGGATCTTGGGAAGTTAGCCGTAACTAAAATACATTTAAAGTAATGTTTTGTCGTGGGTTCGCCGTTCCTAAAGTCACGTTTCTTGTGGTTGGGTCCTTGCTAGTATTCGTTCGTTGGGAAGAGTGTGGTATCGTCATGTCGATGTCGTCTGCATGTGTCTTTGTGATTCGATGCCTTATGTGATTGTCGCGTGTGTGTCGAGTTCTGTACTTGGAGCCCTTACTGGGTTGTGTGTCGTGAATCAATGTAAGACAAAAAAAAAATTATTCTGGTATTTTACTGTTGTATTTGGGTGTGTAAAATGTGGGCACTACATATGGTATCAGAGCGAGGTTCATGCTCTCGAACCTCTGGGATGGATTGGAGTTGTGATGATTTTTCATGATAGAGATGTTGTTACATGATGGGTTGCATGATGGTGATGGTGTATCATGATGGTGATAAATATTGGAAGAGTAATGTGTTTTAGGAGTGATGTGATCTATGTCGTATTTGTGATAGTGTGAACGCACATGAGGTGTATGTCACTTAGTGCGCATTTGTTATCCTGTTGATGTGCTGTGGATGGGAGCTTTCTCTCTCCTTCGTGTGGATTCTATGAAGAGTTCACGTGTGGATTGCTGCTTGGAATGTGTGAAAAGAATTATAATGTGGATGACGGGGTGTTGGAACATTGTGGCATATTGTGTTATGTGGGTGTGTCGTTATGTTGTAGGACTGGATTGATGTAAAGTGAATTGAATTGTATCATGATGTTTTACCATGTTTTGAAGCAATGTGTGTATCACTTTGTATGTAGCAAATGAATGTTATGTTGTGATGTTACTATGTCCCTTGTATGTATGATTTGTGTAATATGTAATGACTCATGTTGTGATATAGGGGCATACAGTGAGCCTATGAACCCTATTGTACAGTGATTGCACTTTGGGTGCAAGGTGTGGTAATGTGATGTATCGTAACCCGTGGAAGTAGTGATTGTGTTATACCTTGATATATATAAACCATGCGTAATATGTTATGGTTGTTGTGTGTGAATCACCATTGTGTTAGTGACGTAGTTATGTGTATGTCGTGGACCCTACACTCGACGACCCTAAGGGGATAAACTGTCAAGAGTGTATGTGTGGAGAGAGGAGGCGTGGACCAGGTTTTCCATAATCTTGAGCCGAGTACGAGTGAGGAAGTGGAGTCTTTCATAGACTGAAAATCCACTTCTATCTGTTTAGTATACTTCGAGCTTGCTCAGTATATTGTGGGTGCGCACCACCTTAGGCTCAATTTATGCAACCTTGTGTCCCCTGCTCTTTCCTATTGGATTGTTCATGGAATAATCCTATGTGATTTTGACTATGTCGATCCTTGTGGGAGTATGGAGGGATGATTCAGGCAAAGATGATGACAGTTACATTATTTGATAGACTCATTTCTGTTTACATGTATATTTTTGCGAGCTGAGGCTCGATGTCCGAGTGCCAGCAACTCGATGAGTACCCCTTTGGTGGCGGTATGAGGCCACATAGTGATTGTGATGTGTTATTTTTCTCATTACGTATTTTATTCGTAAATTAATCTTTCTCTTTTCGCTAGAACCAGCCATTTTCTTATTGACATGTTCTTGTATTTTGGGCATTTATTTGATTGTTGCATTAACAATTGGATTTTACACTAACCATGGCTAATTAGCCATTTGTCTTCTTAGTTTTAAAACTTTCTTTTCATATTTGAGAGATTTGTAGCCTAGCCCAAGGCTTTTGATTTTGCCACTTGGCATTTGAATGGATTGTTATGCTGGTTCTATTGTCGTAATGTGTTGGAATAGGGTCATGGGGTTAACCATGGAGTGGTTGAACCTATGGACCCGCTTCGTTGTATAGGGGTACGCCCAAGGAGTTACAGATAACTAGCGGGTTGTTGAACCACGAGTTATTATGTCACTTGGGTTGGGGGTGACGGGGCTCTATGTGTCCAGGGCAATAGGGTGACCCGGCCTCATTAAAAGGAGAAAGGAGATTGGCCTCTATGATTGAGAGACCCGATATTATTTCTTATGGTACTCTATGGTTGAGTGACCCGACTTGGTTTTGACACTATGTTTCTTTCGCTTTGGGAGGTATATGGAGATCATGTGGTGAGTTTTCAAGGAGTATATGGAGTTGCTTTATGATACTTCAAGAGGTATATGGAGTTTTACCTGGTACTTTTGGAGATATCTGAGGGGTTGTTTCGTGATGTCTTATTATGTGTGGAGTTGGTATAGTGAGTATGTGTCGTCTTGTGAGTTCTGGTTAGACTTGTTGTGATTGGCGGCGTGACTCTTCCCTTGGTTGGTATGGTCGGATTGGAACTATGTTGTTATAGTCATGGATTTTGGGGGCTTGTGATACCCATTGTATATGTATCAACGTGTTGGTTTTGTTTGTTAGTCATATGAATGTACTAGGTCTATGTCTAGGGCGTATTGTTGGAAATTAATGGTTATGTGTTCTACTTGTTGTCATCCCATGGTTTGGTGGAACCCTTGTGATGTGGTACGGTCGTGAAAGTATGTAAAAGTATGCTTGTGAAATTTTAGTGTTGCGTATGACCCTGGTAGGGTGTTGTGACTGTAGTTCATGATGGAAATCCATAGGAATGAATAAACTAAAATTCGATAAAAATGAAATTTTAAAGGACTTAAATTTAGAATAATGTTAATGGAAAGAGATTAATGAAAATAACGAATAAGAGAGAACTGCCAATCTTCACAGAACCTTGAAAGTTGAAATTTCTACTAAATGTTTCTAAGACTACCCTGTGGCCGTGCTTTAAGTAGCTAAAATTTTAAACCATAGGGTGTACTCTTCCCTTTACTTGTTATTGGTTGCGTACCATTTCTTCCCTCTGTGTTATGTCGCATCGAGGACGATGCTTTCTTAAGGGGAGGAGAATGTAATGCCCCGTTCAATGTTCCTAGTCCCTGACCTGCCGACCCTGTTACTAATCCTGGGAGACTGGTGTGCGTGTGCTCTCGTTGACCGTTGTTGATCTTGTCCGGGTCGCAGTGAAGATTTTTCACCTTCCCCCTCTCCTTCTTGCCTTCGGGTCGTTGTCGACACCCCAAGCTGTGGACCCCGTAGCGTCATGGACGGGTATACGGGTAAAGGGAAATTTGGTTCTCGGCTCTTCGAGTTTGTCGGGTCGTCGACATTAATAGGATAAATAATTATTATTATTTATTTTAAGCCGTAAAATCGTAATAATAATGTTGGTAATAATATTATAATTTTTTTGGTCGATCTGTGCTTAGTAATTGTATTACTCCTCGTTGTTGGGCGAATTTTAGTAATACGATTAATAAAAATTGTGTTATTATTATTATTATTATTACTACTATTAAATTCGTGTTATCATTATTAATAATTTTGACGATCGTTACTGTGCGTTTATTTTCATTTATTATCGTTTTAGGTTTGTTTGTGTTTTATCTGGTTAAAACAAACAAGCAAAAAAAATAAAATAAAATAAAAGAACTAAAATTTGAATTTATCGTTTTTGTGGGGGCGGATTAGGGCAAAACCCTTCCCACGTTTTGAAAATACAGCTAGGGTTTTGTCATTTTGGGAGTTTGGAATGGGTAAGTTTTGGGCATGGGGCGGCTGGCTTAGGGGCGCAGGGATCTGCTCCAAAGGAATTTGTTGATGAGGCCTTGGAAACCTCCATGCAAATGCAATGTTTCAGACAAACCAGACTCCACAAAACGCCCAGCATGCGCCCAGGCCGCGCCACTCTCACCGCATGGAAATTAGTGCAAAAACGAAGGCATTTTTGGGTCTGCTCTTCCAACACGCGCCCAACACTCTTCCAACATGCGCCCAGACCCGGCATGACTTCCTTCAGCGCATGGAAGATCCTTTTTTTTGTCAGATGTGTTAGTTGCATGCGCCCTGGCAGCTACTTATGCCAAAATGTGGAAACATGTGAACTGCTTGTCTAGATGCAAGGAAGAAATGCGGTTCAGGGACTGCAATGACAACGGGATATGCAAAAAAAGGGTCTGTTATAAAAAAAAAAGAGCGTTGACTGTCTTTTAGAATGCCTCAAAGAAATGTTATTTCATGGAATGCCATGATGGCAGCGTATGCACAAAATGGATTTGTTTAAAAAGGCGGTTGGGTTGTTTGACAAAATGCCTCAAGGGACGTGGTCTTATGGAACATACCTTGACCATGTAAGCTTCATTTTTGTTTAACTGGCTTTCAGCCATGCATGTTCAGTGCATGAGGGTTGTAAATACTTCGTTGGCATGAGTGCCTCTTGTAGAATCATGCCGAAAATTAATCACTATGTTGCTGGTTTTGATGAGCACATGAGAATGTGCAAAATGTGGAGGCATGCTTAAGGCATGTGAAGTGTTTGATTAAACGCCTTCAAAGATCTCGGTCTAATGGTTACAAGGTTTGAGGCTACGCACAAAAGGAGGAAGATCTCTTCCTATCCAAACAACAACAATAAGAAACCCTTTGATCACGCTCAGCAAGTGGTGGGTCGAATCCAGAAGACATGTATGTTAAATGGTGGAGCTGGGGACGCTCGTGGTCTAGTTGACGAAGTGTCAAGCAAGAGACTGAACCCAAGCTTGCGGCTTCGACCGACTTCGTTCTCCAGGCATGGTTCTTCTTCCCTTACCTCTCATAATTCTCGTGTTTTAGTTCTCTTTTGCAACTAGATAGAAATTTAAATTATTAGGATTTTTAAATACAGTTAAATGTCTCTTCAACTCTTTCAAAACAATAGAGTGTCGCGTCGCAACTCTCGAAGCCATTATAACTCGCCTGCTTTAAACCACGAACTATCACCCTCGCTTCGAGATGACCTAGAAAACTCTTACTCTTTTGACCTATTCAATATCGTTTTATCGACCATAAAAATTTGACTCTCCATTGATTAAGATGACCTTCTTCCTACTTAAAATAGTTAAATTTTGCTATTTTCAGAGACTCGCTAAATACCCTTCGCAACTCTGGAAACGAGATGTGAAGTTTCATTCGGGTACCTTGGTATACGAGGATTCGCCTTGATTTTTGGTTTGACCCGAAACGATCATGTGACATCCTTTTGACGCCCTTATAGGAGTCCTGCAACACTGGTTTACAATAGTAGAAAGTCGTTAAAACTAGAAAGTTGGCTTTCGTTTTGGATCACCATTTGAAAACTGGAAAGAGAAATCACTTCCCGTCTTCACAAACCTCTAGCGATTATACTAGATAAATGCATGGGACATCCAGTATAGGAAAGAGAACTTTTCGGGATAGTTTGGCGAAGCCATTTTGCAGGCCTCCGATCGCAGTTTGACGAGGTCAAACTGGTCCATTTTTGTCTTGTCGCTCCAGATAGCTTGTCGCCGTTTGAACATGGTTTTCTAGTTCTCCTTTCCGTCGACTCTGACGAATTCTCCTTATATAGGGGAACTACTAGGAAGAGTCTCGTTGTGTGCGCATCCGTCGAACGTTGTTTGGGACACGGTTTCTGGGCCATTCGAGCTAACTTTTGTCTTTTTACAACTGGGTGAACTATGACCAGTGGCCCCGGAAAACTAACCGCCAAACGCAAACCGTTTGCTCTTTTTCAATTCCGTCAACTGCTATGAATTCTGGGTATATCTGGGGACACGTAGAAAGTTAGTCGTGACGTGCGTGCTCATCGGAAGATAACCTTTGGAAGCAGTTTCTTAGCCTCCGAGCCTGTTTTGTACGTTTTGCAGCTAGTGAGAAAATGTAAAAGTAGAAAGCTGCGGACCCTCGTAGGGTTGTCAAATCACCCTGGAAACTTTTTACTCACGTAAATAACTGTTTAAAACACTATAATGAAACTTGTTGTGTGTTTTGGGACCTTTGATAAAATGATATTTTCTCTCTCTTCCCTTCTCTTTCTCTCTCCTGGGTTTATAAAATGTAAAAAAAATGAAATGCAATGAATACATGTTTCTAGACTTTTTATTTCGATTGGCAAATGGTAATTAATTTCTGATGTAAATGGGAAACTGAAAAATGACAATTATGATTGATTAGGGTGGATACCATGCCAGCGAATTATCGCTGATATCATGCTCACGTGGGTTTTGCAGGTGGATGAATGACGACGAAGAAGGCGATGTGAAATTTAATTATTATTTTTGTAACTCTGATAGGTCATTGTAAAATGAATAACTGTGTAATGTAGTCTCTTGTAACTGAAAAAAAAAAAAATTATAAATGAGATTTGTTAACATGCATGATATGCTAGTTTTTAAGGATACTTATGGAATGTACTTCTAATCACCAGTTCAATTGATTTTAGTTGTGTGTGGCAAAAAGTGTTGGTTTATACTTAGTAAATTGAAATCGAAGTTAATACATTGTAGTACCTTCTCAGTATTTAATAAATGATTAAATTAATTATAGGGTTACCTTTTTACCTTGCAAACTCAATAATGAGTTTCAATGGGAACACTCAACCCAAATAACGTATTCGTGCACAGCTTGCCTGTATGTGTGATCCTTTCCTACCATATAAGAAATATAAAACTGAAGAACGACCTTAACCTTTGCGCCTGTTGAGACCTCATAGGTTAGGTAAATAAAACCCCTCGTTGGAGTTTACCGTCATAGCCTTTTGTCTAGCGACAGTGTCGCAAACCCATATTTAGGAAGGTCATGGTCCAACCTATCTGGAGTTTGCTTTTCCCTTCTAGATTTGGCATTCGCGAGAAGAATGTCCTCTTTTCAGGTCTGACACCAGGTTGAGTGGTGAAGATCGCCTTAGAAGTCACCTTATGAGTCCTTGTTCGAAGGAACGACTAAGCAGTGCAACCCTGGATTCTATCAGAATAACACCTTGGTATGTCCTTGAATGTGGTTTAGTATAATTTTGTCCACCTGCCTTAAACTCTGATATAGTTGAGGCGTAGGTATTTGAGTGCATAATGGAAGAAACCAAACCTCCGCTGATTAGGAGGTGTCTCTTGTGGTTCGTGTATGGTTTATAATTCTTCCGACCATATACCCCTTTTTCTGATGGTAGTCAAATACTACTGTAACTCCTGATTATCCAACAATCCTATGAGCGAGACCTTAGTGCGATATAAGAGCATATCTTTTGATGTTGCACACGAGTTTTGAGGTTAGGATTAAGGTCAATCTTAGAGTCATTATCCCTTAATTAAACTTTTTCTTGCATTGCAAAGAATATAAATTATCTTGGTGCGACCAAACTTCGAGCAAACAAAAGATATATAAATATAAAAAGGAGGTCCATAAGTTTTTGAACTTTATTAGCTTTGGAAGCGAGATAACTATTCCGTGATCGATGGAGGTTTTTGGGAAGCTATCTTGACTCTATGTCTTCCTTAATCCCAATACCTCATCTGGACATCACGTTAGAATCTCTCGTGTAGCAAGAGTAAATTTTATACACTAAATAAAAGTTTGAGAAGCAAAATCTTATCATAAGGATGAGAAAATTAGAATCTTATAGGCATTTTGAAATATGGTGAATACTTATGTCAGTTATGAAGATTTGTCATAAGGGTAAAGAGCAAAATTAACTGGTCGAACAATAAGTGAAATGTGAGACGAATTTTCAGGACATGTAGGTGGGAAAAAGGGAGAAAATCATGCTTACCTAATAAGGATCTTGGGAAGTTAGCCGTAACTAAAATACATTTAAAGTAATGTTTTGTCGTGGGTTCGCCGTTCCTAAAGTCACGTTTCTTGTGGTTGGGTCCTTGCTAGTATTCGTTCGTTGGGAAGAGTGTGGTATCGTCATGTCGATGTCGTCTGCATGTGTCTTTGTGATTCGATGCCTTATGTGATTGTCGCGTGTGTGTCGAGTTCTGTACTTGGAGCCCTTACTGGGTTGTGTGTCGTGAATCAATGTAAGACAAAAAAAAAATTTATTCTGGTATTTTACTGTTGTATTTGGGTGTGTAAAATGTGGGCACTACAAAAATTGAAAATGAAGGTTCTATACCTCTATATTGAGATACCAAAAGTGTTATAAGTGTGTCCAAAAATCCATTGTTGCACTCTAAGACAAAACACATACCAATCAAGTACCATTTCTTGAGGGAGCAAGTGAATGAGAAAATAATATGGCTTGAACATGTGTCCGCAAAGGAAGAAGTGGCTAATATAATGACCAAACCTCTACCAAAAGTAGCTTTTGAGCAGTTAAGATACAAATTGAGGGTAAACTCATCCCCTAGCAACCACTAAAGGTCAAGGGTTATCAGGGTGAGTAGCTCAGGTGTCATAGTGGCTCCAAGAAGGCTCAAGGTGTGTCTAGGTATGGGGAACCAATTCACTAGTTCAAGGCACAAGTCAAGAAGACCAAAGAAAGGTATATGCAAAGGATGAAAATACGGAGTTGCAAGAAAATAGGTTTAGGGGGAGCATTGAATTTAATTGATGAGTCAATTCATGCAGTTGTTTCAGTCATGTTTTGTCAATGCTTTCTTTCATGTTACTCGTGTTGTTGGTTGTGTGAAAATTTGTCATAGAGGTCAAAGGGGGAGAGAGTGATGTCAGAAACAAGAATTGAATGCTTTGACGATGTTGGTGTGTTGGTTTCCCATCAAGGTTTATGAGTTTGTTGCCATCAATGAAAAAGGGGAGATTGTTGAACCCTGTTGCATTGGTTGGTGTTTTCATTGATGTCACATGGCATTGATGGCAAAGGATGATTGAAATGTCATGAAGGTTGGTGCCTTCTCAATGATGTTTGGTGTTCATAAAGTGGTCTCACGGTGGTCTCTTGAACATTCAGGATGGTTTCAAGGCGTAACATGTTTGGTCAGTGAGGTTGGTGCCCACTGGAGGTATGGAGATGATTGGTGTGCTTTTCTCAAGTGTCCCATAGATCTGAAATGGTGTTTCAAGGATGTGCAAGATCTTTTAGGGTGATCATAAGGTCATATGTTACAACTCACAGTTTGAATTAGCCCATTAAGGCCTAGTTCTAGAGCATAATGAGGTGTATGATCTCAAAGCAGACCATGAAAATCTTATGTAATCATGGTAGGAGCCTAGTAATACTTCCTAGAGCATTTATGAGAAGCTCCATAACATACTTTATTTTTTGGAGGCAAATTTGATATTTTCACTACAACTGCTTTGGAGAACTAGCATTGGAGACATAGAAAAATGAGATTGCTCTTGATTGTACAAGATCATTTATGATAAATCAAGCTATGGAGCATGTAGAGGAAGGAGTTTTAGTGCTCTAGGTCAAGTTTCTTTAAAAATTGAAGAAGTTTGTTGAAGATATTCAATTTTTACTAAAATCAGGTAAAGAGAGAAGGGCTAAAACAAAGACATGTCTTCTTAACACTCAAACAGAATTCACAATCCTTCTTAAAATGAATCATAAGATAATCTTTTGAAGAGCACTCCAAGAATGAAATTTTTCAAAAAAACCTGAGGTCAAATGGTTAAGGAACGAGAAATTTCTCTTCATTTTTCTATCAATGTTCAAACCCTCTCCAAACCCTTGTTTTGTAGCAATAGAAGAAAAATGCATTTTGAGGGAATTAAAAAACTTGAGCAAGTTGGTACAACCACTCAGGATTGTATAAGGTTCCTTCAAGGTTAAAATGGTGGCATCTTTTTTCTTCAAGTCAGAATGTTTCGTACAGGTTTGACCATGTTTTTCAAGTTTTTAGCTATATAGTCATAATTTGAAGATCCCAAGATGATTTTCCTACGCTAGAAGACGGTATATGATGTGTGATTATGGCTCATGAAGTAGTTTGGGTAAGTTCAGTGCACATTTTTTCTCATCACGGTCCATTTTCCTCTCCCACTACCAAAAGGGCATTAAAACTAAACATGTCATGGTACTTAAAGAAAGAGTTTGTGTATGAGCATGTTTTTGAGTTAAGAAATGGTTATGAACACCTTCTACAGGTCCAAGATGATCTTTTGGAGCTCACAATTTCTTTGGTGAAGTGATATGAAGTCTTAGTTTTCATTGTTATTTAACTATCATGTATAGGTCTTGTCAAGAAGATTAAATTCTGAGTTGTTCTTGTAAATTTTGGTTTACATACTCTGCATTCGAGTTGTTGGAGGTGGTGTATATACTCTTCTTGAAGTGTCCCTTCTAAAAATGGTCATGTGAGTGAAGTGTTGATAGCAAGAAGCCTACAATCCAAGATTGTCATGTGGTGCCTCAAGAAACAGTGCACTCAATCCCAAAAATGTCTAATTCTCATGACAAGTTTGCTTCAATTGGTGATTGCAGTTAGTATGGTAATATGATCAAAGAAAGTATCTTCTCAAAAAGGTGCCTTAGATTTCATGGACAGAGGTTCTCACAAGTAAACACCTTATTTCTTGAAAACTAGGTTTGGTTCTTGTGAAAGTCTAGAAGGACAATGTCAGTGGCCTTAATCATGAAGATCTCCTATCAATACTTGCAAAAGAAATCTTGAACTTGTATTAGAAATATCTAATCAAGTCACACTTCAAGTGCATTGGCATAAAAATGAGGAGAAATGTGTTAAATGCATTCAAATATCTAACTAGTGTATTGAATTATAAAACCCTAACTAAGTAAAGGTTTGAGATCAAGCAAGTTTGTTTTTGTTGGCATGATATCAGATAAAACATGGACCTGAGAAGCTGTGCAAAGTAAGTATCCTCCTTGAAAGAAGTTTTTGAAGGTGTCCTTGACCAAGAAAGTGGGTGGGTTTGTTGAATCCTTGAAGATGCATCATTGTACTAGCAAAACAGTGCATACCATGTTCTAGTGCATGCTCCATGAAGAATATATGTAGTGTCATGTCTTCTTGATTGGTATAGATGACTAAATGCTCTCAAATCAATCTTCCCAAACTTGATAATAGTATAAACATGTTAATGGTATTGTACCAAGTTTATCTAAGCCTATGGTTTGAGTTCACTAAGATTGAGTGTTTTTTTTGGAATTGGATGAATTGTTTAGGGTGTTGAAAGGACCCACATCTTTGTACATTTTTATGAGGATTTTTTATAGAGGATCCACAACCTTGGTTACAATGAGGGGAACCACCATTAGAAACCTTATTGAAGCAACCATGAAACCAGAATGACAATGCAGCAACTAGCGACAACGACCGAGGCGAGAGAAGTAGCAACCAACGACAGCAACGAGTGAAGCAACAACTAGCGATAGCAGTGAGAGAAGCAGCACCCAACGACAACAGCGAGTGAAGCAGAAACCAAAGTGAGCCATAACCGAAATGCTACCAACTATAGTGAGTGAAGAACAAACATGTTACAGCAACAACAAGCAGAGATGTCACAACTAGCGGCGAAACCACCTCTGAGGAGCATCGTGCCTCGGGGGGATTTGAAATCGGGTGGGCAAGCACACAACCGTGTGACTTGATCACACCACTCCCACCCCATTGGCAAGACTAAGTGCTTCTTGACTGTGAAAGAAAGGTTGAATAAATTGTCCCATGCCCTGCCTATTCTTCACAACTCTTATGATTGAGATGTACCTCCTGTATATCTCATGATCATGACTGTATAACCTGGTATAAGCACATAAATATATTCTTCTTCAAAGTTCAAGACTATAAAGAACTAGTTCTTGCACTTAGTGTGCTTCCATAGGCTTAAATGAAACTTGAAAGCCAAAATGGCAAAGTAGGAGGTTTCAATTGTTTATAAAGAATGTTTGGTGCTCTAGTAACGTCTGTGCATAATAATGACACCTAGCTTCAAGTCATGAATGTGCCACAAATAAATTCACTCGCCAAATCATATGTCAGACAAAACTTGGCAGTTGCAAAGAGAAAGTTGCAAAGGTCAGAGAACATTTTTCAAGTGAAGGTAGAGTGTCGGATGTGTTGAACTTTACATTGGTCATTTTTTGAACAAAATGAATCTTGACAGGCCTGACAAGTTTGTGTAAGTAACTAAAAATGATCATATGCAATCATGACATCTAAAGGAAGTTTTATATGAAGACGTTTTCATCTCCTTAGTACAATTTGTCAAGTGAGCCATGTGAAGAGTCTTTGAATATGAAGTGGTAAACTCGAGTGTATGAGTCTATGTTGTTTACAAATAGCTCGTTTTTGTACGAAAGTTGTTGAAGTATATGAGAGCTAAGTGTGGGATTGAAAAGGTGAAGAGAGAGTTGGTCATGTATTGAAGTAAGTGCAACCAAAAGTTGTGAAGATGTATGAACTAATCTAGAATCACTATTTGTTGTCTTAGCAACCTTGTCAATTGAGTGGTCAAAATTTGAAGTGAAGTTTGAGTTGAAGCTCAACAAGGTCTAAAAGTAGGTGCTTTCATGTTAAGTTACGGCTTGTAGAAGAGTCAAGTAGGTGGTTGATCTCATATTGAAGTTGGTGCTTCATGTTGAGTTCGTGTTCAACAAATATGTAACATTTGTAAGCATAGTGCATTGGTTGAGTGGGTTTTCTCCCATATTGGGTTTCCCACTTAATATTTTTTCTCTCCATGTGTTTTGCATGTTGATTTCATGTGAATTCAATGGTTTCTTCTTCCATACTAAGTTGAAAAAAATTCATTGGTTTTGAATTGTACTGTAAAGTTTCAATTGACATTGATTCACCCCCCCTCTCACTATCTTGGTTTCCAACATCCAAGACAAGTTAAAGCCAACAATATTTTTGTTTTGGCAAAGGAAATAAGTATTATGTCATCATAAGAATAATGACCATTCTATTAGAGTTTATGAAAATTTGTAAAGATGGAAAAATAATATATCACAAAGATTTTAGGTTCATATCACAGGTTACAAGAAGAATGAAGCTTCTGGATATGATGTGTAGTGAAGATTAGCACCAATGTTTTGGTTCATGTACTGAAACCATCATCAGGGTGATCATTTGCTTGAGAGCATATATGAATAGTGAACTAGTATAAATACTTAAATTTGACCAAAGGACATGTTTTTCCAGGAAGAGGTGTGAAAAGACAAAGTAAAAAGATAAAATAAACACTTCATAAGAATATTAAATTAAGATAGAAAACCAAGTACGAAAAATAAAAAAGAGGTGAAATTAAAGTGAAGAATGATGGAAGCACGGGGAAGAGGGAGTTTGAATAGCGGATGATTAAGACACACCAAAAAGGGGCAATGAAGAAAAAGAAAATACACCAAAAAATTCAACACGCAAGGGCATGTGGGTGGGGGGTAGAGGTGGACAACTTATGCAAAAGGGGTTTCCAAGACTAACTGAGCTTCCACCCATCATCGTGATTTAGGTTGTTCGCGTGCTTCTCAATCTCGACATCTTCATGCAATTTTATGTTTGAGTAGTGCGATTTTGTGGCTATTAATTTTGTGTTGTTAATGCAGACGACATGTTTTGTTATGTCTTTGTGTTCCGCCAGATCCAATTTACTAACCCAAGTAAATTCTAAATCTTTACAATGTTCATGAAGTCTTGTTTTTAGTGATCTCCCTGTTTCACCAATGTATGTTTTTCCGCACCCACACAATATGGAGTAAACCCCTTTTCTTGAATTAGGACACACCGGGTCTTTAGGGTTTTTAAGTTTGTTTCTAATGGTTTTAATCGGTTTGAAACAAGTTTTAATATCATTTTTTTTTAATCCTGGCAATCTTGTCAGTAGTCCCAAAAATGTAGGGTAGGAAGGCTTTATTGTTACCCCCAATGCATAAAGATGACGAATGAGACGAATTAGACACACCCATCTTATTCTTCTGGCGGCGGCTCTGATTTGCCATTTCTTGTAACCATTCCTTATGAGAACATTCGTGAGATATTTCTCTTATGAGTGTAAGTGATTATTATCATAAATTTTCAAGGCTCTTATAAACAGAGTATTTAAGACCCCATCCTTCTAAGAAAGGTTATGGTGCGAGTCGGCCCTGATATATATGTTAGTCTGAGTCTTTTTTCGATAAACTTGTCTTGCAAGAGATCCATCCTCATTTTGTTTGAGTAGAACATCAAGAAACGGGAGCATTGCACTTTCTTCAACCTCCATAGTGAATTGTATGTGTGGTGACTACATATTTAAATGTTCCATGAATTTATGCAGTTGATCCATGCCATGTTTCCAGTTTACATGTGTATCATCAACAAATCTATACCATCAATCAGGTTTCAAGGGTGCAAATCTAAGTGCTTTCTCTTCAAATCTTTCCATGAATAGGTTTCCCACAGTGGGTGACAAAGGAGAACCCGTCGCAACCCCCTCATTTTGTTTATAGAATTTTCCATTAAAGGTGAAGAAAGTGGAGCGAAGACAAAATTCAGTCAATTCAGTCATCTCTTGATCAGTTAAAGCTTTAATCGCATCTATGGCATCGTCTATTGGTATTTTCATGTAAAGTGAAATAACATCAAAGGTTACCAAAATGTCTTGTTTTTCAACGTTCTTATTTTCAATTATGTGAACAAAATCGATGGAATATTTTATAAACAAGGAGGTATTTCCAAAAAATTATTCAAGTTTCCTTGCAAGATATTTAACTAAATCGTACGTCAACGAGTCAATCAAGTAGCTTATCTTGAAAGATAAAATATTATTCAAATGATATGATGTCCTCTTTGCACCAAATGTCCATTTAGAGGATCATTTGATTCTCTAATCATTCATAATGATTAAAAAAACCTATTGTCTCATTTAAGCTAGTTTGAAATCTATTGATTCTTACAACAACGCATCCTTTTCCCTACCACATGGGTTGGGCCAAAGACATTAGAAATAAAATGAAGATAATGACGCAAAACCTTTTTTGTCACATCCTTAAAGGATACACTTCAATGCAACGTTACATTACTCTAATGTTATGAGTTAAGCCTTGGGTATCCTTGATATTATCATTGGTGTATCCTTCATGATGAGGAGGATGGTAAAATATACAAACTCTCTTTTTCTTCTTTTCCCAACTCTCTCATACCTTCTAGAATCAAGATGGAAAACACATGAATATCAATAGATCCTAGCACTTTATGCATTAGAATAAGAAAGAAGAAGATAACATAAAGAAGTTGCCTCCTTAAGATATGTAGGGTTCCCTCCCCTTAAATCCATACAACACGACATTGATTAAGCTCCAAGTTCTTTACTCCCTAATTTCTTTGCATATCACATTCTATTTATTTAGAGTGGAGATAGACACATAGTTGTAGAGAATTTTTGTAGACTAGCACTTATCCAGGTTGTTTTCCACCCTTAAATGTGCTTAAGAAAGAACAAAATGAATGGATATTCTATATAGATTATATAGCATTTAAATGAACGACTATAAAACATGGTACCCACTTAAGCGATCAATAATATCATATATTAGTGAAAATTCTTCACACATTTCAACAAAAATAATTTATGCTATCCTCAAATATTTATAGAATTTGTGGGGAAAAACTTCATAATAAAAGGTGGTCCTAATGAGCCGCTTGACATGCCTCTTGGTTATAATAATGATATAAATACATTTATGTAAATAATCAATTTTGTATTTCACTCTTACTTAGGGGAACAATATGACAATGGCATAAAAACTTATAGTGGTAGACGGGAGGACCATGTCCAAAATATTAGATAGCTCTTAAATTGCATGCGAGAACAAAAGAGTCAATTTTTTCCTTAAAATTACATTCATTATTTGGGTTTTGTTATTAGCTTCTCAATAGCATGCATGTGCATCCAACAAAATTCGAAGTCCTAAATATGTGGCCAACTCTACCAAATCATGTTTATTTGAAAATTTTCCTCACTAGTATCAACATTTCTCACATGATCATTACGAGACTTTGATGTATGTTGACCCACCTCTTGTGTAACAAACATTTTTATAATCTTTTGTGAAACATAATTTACAAATAAATTAAATTACTGATAGATCATGTAATTAGAGCACTAGTGTTTTATTTATTGTTTATATATTGCTCCATTAAACTAGCAACCAATTTATAAATATAAATACCATTGATAGCAAGTTCATGTCTTCTACAAAATGTTTAACTCATTGCAAATTCTTGAAATAAGTTGCTTTCGTATCCAAGAAATCATTTACACATTAGGTTAAAAAGGGTGACCTTGGAATGTTTTGATAAATTCATTAAAATTTTGCTTGCAGTACATTGCCATGCAAAATATGCTTGACATTTAAGACTTTTTAACATTTTTCATTCTTTTTTTCGCAAACTTTGCATTGTTGCACATCTTTCCACTCAAAACAAAAGGACTTGTACTAAGACAATCACATTTAGATAGCTAAATGAACAACCACCTTCAATCGTGGAACCAAATAATTTACACAAACAACATTGAACATGTACACAAACAAACCATGCGCGACATGAAAACAATAGACTTCAACTTTATTGTTTTCAATGAGAAAATTATTATATAGACATTTTATGTTCTACAATTTTATTACAAATGTTACATACATATAACATTACAAACAATCTCACAATGGACATGATACACCTTACACCAATAATTAGACTTATAGACTCACAAAAAGCCTTTACTTGAACCAAACTCATTCCTTGGCTTGGCTTAGCTTCCATCATAGATCTTAACATTTCCTATCTTAGCTATAAAAAATATTTGCCATTTCTTCTTAGCTCAAACTAACCCACCCCTTTAACCATGATGCTCATTCGTTATAAGGGCATATAATAAGACACCATTAAGGAAGTTCAAACAATGCAATTCCGCTTTACAAATAGTCGACATCCCTCTTTGTGACCCTTCAACATGTTGTCAAGTACTTTCATTAGATTATCAAGAGTGTTATTATTCCACCTTGCATGGACATAACACTATTTGGTGTATGGCAAAATCAATCTTTGATTTTTAAATGGACAACATTTAATTTCTTAGATAACACAAAGACCTAAATAAAAAGTTGGAAAGAAAATGAGGGACTTAAATGCGAGAATTCAATATATACATGTCCCACACTTATTACATGGCTTAGATTGTTCCTAACCAATTAATTTATGCGTATGTGCTGATTTTATCTTCCCGGCCTTGTTCACATTATTTACATGAGTGCAATTTTTTGCTTCAAAGGGCCAAAAAAGAGGAAAACTTCAATAGGTTCTAGGTTTGAAACCCAACCAAAATGTTGGCTTGTTGTAGCACTTTGTATGCCCCTTTTCACTTTTAAGCTTGATTAATTGCGTAAAAAACAAGCGATGCACGAATAATCAAGGATAATTGAATCCCTCCAACAGGTAGGAATATGACTGCTAAGTAATTGTTATCTTCCAATTGTAAACTATAAACTTAGACTCCATACAGTTTCTTACATTATTTAGTGCAATTTGCTCGTTGACTTGCAATGAGGGGCATCCACGCGGCATTTTGATTTGTACCAAGGCAGAGAAGGGTGATGGGTGGGAAAGGATATGTGATGGCTCATCTTCATTATCTGATGTCATAGATAAATCTCGATAACAGACATTCTGTAGTATCGCAATGCAGGTTGACGTTATGTTGCTTTTTCACAACTCCTATGCATGCACTATTATTTTTCTGTCAAAAAGGAAAACAACCATATTATGTTTGTGGCCATGTAGATTCGCAAGAAAGTCAAACATTTGTGTACTTTGTATAATATAACTTGTGATAATGGTGTATCATGGAGTTAAACCACCGCATGATATATAGAAATGTTTGTTCATTTCTCGTTCTATTGCAAGTTTATTTAGTAAAAACTACTTGGGAATGATTTTACTGATTGTGGGTTTTTCTGGTAATTTTTTGAGACTGACGTTGTGTCGTGGTTTAGACTGTACAAAAATGCTTTGAATGGAAGTTTTCCGTCCTTTCTTATGAAATTTAAGCTACCTACTCAACTTGACATTGGCAATCAATCCCTTCTAATAAACCTAGACATGTCACAAAATCAGTTGAGGGACACGTGTGAAAAATGTTCACAAGAAAGCAAGAGTGGGACAATTCAACAAGCAACGCCATGTACTCATTCAAAATTAAAAATTAATATGTCATCAATACATATATGTGGAACTTGCAGGCTCGGAAATTCAATATGTCTGTCAAATAAAAATTTGTTGTTGATCTAGCTCTGTCAGTGGGTTGTAAATTCTAAAAATATATATATACATTTTTTATTGTTTTCTTTACGAATATATAAACAAGTTTTTTATATATAAGACTATTTAAGAAATTATACAAATTTCTAAATTGTTAGCATGTCACTCTACTGATGCCTAAATTTTCTACCAGTAAAATACGATTGAAATCACAAAAAACGGCCCACACCCTGTCAATTTCCAAGCCAAGTGGAAGAACCCCAAAAAAATAATTAGTGAGAAGTTTAAACTTTACAATTCTTTTTGTTGATTTCTACATCAAATTATATATTTAAAACTTATCCCAAAATGCTTGACCGCTATGATCCAATTGTAAATTGACGACTCGCTACATGTGAGTCGACAGTGCAAGGCAAGGCCATCGTGTCACATATGATCAATAGTCTCCTAAAGCAAATTCCACCCTATCAAAATGTCAGATACCTAGGCATCAACACATCAATTTGGTCTTTCCCTTGTGGACTCATGACTTAGCAATTAGCAATGCAAGGAAATCAACGATAATGGTTGCATAACATTAGAACTGACACATCAAATAATATGTACCTAATATGACATTTTTGTTCTTGTTTTTGTTAATGCTCGATTATTGCACTACTTTCCTATCCCGCTGGAATTTATTGTAGCCGCCGTGAGTAGATAGATTGTTATGAATCACTCTTACTTCAATCTAGGCCACTATTTTTGCAGTGGCATTTCAGCTTCTTGCAAAACCCTTAGAGACAATATATCACTCAAATTTTAACCCAAAAAAATCTCGTCACATCAAGTAATAAAAATTAATATGTCGACGATATGGATGCTCTGTCGACTGTCAAAACCTCCCGAGTATAACTTATACAATGCCTTCGGCGTAAAGAAAGTATTTGTTAGAGTGCAAGTAAATTGGTTATAATTATATTCATTAACATAAATATACTAGTTTAATATAAAAATATTGATAAAAAAAAAGTATCCATCCTACAATTATATTGTTTCTAACTAATTAAATTATTTTATAAAAATTGATTATAACAACTTAAAAAATTAAATCCATGTGGATAAGTGAATTATCTCTACTAAAAAAATGGAATAATATCATATTTTGGTTAATATGTTCATCATTGCATTTATAAGAATTGGATCAATGTGGACAATACAAGATTCAAGATAGTGCAAAATATTGTAGAGAAAAAAAAAGCCTATGGGTTGGGATGATGCTTTGCACAAGCCGTCTTCTATTCCTCCGTCTACCATGTTAGTTGTTGTTGCTTAATTAGCTCCTCTATGACTTGTCATTTCTGTGACTTGTTCTTTGTTCGTCTAAATTTTGTTTCATGTGGCACGTGTGTGCCTGGTGTGGTGCATTTTGGAGTGTAACTTCTCCGCTCAGTTTTTGATTGGAAAACCTATATACTTTTCTTGATCATATCAATATAAAAGTGTGTTTCAATCTACAACAAAAAAAACCTATGCCTTGGCAAAATTGTTCATTAAAATTAGTAACACAAATTATACAAACACTAAAGGCATCCCTCAATATTATCTTAATTCTACACTTCTCTACATTGTCTTCCCTAATAAATCTAGAGAAACATAGTGTATGTTCATAAAATGTTGTAAATCATAATTTTTAGAAGTATAAGGACAAACCAAAGGGTTCTAAAACATAATTCATATTTGTCAATTAGTAAAATCTACACTAACGCATGTCTAGGTAATTGAAGGTATTTAAGTGTATATTAAAAGAATAAAAAAAGTCAACGCTAAAATAGAGGAATTAGTATCTTCATTACAATCTTTGATTATGTAATCTAGAACCATAAGGGTCCAAGTATGGGAGAACATTTCAAATTAGTGTATGAAAGTAAATTAATAAAGGTATGATGCACATATAGATACCATGACAAGAAAACACCACTAGGACAATGTTCTTCTCTACATAGGTGCCTATTAGTGACTATGTACTAAAACCACTTACAATATAGAGATTAGGAGGCAACATTCTCAAAGGAAGACCCTAATGGTTCAAATGTTCAGGTGTCAAGCACTTAGGCTTTGAGGGTAGGACGTTCTTCTGTATACACAAGTTCAAGATCAAGTTATATAGAGTTTTAAGTTATATAATGGGATTTTGATGTAAATTTGACTTATTAGTCTAAAATCTATATTTCATGATTACAATTTTGAAAACGATACCAAATTACAAGTTTTGAGGCATATAAATAAATATGCAACAATGTGTGTTCACAAATAAATGTCCATTTACACTAACATGGCTTATTGAAAGGATCAAGTGATAAATTTATTATATATGAATGTCTTTTTCCTATTACATTTGAATATATTTATCATATATTTTTCTAATTCGTGGAGTCCTTATTGATTATAAGGACAAATTCATTCTACTCTTCTACTTGCCTAGACATGTCAAGTACTAACTACATGTGATTGAAGCTAAACATCATAGTTACAACAAATACAAGTCCACTCTTATTCTTTTACTTGCTACGTCATTTATGATTTCAAGCTACATGATTCTGGTTATATCAAAGTTGCAACACATTATAATGTGATTGAGTGTAATAAGATAGGACATGGCAATTTTAAATTATCATTTTAACCATGTACTTGCCACATACTTGTTTACTTATCTTGATAACCATTTCTGAAAATATGATTGAGTCATATCACATTAAATTGAACTACCAAAATTAACAATTGGAATAATCTTATTAAATCAAAAATAAATAAAAGATTAAAAAGTGGTAAAATAATTGTTATAAATAGCCTCTTAATATGAAAAATAAACCCAAGTAAAAAATAAATAAAGTTATTAAAATAAGTTAACATGAACAAATTTTTGAAGTTCAAGGAAGCTTGAATGCTCACTATAAGGAACTCCTACACAAATAGGAGATGGAAGTTACACCAAAGTAGGCTTTATGGCAACTGTGTGGATTGTGTCATATCATGGTGAGTTGAACTACCAAAATTAACAATTGGAAGAATCTTATTCAATCACAAAAACTATAAAAGATCAAAAATGGCAAAAGAAACATTATAAACATCCTGTTAATATGAAAAATAACCCAAGTAAAAAATAAATAAACTTATTAAAATACGTTAACATGAACAAATTCTTGAAGTTCGAGGAAGTTTGAATGATCACTATAAGGAGCTCTTCCACAAATAGGACATGAAAGTTACACCAAACTAGGCTTTATGGCAAGTCTGTGCAGACTGTCATATCACGTTGAGTTGAACTACCAAAATTAACAATTGGAATGATCTTATTCAGTCAAAAAAACTAAAAAAAGATCAAAAATGGTAGAAGAAACGTTAGGAACGGTCTCTTATTATGAAAAATAAACCCAAGTAAAAAATAAATAAACTTATTAAAATTTAAGTTAACATGAATAAATTCTTGAAGTTCAAGGAAGCTTGAATGCTCACTATAAAGAACTCCACAAATAGGAGATGGAAGTTACACCAAACTAGGCTTTATGGTAAGTGGGTGTAAACTGGTATTTTCCAACCCTTGTTGTAATAAGATAGGAGATGGCAGTTTTAAATTGTCATTTTAACCATGTACTTGCCACATATGTGTTTCCTTGTATACTTAACTTGATAGCCATTGCTGAAAATATGACTGCATCATGTCACGTTGAGTTGAACTACCAACATTAACAGTTGGAATAATCTTATTTGGTCGCAAAAACTAAATAAGATCAAAAATGATAAAAGAAATGTCAGAAACAATCTCTTAAATGAATGTGAAAAATAAACCAAAATAGAAAATAAATGAACTTATTAAAATAAGTCAACCTGAACAAATTCTTGAAGTTCAAGGAAGCTTGAATGCTCACTATATGGAACCCCTGCACAGATAGGAGATGGAAGTTACACCAAATTGTGCTAAATATTAGAAATTACATCAAATTATGTTTTAAGGCAAGTCTGTAAATTGACATTTTCTGATCCTTATGGAGGACATTTTAGTGAAAAGTTGCACAATGCAAGTCAAAAAATCAAAACAGGGAATGGCTCAAGATAAACAAGAAATAGAAAATAATATCTTCGGGAGTTTTACAACAAAAACAAACCGAGTAGCAAGTTCTATTGATGCACACTTGCTGAATAGATACTATCACATTATGCAGATGTAGTACGTGATTAACCTATAATAAAATTTGGAAAGCATACTCAATTAATCCATAATGCATTTTGGAAAGCATGAAGGTGTTTCTTTGTTGTGAAATTAATGTGATGAATATTTTTTTTGTGTAATTGCAAACTCTTGGATTAAAGTGATACACAATTATATTGTTGATTTCATGTTCACTACAAAATATCTTCTCTACTTCATTGCAAATTAATAGGAATATATCACTCGCTTGAAGCACTTAAACAAGAACAACAATTTATCCAAACTCAAACATAACCAGTTGATGCCATTACATCTTCCTTTTATACTGTACTAACATCAAAAGTGCCTCAACCATGCTTCATGGCATCTTAGAGGTTGTATTCAAAACTCATATCAATTAGCTTGTTAATGTATGTCCACTCCAAAACACCAAACTAGGTGCTTGGCAAGGCACTTACAAGTATTGATTTCATGTAGTATTATCAATCAAGAGAGTATGCACTATGTGTGCACGTGACTGTATTGGTTTATGTAAGGGTTGTAATAAAAACCATTACTTGCTAAAATAGCATATATTATAATTTATAGGTTTAATGTTGTATCGACAATGAAACACTTACTCTACATATAAATTTCAAAGCTGTTAAAACATATTAGTAATTTTGAGTGCTTCTAATAAGGGAAAATCATTTTTGTGGCACATTGATTTCTTATATTTCCCTAGACCATCAAACTCATCATTTTAAAAAATGAAACATTGGGAAAAGACGGCTTCCATGGAAAAAGGGAATGGAAGGTGGAAAGATTCATGAGTATCCACCTCTACTATTCAAGTCAAGAAAGCAATTGATAATACAGGCTCCTAATGTAGTGTATCCATGTCCTTGCATGATCTGACATCAAACCAATAGATTATTATGATAATAATATTTGTTTATCGTTTTACATAGTTCATCCCATTTTATAAATTCATCATCAAGCCACAATAATAATATTGCATCCACACACAAATAAACACTTATCAATTGATGAAGTCAACTTAAAGTTAGCATAATATAACCATTCTTGGTTTGACTTTTACAAATGAAACTTGGCCTACTTCAAATGCATTTCCTTCCTATGCAATGAGTATTTCACCTATAAATGGTTAGATTACATGTCCTTAGGTATAACCAGTTCTAGTTTTTTATTGGTCAACATGACTAGCACAATTTACTATATACGATGGCATCTATTACAGCTAACATGTTGACTTTAGTTATTTATTGTGAATGAGTCAAATCTATATGGCAAGGGAGTAGTGGAACTGTCTAAAATTTAAATAGAATTAAGTTTGAAGGAAGGAGTATAGTTGGAAGTCGGTAGGTAAGAGTTGGAAACATTAAATGTCTTTGTAAGATTTTCAGCCTACAATATAGGTTTCTCGTGTAAATAAGCTTCAGAAATAGAAACCATATTCAGATCCTAATGATTACATCTTTCTTGCATGTTGGGGTTTTGGCAGCCTATTTTTCATTCTAGGTATCAACTGTGATCTCAGACCTTTAATACATTTATTGTGTATTTGGCACCATATCTCTTGTAGTCCGTATACCTGATTTCAAATTTGCCCCGTCTTCTGTTAATTCATATTTATCCTGTCAATCTGTTAATTTATATTCTGAATTCCAATTTTTGCTGTCATCCTGCTAATTCCATTTCCAATTTCTGCTTCCTGTTGGGCCGTATATAATGCCCAATAGCATTATTTTGTTACTGAAATTTCAGCCACTCATCTACTGCATCTGTTATTCTCGAGCTTTTTAAGTGCCAACCTCCATTCCCTGGTTAGCGTCTGTTCAATGTCCCACTGCACCCCGTTTTCAAATATGAGTCGTCTCTGATTGACAAGTGTTTATCCACCTAGTATTTGATGGTTTGGTTAGGGTTTCATTCCATCTTCCCGCTGGTGACTTTGCTCATGTAGCAATGGCAGCTTGTTAGTTCCCAGGTCTCTGGTGCAAAACTTCATTTCGTTCTTATCTGGTCCTTTGTTTTTTACTTTCTGCCCTTCCTAACTGCTATTAATGAAAATCTGAAACTGCTCCAAACTTTTTATATTGGATTTTCCACCAGTATAGGTAGGTGGCTGGCCCTAGCAGTGGTAATTTTCCCCACTCCCTACATGGCCCAATTCACACATGCAGGCTGGAATTGACATATTCTTCCATGAAGATCGGTACTTGGAAAAATTTCCAAGGTTACAGTACTTCATTAAAAAGCACTCTTTTAACTCTAGAGTTATTTTGTTTCCTATAAAGTTAAAATCAACAACTTTGTTTATAAATACCGTCTTCCACCAGTTAGAAAGTCGTCAAAAGTTAATGATAAAGCTTTTCAAACAAATCTTTTTTAGGCAAGAAGACAGGTCATTGGGGATCATAATTAAAATTATTTATCATCCTTTTTCAAGGTCTTTTTCAAAAGGTGTTATCTTTCTTTTCTCAGCATTATCATAAAAACCTTTACAAGTCTAATCATCGTCTTCAAGGGTTTTTTTTCTAAGTGTGAATGTTTCGATATTTATATAATACTGTGACTCCAATCTGGGCAGCCTGTGTTTCCCTATTACAAACACAGCCTCGTGGACACTATATGTCTCTTCTAAGTTTTGTTCATTATAATATTGCAATCTTTAATTTTTATTTAAAAATAAGCGATGAAACATCATTTACTTTGTGTTTCTTTTGTTTTTATTTGAAAAGAAAAGAAATCATAGACACTTTAATAGTTTCCCAAGCACCAACAAAAACCTTAACTCAGTCCAGTTGCTCACTTTGGAGCTTTACAACCAATACCAACAATGGAATTCATTCAACTCCCACCCACGCAACAGATGATGAGCATGTTCCAGCGCCTCGTGGGACAACAACCCAATTCCATTCCCTTGATGGAACAATTTCCTAGCCTACATTGAGGTTGGACATCAAGATATTCATTACCCATTTTGATGGCACAATTGATGGGGATAAGTTATATGCTAGGATTCACCCTCTATAGGTATATTTCGAGACCATCAAATCTCACATTGCCACAACAAATCATAATATAGTTGAGATTTGCATGAATGGTCAAGCCCTCACCTAGAAGTAGTCTCATGTCCTGCTTCTTGAGGTGACAAAGCTACCAGAAACTGATACTTTCATAGATTTGAGAGCGACTATCAGACTGTGATTTTAACCCCTTAGTACAAAGAGAAGCTATTGACACAGTGGTTCATTCTTTGCAAAACATTCAGCAAATCGGTCTAGAAATGCATCGAGCAATTCAATCGCCTATTTATCAAATTCAAGGTGCAACAAATTGATGAGGTCCTTCAGATTGAATTCTCTCAAGGTCGTGTTGTCTTCTCCAATAAAAATCAGAGCTCTTCACCATCACTTAGAGCATGATTTCTGGCTTTAAACATGGAAGCTAAAAACTGAAGGGATTATTGAAGCCAAGCCAATTTTTTCGCTTTAGAGAAAAAGTTTCTCTTTGTCTTCTGCCCCATGTAGCTCTTCTCACAGTGCTCCCTCATCATCAAGGAAAGGGTCTTCTTGATTGCATGAATCCACTTTGCTTAAACTCGTTTATCTGGAAATAGAAAATTCAGTATCATGCTTATCACAAGCACATCAGACACTCTGTGATAAATTTTGTGTCCTCGAATCAAAGAAGGTGAAGACCCTTCTTGCTGAGAAAACTTCACAACTTGGAAAATTAGATATTCCTGTAACTAATCCCAACCATTCTGATGCCCAAATCATCCTCATGGCCAATGACTATTCTGAAATTTCTATCAACAATAGGGAATCTTTGCCCACTAACAACTATCAAAGCAAAAACTTGGCAGTAGAGCTCATCCTCAATAATTGTACTACGATAACCTGATTTCATAGAAGTTGATAGACAAGCTTCAATTACAAACTACAACATATTCACACATGTGGATTGGGGAGGACAGCGAGTCAAGGAGGGAATAGAAGAGGCATAATTACACAAAATAGGAACAGGAGCACCTACACACACAAAATATGGACCGCACTCACACCTACACTCCCTAAGTGAAAATAAACTCTTCCTCTAAGAGATGTGATAAATGATTATATAGAGTAGTCCTTATTTATAACGAAGTTAGTAGATTCTCCCGCAAACTACCTACAAAAACATAGTGACTAGAAACGATAAACTTCTAGTAGCTTATCAAAAAAGCCACCTTCCTTATTAACTACCTTTCTTGCAGCAGTACTAAAACAACATTATGTGACCAAATATGAGCTTTATTGCATCATTAACATTACATAGCAAAATATGTAGTGTTTAAGAACACATGACCTTCCCCTTGGGAAACTTTGTTCCCAAAGCTTGAGGATCAAACTGAAGCTCTCTCATACATCTTTTTCTTCCTCCGCTTGTTTTTCCTTCACTTGGATATGATCATGTACAACAATTTGAATGGGTTAAAGCTTTCAGAAAAATTCATTTTGATCAACTTGATGAATTCTTTCATTGTATTTTGATGTATATGTTCGAGGGAATTATATGGCTCAATTAAGAAATCGACTATATTCCACATTATATTACAATTTCCATCCATATACACGTGCAACTACAGAGATGTTGTGACAGAGGGAATATCGTATCAACAACTTTTCTAGCAGATCCAAGTGAGAGGATACTAAATAAACCATCATTGTTTTCTGAAATAAATGCATGTAAAGAAGATACATTTTTATGCAAACTCTCTATTGTTGTTTGTTCCCAACTATCCTCAATAAACTCTTCATTAACCTTTTCCACGAAGCATTCCCCTCATTGGAAGATTCACGACAAGGAAGAAAAGGTTCGCTAAATAAAGTTGGGAGATCTTTATTGTCTCTTGAAAATTCTAATTACTTAAGAGACTCGTCATAGAAGGGGAGAGAATCATCAAAATTAGTGCAACATAGTTCTCTTCATCATCAGTTGAACATTTGTGAAATAGAAGCCGAAATAGATTACCCTCATCGTACCGAAAGATACACTCATCCTAATAAATGTGTGCATCCTCCAAGTCTAGCCTTCATCCATTTCTTTTTTATATTCCCTTTTCAAATATAAATGACGAATAAATTTATGAAAAATCCTTAAACAACTTCACGTCTGGCCTTGTTTGAAACTGTGTTATATTTTCGAAAAAGAAAACTAGACTAGGTTTCAAAGATTTAAAAGTCATTTTCATAGCTTATTTCTCTACAAATATTTTGTTGAAAAACACGAGGTGCTATTCATTTTAAAGATTATTGAATCTGTTAGGAAAATATTCATTTAGTGCTCACATTAATATCACGTGTGTTTGTTAATATTTAATTAGTAAAATATTGTGAGAGTAATGAGTTGTTAATATAATTCATTTAGTGATTTGTATGTGAGTTGTATTTGTTACAAAATAACTCACTAATCTTTAGGAGAAAGAATAGGGATTTGAGAGATTAGAGGAAATATTTGTGGGATTGGGGCATAAGGATATAACTCCTTAAAACAAGGAAATATCTTTTCTATATATTGTAATCTTTACTATTGAAAAAACTGGAGAGTTTTGTTGATATATTTTTGTGTATGCGCTCTACTGATTTTTAGATTTGGTATCAAAGAGATGTTATTCCTATAATGGAGTTTTGATGTTTAGCTAAAGGACGGCCTTGTTCCTCCATTTGTTGTCCTGTGTTAAGATTTGTGTTTTTAATCATTAATTGGCTATAGTTTTTTTGCAGTAATTTTTTCATTTGGTTTTGATCTCCTTGTCTAGCTCCATGAAGAATTTTTTTATTACTTTTGCAAAAGATACATTGAATCAATTTGTAAAATTTGAAGGCAAAGACTTCCAAATCTGCAAAGTTCGAACTCAATTGTTGCTAATCAACAAATATTTGTGGGAAATTGTTGGTGATAAAGTACCAAAACCAACTGATGCAAATGAAGCCACCAAATGAGAAAAGCCAGGATCGAAAAGCAATAACAATTATTGGGCTAGGATTATCAAATGCTTAATTACATCATATAGACCTATCAAATACTTCGACAACACTATACAAGCTATTTGGATCAAAAGTAGGGAGCGTAGCAAAGGCACTAAAGAATAAATTATTCGGACTCAAGATGGAAGAAGGTGATGGTATGGTTCGACACATCAATAAGTTTTGTTCTATTCTAAATCAATCAGCTAGAATAAAATTGATGTGCATCATGATGATGCAAAAGTTGTATTGCTAAATAGGATGCCACCTAGTTATTCTAACATGGTCTTCACATTGAGCAAAATAAATCCTAGTTTAGAAGATCTGATTTCTTCTTTGATAGAGGAAGAAAATAGAACTAAAAAAACTGATCCAGAAGGTGTGATGACACGATAGATTTTATGCTAAAAGAAGATCAAAATTTTCTTTCAAGAAGAAATCAACTTCTAAAGATACGAAGAAGCAATTGTTCGTTACTACTGCAAATAATCTAGTCAAACTGCAGGAAAAGAGGACAAGATTTACTTGATGGAAAACTATAAGAAAATGCAATGGTCGTTGATGAAGAAGAGGAGAATGATGAAGCAAATACTGTTCACACAGAAAATCCAAGTGATGAAGAACACCTCTATTAGATGATCTTCTACTGAAGGTGGAGGCAACAAAGGATGGAGCACAACCAACGTGTTCTCGTCATCCATTAACAACAGCGTCACATTCTGCTATGGTGGCACTAGTTTATTTTTAGTTTGTTATGTGTGATGGAAAATAAAAATTGAAGTGCATTCATGTTCACATGTAATAAGTGAGTGTAATTCTGATGTAATACCCCGATGGAAAAATGTAGTAGGAAAGCTAAAGAATAGTGTGCCGCAGCATCATGATTCTTGTAGAAGATGAACAGATGTGTGTGTCCCTGCTCATACCTAGGTTAGTGGTCATCCTATGTAAAACAATTTGTGAAGGTTGAACAGATGTAGAATTCATGTTCGTTGTTCCCACACTGATTTGGTTAGATCAGTTCCCAACAGTGCATGGTTGATGAGAAGTTGATGAGTTCCTTCTCTACCTTCAAGTTGTGTACCAAGATCATGAGCAGGCAGAGGCAGCACACTGCAAAAGAAGTGTAATTGTTTTTCTACCATGTTCGCACTAAGGGGGAGAATGTTAGGAAAATATTTATTCAACGCTCACATTAATATTATGTGTGAGTTAATATTTAGTAAAATAATGTGAGAGTAATGAGTTATTAGTATAACTCATTTAGTCATTTATACGTGAGTTGTATTCATTGCAAAACAACTCACTAGTCTTTAGGCGAAAGAATAGGGATTTCAGAGATTAGAGGAAATATTTGTGGGATTGTGTGATAAGGATATAACTCCTTAAAACAAGGAAATATCTTTCCTATACATTGTAAACTCTATTGTTGAATAAATTGGAGAGTTTTATTGATATTATTTTGTGTATGTGCTCTATCAATTGTAAGAGAATCTACTTTCAAACCAAAAAAAGGCACCTCAATTGGACACCTAAACTTAAAGTTATCCTCCACTAAAATTAGGTTACCAAATATTGTAGTTTTTCAAGACAATTCCAAAATATCAACTTGCAATTATATATCTCCCTCAATATTGTTCCAAAATTTATGATTTTATATTGGTTAAGAAGCCCTTGAAGTCTACTTTCCAACAAAGTGAAATTTGTCTCAATCAAATATTGTAGTAGAAAGTTATGGCCTAGGTAATACACGGTCTATTTTCTGCCCTAGAAATCAAAAACGGGCTCTAATACCATGTGTAGTGTACCTAACAGGCACAACTACACAAAATAGGAATAATGGGGGCACCTAAACACCCAAAAGATAGATTGCACTCACACCCACAAGTCATATGTGAGAGAAAATACTCTCTCTAAAAGATGCGATAAACACGTAGATTTGTATTTGATAATGAAAATAGATTTGATGATATAGAAAAGTAACATGTACTTACAACAAAATTAGCAGCTTCTCACACAAACTACTTGCATAACCATGACTTCCGGTAATTTCTCAAGCAAGCCACCTTGCTTTTTAACTACTTCTAACACCACTACTTAGATAGCATTATGTGATATGATATAAACTTTATAACAAAGTACCTCATTCACATTAAATAACAAAAAATGTTGTGTTTAGTAATACAAAAATTCTTGTTCACATGTTATATTAAAAGTCATTCCAAGATACAATTGATTTAACTCCCTTGATTGTTGTAATCAACTACTTGAGTACCTTATTAATATGACCACAAAGTTGTCTTTGATAGCTTCCACTGTGAGCAAGTTGAAGTTGTAAAAGACATTTCATGTGGATAAGTATGTTTTTATCACTCATCCTAATGCTACCATTCTCAATTTTAAACACAAATCCTAAGGCTACCCTTCTCAATTTTAAACACCCATTAGCTGAATATACTTTTATTGGTGTTCAAACTTACATCAATTACAAGGAAAAAACCACCACTTACCTTTTCAGCTGCAAAAGCACCCTACCAATGCAAGCCAGATGGTTCTCCAAGTCATCTTTTTTAACAAATGTTACAATATCAGATTTTGAAGTTGCGTTCAATATCCTATAGACAGGAAGGAAATGATGAGGACTTCTATATAGTTAGTATGTTAACTATAGTTATTTACTATTAATAATCAAACTCATGGAAAGTTGTCAAATGGGATGAGCCCAAACAATAAATCATCGATGCTTTCATAGTGGATACCCATGTTCATATCCATGGGAGACATGTTCAATGCTAGATATGTGCAAAGGTCAAGTGTTGAATTGGGTCAACTACCACATCCAATTTTGGGTGTAATTACCCCAATAGACAAGGCCAGGTGTAAAACCTAGGTGAATTTGACAGAACAAATACTCTATGGTTGTGGCATCTAAGCCATAGGACTTCCCACAAGGGGAATTTTTATTAATAAAAAAAACTCATGCAAAGTGGATTAATAAAATATTCAAAGTCTAATAAAATGGGTAGGTGAAATACAGAAACATTAAATTTATTCGTAATCATGTAAATAAGCATTCAGCCCTCCCAATACCAGTGAATCAGACCAGACACTCTTTTCTAGGCTTACCAAATGCTCTTAAGAATTAGGGACCCACCACCTAGAACAAATGAGGTGACGAAAGGATATTTTAGAGGCAAAAAGTTCCACGAATATTATCTGAATGCTTTGCAACAGCCATCCGATCTTGAAACAAGATCTACCAAGGCACAAGACCCTCAAGACAACATACTACCCACTTGGCCGAAAGGATACTACCTTGAGTGGCACTGTCTATCAGCCCCAAACCTCTCTCTTCTTTAGGAATGATACAAACATCCCAAGGAACCGAATGAAGGCCTCACTCCCCACCAAACATAGACCACAAATACAACCTCAAGATCTGCTCAATTTGACGAAATTGAGTGTTGATAGGAAGCCAACATGAAACATAGTAAATGTGAGAAGCTTGGAGAATACAACTGCCAATTGTCACCTTTCCAGCAAACGGGTTGTCTTTGTAGTACCAAATGTGGAGTTTGCTTTGAAGCCTTTGAAGGCACCAATCTTACATGGAGATAGACGATAAACCAACACCAAAAGGGGCACCCAAATAACGCACTATGATCCTGGGGCAGATAAAAGAACAGGACGAAGGAATCCAAACTGGAGGAGCATCCAATCCAATATGCCAGAAATCTATTTTGTGATCATTGACCACTAGTCTAGAAGCAAAGCAAAAAGTATCTAAGCAAGCAAGTACACCATCAACAGACTATCATTCCCCCCTAACCGAGAGTAAAAAATCGTCTACAAATTGATTACTAACCATCTTTGAGCCATTTGGAAGAAGGATACCATGGATCTATCCCACTATGCAAGCTGCCTCTAATAAGTAACCCAAAGCATCTGCAATCAGTACATAAAGATAAGGAGCCAAGGAACACCCTTGACGAATGGAACAATGCCAAAAAACTCGTGAAGATAAGGCACTATTAACTACAACAAAGGCTGAAGCTTTAGTGAAAAGAGTGGAGTCCATGGCAATGCAGCGAGGTCCATAACCCAAACAAACCAACATCTTCGAGATAAAGGACCAATCAATCCTATCATAAGCCTTGTCAAAATCAATTTTCGAAAAAAGGGACTGCTGACCGGTATCTCTAGCCCACTTCATATCCTCCCAGGCTGAAAACACAGTGTCTAGAATAAACCTCCCTTGAACGAAACCAATCTGCTCTTTCCATACCCCATATATGGCAACCAAACAAAATCTTATTGCCAAGGCTTTGGCAATATTTTTATACTAGGTGGCCGTTACATGGTACAATTTGGGTACGGGTACGAGGATCCAGTATGTTGGTACGGCAATTTTTTGGGGGGGTGGGTATAGCACTTGGGTACGGCCATATAATATATATAATATTAAAAATATTAAAAAATATAGCCAAATAAGCAAAAGTTCAACAATAGACATGCATAGAGTAAACAAAATAATAAATAAGTGAAATAGCCACAAAACATATTGATAATTCAATACATTTTGTGAAGGGAGCAACATTAGATCTTTGCAAGAAATCCGAGCACACAGCTTCAAAATGAATGCAAGTTGCAGAAGAAAAGCCAAAAAGAAATATTTTTTAAACTGTCTGTGTGTTTCACTTCTAGGAACACACAATATATGGTGTTTTACAAGACTAATCCTTACCCAAATAATAGGTAGGAAACACTAAACAAAGGAGATTAAATCATCTCCATAAATCAAGGAGTGGAGGCAACAGCTCAACAACTCCAATAAGTTACGGGAGACAACTATAATGCAAAAATAAAAAATTAATCTATGCTCCACAAATGACCTTATTTAGGTGTAAAATAACTAGTTCACAATGACAAGTGTGAACACGTTTACACCAACACCCTCCCATAAGCGAATGCCAGGGAGCATAAAAGAAAGAAAGGGTCCCGGCTACTATGCCAAATAAGGTACCCATTACAAAAAAGGAAGGGAGGACTTATTGTTGAATTCCCCCCAAGTACAGCTTCCTTGACTCTAAGCTTTTCTCGTAAAAGAAGATACCGAGGAGAAGTAAGGGGTTTAGTGAAGATATCCTCTATCTGATCAGTTGTAGATACAAACATCAACTCAACAACATAATCCTGAATCAATTCCCTGATGAAGTGCATATGAATTTCAATGTATTTTGTACGTTGTTCAATAGGATTGTCTACTATTTGGATAACACTTTGATTATCACACCATATAATAGAAGGAGATTCCTGTGGAAATCCAAATTCATCAAGTATCTGACAAAGCCAAAGAACTTCCTGACCTGCTTTTATTGCACCTCTGTACTCAACTCCAATGGATGACAAAGCAACTGCATTACGTTTTTCGCATGCCCATGCAACTGGACCTGTTTCAATGTGAAAAAAGAAGCCAAAGGTAGATTCTCGTGTGTCACGACAACCTCCCCAATTTGAATTTGTGTATCCTTCAATTTTACAAGATCCCTATGGTGGATAATGGATGCCAAAATTTAAAGTCCCTTGGATGTATCGCAAAATACGCTTTGTTGCTTTCCAGTGAGTCTCATGAGGCTCATGAGAAAAACGAGACACAAGATTAATAGCAAAGGTGATATCGGGACAAGTATGTGTGAGATATAAAAGACTCCCAACCAGTTGTCTATACAAAGAGGCATCAACAAGGTTAGACTTGCAATCAATAGTCAATTCAATACCTGATTGAAAAGGAGTGTTAGATGGCTTGCAATCAGCCATGTGGAACTTCTGCAACAAATCAGAAGCATATTTCCTGTCCTGTAGAGACCCCTTCAGAAGATTGATGAACCTGAAGACCAAGAAAATAATGCAACAATCCTAAATCTGTCATATCAAAGTTCGCTCTCAGTTTGCTTTGAATGTCTTGAATCAGAGAAATTGAGCTACCAATGAGGATGAGGTCGTCAACATATAAAACCAATATCACCAAATCACCATCACGGTTGAGAACATATATAGTCTGGTCAGTTACACAGCTATGAAAACCAGTAGACAACAAAAATTCATCCATCTTCCCATACCAAGCTCGAGGAGCTTGTTTGAGACCATACAAAGAACAACGAAGTCTACAAACCAATGAAGAGTCTTGCACAAAACTAGGGGGTTGCTCCATATAGATTTCCTCATGGAGATCACCATGCAAAAAAGCACTCTTCACGTCCGTCTAATATATTGACCACCGATGAAAAGCAACAAGGGAAAGAACAAGGCGAACAAAATCCATCTTTGCTACAAGAGCAAGTCTCAGAGTAATCCACTCCTTCGACTTGAGAAAATCCTTTAGCAACAAGACGGGCCTTATACTTTTCTATAGATCCATCAGCTACATACTTAGTCTTATACACCCACTTGCATTTCACAACTTTCCTTCCCTTAGGAAGAGGCACCAATTCCCAAGTATCATTTTTCATCAAAGAAGAGTATTCTTCTTTCATAGCTTCATCCCATTCAAAATTACCACAAGCTTCAAAAAAAGTAACAGGATCATATGAGATAGCTTCACTTACAAGAGCCATTCCAGAAGGCATAGACTGAGTGTGACGATAAGCAACACCACCTGAAGTTTCAGATCTCGTACGTCGAGGATCACTCGGGTCTCTTGCCAAGTTACCAACAGCCTACAGAGTAGTTTGAAGCCATTTTGGATATTTTTGTGCCGGGAGGAGGCGAAGGAGGAGTTGGAGGAGTAGCCTCTTCTTCAGAAGCATCATCACAAGAATCATCAATAAGCATGTCAGCCATGTCAGAAGGAGGTGTAAGAGACAGATGATGATTTGTATCAGGAGTCTGAATAGTATATGTCTTGTCAATATGGACATCCCTTCGAAAATGAACTTCCAAAGTAGAAGGATCCAAAAGACGGTATGCCTTCACGTGTTCACAGTGGCCAACAAAGATGAGTTCCTTACTCTTTGGCTGTATGGACTTCCTTTTTTCATCAGGAATATAAGCCCAAGCTAGACTTCCAAAGACTCAAAAATCAGAAACATTTGGCTTCTCCGCAGACCATGCTTCCTCAGGTGTGATCCCTTGAATTGCTTTGTGGGGAATCCGATTCTGAATATAGTTAGCACAATTCATGGCTTCAGCCCAAAACTCAGGTGCAAGGTTCTTTGACTGAATCATGCAATTCGTCATCTCCTTGAGTGTCTTGTTTTTCCGTTCCGCAACACCATTCTGTTGAGGAGTGTAAGGCACTGTATACTGATGTAGAATTCCATGGTCAGTACAAAAAACTCTGAATGCATTACTAATATACTCCCCCCCATTATCAGTGCGAAGCTTTTTGATGGAATGAAATGATTGTTTTTCAATAAAAGCCTTAAATTCTTTAAAACCATTGAAAACATCTCTTATACTGAAGAAAATACACCCCTTGTTTTCCTCATGAAATCATCAATGAAAGTCAATACGTATTTGGAACCAGAAAAAGAACGAGCAGGAAGAGTCATCAAATCACTGTGCACCAACTCCAGAGGAGCCTTAGCTCTCTTAGCCAACCCTTTGGGGAATGGATCCTAATGCTGCTTGCCTAACATATAACCAGGACAAACACCATCATTAGAAGAAACTTTAGGAAGTCCAGTTATCATGTTCTAGGAAGATAGTTGTTGCAGATATCTATAGTTTAAATGGCCAAATCTCTCATGCCACAACTTGCTCACAGAATCTGAGTGAGCAATAAGAGAAGATCCTGCAGAAGTCTCAAACTTGTCAAAGAGATACAATCTAGAATTTGTATCCACAACACCTATAGCTACAATATCATTAGGATCATTCAATTCGCTTATTACAACTTTATCAGGTGAGAATTCAATAGTCTTTCCTTTTCCTAAATTACAAATTTGATAAACGGACAACAAATTGTTAGAAATGCAGGGAACATAGAGAACATCACGCACAGAACCATTTGGCATGTCAACAATCCCTGCACCCATGACTTTCAATGAAGTAGAGTTGCCCACCATAATCTGAGAAACGTTGCAAGGAGAAACTAAACTTAGCAAATTTGTTGAATGTGTAATGTGATGTGTGGCACCTGAATCAAATACCCATCTATCATCCAAAGGAGAGCAGGCCTGAGATGAAAGAGCTTTCCCTTTACCCGAATTGGAAGAGGATGAAGGTGTCGGAACAGAAGCTTATGTTGTTTCAGCATCTTCTCAAGTGCTTCAATTCTCACAAAGCAACGTGATTCCCGATCATTTGTTTTGCTACAGAAAGGACAAGGATCATACACCTTTCTTTTGACAGTCTTTTTCCCTTTCCCAGGACTATAAGGTTTAGGGACTTCAGAACTTTTATCAGTGGCAGTAGAAGCGGGTTTAGGAGATTCTGAAATCTTGGATCTTGGCTTCAATTTAAGTTTCCCTTTACCCTTAGAAGAATTTGCTAAAAGTGCATGGTTTGAGGTTGGCGAGGCATCAAGTGCCATTAACTTAGTTTGTTCACGAGATAACCTCTCACAAAACACCTCAAATGTTGCCATTTTAAACTCATCCCCTAGAGCATCCAAAGTTGAAAAGAAAGTAGAAGTGAACACAGTAAATGGACCTTTCACTTTTGACAGAATTGACAAAATGCATTTAGGATCCTTTTTTTCTTTACCACCATCCTTTAGTTTACTTCTGAGTTTTTTGAATTTAGTCAAGAAATCTTCTATGAGAGGAAAATCAGAAGGAGGCAGTGTTGTAAATTCCATTTCCACTTGAAGTAATTTGCAATCGTTAATTTTTCCAAACAATTTGTCAAAAATTTCCCATGCCTATTTAGGAGATTTGGCAACTGAAATGTGAAATTGAAGACTGTCCACAACATTGAGCTAAATGAGTCTCAAAGCTTCATCTTGCTTGCACGCGTAACTGTACTTTTCTTTTTCACTGGTAAAGGTAGGTACTCAATCTTGGAAAACGTGCCAAAGATCGCAGGACTTAAGCAATTCCATTTTTGGCTTCCAAACATGATAGTTGGATGAATTCAATGGTTCAAATAGGCGTAGATCCATGATGTTTACGGGTACAGATGAAGAAGGCACACTTTTTGACATGATGAAATGAACTTATCCCCCCCCTGAAAACAGAAGTGGATCACAATATGCCTCTCTAAAAAAATGAGGTTCACAGAATATTGATGTTCCTCCCAAAAGAAAGCTCCAAAAAAAGCCTTTACAAGGCAGAGGGCAAGGAAGCTTGGGCGAGTTGGCTAGGAGGAGCTCGGCGAGTTGAGCGAGCCGAACCGAGCTGGATGGTAGCGAGCCGGGGCGAGTCGAGTAGGACGGGTGCCAAGCCGAGCCGAGTCGGAGCGAGCTAGGTGCCGAGTTGGGGCAAGCGGGTCGCAACGAGTTGGAAGCAAGTCAAGTTGGGGCGAGTCAACCGAGCGAGCTGAGTCTGTTGGGTGCAAAACTTAACATGCAGGTCAAACCTGCACCTCATGGATGCAAGCCAAACGCCTTGATTACTATACCACCACTATGCGTTAAGAGTATAGTGGCAAATATTGTTTTTATAGTTTCTGTTGGAGCTGGAAATAATAAAAAAATAAAAGGCTGTGAGGGATTGAACCCTAATCATCCAATAATAAAGCACATGCAGCTAGTAACACCACCATGCACGGCCAATCACTGTTGTTTAAACATGCATGCAAAACGCAGGAGCAAAAAACATCCACGTCTACCAAGCATAAAAATCCAATACCTCTGTCAAGGTATTCAAAAGGCGGTTCTCCAAGCAACCAATATAACGTGCCACAACATCAGCCGATTATACAGAGATCACAATAGTCCAGCGAGGAGGGTAGAGCCACAGGTAGGCTACAAGCCAAGCACGCAGCCAACAAAGTGATTGGGGCCGACCCACAGCGAACACCAGTCCACGCAGAGATGAGGCAAATCTGCTCCAAAACGTCTAAACGCCAAGCAAAAACATTTACATGCCAAGCAAAAACGCCTTTAGTTGATTGTTTAAAATGGTCAAGCAAAAACAATAACCACCATCAATCATATAATACGCCCAGCAAGCCAAAAAACGATGCAATGCAATAGGAAACCGTCCCAATGCCAAGGCAAGCCAAGCAGACTACGGTAGCACAAAGCCAATACAAGGGTTGTGCAATGAAAGCAAAGCATGAGCCGAGCCAATACAAATGACTAAGCCAATGCAAGACAAAACTGTTTAAATATTCCAGCAACACAATTGCACAGAAAGAATTAGACAAGGAAATATGCAACAACCCTAGAGCTCTGATACCATGAAGGGAGCAACACTAGATTTTTGCAAGAAATCCAAGCACACAGCGTCAAAATGAATGCAAATTGCAGAAGAAAAACCAAAAAGAAATATTATTCAAACTGTTGTGTGTTTCACATCCGGGAACACGCAATATAGTGTTTTACAAGACTAATCCTTACCCAAATAATAAGGATCAAACACTAAACAAATGAGATTAAATCATCTCCATAAATCAAGGAGTGGAGACAACAACTCAACATCTCCAATAAGTTACAGGAGAAACAATATCCCATAAACTATAATGCAAAAATAAAAAATTAACCTGTGCTCCACAAATGACCTTATTTAGGTGTAAAATAACTAGTTCACAATGACAAGTTTGAACACGTTTACACCAACATTTTGTCATGATATTCATTGATCAAACTTAGAACAAGTACATTGTTCAAATGTTACGATGTATAGACAAAAATCAAGATAAATCAACATTTTAATAGTCGAATTATAATCATAATCAAATGGCTCTCCACCAATGTCTTCAACAAGAGCACCATCACCATCATGTGGTTCATTAGAACCACAAGCATCAGTAATGCCGCTCCTCTTAGCTACACCATGCAGGTCATGCAAAGTACACTCTAGCTCCAGGTCTAGCAATGAAAGTTGGCCAATGGAAGCGTCCAAGTTGGAATCTCTAGGTCTATATCTCAACACTTTGTTGGCCCTTGCTTGTACTCATCCTTCTTGTGTGATAGAAAGTGCAGTTTAGAATGCATGAAGACCAAATCCTCTGATTTTTTCGCTCCCAAATTGTTGCGGTTAACTGAGTGAATGTTGGCTAGATTTTTTTCATAGCTGAAAACCTAGGCAGTCATGAGATAGATCTCCCTCCTTTACCGGTGAGGCTCCCGTGTAAGATTTTGTCAGTTATATATCCTAATATCTATTTGTGGATATTACTTTAACCATGTAGCTCATGAACCATAGCTATACAGTTTTGTAGCAAGTAAGCAGCTGTAAAAGAAAGGAAAAATCTGCAGAAGGGGAAAATAATAGGAAACGGAAGAAAGTAGAGAGGATGTGCAACCCAAGCAATAGTTTACAGAGTTGATTGCATGCACATAGATTAAAACAAATAGATCATTAAGCATAGAATTCAAAGCAAAGGAAACCTTCAGATCTAGATCTAAAATAACACAGTTTATGAACAGATCTAGAAAGAAAGTAAGAAGCAAAATGCACCATTGACACAAAGTTCTCCGGAAATCTCTTCTATATTCCTCTGCTTGCAGAAATCAGGGGTTTCAGCTCAAAGTCTGGAACACAAGAATGTTGATTACAAATTTTGATCCTTTAACCCGTAGGTTCTTCCTCTACTTATAGCACGTAGAGGGGAAATTACAAATGGGAGACTATAACTGAACTAGATCATAAACAAGAAGTAAAGAGAACATCTGGCAATCATCTTCCTTTAATTCCTCTCTTAGTGACATGCATCAGGAGTTCAAGTCAAAATTGTGCACATCTGTCACTTAACTCAAAGAATCATTCCAAATAACTTCAAAGTAATGGTTTTCAAACCAATAACTTTTAAGTTTACAATTACATCCGGGAACATAAGAAATAAGAGAAGAAAGAAAAGAAGGAAGATCTGCCAGCTGTAACTTCTACACTTTCTTTTTGTTTTGATACTGAATATACTTTTCGAACATATAGTTCAGCAATTTCCCATCCGCTTTAGCCACAACTTCTTTCTCTGTCTTGAATTGCAGCAATCCTTCGCTCAAAACTTCGATGCTCACTTCCACCTCCTTCAAACTAGGCCCAAACTTCTTAATGTCTGATTGCAGCATTACCAGCTTACTGATTGAATTCATCGTAAAAGGCCTAACATCTTCATCAATCCTCTCTTGAATCATCAGAAGAGAGCCTTCCAGGGAATCAGGCACTTTGTTTGAAATGGTCCTTATGAATGAAGAAACGTTCCCAACCACTTCCTCATTGGTGAAAGCAATTACATTGCTTGACAGTGACGATGCCATATCCTCGAGCACCCGCATTTTTTTCAGCATAATTCTGAAGATTTCCAAGCGGAAAGAGACTGTGAATTCAAGTTGCTTCCCCTTTTCAACCGATCCATCAGGCACAATTCGTTCTACAATCAAAACCTCCTTCGGCAACTTATTTATCTCGACCAAAGTGCCCAAGTTACTTTCAGCCACTGTATTCATATCTACCGTGCTTGTCACCAGTTGCTTCAGCTGAACTAATGCATCCTTCATAACCTTTAGACGAACTGGCACCTCCCTGAGCTGTACAGAAGCTTGGCGAATGATTAGGCTCTTCCATTCATCGATAGCTCTAACTTGGTTACCTGCATTTTCCACTTCCTACATCAGATGATCACTCACCTGCTCATGTGCTGAAATTGGCTGAGAGAAAGGTTTGGCAACCTTAGCAATGATCTCGCACAACTGAGAAACTTGCTTTTGAAGTTCAGCTTTTTCTGCCTTCTCTTTGTCAAGCTTAAGGAATAAAGCATTTATCAGTGTCTGTGTGTCTTGCTTTAATCCTTCAGTAGTGGTTTGACCTATCGACACTTTGGTCACTGTTATATTTGCTGCCATAAGCTCGCTCTTCTGCTTTCCTTCTGTTGGAACTGATACCTCAACGAACTTTTGCCCTCATTCTTCAATAATTAACCTTGAAATCACCTTAGAAACTTTAGGTCTTTTGTCTTTTCCGCCCAAACTCAGGAGCAGCTGCAAGTCATGTTCCTCCAAGTTGATCTCCTCTCTAGCTTCTCGGGACTGACTGTGAGGCCAACCACTTTGAGAAATTGCTTCTCAGAGAATGAGAAGTCGTTGAATGCACCACCATCTCATGCTCTGGTTCCTCTCCATCCGAAATCGCTACAGTGTTGTGATTGTCGTCTTCTGAATTGTCCAAAGACAATGCTCTTTCAAATTCTGCCATCTGCAATTTTAGCGTTTCTTCAGGAAGAGGTGAAGATCGGAGTGGCTGAGGAGAGAACACAAATGTTGCTGGATTCAACGGAGGAACGACAATATCTTGTTGAGGTTTAAAGGCAGGTGAAGTGTTGTGAGTTGACGCTAGAGAAGTCAGAACTAGCACCATAGCCGTAGAAGTGAACTTTTCCTGTGTATGAGACTTTTTGTGCACTTTAAGATTTTCAAGCCTTCTATTGCTTTCTCCCTCATGCTTCCTTTTGATGGAGTCTCCTGCGCTGAGGTTGTCTGTGATCTGATTCATCAAAGCTTCATCAAGGCAATATCCCTTTGTCAGCAACTAGTTCAAGGTGTTGACCAAAACTGCAGCAGATCTTTCCTCCATCGTGTGACAGCCACCAACGTTCTCCTGAAGAGCAGCTCTATCCCCTCCCATCTGGCGGTATTAGTCAAGCAATACAGGGCCATCATCTATGAGATCCGAAAGTATCCATCCTAATCCATAATCAAACACTTGTGCGTTGACAATCTGTTGAAGTATTTCTTTCTAACTTTGTACTCACTTTTGCACTTCATCCAAAAGTCTTCTAATGAAGGCACATGCAAGTATTCCTGGGAGATTATCTTCCTTGCTACCCCATATGGATCAAAGTTCAGCCGTTCTGGGAAGAACTCATGCTCACACTGAGAGAACATCTCAACTTCAATTCCTCTGGCTTTGTGAATGCTCTGACAGCTGTAATATCCTCACTGTGATCGGAAAAAAGCCTGTAGACTTGTGTCGCTTTGATTGTAGGTCATGCATCTCCACGAGCTGTCTACACAACTCCATAATGACCAATTTGTCGCTTGGATAACTGAGCAACTTGACTGGTTCTCCTGAAAATCCAATTACCCTGAGGTATGTAAAGTCTACAAACTGGATGAAGATACAGCCATGCTGGGATACAGCTTCCCAAGCTTCCTTGCTCACCCTGTTGGTCTTCAGATCACTGTTCAACTTGCAAATGAATTCGTAGAAGAATCCATCGTTGACCACCTTGTAATCTTTACTGCATTCAGGCACAGTCAGTTGTGGGTAACACTCAAAAATAGGATCCTTCGAGAGTACGCCCCGTCTATCCAACTTGGAAAAGATACCCTGCGAGGCTGTTGCATATACCAGGTAGGAAGTCATCTTGAAGTTGTATGTCTACCTCACACTTCGGAGCTGCTCACCGATGTTGTCACTGATGATCTCCGCCCAATTGATTATTGAATCTGCTTTGTTGATCTCAATGGTCCTCATGAAGGCATACATCCATGAGCGGAAGTTGTGAGTGTTAGCTTCTCCATTTATCCTGCATAGCAATTTGGTAATATCATCCACTTCCTACACTAGATTGGATCGTGGAAGAGTCCTCAGGAACTTTGATAGAGGTTTGGGCTTCTTCATATACCTATTGTTCATTATGCCCACACAGTCTACTTTGTGCTTCTCCCATCTGTTGTCGGCGTCCAACATGCTGATTGTAGTCACCACCGGTCGTGTTGGAATCTTTAGACAATAATTGATAAATTGTGCATCCAGCCAGATTATTGTCTTTCCCGCAACATCCTGGATTGATCTGGATAGTGGATGGTACGACCTTGCACATTCCATGACGAATTCAGGCAACTGAGCTGTGACTGGGAATGTTGAAGCTCGAATGATTCCACTGCTCTTTACTGCCCGCATGAGAGATGTCTTTCCAGCCCTGGATCTGTCAATAATTTCAAAGAGGGGTTCGGGGCCTAAATCCTTATCACCGATATCAGCAAATCTGGAAACAATGCATGGTGTTGTTGATCCTTCTCTTTCATCCCGCTTTATCATGGTCGAAGCAATCTTTGTCTGAGCAACTCTTTTTCTTTTTATTCTGCCGGAATTCTTTGCAATTGGTGCAGATCTGGGAATTTCTTCAGATTCGGAAGATATATTCAATGTATCTGACATTGATTTGAGCTCCCTTTCACTTATATAAGCACCTGTAATGAATACCTACAATTAATTCAGACAAAGACAAAATCTAGAGCATGAACACTTGATTTTTATCACAAAAATCTGCATATAAAGCCCACTACCCTAAAATTTGAGGCTTTACTTGCATGCAAAGCAAGCATAAATATTTTTAACTTCACCTGGGCACTTTTACCAACATGCAGATAATTAACCAAGCTTAAATCAAGCTCCTCCAACCCTAGGCGCCAAACTTTGAAGCTTTCCAGCAATGAAAAACACTTTTTTATGCAAAAATCCTCCTTCCTTGGGCGCCAAAACTGTTCGGGCTGCAATCATTTGCTAAAAGAATTAATTACTTCTTTACTATGGCATCCCATGCTTATATAACTCTCAGCATTCTATTTTTAATAATTGCCCCTCCTATTCCTGGCAATTAATTAATAAACAATGATGTTTATTCACCCAAATTGGGCGCCTATTTTTGCATGTTGCTGGCTGCCATTAAATAAATTTTATTTATTTATTTTTAGCATGCTACCTTCAATTCACTTTGGCTTATCCTCTTGCATTGACTTTTTATTTATCTTGGGCGCCAAAATTTGGAATAAAAGTAATTAATAAATGCCATTAAAAGCATTATTTAATGCCCAAAGGGGTCGCACTTTTTAGCATGGGTGATTTCTAAATTTAAGAAGTCAACTTTGATGGGATTATTCACCCTGCACTGCAGCTCTAAAAATCCCTTCATTCACTTAATCTGTTTGACTTCCATAATGGGAATTTTTACCCTGCAAGGTAGATAACAAATTCCCACCTGCTTGTTGCTTCTAATTTTCCCACTGTAGCTTAAGTGACTTTCCAAAAACTGCGACTTGTATTAAAATTAGCCTCCTTTGAAAAAGTGCGACTTGTTTGTGTGAATAAAATCTTCTGATGGGAAAAGTTAGCCTACTAGGTAGGTGGAAAATTCTCATCGGTGCTTTAAGTGATTTTTCTTTATTTTATAATGGGAATTTTTACCTTGCAAGGCAGATAAGAAATTCCTGCCTACTTGCCGACTCTAATTTTCCCATCGCAACTTAAGTGACTTTGACTTCGTGGGAATTTTCACCCTGCAAGGCAGATAATAAATTTCCACCTGCCTGTTACTACCAAAAATCCCACTACAGCTTAAACCTATTTATTTCCAAAAAGCGCGATTGGCCTGGGAGAGGGTTTTTGTGCATGACTTCATCATTTTTGGTTAGAAGCTTGCATTTTGAGGCTAATTCCTTCTGGTGCTGTGTTGGTAGATGATCTCCAAATGCTTCAGACAATTAAACAAACTATACTGGTGAAAGAATTGACCTAAGGGAATTTCACAGAGAACCCAAGGAGAAAACCGAAGAAAAACGCAAAAGAAATAAATAAAAGCAAAAAACGTTGCCAAAAGTTGCAGACAAAGCTCAGGATTCATTCCTGATGAAAACCCTATTGATATATGTGAATACTGGCATGTGAAACTTCAACAGGGTTCAATTGGCACACAATTTACTTCAAACAGGGCACTATTTATTTAATAAATAATTTTTAAAAAAAATTCTTGTAGACAAAACTTGATGGAGGGATAAAACGAGTTTGCGCATCTGTGTATTTGTCGAAATTGGCTCATATGATTCACTGGGAATATCCTAACATAATACAGACATCTTCTAGCAATAAAAAAACAAAATGACCCATTATTTTACAAAGAATGAATTTTTTTCAAATGGGCAGTCTCAGATTTCAAGATGAAATCTGGGGACACCAGTGGATAAAGGAGTATGTACCCCAATTCCTCTTGGTTGAAGAAGAACTCGCAACCTATTGAGGCAAGCCGCAAAGTCAATGCAAAATTAAAATTTTAAATTTATAAAAGTAAAAACTTAAAAACTTAAAAAAAGAGTTAAGAAATTAAAAAAATTAAAATCTTACTTGTGATAAAACTTTTATTACAAGTGGCATGAGGTAGGTGTATGCTTTCCCATGAAGATACCACCACGAATAAGCATCCATCTTATATTTGTCACAAAGAGCGCTAATGGAGTGTTCCCAGGAGAATATGAAATCCACAAACTCTACTCTAACGAAGTTTTCTGCTTCTAGATCTAGAAAGAGCCTAGTAAATGCCATCTTATACCCCTCACTAACCTCAACATCCCTATATGGTGGGACCCTCCTGGGAAAAGAAAGGATCTCTACATAGTAGTATTTTGGAGTCAAGGCAAAAACAAGAAGATGCAATGAGGTGGTCATTTTGTTGCACCTTGTAATGTCCCATTTTCAATAAAAATAATAGTTAATTTTATTACCTTGAGAGTGATTTTTATCATTTGATATTAGCGAGAATATTATTAATTATTATAATAAGAGGAGAAAAATATTATTATTATATTATTTGCCTAAGAGTAATTATTATTACTAAAGCTAAACTTTGGCATTTAATTTAATAATAAAGTGATAATAAATAAGGTCGGCAAGAGGGAAAAAGATAAGACAATTATATTAAATGTCCAACAAGTGACCACCAAAATAGGTCAATGGGACTGCACCATACAAAGCAAAACAGACGCAGCGGGGAAACCCAAAAAGGTCTTCGAGAACAACAAAAGAAAAAGAAAGTGAGTACAAAGAAGGAGAGGAGGTGGAGGGAAAGGCCTCAACACCAACCCTCTCGATTGTCATCCAAGGCTAGCCAAAAAGAATCTGGTGATTTGTTAATGTTTGGTGTCAGTAACTGGAAGATATTTGGGATGCCTATGCTCCATGGAAAGTCGAGCTCTCTGAGCGAGCCTGGTGGATTGCCGCTTATGAGAGGGGGCCCTTGGTCGCGTCTGAGTCTGGAAACCTCTGGTCTGGGAAGAAGCTCCTCTAGTCCTGACAAATCTAATATGAGGATCACCACTAGGATCAGGTCCTCGCTTGGTGCCCTTCTCACCAGGGAGCACAGTAAAGAAAGTTGTGATCTATCGAGTAGTAGTCTCCCTGGCAAGGGGATGGAGGATCCCATCGCAGATCTTAAGAGCTTCATGTAAACAGAGAGCGAGACACCTCTGAACATAATACCTGAAGGTCGTGAACGTTGGGCGTTCACGAAACAGACAGTGAAACCTCCCTCTGATCTCATAGTAGATGGGGCACCAGAAAATGAAGTGTTCCTTTGTCTTAATCTCCTAGAGGGAGCAAAGCTAATAGACCCTCTTGAAACTGTCCAACTGGTGATTGTTCTCGACTCGAACCTTGTGGGAGCCAACTCTGAACTGGCCCAGCGATATACGAAGAGCATGCATCCAATGATGGGAGATATAGGTGGGCCGAATGATGAGTCCATTGTTGACTTTGAGGAAGTGATTGGCATAGAAGGCCATCTTCGAGTGTAGCTCACCTCAGGGATTGGTCCAAGTAATCTCGATGAACTGTCTGTATATATTGTCTCTGATGATTCTGTGCAGGTCCTGCTTGTTCAGAAGGAGGTGTGCAGGAGCATTCATGGAGTAGTTGAAAGGGGGGAGACGGTCCATGTTGATCCCAAGGGATCCAAGGAGAGGAGAGATCTTGACATACCAGAAGCAAGCCCAGCCACTACAATCAGAAAGATTAATGGCCTCAGAAGAATGGTAGGCAAGGTAGATATACATGTCTCTGCCTGTGGAAGAATCAGAAAGTCCCTAGATGTGGTGCAAGAGTAAGACGAGACTAAAGATGACCTCAAGTCTGAAAGGGTGAGCCCCAAACTTGGCAAGGATGATATTATGAGGAATAGTCTCTTTACATCTGTTGATCCGTCTGAGCATAAGGATCTGAACTCGCTCAATAGCAGCTCAATCCGACTCGAGCAGGGAGGGACCCCAAACCTCAGAAACCATAGAGAACCGTGGGTCTCACAATAAAGTGCAAGAGGGACATCTTGGACAACGTATCCTAAAAGTGGTGGCAGAAGCATTGTCTCTCCAATATCGCTAGGCAACCATACCCCTCGATGCGGGGTTGAATAGCTAGGCGTAAACTGAAGAGAGGTCCAAAGAAGAGTACTCTCAGATAGGTGTAGGAGCTGGTGATCTCCAGCTCCTCCCCCTGTAGAAATGGAGATCGGAGGTCTTCAGCCCATTGAAAATCATAACCTTGGTTTTACCCAGTGTTACGCGGGGACGCGTCCCCCCCTTTTCTACACGTCCGGGGCGTCCCGGACGCCCTGGGGACGCGGGGACGTGGGGGAAACGTTTCCCCCACGTTTCCTTTTCTGGCGAGAGTGGGCGAAACGCCCTAGGGACGGCTGGGGAAGGTGGAAAACGTCCCGGGGACGTTGGGGACGGCTGGGGGACGACGGGGACGTCTGGACGTCCCCGGGAACTTCCCAGGGATGTCCAGACGTCCCCCCGCCATCCCCCGCGGCTTCTGCGCATTTTTTTTAAAAAAAAACATACTTTTTAGACATTAAAACACTTTTTTTTTATTGTATATTTCTAATAACATAAAAGTGACATCCCTAACCTAACCCTAACCCTAAAAGTGCTATTTTATGTTATAAATTAACAATATGGGCTCATTTCATATTCACACCAAGCAAGAGCAAGAGCAAGAGCAAGAGTGAGAGCAAGAGCAAGAGCAAGAAGAAGAGCAAGAGTGAGAGCAAGGGCAAGAGGAAGAGCAAGAGCAAGAGCAAGAGCAAGAGGGAGCAAGAGGTATTTATAATTTTATTTGCTTACAATACATGTTAAAGTTTTTTTTTTTTTAAATTTAGAATCTAGATTATATTTGCATTTGTTAGGGGCTGTTTTTTAGCATTTGCATCTACATTCACAATGTAATCATGCATATGCCAATGCCATATAGTTTGTAGGATTTTTAAAAATGCATATTGCAATTGCATAGGGTTTGGTTATACAAACTACAATGTAAATGGTTACATTTTTTTTTTTAATTACATTTTTATTTCTAGTTTAAAATTTAGATTATTTTTGCATTTTTTAGGGGTTGTTTTTTAGCATTTGCATCTACATTCATAATGCAATCATGCATCTAGTTTGTGGGATTTAAAAAAAGCATCTTGCATAAGCCCTAGAGGCTAGGGTTTGGTTGTAAAATTTTAAATTTTAAATTTTAAATGGCTGCGTTTTTTTTAAAATTAATTCATTACATAATCAATCAATCATATAGTTATGGTTGTTTTTAATTCATTGCAGCAATCATCACCATGAGTTCTTCTACTGAGACTGAGTATGAGTATGAATCAGAGCATGAATCAGAGCAGGAGAGGGTTGAACGGGAAGTTGAGATAGGTGGCCGTGGAAGAGTTGGTGATGCCACAATGGGGGAGAGTGAAGAAGGGGCACAAAATGTAGTGGCAACGGCAACTGGTAGTTCAGCTGGTAGTGCTACCAATTGCCCATCTCAAATGTTGTCCAAATTTGCCATTGGACCATTTGATAAGAAGAAGCCATTGCAACAATTTGCCCAAATAATTGATAACCCCAAGTCTGGAGGGGGGAGCAAAGTATGGAAGTGCAACATATGTGCACTGACTTGGCATGGTAGTATCACTAGGACCAATGCACACTTGTTGCATCTTACAGGAAGGGGGGTTGGCACTTGTAAGGGTCTTTCACTAGAGCAGAGAGCTGAGATGGTGAGAATCTTCCATGGAAATACCACGGGCAATGTGCCAGAAGTTCGTGGTTCTACGGCTACTACTCCATTGAGCACTCATAGGACTGGCAAACTTCCTAATACTCTGGCTGGTTCTAGTTTTGAAGTGTCAGAAGTGGAAAGCAGAGGGAAGAGAAAGGCCGTGGGGGCAGCCCCAAATTCAGTTATTGACATGTTTGATTCAAAGGCAAGGGAAGAGGCAGATGATGCTATTGGGAAATTTTTCTATGCTGCTGGGATTCCATTTAATGCTGCTCGCTCTCCTTATTACAAGGAGGCTATGGCTAAGGTTGCAAAAGCAGGGACAAGTTATGTGCCTCCTGGAGACACAAAACTCAGGACAACAATCTTGGATAGAAACTATTCCATAGTTAATGTATTGATGGAGGAGATGAAGGTGACATGGGTGTCACATGGATGCAGCATTATCATGGATGGGTGGACGGATATTAGACACCGTCCTCTCATCAATATCATTGTCTCTTGCAAAAATGGACCGTACTTCTTGAGAGCAATTGATTGTTCTGGGAAGCGAAAAGATGCTGAGTTTCAGTTTCAGATTTTGAAGGATGCCATTGAGGAGGTTGGACCTTCAAATGTTGTACAGGTTATCACAGATGCAGCTTATGTGTGCAGAGCAGCAGGCGAGCTAGTGGAGCGGGAATATAGGCATATTTATTGGACTCCATGTTGTGTGCATGCCATGAACAATGCACTGAAAGACATAGGGAAGATTCAGTGGGTTAATCAGATAGTGACTGATGCCAGAGATGTGCAGAAGTTCATATGCAATCACCACACATCATTGGCACTTTTTCGAAATTTTTCGAAGAAGGAATTTTTGAAACCATTGACACCCGCTTTGCATCCTATTTTATTTTGTTGGAGAGGATGTCCGAGTTGCAGGAGCCCCTGCAAATTATGATTATGACACAGGATTGGACTAGGTGGCGTGAGTCCAAGACAGATCAAGGGAAAGAGTGAAGGAAGTGGTGTTGCGGGAAACATTTTGGGTTGATATGAAATACATCATATCAATTATAGCTCCAGTTTTTAGTGTCATCAAATATGGGGATTCTAACAGCCCCAATCTTGGTGAGATCTACGAGTGCATTGATAGCATGCTTGGGCAAATGAAGGCAGCTATTCGGGTGAGGGACCCCACTTTGGAGTTCTATAATGAACATATACAGCTCATTATTCAGCAGAGATGGGAGAAGTTGAACACTCCTCTTCATATGGCTGCGTATGCACTAAATCCCAAATGGTATGTGCAGAGGCCAGGCAGAGTTGTCCCATTGGATGATGATGAGGTGAAGAAGGGCCTTATGAAGGCTTTTAAAAAAATGTACACTCCACAAGAGGCTTCACAGATCAGAATGGAGTGGCTTGACTTCACTGAACTCGATGGGTACAAAACATCAGCAAAGACAGACAGGGTAGCATTAGCACAGGAGAAACCAGTGAGTTGGTGGTGACTATATGGGCTTCCAGGATTGCTGCGACCACTTGCCATTCGCCTCCTTTCCCAGGTTTCTAGCTCCTCTACCTCTGAGAGGAACTGGTCTACGTATGGTTGGATACACTCTGTTAAGAGGAATAGGCTTACCTCTGCGAGAGCGGAGAAGCTTACAGCTGTACATAGTGCTTTGCGTCTTATAGATCGCAAGACACCTGAGTACAAACAGACTCCAGCATTACGGTGGGATGTAGATCCCGAGGAGCAGAGGCAGGTTGAAGAGGACAACACTGTGCAACGAGGATTGATTGGGCTTACCTTTGAGGACGAGGATACTAGTACCAGCGAGGAGGAGTTCATGGATATTGCTTCAGATGGAGATTCTGATTTTTAGGCTGATACTTGTAGTTGTCCTCTTTTTTTGTAATATTGACAATAGACAATTGTTGGTGTATTTGGCTATGAGATTAATGATATGAATATTAGCTATTGTCACTTGATCAATCGTATTTTAGAATGGTTATATGAAAATTTCAAATTTCAGCTTGTCTCATATTCAAGAATCAAAATTCAAATATGTATTATGAATTTTCAATTTATGACATTAACTGTTTAACATATTGATATTAGACTTTAAAGTTTATAGTGTATTTGATGTTTATGAGTTCAAGTTTCCACCTTATTTAAATCTCAAATGGTTTTATTTCAGCTTATTTATATAATTTAGTCACTATATCTTTTTATTTTAAATATTTATATATTTTTTAATCAGCCGTCCCCCCGCCGTCCCCAAAATTTAGAAATTTTTTGCCGTCCCGGAAACCCCGTCCCGCCGTCCCCCCGTCCCAGGTAACACTGGTTTTACCCAAGTTGACTGGAAGTTGTCTATGATCACAAAAGAGGGCTAAAGCATCAAGTTGTCTCTGTAACCCCTCCGCAGAAGAAGCCAAAAGGACTACATCGTCCGCAAAGAGTAGAATGTATATCAAAACCTGGTGGAGAAGACAATTGTCCATGTCCCGTATGTGGTCCAGAAGAAATTCCTCCAACTCATCAATATAGATACCAAATAGGGTAGGAGAGAGAGGGCAGCCCTGTTTGACCTCGTTGGTGCTCCTGATGAAGTCGGAAAACCCAACAGCAGTATGAAGGCGACCCAAGACCTCATACAACCAAGTGATGGCGGCAAGAAGGGTTTCGGAAATACCAATGTCTCTAAGTCTGCGGGAAAGAGCTTCCCACGGAACAGAGTCAAAGGCTTTTCGAAAGTCCACAAAACCGCAAAAGACTCTAGATGAACGGTGACGTGCTTCCTCAATGATAGCACGAAGGGCGAGAATGTGATCAATAGTCTAGTGCCCTATCCTGAAACCTGTCTGTCCCCTGGCTCTGCACTGGTACTGCTTTAGAAACTCGGATAGCTGCAAGTGGAGAACAGTGGCGTACAACTTGGAGAAAGTGTGACCCACCATAATTGTCATGTAATTATTAGGATCAGAAGTAGGACTGGATTTGTGAATAGGATGGATAATATGGTGGGACCAAGATTGCGGGAAACCAGTACACACCACCTGATTGAAAAGGTCTACCAAATAATTATTAATGGTGTTGATCCCATGCTTGAAAAACTCTGCGTGGAAGCCTTCCTCATCTGCTGCTTTGTTGCAATTCATCACCGATATGGCCTTCTTAACATTTGTGTAGGTGAAGATGTGGCAGGTGGAGGGTGGGCACACAACCTGGGTCAAGGGCTAACCAGGGATATCATAAAGGGTGGAGGTGTGGGTGAACAAAGTGTGGGGATCAATGTCCAAGGGTAAAGGGGAGCATCAAGGAATGATGGTATGCCAAAAGCATTTGGGGGAGTGCAAGAGTGAGGTGCGGAGATCTCTTCTCCTATGGGCAATAAAGGTATGCTTCTTGTGGCGAAGGAGATGACGATAGGTAATTTTGAGGGAGGGGAAGGATGGGAGGTTATGGGTAAAGGCCAGGCGGAGCTGGCGGTGAAGGGTTTTGCAATCGTCATCATACGATTGGTTCATAGGGCATGTCCTCATACTTAGGGGCCGAGAGGTGGAATGTGGGTAGGAAAACAAGGTTGCATCGTGGATAGCAATGGCAAGAAGGTTGCACATTGTGTCAGTAAGGAACATAGTGAATTGGGTCAAGGAGGGGAGAAGCTGACGGAGATGAAAGGAGAAGGTTATGGGGTCACCCTCATCAAGTCTCAGAGTGGTACGTGGAGGGCAGTGGGGGGGGCTAGGGACCTAGGGGTAGTTTCCAAGGAGAAGGAGAGGACCACGTGGTCAACAAGAGGAATGGGGGAGACGGAAAAGTGGTGAATAAAGGGAAGAAGGTTAGGGGTAGTTGGGACGTAATCAACCACACTAGCGCCACCACAGTGAGGTCTCCAAGTGAAGAACTGGGAATCCGGGAAACAAGATATGCCATTAAGAATCAGCAGGTCATGAGACTCCCCCATCTGTAAAAGGTGTTGGCCATATGTCGTCAAAGGCCCTGCCACATTGTCAGACTCCCTCTGAAGACCAACTGAACCTGGGTCCACCTTTGAAGTACAAAGAACATCAACAGTCCTGTCATGTAAGGGAACTTGGGAGTTTTTGTTTCGAGCGTTGAAATCACCCAAAAGGATGACCTCACCAACTGCAGAGAACTGAGAGATGCCAGTAGAAAGGTCAAAGTAGGGGTCCCCATCTGGGCCATTCTCAATGGCAAAAAAAGAGACAGGAGGGAAGTAACAAACTGTAATATAAATGTCTCGAATGAGGTGTGGGGTCCGCCTAACCTTGATCCACAGAAAACAGGCAAACTCGTCCTCGGCCACCACAGAAATCCTGCCCTAAATAGTGTCCCTAACCAAACAAGCGACCTCACCAGAACCTCTAATTCCTCCAGAGCTCCTAGTATCTTGCCTGCAAACAGAAAGCTAGTACTACCCCCTAATATCCGGGAGAGGACGAACGGGGCTCTCATGAGTTTCTGTTACAAAAAGGAGATCTGAATGACCCAATGCATCCTGTAGGAGACCAGGGGAGGACCAGTAAGACCCATTTCCATTCCAACATGAAATGGAAATGCCCTTGTTACGATGCCTCTCCCAGCAGGACCGTCATTTGGACCTGGGAGCCCAACCAGGAGGGAAAGTGTCTCGAATCACTGATCTGAGGTTCTGAATCACCGCCCATTTACCTACCTTCCTGGCTGCCATGACTATCTCCCGGGACTGGCTCTAGTGAGATCTTCATCGAGGTAGATCTTATCCATGAGTGAGAATAGTCTCCTAAGAGCCCGAAGCTCGTCTTCTGCTGATTTGAAGTGAAGGAAGAGGGTAGAATCAAGATCTAGCCACACTATCGATTTGCACTTCCAGCAGCCCCAACTTTTTTGTGATGAAATCTGATGCGATGGCTAAAGGATCAGAAGTAGGAGGTGTGGGCAGCCCTCTTACCTTGAGATTGAGCTCTCTTACTCATCTGTTTCGTTCTTCCACAAGTTTTGTCTGTACAACTTCCTCCACAACTGTAATAGAAGTGTTTTGGTCCTTACCTTTCACTATTCGTGCCCATGAATCCGATTGTTTCCTGAGATTTTCATGTTGGGTTTGAATCTCTTCATGTTGGGTACCAAAAAGGTATTTTAAACGATTTTTGAATTAAGTTTCCCTCCTAAAATGATTCGCTCCATTTGCAGAGAGGACTATAAATACAAATTAAGTCCTCCATTGTGGGGATGCTGATTTGATAAATTGATATTTCTTCATGCTTGAAGAAAGGGATGTATGCCCAATGGTTCATTGTTGTCTAAAGACGTTTTGTGTTGTTGTTAGAAGATTTATCTATGTTATTGATTGGAAATATTTGCATTGTTGTTTGAAGACTTCATTTGTTGAAGCATTTCACTTTTGTACTTCGTTGTTTTTCCCTCCCTAAGGCAGCGACTGGTTTTGCTTTGGAGTGTTGTTTGAGTGGTGATTTGGCCATTCAAAAATTGTAACTCATTGCTCTTTTGATAGCTGATAATTTATTGACGAAGTTATGATTTGGTTCGCTGGAAAATACTGAGATTTGATAGAGTTATTGAATTTCTAATTTTTAGTTGTCTACATCTAATTAAAAAAATCAGAGCTGCATGTTTGTGAGTGATAAATATCAGATTTGAGTTATCTTGTGCAAGCGTAAGGGTTTCCAAGTGGAGCGAACCCCCTTGGGGTGTTTTTGCATGGACAATCAGCCCTAATTGTGCTAGGCGAAATACTAGGGGAGTCATTTCTGCACTTTTGGTAAAAGTTGAGTTAATTTTTATTTTACATTCATAAATTTAATATTTTATAACCCCAATATCTGAAGTTTGAAGTGATTTGTATGGTTGGTTGAGGGAGAATTAATTTTAGAAGTTTGCAGCAGTATGGGGTTTAGTTATTTAGTTATTTTCGAATGTTTATAATCAGATTGGTGCTAATTTTAGTGTGCCCTTGCCATTTTCGATTTATTCCACTTGCCTCCGCTAGTTTCTAACCCCACTTTGGGTTAGGAATAGTAGACATTGGAATACTTCAGGATAATTTACATAAGGGTTTCATTGAATTTGGGTGAATATTGAACTGCCCTAATTTGAGGACATTACACACCTTTCAATGAGATGCAACTGCAGTTCATTAAAAAAAGTCTCTATAGAATCTTGCTCTTTGGCATTTATGATGGTCATAATCGACTCAATCATCGAGTCGATTCCATTATAAATCTCACTCATACATGGATGATGCATATCAACAAATCTTAGCATACTCATGATGGGCTCGGCAAAACTGAGCAAGTACTCCACACGATCCAAATCATGCGTTATCAAGGATCAACAATTTCACATTTCTAGCCCTCTCACTATTTGTTTGCCTTCATACACCCAAAAGGTCATTGATAACCATGTCGCTCAATGTCGCTTGCACCTGCACAAGTCGTCTCAAGACGAGCGTGTGAGACAAATCAAGTCTCAGCATCCTAATAAGAAATTAAAATATAAAATTAAGACGAGTAAAACATTATAAAATAAAAAATTCTACAAAGTATAAACTTTTAAAATTAATTAAATGAATTTATTAAAATAAAATTTAAAAATTATAGGAAAAAATAAAAAAGAATGTTACCTTTAACAGCTACAATGTCGAGAATCTCCAAAAGATGGCTTGGGACGTGTGGTTGTTGTTGACAAACATCTGGATCTCACTCACCCCCTCATAGAATTGTTTGATACAAGCAATTTTTGTACCCAGTTTTCGTAACATTAAGTTGAGTGAATGAATGGTGCAAGGTGTCCAAAATATGTGCTCATACCTTGGCTCAAACAACCTTGTAGCTCTACTTGGTTGTTGATCAATTTGTATGGCATGCCTCTAAAGCGGTGAGCATGGACCAAATTTGAAGGGGAATAGCTTTAATACCTTGGCCCACAGAACTAGAACATGCATCCATTTTAATTGCGTAATGCATTTTAAAAAAAAGGTGTTGAGAGGATGTTTAAAATCAAAAGTTGAAAGTTTAAGCTTAAAGCAATATTACAATAACAAAAAAATTGAAAACAATTACAAAATTGTAAATACAAACTAAAAAAAAATTTAAAAACCACAAAATACTTGCCTCAAATCACCAATGCCTTTGTTGCAAGCTCCTCGAACTCCTTGGCACTTATAATCAACCCTAAGAAATTGAAAATTAGATAAAATATGAGAGTCAAAATGTCTTACGGGAGGCAAGTATGCAAATGTGAGGTTAATGTGTTGTTGAAAATTTGAAATAGAGTTTGGGAGGATGTTTTAGGGTTTAGAAGACTTTTTTAATGTTAAAAATTTTGGTTTTGACCTTTATTGATCCCACAAAAAACCAATGCTTTTCTTTAGGTTCACCGCAAGTACAGTCAAGGTACGTCCGGCAGTGCCCGGACATACCCCAGACGTAAGCCCGACAAACCATACCTCTATTCCATATTGGGTGCGTACCAGACCCGTACCCAAGGTTTGTATTGGCATACACGATAAAGTAGATTTTATAAGCAATTCTAAGAAGAGTAATAGGTTGTCAGCGTCCTATTGAATCCCTAGAAGCATTTTTTTTTTATCATCCCTTGATTTAGAAACTCATGTAGATGACTTGAAGAGAACACCTAAGAAACCATAGCATAAAAAATCATCACCAATAGTGTCCCACATTGCCTTGTAGAATTCACAAGGAAGTCCATCTATACCAAGAGACTTGCCATTTTGCATGGAGCAAAAACCTAAGTAAAGCTCCTTCAAAAGGTATCCATCTAATTTGTCTTTATCCTAGTTAGCAATCTTACGAAGGATCACTCTATGACAAGCATCTCTCGCAGCCAACACAAAAAAAGACAAGGAATAGGGCAAGAAGATATTTTGGCAATCCAAGCTAAACATACATCTGCTCTCGTAAGGATCTTCAGCAAGAGAACCATCAGCCCATTGTAAACATAGCACCCTTTTAGCAGCTACCTTCCTTTGAGGAAGTCAAAAAAGAACTTGGAACCCTCATCTACTTCTCGGATACATTGACAACGATAGCGAGTCCTCACCTCAACAAATAGTCAATTCCAACTTTGCAACCTCGTCTTAAAGAGACGCATTATGCAAATCCCCTTTATAGTGCAAGCCTCCTCAAGACATCGACAAGTCTCACACAAATCATTTGTCTCCGAGCTATTATCCCTCCCCACTCTCTCATAAAGTTGATGGTGTGAAATAGATACCTTGCCTCGACGAACAAATGATTCCAACTTTGCAACATCTTCCTAAAGAGACACATTATGCAAATCCCCTTTGAGCCCTCCTCAAGACATTGAAAAGTCTCACACAAATCCTTTATCTGTCTTTGAGCTATCATCCTTCCCCACCCTCTCATAAACTTGACCATGCAAAATACAACAGCCTCCCACCAAATGATCCATCCTAGTCACCAATAGGCCAAGGAGAAAAGTTCCATACTCTCCAAACAAAAGCACAAAAATATTTCAAATCCAAATGAGAGACACTAAGCTTGAATAAGGAAGAAGGAAATGAATCAAGCAGAAGACCAAAGGTGATTGTTGTTTAAATCAAAAGATGGTACGAACACATTATATCCATTAACACTTTTGTGGATCAAAATCGGCCAAAAGATTACAAATTCTCTCCAAGACCACAAAAACAATCTAAGCGAGCATGAACCTTGTGATGGCCCTTCTAAAAATGTGGCCAGTTAAACCAACCGCCCAATTCAACTCCCTTTGGATTTCAATTAGGATCAAATTTTTGAAGAGAAGCTTTACACCAGTACCAATCAAGTTTCTCAAAACCAAACCATTGATAACAAATCCCACACCTCCACATCTATCTCCATCGTGTTCAACCATATTAAAATCCCCACCTACTATCCATTCTGCAATAGGAAGAGACAAAGGCATCCAATCCCAAAGTTTGTTATGCTCAATTGGGGTTAGGAGCATAAATGGCACATAGACCTATCACACAATCTTGAACCAAGAGGGTGATCTAGACATAACAATCCTCATGATCCGATCTAAAGCAACCACAAAGTTCTACAAATAAGATGAAAGAGAAATCACAACCCTGTAACTCCCTTGGCAATGTTGTGAAGCCCAAAAGAGACCATTCCAATAGTAGTTCATCCTATGGCAAAGTTCAAAACCAGCTGATTTAACCTCTTGCAGGAATACCAAACCCAATCTAAAGTGTGCAAAACACCATGCACAAACTATTTGCAATTGGAATCATCATCCCTCAAACATTCCATGACAAGGAGAGCTTCATTCCAAAGAAGGACGTACTCCTAGACTGCTAAAATGGTTGTCCATCTCTAATCCATTCCATCTTACAACAGGACATTTGGTAGAATGAATCAGCATTCTATATATATATGAAGTATCTTTCAAAATAATATAAAAATAAGCATTCAGAAATAGAAACAGTACCACATACCCAATCGTTGTTCTCATAACAACATTCTTTTCGATGATAGATTAACAACATTGATGTATGTAATGAGCATGTCGTGTCATTACAAATATAACCATGCAAAAATTGTTTTGTAATGTCCCCCTTTTTAATTAAAAAATTAAAAAGAAGAGAAAATCGATTTGCACAGGTAAATTTAAAATAAAATATATTTTTATTGTGCAAATCAAAAAAAAAAAAAAATTGATTTCACCTTGGGATAATAATTTATTATTTTAAAGGTGAATTAAGTGACTAAACAAGTCCCATTTTTCTGGGAATGATTTAATGTTTGATATTTAAAATAAATCGATTTCTTCTAGGCATGCGTCGATCCATATGGGCCTCATTTGATTTAAATTCGCTATGCATTTACATATTTGATTTGAGTGTGATCTCCAGACACTTTTTAAAATGATATTCCTTCATAGCTTTTGGAGTCAAAGATGGAGAGAGAACTTTGAAGGATGTGCAAGGCAAAGATATAAAAGAAGATGTGGGTACTCATTTTTCACATGTTAACGGTTTATGAAACTTATCTTCATGCTTGAAGAAGGGATGTATCCCCACTAATGATCTAAAACAAAAGGTGTTCTTCAACACCACCTTTGAGTTAAGTGTTAATTGCATCTTTTCTTCTCTATATGTAAGTCGTCATTTTTGGGAGAGTGCATGAGCTTGTTGATGAAGGTTTTTGAGGGATTTGAGTGAGAGTTTCAATTCGATTTTTACAGCCGATTATTGTGCATCAAAATCGACTTGTGTGGGTGATGTTTGTGATGCAAGTTGGTGGTATTTGAAGCAAGTTCAAATCTGATCATTTCCAGCTTGTTTATTTAATCAATATGGCCATGATTTGACCATTTTAATGCTTATTAATGTGGCTAGTAATTACCTTTACTAAATCGACTTGTGTAGAGGATTTTGGCAATCATTGAAAAGGGTTTTCTAATTTTTATGAGCTGCTGTTATAAATTAATTAATTGCAAATCTGAAAACTGCATTTATTGGGTTGAAGAGTGAAGGGAAAGTGCTGGAATAAGTTTACATATTTTGCCCTAACCCAGTGACTTGAACTGCAGATTAAAAATTAAAAATTCTAATTTTGAATGCATTTGAAAGATCTTAATTTTATCCTCCTACATTTTATTTCAGGCAAAAAAAGTTAATATTGTGGGAAATATTAATTTTTAAAGTTTGCAGTCATTTTCAGCTGTTTTCCGGAATGTTAAATTTATTTTTTTACTTCTGCAAGTTTATTGGTTAAAGAAGTGCAAATTCCAACTACATAGCCCATTTGAACCCTTACCTTGGCTCACTCCAACCCCATGTTGGGGTTGTAATATTAAGCAAGAAACTATTTGTTTAGAAACCCGCCAAAGACTATATATTTTTGGTTTATAGCTTATATTTAAAATATAAGCATGGCGGATCCACTACTGTTTTCAGCAGTGTTTAAAATATAAGAGTGACCCAAAACAGGTCACCCACCTTGTATAAAACAAGGTGATCTCATTAGAGATTGACATATGGGGACACACATGTGAAATATCAAGTGTGACATATGAATGCGAGCTATATGTGTGAGCTGATCATAGATACATGATGCGAATGGTGTAAAACACATGAGCGAATGTATGAGGCAGTTTGTAATCCCTTCTTGAAGGTGTAACTGCAAGTGGATCTTTGGAAATAGTGGGAGTGTTGGGTGAAATTGAATTCTCAATAAAGATAAGTGATTTTCAGTGGTTTTTTACCTTTCATGGTTTTCCCACTTATATCTTGTGTCACTGTGTTCATTTACTTTCTGTTTCATGTTGTTTACATTCTGTAATCTGCAATATAAACATCCTAATCTATGTTTTAATCACTACATTTCATAAACTATAATTCTCAACAATTTAATGTGGTGGATCTATAATTTGTAACATTATTTATCCTCTAAATTTCCTAACATGGTTTCAGAGCTTGTGTTTATGCATGTGTAGGATAGATTTGGTTGTTTTTATAAGTGTGAAGAAACTTGAAGATTTTTCAGATCTGCAAAACCTGAGTTTGCTTCGTGGTTTTCTTCAAGTTTATCAGGTGCAAAACTCCAATTCCCGCCAAATTATTTGAATTTGAATGTTCTGAATGATTTAAATCAGTTATGGAAGATCAGATCTTGGTTTTTGCATGTGTTCTTATCTTCCTCAAATCCTTCTTGTGTCTGGATCTGCATTTTATGTCATCCTGCAGTCATCCTTAAGGTTTTCTAGGCATTCACAACTTTCTGCAGGCTTTTGCGGCTTTTTCCAGGCCTTCATGGAAAATTTGAATATTTGGTGCAACCTTTTTTAATAGTACTTCTATGTGATTTTTCTTCTAAGCATATTTGCAGCCTTTTCACGATTTCTTGGCACTAACATTTTAGCTTCATGGCTTTTTTTATGCCTTTTCGCAGTCCTTTTCACCATTTTTAGCCCTTGCATTTTTTTTCATGGTCTTATCCTTGAGTGTTTTTTACCATTTCTACCTATCCAAGATTATTAAATTTTGATAACCCTTGAAACTCTAGTTTTTGAAAATTTTAGTGTATCACGGCTTTAAAAATTCTTCAAGTAATTTCTTCTTGTGTGCCATCTTGTAGACCTTCGCGGCATATTTTTGTAACGCAGCTTCACAATTTCAGACTTTTCATTGTTTCTGAATTGCTTCACAAATTATGCCCTTCCTATTTTAAAAATTTTTTTTTGCTTTGTGAACTTCCAGTGTCTCATGGAACTTTCCTTTGTTCCGTAAACTTTTGTCTTAGAATTTTTTCTATGGATTTTGGCAGCAAAACATTGAAACCCGTGGAACATTGTGTCTGTGTACCAACGACCTGTCAATTTCTTCAAAATGCTATAACTTTCTTCCTAGTGCCTCGTAGCCTCTCACAGTTTTTCCTTAGTGTTTTTTGGTCTTCCTTCTTAGTGTTATAATCATGTTTGAGTGTTTTTATCAAGTTACAAGCTCTCTCCTTTAATTTTTAATGTGTTGTAGTTTAGCTTTGTTGTATCGAGGATCTCTGCGACTTCTAAAAACCCGCCTAACACTCTGTTTTTTAAATTTTGATAAGAAATGGATAGTTCTTCTATTTTTTCCATGGATAAATCTCAACTTTTAAATGGGTCTAATTACAATATTTGGAGAATTAGGATTAAGGCTATCCTTATGGATAGAAAGCTATGGGATTTAGTTAGTGGTGTTGAGAAGAAACCCACTAGGAAGACAAGTTACACTTGAGAACTTGAGTGTTTTCTCCCAAAAATCCCAAGAGACCATGTCAATCCTATTGCAAAGCATCAAGGATGAATTTTTGTTGCATATAGGTCACATGGAGTCTCCTGTTGATGCATGGATGCAATTGCAAACTATGCTTGAAGGTAGTACGCCTCTCCAAAATAATCAAGTTGATCATGGAATTGTTCACAACTCCTATGAAAGATGATGAGAAAATTGTTAATTACCTAGCTAAAATTAAGAACATTAAAGCTCAATTGGATGGATGTAATTGTGAATTGTTTCAGGATAAGTTGTTTTAATTCATTATTCAAATTAAAATTCATGAGAAATTTAGAAACTATATTTCCATTTTGAATTCTAAATACCAAAATGAAGATGATTTACCTTGATTTAGACACCTTGTCTTCTCTCCTTATCCAAGAAGAGAGTGTCATGGATAACTTTGACTCAAAAGAGAATGCCTCTTAGGCATTGTTCTCCCAAAATCAGAAGTCTTTTAAAAATCATAATAACAACAATATAAATCAGCAATCTAACTTTAAACCTAAACACAATAGGAATAATCAGAAGTTTAAAGTAAAGTTTGATGGCAACTGTACCAATTGTGGTAAATTAGGTCATAAAGCAGCCAATTGTCATCCTAACAAGTCTAATAACAATGCTAAGAATAATAACTTCAACGGTAAAAACAAGAAGGAGAATAAAAATCAGAATCATGCAAACAACCAAGCCAATAATGTTGAACAAACTATTGCTCTTTATACTTCCTTTTCAGCCTCTAATGACAGTGAATGGATCCTAGATAGTGGTGCCTCTAGAAATATGAAATACATGCATGATATTCTATCTGATGTTTATTGTCATGAGAATATCCATCTAGGTGAAAATTCAGTCATCAAGTTTGAATGTTATGACAATGTTAAGTTAGCAAATGACATCATTAAGAATGTTTTATTTGTTCCTAACTTAAAGAACCTTTTATCTTGTTCTCAATTAACCAAATAAAACTATAAAGTTGTGTTATTGCAAGATAAATGGTATGTTAAGAATGAGCTTGGTAAAATTATTGTTGCAGGTTTACAAAAGAATGGTTTGTACTTTTTTGATGGATTTGTTGTTGAATCTTGTCTTTCTTCTTCCTCTTGTGATGTTGTTCAATTGTGGCATGAAAGGCTTGGGCATGTAAACTTTAAGAGTTTGTATGATATGTCACACCTTAACCTTGTAGTAGGTCTTCCTAAGATAAAATCAGACCATGGAACTTGTGAAATTTGCTTGCGTGGTAAGCAACATGTTCAACCATTTCACAAACATCATGAGTCCAATTCCTCTTGCTTGCTTGAGTTGGTTCATAGTGATGTAAGAGGTCCTTTGGAAGTTCCTTCTCTAGGTGGAGCCTTGTATGTTGTTAGTTTTATTTGATGATTTCTCAAGAATGAATTGGTCTTATTACATTAAGAAAAAGTTTGATGTCTTATCTAAGTTTCAAGAGTTTAAGGCCTTGGTTGAGAACATGGCTAATCTGAAAATTAAAAGAATCAGAACTAATAATGGAGGTGAGTATGTTAATAAAAAGTTTGATGAGTTTTGTGTGTCTAGTGGAATTCAAAGGGAGCTAACCACTCCTTATTCTCCTCAGTAAAATGGCATAGTTGAAAGGAAGAATAAAACCATCATATAAATGGCTAGGACTATGCTTCATGCCTCTAATGTACCTAAGTTTGATTATGGGTTGAAGCTATGAACATTTTTTGTTCATATCCTTAATAGAATTCCTACCAAATATTTGTATCAAACTACACCTCATGAACTATGTAGCAAACATAAACATGATATCTCTTATTTAAAGATATTTGGTAGTCCTACTTCTCTTCTCATTCCTAAAGTTAAAAGAGTCAAAAACTTGATCCTACCTCCTACTCTTGCATTTTTGTTGGGTATGGTGGTCAAACAAAAGGATTAAGAGTGTATGATCTAGTCAAACATGTGATTGTAGAAAATAGGAATGTTGCATGTTCTAGAGAAACCTTTTTGTCAAGTTCCTCTCTTCCCTCTTCCGTGTTTCCTGAATATGAAAATATTCATTTTGATGATCCTTCATTAGATAATATGGAAATTGATTTGCAAGAGACAAATCATCCTTCTTCTAACATGATGGATGTAGACCTTGAGGGGGAGTCTTCTCAATCTTTGTCTCAATCAAAAGTTCCTAAATGGGCTAAAAATATGGTTTCAAAATCTCAACCTAATGATTTGAGAAAGATGACCCACAGTCAGCATTCTTATCATGCCTTGTCAATTGTTTATGAGGTTGAACCTCAATCTTTTGAAGAAGCCAACTTAGATGAAAGATGGATTGCAACCATGGAAGTTGAGTACAATGCTCTAATCAAGAATCAAACTTGGGAATTAGTCCCTCTTCCTCCTAAAAGAAGCATTGTAGGTTCTAGATGGTTGTATAAAATTAAATATAACTCTGTTGGTAAGATTGATAAATTTAAGGCTAGATTAGTTGCTAGAGGGTTTACTCAAAAACCTGGTTTGGATTATGTTGAAACCTTTGCCCTTGTTGCAAAAATGAGCATTGTTAGAATTCTTCTAGCTCTAATTGTTCAACATGGTTGGGAGATTCACCAAATGGATGTCAAAAATGATTTTTTAATTGGTGACTTGAAAAAAATTATTTATATCCATCAACCTAAAGGATTTGAAGAACCTAGAAAATAATTATATGTTTGTAAAATTAAGAAATATTTGTATGGTATTAAACAAACTCCTAGAGCTTGGTGTGCTAAGATAAATAGTTTCTTTCAAGATCTTGGTTTCAATAATTATTTATTCATTAAAACTAAAAACAATCATGTTATTATCATTGTATTGTATGTTGATGATATCTTGATTACTAGTAGTGATAAGAATTTAATTCTTAAAATCAAAGAGAAATTAAGACAACGGTTTGAAATGACTGATTTAGGACTGTTAAATCATTTTCTAGGCATGGTTATTTGTCAAAGTCACAAATCTATTATTGCATCTCAATCACAATATGCTACTAATCTTCTTAAAAGATTTAATATGATTGATTGTAAGCATGTCTCCATTCCTATGGAAGTTGGTATTAAATTAGATCCAAAACCTTCTTGTGATAAATTTAATCCTACTTTTAACTTGTTGGTAGTTTGAATTATTTAACTATCACTAGGCATGTTATATCCTATACAATTGGAATTGTTTCTAGATTCAAGTGGGATCCTTATGAGGATCATTGGAAAATGGCAAAAAGAATTTTAAGGTATATCAAAGGTACAATCAATTATGGTTTGTGTTATTCTTCTTGTGATAATGTAATTTTATTTGGTTATTGTGATTCTGACCATGTTGGTGATATTATAGATAGAAAATCTACTTATGGATATGTTTTCAAGTTGGGTGCAGGTGTAATAACTTGGAGTAGCAAGAAGAAACCAACAGTATCTATCTCTTCTACTGAAGCAGAGTATAGAAGTGTTATGGAAGCAGCAAAGGAAACTATGTGACTCAAAAGATTGTTGGAAGAACTTCGCATGGGGGTCAAAAGAAGCACACTTCTTCTATGTGACAACCAAAGTTGCATTGCTCTTGCAAACAATCCAATCCAACATCAAAGAACCAAGCATATTGAGATCCATATGCACTTCATCCAAAAGAAAGTTCTCAATGGTGACATAGATCTCAACTTTTGTTCCACTGAAGAGCAGGTTGCAAACATTTTTACCAAGCCCTTATGTGCTCCAAAGTTTTACAAATTCCATGCTATGTTGGGCATTTCAGATTTTAGCTCTTATGATCATGTGAATGACGTTGATCTTCACCTCTGAATCATATGAGTTTTGGCCTTTCAGATCTGCCCTTGAGGGGGAAATAAGAAATGAGCATGTTGCATGTTTTTTTCTTGTGCAATGTCATCTCTTAACGGCTTGATTGTGTCAAATTAGATAGTACCTAGAATATTTTCATTTTTAAAAAGTAAATTTTCATGTTATGTGAAGTTTACTTGTAATCTTTAAAAAATAATTAGATAGAGGGGTTTTTTGTTTTATAAAACCTCCATGATATTATGTAAGACTTCATCCTTAATCACTTTATCTTGATAATTTGGTTTGTTCCAGTGTACTTCAATTTTTAGAAAACCCGTGGGACTCTTACTTTGTGTCACGTATTCTTAAAGTCTTTGGAGCACTAAAGAAATGTACCATGGATTTTCTAAAACATGTGGCATAGTTTCAGTTGTTTACAACTTGCTCAAACCCTGGCATACTGCGGTAGTGTACCAAGGAGTTGCAAAACCCATGGAACACTATAATAGTGTACAATAGAGTTGTAAAATCTGCGAGAGAGTGTGGTAGTGCACCGCATAGTTGAAAACCCGCAGTGGGACACTATTGTAGTGCACCACGAAACTGCAAAACCATGCATAACACTTGTATTTGGTTTGCAACTTGTTTAATTTTATGGAATACTACAATAGTGAACCACAACATTGATGTAGTATATCGCGGAGTTACAAATCCACACAAAAATGTTTTGTTGCATACTAGCCTAAATCACTTGATGATTTATGGATTGAAATTCCTTTTGTACCAAAAGGTGACTTGGTATGTGTTATTTGGAACAAATATTATTTTTAACATGGAAATGAAACTTTTCATGTTTCCCTACTTAACATTAAGGGGGAGTGTTGGGTTTATAATATTAAGCAGGAAATTTCTTATTTAGAAACCCACCAAAGACTATATGTTTTTGGTTTATAGCTTATATTTAAAATATAAGCATGGCGGATCCACTACTATGTTGTAGGAGTGTTTAAAATGTAAGAGTGACCCAAAACAGGTCACCCACCTTGTATAAAACAAGGTGATTTCATTAGAGATCGATATATGGGGACACACATGTGAAATATCAAGTGTGACATATGAATGCAAGCTATATGTGCAAGTTGATCATAGATACATGATGCAAATGGTGTAAAACACATGAGCAAATGTATGAGGCGGTTTGTAATCCCTTCTTGAAGGTGTAACTGCAAGTGGATCCATGGAAATAGTGGGAGTGCTGGGTGAAATTGAATTCTCAATAAAGATAAGTGATTTTCAGAGGGTTTTTTTACCTTTCATGGTTTTCCCACTTATATCTTGTGTCACTGTGTTCATTTACTTTTTGTTTCATGTTGTTTACATTCTGTAATCTGCAATATAAACATCCTAATCTATGGTTTAATCACTACATTTCATAAACTATAATTCTAGGCAATTTAATGTGGTGGATCTGTAATTCGTAACATTATTTATCCCCTAAAGAACACAACATTCAATAGAATGAATATATAAAGTATCTTTCAAAATTAAAAAAAATAAGCATTCAGAAATAGAAATAATACAACAAACCCAATGATTATTCTCGTAACAACATTCTTGTCAATGATAAAATAACAATGTTTATGGTATGTAATGATCATGTCATATCATTACAAATATGACCAATCCAAAATCTTTCTTTTCATTAGACGTTAAGCCCACTCCTTCCTTAGGACAAATATTAATGTGCATAAAAAAACGTGAAAAGGGAATAGGAACGTTGCCACATTTACACAACTGTCAACATGTAAATTTACAAATAATATTAAAAAAACATTTAGTGAGAGGGAATGCATATTGCATACCATAAATTGTCACGTTGCCCTTAGTAATGGGCTTAAGTGAATCCAACATATTTCCAATTTTATTGGAGTATGTCCACCCTACATAAAAAGAACGTCAAGGAAAAACAGTTAGAAAACATGCATAACAAAACTACTTAAATACAGTAGATTAACTTCACTCACTACAATTATTACATAAGATGTCCGATTTGTTTTTCATGAAAGCCACTTGTCCCAATCTACACACTATTTTTCATGTTTCAACCCAAAGAGCTTGCCAATATAATTCAAAATGGATCAATCAAAAACAACAAAGATTCATGGACATCTCTTCAAGACAAGCAAAAGCTGATGAAACATACATAATTGACAAACATGAAGAAGACGATTTAGTAAAGTGCCATGCTCAACTAGTTGTTTGTCTCAAGTCAAATTTATTGGACGATGTGTGTTTTATAACACTTTTAAGCCAAGTAACAAGAAATTGGGTTTATACATGCCAATACTGGTTATGTTGATTGGAAGGTATCTCTATGGACTTTTCAGTCAATCTACTGAGGTTTAGCTTTTAGTTTTTCTAGCTGCTGGTCATTCCCCATTTTGATTATTTCCATGGCATTTGGCATGTATTTTCTACAAGTTCAATGTCAATTTAGCATTCGAGGTTGTATGCAGCTGTGTATTTTTGAAGCATTTAAACAATGTCAAAGAAGGGGCATAATCATATTTTTTGGTGACAGATTGTTTTGGAAAATATGCGTGCTCATTCCATGCAAGAAAACCACAAAAGGTCATGGGCCTGCGCACTTATTTTTTTACCGTGGTTTGGGCGCATTTGGGTTCCTTATATTCATTGTTCCAAATGGAAATTCAATTTTCTTGGGCAGATTTTAAACCACACTGTGGGAAGAAAGGATACTAATTTGAAGAGGTCTACCGCTTTCCATCCACAAGCAACTAATCAAACTGAAGTAGTTAATGAAACATTGGTGTGACTCTTAAGGGATACAATAGAAAACATCCATGAACATGGGATAAAAACTTGGCATATCATCAGAGAAGCATGTTTTGGTTATTTGCCTCTTAACCCTTTCGATGTTTATCTGGACAGCCAAAAGAGACTGACAAAGAACTGAATCCTGAAATGGCAAGGGTTAAAAGATTCATTAACAATATCAAGCAAATTCATCTTTAAGTGCAAGAGAAGCTCCAGGAGTCTCAAGCCAAGAACAAAGCTCACCTTGATCAGCATAGAAGGGAGCATCAATTTCAAGTTGGGGATAAGGTATGGCCTTACTTGAACAAATATAGACTCCAAGGTCAAGCTAAGAAATCCTAAATCACTGTAGTATGGACAATTTAGGACAATCGATCAGATTGATGATAATGCTTTAAAGCTCAAACTCCTTCCTACGTGAAAATACAAATTGTAAATAATGAGAATATGCATCTCTTTAAGCCCCTGTGATGGCTTTGGAAGAAGAGCGAAAAGTAATATCTTACATAGATAACTTTGCACCTAGTGCTCAAGAGGAGTTGGATGAAGATATATTACTTCATACAAAGGTTGGAGCCATAAGTAGGGAACAACAGGAACGTTGGCAGGTAGGGTTGAAAGGACAACTACTCAACTAATCGAAATGATACTCTAAGGAGAAGGTGGGAGTTGTACCCTCATCTGTTGAAGAAATGAGCTTTGGGGACTGAAAACCTCCCAAATTGAGAAGATATGATCCATGTTGTGGACTTAATTGGCTTGTTATTATAATTGACTCTATCTTCCATGTAGTTCAATATTTTAAAATGTAAATTTAGTACCATGTGAGCCACACATTTACAATCATATTTGGCACAAAATAAAAATGTTAGCAGCAAGCAACTAATGAAAAGAAGATTGTTTCCAAATACAAAAACATATTATGAGTGCGAGGTTTAAAATCAAAATGTCATAATGAAATGGTTTAAATCAGTTAGCAAGAGATCAGTTATTGAATACTTTGTAATTTGAGCCATCCTAAAAGCCTGAGTCAATAGATGAATTGCATTGAACACTAAGGAATTAATTGCATTCCTATGAACCTCAAAAGCATCCCCTCGTTAGATAAGCATTAATTACTCCAAACTAGGGTTTGGTACATAACAAAAAAGTTCTGTAGTGGCAAGCAACTAGTGAATAGAAGATTTTTTCCGAATAAGAAAACATTTATGAGAGTGCAAGCTTCAAAATCAGAATGTCATTATGAATTGATTCAAATCAATTGGTAAGAGGTCGGTTATTGAATACTTTGTAATTTGAACTATAATAAAAGCCTAATTCAATAGATAATTTGCATTGAACACCAGGGAATTAAATGTATTCCTATGCACCTCAAGAGCTTCCCCTCAACATAAACCTCAAAAACTCCAAACTAGCTTTTATATTTATGAATTATCTATGAAGTGATTTTTAGAGGTTATAGAATTAGAAAGAGAAACGGGCCAAGTAGGATGTTGCAAAAGTGTCTTGGGTGATAAATAAAGCTCAACGATGCCATCATGGCATGGAACTCAAATATACTATATTTTTTAACAAGAGAAATACATGGAAACATGCTTTCCTTCTCTTCTTTATGGTTTCCTCACCTTTTCCCTTCGAATATCAACACCAGTAATATAGGCCTAACTAAATCATGTTACCATCATTTTTTCTATTCGTTCAGTCGGATTCCAATAATCACACATTCTTTGTATGCTTTGAGTTCGATCATGTGTGTTCATGTTAAAGTCTTCTATGATATATAGTTTCCTCCTCTAAACCTTAAGTTACACAGGATTGTATTTATTGGTATGTTTTATATATCATTAAAATATTCATTTTAATTTTTTAACCAAGCTTGCAATTTTTAAATTCTATCAACCAGCCCATATAAATTGTAGATACAGATGATCATGTCCTCTGAAACAACCAGGCAGTGCCCTCTAGTTTGACATCTTGTATGGACAAGAATTGCTCACAAGAATGAAATTTAATCCGGTACTAAAGGCAAAAGACTCAGAAGGTCATTAAATTGCATCCATTTAACATACCTGTAGGTCGAAAGGCCAACACTGATGTGAAGTGTGATTCGAAGGCTTGTGCATACTGCTTTAACTTCTGCAAATAATGAGCACACCCAGAGAACTTTAATTAATGATGCCAAAGACCAGTAGGCATGTGGGTGTTCAAAAGAATTGAAAAAATATGTTCCCAAAGATCCATGCACGAAAACAGATTCTTCAAAATATTTTGTAAAAATAGGAGAATAGCAAGTATGGGCCAAACTACATCTATTTCCTTTCCTTCTATCTCACCTAAGTCAAGATTTGCCAACATCAATTTTAATTTATAAAAACGAGCCTCAGTTGACAATTGGCATCATCATAACAAAAAGAAAACAAACAATGAAAAGACCTAATAAGTGTCCAAATAAAACCTATTATTTTTAAAATGAATTCTCACGTTATCTGAAATTCAAAAACAGCACCCAAATTCTATCAAGCATGAAACCAGCAGTGTTTCTACTCTAAGAAGTAAGTTTTCATCCTAACCTAGACATTTTAAATCTTGGATTATTAGAAATCTGAAAAATAGTTACATTTGAAGGAATTAAACCTAACAAACCAAACTCTAGTTCAACATGCGATAGATGTGATAGCACCTTCATGCACCAAAATCCTGGCCTTGTAATGTCCCCTCTTTAACACAAGCTCACCATGAGACCATTTCTGCCCTAGATGATTTCTCGGGGGCTTAACGGGAAATGCAAGGGAAGTAGTTCATTGTTATATTTTTAAGTTGCTTTATTAAGAATTGTAATATTTATAGAAAAATCAACTTTAAATCATAACAATTAATTAGAAGGGGGGATTTCTATTATTAGACTTTCTATTATTAAAGTGACTTTATGATAAAGTGTATTCATAAAAATAAAATAGAAATAAGGAAGTCAGTTTATAAATTAAAAATCAATTTTAGTCCCACGTGCAACACACAACTTGGAAAAAGGCAAGGAAAGGTTATAAAAGGAGGTTTGTGTATTCATTTGAAATCATCTTTTGTCAATCTATTTTCTATCATTGCATGTTAAGCTATTTGCTTGCATCAAATCTTCCAAGGACAAAAACCCTTAAGGAGGAGGAGCTTTGGGGACGAAAACCTCCAAGGTTTGAAGGTTGGGGAACGAAAACTTCTCAACTTTGTGAGGTGGATCCACCCAGGATTCACTACTGTGCTACAGTTCAGAATTTCAGTTATTGGAAGGTTGTTTTTCAGATCTAGGGCAGTTTTGGGGATGTTTTCAAATTTATTACAGCTAGAGCATCATCTGCAGGTTTGATTTCTAGGGTTTGTGTTGGGTCAACCAACAATTAGTTGAGATTCGCTTGTGACAGTTTTGGGTTGTATTTGGCAACCATTTTCATGGCTTTCACATCCATCTCCAGTTTGATCTATGCATTTGGAGATTTCGGGATCATTTTTGGGGGTCTTCCCATGGGTGGAAAAACATAAGGTTTGTTTTAATTGATAGCTGCTATTTTTGTGATCATTTTGAGCTATCCTTCGCATTATCACTCCAAGTATTCCAAGAGATATGAAATTTTGAAGTTTCAGCTATTTCCAGGTCTGAAATAAATTAAAATAAATTTATATCCTTGTTAGAAAAATTATTTTCTTAAATGTTGATGTTACTAGAGGTCTCCTATTTGTTTTAAGTCTTCTGGGTATTGTGGGTTGTGGGTATTTTGATAAATAAAGTGAAATTTCATATTGTTGTATTTGTTTTGGTAAGGGTTTTAAATAAAAAAACAAATTGTTGTCATTTTTTTTTATAAGGGTTCTCTAGGATATCCAGATTTCTTTATGCCCTAAGGGGACATTACAAACCCGGTCATGATTTATAAGGTATCTAAACAGTTTCAAAGTATAGAATCAATCAAGATTCTTTGCACATGCTCTATAACAGTGGAGTACAAGATGGACTTTCTTCAAAATGCATTTTTCTTATTTGATAGACAACTGCACTGTATTCGTTAGTACTACGAATCTCCATTTTTCTCAACCTTTTGCATAGGGTTCTTGATCTTTAGAGCTCAGTCAAACTGCCATCGCTTTTCTCTTCTATTAAAGTCACAATTCTCATAAGGTGCATTGGATCACCTTCGTTCTCCTTTGTGCTATAAAATTTCATTGGCTTTACAAAAAAACTGAAGAGTAGTCACAAGGCAAGTTCAATTTTTTCTCAATCTTTTGCACAAGGTTCTTGATCTTTACAGTTCTATCAAATTGCCGTCGCTTTATTCTATTAAGGTCACAATTCTCATAATATGCACTGGAGATTGATGATTGCACATCAAAATATTTTGCTTGATATACTCTGCTCCACAATTGGTTATTTTCCTTATAGAGCCTCCAAACGAGCTAACAGCCTACAGCTTGATTGAATTGAATGTTATTCTTGAAGCCCAAACCACCTTCAATCTTAGGGCGGCATATTTGATCCCAAACAACTAAGCAAAATTTATTTTTGTCCTCCTTACCACTCCAGAGGAACGTGCGCTTAATTGAGGTGATTGCCTTCGCCGTTGAAGATGGAATTTTGAATAAAGACATGAAGTATGTAGGAATGGCCTGCAGAGAGGTTTTAACCAAAAGACCACAACCAGCCAGACAGAGCCATCTACTCTTCCATGATGCGAGTTTCTGTTGAGTCCATTCTACCATAGGTTTCCAATGATCCTTCCCAGCTCTGCCATTAATTTAAGGCATTCCTAGGTATGAGCCAAGCAATGAGCCAATAGGAAATTCAAGAATAGAAGCCAACCTTTGTTGGAGACGGGGGGCACATTGAAAAAATAAATTTTTGATTTAACTTTATTGACCTTTTGACAAGAAGTTGCTTCATAATCTTCAAGAATTTTTTTGTAATTAGAGGCTTCCTCCATTATGGGCTCACCTAGAAGGATAGTGTTGTCCACAAAAAGGAGATTAGACAAAACCTCAATTCGCGAGGAAATTCTAAGCCATTTGAGACTCCCATAATCAACTTGATTTTGAATTGTTCTGCCCAAACTTTTGGCTACCAAAATAAATAAGAAAGGGAAAGAGAGTCACCCTTCCTGAGACCATTAGAAGCCGAGAATCTTCCAAACGGAATACCATTAATCAAAACCGAGAAGGAAGGAGAGGAGAAACAAGATTTGATCAAAGAGATCCAATTCTCAGGAAATCCGAACTTTTGAAGAACCAATTCTAGAAAAGACTAATTAATTTTGTCAGAGGATTTCATAATATCAAGCTTTATGAGCATCCCAGGATTTTTACTGTGGTTGAGCGAATGGACAACTTAATTAGTAATGGAAATTCCATTCTAGAATTTACCTACCCTTCACAAACCCACTCTGACTATCTGATATTAGCTTATCCATTAATCCTTTCAATCTATTTGCCAAAACTTTGGAAGCAATCTTATAAATAATGCTACATAGAGCAATAGGCTTGAAATCATCAAAGTAACCCAAAGAGGCCTTTTTGGAATTAGAGCAATAAAAGTAGAATTCCATTCTCGTAGAACAACTTTTCTTTTCCTACATTCCTCAACTGCTTCCCATAAATCATTGCTAACAATGTGCCAATTTTTTTGAAAAAATTCAATTTGAAAGTCGTTTAGCCCAAGGGCCTTATATGCTCCTAAATGATATACTGCATTCTTGACTTCCTCTTCTAAGATAGTTCTCATCAGTGCAGAGCCTTCTTCCTCAGAGACCAGCTTTGGGATGTTTTGCAAAAAGAATTTCATGGCAACAATGTTAAATTGACTCCCATTATTAAGAAGATCCTTGAAGAAAGCCACACCTTCTGATTTTATTTCCTACATATCTGATGTGACTCTTCCTGAGGGAAGGGAGACTTGTTCAATCTAACTATAGTTCCTTCTGATTTTTGTAGAGAGATGAAAATTTTATGTATTCCTATCGCCTTCCTTCAGCCAACTAACTCTAGATTTCTATTTCCAGAAAACCTCTTACATTTTTAAAATCTAATTATGCTTATCCACATGAAAATATTCAATTTCTAGTAGGAATTAGAAGCCCCATCCCTAAGAATAAATTCTTGGATAACTTAAAAATCTTTTGACACCTTAGCTTTCTTTTCCACCAAATTCCGAAAGGATTTTATATTCCAGGCCTTAGCCTCCGCTTTTACATGTTGCAATTTTTTGAGAAGTCTAAAACGCTTGCATCCAGGGACTTTGATCTTCCACCATTCATAAATATTATCTTCAAAGGAAGGGTCAAGGAACCACATGAAATCCATTTTAAATGGAAAACCTACTGGCTTTATCTTTGGTTCTAAGGAAAGAGAAACATGGCAATGACCCAAGCCGGAGAAGAGTTGAATTGAGAATGAGAACTGATAGCTTTTCCCAACTTCAATCCGAGCTGATTAGGAATCTATTCAATCTTTCCTCAATGGCTCTAGAATTTGAGTGGCGATTGGACCAAGTAAAGATACCATTTTTGGGGACCACATCAATTAGGGCCATATTACAACAAAAATGATTAAAATCAGAAGAACTTACCGAGATGGTTGTGTTTCCTCCTTTCTTTTCACCATGGTTGAGGATGGCGTTGAAATCACCAACTACAATCCATTTCCCATCGAATTGATTTCTAGGGGCTTCTAAGGCATTCCAAAAATCCATTTCTTCCTGAACTCCCGTAGGCCCATACACATTTGAGACCACAAACGAGGAACCAGAAAAGAGATCAACAAATTCTAGATTGATTCCTTGTGGGGATTTTGAAATTAGTTGGCCTTTGAAAGGCTTCGGGTTCCACATAGTTATAATTCCTCCAGAGTTTCCTTCTGAGCCAACCGCCTCCCAGCAACAAAAGGGCCAAAAGGATTTACTAGTCTTTTCAACTTTATTTGATTCCAACTTTGATTCTTGAATGAGCAGTATTCCTGGATTCCTTTCTCTCAACTGCTTAACCAAGTGGCATTTCTCAAGGGAGTTTAGTCCCCTGACCTAAGTCACCAGGTTCGAGTTCGAATATAAGTTCGCTGAAGATAAAATTCGGTTCAAGTTCGGCCAATGGATAGAGTTTTTAAAAAAAAATTGCCATTAAGTTCGAAAAATAGAAAAACATTACATATAAAATTATGTCAACCACAATCTCAAACATATAATTCTAAGTTCTTAAACTTCATACCAAATTCTAACCATAATAATTAAATTGATATAAAATCAAAATATAAAAACATTATTAAAATTTAATTTAATTTAAAAAATAAAATTATGTCAACCATAATCTCAAACATATAATTCTAAGTTCTCTAAGCATAATAATTAAATTGATAAAAATTAAATTATCAAACATTATAAAAAATTAAATTAAATTTAAAAAATAAATATAGTAGTAATAAATTTAAAAACATATATATTATTTGTTAAAAACTTTATAAAAGAATTTAATAAAATAAAATTATGCTCCACATTCAATTTTGCCTCGAAACATTTGGCAAAATCAATGTAAGAAATATACAAAAATATTTAAAAACTTCTAAATTTTTAACTTAGAAATATAACAATAAACATTTAGTCAACTCGACTTTGCAACGATTGTGCAGACCTCCGAGGCTCCACACAATAACAGGTGTGTAACTCCCTCCACGATAGTGTAAAAGCCCTAGCTACGCCCATGCCTACGGATACACCAACTTCCATTGCCACGTTTATGCCCACAACCACATTGGTTCCTATTCGCACCTGCACAAAAACAAAATACCAGCAACGACTCCAAGTACGTATTTCGCAGAAACAAAAATAGGGTTTGCAAGGTGAGGGCTTTTCTTGTGTTTTGTTCCACTCTTTATCGTCCTGTGTTTTTTTGCTTTTTTCCTAAGACAAACAATACGATTTTTAGCAAATTTTATATGTCATGGAACAGGTTAAGCGAATTCTAAACTTTAAGCGAAAAATTCGTCGAACCTTGTGACTTAGCCCCTGACATTCCAAGTTTGGAGGAACATCATTGCTTCGGCAAGGGGAAGAGGGACCCCCCGCATAAAAATCCTCTAAGGTGCTTTGTTGACCGAGTTCCACATTCAATTTTGCCTCGGCTTTGGCTAATGAGCCAGTTGACTTGCGACCAGCACTTTTGCTAGGGCCAATATCTGGTTTTCCCTTGGCTGAAATCCTAGTCAACTGCCTTCTTTGAGGAGGGGGAGCTTTGCTTTCAACCGCCTGAGAATCCGAAGCAACCATTTTTGGAGAAGCTTGGGAAGCAGTCACATCATCCCCATTTTTGCTTCCAAGGGAGGTATGCAGCAACAAATTCTCATCTTGACTTTTGGCCTTCAATGCTTTTTAAAGGCTTCCATAAAAATATCTAAATCTTTGGATGAAAAGTTTTCCTTTACAAGAATAAAATCCTCTGCATTGATCCTTTCCTTTTCTGGTCCAACCATTAGTGTATCTTCTCCCACTTCATCATTCGAAGGGAGAAAGTCTTTGACAGGAGACGTAACCTCATTTTGTTTAGGCTCCTTATCATTATTTCTTTTGCATTTATTGAATGAGGAGGTATAAGATAAGTTATTGTTGTTATCCGACTTGGGAATATTCTTATTTCATGTCTGAAAAGGGTTGCGGCTATTAGTGGATAATCTGATCCAAGCTTTTCCTTCCATTGTTTCTCTGTTTGAACCTGATTGGGCATTCTCTCTGATTTTTTTTGGCCTTAGGGCACTACTGCTAGTTATGCCCATTTCTCTTTACAAAGATAACAACGGAAGGGAAGACATTCATAGTCTACATTTTGCAGCCAGGAACCGAATGGGGAGAAAATTTGAATGGATTGAAGGAGGGGTTTGGAGATGTCAACCAAAACACAGATTCTGGCATATGAGGAAAAGATCTGCTTCTTTGTATGCTCACCAATTCCAATAGGAACACCCAGGGCAAAGGCAATAGATTGAAGGGAGTCGACGCCCCAAAATTCCAAAGCGAGCTTGTAAAGACGAATCCAAAAAGGGACATTCCTTACCAGTTCCTCTGATGGGTTGAATAAAGGGGACCACAGCCTGAGATAGAGGCCCAAGTTCCTGGAAAACCATGGACCACCAAAGAAAATCTTGCCGCGATCCTCGAGTGTTGTAAAGGTGGCTTGAAAGTATCTTTTCGTAAGCAATCTCACCATCGGACATGGAGCCGAGCCCCAATGCTTACCTATCCAAAAAATCAGATCTTCATGTGAAGGCCAAGACCCGATGAATTTGCAAATGAGGGCTCTTTTCTCCATTTGATCTTGGTAACCTTTCAGAGATTCCTCCTTGATTTCCACCGTTTTAGGGTTTTTAGCCACTTTGACGAAAAGATCACCGATCTTGATTATCTAATCTTCTAGGTCCCTGCCATTTTCAGCCACATCTTGGTTTGAAGGAAACTCTGGATTTGTGGGAGCCCCATTTGAAATACAGTCATCACCATTAGATTTGAAGCGAAAAATCTCCCCAGATTCAGATGGGCAAGGTGACCCATCACTTGAATTGGTGGAGGGATTAGTTCTTGAAGATTTCGGATTATTCTTCAGACTTAGCGGAATAGCATTCGCTTCAGTGAGGGGACAAAAAAATTCAAATTTGAAAATTGGCGGGAAATTGCTTTGGTATCTCCTTTTGCCTCGATACCAAGAGTCTGGATTAGCAGCATCATTTTTGAATTCCGAGTCATGCACCTAGCGGTTAAGGACAAATCTATTATTGCCAATCTCCTGGTCTCTAGTCCCTAATTTCCCCCAGGGATAACGACTCCAAAATCTGTTGGATTCTGTATCGCCTCTACCACTTTCGCCATATCCGTAGCCCTCGGCTCCTCTACTTCCTACTTTGCGACTTTCGCGAAATTTGTGCCCTTTGCATCCTTTGCTCGTCATCGGAGCAGCCTGCAGATGTAATGACTGTACCTCTTGGTCCTATTTTATTTGCAAAATTTCAGGTCAAATTTGGAGTAGTCTCTGGTATAGCCACTAAGGGGGTAATCAAGTTATTTCATATAACATTAGCTAGTTAACTATTTGTTAATGCATATCAATTATTCGTGTATAGCTTCCTCGCCTGATTATGTAACTTCTTTATTAATAAAAAATGGACACGCTAGAACATCAGTGTGCCTTCCATATCTCTTCATTCTCTCTCTGAATCTTACTAACAAAGTCTATTAAACGTTCTCAGATATTACTTTGAAGCTTCTAAAACCAGCCAAAATCCCAATCCAGATTACTTATGCATAAAGTTTATAATCCAGGTAATAATTAGCTTGAAAATAACAGATGGACAAGCATCATTTCAGTGTACAGTATAGATTTGTTTTCAAACTTTGATCTTAGATCTTCCGAGGTAACGTTCAATGGCTCCTCTACCTTTCAAATCATATAGCAAGATTGGAAGTTGTGGAAGATGTCTCAGTTGGAGAGTTTCTAGTCCTTGCAAGCAAAGATTGGGAAATATGCAGTGACTAAGTGCACTAAAATATTTTAAGCATGGTATTGTCATCATTCCAGACCTATAAAAGAAATGCCGTCATGAATGAAAAAGTAGGCAAATCTAAAGAAATTTAACGTCAACAATTGGTATGCAATTGTGCTTTAATAGGTGCTTGGTATCATTCCCCACATCTCCAATGAAGTAGCATGAATTCCGCTTACCATACTCCCTGATAAACTTTAGCTCCTAAAAAGAGTTCCATTCTAAGGTATTTCCATCCATGCCATTCACCAAGAATGTTTATCACAGTGTTAAACGGGAACGTACCCCCTGCCTTTTGGGGTCACCCTGAACAATTCAGGGTAATGGACACGGAGGGGAAAAGACCACCCCAACAAAATAAAAATGTCTTTTCCAAGATACAATCATTGACCTGACAGGCAAATTCAGAAAACCATTTACTGAGCAAAACAATCACTAATCAACAACTTAGTACAACTCGGCCAACATAACATGCAGGACAAAGTGTTCAATCATTTTCCCAATACTCATCATTCATTCATTTTATTCACATTGCAGCAAAAAATGTGTTTTAAACAGAACACCACGAATTTGTTTTTAACCAGGTGGCACAGACAAGTGACTTCCCCGGTAACAAAAATTCAATTAGATCAACATCCACAAACATAAATAAACATCACACAGTCTCAATTTCTATAATCAAACAGGAAAGAAGGAATCCCACAAGATTTGTCTGAAAAAGGGCTATCCTGCTAGTAAATGACTCTTTCTTTTGTTTACCACAAGGACCAAAGGAATCTTCAAGGAAAATAGGCTCCTTATCTCTTGTAAAGAGATGAGTCACAAACCTCAGGATGCAAAGATGACATGGGTAGAACATGCAAAAATGTTTGCCGAGCATCAGAACAAAGCCTTTCAGACAGTTCAGGCCAATTTAAACATGTCAAAATACGCCTCCTTCGACTATCAGCATAAACCTGGACCTGTATAGCTCAAAACTAAGCGGATGCCCTTAAGTCAGCTGATCCAAAAAACAAAACTCAAAACTTATAAAACACACTAACCATGTATCATATAGATCTTCAATAACAAAATTTATTCTATTGCAACAAAATATGTACACAGCTGATTTCTTTCAAAGAAGTAAACAATTATGCTAGCCTTACCCCAAGTGCCTTTGCAATACCAAGAAAGACACGCTCCTTACCAATGCTGTATGCCCCCACCACCACTAGAATTTTTGGGTTCTTAGAAAGTGCATTCTTTGTGACCTTGATAACATAATTTATGACATCTTTCTGGGATGGAAATCTGAGCAAAGATCCAAATCAGATTCCTTTGGAAACTGAGGAAAAAAACGAATTTACCGTACACCAAATTTCAACAAGAATGAAACAAAATAATGCATGCATGGTTGCACCTGTATTTAGGATTACAATATGTTGTATCAAGATACATAGTGTTGATATGTGCATTTCTGAAAATAGGATAGCTGTGCATTTCTTTGCAGGCTCGAAAGTCCCCTGTATGGAGTAATCGCCGGCCATCTCTAAGCTCAAAATATATTAAAGCTGCCCCGGGACAGTGGTTGGCTTCAAGCATCAAGACTTTGATCCCATCAATAACATGTAGATTGTCAATTTCTAAGGGATGAATATGCCTGGAGAACAGTAACATCTTTTATCATCCAGTAGGAAATTTGAGTAGGGTAAAAAGTTTAATCAGCATTCAATTACACCAAATGTGTAACTAAATTAGGTTTGTAAGTGGCACATTCCAAGCATGGGTTAACAAAAAAATAAATAACATCCCATCCGATTCATAAGCTAGAAAGACATATGCCTCTAATACATTAGAGAAAGAGAGATGGCATGAACTGCTGATTTATAGTCTAACCTCTCTACATTATGCATTGTGAAGACAAATTTGAATTTCATAACTTGAAATCTATATTTTCAGAAAAATTCTCACTTTGGATCTACAGAAAGACACAATGTTAAAAGGCGAGAAGTAGAAGGTGTGCAGTAAATCGGACCATGTGACCAGCGCTTGCTTAAACCACCATAATGATCGGCATGAAAGTGTGTCAAAAAGTATGCACTGCAACCATCTACTGATCCATATCGAAATGCATCAACAGTAAAGGATGTACCTGCAAAGCACACTAATAAATAAGAATCTACAACATCTCTTTAGATGAATAAACTATTTTGAATGGATGGCAATAATGAAATACTACAACAATTTTCCGTTTGAACAACAAAAATGAAAAGAAAAAAACTCGGGTCAAAGAGGGAGAGAAATTCAGTAATGATGTCCCAAATGGGGGTTTCGAATCTCCCCTCTTAAATCTAGTTTTAACATATTTGCATATGTAACAAATAATCTAGTTAAAGCAGAAACTAGAGATCTTTTGCAACAGAATTTTGATGTCACATCAGTAGTGCAAGGAAAGAACCCTAAAAATATGAATGGTTGTCATCAGAAAATTGAAGAATATCCAGTAGAGGAGACGTTGTTGGAATAATTTGAACACCATATATGGAAACTATAAGAAAGGATATTCATCTGCCGACTTAGGACTCTGGCACTCTCCTGGCACTTGAAGAGATTGGATTGCTGACAATTGGAATCCTGAACCTTTAAAAGAATGGACAGCTGAAAATTGGAAAGATATACTTCATAGTATGGAGATCATAGTAGAAACCAAGGAACTAAGAAAGATGAAGAAAACATCTTGCAAGGGAACCTGGTTCCTAAATAAGTCAGTAAGTGTATGAAATATTGAAAAACAAACTTCAATTTAATGTAGCAGATTCCCATGGTAATGTCTGTCAAGATTCAATTATTCACTCTGTTTCTGGAATTCTGGCCATATTCTTCAATCAAGAGAAACCGTACATACACATTGCAAGTTCATTTTCCTATCAAACTTGACCATTCACGCTATTGATTTTCAGAACCTATGCACTACTTGTTCATATTTTGGTCGATCTTGAATGATATTTCCATGGCCTGGCTAGCATCTATGTTCATAAAAATTCCACCAATGCACTGATTTCTGGCAACAGATGGCTAACTAGCATCCTGAGGATCACTGAATGACTTACAGAGATTTTAGATATAATTAAATGCATGGCTGATAACAATGGTCTACTTCATTGTTGGCAGTGTGGAAGAGCAAGAGACTTGGTTTGGCTTGAGAGCCCAACTAAATCCTATATGACCCCCACATGCATCACAAGCATGATTCCCAAAGCTGCAATTTACTTGGTCTTGACCCCTCATATACATCGCAAGCACAATTCCCAAAGCTGCAATTCACTCGGTTTAACTTCCACAAGGCAGATGATAGAGATCTTAAACCAATATAATAAAGCATTGCTCTCAGGACAGCTGTATTTTTGCTAATGCAAGGGCTCCAGGCCTGTGCAGGTTTTTCTAGAGCCGCACTCTTTGATCACCGGATCATGGTCTTTTCTATTTGTTGGGGATATCAAACGCAAACCCCACATATGTAGATCTTCCTTAGTGTTACAATTTTGTAGAGTCTGAATCTAAAATCTTAATCCAAAGTCAATAGATGAATAAGAATGGATCAAGTGGTGGAACAAGATGATTTCCCATGCTATCTATTTTTCTTCTAAGAGGTTATGTTAAACGAACAGCCACAATCCATAAATGGGCTCACAAAGCAATAACCTCTGAACTATACCATGCAAACAAACATTTATAACATGCCCTTTTGATATGACATTGAGCAGATGCCCAAGCTGTGGTATTTAGTCGAGGCTGATGCAAGAGCAACAAAAGAAACACAAATTCAAACCCATCTCTATCAAATTGAAGTGGGTGACAAGTCCTTGAAGGAATCCTATATAGCCTGTCTAAAAAGGCTGAAAGCTGCAGGCAAACGCATTCAAGCAATTAAACCTGCTCATGATAGGTTTACCTAGCTCTTACACGATTAATGAATTTGTTATCCACTAAAGAATGGTTATTCAATTGCAGGAATTGAAATAATGTAAGGTGATAATGCAAAATATAAGAATGGTGGCCTATGCAAAGTGACAGACTCTCAACACACTTTGCGTAACAAGAAACCTTTACTTAGCTCCATGCATCCCCGTCATCCGATACAGATGGTGGATGAGATTTCACCTGCATTGGACACCTTACCCTACAAGGATTATGAACTGACATGGTAATCTGTGCACCCAGATAAAGTGTATCTATTAAGAGGTGATTGGGAATCATTCTCTACACAAGATTATCATGTAAAGAAATATTTAGCATATCCCAAAGACAATGACCCTGAGCTTAGTTTTAGCTAACCATCGTTTATCTTACCAAATGTTGCATACATAAGTTTTGATAGACTTAGTGTTGAGAGTAAAGCTAAGTTCCAGGAAACGGAAATTCCAGGTATCCCTAGATGCTGAATAGTGTGGAATCATTTATACCAAAATAAATAAATAAGTAGAAATAAAATAGTAAACCAAAATCAAGCTATCTGGTGATGAATGATTTTTTGAGCTCTGCTAGGATTTGCATGCGGGACTGGTGAAGTTTCCATTTTTCTACTATGCATCATCATGGAAGAATCACTGAGAAATCTACAGCGGTTCAACGAAAGCCATGCCTCAAAAACTGAAGAGTGTATGTTTAGAAGCAAGAGAGGAAAGCCAATCTTTGAGTTGGGTATGAGCAAACTAGAAGACAATATTCACAGGCTGGCTAAAAGAAGACTTATATGCGATTCTTTTGGCATGCAAATAACAGTGGGGATTTGATCACCTGGGCCAAGAAAAATTGTAAACGCATGGATAGTTTGAAATAAAAACTTGCCCCAATTGATATTTTAGGGAATCTTTAGGGTGGACCATGGCTCTTCCTTAATGCAAGCTTGTTCATGAAATGTTGGCATCTGGGATTTATGCCTACAGAGGAGATGCCGGTCAAGGCCCCAGTCTGGATTCGTCTATATGCTCTTCCTCAAGAACTGTGGCTGGAGTATGTCTTGAAATCAATGAGTGACTTCCTGGGAGGATTTATATGTATGTCAAAAGGCTCGGCAGTTAAGGGAGCTTCAAACTTTGCACAGCTAGAAGTAGATCAACCACTGCCAAACAGCATAACTCTAAAGGAAGGAAACCTCATGTGGGAGCAGACTATTGACTATGAATGCATCCTCTTTAGATACAAAGGGTGTCATGAATGCGGGCACTTGGCAAGAGAGTGCCCAGTGAAACCAAAGCTTACCACCCAGTCACAAGTCAACAACCGTGAACAGCCTACGGAAGGTGGATTCCTAAAGCCTTAAAAGAAAAATATAACAAAAATTTGGGTGAAAGCAAATGAGACAAGTAGCAGGAAGAAAGAAGACAAAATAGTAGTAGCAATGTTAGGAATATCTTGTTCATACTCAAATGGAAGTGAGTTAGTGAGTGTGTGATGTGAGTAAAAATACAAATGTGTCAGTAAAATAATAGTTGCGAGTGAATATAATGTGAGTGTGTGAAATATGTATGTGAGTTAACAACTCACTAGATAGAGATATTCTTGGTGAGAGAATAAAGATGATATAATAGGGTTGTTGGAGAGTTTGTAGGGATTTGGAAGTAATAAGCATAGTTACCAAGTCTGGAAATCCCGATCCTTTGGGAGGGCAAAAAAATCCGAAAAATCCGGAACTCATGAAAAAGTTCGGAAAAATTCAATGCGCAATATATACGTATTATATGTGAGCATAATTTATAAATATGCAAAAATTGACAAGTACAGAGAAAAATATTAAGTGTAACATAAAATGTTACTATATTTAATATTAAATAATATAATAGGGTACTGGGTGTCTTCTTATGGGCCACCTGAAAAATCCGGATTTGGCTGGGTTTTGTGCAGATCCGGCTGGATTTGGTGACAATAGTAATAAGAGATGAGCCTGATGCCTTTGTTGTGGGAGATGAGATGGCTATATATGTCCAATGTATTTTTGAATGACATTTTTTTTAATCAATCAAGCAAGTTTAATTGTATTATTCTGAACCAAATTTTTCAGGCAAAGCAACAACCAAAGGTTCGACAGAACACCAACTCTTTCATGAATATAGATTGCCAAGAGGAAGAGAAGGAACTTCTGGAAAACTACAGATTCAAGAAGGATATTGAAAGCATTCTAGAGGAAAATGGCACAGAAGGAAAAGATGGACAACAGATTGAGTCAGAACAAGCAAAATCCAAGAAACCCGCACCACAAAGATCCTCCCTTTTCCAGGGAAAGGAGGAAGTGAATTAATTACTAGTGGGGAGATGATTAGGGAAGAACAGATTCCCACTCAAGCCACTGATGGAAGAAGAAATATTAAATCAGGAAAAAGCACATGAATAGAAAACACCTTGCCTAGTGGTCAAGATCTAGAAGGGTGAAGAAGGTACCAATACAATTATGCAATTCTCAAGAGAAGAGAAGAAACAATTTGGCACAAAACAAGAAAAGAAGAAAGAAACAATCATCAAATTTCAGATTGAAACTATGGCAGAGGTTGCCATCAGATCACAACCAATCTTCAAGGAGGTGCTTGAAAAGAGAAACAAGAAAAGAAATGGTTAACAATGTTCGTTATATCTTGGAATATAAGGGGCATTCATTCCCACATAATAACGCCGCTTATGAAACATTGATGCTTTGTCATATAGCTAATAACAATTTTAACATGCCAGTAAGATGTCTATTTGGAGTACAGCATGAACGAATTGGCCAGGAATGTATGTCATGAATTCATGTTGGTAAGATCTGTAGTTCGAGTGCAACATGAATGAATCAGCCCCCTATAAACTAAGAAAGCTGAAAGATCTAACAGATAGAGAAAAACCAAGCAACCATTTGTTGCAAGAGACATAATATGTAGTGGATATCCTAGGTAGAATGGTGACAAATTTTCTAGAAAAAAAATAGGTGTTTGGGAGTCAATGCTAAGGTACAAGCAGGAGAACTGGCCATTTTATGGAATCCAAAGAAGTTACATGCACAAGAATCTCTTCAACGAATAATTAGTTTACATGTCAAGTAAAAAGCAATTCCTCTCCCATCTATTTTATGTTAATAATTTATATGGCCCTTCACAAAAGGAACACAAGATTTTGGCATGACAGGATGTGGGAGCCAATCTTCAAAACTATAGTCATGTAACAAAAATTGTACATGGGGATTTTGACTCCATGCTCTCTCCTTCAGACAAAAGAGAAGGAATCCTCTTAGAAAGAGGGACTGAGCTTTTGCACAGTGGTTTCAAGCTTTGATAGTGGTTTGGAGCAAGGTTGTGGGGTTCGTTTATAGTTTTTTTGAGTGCTTAAAATGTGGGTGAGGCCCCATAAACTATTAGGGTTAGGGGCACATACATTCAAAAATAATATTTTTAATTTCGAAAAGCACCTTCAAGATGGAGGCTCAGATCATTGGCCAATAAGGGGACGGTTGATGGACTTGGACAAGATGTTCCCTCGAAAAAAGAGTCTTGGGGACGCCTTGAAGTCTCCCAAACATATCCTCTAAGAGGAATCATCCCCACTTTACGAGGACGTCCCCTAACTCCTTGTGGCGGTGGTGGGACAGGTGATCACAGGAAGTGGAACAAGGAAGTCTTGGGACATCTTTGTCCTTGGAAATGTCAACAGTCATTCTGAAAATGGGGCACACGTCCAAATATAGTGACGAACTCTCAAATCTTGATATATAATTGTTTGGAAAGGAAGTTAACTAGAAGACATTTGATAAAGAGGTGTCGAATGATATCCAAGATGATTTAAAGAGGAGATTTTTTGGAATTACAGGTCACGGATAAAATAGAATTAGGAATGGGATAAAAATACAATGTTTAAAAGAAAATGCCTATATGATTACAAGAAACACGCATTGCGTTATTATAGCTTCACAAAGTTATCACACCACTATGGTACTGCAAATGGCACCACAAGGTACTACATAGGGACAATCAACCATTTCAATTTGAAGACCTTTTGTCTAAAGACATGGTGAATAGGGAGGAGGCTCAATAGGTAATAATTGACAACATTCCTCGCCCAATCTCTGCCAGTCAAAATGATGCATTACATGTTTAAAGCTTCACCACATTAGAGAACCACTGCGGTACAACGGACATCACCACAAACTAAAAATAATATGCATTGCATTATGAAAGCTTTGCATCATTATTGTACCACGGTAAAGCTACAAACCTCATTGGTTTTAGATCAATGAGAATAAGTAAATGGTGGGACACTGATAAAGGAAAACATGTTCTTGGTATCTCATACCTAAATCATGTTATAGGATGCAACCTCTGGTTGAGAAGTTTGAAAAACAGCAATGAGCTGTATTGTTTTACCTAAATAACTATTTTGAATGACTTTGTCAAATTGAGATGCAATTGAGTTCTTATGTGCGTCTAATGTAATTTTCCATACCTTATATGTAAACATTAATCCAATATTTTTATTAGGAACCATTCTTCTGAACCCCATCTACAATTTACTTTTTGTATATCTTTCCTGCATGCTTCTCAATATCCAATTTCAGCTGCATTGTCTTGTCCCTACCAAGTTCTCAATTACAAATTGTGTGATTATAGACAAGATTCCTTGGGAGCAGTTTATTTTTATTTTCAAAGTAGTTCAGACTATGGTTTAATGAATGCTAGACTTGGCCTACGTCCAATCTTACTTGAAATTCTCTCCCAAGCCCCAGTTTCTTTGCGTTCACCCTTCTTGGGGCGCTGGGCAAGGATACCCTCTATTTCCCTCGTATGTATATATCATTTTGACAATGGTGGAGATGAAGGAGCTTAGACAAATGGTTTCTCAAAATAAGATGAAATAGTTTGTATCCCAAAAGGTGTCTCGCTTTCTTTCTTGAGGATTCATAGTTACCTACCATTTTCCTTGGAAGGAAAGTGTCTTTGTTACTTTTACAAGTGAATTGTTAGAACATCGCAAAATTAGGAAAATAACACTGACTTCAAAAGCGTTGCTTCTATTCAAAAGCACCGTAGGCATTTTGAAAATCTCACATGCTTGCAAAAGTGCTACTGGTCTATAAAACCATTGCTAGCTTAACAGATTATCACATGCTTGGAAAAGTGCTATTGGTCTATAAAACCATTGCTAGCTGAACACATTATCACATGCTTGGAAAAGCATCACATGTTTGGAAAAACATTGCTTGACTAGAAAAGCATCGCATGCCTAGAAAAGTATTGCTATATTTAAAAAACATTGCGTGCTTTGGTTCAAACAGGGTTGCACTGCTTGGAAGAGTTTATTGGTTCTCAATATTGGAAAAGCTTTGCAAAAAATATTATGTAGAGAAATTGCATATTGGAATCAGAACATTTTCTTGACTAGAAAGGGACAGGAGACCATATTGGAAAATATCCATTAGTAGCCTACCAAAAGCAGTCATTGTGCTGGAAAAGCATAAGATGTGAACAAAGAAAGAATGAAGAGAAACTGGAAAGCACACTTCAATGAATGTGTCCTGGCATTTTATTATGTTGGGAGTAGTTACAATGTAGTTGGAAACAGTCTGACAGATCAAGTTAGAAAACTACCAACTACCATGTGTATATATAAATATATTCAATACCCCCCCTTAATGACTAAAGCGAAAACAACTCCAAGTTTGTCCCGAAATTTTACAAACAAGATAGGACCAAGAGGTTTAGTCATTAGATCTTGCAGGCTGCTCCTTAGGACAGAAGTGAAGAGAGATATCACCAGAATCAACCAATTGTCGAATATAGTGATGATGAATCTCAATGTGCTTGGTGTGGGCATGATATACTGGATTCTTTACCATCTTCAATACACCTTGATTGTCACAAAAAATAGAAAGTGGAGTAGGTGTAGCTTGGGAAAGTTGAAGATCAATCAAAATCTGACATAGCCAAACTACTTCACAACTGGCACTAACAGCTACCTTGTATTCTGCTTCAGTGGAAGATATAGCTATAGTGGGTTGAAGCTTACTCTGCCATGAAACAACTCCTGAACCAAAAGAAAAGATGTACCAGATGGTAAACCTTCAAGTATCCATTGATCCTCACCAATCAGAGTTTGTATAACGGATCAATCTAAAATCAGTGATGATATAGAATGCCAAAGTCAAGAGTACCTTTGACATATCTCAGAACTCATTTCAGTGTTGCCCAGTGAATGAGCTTCAATTTAGAAAAAAATCGAGAAAGGTAGCTAACAGTAACACATGAGTCCAGTCATGTGGATGTAAGGTATATCAGGCTGTCCACCAATAGTCTATAGAGTGATTCATCGACTGGTGATGAATCATCATGAGTTGATAACTTCAGCCCAACCTCCATAGGTGTAGAAGAAGAATTACAATCAAACATCTGAAACTTCTGCAATAGATTCGTAGCATACTTGACCTGGGCTATGAAAATCATATGGTCATGTTGCCAGAATTCTACACCAAGGCAATAGTGTAGGAGGCCTAAATCAGTCATGTCAAAAGCAGCACATAAATCTGATTTTACTCTTTGAATAACAGTGGCCCCACTTCCTATGATAGCAAAATCATCAACATAAACAATAAGAATCACAATGTCATCACAATCCCTTTTGACATACAGATTTCGATCATAAAGGCTCCTTCTGAATCCATAATTCTGTAGATGTTGATCTATTTTGATATATCAGGCTTGAGGAGCCTGTTTAAGTCTGTACAAGGACTTAATCATCCTGCATACAGAATTCTCATCACCACATGCCCAAAAACCTTCAGGTTGTTGCAATAGACTTCATCCTCCAAATTTTCATTCAAGAAGGCACTCTTTACATCCATCTGAAAAGACTTCCATCCAAACAGAGCTACAATAGAAAGAAGCAACCGAAAAGTGGCCATCTTTCCAGTAGGAGCAAAAGTCTCTTCATAATTTATTCCCTCCTATTGCAAAAAGACTTTTGCAACAAGATGCTCTTGTACTTATCCAAAGTACCATCAGCTTTGCACTTGACCTTGTATACCCATTTGCAGCCAATGGGTTGTTTCCCTGGAGGTAACTCCACCAATGTTCAGGTATTGTTCTTCATCAAGGCATCATACTTTGTTTGCATGTCAGTTTCCCACTTAGGTATGCCTTTTGCTTCAAATATCTCTATGGCTTTCATATGTTGTGAAGATCAAAAGAAAGAAAAAAATGAACATGCTCTAAATCAACAACTTTCTTACCAGTCCTCTAAGGCCATGCATTTGATTGAGGCATTTCATCCTTTCACACATCCTGTAAAGTGGAGTAGTACCACTTAGGCCTTTGTTGGACTAAAGAATTTTGTACCAGTTGAGGCTCTACCGGATGAGGAACCAACTCAAGTTGGCATCTTCTATACACTAGTGTATTAGTTGTGGTGTCACATTGTTGTGGTGGACTCATGTGGAGGAGTATGAGATGAACTAGACTCTTCATTGTGCAAAGGAGTCGCAACACTCTCCAATACAACTTGTTAATTACGGCCAAAGAATGATTTTGTTTCTTTCACATCAACATCTCGACTAACAATTATCTTATTAGTGGAAATATCAATCAGCCTATAAGCTTTGGATTGATCACTATAACCAGCAAAGAAATATCTTGAACTTTTAGAATCTAACTTACTCCTCTTTCTATCAAGGACCAAAGTATATGTAGCTAAACCAAAAATATGAAAAGCTGATACCTTGGGTTTGATTCCGGACCAAGCTTCTTCAGGTGTGACTTCCTGCAAAGCTTTGCAAGGACTCTAATTTAGAATATATATTGCCATGTTTACTACTTCCCAATATTTGAATGTCACACCTCGACTATGCATCATGCACCAAGCCATCTCCATGATGGTCCTATTTTGTCTCTCAAGCACCCCATTTTGTTGTGGGATATACAAGGTTGTCGATTGATGATGAATTCCCTCCTTGCTACAGTAATTCTTGAACTGCTTGGAAGTGAATTCCCCACCATTATCGGATCTTAATGTCTTGATCCGTCTACTGGCCTAGTTTTCCACCAATGCCTTGAACTTTTCAAAAGAGGCAAAACAATCAGACTTCTTTTTCAAGAAGTAGACCCACATCCTTCTAGAATAATCATCCACCAACAAGAGAAAGTACCATGCACCAAGAACTGTGGGAGACTTCCACGATGGCTCACAAAGATCTGCATGAACAAGATCTAAGAGCCCCTTTGCACACCAAGCACCTTCAATTGGAAAAGACTTCCTCTTTTGCTTCCCAGCCAAACATCTTGCACACATATCCTGCTTCTCTTAGATACTAGGCAAACCAAGAACCATGTGGGCTCTACTAAGTTTGGCGAGATACTAAAGGTTGAGATGTCCAAATCTCTCATGCCACAAAATGTTGGTATTACCCTCCACAACTAAGGCATGTAAGTTGATTGTGGCAGGGTCAACAAGCCTATACAAGCCTCCTTGCTTAATACTCAAGGCAACAACTTTGTTTTGTTTTACATCAAACACAATCTTGCATTTCTTGCCAGAGAAATTTATAGAAATGTCAGGGTTTTATTTATAAATTATAGATAATCTAACATTTCTTTATAAGAGTTTACAAAAATGTAGGGGTTTTATTTGAATTAAGATAAAAGATCTTATTCATTTTAGGAACATATCTAACATTTCTAACTATGAATTTGGCATTATCGTTTAATATGATGCAAATATCCCCTATCCCTTCTACTACATGAGATCTTCCATCCCCTAATGAAATTGAATCAAAAGAACTGAAATTTGCATGAAAGTTTACATACCAATCTTTTTGACACGTGAAGTGTCTTGATGCTCCAAAATCAAAGAACCAACATCTAGTAGGGTTGTCATCCAAGCATGATGCCATGAGGGCATACTCTTCTTCACTCTCGTTCAACTGCTGCCACATTTTTTTGTCCCTTTGTGCTATTAGTAAGGGCATATTGTCTCTTTCAACAATTGTTCTTAACATTTCCAAGTTTATGACACTAGTAACACTTGGTATTTAGGAGATGATCCTTCAAGTTGACATTTCCACTTCCCTTTGGATTGAGCGGCAAAAGCACTCTCGATTTGTCCAAAACTAGACTCAAGTGTCTAAGTTTGTCTCCATTTGTTTTGTAACAAATAGGAACCAACTTTATCAAAAGTCAAAGTCTGACTTTCACCCATTTAGTGTACAGCTTCCACGAATGACTCATACAAGGATGGCAAATTATTCAGCACCAATGCCACCAAATTGTCGCCACCCACATTTTTGTTAATGGAGACAAGCTGATCTTAGAGCTCGTTCATCCAAAGTAGGAATTCTGACAGCGACCCACCCTCTTGTATTCTTGCTGAAAACAACAAATTTTTCAAGTATAACACCAGACTCTTCTATGAGGTCATGTATTTGTCCTTGAAACCGGTACATAGCTCACTTGTCATTACGGCATTCCAGACCTCTAGTATCAACTCATCAAATACTAACAACTTCAACAACAAGGCCTCCTTACGACATGGTGTCCCTGAGATTTCATCCTGAAATCTAGGACTACCCCTTTTAAAAAAATTCGTTCTTTTCAAAGTAACGGGTTGTTTTGTGTTTGTTTTCCCTGCAGTTGTTTGCATTGTTCTAAGGTATCCCCAGAGATTCATGAAAGCCCAATTCGACAAATACCCACATGTTAAAACTCACTCTGTCCCTTCGCCAGGTTTTGTCTAAGAGAATTTTATTTATTTATTTATTAAATAAATAAAGTTCTCTTTAAAAATAAATTGTGTTGCAATTGAACCCTACTGAGGATTTTCACGCCATTATTGTTTCCGCCTCTCAATGAAGTGTTCACCAGGGAAGAGTTTTTATTGACCAACTAATTGGCAGGTTATTTTCAAAGCAATTGTCTGCAACTTCTGGTGGGGTTTTTCGTTTTTATTTCTTCTGTGTTTTGGTTTTTCTCCGTTTTTCCGTTCGGCAATTCCCGTAGCCTATTGATTCTTCCTGCCAGACCTTTTCCCGGGCCTAGGCTTTTGAAAAGCTATCCATTGTTTTTAATTGCAAGAGCTCAGGATTCCTTCAGGAGATTGCAAGAGGTTGTTTGGTCCAAAAAGGTGCAATAATGGATTTTATGAAAATAAGAAATATATTGCCACCAATGTGTAGAGCTCGAGAAAATATGCACTTTTAGAAAGAAAAAAAATGGCACCTAAAACGGAGCCACGGAGTGAAAGTTATGGCACTTGCAAGATTTTGCTGCTACATCTTCCCAAACCCTTTCCAAAAATGGCAAATTTTATTTTATGCTTGTGTTTTCTTCACCGAAAAATCCAAAAATGGAAAGAAATGCAGTCTTCATGCCAGTCGCAATTTTCAAAGCTGCCCTTCAGCTTGAATGTCCATGCCAAATATGGGAAATCAAATCCAAAGCAAGTCACACTTTTTGCATGCCTGCTAGGTCAACGTTTAACGTAAAGCAACTTAAGTGAAAAGCGGAAAATTGGACCCTAGCAGGCAAGGTAAAATTTTACTTGCCTGTTGCTTATGTTTTCCCTCAAAAGCAACTTAAGTGAAAAGCGGAAAATTGGACCATAACAGGCAGGGTAAAATTTTACCTGCCTGCTGCTTATAATTTTCCCTCAAAAGCAACTTAAGTGAAAAGTAGAAAATTGGACCCTAGCAGGCAGGGTAAAATTTTACTTGCCTGTTGCTTATGTTTTTCCCTCAAAAGCAACTTAAGTGAAAAGCAGAGAATTAGACCCTGGCAGGTAGGGTAATTTTTTACCTGCCTGCCCCTTGTATTTTTCCCTTGGCTTATAACCAAAAAGTGTGACCCATTCTGGCATAGCTAAATGCCTAAAAGCTAACTTCTTTTAATTGTCGAGAAGCATCCAATTTTGGCGCTAGGGTTGGAAAGGCTTCCTTTTTATTATTTTGGCTATTTGCATGTTGATGTGAGTGCACGAGTAAATAAAATAATATTTTTAGCTTGCTTGGTATGCAAGCAAAGTCTAAAAATAGAGTGTAGCAGGCTTTATAATCAAATCTCGGTGAAGAAATTAGATATTCATGCTATGGACTGCATACTTGTCTGAATTATTTGCAGGAATACTTCATTTATACCCATATTGGTGAAGAAAGCAGAAGTCAATGTCTGATACATTGAATATATCTTCAGAATCAGAGGAAGAAATAGATCCAACTCTCATAATTGCAAAGGCTTCCAACAAAAATTTATCCTCTTGTTTATAACGCAGCCCATGTAGAAGTCATTACATGGAAACTTTCAGGAGCTTGTGCATGTGCTCCCAATCTTCCAATTGAAGCCTTCATTGAATTTACTTGTATTTGCCTTCACCCGGAGTGCTTTCCAAAATTTAAAATTGCTCATATGCAATTAAAAATAAAAGGTGATGAGTTTTGTCTAAATTGTTTACGACAAGCATTTTATTAGTGCCCGTGCTAGAGAAGAAGAAATGCAAAAGCTTCAAGGATAAGAGGGAAGACAAGTCAAAGGCAACACCCGCAAACAAATCACAGTTAGTTGCTTCCGGAACCAGTTTGGTGAGAATCAAAGGCAAAGACTCAACAACATATGGGAGAAAAAGCATCTTAGATTCAAGGCATAGATATCATTCAGATCATTCATGAAGCAGAGGTGCAATACAAGTTGAATCAGCATGCAAAGTTTGGAAGAAGAACAAGACTGGGAGTGTTACAGCAACTTTCTTCTAATTTCTTCTCCTCTTTCTTCTTCTTTCTCTTATTTTCTCCAACAAAGTAATTGACTAATCAATTAAATTGTAAAACTTAAGTGATTGGTTTAAAAAGTCGTTACTTCAAGTTACTCGAAGAAGTCAATTACTTGGAAATAGGTAGCAAACATGCAAAATAGAAGGTTCTATTTTCAGTTATAAATCATGCATGTCATGCAAAGAGGAATTCCAGGAGGAAGATTGCCAGTTGCTTCCCTTTTTCATAGCTTCCACATGTGGCAATTCATTAAAAACTTCCTATTTGTAATTGCCCTCTATACACTATAAATAGAGGAAGAGCCTACGGTTTAATGATCATCATCACAATTTGTTAATCAGCATTCTTGAGTAACAGACTTGTGTTGCAGCCTTTGATGTCATTTTTGTGAAAGTTGAGGAATTGAATAAAGACAGATTTCCGGAGAACTTTGTGTCCACAGTGCATTTGCTTCTTACTTTTGTGTGGATCTTTAGATAAACTTCGTGTTATCTAAGATTTAGATTAGAAGTTTTTCTTTTCATTTACTTTTGAATATTGTCAAATCTACTTGTTTGTTTAATCCATGTGTATGAAACCAACTCTGTAAACTATTGGTTGAATTACATGTCTTTCTTTCTTCTTTCCCAAATTTCATTATTTCCCCCTTCTGAAAATACTTCATAAACGGTTGCTTACTTGTTGTAGAATTGTTAAGCTATGATTCATGAGCTTTGCAATTAAAGTAAAATCCCCTGCAAATAGTTATTAGGATTCATACTTCCCAGATTGATAAACATATTACACGGGAGCCTCACCGTTAAATGAGGGAGATTTATCTCATGACTGCCAAGGTTTTTAGCTGCGCAGAAAATCTAGCCAACATGACATTTGTCATAATCCGCAAAATTTGCAATCGGCCTTCCTTTCGTACCAAAGTATTATTTTGTTCGGCAATAGTCATAATCTTATGACTCTAAACATTATAGTTTTGACCCGTCAACTTCTATGCCTCCGACAGAATGAGGTTTTGAATGTTGCCACTTTTCATACCAATTTAATTTCCGATCCGCAAATTAATGCAACAATATGAAAGTTACAATCTATATTTTGAATGTCTGACTTCTAACCAAAAAAAAATGCAAAAGAAAATCATACAGAAAAAGTACATTCCAATCTTTACTCTATCTTCTATTACTACAAATGGAAGTACGTTATAGCATTAAAATTGTAAAAGACAACATTCTAAAAGATAAAACTTATTGGGGACTGCAGCAAAGTCATAAATTTTGAAATCATTCTGAAAAACTTATTGGCAACTGTATTTCCACAACCTAGCATTGGTGATTGTATTTCCATGACCTAGCATTGGCAATTGTAACAGTTGATACCATCCACAATTTTATTTCTGCCCTCAAATGGCATCTTTGACTATAATGATGTTTTGGACTGTCAAACTAATGTCATTTTGTGCCCTTGCCCAAACTCGCAAACAGAGCTTTCTGCACGATTTTAGCTCTAATGGCGACTATTATCTTCAACTATAAAACAAAGGCAAAAAACGAATTCTATACCTTTGATCTTGTTGACTTTGTTCGACAATACTTTTGCATGAATCTGTTTTGTTCGACTATGTTTTTGCCCCCTGCCTGGACATTCGTCCTTTGACAATCACAAACAGCTTTTGTGCTTTTGCCCTTTGAACCTCGATTTCTTTGGTTCGCGTCTTTGCAAAACTCGAATTATGCCTCTTGAAATGCAAGTTATTCCTTCTCGTGATTCTTTTTCAACAAGCCTTCACGACCTCCTCATTCCCTTTCTTTGATTTGCAATTCTACACGACCCTTCATTGTTGTCGTTTCGATATTTGTACTCTATACCAAGAGCTTCCTCAAACTTCGAACCCCACCAAAGCACCAATGGCTCTGATACCAATGTTGGAAGATGTGAATAGAGAAAGTAGAATGCACACTTGAATGAATGTGTTTGTCATATCCTTATGTTGTGAGTAGTTATAATCTAGCTGAAACAATTGAGATTAGTCAAAGAACTACCAACTACCATGTGTATATATAAATATATTCAATAAATAGCCTTTGGAATAGAATTTTACAAGAAAAATATTTGGACTTAGAGGAGCTTGACAAAATCTTTATCATCTTAAACCCTCCTCAAGGGTCAGTAATTTGGCATAAAATTTGTAGCTCTTAAAATGTGGTTCTAAATCGATTCCTTGCGAGAATCGGGGATGGATAGAAAACCCTATTCTGGGAAGAGCCCTGGTTAAGGTAGAATCTCCTCTAAATAGGTAGGTTTGTGGTCCTCCAATTTTAAGCCAAAAGAGTATGGGGAGACAAGTAGAGTACTATTAAAAAATCTTTAACAAGGGAGACGTGAGAAGGAAATGGAATAATTTAAAACTACTACAAGTGCATATAATCAATAAATTGAGCTATTAAAACATTTGAAAAATTATAGAATCCCAAACTCCAACAAGGACCAACTACTTTGGAATAACAAAGGTCGAGGGGAATTTTCAGTGAAAGACGGTTATCTCTTTTTGGCCATGAGCTATATGTTTGCTCAAATCAGACTTCTAGCAGAGAATTTGGGGGTCAAAGACTTGGCCAAAAACTGAAGTATTCCTATGGATAGCGGTGCAAGGCAAAATCCTAATACGAGATCAACTAAAGAAAAGAGGTTTTCAAGGCCCTTCGAGATGTATCTTGCATGTTAGCTAAGATGGTCAATATGATTATCCTCCCTCTTCTCAATAATATAGATTAGGATATAAGAAAGATCATTCAAGGGCCAACACACAGACCAAGGATAGCACCAAGGGGTGTAATAGTCATGGATTTAGAAGATAATAATCCACACTGGTGTCAAGTGCGTAGGGTTCCAAATCCTATGTCTAAGAAAGGGTGTGGGTCCTTTCCAAAATTCTAAAGTTGTAAGAGTAATGATAATAAACAAGTGTTATTAGATGTTTAAACTAAGGGTTAATAATCGTGGATCTAGAAGACAATAATCCACACTTGTCTCAAGGACGTAGGGTTCCAAATCATATATCTAAGACAAGGTGTGGGTTCTTTCCAAAATCCTATAGCTTTAAGAGTAATGATAATAAACAAGTGTTATTAAATGTTTAAACTAAGGGTTGTAATGCAATGTAGTAGATAATACGCGAGGACCATAAGAGATAATGCAATAGACAAAAATATCTACTTTGTACTAGTCTATTACATGATATATCAAACATATTTAATCATACCAACATAAAGGAAAGATAAGGGATAGGGATATTTGCTTTTGTGAAGACATTGTTGATGCATTAACCACCCCAAGGTTAGTTGCACCTCATGAAAGAATTGTTATAGGTGGATCACAAGAGGGATAGGTTGGTTACAAGAGGGATAGGTAGAAGATCTAAGTAAACCAAAGTTGGGGACTTCGAAGAGTTTGTAGACCTTGCTGGTACAACTCCTATTTTATGTCTTCTACTAACACAATGCTCCAAAGTAGATTTCCAAGTATAACCTCCACTAAACCGTAAACTTCTCAAACCTGCAAGGGCACATTTTCTAGAAAAAGCAGAGCAGACTGTGAGATGATGATATAGGGAAATAACAACAACACCCTTAAATCGGGGAACATAGCTTGAAGTCATGAACTCTCTTAACTAGCAGCATCGACCATGATTGATGAAGTCAGCTGGAAAAATGTATGGTCAATACCCTCAGCCACAGATAGTCTAGCATAAAGGTAAGGAGAGGAGAGAGAGTAAAGAGAAAAAAGTTAGAAGAGGTATGAAGGTGATATGATGCAGTCGCGGTTAAGGGTCCCAATGAAGGGATGCCTTAGACCACGTAGCCCACAATTTTCAGATCTAGATCTCACTCAAGCAAGACCTCAAGCACACCTTTAAACAAGATACAATGAAAGCTTCCTCTATTAATATGAGGAAAAGATTACAGACTCGGGCACAACGGCATTACACTCCAATGACAGTCTTATGACAAGATATTGAAAGATTTCTCTAAGAATTTCAATCCTATAACTTATTCTAAGCTTGCAAACTCTGCAAAGTTTCTACAAAACCTCACTCTGCTCAATAGGGCAACTCTTCGCTAGATGCCTTTCCCCAATCTGGAATGAATCGATTCCTATCTACTAAATAGATTGATTGTTTTTCATGCTCACAACTCCCTTTTATTTATAGAATTCATACTAGTGACTCTAGCAAAAGAACAAAAATGCCTTTGCAAGTAAAGATACCTTGCAAAGATTCCTCAAGATGCCCCACATCACAATGATCTCATCAATCAGTTTGCAAGTAGTCTCCTCCATTGAATCTCCGCAATTAGATCAAATCTTTACTAGGTTTCGGTTTGTTCCTTAGGCAAATGGAAAATGGATCAAAGTCTACATATGCCTTCTCCCTCTAACTATATCAATGTTGACAGGAGATTCAATCAAACGCGAGATCCCATCATGGTGGCAAATGGTAGTGGTCCCGCATGTTTAACACAAGGATTCATGTGCCATCAGCAAGGCTTTGCGACATCAACAAGCTTTTAGCTTAAGGCTCATGCGAATGTGGTAACAAGGCTATAGAATCAAGATGCATAAGGAATAAGTGCGTCACGCATTGTGTAGCACTAAGAAAGGTTTAGCACGGCATTACACAACACAAAGTAAGGCTTTACGGAAACTTCTCAAAGCTTTGTAGGTTTGCATGACATATATAAGCCTTCATAGCTAAGAACAAGATTGTGTGGCTTTCACAGAAAATGGCCTTTAAGGCATAGCACAGTTAATTTGTGCACAACATGCTATAAAGTAGCACGTCATTGTGCAAGTCTTTATTCACTAACCCTAAACATTTTTGGGCGATGCAAGATTGCTTGTGAACCCAGATGCTCGTGCATCATACACCTTAAGTAAGAAGAACTTCAGCCCTTGCTCAAGTGTCTCTAAAGGTCTTCAATGGAATGACCAAGTCTAGCAATCTCTGCTTCACTAAGCCAAGACAAATCCTCGATTTCTCTTCCTCTCCATTTTACCAAATATGCTTTATGGCTCCTTTCTATGTGTTGTCTTCACTACGCGTTCATCCAGAATGTCTCAATTTCTTTGTGTTTTATGTTTGGTAGTCCTTGTGCTTCCATTCTACTTATGTGTGGTGTACTTCTTCACTAGTATGCCCCTCAAAATACAGGTATAGATTTGCTACATTGAAGATAGGCAAAATGTTTATCCATTATGGGAGTTCTATCTCATACACGTTCTTTACAAATTTGTTTAGGACTCTGCAAGGTCCAATATTCTTCCACTTAATCTTATCATATGCTCCTCACACAAGCCTCTCTTTTCACAAGTGTGCAACAACTAAGTCTCCAACCTCAAACTTCAAGTTTCTTCTCCTCCAGTCTACGTGTTGTTTATACTGCATGTTACTTTGCTGTTGTTTGCGCACACTTGCTTGTGCACCTTCTTCATGTACTTGTGTTAAGTCTTCAACTTCTCCACTTACTTCCTCTCGCTTGCATAAGTCTCACAGCTCTGCAACTCCTCTTGGACTTGTTCCTATTAACATGATCTGGAAAGGTGACTTCCAAGTGCTTATATTTACATAGTTGTTATAAGAAAACTCCACCTGCACAAGAAATGAGTCCGAAGTTCCTACATTCTCTTCCTACCAAACATCTTAGCAAACTGGTAAGGCTTCGGTTGGCAATTCCAGTTTGGCCATTTGTCTACAAGTGATACGTAGGGCTAAACTGCAACCTCGTGTTCAATATCTTCATAGTGTTCACCCAAAGTGGCCAACAAACCTTGGTATCTCTATCAAATATAATATTGCACGGCAATCCATGCAATCTCACAACTTCCTCTAACAAATAAGCCAGCTATATGTGTAAGCATCATTAGTTTTCTTTTAAGCAATAAAATGAGCCATTTTTTAGAATCTATCAACAAGAAAGTTGGAATCATGGCACTTTTGTGTTCTGGGCAATCCCAAAACAAAATCCATACTCATAGGCTCCCAAGGTTTCGCTGATAATAGCATTGGTTGATATAACCCTGCATTCTAACTTTTCTCCTTTGCCAATAAACACAGTCTCCATCTCTGCACATATTTGTCCATATATGTATCCATCCGTGGCCATAAATATCTCACACTCAACTGCACCAAGGACTTATATGTGCCAAAGCGACCAGTTAATCCTCCACAACGCTTCTTTTGGATGAAATTCTCCCTCATTGACCCTCACGATACACGCAACTTTGTGCCTTTGAACAAAAACCTATCCTATAGGTAGTCCAACCATGGCATGCGGTCAATGCTCACTAGTCCTGTGCATGCTCTCCATGCTTCTCAAAAATCTTCATCCTTTGCATAGAACTCCTTGATCGTCTTGAACCCAACTAGTCTTATTAGCATCTCACTCAATATGATACATCTACTCTCTGCATATGCAACTCTGTTTGATTTCCCAAGACAAATGAGTAACTCTACAAGAGTTCAACCCATTTCATGTGTCTTTGATTCAGCTTCCCCTGGCTATCAATGAATTGCAGTGCTTGGTGATCTATATACAACATGAACTCTTTGGGCAACAAGTAGTGCCTCCACTTCTTCAAAGCTTGCACTATGGCATAGAACTATTGATCATAAATTGAATATCTTCACCTTGCATCATTCAACTTTTCACAAACATATGTGATGGATCTTCCCTCCTAACTCAAGGCAAACTTGGATTTCTCTAAGGAACCCCAACTATAATAAACTATTAGGCAATACTATACTTCAAAGAAATGGATTCCAATCAAAGCATACATAGAGGATGGCAACCAAAGAATAGTATGATCAATCAAAACTGAATTGAACACCACTGTACTTGATTAAACTCAGCCAACCACACAGGTGCCTTCAATTAGATGGCTCAATAAACCCAATAAAAGGGGTTTAATGGTCTTTAATGAGTGGCTCATGTAAGCACTCACAGCTGAAACTACACTCCTCAGAAAGCAGACTTCTTTGACTGACTAATCCCCAATGAGCTCATGCAAATATTCTCTAAAATCAGCCCTCACTACCGGTCGCTATTGTTAGAATATATCAGCCACAAGAGATATGTAATCAAACCATAGTTCTAAAAATCGCGATTACTTGAACAATAATCGCGATAAATCATTTTTCACATGCAAAACGATTTATCTTTCCATAAATTGTGATTTCTTTATTGCCGATAAATCGACGATTTCCGGCGCTAAATAACCTAAAAAATCGTGGAAAATCGTGTGAAAAATCATGAAAAACCGCTCCATTTCCTCCTGCTCGAATCGTTTTTAGCTTCTGCGATTTTTTCTCTTGTTTTCTTCTGCTCGAATCGTTTTTTCTTTTTTGGCATTTCTTTCCTTTTTTGGATTTTTGGGGAAAAAAACACGAGGAAAGAAAAAAAATTTGCCATTTTTGGAAAGGATCCAAAAGATGTAGCAGCAAAAACTTGCATGTGCCATAACTTTCATTCTGTGGCTCCGTTTCAAGTGTCGTCTTCTCTAAAAGTGTATATTTTCTCGAGCTCTACGCATTGATGGCAATATTTTTCTTATTTTCATAAAATTCATTTTTGCACCTTTTTGGACCAAGCAACTTCTTGCAATCTTCTGAAAGAATCATGAGCTTTGATTGCTTGTAGACAGATTTGTAATTAAAAATACAACTATACGAGTATTCCAACTATGGTATATACAACTTATACAGTATATTGTACATTGTATACATTATTTAATTTTATACAATCTATAACATACACTATAAATTTAATTTTATTCGTTTTGTATATACTGTACATTGTTATAAATTTATAGTTAATTGTACAATTTACACTAAAATTTTCAAGCATAGCTAGGATATTGTACAATGATTTAACATTTAACATCTATTTAACATTTAACACAATTTAACATTATAATAGTATACTAGTATACATTAATAGTATACTGTACCAGAGTCACTTCTCACATCATAACATTGTTTTTTACATTTAATTTATGTATTTTTTAAAGAAATTTAAAATGTTTTTAAAGTTGCCGATAAAGTTCCCGATCAAAAATTGGCTGATATTCCCGATTTGTCGAGTTCTTCTTTTGGCCTGTCAATTAATCGCCGATAACGATTTTTTCAACTATGAATCAAACTATAAACCACTGCAACAATGTGGGTGAAACACACTTCAAATTGATATTAATTCACTTCTACTGTTCGCTGCTAAAAAGAGACCCAAACATCACTGCAATAAGCATTGAATCAGATTGCTAAACTCAGCCACCATGGAGAATTTGGGAAAACAATCCAATCACTTGCCTACACGACTTTTTTTATCAAACATCATGCACTTACCCAAGTCGCCACAAATCTTAGCATTAATGGAGTACAAATCGCTGCTCAAAGTGAATCCTAAACAGCAAAAAACATACTTAATATCCTTCCCAATGGAGTCGTTTTTTTTAGAGGAGAAATGGCAGACTCCATTCATCAAATAGAAAGCACTGCAAATTGAGTGTCATTAACAGCTATATTCAATCCCACTAAAGCCGCTGATCATAGGTGGCCCAAAACACACCACAAACACTTAACAATTGCCCTCAAGGAGTCGCTGTTATTTAATGAATAATAAAACACATTATGCTGTTCATATATGGCCTAAAATATGCAAGAAAACCCTTGACTCTCAACCCAATGAAATTGCTGGGTTAGAAATAAAATGGCAGACTTATATTAATTATGCAGAAACACAGTCCCATAACCATCAATTACCATCGTAAACTAGCCTTATATTGATTCACTGCAAAAGGACTCAAAATCATGACACTAGCTCAGTCAATCCACACAAACAATGCACTAAATCGGATCACAACATCATAAAAGCAAGTCGCTACATTATAGGACATGAAAGATGCAAAAGGCTGACCGCACCACACTTTGAAATCCCATTCAAACAGCTCACAAATATTATGAAAGGAAGCTGAAATGTGAAAACCAATACACCAAAGCGATTTGCCAAAATTACTCCAAAAACTCATATTTTTTATGAGACAAACCAGTTGCAAATTGATTCAAATTTAAGAGAGAGAAAGAGAACACCAATTATAGCATTTTCTAACTCCAAGCATGGAGTATCAATTAAACATTTCATAGAGACTAAGTTTTACAAGGAACTAATCTCATTTTATGGACAAGGAGGCACAAAATTCGAAATCCCAACAACATGGAAATCATTCAAATGGAAAAATAGAACTTTATCCTCCCTAGGTGTGAGCGTCCCCAATCTAAGAGGTGATTTTAACATTAAAAGCCACCCAAATGGTTATTTAATTAATTCCCCTTTTAATTTGGCTTAGTTTGGGAATTAGATTAAGTGCACATTACATAATTCAATAAGCAAATAATTATTGTTTTATAATGCATGATAATGAAATCACTCTCCAGGCAATACATTGACATTATTTAATATAATTTTCATCAAACGATTGTTCCACAACAAGCCATATGAGGAAAGATAGGCCTAAGGGTTTCATTAGACACCTCATGGGGACATTACAGCTTGCCAATCCATGGAAACTTCAGCCCTCCATGACATTCCTGGGTGAAAACCAATCCACTATAGCTTGCACCTTCTCAAGAACCATCTTCAATCTTGCTTGAGATAGCACAAATCCCAAGTACACCAACTCTTTATGCATGAAACTACATTTCCTCATATTCACCAGTAGCTTCTCCTCTAGCAAGTGCGCTCTAACACTTTCCGCAAATGGACCAAGTGTTATTCATGCTCTTGCAAAATATTAGTATGTCATCCAAATAAACAATGACAAATTTACGTAAGAAAGGCTTCGACACTTTGTTCATCAATTGCATGAACATACTGTGTACGTTTGTTAGCCTAAATGACATGACCAACCATTCATACAATCCATCTTGCATTTTGAAAGTCAATCTTCCAACGGTTAGGAAAGTCCTTCCCTAATTTTAGATCAAAAGTCATAACACAACTCCCAAGACAATCTTTGCAAGTATCTTGCTCCACTGAAACAATCCATCAAATCATTCATGTGTAGCAATGGAAATCTATATTTAATAGTAATTTTGTTAATGGCTCTGGAATCGGTGCACATTCTCCACTCTCCTCTTTTCTTCGATGCAAATATTGTAGGTATTGCACATTGGCTCAGAGATTATCTTATCAACCCCTTCTCAAGCAACGCGTGTACTTGCTTTCTCATCTCCTCATTCTCGATAGGTGTCAACCTATATGCAGCCTTGTTTGGTAAACTAGACCTTGGTATCAAGTCCATCTAATGAATAATACTGCACACAGGTGGAAATCCATCTGAATATCCTTTGATATGATATCTAAGAACTCACGTCGCATCTCCTTCATTTCTCGCAAGATCTCCTCTATTTGTGGGGCTTCACCTTTCCTTGTCTTTGGCACAAGCCTCCAAATGAATGTAAAACATTCACTATCCCCTTTCACAACGCTCGAGAATTCCTTTCCCAAAATTAACAATATCTGCAAACTCCTCTCCACCTCTACACTTGCCTCCTTCAAAGAATTCAAAGTGTACTTTCGTTTGTCCTTCACCAATGTGTAGGTATTTGCAAGGCCATCGTGTACCGCCTTCAATCATATTGCCAAGGTCAACCCAACAACACAATATATGTCCATGAGCATTATATTGCACAAAACTTCATCTTTGTATGCGTCAATCTCGATATGCACTCTACATTGTTCATTCACAAGCAACTAATGACCTTTCAACAAGCACGACACCTTATATGGGTTTGGGTGCGCAATTCTCTTCAAACCAAGCTTCTCGACCATCTAGCTAGAAACAAGATTATTTGTGCTACCACTTTAAATTATGACTTTGCAACACTTACCTCCAAATTTGCATATGGTTCTAAACATATTCTTTCATTGTGCAAGCACATTCTCTTCCTTTGCAGGATTTGGTAACACCCTCTTCATTAAGAGAGCTTCTTCACATTTCAATCCTTCTACACCACAATTAGACACATTGCTTTATGTGTTTGCATACTAAGCAACATGATTTCTAGCATCGTTCCTCCTTCCACCTCTATTGCTTTGTGCGGCTTGCAAACATTCAAATGCACGCTGTCTACTTTCTCCACAACAAAAACATGTTCTGCCAAATTCTCTACCTCTTCCGCGTCTTCTTCCTCTAAAAGTAGATCTACCTCCACCTCTCTACACATGACTAACCCTCACACGCATGATTTTACGCATCACTATTCAAGTTGCCAATTATGCATAAGAATTTCACTTTCCCTTGCACATTGCTTTGTTGTCTACAAGGCAATTTCTCTTCCGCCTATAGTGCAAACTAATAGGCAACCTACACAAATCTCAATTTGATCATAAACTAATCTTGAATGGAAATGTGTAATCCATTAATATACCTTGAAATCTTCTCTACGTCATCCTTTATATGACCCGCTCGAATGGTGAGACAATTGAACTCCTTCTATGTACTTTTTGACACTCGGTTCCTTTTGAAAAGGGTTTTGCAATTGTTTCAACAAATGTGATTAGTAATCCACAAGCATAAACTTTGTCCTTCAACTGTTGATCATATTCCTAACTTCTTGAATCCTTGTCTTTGCCCTTTGCTATACTCTCAATTTGCATGATACACGTGATTCCAGCACAAGGATGCGTGACCTTTCAACTGTGTTACTAGCAAGAAAAATGTCACCTCTACAAATCTTCTACATCTTTCATACTCAAAAATATCTCCATTGTGGTTGCAAAGAGTTCCTAGATCTTAAGTTCCCAAACTTGTAACTTCTATTTTCTAACTTGCTTCCCATCCTCATGATAGCATATAGAACTTCTATCTTCAACTTGCTTACCAATCCTGTGATAGCGTGACAAAAGAATCTGATCCTTTTGTTCATCAACATGCTCTACTTCAATCATCCTCCTCCTTATACTGTTCTCTCGCATGTTTGGCATCATGCATCCTCGTCAATACAACTCTGTCTACGTGCAAGTCTCCATAACTTGTCCATGCAAGCTTGATACTCCTCTCATCATCTCCACCATAGTCTACCAAATCTTCTGGCAATAGTGTATCCTCGAGCCATTCATGTGCATGACTACTTTCCTCACAACCATCACTCCAAAAATGTTGTGGGGGCAATCATACACCTGCTATACCCAACAACCCAAATGCTCTTGCTCATAGATGCCTACAACTACTTTCTACCCAGACCCACTAGTATGGAAAATATCCAATCTACAGATCACTCACACACTACTCACCCGATTGAAGTCTATACCAATCTTCTCAACAAGACTTAGAAATCCTTGTTTTGATACCAAATGATGCAGTCATTGTTATGAGACATTGATGAATCTACTATCCTTAGACCTACTAATACTCAACCTTCTTATGTTATGCTTCCATTGTGAACACAGCTTAGAAGTGTGGATAAGGCTATTCAAATTGTTAGTCCTACAAAGTTGCCTTCCTAAGCATATACTAGATGTTTTGACACCACCACTTACTTGTTTGTACTACGACACCATAGTTATTGAGGAGAACGAAAAATGTTGTCAACTTAGGGTATGTGTACGGGCAACGGGTACGGGTACCAAGAGATGGAGACGTGTACGGGTATGTGGAGACGGGTACAGGTACTGGTACGACATTTTTTAGAAAAGTGGGAGACGGGTACGGGGAGACGACAATATATATGAAATAACTAGAAAAATACTATTGTACATTATTAATTTATTTAGATTCAGAATGCACTAAAATTTAAAAATAACTATACTTTTTGAAGTAAGGAAATCAAATGTCGACAAAAGATGAGTAATTCTATTGATATTTGATATCTCACATATCGTGGGAAGAGTACATTGTAACAGAAAAATACAAACAATCCCTATGTGCGTGTGTGCGTGTTCGCGTGTGTGTGTGTTCGTGTGTGTATGTGTGTGGGGAGACGGGGAGGAGACATTAACAAAGGTTCCCGCATATGGGAGACTTCTCCATACACGTCTTAGGTACTCGGTACGTGTACCCGTACCTAGTTCGCGTCCCAAGTGGTGGGGGACGCATCTCCGTGCAATAGTGGGGCAACCCTTTCAGTCTTGGTGGAGTTTGCCCGTATAAATGTTACAAGACCTTCTAATTGACCAGGAGAGCATGCCTTCTAGAAGCGAATGAGCCAATCCAACCCATACACATCAATTTCTCTTGCTTACAAGTCAATTGCTCACAAACAAATCAAATGAAAGCATTTGAATCTAGGTCCTGAAGTATTTATAGTAGTATAGAAAGTGGAAACTATGAGAAAAATTTTCCTTGTGATTTACTCAACTATCCGAGTCCAAGTTAAAATGCAACTAACAATCTACTCAATTAGCATTCACTTAACATTCAAGAATAGAGAGAGACAAGATATGGATGGCACACCTAATGTACCAAATATCACTTTATTACTTTGTCACTTGAGTAATGAATGAAGGATGAGACATGGTCACACAACTACCATTTATATATATACATGTGAAAACTTATCCTTATATGTTTATCTCTTTGGCTAACCTTCTAGGATACTAAGAAAGGTAGGGAGCAATCTACAAATACTAAGGTAGGCATAGTAAAATTATGAATCCCAAGGTACCACAAACTTGTAATTAATTGGATAAACTATATACAACCCAAGAAACACATTAGTGCCTCATGTGGATAATACCCAGACCTCAGTCATCTTCAAGAAAACCCACAACCAATGATCAAGGAGCCCAACAAGGCAAGATTACAGTAACTTTGAGAAGCTCACACCTACCAAAACTTGGCAAGGGAAGATGGCCCCAAAAACATCTCTAGTGAAAGACAAGAGCACTCGTAATGTCTCTAAGAAGCTAGCACCTGCAACAGTTTCAACAAGCGAAGGTGGCACCCACAACATCACCACTAAAAAAAATCGCATTCACAACAAGTCCATAGACTTTGGCACCATAAGCAAATTATTGTAAGGAAGATAGCACGTATAATATCTCCTCGAAAGGAAAGAGCGAAATTTTACACTTGCATCAACTCCTGTAAGGAACAATAGCACCAACAATATCTCCTAGAAGCAAAGAACAAAATTTGGAACCTAAAATAACTTCTACAAGGGACAATGGCACCTATAATGCCTCATCACGCGATTCAATTTCTACAAAGTGTGCATCTAATATTATTGATTGGGTTGTTGACCCCACTTATAGAGCTATTTGGATGTTCTTTAATTTTACTGGATCCTAAGAACTCATCAATGTGTGTGCTTCCAACGAAGCTATGAAAGGGCATTGTTTTGGTGTTGGCTTACTAATGAACCCCCATATTCGACATAAAAGTTTGTGTTGCAACTTTGACGTGGTGGAATCCGTGGAAGATATGCAAGGTTTGTAAGCATTGGAGTGATGTGCAAAAAAATGGGAGGCATGGAATTTCAATCGTAATAAATTTGGAGTTTCTAACCTTAACCACCAATCTCATGAAGAATAGTCCTCACAATAGTTCACATGGTCAGACATGTAACAAGGTAAAATGTCTTCACCATAATATGTTGCCTAAGAGGATTATTTTTTTTGTTTTCAATAACTATGATAGACCAATCAATGTCATCTCATAGGTTGTTTCATCTAACTTCCGCCCCATCAAGTTCAAAGTTATTTGGGGCGACTCTAGGGCCAACATTTATAAGAACTTGTTTTATGTGTTTTATATGAATGTCTCTCGTTTAATATGATGATTTTTTATCACATCCATGCCATCTAGAATTCTCTTCCTCGGCCTTTAGGTGTTTGTGGCTAGCTTGATTGTGGTACACAATTGTTGCCCGTGCCACTACATTTTTATGTGCACTTGGAAAGTAACTAACCCGCATAAAATGGAGGTCTCACTATCATCACTAGGGAATTTCCTATGCTTTCTCATGAGCTTAAGGAAGCACCCTTCGATGATTCTTTCTAATTTCAAGCGACAACCATACAATATAAAATCAAAGTGGTTGAAACCTTTGTGACTTGAAGATCTGTAATATCCACTTTTGGGATAAATATAAATCTGCACTTTATTAACTCAAATCAACCCTTAAAGGATTAAATCCTTTTAGTTCGACCTCAAATAACCCAATGTCAGCGTTAATGCAACCCAAATGGGGTTGGAGTAAGCCAAAGTAGTGGGTTAGATGGGAGAACCAATTGGAAAACTAACATTTTCCAGATCTGATTTTATAACAGCAATTAATAAATTAAAATGGCACTCAAAACAACTGAAACTTCAAAAATTAATAACTCCTTCAATACTTGGTATTTTTGCATGAAATAAAATGCACAATAAACTAGAAATGGAGGCCTTTCCAATGCACTATGAATCTGAATTTTCTGATCACTAAAACCACTTCAAAACAGCCCCAGAAATCTGATATCAAGTCGTTAGGGTTAGAATAAATTATATAAATTACTTCCAATTCTTTCTAACATTCCAACACACCCAAAATATCAGCCCTTGCTCTGAAATAACAGCTAATACAAATCAGATTGCAAATCTAGCTTATTCACCCCCAAAACATGCCAAAATATTACCCAATGCAAGTCACCATAGCTGGAATAAATGCAGCAGTGAACAGCAATAATAAAAACACCTCAAACCCTTCCAATATCACTTAAAAATGAGCCACAACATGCACCCAATATATAAGCCAAGTCGCCAATCTTAAAATGAATATATCATGCAACATTCACTCAAAAATAGCATAGAAGGCTTCAAACTCTCCAAAAGTATGGTGGTGTTGAATAAACACCTTTGTTATGTGATCACATGGGCATACATCCCTCTTCAAGTATGAAAATATTTTAATAAAAACTTCAACATGCCCCCAAAGGGTCGCCACATCTCCTTATATAGTTTTTGTCTTTCGAATCTCTAAGTTTCCTTCCACTTTATGGCTCATTTCTTCATGTAAGAGGGTCACTTTTTAAAGTAGTCCACTTTCCTGAAAAGTCACACTTCAACTAAAACATTAACTCCCTCTTTTTAATATTTAAATAAGAACAAAAGAGGAGAATTAATTATTTAGTTTAAAAATAAAAGGAGGAATGACATTTTCCCAATTTTTATCCTTTAATCCATGGGAAGGGTGGATTAAAGGTCTCCAATATTTTTATTTAATTAAAGTCCCAAAAAGGGGACATTACAGGATCCCAAATCCAAGTCGTACTACGATGGCTCAAAGTTGGAGATACAATTTCCAAAGAATTCATCCAACACCTGTGAGCTCACCACTCTTTAAAGCATATTAAATCTATTAAAGATGTTGACTAAAGCCTAACAAACTCGCTTGACATTCTAGAGGCTTTTGAAGCTCAATGTAAGCACATATTTAATGCTCAAAACTTCAGCCCTGCAGATTTCAAGCTCTTCAAATTTGATTAGATGTTTTTCCTCACAAGCTCTCTCAAACCCAGAGAAAGGTGTGATGGGCTCGATTTCATTGATGATGTCCATAATGTTGTTAATCCAAAGAATTATTTTGGATTAACCCTCCTCATTGCTCATGTGCTTATCAATATTGTAGGAACTTTTGTTGCCACGAGTATTTTTAACCCTTAGGAAGTTGTCAAACATTTGCCTTTGTGGGATGGTGAGGAATTTTACACAGATCTATTTGTCAATGACCAATCTCTTTGGCGATATCCAATCCTCAAGTTCCATGGAGTTCCTCTAGATAAAATCACCTACATAAAAATTTGGAAATTCTTAAGATGAGGCATTTACACTATCAAGGATATATTTTGTCGTGATATTCGCACTTGGACTCCTTGTCCTTTTGTGACCTCAACCATGGTGGGGTGATTGAAGATAGAAAACTGACACTCCTTTCTTCAAAGATAAACCTCGACTAGGTTATATCTTGCTTTCTTGCAAGCTAGTGTTTTATTAAAACTTTAATCAAAAGTCGAAGCTTTCTTCGGCTCAACCGATTTGGACCCATCGATTCCAAATTGTGTGAAAATTCTTTGTAGAGCCCAAGAAAGCTCATTTTTCTTGGTGCCTAAAATACCAGGGCTTGCTCGTCAGGAAAAGACTTCAGCAGTAGATTCATCCACACACTGGGTCATGTTTCTAACCAATCAAAGCCCATTAAATACCTATTCTTAATCTGCCCCAAAGTTCAAGAGGCGTGCCCAATATTTTTTCAAAAAACTTTCGGCATGAATTTTTCACTTAATACAATCTTTCTTAGCAATTGCACTCTATTTCTTACAAGATTCATAGTATATATTCCGCATTGATAACATCTTTCAACTTTGGAAAGATATACATGTACAATATAGTTTTAACAACAATATAGTTGATGTTAATAACACTCTCTGAATCTTGAAATTATTTCTGTGATTTTAAAATCCTCGCATCATATTTTCCTTACACCAATAGGCATTCTACAATGACAGCAAGAGGTGGGGTGTGATGGTGTGACAGTGAAATTTTTATTTTTGACATTCATTTCACCGTCACATGACAATTTCAACCTTGAATTTGACATTCATTTGACTGTCACTTAATACTTTTTTCTTTTCACTTGGATAAGTCGATTGGAAAATAGTAAGATATTGGCCACACAATAGAGTTTAGGGCCCATTTTATATCAAAAAATGTGTTTTTTTTTTTGGACCAACACAATAATGCAGCAAGATTGATGCCATTTGACACTACTCACTGAAATTTTAACAAAAAATGTAAGGGAATTATTAATCAATATGATCAGAAAATTTTAAGATAAGAACCTTAAAATTAATATCTGGCAGCATATATCATATAGATGTATTTAAGATATTTGTACTGGTATATTTAAGATATTTGTACTGGTAAAGAATGCCTAATAGACCTCCCTTCCTAAGAAATCAAAACTATAAACTCGGATAACAACAGACCTGGAATTTTTTTATAGAAAGGGCACGTTTTGACGACCTGCTGCTGCTGACGTATCCCTCCGCGTTCGAAATTCCCTTTAGAATTCGGCAATTTTCTTCCAGATTTGAGCTCCTTTTTCTCCTCCTCTTCCTCCTTGCTCTTCAACCCCCACATCACAGACAATTTGGCCTGAACAAGTTGAGTTTTCACCTTTGGTTTTTCTTTATCGCCATCCACGTGGCAGCAGAGGGAGGTCCAGTCAGCGCCGCTGGAATAAAATGACTCCGCAAAGCTAAGCAAATCGCAACCTTCTTCTTCTGAACTCTCGCGGGGGATTCCATACTCGTCTAACTCGTAAAGATCTTCAGCTATGAAATTCTCCTTGTTATTTTCATCAGAGTTTCGATCCTGGGACCGGTCGCTGGCCGAGGGCTCCGCGTGTTCATCGGACTGCAGCTTTACGCGCTTCATGTGACCGGTGGCTTACGGGATTTCGTTGCCGACTGTTCTCTGAACTAGCAATTGCATGTGTACAATGCAATGTGAACATCGAATGGTATATGTTATTAGATTTAGAAAGACAGTTATTACTTTTGTAGTTGATGTTGATAAGGGGTGTAATTGACAATACTGATTTTCTATTAAAGTCAGAACAAATGTTGTGAAATACATTAGAAGGGATGTTAGATAACAATTAGTTGTGTAATAATTGAATACAAATGCAAGTGAGACATGTAAGTTTGCTAATACTCACTCTCAAGAATGTAGTGAATGTGAAGTGTTGTTGTCAAAGTAGATTGAAAGAATGACTAAGTGCTTTAACATATTATCTCTCCATGAAACTAAAATGAGACAAAATATGCAATTATATATAAACAAATCTGAAATGGTTATGGTACATTCCAAATTTCTTTATTACCTCAACGAGTTTGAGAGCATCATTGTTAGAGCTATTTTGTGCATATCTTACAATCATAGCATTCCATGAGACCACATTTCTTTGAGGCATTTTGCAAACAAAAAACGGTATATGTTATTTGTGTTATAGGGATAGTTTTTTTTTGTAGTTGTGTTTGTTTAAACTATGGGTGATTGATTTTGTATGTGTAGAAATATAGATGAGTCACTTCATTTAAAAAGCGCAAACATGAGGTCTTACCCTTAAAACTATTCAAAATGCAAAAAAGTGATATAATGTACAAAGCTTTGGATGGAAACAACTATAATTTGCATGGTCCTTTCTTGGCATTTTAAATTTCTAGGTATTTGTGTGCAGATGAAGACATTAAAAATGTGTTGTTGTTGGTTAACATAAAGAAACGGGCAACAATAAAAAGGAAAAATCGAACATGTATGTTGAAACGTGTAATTTTGTAATTGTAGATATATAGATGAACCACTTCATTTAAAGGTTTCATCTCTTCATTTCAAAGTTGTTACAAATTTGTACATATACATTTACAAATCTCATATCATGAGTGGTATCGTTTTGCGAACTGTTTTATTTGAACTTAACATGAGAAGAATTATATCATGAATGGTAGCCTTTTGAGGGTAATTTTATTTCCGGTAAACATGAGTACATTTGATACCCCTTGAACGGAAATGGCGTCTAGGATAGAAGAAGTGTTGAGTAAAGTAGTAGCAGAGGTGTTATCAAAGCAGAGTGTAGTATTTACGAAGGGTTGAGTGATAGTAGTCTTGCTTCCTCCTTTCTTCTTGCTCCAAGTGTTGCTACGTGTGCCATTTTTGAGTACCTTTCGAATGAAAAAGGAGGTGAAATGCACAGATTTGCAAGCGAGGCAACTCTGGAGAAATTTGTGAATGTCAGACCCTGCCTTTCATTGGTTCCAATGTCGACAGTTGCTCTATGCATAGTAAGTCCCTGGGACTTGTGGATAGTTAATGCCCAGGCCATTTTAAGCGGCAATTGTCTTTGATTCCCTCTCGAAATAGGGGGTATCAGAATATGTAACGGGTTGGAGGGATCCCAACATGGGCCATTGTATCTATCAAATTTGACAACAACAAATAAAGGTAATGTTGGTGGTGGCATTGATGCGTCGTAGACAATGTCGGTGATTGTTCCTGTAGCACCATTTACGAGGCCTGCGTCAACCCATAAATTTGCAATAAGCATGATTTTTTGTTGTTTGCACAACAAAACTTTGTGCTCCAACTGATCATCATCAGGATTTCTTGGTCCAGCCCGCCTGTTACTTTCAGCAATGGATTGGGCGATCGGAACATTCAATGCCTTCAGCATCTGAAGGTTGTGGGAGTCCACGAGGTCATTTTTTGCAAACAAATGTGGTGCGTCCTTAAAAATTTTGAGCTCTTGCTGAGTTAGGTGTGTGTCTGTGCGAGACATTAGGAGTTCCCAGTCCTCAATAAGAGGGGTTGAATCTCGCATGTTGAGCAGTAAATTCTAGAATGAAACTTGTGCATCGGTTGTTCCTTGTTGCCGAAATATAGTTTGCAATGTAATGGAAGAATGAAATCCCTTCCAAAGGGTGGCTCCATAGGATTTACTTGCATAAAGAGGATTGTCCATAACCGGTGGTAATTGCCCAAGGTCGCTGAGGAGGATGACTGATCTGTTTCCAAATTCAGATGTTTTTGAGTGTGGGAAAGCCTCGCGTAGCCTACTATCAATTTTTCCTAGCAACTTTGGGCCGATGAAACTCATTTCATCAATAAGAACATATTCTATATGTTTCAGTGACTCTTGAAAAGACGATAATGCTTGGCCTTCAAGGGGTTTTAATTCTTTGATTGGAATATAGAGGGTTGCATGGATTGTGGGTGCAGAGATGTTGAATGTTGAAACACTGGTAGGGGCGAGCAGAAGGAGAGGCGAGGGAGATGTGGTTGATGCTGTTGTAAATGAATTCTGGATTTTATTTATCAGAAATAATTTCTCTATGTGCCAGTTGTTCCTTGAATTATCAATCTTAATGGAGGTAGAAGTGTTTTGTTTGTTGAATGGTGCAGTATGGTATCAAGAGCTAGTTGTTGTTCTGAAGACAAAGGTAGTGTGGTAGATGGTGGTGTGGCCTGCATGCTGGTGTTATTTGTGTCTGCCTTTTCTCTCTCGATGAATGATGAACCAGTTATCTACAAATCATGTGGAACGCCATGTATGTTCCAATTATTGTGTATGTCAAAATCTCATTTCCCCAACATTTCAAGACTGTCAAGACCCATGTTGTTTCCCAGATGAAGTTGTGCGAAGACCTTCCATTCTTGCAATGGTTCGTGTTGAATACTGCATTCGACCTCAGAGTCAGAACTAACATTTGTTTCATGTCATGTGTCTGTGGTAGTGCGTAAAACATGCCATGGTCTGTAGTTGTGTTTGAACATGTCCCAAGTGTCATTGATGTCATGTGGGCTTGAGCCAAATTTGGAGGCAATATTTCTGAAAGGCTTGTATAAAAGGAGTTCTGACCAACAGAAAAGGTCATATGACATTGAATCCTGAGTTGGGACATCCACAAATCTCGGGTGGACCCGAACAATTGCTTTAGTCAATGCCGTAGTTTCCATTTATCTCCTTTACGGTTCCTGTTGTAGCTCCAATCTCGAGCAACCTGAATAAGTGGTAGGTGTTCCATGGTTGCAGGGTGAACTCTATATGCATCCAAGAAAGTGGTTGTTTCTTGTACATCGGTGTCACTTTCAATGACACGTCTCAAGATTTTTTTGCCAACATTTAATGATACAAACGAACGGCTGCACATAACAAGTGGCAATTTTTGCAGCATGTGGCATGTTTCCTGTGCACTTATGTCATGTTCAACAATGCTCTCTGTGAGCATTTTTTGAATCACAATGTGTGCTGGTGAATCCGCATCAACATCTCTTGAAAATCTGGATAGCATTTGGTGATAGGTTTCTGAACGTTGCTCTGCTTTTGAAGCATATTTTGCAATATACTTCAGAACTGCATGGCGAGAAAGTACCGGTTGGCAATCGACATTTTCTCTCCATATGGATATCATAGTTTGATTGTGTATGTTCAGTCTATCATCATTTCTTGAAGGGAGGTACTTAATTTTCCCATCACTTTCAATGAGCAGGGATGAAGTAGGTTGTGTGGCCCATGGTGCATTGTACCTGCACTGCAGATGTGATTGCTTTCTACGCAGGCATGTTTGTTCTGAACATTTTGTGTGGCATTGAACATGATTAAGTAGCTCTTTAAGGTATGCATGTGGGGAGGAGGATAGTATTTGTGTTGTATTTAGCAAACAAGGGTCATCTAGCAGTGACCTGCAAACAAAATCCAAGTGGTTGCAAGTCGGACAGGGTTCCAGGTAGACACGAACTTATCAAAGTATTGTTTTGTTGCCTCAATAATTGTTGTATCCTCCCAGTCCATTGCGTCAACTTTAGGTGTGTTCTCGAGCCACAATAAACCGTGGACGTGTGTGGAGCCTCTATGTTGCCATTCATACCTGCGAGACGAGAGAGCATAAATATTAGCTATGTAGTCTGGAAAAAACTTATTAAATAGTAGATTTTATTACCTGTACCAATAGTCTACTGCTCCAAGTTCCTTCTGCAATATTTCTTCATGAAATATTGTGAATTTGTGATGCAGGTATGTTGATACTCGATGAGGGTTTGAGACAATGTTAAGTGTTCTCCAATGTTGTGTGGCTCGAGGATCAGTAGGGCATTCACCATACATAATATTGTGGAGATCTAGCCATTTAGTGTCTGCAGCACTTAGAGTGAAGAATAAGGTTGGTGTCCCCATTTGTTCCACCATATCTGAAAGCTCACTTCTGCTTTTTGCCCAGAATGAACGCATCCCTCGAAGGCTCGATCCAAACCGCATTAAACTGTCTGGGAGGTTATCTTTGGGGCATTCCAATAGTTGTCTTCGCAGATCTCCAATTGTTGTAGGGATTCCAGATTCGATGTTTTGTTTCATGAAAACTGCAGTTGTGGACTAGCTTTTGTGCCGCATTATGAGGTTTAGAAGGAAGTAGTGAAATATTGGGTGTGAACCAAAGTGGCCATCATGGTAGCGCATCAAATGAAGAGCATATTCATGCATTGGAACTTCTTTTATGCGGGGTTGTTGCCACATTACTTTTCCAGCCGGAAACAAAGTTGGGAAGGCCATTGAGAACAGGCCCTCTGTATTGTATTCATTTATAGGCGAGAGCCCAAGCTCTAGCCATGACATGGTAAATGGGGTGTTACCATCGTGGTTGAGCAAGAACTGTTCAATTTCCTCTTCTTCAGTTCTTGAATTGTGGGGTGTTGGCACGAAAGACGATGAGTGTTCATACATTTCGTCAGAGTCATTGGAAGCATCAATACCATGAGTTGTAGAGGTAGTTTGCATTTGGGGAAATTCCACTGTGGCTGTGTTAAGAGATGAGGAAACATTTGACGACTCAGATGGTAGGGAGGAAAGGGCATCATGGTCGATTAAGACATCTTTGTAATAGGGATCGTGTTGGATTTTATATTGCAAGGCTGCCCAAACACGAGATCTACTGACGTAGAAATCATACTTTTGTAAATTATATCCTTCCCTTTGTATGAGTACTATGTCCAAATCTCCAAGGCGGTGTGGTAGGTACTTTTGCTATTGAAGTAATGTTTTACGGGAAACTTATGGTGTGTCCTGAGTATTTGTATTGTCCTCCACGTACTTGGGTGACCTGTAGTAATGGATTGACTCATGTGATAAGCATCTCCTCTATTTGGGTTAAAGATGCAAGAATGGTAGGCTACTTTTCAGGGTCCATGTTGTTCCACGAAGAGAAGTGATGGCCGTGTTTTTCAGATTTGCATCTGCTACAAGAGGGAAAGCCTTCAAAGGAAATTGTTTTAATTCCAGGGTAATTTTCCAAACAGATTGAGCAAGTTTGGATGTTTGCCAACAAATCTATTCTTTTGCGAAACCGACGTTGGGCTTCAATAGTCTGTGATGAGGGCGGCAATATGGGAAGTCTCTGTGTATGGGAAGGGGTGGGGTGTTCTGTTTGGGTTGATTGTGGATTGCAAGGTGGAAAGCAGACAAAGGAGAGGAGGAATTGGTTGTACATGTGCGAGGAACCAAAGCAAAGTCGGTACTTGAGACAGTTTCTTGTGGTGGCACAAGAAAATGGGGAGGCGTGGCAGTAGTTAGCAAATATGGGTTCGTACGGAAGGAATTGGTATGTTCGTGCAAATTTGTTTCCATGGAAGTTACTTGTGGAATGTTGGTTGGAAATCCTTCAGTAGTTGTATTTGTCGGCAAGTTTGGAATGACAGGGAATGGTAGGTTGTTGGTCGATGTAAGTTGACAGATATTTGAGATTGTCGTTGTTCTATGCTCTAGGTGACGACGTCTCTGCTCAGAATTTATGTGAACTTTATTTTTTGCGTAGTTCTCTCTTCGTCAGGCTTGTTTTGCAGGAGTTGACATGATTGCGAAGTGACACACCTATGGAGTACCACCTGTTGGGAAAAAAATGTGTCGGTCAGTAATGAATGATGCATTGTTTGTTGACATACAAAAAAACTTTATACAATAAACTATGTACAATTGTAATGCATGTGGAGTTCCAATTGGAACTACGTGTAAGAGGTATCATTTCGAGGAATAAAAATCTGCATTTGTTGCTTAAGGAAATTAATATTAGTTATATGGAAAGGTACAATACGTTCCAATAGTATACAATGATGCAAATACGTACATAATATAAGTGCAAGTAATTATCATTTATTTTCTTTAAAGATATTTCAATCCACATAGTAGTAGGAGGCAATAGTATGTCAGAATCAATAAACTATATACATTTGAAATGCATGTGGAGTTTTAATGGGAACTAATCATAAGAGGTAACAATTTGAGGATAAAAAACTTTTATGTGTTTCCTAAGGAAAAGAGTTTTTGTTATATGGAAAGATACAATACGTTCTAATACTATACAAGGATGAAAATACGTACATAATAAAAGTGCAAGTTAAATGCATTTATTTTCTTAAAATTACTTACAATCCACATAGTAGTAGGTGACAATAGTATGTCAGTTTATAAGGAACTACAAAAGTTTTCTTTTGAAGCAGGGGAAAAGGGCGAAACATAGATATGAAATAAGCAACATAGCGGTGATAGTTCAAAGTATAGAATGGGATGGGTGAGGGTGTAAAGTTTGAAGGGACAGATACATTAGAAGTATTTGTGTAAAGAAGGTTACAGAGGAGTTGAACTGTTATCCACTTTCTTAGAACGGAGGAGTTGCACTGTTATCCACTTTCTTAGAACTGAGGATGACACATTTCAATCTGTTGTTTCCACAATATGTCTCTTTTTTCAGGGAAAGTGTGAAGCAGTATTCGTTGCCGATGACATTGCTTGTAATTTCACTGGTCACGTCTTCGTCTATAGACAATAGGTGGAGATCACTAGCTTCAACACCCATGATTGACTCAGTTGTCTCATCAAAAGTGGTAACTGACTGGAGTTCTCCTGTTGGGTCCTTTAGATCGATCCTGAGTGCATATCTATAATCATAGTTCTGAACTTGTATGTTGCAACTCAAACATAACCATGAACCATTACCATTCTCTCTCACCTTTTTCCTGCATTGTTTGTCACCTTTTTGAAGAGGACATGCCTTGTAAAAAAAGTTGTCCATGTTGATATTTGTGATTTCTGCAGTAACCATGGCCCATTCATTTCTCTCTGTGTTCCCCATATGTAGTACCTCCGAAATCGTTGTTACAGAGGTCAAGCTTTTTGGAGGGCCCATAAATTGGCTTGTGATAGAGGGTACCGGAAGGGAGTAGTCATCAGAATCAACCCAACCATGAAGTGTATTTGTTTATGAAATTAGAGGGTTGACGTAACATTTGGTTCTTGAAACAGTGTCAACTGAGCTTCCATTGAAACTGGAGACGTGAGCAGCTTTCAAGGCAAGGACCGGAAGAGGCGGTATAGAAAGCATGTCTTCAAGTTTGTTGCTTATCTCATCTAAGTGTTGTCCCCACAATGTGACACTTACACTGAATCCCGACATGTCCTTTAATTGTAGTGTTCTTCTCTTTGTTTCAGACTTGTCATGCCGATGAATTGTTGAGCATGGTGACATCGTAAGAACAATGCCAATCAAATCAACTGTAGAACCTTCAATGCTTGCAGGTATGTCCTTGATTTTGGTGAAGTGAAAGTGATGGGAAGGTATTGTATCCTCATTTGCTATGAGTGGAGATATGGTTGAGGAAGGTTGCAGGAAAATCTCCAAAGCATTGTTCAAATGGTTGTAACATAGCTTTCCATCAGCAATCCTCGCAATCCTCCCATTGGAAATTGTATATAGCTTCCCATTTTCAATCTGCTCATAGAATGCTTCTGCGGCCTCATTGAAATAGGTGATGTGGATTTCCCCTCCTTCCTGATCCACAAAATCAAACCCAAACACGGAACCATCTCCCCTTGCATTGTGATATTCGCGAAGGGTTGTTTTTGCTAGGGCACGACCCTCTACAGACCACATGCGCATAGATGTATTCAATCCACTTATTTTAGTTGGTGTTCTCGCAAAATATTTGTTAACCTGATTGGAACTTGCATCTGTTTGAGGCAACTGACTGTCTTGGAGAGCATTTGTTGGTAGTCGGGTTGGAGCACCGATTATCAAATGTTTTTCGACAAGAACATCCATTTCAATGATAAGAACAGTCCTGTAGTGGAAAAGAAAATCATGATAGAATTAGAATTGAGCAACGGATGAAAAAAACAAACATAAAGAAATTATAATTAATATAGGGAGTTTATATACATTGGTAATCGAGCAGGAGATGAAGCTTACAGTTCACTTTTGATCATTCTAACGCGGGATTTGTGTAAGCACACAATGGAGCCTTCTTGTATTGATTTTTTGGTTACACGGCTTGCAAATTTGGAGGGTAGAAGTGTTGTCTGAAAATGTTTCCCATCTGAAAGGTCAACACGATGTTGGGCAGCCATGTTGAGAATGGACCTTAGGGAGGACAAGTGCAGTATCTGAAATGTGGGGTCAACAATGGAACCACCCTCAATCAATTGAGAAATGCCTTCGTGTGTCAAAGTTATTTCCATGCAACTAAAAGATGCTCGAGATAGTCGAGTTCTACAAATGTATGGTGGAAAATGTAAACTTGTAGTGCAGTCAAAGATGAAATGAAGGATGTGTTCTGGAAAGCATGCATTTGTAAGCAATGAGAACCTTTAAAGTTTGCTTCCTTTTTCATTTATATTTTCTAAAAAGCGCAAACATGAGGTCTAACCCTTTAACAATTCAATATGCAAAAAAGTGATATAATGTACAAAGCTTTGCATGAAAATAACTAAAAATTGCATGATTCTTTCTCAGCATTTTAAAACTATATGTATTTGTGTGCAGATATAATGAGGAACACATTAAAAATGTGTTGTTGTTGGTTTACATAAAGAAGCAAAGCAATTGTATAAAGGAAATATATAATGAAGAACACATTAAAAATGTGTTGTTGTTGGTTTACATAAAGTAGCTTGCAATTGTATAAAGGAAAAATTGAACACGTTTGTTGAAAAGTTAGATTTTGTGTTCCATATGTTCCGCCACAATATATACATGCATTTATTTGAAATGAATTACAGATTATTATGTTAAGAAAATAGAATGGAAAACAATAAGAACAATATGTACACTTGAAGTGAGAAAACTATAGGTATTTGTATGGAGACACAATGATAAAGAAATTAGGAATGCATAGTTGTTGGATAACAAAAAATGAACATGTGTTTGATAAGTTTGATTCTCTGTCGGATATATATTGCCACAATACATACATGGAATTATTTGGAACGAGTTACAATTTGTTTCAAAAACACTTATAGACAAACACTTATAAACTAACCACTACAAGCTATTTTTTAAAATCAAATTTCTTGCTTTTTGCTTGTGCAATTTTCTTTGCACGTTTCTTGTATTTTTGTCCAGTTGCAGATGCCTCGATTGGAATTCCCATTCTCCTCAATTTTTGGGGTGGTTCATATTTCAGTGCATCTTCGTTAGAATCATAAATCAAGCAGAAGCCTCGTGAATGATCTCCAATCGTTCGGATTTTGGAGAGAAAAATTGGGGATGTTGGCATCAGGTGGAGGCGATCTCTGATCATTTCGGCTATCACTATTTTAGGTGGTTTCAGTTGCCTGCAATGTAAAACATTAACAACACATTGAAGATGTTTAAACTCTTCTTCCCTCTGCAAGCGAGGCGTAGTTAATGTCAGTCCTGTTGTAGGGAGGGGAATTGTGTTTCTAGTCTGCATCATATTAAACTGGAGAGGGAAAATAAGTATGTTAGTTCTAGAAGATGTTTTTAGGTATGACGGGCAGCTTAAAAATCCTTGTCAATGATCAGTCTAACGTCCAACTTGGGATGCTTCGAAATGGCCTCATTGGGGAACAAGCCCCTCAGCACATAACGAATCCTGTCATTGACGAAGGCACATGCCCCCACATGTCACTTCGGAAAAAGGATTGGAGTCTAAATATAAATGTAACAATCAAAAACAAATAACATGAAAGCACTCTACAATAATTTTTTAATCCATAACATGCAATAAACAAAACAAATGAATAAATACTTCAATCAATATTGAAACCCACCTGAAGTTTGTTTAGAGATGACACTCTCTTCTTTACTGCGGGAGAATGAGAATCACAAATACCCTACAAAAAAGTGAAAAAAGAAGTTAATAAAACTAAATATATCTATACTTATTCAATTAGTTACATAAAAAACAACCCTATTTTCGACGAGATTATAAATTGATCAATGAATAGCTGAGCACCAATTTTCAAAGGTACAAATTAATATAGAGGTAATTTTACAATATTTTAAATGAATTATATATGCAGTGCAGTTCAAAACACTTCTAGAACATAAACAAGGGCACATTTAATACACTGAAGATGAACTCCATGAAGTTTTTGGAACATGGACAACAGAGAGGTGGTGGGGGTGGGGGGAAGATGAAAAAGTGACCAAGTAATAAGATTTAGACAAATTTGTGTACACTTGATATCTATTTGTATCTGAGCTTGATAGGTGAAGGTCCTTAATAATGTCATGTTTCTACTGAGCTACCTTGATTTAACACTAGTCCATAGTTGTTGCTCCTTTAAAGTTGTACATAATTGTACTTGTTTCTTCTGCCAGTATATAATTGTAGCTATGTATAAATTGAGTGATGAAATGGATACTATCAGATGTGTCTATCTACATATTCTAGCTCTGCATGTTTCTATGTAAATCAAACAATTTGTTTGAGTAGGAGAAGCTTCGAAATTCTTGGTGAGATCAAGATAGATATACAATAAAATATCCAATATCAAAAGGGTTGTAAAGTTTGTAAGATTGATAATTTTCATGGCAGCCTCTGATTCCATAGATTGTTTTCTAGATTGTACTACCCACAAAGCTTGCGTGAAGTTGGAACTGAGCTCGAAATAGTTGGAAGCATCAAGCATAGGAATCTTGTGAGTCTGCATGGATATTCGCTTTCTCCACCTAGAAACCTATTGTTTTATGATTACATGGTAAACGGAATTCTGTGGGACATCCTACACGATGAGTAAAGAAAGTGAAGATTAATGTTTCTCGTGGTATTACTGTCATAGAGGTAAATATTGAGTCCTGGCAGAGCAATGAAGTTAAAGATGGTCTCACAGAAGGTGAGGATGGAGACAGATCATCTACTGGTATTCCAAGTGAAGACCGCAGTGGAATGGGTGAGGAAATTGAGAAAACATCATAAACATCCAAGACAACTCTATCATCAACATCATGTAAAGAGAGTAATCCAACAAAGGATCTGGTTGATGGAGAAATAGTTAAAACAGGTGAAAAATTTCAGACAACAACAGTCTCAGTGAAGAACCATCCACACCTTCCTAAAGTAATTGGTATTGTCTACGATGACAGGGGCATGAAGCTACTGGAAAATGTGGCAGCCTATGAACCTTCAAAGGATGAGCAAGTTTCCTTTGGCAATTCTGGAAGATGAGTTTTTGTGACAACAGATGATAGTTTGGACAAGTCTATGGTTAATACCTCCTCATGCGGCTCAAAAGCTAAACAGGCACAACACAAAACAAAACCTCATTGACCAAGAACCAAAGCTGTAGAACTGGTCATAAGAGGAGGCTAAGAAATATAGTTCTACTACTACATACAAGTATAAATAGAATTTAAATGCATACCTGCAGAATTCAATTTAATGCAGGGAATTGACTGGAACTTGGAGAGCCTAAAGAATGAAATTATAGTGTTAGTGACTAATATTTAAAGGTTAATGCATGCAAAAGCTATAAAATAAAATTTAAAAAATAGTAAAGCCAAAGCAACATACAAAATTAGAAAAGCAAAATTATTAAAAATAGCAAAAGCAAAATTATTAAAAATAACAAAAGCAAAATTGTTAAAAATAGCAAAACCGTCATTTAAGCCGTCAAATTTGACACAGTCCCATGAATGTCTGCAAAGCCTTTTCCCATAGGGGTAACACCTTCTATTTTATTATATGGGAGTAATGAAGACAAAATGGCACTACATCACAAAGTGTGTAACTTACAGTGACATCCATAGCAAATACACTGACAATCCAAAGATAGATAATCTTATCGACTTGTTTGAGGAGGTAAGGCTAGAAAAATGCAAGTCATTTTGCAAAAAGGGAATAGGAAAGAAATCGAATGGAAGTCAAAAATGTTGATGGCTCAACTAAAGAGATACTCTCATCATCTTAGGTGTGAAATTAGAAAGTAGTCAATGTTGGAGTGGGAAACGAGAGATGCATATTTTATTAAATGGGAATAGAGACAAAATGGCACTACATCGTGTAGTGTGTAACTTATAATGACATTCGTAGCAAGTACACCGACAACACAAGGGTAGATAATCTTATTGATTTGTTTGAGGAGGTAAGGCTAGAAAAATGCAAGTCATTTGACCAAGATTCACAATATAATATCCAACATCACTAGGAGATTGGAAATTTTGCAGGAATAAATGGGTTTCTCTTGTGTCTACCAAAGTGTCAATGAAAAGCAACTATATTGTAGTACCTAGTCCCATAGATTGTTTGGTCTCATGGACAATATTAAAATCTTTCATTTAATCATTCATTATATGAATTGGTATTTATTGGGTTAATCTGCCACTACCATTTCATTGATCAAGTATGTCAAGAAAGAAAAAAATAAGAATGTTAATGATGGTTGGGAGCTTGTACCTTACAGATTGATTCACTTGGCAATAACCATTAGAGTGACAAGCTTAATAATCTTCCTTTGCCTTTACCAACTTCCATATTCGTTGATGTTACTCAATTTCCTTATTCACTTATGTTTATGCTTATGGGTTTTGTTTTAAAAACATTTTTTTATTGAAAAGATTTTATTATTTGTATGTAATAATCATACTTCGATGTAAAGTGATTTTGGTTTCTCAAGACTTGTTTAACTCGATGTGATTTGCATTTTAGAGTGTGATTCCATTCCACTTATCTTTTTGTATGGTTAGCATTGTATTTGTATGCACTATTAATAAAGATGTGATTTTCAATCCAAAAATTGGGTTAATCTTTGATTCAACATTTGTTGCCTTTTCTTTAGATTGTTACTTCTTTAAGGCCCTTTTAGGAGTAATTAACTTCTTTTTCTAAGGTGTTTCCTAAAGTCTCTACTCTTTTACATTCTCACCTTGTTAAAGTTCCCTTAGTGAAGTCCTTAGACTGCATCTAAGAAAAGGTCTAAAAAAAAGGATTTTTGGGGGAAGTAATCTCTCCTCAATCATATGAACCTCGAACCAAGCAAAGGTTTCCTTGACAACTCTTTTGTAGTACATGTTTTAGGCATTTTTGAAGTTTATGGTTTAGCATGTGTTTAGCCTTCTCTCTATACTAGCATATTTGTGGGATTTATTTCTTCCATTTCCTTTCCTCCTCCTTCCTCTCCTCACCTTTCTTCCTGGTCTCCTTTCATTGTTCTTCAAGTTTTCAACAAAGGGTGTGTGCCCAATAGAATCTTGCAATTTACCATTGAAAAAAACAAGAGTTGTGAATAAGGATGACCTATAAGGGGTTACACGTTCGAAAAAAAAGAGTCAAATGAAAAAGACGCTAGAGAGTGTGCATTACATTCATAATTTATCGCTCTATTAACAAATGTTTTTCGTGCTCGAGTGCTAAGTGGATCCCCTTGCATTGTGATTATTATCTAAAATACATTGAAGAACATTATCATTAGGGTAAGGTTATTCTTGAATTTCATCTTGAGACAACTTAAATACACATGAATAAAATCCCACAAATTATATAATCTAATTAAATTATCCATTGAAGCCTTCAACTACTTAACATAAGACTATGATTATCTATAAGGGTTTAAAACTAGTAGTGTGACACCTTATATGCCTATTGAAAACTATAGGCACATGTGTAATGTGTATTTAAACTTTTTTTCTTTCCATTTTTATTTATGTAATTTTGGTTTATATGTTAGGTCTTCATCTTTTATATCCTTGATTGACCCTCTTAAGTGGGGACCCCTCTTTAGAATGATGGTTAGGTAGTTCATGGTGTCATCTTCCTCTAAGTTCTCTTCCTTTAAATCAATAGTCTCGAGAAGAACGAATCTTTTAGATGAAGAATTTAGACAAGGAATTATTATATATATATATATATATATATATATATATATATATATAGAGAGAGAGAGAGAGAGAGAGAGAGAGAGAGAGAGAGAGAGAGAGAGAGAGAGATAAACTCGTATTGTCTCCCTAAAATTAGAAATATATCTTTTACTTACCCAAAGATGATAATTTTATAGAGGAAGTGGCATATGGTTCTTCTCATATGATATTGAGTAAATTTAAGACTAATGTTGCAATGAAACCAATGTGTTAAATGGATTGAATAAGTCTAGAAACTAATGACAAATTTTACAATAAGACTAAAAAGGGTTTCACCATTAACTTTATAAATGACGAAGATCAATGGATTTTTATTATTATTATTCATAAATGTTTGGTTGGGGTTATGAAATGGTATTACGATCATCAAAAACCAATAATTCAACATCAAACTGCCAAGACATGCCTTACCGAATTTAACTTGTACGGTCATAAATGACCTCAAATACTTAGTGACAATTGAACCAGGGTGGGGATGGGCACATCTAACCCACTTAATCAACCATCAACACCTCATTTTCTCATCATTATAAATGTATAGTGTCGTTACCGAGTTTAAGGAAATGAACTCACGGGTTGATCTAGATATGAAAAAATTGGATAGCCTTCCCATGTGGATGTGATTATATGCACTATTTTAAAAATTATAAACAAAAGAATAGCTTCAAGGAATTGTACAATCAATTGGCAATATATTGTAGGCACATAATTTGGCCATTGAAAAAAATTATTATTAGGTAAATGGAGGTTGAGAGAGGTCTCACTCTCTTAAATAAAAAAGTAATTGAAAGATAAATGATAAAGCACAATAAGAAAGATAATGCTAAAGTGGTACCAATTATCCTCTATCTCATCATATATGTTAGAATTAGTTATTTCCATTAATTAACTAACATTTCCCTATATTTTGGTCAATTAACAACACTTCGTTAATTAACTAGCCTTATATCACATTCTGGATGCCAATTAATGACACTTCATTAGTTATAATCCTCTTCAAATCAATTAATTAGCTATTATTAGCTAACTAAGCCTTATTTACCCTTGTATTTAATCAATAAACCCTTTTATTGGTTAAATACCACTTTCAAATGCTTAAAATCCTATCAAATTCCTCCTAAATCACTTCTAAATAGCCTAAAAAGCTTATTCTAGCCTATTAATTAATCCCAATTGGTAATTAAAGCACCCCAACTCCCATGAGTTGCTAACTCACTAGTTAAATCATCTAATCATGGTTAATTAGTCTAAAGTTACTTTATCCTTTATCCCACATTCATTGTGATTTAAAATTTCCCCAAATAGAAAGCTATAAAAAGGACCAAGCTCCTACCTTCACACCTTACACCATACTTTCAAAAGTATCTCATATAAAACATATGATCAAGATCCTTACTCAATTAATGGCATAGCTTGCATCATCTTTTCACCATTTTCGATGCTTGGTAGTAAGAGAAGATCTAAACATGGCCTTGTAGCCATTTTAGTGAGATCTCTTCACCATATTGAAGTAATAACATAATTTGATTTCTTGTGATCTAATTAGGTCCATTTTTTATAATGCAATCATATACTAAGTAAGAAATGTTGTAATTAGATGATTTTTTTACATGATTAATTCATTGTTTAGGCATTTCAATAAGCTATGATCTTGATGTTAATTGATAAATTTAGCTTAGCTCTAGACTACTAGGTGTTAGTCCTATTTTAGTTAGCTATTACAAAATTTTAACATGTTCACATTTGGCATGCCCGATGGGACATAATCCATTGTCCTTTGCATTCATTTTCAATATTTTTAGATTAGTTTCAAATTTTTGATTTACTAACCCTCTTTTTCATTTTTAGATAAATATGAAGTTTCTTAACTAGTCTAGTTAGGATTTCTTTGTTTTTGTGCTCTTTGTAGGATCAAAGGAGGTGAGGTGCTGTCGAATTTGGATCAATTTGATAAAGTTTTGATCTTTTGACTTTTTTTGTCAAAATTCCCATGTTTTAATCATCTACAAGAAATCAGTGTTGGTGTTATTCTTCTTCGCTCTCTTATCAATGTCACATGTTGTTGTTACAAAGTCACACTGGTGTTACAAGGGTTATGTATCTATCAAAATGGGCACTATTGCTTCTCTGCCATGTAACCGTTGCACTATTTTTTTATGGATCTATGTGTCCTAGTCTGTCATTCTGGTATCACTAGGGGTGTGTACGTGTCTCTCTGGCCATGTTGGTGTTGCATTATCTACTGACAAGTCTGTGTTTTTATCAAAGGCATGCTAATGTGTGCTACACACTATGGTGTTACCAGGGAACACTATTTTTATACTGGTCACGCTATTATTGAAAGGGTCGTGCTACTGTGATCTATCAAAAATTTGACACTAACTTCATGAGGTTTGAACTTTTCATTTTTTATGTTTCTGTTGATTGCAGATTTTTCCTAACTATTTTTGCAGGTTTTTAACATTTCTAATCAGATTTCTAACAAATTTTCTTAATTTTTGATGAATTATTTTGTTTCCATGCTTTATACAAGTTAAGTTAAAATTTTGTGTATGCTCTTCTCTTGCACCTTAGGGTGATCTTGAGAATCAAAAATATATTTTAGGTTTCATTTTTTAACATTTTGGTTAAATTGGAAACTTAATATTTCATTTTTTTGGCTTAAGGGAATGAACAAATTATCAAGCTTTGTTTAAAGTTCATTTGGTTTAAAGTTTTCCTTTACATTTATCTAGTTGAATCAAATCATTGTGTATGCTCTTCTCTTGCATCCTTGGACAATCTTGAGAATCAAAAGAAAATTTGGTTCACTTTCTATTGGAAATTACTAAATTCATTTGTGTGCAGGACCTAACACTTGTCAAAGACTTGGGATATTAAAAAACTCTAACTACACATGTTTTGTAGGTTGTCAATGGTGTACTAAACCTCATTTCTTAATTTGAAAGATAAAAAAATACACCAAATTATTCAACACACTGTATTCACATGTTTCGGTTAAGAGCTATGGCTCATCCACTTTAAACTAGGGGAATTATCTTGGCATAAGCCATAAAACTCATTGTGAGGATTACCCCAGGAACCCTAAATTAGTTCACAGCTTAAGAGAAATGGTGAATGAAACAGGAAATGCTCTTCTACCTAATTGACTAGTACATCTTTGTGAGATTAGCGTTAAAATTATCTTCACGTGAACCCCGTGAGATACAACTGAACACAATTTATTACTCATTGTATCAAAGGGGGTAAAGTAAAGCCTGGGATACTCCTTGATTATTAGTCAGTGTGATTTTCTTGGAAAACCATGCTCACAGAGATAGTTTGTGACACCTAGAGAGTGAAACTAATAGGAAGCTTGTGGCTTGGAGCCAACTAGAATTTATCCATCATGTTCCAAAGATATCTCACAACGTGAGAACTTTTTTGGAGTCAAAACCTTGTTATTTTGAACAAGGGGAGAGTCCATTAAAGTTGAACCCTAGTGTTATTTCATCACGAAATTTACAAAGTGTTACTTTGTGTTAGTTTTTCACTTTTTTTTAAGAAAAGGCGAAACTCTGCCAAAGTTACACCAAATATTTTTCATCACCACTTGGTCTACTCCTTTGTTGTCTTGTTTCCCATTTTGGGAAAAAAGAGAACATACATTCATAATGCTATCAAAGATTGTGTCCACCACTTTTGCACCCGCTTACATCCTTCCTTATTGCGACTGCGATAGTAAGCATTAAAAGTGTGTTGGTACATCTTTATATCTTGGTAGCCATCATCTCGATACCCATATCGAGAATTCATTGTAGTTAGGTTGTCTCATCATTTAATTCCTTTGAGTTGTTATGTTCTCGTATCATTATAGCCATACAGTTTTGATACTTACATCTTGTTTCCTTTGTGAAACTTGATCTAAGTCTCTAAGTTGTATTGTTACGCTGCTCACATAAATAACAACTTCTTGATATACTTAGACTTGGTTTTGATCCCAACATTTCCTTGAGTTTTGAAAAGCGTCGTTACTCTACTCGCATTGTGGTAACATCATTTTGATACTAAAATCTTGCTTTTTCCATAAAGATTGATTAATGTGTCCAAATAGTGTTGTTGCGCTGCTCACATTTGTAGCCTTTTTTTCAATAACTTGGACTTTGTTTGTTTCTAAAAATTGTTTTAGTATACCTTTTGGGGATATTACATCAACACCTTCTTAGTATTTAGGTCTTGATAATTTTAAATTTGACTTAAGTGGTGATATTGTGTTGTCACTATTTACACTAAACCTATACTTGAAAAATGAAGGGAGTAACTATTTTTGTGATTGAATCATAGTCTTGTACTTGATTGATATGTCCTAGATATTTGTTGCTACGCATATCTTTATCAGTATGTCATTGTTTATTCTTTGGTGTCCTTGGTTCATATTTCCTTTGGACTTGTTACCATTCTTTGATTGACATTCTTTGTGACGACATTTCACGTCGTTACACTTCTTGGTTTTACCTAGGGTCCATTTTAATCAACCTTAGCAAAACATTTCTCATTATGCCTCCTATGACAAGAATGAGGCATCACAAATTAGGGTCAAATCCCTTTATAGATGACAAGTTAAATCCACATTTTGAAGACAAATTTATGGTTGATCATACTGGTGGTGAGGAGAAATTTCTTTGGGCAAACTTTGAATTTAGCCCTGCCCAAATAGATAACTTCTTATTCTAAAATAGAAATGAGGTTCTTATGCATCAAAGAGTTAGGGGCCAATTTTCCCTCTACGGTTGATCCCTCTCTTCTTTCTGGCATGGTTCAAGGAGAGGAATAATTAGAGCATCCTCCGCGTAATTTTGATGAAATCTTAAACCCAGGACATGCTTCTACTTCTAGCCAAAGGAATGAGGAAGAAGCGCATTCTCAAAATGATGGCAGATATCGCATCCCCATTGTCAAAATACATTGTGAGGATCACTAAGAACATGCTAATCATGAGCAACCTCCCTCTTGGGAAACTCGTAAAGAGATACCACCCAAGAGGTTATTTTAGAAGAACAAATACAAGATCTTTCTTGCCAATTGGAAAGTCTGAATTCACATGTTAATAAGGAATCCACGAAGACTCCTAGGAAATAAAAACCTAGAGCTTCATATTCATTGTTTTATACCAAGACTCCTAGACAAGAAAAACAAAAAGCATCGTATTATGAGTCTTATACCAAAACTCCTAAACAAGACAAACCTAAAAGGAGTTATGAAGAGTTATATACAGATGAAAAAGGATAAGAAACAAATAGACTTAATAGCTTGTATAGACCCAACCCATTGACATAGGACCAACTCTTTAATCAAGAGTTCTTATCCATGAAGAACACCCTTACTGCCTTACAAGAAGGTAAGTTAGGACCTAATAAGAAATATCAATTTGAAGAGTTGTGTCTGTATCCTTTCGATAGGGATATGTTACAAGTTCCTTTCCCTAGACACTTTGACAGTCCAAAATTTGACAAATACAAGGGTAAGGGTGATCTAAGGGATCATGTTAAAGACTTTTTCATGGCTTTCCAAGAGGTCACCTTCAGTGACATCTATTTTATACGCCTTTTCCTACGGATTTTAGGGGGTAAGCGCTTCGAGTGGTTCTTGCATATACCAAAAGGATCCATCTCTACATGGCCACAATTGGTGGAAAACATTGTACACCACTTCTCCTTCAATATGGAGAATGATGTTACTATGATTGACTTATGTAACACAAAACAACGTAATAATGAGAACTTTGCTAGTTTCTTAGAAAATGGTGATGGTTAGCTAGTCACTTCCCTTGGTCCATACCAAAGAAATAGTTAGTCAACATATATGTACCCATCTTACACCCTGATATCCCTTTCCACTTACAAATGCATTGTGGTAATACATTTGAGGAGGTTATAGAACAAGGTAGCAAAATAGAAAAAATGTTGTTGACAAAAGGGACTTTGAAACCCTTATCGCGAGACAATCGTGATTCAAAACCTAATCACGATTCAAAGCCTATTGAAAAATCAAAATTTCTCTCCAAACAAGAACAAAAATGTCATAGGTGACGGTATTACTGATTCTAAATGAGTGTAGGTAGTTCAAAACAATGCTCCCTTGAAACTAGCTAAGGGATCTCCAGTCCCCGAGTTCAAACATCATGCATTTACCCCTCTATTTGACTCTATGCCATCGATACTAAAATAGTTAGAGGTGGTTAACATGGTCAAATACCCAAAAACAATCCCTTATGCTGATGATGCACCCTAAACCATCATGGTTTAGAGAAAATGAATATTGCACGTTTCATCATGTTAAGGGTCACAAAATTTATAAGTGCCTAAAACTGAAGCACTATATCCAGGACCTAATTGATAGTGGTGATGTAGAAATGGATTTTGCTGCCCATAATAAATCTGCCAATGCAAACTTGGGGATTTACAAAGAACCTTTCCCTAAGCATAAAAAAGGAAATGGAAATTCAGATCAAGGATAATCATCCCAAACTAAAAATGCCAACTATGTTGCAAAGACAAATAATTATTTTGATGCCCTAATTGGTTGTGTTAACCCACCTTTTGAGCATATCAACATGATTAAAATCAAAACAAAGGAGTGCACCATGGAAACGTGACATGCTTACCTTGTTATTTTAGAACCTCCTCTTCCTACCCCTTAGGATAGTCATTATGATGTTTTAGAGAAACTTGAGAAAAATACTGCTAAGATTTCGATCTTAGATCTTCTCAAAATATCTAATGTTCACAAAGACATCCTTTGTAAAACATTACAGGGGTCAGGAGTGTCAGTTGATATTGACCCTATATGCTTCCAAGCTATGGCTGCGTAGATCGTTCCAATAGAGCACATAACCTTTAGCCATGAAGAGATTCCTAAAGCAGATCCAAGGCATAACTTACCCTTACACATTGAAGTCATTATCAATCGTAAGAAAATAAAAAGGGTTCTTGTGGATGGTGGATCAAGTTTGAATATTTTCACCTTGAAACTTGTTCAACAGTTCTAGGTTACATTGAAACTGATCTAGAAACTAAGGTCATCGCCATCAAGTCATATGACAATCATCTAACATGATGACTTTCTTGCTGGGAGTAGGGCCTACTACTCATGATACTCAGTTCCACGTCCTAGAATTGGATCTTCCATTCAACATATTGCTTTGATGCCCATGAATTCATGCCATGTAGGTCGTACCTTATGCGTATCATCAGTGTCTTAAGCTATACCATTAAGGACAAATTATTACTATTCAGGGGATTCTCAACCCTTTTCTCATTGCAGAGCATTTTTGAGTTATTTTCCCACCACTTATGAATGTCCTTCTATAGAGATGGTCATTCCACTTCAATCAAAGGAATTTTTTTCACGAGTTGATCTAGATACCTTATCTACCAATGATAATGGTGCTTCTATGTTAGAGTCTCCTTTTGTTTCATGGGAGATGAAAGTTATTGCAAATGGATATGGAGAATATGATCTCCAATAGGCCCTCTTATTTTCTAACCTCCCCTATCACCCAAAGCGCGTGGTAGGCCTTGTTACAAATATCAACGGTCAAAAGAAAATTTTAATGTCAAACCTTTTACTCCTAGGTGGTTTATTAGCAGATGAAAATCTTCTTAACAATATTGTATCTCATCCTTCTAATGATGAAATGGCTCCATACTATCAATCACCTTAGTTTTTTATCCCAAATAAAATGATGTATGCTATGGGATACAAAGGATATGGATGTGGAATCAATGAACAAGGTATGCTAGAAGCTCTTCTGGTACCCCACCACAAAGTTTGTAAATATGGTATTGACATTCGGTCATATGGGTCTCATCCCTCAGAAGTCGAAGCTTCCTCTTCTGAACGTGAGGATAGTTCATCTGAATATGAAAGCAAAATAGATTCCCGGTGTAGTCTTTATGAAGACCTTGCCTCCACAAACTTGTTCTCTGACACGGCTATCTTAACTATAACCCATATCATATCCCCTACCATTCCAACATTAGACCTTTTCTACCTGTCACTTATTAACTAGGACTAACAAAAACATGTACCAATCAACATTTTTGAAAATGATGAAGCTATTGGTGAGTTTATGGGTCTTCGTGATGACATTCCATTGGGTGATCATAAGAAAGGATTCTCCATCAACCTTAATGCATGCATGTATTTTGGGGAGGAGGTTGAGTTATGTGGTCATCTAAGTAAAAAAATAAGCAAGGGAAAAAATTCCACAAAGAATCCTTGCAAAAATAATAAGTCCAAGTCCTTTAGTGAAAACCTTTTTGAGGCACTAGTAGACAAACAAAAAGAAACATCAATGGACAAAGAAGTTGACCCGCTTAAAGATGAAGATTTCATTGAGACATCTTTAAAAGAATAATATCTCAATCTCCCCCTTGATCCTACATGCGTGGAGGAAGAATCCAAGTTGCTTGTGGAGGAGACCATAGATGTCAATATTGGTACAGAGGAATTGCCTAGAATGGTCAAGTTGGGAGCTTCGCTCTGGTCCAAGAACAAAAAACATTTTTGCTGCTTTTGTGTGAATCTGCAGATATCTTTACTTGGTCCTACGTGGACACATCAGGGTTAGATCTGACATTAGTAGTGCATAACCTCATTTTGCATGTAGAGGCAAAGCCTGTAAAACAAAAGCTTAAGATGCATCATAGCGTCGCCTTCTTGGTCAAAGAAGAGCTGGAGAAATTATTGGCAGTAGGATTCATTAGGCCTATTGATTATTCAGAATGGATTTCAAACATAGTCCATGTACAGAAAAAACCCATTGGTATTAGAATTTGTATAGATTTCAAAGACATAAATAAATCTTGTCCTAAGGATGACTTCCCTCTTCCTAACATTGACATGATTGTCGATTCAACAACTGGTTATGAAATGCTATCACTCATGGATGGATTTTTAGGGTATAACCATATTAAAATTGCTAAGGAAGATCAACATAAGACAACTTTTACAACCCACGGGGGACATTTTGTTATCAAATCATGCCCTTCGGCCTCAAGAATGTAGGCACCACATATCAACGGGCTATGACTGTAATCTTTCATGATATGCTAAATGACATAATGGAAGACTATGTGGATGACATATTGGGTAAATCTAAGACTAGAGAAGATCACCCAACTATCTTATGGCACATCTTTCAACATCTTAGAGATTATAAGGTTTGACTCAACCTAAAGAAATGTGTCTTCGACGTGCTCACAGGAAATTTTCTAGGATTCATCGTATCACGGAGAGGAATCCTACAAAGGTTACTGCTATAACAGAAATGCCTCCTCCAAAGGACATTAAACAACTATGCAGCTTGCAAGGGAAGATTTAAGAAATCAAAAGATTCATCTCCCAGCCCGCAGACAAGTGCCACTAATTCACACATCTTTTGAAGAAAGATGTCAATTTTCATTGGGGTCCAAAACAACAACAAGTCTTTTCTTTACTCAAGGAATATCTGTCCAAACCCCTTGTTCTAATGCCACCCACGGTAGGTGAACCACTATTATTATACATTTATGTTACAAAATTTGCAATTGGTACACTGTTGGCCCAATATGATATAAAGCAAAAATAAAAAGTTGTTTACTTTCTTAGTCCTGCGTTGATTGCTTACGAGCTCAACTACCCACAAATTAAAAAGGCTTGCTTGGCTGCCATTTTTGCTTTTCAAAAAATTCATCATTATTTGTTGAATAATAAGGTCGAGCTCATATCAAAATTGGATCCATTAAAATACTTGTTAGTGAATCCCACACTTACAAGAAAGATGGCCAATTAGATCATCTTACTCAACGAATTTGATATCGAGTATGTTCACTAAAAATTAGTTAAAGGGGAGGTTTGGCGGATCAAGTAGTTGAGGCCCCTTTTCCAGGTATTGAGCCATTGAGTTTGGAACTTCCAGATGCTTCTATAATATACCTCGAGAATTTTTTTATATGGAAACTATATTATGATGGCTCCTTTATATTTCATGGATCAGGCACAGGAGTGGTGTTGATCACTCCTTCACGAGATTTGATCCCCCAAACATTCAGAATCGGGTTGCCATGCACAAATAATATAGCAGAATATGAGGACCTTATTGTAGGGATGAAATTGACTATTAATTAGGACATTAGACAAGTGAATATAATTGGTGATTCTATGTTGATCATCAAATAGGAAACCGACGAGTATAAAGTTAAGTATGAAAAAATTCTTCCTTATAAAAAAATGGTTGACACTCTAAAGGAGTTATTCAAGTAGGTTACATTTGAACATATCCCAAGAGGAAAAAATCAAGCATCAAATGTTATGTCCATAGTGGGGTCTATGTTATGCATCCCACATGGGCATAATGACATGTTATTTGTCATTAAGCATCTACGAATACCAACGTATGACATGCCAGAATCCTGTTTGGTATGTGAAGTCGTTGGTCCCTTCTCCCCTTGGTATAGTGACATTTTTAACTACCTTCATGATGGAGGTTTTCCTCCATACATTTCTCATTCTAACAAAAGAAACCTTATCCAACGTATAGCCCGCTACACCTTACTTGGAGGCACTCTCTACCATAGAGGCTATGACGAGAATCTGTTGCGCTATCTCAATTCAGACGAATCCATCTTAGTAGTTAAGGAGGTGCACGAAGGCATCTATGGGGCCCATACAAATGGGATAGTCTTGGCTAAAAAGCTACTAAGAATAGGCTATTATTGGCCTACCATGGATAATTATTGTTGTATGTAAAGAAATGTTTGCAATGTCAGAAATATGGAAACTTGATACATGCGCTGACACAATCATTACAACCTAATATGACACCATGGCCTTTTTTAAAGTGGGGACTCGATCTCATCTGTAAAATTTCCCCTACATCTTCTAATGGCCATATGTTCATTATTACTTCCACTGAGTATTTCACAAAGTGGGTAGAGGTTGTTCCTCTAACCTATGTCAAAGGTGCGCAGATATCCAAGTTTATAATGAACCATATTATGTGTCGATATGACATCCCATCTGCCATTGTAGTTGCTAATGGTAAGTCATTTAAAAACAAAAATGTCAAGGCATTCTGTCAACGCTTTCAAATCACCCTCAAGTATTCAATCCCATATTACCCTCAAGGTAATGGGAAAGCTAAAGCCTTAAATAAAACCCTTGTTCGTATTATGGAGAAGATGGTGAATACAATGGGACGTAATTGAAATTTTCAAATTCATCCTCACCCTCTGGGCTTACAGAACATCCATTTGTACCCTTACGGGTGCTACTCTATATTCCCTGGTATTCGGCACACAAGTCGTATTACCCCTTGAGATCGAGCTCCCCTCTTTGTACATTGAGCTAAGAGATTACTTGGATAAAGAAGAGGACTACAAAGAAGCTCGACTAATAGATATAAAGCTATTTGATGAGAAGCGTCTTCACACCCTTGATCACCTCAGAGTGTATCAGAATCGAGTGTGTCAAAGTTACAAAAAAAGAGTGATACCTCACCAGTTTGAGGTAGGAGACCTGGTCCTAAAAGAAAAATCATTTCAATACCACCAAGGACTTTGAAAAGAAAGGCAAGTTCAAGCCAAACTGGTTAGGGCCATATGTTGTGGTCACTAAATTTGGTTCAGGTGTATACAAGTTTTCTCATTCTGATGGTGAGGAAATTTGGGAACCCATGAACGCCATGCATCTCAAGTGTTTCTATGCTTAAGTATGGGGTCCCTCAAATATTAAAAAATCAACAAAAAAATATAAAATCAGAAAAAGTAAAGAGAAATCAATGTGTCCAAGTGTGAAAACCAAGCAATTGTGGCACTTTGGACAAGTCCTTTGGTGAAAACCAGTTTTCAATGCCATTGGAGGGCCCGTTGTTCACAAGCATCTCAATATCTAGGATTATGATGGCTTTATCCTAAGCTAGTCTTTGCCTGTGACTGAGATACTTTTGAGTCTATCCCTCTTGGCCTTGATCCTACTTTTGTATGTAATAGTTTTTCCTTTTTACATTCCCATCTAATGTTGGGGGAAATTTTACATCATCAATTCTTGCACATACGTGTGGATTTATGCCCTTGTACATCCCATCTATCACTGGGGGCATCCACGTTTCTTTGTTTTCTTGCACATAGCTTCGGAAAGCTTCTAGAAAATTGTAAAAACATTCGTAGAACTTTTGAAAATCCCAAAACATTCATACATGTTAGTTGGAAAAATGAAAACATTCAAATAATTTTCATAGAAAACTCAAAAACAATATAACATTGTCTCGAGATAATACCAAAAACAATGTAAAACGTCTCTAAATTGTTCCATAAAAGCAATGTAGTGGTTTGCTTACTTTAGTTGTTTGATTATACATAGTTTTGTTGCATTGCTTCTTTGTATTGTGTGCAGTGAATTGGATTCATTTGCTTGCTTATATTAAGTGTTACTTTAATTTTTTGTGGAGTTCATTGGATTCATTTTTATCTTGCATACTTGTGCATAGTCGTGTTGTTTTGATTATATTTAATTAACTTGTGTTTGTTGTTTGCTTGTACATTTTGTTGTCATCTCATTATCATATCATCTATCATCACATTTATACATCACATATCAATAAATACTAATCTAAATCATCATGAAACTAAAAATTAGACATGTATGCTAAGCTAACATCATATGATATCACCAAGAAGGGTAAGAGAGTTCACCTTCTATCCCCCCCTAAAACATAGACCATAATAAAAACATGGGCTAAACATGTTATCTCATAAACATAAAATGCGATAAAATAACACAGTCCATCATCATCATATATCCATATAAATACAAATATCCATGTACAAAACAATGTGTCTCGATATACATCAAATACAATTATAGACACCAAAATTGGGTCACACTCCCCTTGACCTCCTGTCGAATAGCCAACTCAAATATATTCACCTAACCACGACCCCTTCCACCCCACATTAATATTAATTTAATTTAATTAATACCCATCCTCACAATATTCATCATTTAATTACCTTAATTGACCTAATTTCCACCTCATCCAGCCACCTCACCCTAGACCTATTCTTGGCATGTTTCCATAACTAACTAAGACCTAATATTACTTGCTTTAATGAGATAAGATTTGGTCTAACCCTAAAAGCACATACCTAAGAATTCTCTAACCACATTCCCACTCAATGGAAGGTAAGCTTCCATTTTGATCCGCAAGAAAAAACCAACCTAGTCCAAGAAATTGGAAAGATCTACCATTTTTAGTAAACCTAGGGAATCCCGCCTTAACTGACATTGGTCACCCCTAAACAGATGCCGGTCAACCCAGAATTGTTGTTGGTTACCATTTATTCACCTTAGCAACCTTGTTTTTGGGTAGGTAAATTCTAAGATCAAGGGGACAAGAAGAGAACTGCATGCAGGTAGAACCAGATCCTTTTCACACCTACAAACATCCATAGCCACCACGAGGATAGATCGAGAGGCATTCACACTTACAGTGAAATTCTAGGAAGCATCACTATTGCACCAAGCTCCATTTCACCCATTGATCATCCCCACCAACCAACCATTGGATCTGCAACATTGGTAAGTGCTTTTATCACTGATCACTTCCCTTCTTATCCTAGCCATAGGATTGTTATCATTTTTGTTATCGTTCTTCCATTAATATTCCCATTCCTTCATAGTCTACTTTTTAACAAACTCAAACCTCACTCACCCTTTTATCAAATCATCTATCCTGGTCCATCCACCTCTTTGAGTGTTTTCAACATTTCCACAGACCTCACCCTCCCCTCTTTTAGCTCTATCTAACCTCACCTAGACTCTATAATAAGGTTTTTATTAAACTACTGTCACCCAACTGTACCAACGTTGATTACCCATGACTGTCTTCGATCTCTCCTAAACCGTCACTAGTTATACTAAACTGACGCTGGTTATACTAAACCGACGCCGGTCTCTATGTTTTACACCTTTGCTAATAACAGAGCCAACCTACATTCTACCAAGTGACCCAAACAACCCAAAACTTGACCCTAACTAATTTCAACACCCTGACAACTACCTACCCTTTAGATCTGACTATAGCCTATCCTGTTATGTTAGATTTTCTTATTGTTCTTGAATGAAATACCTAAATCATATCAACTATGGTAGAACTTTGTTTATTTCTCACATTAAGTTGTGTTAAACAATGGATTGACAGCCATCTAGGGAATATCACACTTCTCGGATCTAGCACATGCCAGGTAGTCCACTGTCATATATTATTTAACTCTTCTTTTTTGGTCTTGTTTTCTATTTCAGGTAGTTTCTCCCAGCCAAAAGGAAGTTCTCACAGTCAACATTAGATTGAGAAGTCAGAACGCACGCAACAACCATCAACCGACCAACATAAACAGGTATTCCTCCTTGGCCCTTACCCTTATCTATTTCGTATCAATAACGTAAAGAAAACAATGAAACAACAATAATCCATCATGGGCATGGATGAAAAATGTGCCTTCATCAAGAGGCATGATAAAAAACAGCACATAGTACATCAATACAAAAATGTTCCTTCATCATTAGGAATACATAAAAAATTTACATATTTACATCCAGTATAATATAATGAGTCAACCATGACTTTCCCCTATACTAGGAATGTCTGACCTGGAATTGGGTGGATGTCTCTACTGTGATGCACCATGTGGTGGAGGAATTTGTATGGATCTAACTGATCTCGCTGAGTGCGATGGCCTATGTGATTTAAACTTGGAGCGGATTCCGACTAGCTAACTAAAATTTATGGCCCTTTGTCCCTTTGGAACGACCCCATAATACAAATCCTTGTAATAAAAAACTTCACCAATGGTTGTAGCAAAATCAAATACTATGTCTTGGGCATCTGATGTCGTGGCCGCATGATGTAGAGCATCACGCTCTCATATCAATATGGCTATATCGGCCTGAAACTGTGTCCGCTCTGCCATCCATTATAACCTCTCTAGGGCCACCTGGTCTCTCAACAATGAATTGATCTCTCTACGCTGACACCTGCTATAATTGTTGCCTCAAGGAAACTAGATCACATGTACTCTACATAGCCTGCCTCGGTGGTGATCTAATATTAACTTGTCCTCTGATCTCCATCCCCCACCCACTGGACTGTGTGGTGGCAATCCCCATCCATCCCAACTGTCTCTGTCTCCCCCATCTTATCCATCCCTTGGAGGATTATGTGGTGGACTCAATACATGTGGAGGTGACATGGGTACCATTGGAATCTGGATGTGGATGACCTGTTGTGGGGGCACCTGTGGAACCTATCCTCGTGCCTGTGATGGTACCTAAACCTATGGAATCTTTGGGCCATTCCCCTGTAATGCAGTCTTGGCCTCATGTTGGCCTAATCTAACTCTAGCTTTGAGATCTTGGCCCTATAAACCCTGTGTCAATGCGGATATCCCTTCATGTATAGCAACCTCTGGAATAATCAAACAAAGAGGAAAAACTATAGTATACCAGGCTCCATAATCAATTGTAGTCCCTGGGTCAACTACACGGGGCAATGGAACCTATGGTCATGACATAGTATAAGTAAAGAATTCAAGAGTACGATGCTGCCCAATCCGTTGTCCCATGTCAAAAATATCACCCGTCCTATGCACGTACCACATCTCATGACCTGAAATGCCCTGAACATGGCCAAACTATCTTTGAACCTAGTCTACTTGATACCACTCTCTGATGTAGCCACGAATCTTAATGATAAAATGATCTATCTTAGCAGTGTCAAGTTGTAGGCCATCATCCCATCACTTGTATAACTTGTAGAGACACCATGTGACCATCTGCAACTGCAGACCATCAAAAGCACGCTTGTAATATAAGGTATCTCCCATATGTGAGTGTACATTATCACCCATTAGCTATCATCCATAGACAAAGGGCTCACCTGCTTCCTTGTCTCGAATTACTCCATGTGGGTGACCTATAACTATGTGATCCCATGCCCATATCTATAGTAGAGTCCCTAATCCAAGGTTATTTTGACCTCAGTATGCTATCAAAGGTAAATCCCAGTATAAATCAGCTAAGATACACTAGCCCCAACAAAGTTGCTCACCATCCATGAGCTTGTATATCACTCCAGTCAATCACAGATGAAAGTGTGTGCTCATCTTGTCAGGCAGCAAGATGCGACCGACAAGAGCCATCAAGTACACTGGTATCTAGGCATACCACCGATCGTCAAACATATTATAAAATCTACTACCACCTATTGAGGTATGTCTCACCGTAAGAATATGTCATAGAGGCAGGATTGGATCTGGCCTCGATCTCCATCATACCCTATCAGATCTCCTCAAATTGGTACTCGAAGAATGCACCAAACGTCCTCTAGTGAAATGCTCATCTCGCCAGTAGGTAATCTAAAGCACTGGCTCTCGTTACGCCATCTCTCTGCTAAGGCAGTGAGTAAAGCATGATCTAATCAAATCTATGGCATGTGGGCTACATAGTCTAGGCCTGTAGCCTATAACATGACAATCAACCCTCATTTCTCTCATCATCTGAAAGTATGCTTGAATGCTCTAAGTCGCCCAAACTGCTAGTGCATATCCAACTTACGCAATTTCACCTATAAAATTGCACAACACTTCATTAACATCATTTTCTTCCAAAAACATCTTCCTAAGGTGTTTTATTTGATTTTATACTCTTCTATTCATTCCTGAAGTTTTCATTAAGATCACAAATTTAGGGATTTTCTTCAAAAAATATGCTAAAAAAAATATTTCACACTAGCGCATCCATTTTGGCACTAGCGCAACTTTTGCGCTAGATCACGCCTTTTTGTGCCTGCTCATTCATTTTAGCATGTGTGCGCTTGCCCACCTGCGCACCTATTTTCGTGCATACACACCCAATTTTGTGCATACTTACCTATTTTTTGTGACTGTGCGTGCCCTAGAAAACAAAAATCTAGTTTTTTGTATGCACCCCCTTCACTCCTTCGCATTTTGCACTAGTGCGTCCTCGCACCAACGTGCCCAGGGCTACACGTGAGCTCATAATTTTTCCTTAGCTAAAAAATGCATTAAATGCACTTAAAAGTCAAAGTTTTAGGTGTACATACTAGTGTAGGGTTTGTGGCAGGTCTCCCAAACTCTCGAACTCGGTCTGCACAGTGTGTGTGGTTATGAATCTGTGCCATTTCTCTCCAAGGACAGCAAATCTCTCACAAATCTCAATAGGGGTAAATAACCAATAACTAGCCTGCAATGGTTTTTACCCCTAGTGGCTTGGTATTTATTGTCGTTTTGACCCCCTGTGACATTTTTCATGCCCCCAATGGCCTAGGTGATCACCTTGATTCCTCTAATTTCTTATAGCACTCATCGCGATGGCTATTTTTAATAAATAATCATTTTTCACCCATTTTCGCTACACTCGAGCCTGTTTTTGCTTCCCGACGACCCTTTCTGCTTTTTACTTTCCAGTGTTATTTGGCAATATCCCACGATATTTTCAGTCTTATAGATCATTTTCTTCTTAGAAAATTAAAAAATTTAAGATTTAATAAAAAATCCAAAAAATTGGTAAAATCATTAAAAATCCAAAAAATTGTAAAATTCAAAAATTTCGAAACGACATGCACACAACTGAAGCATGTATCAAATGCATTACCCCCAAACATATAAATTTTTCCTACAAAACATCTTTCTAAGGTTCTCACTTGTTCTCGCACAATGACTCGTGATTCATTTTGATTTACCTCCATTAACAAACTTGGTTTGTTTGTTATGTCTGTATTATCTTGACACAACGAGTTTCCTAGTATTATTTCATAGCGCACGAATGATTTTTCATAGGACCCCTATATCCATTGTGTATTCCCCTCACATGTATCCTTTCTTGGGGCACTATTTTCAACCCTTGTCGTTAAACACAAACATTTGGGAATTGAAGCTTGATACTAAAAACATTGGTGCGATTGTCTTGACGTTATTGGTTTAAGTGTGTGTGTTTGTACTTGTTTCCCTGTCAGGTTAGATTGTTTACTTTCTTGTATTGTATTTCATTATGTATGTTGCATTATATATGTTGCATGGAGTTAAGCATTTTTGGTAATGAACAAATGTTAGTATTATAGCTTTTTATGTTATCATACACTTTTGTTGTATGTGTACATTTTAATAAGGACCGATGATGTTGATCATCTAAGAAAAGTGATGAAATAAAGTTGTTTATTGAACGACCTGGATGCACAAGCTATTTCCATTTTCATCAATCAATTCTCATTACTAGCAGAGTTTCTTCCATCTAATTTCTTTTATTTGTTTCCTTCATATTTTTGATCATTGATCGACTTCTTCTATCACCCCATCGACACTCGAGGGGGAATCCTTCAATCTACTAATTTTTCTTCAAAATTTACTTAACTATAATTTTTTACTGTCTTTAAAGTGGCGTCACTTACGCCACCTCAAAGAGGGGCAAATGTAGACACCTAAAATCCACTTATGCAGTTTTAATGCTAAAGTGGTACTAATTATCCTCTATCTTATCATTTCTATTATAATTAGTGATTTCCACTAATTAACTAACGTTTCCCTCTATTTTGGTAAATTAACGACACTTCTTTAATTACCTAGCTTCTATGACATTCTGGATGCCAATTAACGACACTTCGTTAATTATACTCCTCTTCGAATCAATTAATTAACTATTATTAAGCCTTTTTAACAATGTATTTAATCAATAAACCCTTTTATTGACTAAATCCCGCTTTCAAATGCTTCAAATCATATCAAAGTCCTCCTAAATCACCTCCAAATAGCCTAAATTTTTTATTCTAGCCTATTAATTAATCCTAATTGATTAATTAAAGCACCCTCCAAATCCCATGAGTTGCTAACCCACTAGTTAAATCATCTAATCATGGTAGGCTAGGATAAATATACTTTATCCTTTATCCCACATTCATTGTGATTCAAACTTTCCCCAAATAGAAAACTATAAAAAGGACTAAGCTCCCACCTTACACCTTACACCATACTTTGAACAATATCTCATATAAAACATATGATCAAGAGCCTTACTCCAGTAATGGAATAGTTTGCATCATCTCATTTGCATCCATTTCTTCAAGCTTGGTTAGTAAGATAAGATCTAAAAATGGCCTTGTTGCCATTTTAGCGAGATCTCTTTACCATATTGAAGTAGCAACATCTAATTTGATTGTTTGTGATCTTCTTAGGTACATTTTTAATATGCAATCATATACTAAGTAGAAATTCTATAATTAGATGAACAATTTCATGTTAATTCATTGTAGGTATTTCAATAAGCTATGATCTTGATGGTTCTATGATAAATTTGAGCTTAGCTCTAGACTACTAGGTGTTAGTCTAGTTTAGTTAGCTATTGCAAAAGTTTAACATATTTACAATACCATCACAAAGTCATGCATGCAAAATCATACCAACAACACAACTTTTTTTCTCTGTCTCTCTATCAGTCTCCCAAAACCATAAAAATCAACACATATATATAGGGGTGGGGTTTTTTCCTTCACCGCAAATGCACTCTCAAAATAGGCTGCATTCTAAAAATAGCCATGCGAAGTTTACAAAGATAGATAAAGAAGCATGTAAGCTTTGCCTAATAATAGATTATCTATAATTAACTTTATTTCTAATCCTATTATTATCTTGAACTTTTCATGAATTTTGATCTTCCTCATGTTCCCAAAATAGCTTTGCGTAGCTACAAGACTTCTACCTTGATCCAAAGCGTGCTCAACACTCTATCCTATTTTCAGCCCATACATGCAAAATGACTAAGTCCAAACTCTGTCTTTCTTGAGCATGAATCCTTACAGCACAACTCTATCAAACATTCATACCTCTCTATGTGCCCCTTCCTTCGTGCCACTATCAAAATGCGCATATGATACTCATGTAATACTTTACCAGGCCAACACAGTTTGAGATAATTTTCCATGGTTTTTGTGCATTTTGATGATCAGTGAACTTGTGTATGAAATCTAGGTGAATATTATAGATGGTAAGAAAACTTAAACTATGATTTTTAATTGATGTTTGTGAGGTTTTACAGTTTTGTGTGCGGATGTAAGCTTGGTGTACAATACAACCTTGTAGCAGTCAAATTGGAGTATTTCAAGATCAAGTTTTCTATCATTGGTGCAAGAGTCTTGTGTAAAAGGTTGATGAATATAGTCATGAGAGGAATAAATAAGTTCCACATGCCTATTTCACTCATAATAGAGATTCTACAAAGAAGGTGAGGGTTATCTATTCAAGTGAGTTGATATTAGTCAAGAGTCCCTTGTTTCTTAGGAACAAGGTAGTGAGATTTATAGCATTGTTGAGTCCTAAGATCATACCGAGTTTGATTTGTAAGATATAAACATGAAAGGGGATAAAATAAGTTTTGAGGATAAGTTTCAAGGTTTGAAAGCAAGTGTTTTTCATTTTAAGGCAAAATCTCACCTATCGGGCTTGAGAAGAACCCTCCTTAGGGTTTTAGAGAAAATGTGTGGTTGAGGGAGTTAAGGAGTGAACCAAATTTTCAATCAAAAATTAAGTCTTTTAAAGACTTTAGTTGATGGAATGTAGTGATTAACCACTTTGAAAACCTTATGAGTGGTAGAAAAATGTGAGAGTTATAAAGATAAACTTGTAGGTGTGTGTTGGTGAATCAAAAGTGAAGGGTCAGACTAAAAGCAAGAATTGAGGAGTTAAACTAATGAATCAAGATTAGAAAATGTGTATAAATTATATTAAAGGAATATACCTTCCCATTTACAAGGAATCAAACCAAAATAAGGGCTTAGGTAATAGATATTTATACCAGTCTCAGTTATAGACCTGTGCAAGTAGTGTGAAGGAACCTTCTGTTTAGAAACAAACTAAAATTTGAAACCCTTGTGCTCAATTGTAAGAATTAAAAATTGGAGATAATATTTTATCCATATTTTATAACCAAATTCTGAGGGATATGTGCTTTGATAAGTTCTAGTTTGATGAGAAAAGAAGACAACTTTAATTCAAGACTATAACTAGCCTTAAGAGATCTAATTGGAGGATTGTATCAGGGAATTTGGAAGAATTTTGCAAAGAAAGTTCCATTAAAATTTTGCATGAAAATAAATGACCCTAAATGGTATCATGAATGATGATTAGTTTCATAGTTGATTCATTATAACAGAAATTAAGATTGAAATTAGGATTGATATGGTAGAGTCCTAAGAAGCTAGAAAGGAGAAAGTGAAGTAAAAGGGGTCTTAATCAAAGTTTTGAGACACAAAATTTGACACACACCATCAAGGGAAAAAAGGGTATTTGAATCAAGTTTTACCATGTGGAGAGCCTTTGCAGATGTTTCTAACTATAAAACCACTAAGATCATTTGCTTGAGAAGTCTAGACAGGTATAGTCTCGGGGAAGGTGACAAGCTGAACTTTTTTTTATTAATTTGGAAGTTGTTAATGGATGTTTTTGATTTATCAAAGGTATAGGAACAAAGGATAAGAATTTTTTAGGTGAAATGAGTTTAAAAATAAAAAAATTGCCTGTTTTTGAGGTTCTTAAATTGAAGGAAAGTTCTAGTTTGAAGCCTTAAAGGATAGTTTTGAGTGTTGCTGTTGAAACTAACATTGTGGGCTGCCAAAAGGTGGTTAGGCTCTGCATCACCAAAAGTGGCTTCTTATCCCACGCATATTGGTTTTGTTTCTCCTAAGATTCTTATTTATGATGACAAAAGTGACCTTGTGACATACCTTCGATAATTCCACGTAGCTTGTTTTGATTTTATATCTCACGACGTATTGCTTACAACTATTTTCCCTCAAATTCTCAATGAATTTAACTTAAAATGGTTTTATGATCTTCCCACACATGTTGTACGCTCTTTCACTACTTTGTAAAATTAGTTTCTTACACAATTCTTTATCAACATTGGTGGCAACGTTTCTTATGCTCAAATGTCTAAATTCTGCCAAGGGTCTAATGAGCAAATAAGTGCCTAAGTTTAAAATTTATAGGTGTGTTTACTAAAATGAATAATATTATAGCTAATAACAAAATTCAAGATATTTTCACTCAAATCTTGCTTACTCCTTTGCAAGACTCCATTATCTTTGATAAATTCCCTTCACTTGATCATTCATGCCACATTATGAAGGAACATGAGGCCAAGTTACTACATATGAATAAGCTTAAGTATGTTGTTAGCTCTTCTCTTACACCTTATGTGAAGGTCCCAAGAAAATACACATTCAAAGGTAAGGCTGGTGATAACAAGGCTACTCCAAAGGATATTGTTAATATCATCTCCCAACCTACTAAGCTACAATTACAATCTACACAAAGGAAATTTACACATTTAATTTGTGCTCCCCACATTATGTTAAAATAATTACTTGAGTGTAACCTTATATCTCTCCCTCCACCACTTGAGGTTGATGATAACAAGCCTTGTAATAAGAATTTTGATAATAATGTTTATTATGACTATCATAGATGCATTGGTCACCTCACTAATCAATGTATGAAGCTTAAACATGTTGTTCAAGATCTTATTGAAGCAAATATAATTGAATGGGATGAGCCAACTAAATCCTCTAAGCCTACTAATGATAAACTAAAGCTGAAAATATTTAATGGCTTATTGTGTGGTACCACCTCTGACTTTTTATGATCACCCATTAGATGCAATGATTGGCATTGTTGGCCCTATGCCATCTCCTACACTAGTTATTAATTTTGATGACTTTGATATGGATGATACTATTTATAGTCACGCACTATAAATCAAGTCCCTATACATAGTGTTTTAGTTGATCCACATAATACATATAACCTATGTACTCTAAAGATACTTTGTTATCATGTTTAGTCTAAAATGCACTTCACACACGACTCTAACTCTGCTTATAGAAATACTACTCTACTTATAATTGTTAGCTATATGTTACTACACAAGTCCAATTTCTAGTGGCTTCCACTCTTTTCTCAGATGAAATACATTTATGCCTCCATTGGTAATGTGCTCTTAGGGTTGTCCCATATATTATACACCAATGTATTAAGTTTATTAACTAATAGCAAGTTGTCACCATATGAGGTATCCCTTTTGAGGGTATTCTTTTGATGTTTCCTCATAATACTTCTAGAGTTCCTACTTCTAGGTCTCCTAATAGGACTTCTACCACACATGTTTATCTAGTGGCTCTAGTACTTTTAGGTCTTTTGACAGGTCTTTAGAACTTCTCAGTGAATTTATAGGCATTCTAACACATATATTCTATCTAATGGATCTCACCCTCCTATGATTCCTCATAAGTCTTTTAGCACACATATTATCTCTTGTGGCTCTTGATCTTCATGTCCTCTTCATATATATACTCCATCACACATTGTCTCTTGTGTATACCATCCAACTTTATCTTCTACCAAGGAACCTATGGCACATGTTACTACTTTTGTACCACTTGCATATAAACATCATTATTTGGCACAATTGAGACCTGCACCCCTCATTTCTTCCTGACCAACTTTACCTCCTCATGATATCTCATTAGATAGCTCTTATGTTACTGATCTTCCTATACATAGCTATATTTAATAATAAACAATCTTTTATATATTTTCCAAAATACCAAATTAAGGCCTATATACATAACTTGTTTTGTTATTGTTTTACACTACACGTGTTGTTTCTCACTATGGGGGAGGGCTATAACTAACTACAACTGAGCTAGATTACTGCGAGAGGTCATTCATGCACTCGGGCTGACTGTAGCTATGCACTCAACTGTCATCCCTCTCTTTAATTGAAAGGATCTGTAATGAAATTACTTGTATAATTCAGATTATGAGCAACAATAGAACACCAAATAACACAATATTTCAGAATAATGATCTCAATATGTAATTAGAATAGCTTTTCCACTTTGAGGGGGCAACCTCCAAACCATATAATAAGACTCAAATGGTCAAATCATAATGAAATAATACCTACAATCCCCTATATATACTATTCAAATGATATGGCCATCACCAAGGCTAACCTATTAAGCATGAGAAAATATAAATGATATAAACAAATGATATGGTAAGCCATAAGTCAGCTACTCATATCCTAATAGAAGCAATAGGTTAAGGGTGTAGCATGCCCTTCCCCTTCAAAACAACATTGTCCTCAATGTTGCTGCAAAAAACCTTCATCCTTCCAGGTTGCTTATTCTATGCTCAGATTCTTCCACTTGATCAGATATTCCTTAATGTCTCTAGTTCTCAGCCTCTTAGTACGTGTTTGTAAAATATTCTCTGGCTCTAAAATGATTCTTCCTTCCTCATCAAGTTCTGGTAACTTTGTCTGGGCTTCAATTTTCTATCCAATAACCTTCTTTAGGCATGAAACATGGAATATTGGGTGTATGTGTGAAGATGGAGGCAACTCTAGTTTATAAGCAACACTGCCAATTTTTTGTAGAGCCTGATAAGGGCCATAATATTTAGGAGCAAGTTTTTTGTCCTTTTTTTGTTGCTTTAGGGACATCTGTTTGTAAGGCTAGAGATGTACAAAAACCCAGTCACCAATTTCAAAATGTCTTTCACTACGGTGTTGATCTGCTTGTTGTTTCATCTTGTTTTATGCTAATGTTGAATTCTCCTTCAAACTAGCCAAAACATGTTGTTGTTGTTGAATGTGTTCCTCAACATCTCTGACCTTAGTTTTCACCCTCAAGGAGGAAGTGATAGAAGGTGGATGGTAACCATATAATGCTAAAAATGGGGTCATTTGAGAAGAGGTATGAAAAGATGTGTTATACCACCATTCTGCAAGTGGTAGCTATTTAGTCCACCTTTCCTGCTTATCTGATACAAAACAACGTAGATACCCCTCTAAACATTTGTTGACCACTTCTGTTAGCCCATCAGTTTGAGGATGGTAAGATGAACTGTGAGCTAGCTGAGTACCCAAACATGAAAATAATTCCGTCTAAAAATTACTTGTGAAAATAGGATCACAATCACTTACAATTATCTTTGGGGTTCCATATAGCCTTTGAATTGTCTCCAAAAAAAAGCTGCGACTGTACTGGCTGCAAATGGATGTGATAGGGCACAAAAATGGGCATATTTTGTGAGCCTATCCACAATCATGAAAATAACATTCTTACCCTCTAAACAAGGCAATCCGGTGATGTAATCCAAGGAGACCTCCTCCCATCTCTGGTTAGGAATTGGTAAGGGTTGCAACAGACCTGGTGTCTTAATTGTTTCCCCTTTGTTCTGTTGGCAGACTAAACACTCTGATACAAAATTTTCTACATCCCCCTTGAGTCCTTCCTAAAATAATTCTCTTTTTATTCTATGATATGTCTTCAAGAACACAGAGTGTCCTCCAACAGGTGAGGCATGTAGCTCTTCAAGAATATTATGCTTCAACTCATAATCTTTACTCAAGTATAACCTATCCTTGTACCATAGGGCATTACCTTTCCACTCAAATTTGTTAAATGTTATAGATCCTTGCTTGATATTATGTATTAGAGATTGTTTATCCTTGTCTTGATCCCATTCCAATCTTGCTTCATCCACCCAATCGGTTGTCAACATGGACATTACACATAGTAAGGCATCGGCGGATGTATCCCTTCTAGACAACGCATCAACTACTACATTTTCTTTACCCTTTTTGTATATGATTTCAAAATCATAACCCAAAATTTGTGTTACCCATTTTTGTTGTTCCTCAGATGATAACCTTTTCTCCAAAAATTATTTGAGACTATCACGATCAATTTTTACCTTGAAGTGTCTACCCACGAGATATGGCCTCCATTTCTTGACTGCACGAAGAATAGCCATCATTTCTTTCTCATAGACAGGTTTGAGTAGATCTTTTCCTTTGAATTGGCAACTCTCAAATGTAATTGGTCTTCCTTCCTGCATTAAAACTACTCCCAATCCTGATCCTTAAGCATCACATTCAACAATGAAGGTTTTTGAGAAGTTGGGAGTAGCCAAAACTAGGGTGCTACACATGGCCTCCTTCAGCTGCTCAAGGGATTTAGTGGCTACGTCTGTCCAATGGAAGGCATCCTTCTTTAGTAATGTAGTGAGTGGGATTTCTATTATACCATATCCCTGCACAAATCTTCTGTAGTACCCTATTAGTCCTAGGAACCCACAATTATTTTTGAGAGTTTTGGGCCTTGGCCATTCCACCATAGCTTTAATCTTCTGAGGATCAACTTTGACGCCTTCATGGGATACAATGTGACCCAAGTACTCTACCTCTTATACACCAAAAGAACATTTGGATGGCTTTGCATAGAGAGTATGTTTCTCCAAAACTTCCAACACTTTATTTACATGTTGTAAGTGTTCTTCCCATGTCTTACTATAAATCAATATGTCATCAAAGAAAACTAATACAAATTTCCTTTAAAACGGTCTAAAAACAATGTTCATCAAGCTTTGAAAGGTTGAGGGCGCATTTGTAAGACCAAAAGGCATTACCAAAAACTCATAATGGCCCTCACGAGTCCTAAAAGCCATTTTATGAATATCTTCCTCTTTTATTCTAATTTGATGGTACCCCAAACGAAGATATAATTTTATGAAATAAATAGCACCATGAAATTCATCAAGTAAATCATCAATTACTGGAATAGGAAACTTATATTTGATGGTGTACTTGTTGAGTTCTCAGTAATCTAGACACATCCTCCATGTTTCATCCTTCTTACGTACCATGACCACTGGTGAAGAATATGCACTCTGGCTATGCCTGATGATACCTGCCTTCAACATTTCCTAAACCATTTTCTCGATCTCACTTTTTTGGGGATATGGGTATCTGTATGGTTTGATGTTAGGTGCTTAGCTTCCTGGAATCAACTGAATGGCATGATCATGATCCCTAACTGGTGGTAGTCCCTTTGGATTTGCATCAAAAAAAGATGAGTGAGAATCAACAATCTTCTGAAGATCGGGTGGCATTGAAGACTCTGTATTTTGTACTTCTATGGAAAATATATTTGCTATAAATCCATCTACTCCTTTTCTGAGAACCTTCTACATATGATGAAAGCTAATAATCTGTGGAGACTTAGCTACCATCTCATTCAATTGTATTTTCCTTCCATCTGAATGAAATCACATGAACAATTCTTGGAAATTAATCTCTATAGTACCTAAGGTTGTGAACCATTGGATACCCAAAATAATATTTGTCCCTCCCATAGAAATAACAAACATAGGTGATTCTAACATGTAGTCTCCCATGGAAATCTTGATACTATGGCACTTTCCTGTGCACTTGACTGTCCCACCATCCGCAATCATAACTTGCATTTCTGGAGCTGGGTAAATAAAACAATTGAGGCGGGTAATTAACTTACTATTTATGAAGTTATGAGTACTCCCCGAGTCAATCAACACCATCACCTTCTATTTTTTGAGATAGAAAATAACCTTGAGGGTTTGATGAGTACTAATACCTGATAATGCATGACAAGTAATTTTAGGTTGGTGATCCTCTACTTCATCTTCTACTGGTTCCTCAGCCTCTCCTATAATTTTAGCTTCCTCATCATCCTCATTACCTTCGTCAATATTTAACAACTTCTTCTCAGCACATTTGTGTCCCGGTCCATATTTTCTATCACAGTTAAAACATAATCCTTTTGCTCTCTTTTTTTCCATTTGTCGAGGAGTTAGTCTAATTGGCCTAAAAAATGAAGGGGAAGAGATACTACGGTCTCTGGTGTTAATGAAAGGCATCCTCCTACTACAAAGAACTTTTTCCTCTGCTTGACATGCCATGATAATAGAATCAGAAAGCTTGAGTAGATTAAACATACATACCTCATGCTTGATGTGGTCCTTAAGACCCCCAAGAAACAGGTCATTTAGATTCTCTTCTGAAATATTCTCCACCCTAAAGGATAGGTTCTGGAATTGATGCACATAATCTTTGACTGATCTTGTTTTCTGTAACTTTGCTAACTAACTAAAGTAATTCTCTGAAACAATAGAACTATAATGCAATTGCAACTCCTCGGTAAAAACTGTCCAAGTGACACCAAGACCATTCTTCTACCTCTGAGCACATAACCATCAATAGCAAACGAATTGGTCTGGTTCAAGATACAGGGATGTCAATGTCACATTTTTCCTTGATGGTGTTTGATGTAACTCAAAGAATTTCTCCATTTGATTTATCCAATTCAGGGGATCCTTACCATCAAATTTGGGCATATCCACTTTTGACATCATGTTTTGTGGTTGCGAATAAGTTGGATTCTGATTGGGCTGGAAAAGTGATCCGACATGATTATTTTGTGAATGATTTTGAATTGAAGATCCTCCTTGGTTGATATGGGCCAGATTTGGGCCATACTGTTTACCCTTTACATGTTGTATGATATCATCCAACTGATGATTGATTTGGTCTATGTCTCCTTTAGAGGCCATCTCAGATTGTACATTTTGCAGCTCATACTCAAGTTGGCTCACCTTATGATCAACTGAGGTAAACCCTAGTGCTGAGGAGTCTATATTTACCTCTTCTAACTCCATCTCTTCAATCACCACCCCATCTTTATCTGGGGTTTTACCCAAAGTAACTGGATTCTTTTTTGCTCTTGTGGAAGGCCCCGCCATGATGTTAAACCTTAGGGTTTAGGGTTTAGATACAAATTCGGCATAACATGAAAAAACGTAGAGAATATACTAATACTATTTTTTGAGAGCTTTCTGAAACTGTAAAGAACTTGAAAATAATCCATAATTTGCACCCTAGGGAGCGATTTTATGAAACACCCTAAATTTGTAATAACTTTTGAAAAATAAATCAAAAAATTCTAAAATTTTCAGGGAACCTTACTTGAAATGTTTCTCAACTCTGGTAAAAATATCTCCCACCAGTTCGCTCTGGTGTGCAATATATGAAGGAAACAAAAAAATAGGGTTTTTGCCTTAATTTTGGCCCAGATCGCAGCTCTACTACCACTTGTAATGAAATTACTTGTATAATTCAGATTATGAGAAACAATAGAACACCAGATAACACAATATTTCAGAATAATGATCTCAATATGTAATTAGAATAACTTCGCCACTTTGAGGGGGCAACCTCCAAACCATATAATAAGACTCAAATTCTCAAATCATAATGAAATACTACCTACAATCCCCTATATATACTATTCATATGCTATGGCCATCACCAAGGTTGACCTATTACATGTGAGAAAGTATAAATCATATAATAAAATGATATGGTAAGCCACAAGTCGGCTACTCATATCCTAATACAAGCAATAGGTTAAGGGTGTAGCAGGCTCTCTTTGAAATATTACTGGTTCACCCCGGGCGCTGGATTGGATTCATGAGATGTATTGCCACTTGTAATCAAGATATTGAGATTAAACTTGCCAATCAATTACAAAACCTCCAAACACAACCAATATATATATATATATATATATATACACGAACCCCTTTTACTTGCAAAATTATATCGTGGATTTGTCAATTGTGTTATGGTCGGAGTACAAATCATAATAACTTAATCAAATTAGGAGAAGCAATCGGTATTATTGCAAGACAATCAATTAGAGAACCAGTACCTCAACATTTAATTGATAACATTCCTTTTCTAATATTTACACACATGCATTCACAAAGTATATCGAGCTTGATGCAGGACACACAAATGTATACATACTAATATGGTCTACCTTAGTTCCTTAAATTACATCTTTTGGGAGCATACATCCATACTATATAGGTGTTATTACTTCATTACAATTCTTTTCCAATTCCTCATTATGCTTGATTACATATATCATGTATATGTTATTGTTCAAACCAATAGGTCTAACACATGTGTCTTATGCAGTGCTAACATATCTTGTTTTATGTGTTTTTTTAAACTTTTTATTGCTTTTATTGCTATTTGACATTATTATTTGCTACAACATGTGTTGCTAGATATGTGTGTTTCACTATATGAAACCTAATTTCCTTTCTTGGGTGTCCCTTGTTTGTGGTTATATGACTTCTCGCTTGACATTATTTCTCTTGTATGCAGCCTAAGTGCTTTGCTTGTTGTGGGACACTATAAGTGTCAAATGTTTGTAGCTCTATGCCTTGACGTGACTTTTCTCTACATGATATTGTCTTTATTTTCTCACTTGATTGTTGTTTTATCACTATATTAGTTCTATTACATATGAATTGTTACCGATAATACTATTATTATTGCTATTACTACTATTGTTACTCTTATTTCTCTGGTTGTTTGTCTCTTTGTGCACCATGGTTGCCACCATGTGAAACCTCTTTTATAGGTACATGTCCTCAAATGTGGCCACCACTCCAGCATTCTACATTCTCCTATAGATTCTTCGACATACAATACATGGGAAAACATCTATTCTTTTGAGTTTTTGATTAAGCTAAATGTGTATAATATGCCTACTCTGATTTCTATTATAACAGTAAATAAATGATCAATTAAATACATGAATTAACCTAAGCAAACTAAGCAAGAAAGTATGAAACCCTAAGTGTAAGGAGAAGATAAAGAGACTTATCTATTTCGCAATTTATCATGGACTGTGCTGAAGTGATGAATGGATGAACAGAGAGGGAAAAACATTGTACAAAGCCTCGAGAAAGTGTGCAGGACGGCGATCTACATAGACTGGGGCATTTGGTAAGGGACTGTTAGAGTAAATATTTACCTTAGCTCATGTTCACCTAGGTACTTTATTTACTCATGTATTTTATCCTCACCCACTTATGTGTGTGGATATTTCTTTTTTATTGTTTAGATGTTAAGAAGATATTATCTAGTTGTTATGACTAGTTCTTTCCTAAATCTATGGTCTTGACTAGTTATTTGATGACTAGTTATTTCCTAAATCTATGGTCTTTACTAGTTATTTCCTTGATTTATGGCTTGATCTATGACCTTGAATGGTTCATAGATTGATATTCCTTGCCTATATAAGCAAGGCCCATTCTCATTGTACGCATATGAGAGTTCCATAATAATATATGATATTAGTTCTCTTTGTTTGCAAATTATTTTGTAAAGTTCTTCTGGTGAATTTATTTCAACTTATCAAATGTGGTATGATATGATAATCTGAGATCTTCATGGCTTGGAACGATTTTCTTAAGGTTCCTTTTAGGGACAAGGGTGCATGTGGGCACCCAAGGCCTGTTTATAGGCACCTATGTCTATGGAAATGATCAGAAAACCTCCTCTGAGTGGTCATGAGGTATTCATTGTTGTTCTCCTTTGGTCACTATGTGGTCACACAATGATAGCTGAAGTCGCTAAAAACCTACAATCAAGTAATGACCTGCAAAACCCTCAAATAGACATCAAATCCTAAAAAAGAAAGATGCAGAATGAGGGGTCAGACTGTCCTCAACTGTCACAATGGTGATCTTACGACTGAGTATTGTACTAAATCTAAGACCCAATGTAGTTTTGTGTGTGTGTGTGTGAAATTGTGCGCTAGGTGGCTCTTGTGCGTGTCACACTTGATAGTGAGCAAGTAAGATAGATGTAAAGAAATGTAATAGATGTATGCATGGAATAAAATGAACTTCCCTCCTATGAAGTGTATGCAGAATAATCAACCATTGTGTCCCTTGGATGGTGCTAGATGGATGAAATGGAGGTCTTAGATGCTTGATGGATGCAACCTTAGGTGGTGATAGATAGTGATTAGTGCTTGGTACTTTATTATGTTAACATAACTTTATATTTATATGATTCCTTTGCTTAAATTTTATAATTAACCCTGAAAAGGCTGACTACCAAAAATATCAGATACTCAAATAGCTAGAAAGGACCCAAAATACGTGAACAAAGTACAAAGGGGCCAGGGGCACCTAGAGGGGATGAGGGCGCCTGATGCTAACATCTTGGCTAGGAGATGGTGTCCATGATGATAAACTTTGAAGTATAAAGAGGCATACTGAGCAAGTAAGGGTGTAAGACCAAAAGTGGAGACAAAAAGCAAATAAATGTGGCTAAGGACATGGGTTAATTTTTACTTTCCTTACTTAGGAAACATATGAATAGTAGTATGTAATTATGACTAGATAATTACCCAAAGTGCTTGATTTTGTGTTTACAGTTGTAGGCTCAAATTTTTTATCACATGCACCTCAAAAGACATGGCTTCATTGGATATATTCTACAATTATAGGTAGAATAGTTTAGACATAGGCATACATAGGAAAAAATACTCATAAAAATCTCCAAATATAAAAACTTGGGAAAAAAATACATAGGTCAATACCGTACAAACATTCTTGATGCCACCATATGTTTTCACCCTGAGGGAATTTACACCATAATTTTCTACTGTTTCAGATTTTTCATCATAGATACAATTTTTTGGCATAATCTCATACTCAATTGACATAGTTCATATTAGTTTACTAAGGGCATGGATATTTCACTCTTTCTTCGCTTCAGTACTTACTTCTGGTCACAAAATAAAGGTGTTTTGGGGGCATGGATCTCCTTCTCCATTGATATTTTAATATAATACACACTCTTACTTGGCAGTAAAACACACAAAAAGAGAACGGGGGCACTAATTTTCTTTTATACCTTATGTATATATATCCAAACATTGTTCCTAGAGTCATCTACAACAATTTGGTCCATGAGGTTACTGAAAGTATTGAAGTAGATAAGTTCTTTGTAGGGAGTCTTTCCTCTCCTCTTTTTAAAGGGTAAGATATCTGAGTTACTAAAATCCTTGATACACAATCTTTTCCTTCACATGGTGCATTAGTACCTCTCTCGCCTTCTCTCTTTTCCTTCTATTCAATGTTCGGTTACATTCCCCTAATAATATAGTTTCTCATTCGTAATAATTGGGGATTGATTACCCCCACTCCTTTAGTAAATTTTAGCAACAACAATCCAAATATCCAACCGTAAGCAAGGAAATGGTAGGACCTTCCCTCCTTAAAATAATTAAGTGTATTCTTTCCATGTTTTACATCTTTTCATTTCATTTTATGCAAGTTCAAATTCCATATTTATAATTGAGTTACAATTCAATTTATACTACATGCACTGATTAAATTTTGTGTTGCAAGTTTCATCATGAAACATACTAACACCAACACATATGGACAAAAAAAATATGAGCATACATAAGTGTGTCTACACACTTAGGTTTTTTTCCCTTTAATCATGTAGTTTTCATTTCATACTTAAAGGGGAGAAAATGCAGTCACTCTTAACCTTTGACACTAGTAATTGTGATTGTGCTTCTTGGCTAAGAAAAACACCCAAAAACTATCCCCATTTAACGCATATTATCGTCTCTTACTTAACTTGTTTGTTCCCACACACTGATGTGTTGAAAAATTCTAAATATTTATACATGAGACCATTGTTTAAGCTCTATTTTTCATTGTGTAACTTTCCAATTTGGTTCACCTTTTCCTTGTTGAAGACCGTAACAATTGGTTAGGTTATATAATCCAATCCTCACCAACCTATATGGTTATACACCAACACACTTTTCAAATATAATTTTGATGTAATATCATTTGTTAGATCTTTTCATCTTGTTAGGTTGGCCTTATTATGATGATTTTCCTTTGAATCCATATTTAAGCAAGTTAACATCACCTCATTTACTCATATGAAACTCTATTGGCACACTCATTTACAACAATTACAATCCCTAAATAGTGCAGCCATTACTATAGTTTTGAAGCACTCAACTAGGTAAAGGAGTATACCTTACCTCATTTCCAAACACACCAAGTTCCATACTTCAAATTCTTAGCAAGAGCACAATCCTCTCAAACATGTTCAAAGTGGTTCAAGTTGCCAACTAGTTGCATTCATATAGGCGTTACATATTAGGTGAACTATGTGTGGCTTGAGGCCTCTTTAGAGTAGTGATGATGTAGGCTATGCATAAATTACACTTTTAACCAAACACTAAGCTTTTTACAGGGTCTAACACACATGGTTAGGGTTTTGGTATGACTCATTTGATTGCAGATGGTTTCAAGATTATGTAGAAACTACGTTTTGATAGTGAGACACATTTCCAAGCCACCGAAGGACCCACCAAGTCACATAGCTCCATTCCAAAGACATCCAATATCGTACCATAAGGGAAGGACTAGATTATATAGATTAACTAATCTGTACACTCCTGTACCTGAAGGATTTCAAGTCACACCATCAAAAACCAAACATCTCTAATCTCTACATTCCCAAATTCGCTTGTCTGTGCATCTAGATCTCTTTTGTGTAGCTCTCTATAGCTAAGTTTATCTCCTCATATTTTTTTCTTACTTGTAGCATTTCGTAAACACTAATGGTAAGAAGCAATATGTTATTTTGATATTGTACAATTAATGTTAGAAGTTAATCAATCAAAATAGCTCTTACTTTGATAACCTTACATTCCTTTTTAGTGTTGTTTATATCCATAACATTTAATGTAATAAGGTTAAAAAGGGTGTAAACATCATGAACGTGTGTGTGTAAATAGTATATAGGAAAAATATTCTATCTATCAAACCAACAAGACAAACATCATATGTCAAGGAAATAGTTAACAATTCAAGTCATGAATAAGTCATGATTTTTTTTTTTTGCTAATATGTGAATGTTTTTGTATTATGTTTTTATGCAAACATAACTATGTACCAGAAAGGGTGACATAAGATCATAAATGTCATTAAGGATATCGCTAATGTTAGGATCAAACCCCATAGACCCTAGATCGACCCGATTGTATAGCTTTCGAAAAAAAATGCCATTTATCTGTCCTATTTAATGGAAATAATGTAATTCCATGACATATTCTTCATCCATGCAAGGTGGCCTTGTTTTTCCATCCAATGTTTCATATTAACTTGATAATCAGAGAATCCATCATTCTAAATAGTAACCATATTAGAGAGCATGGGGAAAGTAATTTTGGAATTATGTGTATCAATAACACCTTGTAAATGTCATAACCAAGATCATCCTAAGATAACAAGGTAGGATGAGGGCCAAGAGTGACCCAAATTTTAGTGGTGACAACTCATAAACAAAATGCAATAAGGATCGTGATATAGCCTTGAAAAGTGTAAGGAGTAAGAAGTGGGAGAATATCATATGAGTGAGACCCAAGTTATGCAATGCTTCACAAGTACAAATATTCTTATTTGTATCTACATTGATTGGGACATGTTCCTTGTATCTCTCATGAATGTAAAGTGTACTAGTAAAATATCATCCCTAAGCTATTTGGTGGTATTCTATATTGCGCTAAAGTTTGAGTTTTTTTTATTTTTCTAGAAATTCAGTGGGTGTTTTTCAATTTCAAATATCCAGTGGTTGCATTCATCATTGGGGAGGGTCATTGAATCTATCCGAGTGTGGGTGTGTGATGTTGTCCTTGTTTTTAATGATGTACATACACATTGATTTGTGTCTCTAGTTGATCTGCATGTGGTTTTACTCATTATTCATATAGGATTATTGTTTGGATATCTATTTTTCTCTACTAGATACACCTGGTGGAGTTTGTTAGTGGAATTTTATTTTTCTAATCGGTAGTGGAACCTTGCAAAGTTTTACTACACACTTGTTAGTGGTCATGGTTGTCCAATAGTTTTGTGTGTGTGTGTGTGACCTTACTAGGTTACCTGTTTATGTATGAAACAATATAACAACCCTGTACGCATGTATATGTATTCTAAAAAGGCAATGGTCGAGGATGTGGGTGAGTTGTAGTTCTGTACATGTGTAATTGCAGTAGTGCATATGCATTTGGAGACAATAATATCATAAAGTCCAAGGCACAATCCCTAGTCACATGGAGTTTTATCCCCTAGTCACTCCCTACCCTAGGGGGATTAACTTGTGTGAGGTAAACTATTTTTCAAGCTCTTAAGAAATTTTTGAAATTAGTAATAGGTGAAGGGATGCATTTTTTCAAGGTGTGGGAGGAAATGCTAAAATTTGCAAGAGTAAGGAACTTATAAAAAGCATAACTTTCCATTGGAAACTTTGATTAGGTACCATTTTTTGAAAGTGTGTATTTATTTGAGCTCTTCACATTGACACTACTTTTAGTTTCTTGTTTGGGCTCTATGAGACACTTTAAAGCATTAGATAATTATTTTCACACTACATTATAAAATTTCATGTCTTTGGGTAATATAATAACGAACTAGGATAAATTTCCATTTTGGAGGTCTTATCATGGGCTTTAGTATTAAATTCCATTATTTTGTTATTTGGATAAATTCATAAAACTATGTCTTAGAAACAAGGGATAAATGATCAATGTATATTTCATTATATAATGCCATATCTTTTTGAATTCATTCTTGATCCTAATGGCTATAAGCAAAATATGAATTTGTAAATATATGACATGGTCTACAGACTAATGTCTTATTATTCCTAAGTATATTCAACATCAACTTGCGTACATTGAGTGATCTTTCATTGCTTGACTATTCATCTGGAAGTATGGATACCATGATTCTCCACCTGAAAGTGACGCTTCCTAAAAAAACTATTCATGTGTGGATGATATTAATACTATTACCAATCCTCCTCCTCCTACTAACATCCCATATATAGTTGAGGACAATTCTATTACTACTTCAGAGTCAAGATTTCAAGAGCTACCAATAGTTATTTACAACAGGATCATCACATTCCTCTTATACTTATTGCTACTTTAGAGTTTATATTCACTTCTTTGAGAGCTTCTAGTAATTATTTGTAGTATGATCATCATGTTCCCCTTATACCTGTTGTTACTTCAGAGTTCAAAGTCACTTCTAGTTATTATTTGTAGTAGGATCATAGAATCCCCCCTACAATAACTGCTTTAAAATCAAGATTCACTTATTTAAGAGATTCTAGTGATTATTTTTAGCACAATCATGCCATTCATCATGTACCAGTTACTATTTCATAGTTCTGAGTTGCTTCTTCAAGGGATTCTAATGATTGTTTGCAGTAGGATCATATATATGTTCTGGATTCACCTCGTTGGAACAAATACCTACCAAAAATATCTTATTTTTTTTAGAGCCCCTCATTTTAGATTTAGATGACACTAGTAAGACATATTTAAGGACATTCCTCCATCACCTGTTGTTTCATCAAAGTTTAGAGTTGCTTCTTTTAGGGCTTCTAGTAATTCTCTATAGTAGGATATTCCTTCATCACCTCTTATTTCATCAGAGGTCAAAGTTACTTTTTTGAGGGCTTCTAATGATTATCTACAATAAGGTTCTCCATTTATATATGATCTACTCCATTTTGAGGTCTACTTACCATCGATTTCATGTCTAATTTAGACTCTCAGATTTTAGCTATTAATGACAATATTGACAATATTTCTCTTCTCTAATGAAAACTTTGATAAAGTTTTTTATTATACTCTAGATGTATTTTTCTACCACTACATGCTTACATTGTGACACCACGTGCACTTCCTTAATGCTACGATTCACCTCTATTATCATTCATGTTGAAACCTTTTGTAAGAGTACCTAGATATTGTTTTAATCCTCATATGGATATTGAGAGCCAATCTGAGTCCTATTTGGTAAATGATTTGATTCATAAAAACTTGTCATAGTTGAGCATTGGCTTTTTTGAGAAACATATAAAGATATTTTTCATTGCATCTACCTTCAATCTACAATATTTTATTAAAACATTGGGATAAAATTTTCACCAAATACTGATAACAAACTTTTACATTTGCGCAATGTACTAGGAGTTCATGAGGTTTCATCTTCTGGGGGGCTAGCTAGTCCTCTCTTGTTCTCTTCTTTCTCTCTCTATTTATAAGGGGCTTCTCTAAGTTCTTCTAAGGAGGCTTATCTATTGAGAGATATTTTCTATACACTTCTCTTTTCTCTCTCTTGGGGAGGATTTTTTCATGCATTTTTTTTTCTCCACTTGATGAGGGATTTGCTAGGTTCTTGGGTACCCCATCAAAATTTGTTGCTGAGACACATTTATGCTACCCACCTAAGCTATGCTTGGGGGGTTATTAATGTAGGTTTTTATTTCAATGCATGATTTTCCTACACATGTATTTAGCTTTCTTAGGTGTTAAAGGGATAGATGGGAGTTATACTTACCACCTTTTAAGGTGGAGGTTACACTTCCCTTTTTCATATTTATACACCTCTTACAAATATATTTTTCTAATGCATTTAGTATATAAGATATTTTTTAGGTCATAGTTTGTTCCTCTCTCTCTCTCTCTCAAATTTACTATCTTTATGCATTCATATTTTGTTAGTGATTGATCTTAGTCCAATTTTTCATAGTATTGTGGTGTTTCATTAGACAATAAGTTGGGAGCACTATATGGTGATTAACTAAAATATTCTTGACTATTCTAGTGTAATCTAAAGCTATGCAAAACAATAAATAAATGGAATAAAATGCAGTAATGTAGTCCCAAGTAAACTAAGCTAGACAATCTGAAACCCTAATGTGCAAGAGAGGGTTAAGAAGTCCTTAGCTGATTCATAGATGTGATAGGACTGTGTCGCAGTGGAAACCAGCTAAAAAGGAGGAGAAATAGACCACACAAGATCTACAGAAAATACAGATATGGACCAGGGTGCCTGGAACATGGACGAGGGTGCTTGGGGTGCTTTGGGAACTCTAGTATTTGAAAAAGATGTACAAATCTCCTATGAGGTGTCATTAGATGTTTGCTTGTGTTTGCTCCTTGTTGCACTAATGTCACTAAACTACACCGGATGTTGCTGTGAACTGGAGATGGAGGAAATATCTGTAAAACCCTAGATAAAGCATCAAAATCCTAAAAAAAGAAAGATGCATATGAAGGGGTTAGACTGTCCTCAGCGGCCAAAATGGTGTACTTACTAATTGAGCGCTGCACTGCATCTTAGACCCAATGTAGTTCTAGGTGTGTGTGTGTAAATTGTGCCCTAGGTTACTCTTGTGCCAATTGCACTTTGTGAAGTAGTGAGCAAATAACTAGATGTAGAATAGTTCCAGGGCCAACCAATCCCATCTATCTACCCCAATCCAAGCGTGATATATAGGTGGGAGTGAGGGTGGGTGGGCGGTCCCCTACGTAGATTAGATAGAGAATTCTCTCCCGATTGTCGAGCTGAGATATATAAGCCATATAGATTATAGAGTAGGCCCAAAGATTCGAATGATGGTCAAATAGCCACCCTCGATCTATCGGTTGAGCCGCTCCGCCTACTCTATATAGGGATATCTATATTTGGCCACCTCTCTATAGATAAAATAAGTATATATCCCTCATCTATATATGGGTCGTGGGTTGGTTTAGTTTCCTTCGATATATAGAGATAAGGGGTCCTATCTCTTATCTCAGTGCCTATCTATCCTATCTCGAGATCCCTTCCTTCTATAGATATGGATCTAGATATATGAGGCCTTCTCTCACTTAGGTAGCAAAGGGTAGGGCCACCCTGACTATAGATTCTCCCATTTGATTTTTTGAAGAAAGGTAGCGGGCCGTGGAGCCCCTATTCATATATTGGGAGGGCCTATAAAATCAATTAATGGGGGTTATGTGTTTTGTGGGAAAAGGATAGGGATGGTCCTGGGCCATATCTATATATAGGGTGGTTATCTATTAGCTGTATAGAATATATGGTATGGGGGCCCTATCCAACCATTCCCATGGGTGCCCTATCTATCCCATATCTGGTGGTGGGTTCCGAGAATCGGTAGTTCCAGAAGTTATAAGAAGCCTATATATCCTATCCCCTGACCCTATCTATCCTATCTCAAATCCCCTATGTGAATCACTAAGTTGTCTCACTAGATGGATCACTTGAGAGGGCCTGATCTTCAATCTCAAGGAACCAAGTAAGTCAATATGGGAAATAAGAACCGGGTAGAGGACAAAGATAGTCTCACTGAACCAACCGAACTAAGGGCAAGTAGAGAGAAAGGCGGGTGGGCCAACCCGACCTATATATTCCTGTCGATGTGTGTAGGTGAGTAGGCCCATAGAATCTATAAGATATATAGATTCTATATAGAGTTTGAATATCTATATAGAGAGCGGGGATCGATATATAGAAAGGTGGGTGAGGTTGAATATCTATATATAGAGAGAGGGGGGATCTCACCTGCCCCTATATCTATATCTAGAGGGCGAGGGGGGCCTCCCTAGATATGTAGAGTAAAGGGGACACCCCTCTCTCTATATCTATTCAAGATCTTCTCCCATTGACATGAGAGCCATAAATATATATATATAGTATCTCTCGGTCCGAACCCACATTCATGAATTTTGCAATTGACCGATCCTTCAATTGTAGAAATGTGTGCATGGAAAAAATAGACTCGCCTCCTACGAAGTGTGATGCAGATGAACCGACCTTGTGTGCCTTGTGATGGAGCTAGATGGATGCAAAGGTAGCTTTAAATGCCTTTGATGGATGCAACTTTAGATGGTGATAGTAGATGATTAGTGCTTGGTCCCTCGTTATGGTGTCATAACTTTATATGTATATGGTTATCTTGTTCTAATTTCGTAATTAACCCTGAAAAGACTGACTGCCAAAAATATGGAAAGCTCAAATGCCTAGAATTTCCCAAAAGACAAGAGTAAGGTGCAAAGAGGATCACGACGCTTGTGGCACCCCACTCCTGGCTAGGAACCCAAATCAGAGATAAAATGAACGCAAAATTATAGTACATACTAGGCATGTGTGGGTGCAAGACCGAAAGTGACAACAAAAAGAAAAGTAAAAATGGCCAAAGACATGGGTTAATTAGTACTATTTTCACTCAGAAACCATATAAATAGTAGTATGAGACCGAGACTAAATAATGACTCAAAGTGTGTGATTTAGTGAATACAGATGGATTATTAATAGTAGATTGGATTTAACCATTAGAATTTTTTGTAGGAAAGGGAGAAAGCAAACTCGTTCTTTGTCTAACCAATGGTGGTATAGGGGTCATAATATCAACGTCGTGACTTGAATCACTGCTACATAACATTTTATCCACATGGATTGGCTACGGAGGAGGCATAATAATGGGCACTAAAGAATAAGATGTATTTATTTTACGATATTTAAAAGGCTCAGTATCAAAAAGAATAATATACTCACAACCATCATGTATGAATTTGACACATTGATGCACAATATATGGAACAAATTGTATGATATGGATTCAAGGGTAACCTAAGAGAAGATTAAAATGAAGAGTAGTATCCATGATGTGAAATATAGTGGGCAACCTTGTAGGACCAACCAAGAGATCAAAAGCAATAGTTATTAAGGTAGTATGCATGATATTATGGAAGCCCCATATAGTAGTAATAGTTGTATCAATTGTTTGCATACAATACCTATTTGTTTAAGCAAAGAACTAGGAAAAATATTGAGATGAGATCCATTGTTGATAAAAACAAACTTAATGAGGGATCCCTAAATTTAGGTAGTAATAAGAAGTGGTAAGAATGGGCCCACATCAAGTGGAGGAAGGATCTTAGATGAACTAAAAGTGAATGCATTATCTATAAATTTGAGTATGTCCATAATATAGGCAAATGCAACATGTTGTGTATTGGTAGGTAATCTAATGCATTACAACACCTCATATAATATATCCTTTTAAATAGGTGTTTTTAAAAGTAGTTTCAGGAGAGATATCTTAGTATAGGTATTACTTAATTATTCTAATGTATTATACCCTTTAGAAAGAGCATTAAAAAGAGGATTAGGATTAACAAGGAGAGAAACATGTGGTGGATGAAAATTTAGGTTACCCCCAATTGGTTGTTTATTGTTCCTTGTTGTAACAATGTTAACTTCAGAAGCTATGGGAAAAGGTGTGTTGGAGTGAATAAATGGATAAGCATTAGCCATGTGCATATGATCGTGCATAGGAAGGCATGAACTAATAGTGAAGAGTTATTAAAAGAGTAGAAGGAAGGCATAGAGGTACATACGCAAATAGAGAGTCACTATAGGTCAACACATGGAAGCATGTGCGTAGAGGAAGGAAACATGCCAACGCATAAAGGTACACGTAACACAAGAAGAGGTCAACACGTAAAGGCTCGCCCATATGCACAAAGAGTTGAGGACTTAGCCATTTTCATAACAGGGCTAAAAAAAGGAAAAAATAGGATGACGTGATATGCAAACAAGATTCAGAAATATAAAATCACATGCAAGGAAAGATAATGATGGTGCATTTAGGCAACCTATTTATAGGAATAAAGCATTAAAGAGGTTGGGATATTTATAGTTTGATCTATAGTTAAAGAAAATTTGTAAAAAAGCATGTAGTCTATGTTTAGCTCATCTAATATTAGGGAAAACACATGTAAGTGGTGAAGGGAAATTCCCCATCGTGTATAAATAGGTGTAACACTCCATGTAATAGGTGGTTCTAAGTACGATAGCTCTAAGTAAGATTTGAATGCGCCCATGGTTCAACGCATGGATGTAATTGAATCATGGATGTAATCAACACATTTTCTAGGTAATCAATTATGTTTGTGAAGGATAATTATGCATGGATTACTAGTGTTATCATATCTGAGTATGGTATTATGGGAATTCAAATCCTATGAGCATTATCTACGTTGAATGATTTCCTTATTATATGTGATACCAATCTATGATGTTATATCTTATTTCATATTGTGTTGTAATAGATATGATGATTATGTATGATCTAACCACATCTTGATAAGTTACAATAAAGAGAGACCTGGAGGCTGTGCACGCTTCATATGAGCGTTCAGACCTCTGTGTGGATGAAGTGTTAGCATGCCAACTAGGCATTGGTTAACAAAAAGACTAAATTTTGGTTATATTCTCGGGACCTCTTTTCTTTCTGCTCATCAAGATGTGGTGCACGTATGGGATTCCGAATATCTTTGGAAAATATTGAGCTTTGGGTGCATGATGGCCAAGATGTGTTTTCTCAAAGATATAACACTGGACTGTAATTTAATGCACACAAATGGGTGGAAGATAACCTCTATGATCACTTGTACGATACATTATTCAATTTCTTTCTAGTATAATTTTATGAGTGGTTAGTAACTTACGCGAAGAACATGGGTGTCCTGCTACAAAGAAAGCAAGTGTGGAGCCAATACAATTATCAAGCACTTTCTGATTTGGATGCATCATGGAAAAGAACTCTAGATCACTAGTGGGAAGCTGTGTTGCATAGTTATACCTTAGAATACATAATTTTGACATAATCGTGCCCCAAGGAAGCATAGTTTTGTTTTTTACGAGAGCTAAGGGGATCATACTTATGTGTGACACCTTTAGCTATCAAAGTCTTGATGATTTAACTGTGAATTAAGAACCTACCAATGGTAGGATAAAACCCCAACATGCGTAAGGGTAGGAAGTAGGCTTGGGAAGGATGGTGTTGGTCCAAGTGGAAGAAAGGGAAAGAGAAGAAAGATTGCCCATGTATAATGATGTGCAAGAGAGGACAATTGAAGAGGTGGCGAGACTGAGGAGAATGATGACACACGGTAGTGATGAGAACCATACAGAAGGTGAGGGAGTACATGATCATGTATTTCCAGTATTGGGGAAGCGTAGTAGAAGGACCCCTTCGACATCAGATGAGTGTGAGTTTGAGGAGAGAATGAGAACCGTTGGAGCACACTTGACCCAACCTATACACCTATCCCTTGCGCATGGTGTTTATAATCTTGAATTTGTTGTAGAATATCATGATAGTGAAGGTGAGGAGGAAGGCAATCAAGTATCACCACATTGGGTTGAAGATACAAGTAGGCACATATTGGTATCAACTCAGGGGGCACAATAGACTAATGTAGTGTATATGGTAGTGTAATACGTGCCCATGTTTGGACAATTTTTTTTGGAACCAATTTGGTAGGCACATCATTAGGAAAAAGTAGTGGCACGCTACCTAATGGAGGTAGCACTATAGGTGTAGTAATAGGAAAAATAGTTGGGGTGTAATTTATCAGTGCCACAGGGACACAAGGTAATATGTCTACTAGTCCCCAGGTCATGGTAGGAGGCTCGGGAGGATAAGGACCTCCACCACGCTGAGGTAATCCTAGTGGAGGATCAGGTTTGGGATCTAGCCCCACTCTAGGACAAGGACCACAATAACCATCACACAAACCTCAAAAACCACAACAACAAACCCCTCAGATCTTCTTTGATATGTCCCTCCATCTACCAAAGTATAGAGGTGTGGAAGATGCAACTAAACATGTGCATATGTGTGAGTTATTATGGAGAGCTAAGGACAAAAAAACTCCAGATAAGAAGCCAAGTCAATTTACAACCACACTTCAAGTCCGCATGCATAACTAGTATAGAAAGTATGATCCTAATTAGACGAAAGTGGATTGTGATGCATTACATGCCAAATTTTTGGTTGAATTTGACATACCAGAGTTTGAACAACAGAGAATTAACATGATAAAGGATATTAAGAAGGGTTTTTCAGAGAGTGTTAGAGAATATGATGCACGTTTCAATACCTTGTTGTCCAATATTTCCTATGACATCCATCAAATCCAACAAGTGCAATCATTTATAGGAGGCTTGTTGAAACCTTTGTAGAGGGTGTTATCACATAAGACATTTATTGACCCGCGTGAAGCCATAGAAGTAGCACTATGTGCTAAAGCAATTGGAAGTGTTGACACATGAGTGAGTCCATTCCTTGAGGCCTAGATTATAACAATGGTTAATCAGTTTGAGAAATTATCTGCTAATTCAACACATGAGACTTGTAGTGGAATGTGGTGTATTGATTGCAAGGTGGAAGGACATACAAAGGATACTTTTCCCCATAGGAATGCGCAAGCTATTAACAACTTATGAGTTTTATCATAAAATCATGATGTCTATAACTGTTCACTTTTGCAGTGCGCGACGTAGAAGAATGTCTCTATGTATTGTAAAATTTGTGGTGAGCATACTCATGACACAACCAATTGTTATCCGATTGATCAGATTCATGAGGCTTATGAAATAGGGTTGCGCCAAACCAGTGTGGAGAGTATCTCGTAGGCACAAGAATGATAGACCAATAAAGCACGTAATAACGGTAATGGAGGTTTTAGAGGTGGATACAAAACCAAAACAGAGGTCATGGTGTGTGAGGAAGGTTTGTATGAGGGACGTGTTATACATGTGGATCACCTGATCACTATCATCACAATGTCCAAAGAATTAGGTATGTGCTTATTGTGGAAAGGTGCACAAGGTAGAAGATTTTCCACATCTGTATGCCCACATGTGTAAGAATAAAAAAAGGAAAAAGTCACAGTTATTATTAAAGTGGAGCTTGCCAAATAGGATAAATAGGTTCCTAAGAAGATGGATGGGCATGAAATTCAACCTTTATCAGTTACTATGCACGCACAAGCAGCACACACATGAGAAAGGGTTAGTGATACCTTTTATTAGGAGGGAAGAAGTTGTGTATGTGAAGTATCCAAATAGAGCACAATAGAAGGAAGTTTTTTAAAAGAGCATGGGTGTCATCTGGGAGCTGCAAAGGGAAATACAATGTTTAAATGACCAATCACGTGAGAAGGATCATGGAAGGATTACTGAGCTACCACAGAAGGATGTTGATGGTCTTAGAGAGGTATGTAGAATAATCAGACATGAGAACATCATACCATTATTGGGAGAATGGTTGCGAGATAAGATACTACACGCAGGTGTAGAAAGAGAGTGCTAGATCCTACATGCTAATTTACCACCACAAGACCATGAGTATGACAAGGAGATCACATTGTATACAGTGATTAATGGATGTTTCGTAAGTAATATTCTCATTGATACAAGAGTGGAAGTCAATGTTCTCACCCTTGATGCTTGGAACTAAATGGGAAGGCTGCCATTGAAGCCATCCTCAAATGTGTTGTACATGGATAATAAGATGAGGGCTATTCCCATTGGAGTGTTTGAGGATGCCACTATCAATATTTAGGGAGTCAGGTTCACTAGTGACCTTGAGGTGTTGGAGCTCGTGGAAGTAGATAATTTCTCTATGCTGCTAGGTTGTCCTTGGTGTTATCCTAATTACGCAGACTTGCACTTCAACAAGAGGTATATAAGTTTTGAGAACAAATGTGAATGCGTTGTGATACCATTGGACGATACAAATATTACGCCTTATATAGAGCCTATTACTGAAGAAGATCTCAACATAATCTACACACATACGGTGTGCAAACCTAAGAACATGGAGCCATCAAAGGAGGGTGTGCTTCATTGGGAAGATGCGTAGTCCATTAGTGATAATACTAGTACAGATTATGAAAATTGGGCCCATGGTACCTATGAAATAGTTAGACACTAGGTGTGCGGAAGAGTTACTAGGATGATTAGGCCATACACAGTCAAGTGTTTGGGTAAAACAAACTTTCCGAAGTATACCTGAGAGGAAAAGCCTGAGTCATTCTTACACGTGATGGAAGAACAATGGAATAATGAAGGTGATAAGAGAAATATGATGATATACACATTATCTGGGACTACGTCACACTGGTGGGATACACACAAAGACAACCTATTAGGTTGGTGTGACATTAGAGTGACATTCTTAACAAGGTTTGTTAAGAATAATCTCCCCTCATTAGTCCAAGAGTATGATGTAAAGAATTCTCTATGGGTACACAAAAATTCTCTATGGGTACATGTTCAAAGTTATGAAAGGAATTAGACACAAGGGAAAGATGATTTTCCACCATATCTATCGGTACATAATTTTTACTCTACTTTGCGTGGTTGCACGCCTACCTGGTATGTACATGTTAGGTTGTCCTCGGTGTTATCCTAATTACGCAAACTTGCACTTCAACAAGAGGTATATAAGTTTTGAGAACAAAGATGAATGCGTTGTGATACCATTGGATGATACAAATATTGTGCCTTATATAGAGCCTATTACTGAAGAAGATCTCAACATAATCTACACACATACGGTGCGAGAACCTAAGAACATGGAGCCATCAAAGGAGGGTGTGCTTCATTGGGAATATGCGTAGTCCATTAGTGATAATACTAGTACAGATTATGAAAATTGGGCCCATGGCACCTATGAAATATACGGACACTAGGTGTACAGAAGAGTTACCTGGATGATTAGGCCATACACAGTCAAGTGTTTGGGTAAAACCAACTTTTCGAAGTATACCTGAGAGGAAAATCCTGAGTAATTCTTACACGTGATGGAAGAACAATGGAATAATGAAGGTGATAAGAGAAATATGATGATATAAACATTATCTGGGACTACGTCACACTGGTGGGATACACACAAATACAACCTATTGGGTTGGTGTGACATTAGAGTGACATTCTTAACAAGGTTTATTAAGAATCTCCCCTCATTAGTCCAAGAGTATGATGTAAAGAATTCTCTATGGGTACATAAAAATTCTCTTTGGGTACATGTTCAAAGTTATGAAAGGAATCAGACACAAGGGAAAGATGATTTGCCACCATATCTATGGGTACATAATTTTTACTCTACTTTGCGTGGTTGCACACCTGCCTGGTATGTACATGTTGAGTTGAAGCAAGAGACAACGAATTGGCGCGACTTGACTGAAGGTATTGTTCATAATTTTGATTATTTTTCTACTAAGCCATTAATCCATGATCCTTGTAGATTATGAGGTGCATAATGTTGGGGGATGATGTGAAGGATGAGGAGCTTATGGTTCAATTTTTTTAGGCTCGACATTGGGCACGATTGATATTTATGGCTCTAAGATAAATGACACATCTGGCACTGGTGGAGCTGGTACAGCTACAGAGGAGGAGATAATTTGAGACCGATGAGGGATTGATGGATGAGCTTGTTTAATTTCTCCATGTTCCAAAACTTCTATAGGATCTTGTGTTACTCTTCTATTTTGTGTAATCTCATGTAGTGTGGGTTTTAGATTCCATTGACTTCCTTTTTGAGTGCTCTTTTGAATGAGCAAAGCTTGAAGTTTTCTCAGTTGCTTTTAAAGAGGGAAGGTGGGATGCTTGTATTTTGAGATTTGAGAAACCTCCTGATTCAATGAGGGTATCTTTCTTCTTTTTGAACCATTCCCTAGATCTCCGGACTACCACTTCAATTTGCTCATTTATGTCCCTTGATTTACATATGTTCTAAGACACTTGTGTGCGGGGTGAGGCTTTCACATCTTAATAATGAATCATAAATTTTTGTACCATCATCTTCAATCCCATCCTTGTATCAATAAAACTTGAATTTCCTCATCTGCCCAATTGTCATTCTCATATGATCATGTTCCCTGGCTTAAAAATCATCGGCATAATTCACCCAATAATCCTCTACTTGTAGAACACAATGAAAATTAGGAACGTGGAATGTTTCTGGGTTGCTCTGAATGTCAAAGTCTGCCCTTGGTGTGTATAAGCAGAGGTTTAAAGAAGTGAAGTCAGATTCCAAGTTTACAACATCATTTGAATTTTTGTAGGAGAAGACCGCGAGGAAGATAGGGAATGAAACACTTTTCTTCTTTCGATTTTTAAGCTTACCATTGATGTGAACAAGCTGCCTACACAACTCAAACATCATGATCTTATCATTGAGATACCTTGGAAGCTTACATGGAGAAAAATAAAACATGGACACTCTGATGTATGAAAAATTTGAGAGTTTTTTGAAGAAAGACCTAGACCTCTTGATCAATGTAGTAGCTTGTGAAGACAACCTTGATTCAGGATTTCCCTCTAACAACCTTATGACAGACATAGTGAAAGCATTGTTCACTCTTGTAAAATTGTGGTTGATCTCCTTTAGGTTCAATTATGGATACTTCTCATAGGTAGGGGCCTTATGAGAAATATCTAAGGTAGGGTCAATCCTTTGAATGATCTTGTGCTCACAAGAGCGTAGACCAAGTATGATGTCATTGAAAATTCTCCGTAGCCACCAACTGGAGTAATTGGTGATGTTTTCCATTGTGTATAGTTGTTGTCATTGATATCAAAGGTAATTGATGGAAAAGGGTGTATAGTTTCCATATGAGTCTCCATGAGGTGTAAGTCAAAGTCAAACATGAAGGTTGATTGGTAGTGTCTGAGTTTGGTGAAGTCCTATGTTGTTTTAGAGCATGGTCTAGTAAGCATAGTTAAAGTATGAGATTTCTAAATATTGGTTGAATTCTTTCATGAGCTCTATCATGGTTGGTATGATGTGTTAGGAGTGTCCAAGTGTCTGAATGAGGTCATCATGGTCAGTTCATGAAGAGTCATGGCGTGAAGTAGTCATTCTAGGTCTATTCCTAGACCTAGAGGTTGTGGTTTGGCATGATGGCTTGAGAAATATAGCAATACAATATTGTTAAATAATGGTATGAGAATTATGGTAATGAATATGACATGTATGATGGGTTTCAGTTTTATTCTCAGTGGTTTGATGATGTTTCATGGTCCTTGGGAAACAAGAAGGTGAAGACAAACTAAGTAGGCACATGTAAGTCACTATGGTTGGAGACTTTCAAGAAAATTTGAGAAATAGGGTGAGTTTGGCTAGTTAGAGGATTTTGTTATGATGATTCATGACAAGTTTCAGGTCATTTTGAAGATTTTTTCTCAAGTTATGATATTTTTAGTAAAACCAAGTTTTAGAGAAGGTGAAATCAACTTGATATGCCAACTTGTTTTTCTCACTTACTCTCACACACTTTGCATGGGACTCAAAGGTTTTAGGGGATGATTTTACATCGATATAAGATTTTTTTTTTTAAATAATGGGGTGAATTGATTGTTAAAATTTTACGAATGATTGTTAAGAAGCTAAAGCAGTATGAAACCCTAATTAAACCCTCGTAGCAAAGCAACTTAGTAGATTTGAATTGCATGGTTTTAAAATGAAATTACAAATAAAAAGTGATGCATCAGGGTTAAAAATGATTCCTCAGAGCTCATTTTTGTGGTGGTTTGGTATTCCATCTATTTTGGGAATACAGAGAAAATCCCTTCTTTTTTACAGATTTCCAGATTCAGGGATGAGATGAAGGTTCCATGATGAAAACCAAATTGTTCCAGAATACTTGGGATATATTCTAAATAGTATTGAAAAGATTCAGATAGCTTTGTTGGATAAAATGGAAGATACATGTCCTCAAATTTTCGTTACCAATTTTGGCCTCAAGGGCTAAAATGCTAGTCTCTTGGTTTGAGTTGAGTTTAATTATTTTTCTTGATGGAGCTGATGTTTTTGGTCATGGATGATGAGTCATTTTATTTAATTTTTAAACACCTCATCTTATGTATTCCATTTATCCAATTGTACCCCTGAACTTGTATTTCTTAGTGATACTATTGAACATTTTCACTATAGCTTGAACTCATGACATTGATGTTAGTTAATATAATTATTGATAAAGCTTACTTTATTTTGTGGATTATGAGTACACATTTATTCTTTTGGTTGCAATATGCTGTTAAATGATGCTTTATATAAATGTCAGCCTTTTTTGCAAAGAATTTATTATATGCAACAACTAACATGTAACAAAGGATCCATACATAGCAACCGACATACAACCAAAAGAACTCATTCACAACAAAGAGGTCATTCGCAGCAACTGACATGCAGCCAAAGGGACCCGTCTACAACAAAGCGTCCGCAACCAAAGGAGGTCACTCACATACATAAAGCCATGATTCTGAGGATATTTCGCAATGTGGACACTACACCTAAGCTCACATATGTTAATAAAAGAAGTAATTGTGTGAACAAGAAGAAGACTCAACGCCATCACTTGATTTTGTGTTGCAACTCAAACAAAGAACTAATTGATTTAATTCATAACTTAATAACTAGTTGATTGACTGAATGATTAGTTAAGTTATGTGATTATATGAGAACATCTATTTAATAGTTATGTTGCATGCATGTAAGTTTCTGGGTTGTTTGGTTATGATATTTTATTTAATCTAACTGGAATTCCTAGTAGGAATCTATCTCTTCATTCCTCTTTTGTAATGAAGGATATATGAAAGAAAGATTAATGTTGTAAGAAGGGGATACTAAGACATAGACAAATCCATAGATAGAGATTTTTTTGTATTTTCCACTTGTAACCTTCATGTTGATGAAATAAGAATTTAAGTTTTGTTATTCTGTTGTAGATGCATGCCTTAAGAGGGATTAACACCCAAGGCAGAGCCCACTTACGGTTTGTTAACCCTCTCCTTTTGTTTGTTATTTTAATTCATTGTATGATTAGATTAACAACAGTCCATTTCTTTATCTATGCTCTATTTTACATGCTTCATCATTAGCCATAGTATTTACTTTCAATCACAATCTAGTTCATTTTCAACATTGTTATTTCCTAATTATAGTGACAACAATTTACGTTTATACTTCCCAAACATCTGTAACTATGTATACAACATTGGCAATATTGATCCCTAGGTCTGATAATTAAATAACTGTAGATTAATGAACAACATATTAATTGCTGCAAGTTAATTTGAACCACCAATGGACAATTGTTAGACACCTGGTACGATGTTTTCAATCATTTGGTTTGATCATATGAAGTGGTTTTTAGTTGAATACCTAATGGCCTAAAAAGCCCTCGTTGGTTTTCTCAAAAAGGTGACTAAAACATATGTGTTGGATAAAATTTATCTAGATGGCATATGCTTCTTAGTGCTTATACATGTTAGTACAAGTTTACTTGATGTGTTACAGGTGTTGGTTGAGCTTGGAAAAGGTTTTGGAGGTATTTTTACTTGTTTCTCTCAAGATTAGTTCTTGAACCCTTGGAGATTGAACGAGATGTTCTACAGATTAGTCTGTTTAGAAGCCTTATACAATGATTTGAAGGTTCTAATTAGTTTTATCATATAATATACTTAATGATATTTCCATTGATATGTGGTTTGTGTCTTGGTGAGGTGATTTGATATGTGAACCAACTATGTTTTGAAGACCTAGTTTTGTGGTCTTGAAGCCAATTTGGATTAGTTTTAGAGATTGAGTTGCTCAGAGGTCTTGCACTATGATTTGGTGTAGACACAGAATCACACACTTAATACTATTTACTATACTGCCAAGTAGATTGTTTTATAAATGGATCTTGAGTAAGAAAATTATTCACCAATGGTGCACTTCCTAGTCTATCCAATTGTGTTATTTGTTTTTATTACTTTTATATTTCACACTCGTCACTCCTACACCCAATTCTGGTCAGGTCACAGGGATCCCTGTCTCTCACTATTCACACATTTTTTGTCACTTGTCTCTGGAAACTAGAACCCACGATTGGACACTAACTTCCAGGCACTCTTGTCCATCCTAGGTACTTGTGTCCTCTTTATTTTTGATCTTGTGTTTGACATTTGAGGTCGCCCTTTTCAGTTTTTCCACTCATATCTCGAGGTACTAGTTGACATGTCAGGTCATTAGTGTCAAAATTCAAGCAAGAGTTCCCTATATAAACACAACATACATACCATTATAATGTCATACAATTTCTATCAAGGGAAATCTATCTACATATCAAAGGGGCTGCATTTTAGGCTTATTACTTTGCATACACACTACATAGGAAGGGGAAGTTCATTTTCCATCCACACATATACATTCTATCTAGCTACCGCCCACTATCTTGGCGTCATCACCGTGAGGGAAACCTATGAGCACTATTACACACATAAAGACATAAAAGTACACTGGGTATGAGATGTAGTGCAACGCTCGGTCGTAAGTTCACTTGTTTGACAACCGAGGACAACCCCTCATTTTTCATTTTTCTTTTTTAGGGTTTTATGTAGTTTGAGGGTTTTGTAGGATATTATTCATGTTGAATATTTACAGGTACTTTGGTGATCTAAGTGCGACATACAAGTGATCAACGACGAGTAAGTGTGAAACCCCAGTGACAACACTGAAACCAACTCCAAAAATTTTTGACAGACTCCAACGCCCCATAGAGGTCTAGGGCACCTGTTAGTGCCCTCGCCCTTGCCCAATTGATCGTTTCCAGGCATTCCTGACATCTCTTCCCTTTTCTGAGCATGGTTGTGACATTATAGGTTGTTGATCCATCAGTTCATCATGTCTAGACACACTTTGGGATAAAAAAATTAAGGTAAGCTCCCTATCTCATTCATTTGCTTTCATAATCACATTAACTAAAATTGCTTAGCACTTGTATTTCATTATAGCAATATTTGCATTCAGATTTTAATAAAATACACTAATTTTTATTAAATCATTTGGATGATAAAGTGAGTTGTTATGGAAAGTATATTTAGAGACCTTTCCAATGGTATATGAATTGAGCCTTGATGATGATATTTTTTATGTGAAGTTGGTCATTCTTTAGGACTGAATTTTTGGGTGCTTGAAAACCTAGTTGTTCTTGCACGCTTCTTGGATTGTTTCATGATGGAGATGGTTGTTTCACATATTCCTTAGATTTTTTGTGATTTCTAGGACTTGTGCATGACTTGTGTGTAGATAATGGAGCCATGACTAAGAAGTTAGAAGACCTTAGAGTTGTTGGATCATTCGCCAGAGCTTGAAGTTCTTGTTTTGGGATTGTTTGAGAAGCCTTGTGCTTGTTCATGATTTCTTGACCCTTGATGACCTACTTAGGTCATTAGAGTTGATTTAAATGATGTTATTGATATATTTTTTTCTATTGGGATGACTGACCTACTTGTTCATGGTCGACCTAAGTGATTTTATGAGCCAGTGTTATGTATATAAGCTAGTGTGTTTGGTTCATTTGAACTAGTTGAGGTAGAGATGATCAATGCGGCTTGAAGGATATTGAAGAAGAGTGTAGAGGGGTTACCGAAAGAGCCTAAAATAGTGATGAAAACTTGAGAAGAGTTAAGAATCATATTTTCAAGGGAAATTTATATATTCAACCCATGAAGAAGAAGAAATGAGTGAGTAAGAGAAGAGGACAATTTGAAGAAGGTTTGATGTGTTTGGAACTGAAATTGGATCACAATCAGTTGTGGGATCAACATATCATTTATGGTCATTCATATGCAAAATATCTTATGATGTGTAATGTTCATAGGAGTCATTTTTGGTGAGTCATATAAACAAAGGTTTAGCGTTTGGGGCTCCTCGTGGGGTGAGTGCCTCACTAAAAAATCCCCCGCCCCACTTTCATCTTCTTCTAAGATTGTATCTAGTAACATACATGTTGATTTATCTCCTTCTATTGTTTCATCTCCTCACGACTCTTCCGATGTTATTCCTAATATTGTTATTGACATTACATGCTCTTCACCACATATTACTTCTTCCACACCTACATCTAGTGTGCCTATAGCATCAACATCCTCCACTACTGACATTCCTATGATCACCCATAATGGAAAGCTTCAACCACTCAATACACCATTCACATCTACTGCCATTCCTTCACATGATATCTTATCACTTATACATGTTGTTGGCCAATTAAAATCTCAGGTCTAGTCTCTCACTCTTGAAAGAAAGGCATATTATGCTTCCATCAATAACAATTCTTTACATGGCAATCCAATTCCAAAAATGATTCAAAATTCAACATTGCCTAAGGATTTCATCATGCCTACATTTTCATGCTTTGATGGTACTGGTAATCCATATTTGCATCTCAGGCATTATCATCTAGTTATGGCTTCTTACTCCAATGATTGATTATTGCTTAAAGATTTTCGTCATATTTTTACTAGATGATGCTCTCCAATGGTACACACATCTACCTTTTCGATCTATTAGTACCTATTGTGAGATGGAAGAAGTCTTTCTTCAATGTTTTATACTTAACAATGGTCTTAGAGTCACACATGATTGCTTACCTGGCTTACATCAAGGCAAGACACAACCTATTATTGATTATATTATGTGTTTCAATGCTTGCATGCATCAGCTAGTCTTTCAGCCCATTAATTTAGAAAAGAAATTCATATTTTGTTGTGGCTTGATTCCTGCTTTAAAAGAGTGCTTGCAATATGAAACATGTGAATCATTCACACTATTATGTTATAAGGTCATCGATCTAGAACAATATCTCATTGCTACACAAGTTATAGATTCTCCTCATATTTCTGCTACTACTGCATTTTATAGTTCTTCTCCTCTCCCATATGCTAAGTGCCCTCTAAGGTCTCCATCTCCTCCACCACATAGGTAAGTTCAGTCTTCTCCATCACATAAGCATCATTCATCACCTCCACCACATCGAGCTCCACCTAAGACTTTTACTTCTCCTACACATGAGTCCTTGCACTTTTCTCATGCTGCTAAGCCTCGTGATGTGTTGCTTTCTTTTCTTGACAAGTACCTAATTCACTTTCCTTCTAATCAACATCATCCTCCTCATCACTTGCAATGCCAACATGATCATTTTTATTTCAACTATCATCGCATCAATGACCATCAAGCCAATGATTGTTGTTCCCTTCATGACAGATTACAACAATTAGAAGACAAGGGTGTCATTGCCTTTGGCTCTCGCTCTCATGAGTGGTCTATGTTTCTAATTCCACACAAGTGTGTTGTTACTCTAGTTCATTTATCTCCTTCGCCCACTTCTAAGGTCATTATTCGTCCACCACCACAGGTCAGTATTCATGCACACTTTCCATATCATTCATCCATCGTTGCACCATATCATTTGTTGCCTAGTGCTCCTATTACACATTGGCTTCCTAATCCGTTGGCATATGTGCTTCCCACCATCGTATCTCCCATCACTGGCACCATCTCATTGGGCATTCAGTTTGGTTCATACACTCATGTTGCTTCCATTCCACATGCTTCCACCGCTCCACACCCACTTGGTCTTTGGTAGGTGATTTTTCTCACCTCACCACCCGATGATGCACTCGTGTTCTCATGGTTCTTACATGACTATTGAGGGATATGTTACAATAATAACCTCGTTAAATATTTGTGCTATACCTTTAATGGATATATTTATCTAGCGTACACCACCATATCACTTCCTGATGACGCACTCATGTTCTCTAGTTCATTCGTGACTGTTGAGTGGTCTCATATAAATGAACCTCATCTCACTACACATATGATGGGGGGAATTTCTTTTCTTTCCCCCCTTCTCATCTTACACGTGATATCATACATCATTAGGCATCTTTTTCATTCTATGTTTAATCACCTACCATTTCCTATCATCTTATGATTCATTCATTTTATCTACGTTATTACACATCTATCATTAAGCTTCAATCATACATATAATCAAATTGTCACAACATTACTCATCATCATCTATGTCACATAATAATTTACACTACACAAATCAAACATCACACTTCCACATACGAACATCAATCATCCAATCACACATCAATAAACATGAATACAACACAAATATTCCAATCATCTATGTGTATATATATCAAAATCATAGTTACACACATGCCAACATTGAGGGAAAAGCCCGCATACACCGAGCTACATCAATACATATAATGCATAATCATCACTATCGCTATATACAACTACAGGAGCTCTAGAACTAAATGTTTCACCGCTCAATGTACGCCGCTGGTCGCGGCACCTATATCTCTCAACCTACCTACGTAGTAGCACTAACTCAACTGCCTGCTCTGAGGATCACCTCTGTAAATCCACATACTATGTAAAACCCATCTTACACTAAGGCTCCTCCTCCTACTACCTCTCTAGCTCTCTGAGTCTCTATCCACGCCTCATCACGCTCGCTCAACAACATGGTACATGTCATCACTGCTATCATCACTGGCTCAAACAAGTGTGCATATTCACCCACAATGGCATCAACTCGCTCTAGCATCCCACCTCTAATAAGCACATCAGTAGGCACATTTTACATCAATTTGTGGATTGATGTATCAACGATCAATGACTAATACACATCACATGTATCCATAATTGACATATTAATTACTATACACAACAACGACAATCAATCAACCAAATAAAAAACCAAAACTATCACTATACTCACTCTCTACTATCATTGATGTTATACCATCACCATCGGGAAGCTACCCACCCCTCTACTCCTCCAACTGGTGGTGCTCCCACTGCATCCATAACAAAAGGATATAGTAACACCCATCAGTGTGCTACCCACCATGCACTATACACCTCGGTACACCCCACTCCATCCACCTATAACGGCCCTATGGTCACATCAGACTCATCTGGACTAGGAGGTACTAATTATATGCCTATGGGCCCTAGTCTCACTTCAACCCTCCTCGGTGACCTCATGGCTCTCACCCATACATATGGATCTGGGGGCACATCCTGAGCCATACCAAACTGTTGTGAGACATGCTCTACTTGAAATAGCTCAACCACTCCAAGAAATATGTCCTCCGGCCACATAGTACATTGAATAATTCTAGCTCTACTCCATCCTCTAGCCATCTACCATAGTCTCGATATGGCCTTCATGTAATGGCTCATGGCCCCATCCAATCTAGCATTGATCTATACGTATCAGTGTCTATCCTCCTACTCCAGAAACCTACCCATCTTACATCAAATATATCTAGCCTCGCCCACTCTGAGCATGGCCCACCAAACGACCTCAATATCACAATATGCTCATATGCCCATGTATGTAGTAATGTGGTGGCTCTAAGCCCACCCCATGATCCTCCTATGTAAACCTATATAGATATCAATACAGAGGTGCCAATACACAATGTGCCCATGTATATCGTGTCCCACTCTCCTCTATACACTGATAGATATCATGCATCTTATACAAGATGCCTACACCACCACCTTCCACTGATGAAGCAATCACAACTGCAATGAACTTCCACAATCGTGAAACACTTGATATTAGTATGGAATCCAAGCTAATACGAGTCTCTGTATGTACCGTGTCCCTATGAAATACCACCTAGCTACTCTCATCTATCTCTAAGCATCCTCTACTACCATCACCTAGACCCTCTCACCCACAACTGGCAGTCCCAATATGTGATATACATCCTCCACGGTCACAATCATCTCCCCGGTATGTAACCAAAAATTATGAATGTTTACATTACTCACATAAGGCTGTAATCATTGACATATTATGGGGTACATCCCCCATCCTTGTTATGTTTCGCAATTCGGTATGGTCTAATATATCCCACTCATCATCTGATAAACCCAATCTAACAATGTACTCAAATGACAGCCACTGCAAAACTCTCTCGAATGAATATCCCTCTCCAAAAAACAAAAAAAATAACAAGCACGACATTATAACCTCATATACATGCAAACCTAACTATCTACGGCACCCATATACATCACATTGCACATTTCTCAAACTCTGGGCTAAAAACAAGTCTTTTAGGTCACCAACACCCAGGAGTTAGACGTGGGTGCCCAAGAGTAGGTCACCAACACCTATATTTGGGCACTAGCATCTCGAAGGTCATTAATGCCATCACCGCTCTTACCAAGGTCGAAAATGCCTAAAAACTTACAAACACAAAATTCACAAAAAATCATGAAAAACAACTCATTTTAGCACATTTTTTGAAAATACCCATACTTACCAACTTAGTTGTACGTGACACCACAACGACTGTCACCATCTCAAATCGACTCAATTACGTTGCTCTAACTTGTGACATATTCACACAATCAGAGCTCTAATTCACACTCAATCAAAGTTCAAATGAAACCAATAGTCATTTTTCACACTTACTATATAGTACTTTTAATAATTATTATAATATCGTGGTCACTATTTACACTCATTCTTCCAACTAATACACATCACATATGGTTTTGATCATATCTTGAGCTTCGTTACTTTGTTTCATGTCACATCTGCATCATTCTCTTCAAAATTTCACTTATTATCGTATTAAATACATCCCACAACACTAGATTCTAATTTGGAATGTCTTCATCTCAATATACACACAGTTAGGCAACATCTACTATATATTCATCTCATTCACTATTATTTCATTACATATCTACTTTAGGCTCAGTGTCCGTTCCCACCATCACTCTCCCTTTCACCGAAAGAGGGGGCATATAATCAAGGTCACCCTATGATCCCCCTCATACTACTACATGATCATTTCACATATATAATTCATCATTATCAAAAACATTCTCACGTTATGTGACACTTCACACTAATTTTTATCAATTCCTCCCTAATGACCTAATTTGGGGGCAACAAGTGAAAAATATCTCCATGAGTAATCTATCATACATATTCAATCACAACACAACTTTCCACTTTTCTAATCAAATCAAACAACCGACACAACATAGCATATTTTACTATCTCTCCCAGATGACCTAACTTGGGAGCTTCATCACTTCGTATCTTTCTCAGATGACCTAACATGGGAAAATCACTTTACATTTTCTATCGCTTCCAGATGACCTAATGTGGAAGCCATCAAACATCATACATATCGTGACACCCTTGGAGTGAGGGCAATGAGATGTCATGGCCTTTCCTATACTGATCCTATATGGGTTATTCTCGGATCGAAATGAACAAAAATTGGTCTTTACCCATTTGCAGTGGCTAGAAATTTTGAGGATGTAGTCATAGTTGGAGGGTAAAACTAGACCTCTCTCCCTACACTCTTCCTTAGCAAGGATGCCTAAATCCTTAGTTTTTCACACACAAAATCAGATTGGGAACTGATCACTCCCCACCCTAACAAATCTCCATCAACAACAATATTGAAATCTCCAATCACTCAAAATCGAAATCATCAAATCTCACTTAGTGTTCCTCATAATGGTTGCAATGTCTCTCTTTATGCCACATGGATTGACACATTGATCCATTTTTCTCCATGATATATGTTCTTATTCTACACGTACTTCTACAACAAGGGATTCTCTAGAACTTCTTTTAGGTATGTTCCTTAATTCTTTACACTACTTGAATTTCATTCAAATAGCATAAAAAGGGGAAAATGTAGATGAAAAATCATGCACTTATTACTATTTACTATACCACCAAGTATGTTGTTTTAATATATGGATCTTGAGTAAGAAAAGTATTCACTAATGGATACACTTCCTAGTCCATCCACTTATGTTGTTTGTTTCTATTTGTTTCATCTTTCGCACTTATCACTCATACACCCAGTTTTGGTCAGGTCACAGGGATCCTGTCTCTCAGTCTTCACACATTTGTCGTCAATTGTCATTAGACACTATAACCCAGGAATGGATACTAGCTCCCAGGCACTCCTGTCCATCTTGGGCGCCCATGTCCTCTTTATTTTTGATCTTATTTTTAACATTTGAGGTCGGTCTTTTCAGTTTTTCCACTCATATCCTCGAGGTACTAGTTGGCATGTCGGGTCATTAGTGTCGAAATTTAAGCAAGAGATCCCTATATAAACACAACATACATACCATTATAATGGCGGGAAATTTCTATCAAGGGTTATCTATCTACATATCAAAGGGACTACATTTTGGGCTTATTACTCTACATACACACTGCATAGGAAGGGGAAGTTCATTTTTCCATCCACACATCTGCATTCTATCTAGCTACTACCCACTATCTTGGCGTCATCGGTGCGAGGGAAACCTAGGAGCATTATTACACACACAAACACATAGAACTACATTGGGTCTGAGATGTAGTGCAATGATCGGTCATAAGTTCACTTGTTTGACAATTAAGGATAGTACGACCCCTCATTTTGCATCTTTCATTTTTAGGATTTGATGTAGTTTGAGGGTTTTACAGGAGATTATTCGTGTTGAATATTTACATGTACTTCGGTGATCCAAGTGTGACATACAAGTGATCAATGATGAGAAAGTGCAAAACCCTAGCAATAGTGCCAAAACCAGTTTTTGATCTTTTTGGCAGACCCTAGCACCCCACAGAGGTCTAGGGCACTTGCAGGCACCCTCACCCTTGCCTAGGCACTTGTGTCCAGGAATTCCTGACATCTCTGCCCTTTTATGAGCATGGTTGTGACATTATGGGTTGTTGTTCCATCAGTTCATCCAGTCCAGACACACTTCGAGATAAAAAAAATTATGATATGTGCCCTATCTCTTTCATTTTATTTCATAATCACATTAATTAAAATTGTCTAGCACTTGTATTTCATTGTATATCATTATAACAATCTTTGCATTTAGATTTTAATAAAATACACTAGATTTTATTGAGTCATTTGGATGCTAAAGTGAGTTGTTATGGAAAGTATATTTAGAGACCTTTCCAATGGTATATGAATTGAGCCTTGATGATGGAATTTACTATGTGAAGTTTGTCATTCTTCAGGACTAAATTTATGGGTGTTTGAAAACCTAGTTGTTCTTACATGCTTCTTGGAGTGTTTCATGATGGAGATGGTTATTTTCAGAGCTTCCTAAATTTTTTGTGATGCAAAGGATTTTTGCATGACTTGTGTGGAGCTGATGGAACCATGACAAAGAAGTTAGAAGACCTTAGAGTTGTTGGATCATTTGCTAGAGCTTGAAGTGCTTGTTTTGGGATTGTTTGAGAATCCGTGTGTTTGTTCATGATGTCTTGACCCCTACCGACCTAATTGGGTCATTAGAATTTATTTATATGATGTTATTGATATATTTTTGTGTTGGGATGACTGACCCACTTGTTCATGGCTGACCTAAGTGAGTTTATGAGCTAGTGTTGTGTATATAAGCTAGTGTGTTTGGTTCATTTGAACTAGTTGAGGTAGAGATGATAAGTGCGGCCTAAAGGAGATTCAAGAAGAGTGTAGAGGGGTTATGGAAAAATCCTAAAATAGTGATGAATACCTGAGAAGAGTTAAGAATCATATTTTCAAGGGAAATTTATATATTCAGCCCATGAAGAAGAAGAAATGGGTGAGTAAGAGAAGAGGAGAATTTGAAGAAGATCTAATGTGCGTAGAACTGAACTTGGATCACAATCAGCTGTGAGATCAACATATCATTTGTGGTCATTCATATGAAAAATATCTTATGATGTGTAATATTCATAGGAGTCCTTTGTTGTGAGTCACATCAACAAAGGTTTAGTGGATGGTGCTCCTTATGGGGTGGGTGTGTCACAAAATAAATCTTACAAGATGTGTAATATTCTTCAAGTCCTTAATTTGTGTAATATAAGCTAAGGTTTCAATGGGTTTTCTTCCCCTTGAGGGTTTCCCACATATATTTTGTATCCTGTGTTCTCTCTTTTGATTCTTGTTCTTGTAAATGGTTCATGCACATCTAATAAACTCACATGTGGTTGTGTATAATGAATGGTTAATTGAATGATGAGTAAATGAAGTTAATTTTTTTGTATAACTAATTCACCCCCCCTTCTCAGTTATTGTTCTTCTCATAGATAGGTCATCGTGAAGAAAGTTTAATAACTTGAAGAAGATCCAAGAAGCACAATGGGAAAGTCATCTAATGTTGAGACTTCATTAGTAACCTTAAAGAAGAAGTATGATATTGTTGAGTCCCTAATCTATAGATTGCAAGAGAAAATCAGTTTTATGGAGATAAAGCATGGCCAAGCCATCAAAGATCTTGAATCACAAGTTGAGAATGTTTATAAAGCCCTAAAGGAAAAAGAAGAAGCTTATTCCAGGTATAAAGGAAATTTGATATCTTTGGAATCTGATCTTGAAGGTTGGTGCAGGGGTTATATTAAAACTCTCTTAATTCTTCCTATTTGAAAACCTACCTTTGAAATGCCTTCAACTTGACTTGTAAGCTCTAAGATTTCTTGGACTAACTTATTTCTCCCCTGCTATTGAGGATCATTCTCATGAGGCTCAATAGAGCCATCACTATGCTAGAAACACCTTGAAGTGCATTGCTCCCTTATACATACTTAGATTAGTACTCATAGCTATTTGAAAGACAACTAATGAGATAGCTTATTATACCTTGGTCTTTGGTCATGCCTCCACTATTTAGAAGCCTCCATCATCCTTTCAATGCTCTCCTCAAGTCCTTAAGGCCACTCCACACAATGAGTTTTTCTTGCAATAAAGTATGCATGTAACTCTATATACCCACAAGGTTGGACCTAGATAGGTATATTGGTTCCAGGTACTCAAGGGGTTATACAAGGTCACGAATCACTCCCTAACATCTTAGAACACCTTCCCCTTACTAACACAATATGTTTAGACCCTTCATGCTCTCATACCTTTATGTGTCCTATTCAATCTCCTTTTAAGGTCTTGTTGGCTTGTAGCTCTGTAGGTACATAAACTAAGTCCAATTTCATATTCCTCCAAAACAACCCCACTACCAAATTTATGATTCTGAGACCCTTTATGATGTGATCCAACATACCAAAATATTGTACCCTGTTCCTTTATTAGAAATCATACCTCCTTTGTAGCTATGACATGCAAAATTAGGTCTATTCTTCCCTGAGATATGACAGTAGACCTTTGCAGTTAGAATCTCACCTGACATTTCATGGATCCACTTTTGGAATGGTACTAACATGTTCCTCACCAAGTTTGGTGACTTAACTCCATGGTTTGCCCCTCCATGCACCTCATTTCGTCCTCTTTACTCTACATGTACAGTCTGGCCTACTAAACCTCCTCCAACTTTCCTACATGTGTGAACTAAGACGTGGAAATTGGCACACCTCTACATATCATCTGGGCAGAGATGCTCCTAAAATTTAAATATATTTGGATGGAAAGAACTTAAATTGTGTCTTGCCCTAGTTAGAGCCCAAGAGGGTAGATTTGAGGCTACAAGGTAATTTGATTAGTTTCAAGGCCTATAAAAATTCATGGTTAATCCTCTCAACCTCCTCTTACTACTCACGCATTCACATATCTTCCTTGATGATTGCAAAAATTCTAACATTCGACCAAGATAGGGTCTTTGCTAGCACAATACATTAAAAACAAAAATTCATACAATTTGTACACAAATTCACCTGCAATACTACTCCATTAGTTTATTCAATGACCATATATTTCCATTACATTATGATTTTATCAATTTCATATTCTCTCACGTTCATTCCTTCCTTTTTCTCCTCTAGTATAGCCTCTAAATTGACTGTACATCTCCTATACGAGCTCTAATAAACACCAAAAATAGCATACTTATCATAACCACATCTTATCCACTCTAAATATTGTTCAACTTCCCATTATAACTTAGTAAACATCATGATAAGTCTTAATTAGGCACTAGAACAACTAATTTTCACATACCTATCTCTATTTGCTCTCTCTTGCACACCTAGTTATTACATTTACACAAACAATAACTTTTTACATTGACTAGACTAAGAAAAGTCAATCATTCACTATAAAAAATACACTATTATAGACATTATGCTCTCATAACACTTTATTCTCTTGATGTTCCTGCATTAGATTACCCACCAAGGAGAAATTGAGCTCCTTCTCAATGCAACATTATGATTTCTTCCTCCTTGCCTTCCAATCTTTCCTTGTCCTTTGCAATGGTACACTCTGACTAGTTTGTACCTTCTTTCTTGCTTGTACTCTCTTCTTTACTGGTGTTTCCATCCTCCCTACCACCACTTTGAAATTATTTTGAAATTTCTTCTCCTTCATATTCTTTTATTTCATATTTTGTTCTCATCCTTTTGCTAGTTTCTCCATCATGGATACAACCTCTGCCCTGTTTTCTTCATATTCACCTGAAGTCTTGGCTTCCATAGTTATGTTGGTTATTATAAGATAAGGCTTAATTTCCTCTCTAATCTTTCTTATCACTATTTATCTGTCATTTTCTTCTATGGATTCTTTGTAGGATTTTCTTACCTTGTTTATGAAATATAAATCTTCAATGTTGAAATCCCATTCCTTCATATTTGTTAAGAGCCCACATGACTTCTTAGTTAACATTCTACTCCACTGTAGCTGACCGTGTCCACCTTCATCATGATATAAAATATACTTACTTCTACAATCTACTTGTAGTTTGATGGTTGCTAGTTCCTCTAGCTTCTTTGGTTCTAATTGCATTTTTCCTCCTTAACTCTAGATTGGCACTCTTTCAGTACTTTGACCTCTTGAATGGACTTCTCTTACCTGGTTTATGTCACAATGTTCATGTTTTTGGATTGCCTCAAGTGTCTTCTTCATAACTACTTGCTCCTTGTCACATACCACCTCAATCTTCTCAATGCTATTGAGTTTTCCCATGGCTTCATCTTTCACTCGGTTTTTTGTCCTAGTTTGTTCCTTACATGTTGTTAGGACTGTATTACACCATAGGCACCTAGATTTACTCTTTTTGACTGGTCTTCCTTCAATATTCAAATACCCTATAGCTCTCTTTACTTACAATTTTGAATTTTCTCTATTTCCACTTTGACCATGCCACAAGTACTCAACCATAGTTTTCTCAGGTATTATACTATGAAATTATGAGTTTATCATCCTCTATTGGACTGCTATGGCTGCTCCTTGATACATTGTAACACATAGAATCACATTCAACTTGCCTATATACACACCTTGGCTGAAACTTAGGTTCTTAGACTTCAAATTGGTCTCCTTAAACTCTTGTTGTTTGGTTACAAGCTTGAATTGCTCCATATTCATCCTCATATGCTCTCCATGTAAATATTTATACTCATTGATTGATTTCTCAGTGTTCCTCTTAACTACAACCTATTTTTCTACCTTATTGTCATGCATATTTACAATGCATTCGTGTCCTTCAGACATCATTATTTGTGTGCTCAACCTGATCTCTTCTTGCAACTTGAAAACATGCTCATAAAAATGTCATATGTGCCTTCTTACTAAGTTAGAAGTCTGATTTTTCTCTTCCATGTTTCCATGTATAACTCCATCTTGTTGGACAACTTGTCTTGATCTTCATTCAACCATATAGGTTGCCAAACCTTTCCAAGTTTACTCATTGCTTCTTGGGATTGTGTTATGCTCCACATGATAGGTTCATTTGAGTCTTCTTTTTACTTTGACTCCATTATGCCTTGACTTTATTTACCCTTCATATTGGATAGTTCATCCTCTTGAATGGCTCTATTCAGACCTTTTGAAGTTTCTAAGAACATCTCTTTATTCAACCTTTCGCTGGACTCACTTGTGCTTAGTCCATTTATGCCCATTCTTGACAAATTTCCTTTGCAACCTGCATTCACACATTCTAACACAAAATTAGTTTCAAAAATTAGAGCTCCACTGCCTTCCTTGACTGCTCCATGCATGTTTCCAACTTGCTTGCCATTTGGTTCCCCTCCTAGGATTGTTTGCATGCCTTGTTTATTCATATTTCCATACCGTTCTTCATCCTTCATGGTGTCTTCATCAAGAACTCGATGTTCTCTTGGAACATCATCACTCATATCTCTTCCTTGGTCTTTAAGATACTTTATTTCTTCCTTCATTCTCATGACACTCTCTTGTGTCTTCTCTATTTCTTTCTCTTCGTGACCTTGTATAAGGTCTTGCAAGATCTCATTCCATGTCTCTTATTCTTCAATGTTACTTAGCTTCTTGTTCTTGTCAATCTTACTTTGGTGACTCAACTAACTTTCTTGGTCATCCTCTTTCTCCAAGAACTTCATACTCTTTCTCAGAATCATTTAGGCTTGTTCACTAACCTTGACTTGTATTTCTTGGTGCACTGCATTGGACTCTAATTGTTGCATTCTTTCATCAACCTTATCTTCATCTTGCCCTTTCAAGGACACACTTATCTTTTCTTCTTCTTTCAAGCACTCCCTCAGGAACACCAACACCTAACTCTTAGCTCTCTCCAAAAAATACATTATGCCAAATACCATACTTATCTTTTCTTTACGTACATCCTGATCCATCAAAGGTACCAACACAGGCTCTATTCCATTCTTTGTTAGAAATCACTTATTCAATCTACCATTATACACTACCTTATTTTAATATTGTCACGACCTGCCTAAGAATAGGTGACATACATCCATTGGCATTCCATCAGATAACACCTCATCATGCAAACTCCCAATCTTGAAAGGGACTATACATTGTTCATTTACAAGAATCTAGTGATCATTTTTAACCCATGCAATTCTATAAGGTGTAGGGTGAATTAACCTCGTTAAACCCAATTTACTAAAAATTTCCTCAGACACAATATTATCAGTGCTTCCATTATCTATAATGATACTACAACACTTGCCTCTTGTCTTGCATCTAGTCCTGAATAGACTCTTCCTACAGACTGGCTCCTGAGGTTTAACTTGTTGTTGTTGTAGAAGTACTCTTCTTACCAAAAATGATTCTCCATGCCTATGATCACCACCTTCATTGGATAACTTCTATATACCTAAGCATATTGATTCCATTTTTTTCGTCCTTGTGTCTAGATCAATGATTTCACTCATCATGATATCCATCTTCCTCATCGCTCCTTCCTAGATAAAATTCATGATACCCTGCAATGATGCTTTCTCTACCTTAGCCATACTATCAATAATCACATTTTACAAACTCTTCAATCAAATTTTAATGCCTCAAATCTCTACGATAAATTGATTTTAACAGAGCTCTGCTCTGATACCAAAATGGTGCAAGGGTTATATTGAAACTCTCTTCATTATTCCTATTTGACAACCTATTTTTGAAATTCCTTCAACTTGACTTGTGAACTCTAAGCTTTCTTGGACTAACTTATTTCTCCCTGCTACTGAGGATCATTCTCATTAGGTTCAATAGAACCATCACTATGCTACAAACACCTTGAAGTGCATTGCTCCCTTATACCTACTCATATTAGTACTCATAGCTATTTGAAAGAAAACCAATAAGATAGCTTGTTGTACCTTGGTCTTTGGTCATGCCTCCACTATTTAGAAGCCTCCATCATCCCTTCAATGCTATCCTCAAGTTCTTAAGGCCACTCCACACAATGAGTTTTTCTTGTAATAAAGTATGCATGAAACTTTATATACCCACAAGGTTGGACCTAGATAGCTCTCTTGGTTCTAGGTACTCAAGGGACTATACAAAGGTCATGAATCAATCCCCAACATCTTAGATCACCTTCCCCTTGCTAACACAAGATGTTTAAACCCTTATGTTTCTTATTCAATCTCTCTATAAGGTCTTGTTGGCTTATAGTCCTCTAGGCACATAAACTGAGTCCAATCTCAAATTCCTCTAAAACAACCCCACTACCAAATTTATTATTCTAAGACCCTTTATGTTGTTCTCTAACATACCAAAAAATTGTACCATGTTCCTTTGTTAGAAATCATACCTCCTTTGTAGTCATGAGATGCAAAATTAGGTATATTCTTCCCTGAGCTATGACAGTAGACTTTTGCAGTTAGAATCTAACCTAAAATTTCATGGATCCACTTATAGAATGGTACTAACATGTTCCTCACCATGTTTGGTGACTTAAATCCATGGTTTTCCCCTCCATGCACCTCATTTCCTCCTGTTTATTGTACATGTACAATCTGGCCTAATAAACCTCCTCCAAATTTCCCACACATGCAAAATAAGACATGGAACTTGGCACACCTCTACATGTCATCTGGGTAGAGATGCTCGTAAAATTTCAAGATATTTGGGTGGATTGAAATTAAATTGTGTCTTTCCCTAGTTAGAGCCCGAGAAGGTAGATTTGAGGCTATAGGGTAATTTGATTAGTTTCAAGGCCTATAAAAATTCATGGCTAATCCTCTTAACCTCCTCTTACTACTCATTCATTCAAAAATATTCCAAATATCTTCCTTGATGACTGTTAAAATTCTAGCATTCGGCCAGGAAAGGGTCTTTGCTAGCACAGTACATTAAAAACAACAATTCATACAATTTGTACACAAATTCACTTGCAATACTACTCCATTAGTTTATTCAATGACCATACATTTCCATTACTTCATTATTTTCTCCATTTCATATCCTCTCACGTTCATTCCTTCCTTTTCTCCTCTAGTCTAGCCTCTAAATTGACTGTACAGCTCCTATATGAGCTTTAACAAACACCAAACTTAGCATACTTATCATAACCACGTCTTAGCCACTCTAAATCTCATTCAACTTCCCATGATAACTTAGTAAACATCATGATAAGCCTTAATTACGCACTACAAAAACTAATTTCCACCTACCTATCTCTATTTTCTCTCTCTTGCACACGTAGTTATTACATTTACACACACAGTCACTTTTACATTGAATAGACTAAGTAAATTCACTCATTCACTATAAAAAATACACTAGGATAGACCTTATGCTCTCATGATACTTTATTCTCTTGATGCTCCTGCATCAAAGGTGCATCCAATAGGTTAACGATGTATGAGAGGTTGGAAAAGAGATCTGAAGCCCTTGATCAATTTTTGGAGAGTCAAAGAGAAGCTGGTGACAAGACAAACCTTGGTTTTAAAGGAAATCATGTGGAGAATTATGGAAAGCTATATTAAGTAATCAAGAAGATAATAAGGAGATAAAGAATACTGATTCAAGAAGTTATAACTCTATTAGATAACCTAATGCTATGAGGCATGGTTCTTCTTTCAATCGGTATTGTTATGCTTGTAATTATTTTGGTCATAGAGCTAAGGATTGTGAGAATAAGTCGTCAAAGAACGAGTATTCATGGATTCATAAAAGTGTTTTCAATGGTCAATGCTACTCTTGTTGTTAATATGGTCACAAGGCAACATATTTTAGATGGAAACTTAGTGTATATGAGTTAAGATATAGAAAAGGTGTTGTGTGCTACAACTATCATAAACAAGGTCATATTGCAAAAATTGTGTTATCAACATGATTGTATAAGGAAAACAATAGGTTTCAAACATTTAATGGACAAGATAAGAAAGTGTTCAAGAGGAAGATCAACCCTAAGAATGAATCTGAGATAGTTAAGTCTGTTTTTATGATCAATAAGGATGATGATCAAGTAAATGGGGTCAAGAGAACTGATTCTCAGTCTGATAAGAAAAGTATGAAATTTGAAGAGCCAAGACATGATAAGAAGGTAGAAAATGCAGATGGTTTGAAGGAAAAATAAATAGAGACAGTCATGGGATATTCAAGGTCAATCAAGGTGCTAAAATGTGTTGACAAGATCAAGAAAGATGTAATCAATCTTGGAAAATCTAATACAAGTCAGAAAGGTATGTTGGATCTTGTTGCAAATGGAGACAACCACATGTGTTTGACACGTCTTTAATAAGAAGATGAAGATATTGGAAATTATATCATTGTACCTGAAAGTAAAAGGACATCAAAAGAAATGAGAAAAAAAGAAAGGTACCTAATGAGCTTTGTGTATCTTCTCTATGCTTCTAGAAGACATTCATTAAAAAAGGAAGCATTGGTGTTGGTTATAATCTCCTACAAGTTGTCTCAGCCCTATCAAGGTATGTGTGCTTGTCTACTATTTCAATTCATCAAGTCTTATCTTGTAACGTGATTTTCATGTTTTCATGAAAAGGTTTATGTTAGTTAAGTCTATATAAGTTCTGTACCATGAGTTGGTGTTTCAAGGTCTATTAAAAGTGTATGGTATAATTGATGGTTTAAGAGGCAAGTGTCAAATTCTGTGTTTTGGATCAAAAGTTTCCTTTGGGGAATCTTTGTTGTTAATATGTTTATGAAGTTGTGTTTTAGTTTGTGGTGCCATGAAAGTTTCAAAAAGTTGATGTTGCATATGGTCAAAATGTCTTAAAATTTGTACCTTCTCATTTGTGCAAAATGGAGTATAATAGGTTAAGTATATGGTCTAAGTGTTCTAGAGGCATTGTGCTAATCCTTGTCACGTTGGTATGAGTTAAAAAGGTGTCATTATTTGGTATATACCTTGTTGTGAGTCAAAGTTATCATCTATTAAGAATTCTTGTTTGTCAAAGCTTTGCCAATGATGTATTAAAGTGAGATGTGTACTCCAAGGTTGAAAAGAGATAAGATAATTGCAAGGTCATTGTTGAGGATTGAAGCCTCAGTTTTCTCAAAAGCTATGCTCTAAGCTAGGGGAGATGGGTCTATGAGTTTGAGGAATTTTGTGAAGCATCAAAGAGTAAGGCCAGTTGAGGATCTATGGTATGTTGTTGCTATGTTTTAGGGTCATCATGGTCTGTCAAGGAAAGGTATTGTATACTCATGTTTATCCAAAGTTTGAGTGGTTTGATATCATGTCAGTGATGAGAAGTATGTGATTGATTCATTAAGATCTTTGATAAAGGATACAAGAAGAAAAAATTTATAGATGAAGGAGAAATATGTCAAAAGGTTATGTGAAGTTACATGAAGATTCAAGACATGCTCATGAATATGAATGAAATATAGAAGTTATTTATTAAACTAGTTATTGTGAAATATTAACCATAATAAAAACTTCAAATTGAAAGAAGAAGAGACAAGAATGAGACAAGATTTATCCTGGAGAAACCTTGTAGTGGGAAAAACTTTAGTGGGTGAGAAAATTAGCTTCCCCTTCACTATGTAATCTCAAAATGATACAACATACTTCCAATTGGCCTTCAAGAAAGATGAACTCCTAATTGTATCTACTTTCTCTCAATTCTCTCAAACAACAATAACTCTTCAAATGAAAAAACAAGAATCCAACTCTCTAACTTTGCTCACACTTAGATTTCAACCAAAACACTTGCTTGAATCCTTGGAAAGGATTTTATTTATAGATGCTCACCTCAATGATGTGTGGAAAGGAGAAATGAACTGATTGGGAAGCTCAAACATTTGCAACTGTTGAGATCCCATGTTTCTGTTCCGTTAGTTACAGGCCGCCACTTAATGCAGACCAACGGTTGTGTAACTGACGTGGTAGTTGTGCAACTGCTACTCTTCATAGAGCAATGGTTACATAACTATCGGGTTGGTCATGTAACCGGCAATAGAAAATCCCTTGAGACAAGAACATAAATGGCCAAAAATTTCATTCAGATGTGTCTGGATCACCCCATTCTAACTAGACCATCTTGTGAAGACATAATGAGATGAGATCCTGTAGGGAAAGTATCAAATATAGAGAGTACATAGAATTGGGCTTTTTCTGATCCATTTTTGGATCATACCTCCCAAATTTTAGGATTTTAAGTCCCTAAAAGCTTCAACAACTGATGAGGTGAGGAAATTTCTTCCCACATCCTCTTTGGAATACCACTTGGCCTTAGTAGGCAACTATGCTTTCAACCCAATCAACCACCTCATCCTGCACTCCTCTCTGTGTTGTTCTTTCTTTCCACTGTAAAACCACATCTTCCTCCAATTCTAGTTGACTTTCCAGAGAAATATCCTCAATATATGGAAGAAATACTCCCTCTTTTTCATCATCCAACATGGAGGGCTCAAAAATACATAAGTTTTCAACATTCACAACTGAATAAATCTTCATATAAGGAAAAAAATCCAAGTGAAATGCATTCTTACCCACTTGTTCTAAAATTTTAAATGGGCCATAATGAAGAGGTTTGAGTTTCTTATCTTTTCCCTGTAGTCTATCCTGGCTCAAATACAACCATACCCTATCTCCCACAAGGAAGGAATGCTCAGTCCTATGTTGATCATGTCATGCTTTGTACTTAGCATGTGACTCTGTCAACCTCTTCTGTACCTAAAGGTGTATTTTCTTAATCTTTTCAATAAAATTCTCAGCTTTTTGGACCTCCAGTTCCACTTTCTTGTTGTCTCTACATGATAATTTAAAACCAACATCAAAAACACTCTTAGGAAAATAACCAAAACATGTTTCAAAAGGAGTGTTATTAGTTGAAGCATGAACTGCCCTATTATAAGAATGTTGGATATACACCAAGTTATCATCCTAGGTCCTCAGATGTTTCATATTGTACCCTCTCAAGATATGGACCAAGGTATGGTTCACCACCTCTGTTTTCCCATCTGTATGTGGATGAAAGGTGGTAGACCTCTTCAGCTTCGTATCCATATTTTCCCACAAAGTAGACCAAAACTTCCCTACGAACTGTGAGTCCCTATCTGACACAATAGAACTAGGCAAACCAAAGTGAACCCACACATTAGAAAAAAATAACTCAGCTGCATCACTGGATTTAATGGTCTTTTTGTAAGGAATAAGAATACACATTTTACTAAATCAGTCTACAATCACAAATATATAATCATGCCCTTTTTGGTGGTAGGAAAACCACCCACAAAATCCATGGAGATACTTTCCCATGGTTCGGGAAGGAACTGAAACAACATATATAACAACAACTTCCTATTATTAGGCTTGCTTGTACTACATAAAACACAACCCCTGATGAATTTAGCAACTTCAGCTTACATGTTTGGCCAATACACATACCTCTATAAGTGTGCTACAATATTTGTCACACCAAAGTGACCAACTACCATGGAAGTGTACACTTCCCTAATCAACTTCATTCTTTCCCTCCTAGGCACACATAGTTTCCTATTCTTATAGACAATACGAACCTAGAAGTAGTATTCCCCTCTAGATGCAAATCCCTAGCTTGGAGGTTTCTACTGAAATATCTCTACAAAATATGGATCCTGCTCATAGCCTTCCTGATATTATTCACACACAAAAGGCTCAAGAAGAGTTAATGTCCCACAGCTAAAATCAAAGGAGGTCTAGATAACATGTCAGCTAATTTGTTAGTCACACCTTTTTATATTTAATAATCAAATGAAACATCTATAAGAAACCCATCCATTTATAGTACCTAGCTTGCTGAAGTTTACTTTGAGCCTACAGATATTGAAGAGGTTGGTAATCTGTAAGAATGATAGTTTCCTTACCCATCAAATAATGTTTCCATTTCTTGATTGCTTAAACAAGAGCATACAATTATTTGTCATAAGTACAATAATTCAGAATTACATCATGAAATAATTCAGAGTGATAACATACCTGGCCTACCTCCCTGAAGTAGGACAAACCCCATATCATAGTCACTAGCATCGGTTTCCACTTCAAAGGGAAGTTATAAGTTAGGTAAAGCCAAAACTGGAGCATGACTAATTTTATACTTTAAAAGAATCAAAATCACTTGTTGTTCCTTACCCCAATCAAATGTCTTACCCCCTATTGTCACTAAGTGTAGTGGCACTGCTATGGAAGAGAAGTTCTTAATGAAATTCAGTAAATACTGAACTACTCCAATAAAAACTCCTAGTCTCTGTCAAACTTGATGGTGTAGGCCAATTTTGAATGGCCTCTATCTTTTCTAGGATCAATCCTTAACTCCCCATCTCTAATCAAATGCCCCAAAAATACAAGTGATTATTGTACAAACTCACATTTCGTTTCATTCAACATAATCTGGTTCTTCTTAAGTATTCGCAAAACTTAACACAACTGATAAATATGCTCCTCAAAAGTTCTGCTAAAAAGGATAATGTCATCCAAGTACACAATAACAAAGGAATCAATAAATGGCCTCATTACCTCATTCATCAACCTCATGAAGGTAGCTGGTGCATTCATAGCCCGAATGGTAATACCAACCATTCATATAACCCTTCCTGTTCTTGAACGTTGTCGTCTAGATGTTCTCTTAATCTGCACTTGATGATATCCAAACTTCAAATCAAGCTTAGTAAAATATTTAGCATGTTGTAACTGATCTAATAAATCATCAATACGAGGAAGAGGGTACTGATTCTTAATGGTTATTTTGTTTAAAGCCCTATAATCAACACACATTCTCCATGAACCATATTTCTTAGGTAATAAAACAATAGGAGAACCACATGGAGAAGTGCTAGGATAGATTATACCTTATTCAATCAAAGACTGTAACTATTGTTATTTTACCTCATTGGCATCTTTCAAATATTTCTTGTATAATCCCAAGTTTGGAAGTAGACTATTAGGTAGAAAGTGGATCTCATGCTCAATTTCCTTGACTGGGGGTAGCCCTGTAGGTTCCTAAAAGACCTCTCTGAATGGTTGAACCAACTTTTATTTGTGCCTGCTCTTTATTAGAAAACATACTACCAAGTGGTTTTAGATGTAATAACCTCATCATCTGGCATATCCCTCAACATAGTAATGTAAATTTACCACTAACATTAATGAGCTTTGGGTTTCATTGGAACTTACCAAAGATATCTTCGAATCTCTTGAACAAGATGAAATGACGTAGCTATTACCATCCTTTACCAAGGGGTACTGATTGGCTCTCCTTATGAAGATAACATCCCTAACATACAAATATGGGCTGCCAAAAACTACACCACACACATCAAGGGGAACAACATCCACAATAACCTCATCAATGAAAAAAATTTCAATACCAAAAGTGATCTTACACTGCTTCGTTACCTTGATGTCTACACCTTTCTTTACCCAACCCAAAGAATACGGACTTGGGTGACTGTAAGTTTCCAACTTCAACTTTTCTACTAGCTCTTTACTAATTAAATTAGCTTGAGAACATGTATCAAAAAGAGCATCCACCTTAGTTTTCTTTACTTGAATCTTTAAATGAAAAAGCTTTGTTAGTTCATTTTCCTGAGCAACATTGTTACTACCCAAATATACCTCTCTGCGGACAGAGGCACAACACATATTTTCATCCACCTCTTCACTACAAAATACTTCCTCTCCCTGGAGGGTAGCCATGGCCTTCTTCTTATTCTTCTTGTTCTTGAAGGGATGTAATTTCGGGTGGAGCTTCCAACATTTCTCCTCGGAATGAGTGTCAACATCACAGTGCCCACAATGAATTTTAGTATCCTTTTTAGAAATAGAAGTAGCATTTTTCTTACCCTTTCCTTTTCCTTTGTCCTTTTTCTTGGTGTCACCTTGTTTGTTTGAAGCTTGTTGAGTGGTAGACGAACTCTTTTTCATGTCCATCTCCAAGTAGTGAGCTTGAGTACAAGCTTCATCTACATTTTCAGGCTTGGCCAAGAGAACGTGTCTCCTTAAATGGCTATGGAGTCCACCAATATACTTCATCAATAGGTCTCGATTGGCTAAATCCTTTCCCATATGAATAGATTTCTTCTGGAACTCACTGGTATACTCCTGCACAGTCTAGACTTGTTTCTACCTGAGATACTACCAATACATGGACCTCTCTTCCTCATAACAAATAGGATAAAACTGCTTTTGGATTAGCTTCTTAAAAACATCCCATTTAGTAATCAGAGGAAGCTTCTTAACAACCAAGGTATGAACATAACTTTCAAACCAAGTTAAAGCATGTTTGGTTAATTTTAACCAAGCAAAGGAAATCTTTTGACTTTCATTAATTTGATGCAAACTGAAATATACCTCTAGTTGAGCTAGCCAATGGTCTAGCTTCTCAACATTCACATCTCCATCATAAGGCTCAACTTCAATCTTGGCCTTCAATTTGAATGGAGGAGGTATGGAAATGGCATGGGATGGTTCTTCTTCATGAACTTCTTCTTCATGTTCTTCCTATGTCTCATGCAAAACACCAAGTTTCTCCATGAGTAGTCCCATGATGGACTCCAATTTCCAATGGACAAGGAAATACTGCCCACATCTTTGGACAAACTTTCCACATTAGCCTCCAACTTGTAGAAATGCTCTTCACCGCTATCCTTGCATCATCTCTTCAAGCCATCTCTCGAATTCCTTGCTTCCACTTCCTTGTAGAAATATCTGCTTCAAAAGGAATAAGGCTACCTTCACCACTTTCTTTTCCCTTTCAGGTAAGGGGCATCTAACTGTAATTGTCAACACAAGTTAACCACACAAAGACTAAAATATTAACTACTCTGATACCAATATGATCCATAAACTACTAACTTTAACAATTAACAAATCACTATGCTCATGAATATGAATGAAATATATAAGTTCTTTATTAAACTATTATTGTGTAATATTAACCACAATTAAAACTATAAATTGAAAGGAGAAGAGACAAGAAAGATTTATCCTGGAGAAACCTGAGGTGGGAAAAAACTCTAGTGGGTGAGAAAATTAGCTCCCCTTCACTATGTAATCTCAAAATGATACAACTTACTGCCAATTGGCCTTCAAGAAAGATGAAGTACTTCTAATTGTATCTACTTGCTCTCAATTCTCTCAAATAATAAGAACTCTTCAAATGAAAAAAAAAGAATCCAACTCTCCAAATTTTCTCACACTTAGATTTCACCAAAAAAATTTCTTGAATCCTTGGAAAGGCTTGTATTTATAGATGCTCGGCTCAGGGAGGTGTGGAAATGTGAAATGAACTGATTAGGAAGCTCAAATATTAGCAATTGTTGAGATCCTGCATTTATGTTCCATTAGTTACAGGACTGCCACATGCAGACCGTAACTGTCGGCGGTTGCACAACCACCTCTACATGCAGTTAGTAACAGGGTGGTCGTGTAACCGATAGTAGAAAATCCCCTGAGACAGAACATAAATGGAAAAAAATGTCATTTGGAGGTGTCTGGATCACCCCCAACCTAACTAGACCATCTTTTGAAGACATAAGAATGATGAGATCCATGTAGAGAAAGTTTTAAATATAGAGAATTGGGCTAATCTTGATCCATTTTTGGATCATTCAAGTTTCTCTAGGGACTGAAATCAATATCTAAGTTTGGTCTAAGTTTAGGAATGACAGGTCTTCAAGCATGTTTCAAGATAATATAAGTGTTTCAAGACCTGAAATTGTGTTGAGAGTGTTCACAAGAATGGAAGGCTATGAAATGTATCTTTTGATCATGCAGATAGTGTGGTGAATTGTACAAGCTAGGTCAAGTCTGTAGTACAAATTATGAAATTACAAGAAGATCTAATAAAGATGAGCTATGAAGTACATCAAGTAGTCTGAGGAACACATAATGATCCATACAGTTTGAATATGATATATCCACCATTTGGGCCTAGGGTTTGTAGCTTGAAAACCTAACTCTGTGTTCTTATTGTCATGAGGACCTAAGGAGGCTATGATTGTCTTGAATGGTAAGTCATAACTAAGGAAGTATTGCCCCATATCTATATATGGAAGTGTGTGTCAAGGTTTATTTCTTGTGGGTTTCCCAAGTGTTTTAAGTTTGTTGATCATTATACTAAAGCCTAATATGAAGATGTCGAAAGGTGCTCCACGAGGAGCTTTGCAAGTTCCAAGAATTTTAAGAGCATGCTCCCAATGAGAGTTAGATCTCACAATGATTAAGTTGAAGGTAAAATATCATAGTATGATTGATCTCAGATGGAATAATGGATGCATATGAAGTTTTGATAAGAATGAAGAAGTGCAAATGCATCAAGTAAGTGTCAAAGCAATTCAAGGAGGAAGAGTATTGAATCTGAGACAGAGTAGGTTTGTGTGGTGCTATTAAATCCTCTAGATAACCTCAAATTTTGGAGATAGGTGTATATGAAGTTATTTACAAGATAAAGTTTTGTGAAGGTGTTTAAATTTATAGGTACCTCAATGCAAGAAGAGCTCAATGTCTCAATTTCAGGTGCAAGAGGCGAGTCTTTTTGGTTAATGTGCACTTTTGCAAGTCTATGAGTGGTTTCCAGGATTTGCAGAGACATCTCTAATAGGGGTATGGAATGGTAAGAAGCTTTACAAGGATATACAAGTGTAGAGTGAAGATTTACATTTGCACGAAGGTCTATAAAATTTATACTAGTACATCATGAAATAAGTTGGCTAGTCATGACTTCTTCTTACATTATGAGTATGTAGTTAATGTTTTCTTAAAATAAAAAGCCAGGAAAAGTATGAAAATTTATTGAGGTATTAGGTGTCATAAAAGAAAGAAGTACATTTTAGAGGAAGATTTCATCCCAGTGGGAGCTTGGATAACATGAGGAGTTTGAAAAGTTTGAAGTCAATGTAAGAAGTCTTAAGATGACTTAGAGGTCTAAAGAAATGTGTTGAGCCATGAACAATGTTGAATAGAAATCTATGTGCAAGGTATGAGTCTACTTGAAGTATCAAAAGGTGTTCTTGAGAATGCAAGTTTGAATTTTTGAAGTTTGGAACAATGCTCTAAAGAGTGAAACATTCCAAGGATGTGCAAGTCTATTTGAGTTTCAAGAGTGCCATGAGTAGCTTGATAACATGTTGAAACAATGATATTGAGCATTTGAGGTCTTCTACCACCATGAAGGCCAAAGTTTTAATTTACTTGTTTAATGAGGAACCAAAACCAGATATATGATAGAGTTATAGGGCATAAATTATTGGAATATTATATCAAAGGGAGAATATAAAGGTATTCATGAAACTGTAGCAGAAATTATAGTGTCTCATAAGAAGCATCGAAAAAGTTGAGAAGGTTTGAATCATGTTTTGAAGCGTATCTTGTGTGTTCATACATCATAGAAGTAATATGAATTTTGTGAAGCAATTTCAAGTCTATGGAATCTATTTAAGTACATCATGATAAGAGAACACGGGAAAATAATACTAAAGAAGTGACTCAGGACAGAGGTATTTGACCTGGTTCATCTTCTTGGCATGTGGAGAAGGTATGTGTTCTAATGTTTGCTTGCACTATGAGTATATGGTGATATGAGGCTATGTGGAAGTATAAATTGGAGTTTCATGAGCTGTGTATACTTTTATGGCATGGTGAAGCTTAACTAATTAGGACTGAAGATGTGGTTCAGGGCTCTTAGTTCTAAGAAATGATATATTATGTTTAAAGGCACAATTTGTGGTTTCCTGCATGGTACAAACCTATAAGGAGATGAATAACAAGTATGAAGCCAAACATGGTGGATATCTTCTCAGGGGGAACTAGTTTGATGATTGTTCAGGTTCATGGATCTCATACTGCTACTAATGAAGACAAAAAGGGAAAGTACAATCCAAGGGGGAGTCATTTGAGCAAGTAAGTGTGTCTTTTGCATTGTTACCATTGCAAGTTGTATTTTTCCATGTTATTCATCATTGTAGCCTTTGTCATAAATGTCAAAAGGGGAGAGTAGCATCAAAAACATGGAAAAGAGGTCTAGTAGGTGTGCTTTGTCTTGTGGTTGCCATCAATATTTCTGAAGGTGGTTGTCATCAATGAAAAAGGGGGAGATTGTTGGCCATTGTGTCTAATTGTTGTCATTGATGTCAAATTTCATTGATGGAAAATGGTGTATAGGTGTCATATGAGTCTCCATGAGGTGTAAGTCAAAGTAAAACATAAAGGTTGATTGGTAGTGTCTGAGTTTTGTAAAGTCCTATGTTGTTTTGGAGCATGGTCTAGTAAGCATGGTTACACTATGAGCTCTTAAAATATTGGTTGAAGGTTGTTCCAAGGTCTATCATGGTTGGTATGACATGTCAAGAGTGTCCAAGTGTTTGTATGAGGTCATCATGGTCAGTTCATGAAGAGTTGTGGTGTGAAGTAGTCATCTTCGGCCTATTCCTAGACCTAGAGCTTGTTGTTTGTCATGATGGCTTGAGAAATGGAGCATGGAAATATTTTTAAAGCATGGTATGAGAATTTTGGTACTATATATGACATGTATGATGAATTTTAGGTATGTTCTCGGTGGTTTGATGATGTTTCATGATCCTTGGGATGCAAGAAGGTGAAGAAAAGCTAAGTAAAAACTAATAAGTCACTATGAATGGAGATTTTCAGGAAAATTCGAGTAAGAAGGTGAGTTTATTCAGTTAGAGGATGTCTTCATGATGCTTCATGACAAGTTTTAGGTAATTTTGAAGAGGTTTGTTCAAGTTATGAGATTTTTGGTAAAATTGAGTTTTAGAGAAGGTGAGATTAGCTTGATGTGGTAACTTGTTTTTCTCACCTTATCTCACACAATTTGCATGGGACCCAAAGGTTTTTTAGGTTGATTTTAAATTGATCTAAGAGTGTTTTTAAAAAATAAAGAGGTGGATTGATTGTTAGACTTTTATGGGCAATCGTTAAGAAGCTAAAGTGGTATGAAACCATAGTTAACCCTCATAACAAAGTGACTTGGGATATTTGCATTGTATGGTCTTAAAATAAACTTGGAAAGAAAAATTGATGCATCGTAGTTTAAGAGGATTCCTCATATCTAATTTTGGTGGTGGTTTGGTGTTCCAGCTATTTTGGGAAGAGAGAGAAAATCCCTTGTTTTATGGAGATTTCCAGCTTCACGTATGAGATGAAGGTTCCATGATGAAAACCAAACTGTTCTAGAATCCTTGGGAGATGTGCTAGACATCCATGAAAATTTTCATATAGGAATGGAAGATACAGGTCCTCAAATTTACACTACCGATTTTGGTCTTAAGGGCTAAAATGCTAGTCTCTTGGTTTGAGTTGATTTTGATCATTTTGATTTATGAATCTGATTTTTTTGGTCATGGATAGTTGTTAGACACCTAGTATGATGTGTTGGAGAATTTTGTTTAATCATATGAAGTGGTTTTCAGTTGAATACCTAATGGCCTGGAAAGCCCTAGTTGAATTGCTCAAGAAGGTGACTGAAACCAAATGTGTTGGATCATATTTCTCCACATGACATAGGATTCTTAGTGCTTTTACATGTTATTACAAGTTTTCTTGATGTGTTCCTAGTTTTTGTTGATCTTGGAAGAGGTTTTGGAGGTATTTGTGCTTGTTTCTCTCAAGACTAGATCTTGAGCCCTTGGAGCCTGAATGAACTGTTCCAGAGATTGGTCTGTTTAGAATCCCTTATACCATGATTTGAAGGTTCTAATAAGTTACATCAAATAATAAAATTCATGATATTTCCATTGATATGTGTTTTGGGTATTGGAGAGGTGTTTTGTTATGTGAACAAACTCTATTTTGAAGGCCTGGTTTTGGGGTCTTAAAACCTGTTTAGAGCAGTTTCAGAGATTGAGTTGTTTGGAAGTCTTCCACTATGATTTGGATGATAAAGTGAGTTGTTATGGAAAGTAGATTCATATAAATTTTCAATTTTATATTACTTAATCCTTAAAGATGAGATTTTCTATGTGAAGTTAAAAAAATTTCAGGACTGAATTTCTGGGTGCTTGAAAACCTTTTAATTCTTACATGCTTCTTAGAGTATTTCATGATGGAGATGGCTATTTTAGAGCTTCATGATATTTTTGGTGATTCTGAGGACTTATGCATGGCTTCTTTGGAGTTGATGGAGCCATGAAAAAGAAGTTAGCATACCTTGGAGATTCTGGAGCATTCACTAGAGCTTGGAGTTCTTGTTTTGGGCTTGTTTGAGAAGCCTTGTGCTTGTTCATGATGTCGTGACCCTTGCCAACCTACTTGGATCATCGGAGTTAATTTATATGATGTTATTGATATATTTTTGTGTTGGGATGACTAACCTACTTGTTCATGGCTGGCCTAAGTGATTTTATGAGCTAGTGTTGTGTATATAAGCTAGTGTGTTTGGTTTATTTGAACCAGTTGAGGTAGAGAGGATAAGTGCGATCTAAAGGAGATTGAAGAAGAGTGTAGAGGGATTATGGATAGAGCTTAGAAGATTGATGAAGACCCAAGAAGAGTTAATAATCATATATGTAAGTGAAATTGATTTATTCAGTCCATGAAGAAGAAGAAGAAACGAGTGAGTTAGAGAAGAGGACAATTTGAAGAAGGTTTGATGTGTTTGGAACTAAACTTAGATCACAATTTGTTGTGGGATCAACATATCATCTGTAGTCATTCATATGAAAAATCTCTTATGATGTGTAATATTCATAGGAATCTTTTATTATGAGTCATATCAGCAAAGGTTTAGGGGTTTTTGCTCCTTGTGGGGTAGGTGCCTCACTAAACAAATCTTACAAGGTGTGTAATATTCTTACAATTCTAGTGGGTTTTCTTCCCCTTGAGGGTTTCCCACATATATCTGGTGTCATGCGTTCTCTATTTTGATTCTTGCACTTATGAATGGTTGATGCACGTCTAAGAAGCTCACATGTGGCTGTATATAATGAATGGTTAAGTGAATGATGAATGTTATGGCATGGTAAATGAATTTAAATTTTTTGTATGACTGATTCACCCCCCTTGTCAGTCACTGTAATTCCAACTGATGGATGTTTTCAAAGATTATTTGCCCTTATAAAATCATTTGTTTACCTTCAATGACAACAAGGATGAACTACGCCATCCAATCTTGAAATTCCCTTGTATCCTCTTCTCACATCACCCTATTTAGTAGGATGATTGCATCTAAAAATCTTTCACAAAATTCACTTTGAGATAGATATTTTGGCATAAGAGATGGATTTCTTCCATGTTTCAACCATGAATCTAATGCAAGGCCTTGAATATATGATTCTCTTTTAGACCATTCACCAGATGCATGTTCCTTCGCAATGATCACCATGTTGTTCCATCTCGGGATTTTCATACACTGAGAAATTCCTTTAGAACTGAGACCGCCAAAATTGAGCTAGCATCTGCCCTTATGATTCTTATCTCTGGCTCGTAGTGATGATTACATGCCAATACTAACTTTGTGCTCTGAACCGATACAAGATGACCACTAGTACCATACAATTCACTTATGAATACCTTAGCCTCTATTGGTTATATGGGACCATCGAGTATTCGATTCTTGAGATCTTCCAAGTCCATATAAGCAACATCATTATCACCCACACCTAGTTATTCCTATATCAGGGCTAAAATAGGATCAAGACAAGAAAATTTAAACCTCGTACTTGTGAAAATAAAGATGAGCAAAATTGAAGATGATAGAAAATTTCTACAACTTAATTAGACACTTTCTATTTTTAGCAGTTAGGTTCAAGAGCTGTTATTTTGGGGAAAAAAGATTTTTTACTGGAATTCACTTTTATGAAACCCTTAACATGCTAGGAATATATTCAATGATATTTCTTAGTGATTTTTTATAGTTTCTATTTTTGGAAAGTTGTTTTTTGCTTTTTCTCTTTTTTGGAAATATTTGTCTAGTTTGTCATCTTCATTGTTCTCTAGGTGTACTGATCTAAGGAAGTTTGTGATTTTGGGTAAGTTGGTATTTTTAGTAAGTGAGGTTACAAAATACTTAATTTATTTGGAAATAGAACATATCCACCTCTGATTGCAATGAAAAATCCTTCATTGGATTCAGCTTGCTTCCGGGACTTCGTGCTCCAAATTTCACCTCAATCCGCCCACTTGAATGCTTGGAAAATGAAAAAGTAGCTTTTAGGGCATGAAACTAGAGTTATCTTCCATTAAAAAATCATGGAATCATTTGGATTGTTGTTATAACCTTCTTGTAGGCACATGAGATGAGGAGAAACAGAGAAAATTTCATCTGAATTTGTTTACTGGTTTGCAAGATATGATTTTTTATGGTTTTTTGTGTATATGACTACCCTAGAGAAATTTTGGCAGAGTTTTTGGTATATTTGTAGGTTATTTGATTATGAAGTAAAAAAAATGGAATTATGGTGAAAAATTGAGGTGAGGAGAGATTATTTTATGTTTTTAGAACTCATGATAGTGTTTTTGGCTCATGGGAGAGGTAGTAGTAAGAAGAAGCAGGTAAGAAGACTTAGTTAAATTTTAGGTTTTTGATAATCTTGGTATGGGGTGAATTTTTTTGTTTCCTTTATCCCCTTGGGACAAGGACAGGAGGGGAATTTTTTTTTTCCCTCATGTGGGATTGACAAGTGGCATCATTCGATTACACGATGATGGAAGGGGGAAAAACTAGCACTTAACATCAGAGGGCTAAAACTGGGTCACATGAAGAATCATGGCAAGGGATAAAGAGGGGTGTATTTTATTTTCCCCTTTGTTCCCTTGGAACATGGACAGGAGGGACAAAAAAATTCACCCTCATGTGTTGATGACAAGTGGCGAGGTCTAATTTGGAGCGGAGGAAGCAAGAAAGGGCTTACTTAAGCACTGTGGAGCTTATTTTTGGTCACATGAAAATCCAAAGAAAATGCAAGAGTGGGGCGAATTTTCTTGTCCCATCTATCCCCTTAGGACAAGGACAAGAGGGACATAAAAATGCACCCTGCCTTGGTGATGACAAGTGGCACAACGACATTACACGGTGGGAAGGGCTAGAAATAGTTGGAAAGGGCTTGTGAAGTGCTTAGCAAGGTCATTTGAAGAACCAGAGGGAAAAGTTGGGGTGGGGAGAATTTTCTTGTACCCTCTTTCCCCTTAGGATAGGGACAAGAGGGACACAAAAATTCACTTCAACCTGGAGGTGACATGCGTCCTCTTGAAAAATTGGCTAAGTATGAGAGATTTACCTTCTAAGAGAGAAACTTTTTGATGATGTTGCCAGAGCTCCAGGAGGTATTTTTTTATGAACCCTTATATTAATTTGACTCCCAACAACATTCCATGATCAATGGTATGGGTCTCAAGTTCCAATTATGCCTAAAAACCCTTCAAATAACTCCATTTTTCTTGGGACAAAAGGGTGTGTCTATTGAAACTGAGCTACCCTAAGAAGTACTTGAGTCTTGTGAAAAATGTGAAAGTTCCATCCTATATAGGGTTGAATTATATTTTCAATGACTAATTATTTGATTCATAAATCCTTACAGAGTTCCAGATTACAAAATCCTTAACCCTGAAAAACCCACTTTCACTGCACTTATTCCTAAACCTTCGAAACTTCCCTAAATATTCCTAAACTAGATCCATCACTCTCCAAAATATTTTTAAAACTCCCGAATAGTATAGGGCTTTCAAATTTATCCCATAGGACGCACACTTGTCCAGAAAAGGCTAAATTATAGGCTTGCTAGATATTTCACCACTGAAAGCACTTCATTGGAAGAACTAAATGGTTTTATCACAATGTTCCAAACACTTAGGGAAGGTTTGTACAACATATGTGAGTACTTGCAAGATTAGGGTAGGCATTACACAGAGGGAAGAATGATCTGGAGAGGTGTTTAGGAGGGTTTTTAAGTAAAAATTTCAAGACTAGGTTTAAGTTTTCATGTTTCAAGTTTGAATTTTGCCCTTGTAAAAACACATAACAACAAGGTTGCAAAACCAACTTTCATCATTATAAAATCAACAAAATCCATATTTAGGATTATACATTAGGGACATATGTCCATCATTTCAATTTGGGTTTACTTCTCGAAATCATTTAATACAAATAATAAAATTATTGAAGTTATCCTTTTTACATATGACCACAAGGTCGTAATCAAATATAACAGTAATAAATCAATCCATAGTGTTCACTTCAATCCTTCTCCTATTTACCTGTACATCTATTAGGAGAGAGAAATGTACATGGATCAGTTCGAGAGAATTGACATGAGTCAACTTCACACATTTTCTATATCATAATCATTTTATAATGATAATAACAGTCAAGACTTAACCCCCTACCAGACCCTGTCAACTTATTAATTCAAGCTAAATAAATTAAATAAAAAAGTATACCTTATCGAATCGTTTATAACTATCAATTAAGTAACTTTGACTTGTAATTCATAGCAAACTACAATAATGCTTCAAGTAATAAACTGAAGAAATCTATTTATACTTTTTCTACAAATCAATCAATTAAAAAATTCATTTCATATTCACTTCAATATCTAACAAACCTGTAAAATCTTCCTACTACGACAACAATTCAACATTTGTTAATAGTTCCTTTATTTAACAAGGATTAACTATTATATCCAGGCACAACATCTAATACAACATTCACCTAACAATAAGAGCGTACGACTGAAGCTCTCATTTTATCCTGCAAAGTATTCATATCTAGAAAAGTGTAAAGATATCACACCTAATATTTTGTAAACCTTCAAATCCTAAAGGACAGATAACAAATACATGTGTATATGTATACCCTAAATAAGGAAAAATAAGCTCTCATGAAAAGACATTCCAAAAAAACAATTGATTAAACCAGATGCGTATATACTTCCATACAAGACTATAACATACAAAACACATGTGGGTATTCCATTATTTACCAGAAACGTATGATTTCAAACATTGAAACGCATTCCCATCCTGGGAGATTAAAAACTTGTTCCATTCATAATAATATACATACCCAGAACATAGTTCCAGTATTTCCTTTGTTTCATTCACAAGAATAAGCAAACCCAAAATGAAGTCCCAGTATGGATACTCATACTTGTTCCATTTATAAAAATACACTAACCCAAAATAAAACGCAGTCCCAAAATTTAGAAAAACTTATAAACCTTTCCACATATTCAACATGCAACCCAATATACTTGTAAAATCAAATATAATCACTCTACCACAAAAACCAGGCACACAAAAACATCTCAAATCGTTATTAACATGATATAATCATTATGATTTAGAGTATGAGTGAGAAGCTCGTGCTTGTTATGCTCAACTCAGCTTCTTTTCTCCTGTAATCTTCTCCAGAAATCGAAAACAACAATGTATTCATCAACATATTCCATTTTGAAACAAAGTTTCTCTATATCCATATCCAATATTGCATTCATGGCCGTAAAACATGCACAGTGGAGAGAAATTCCACTACTTCCAAAACCCCCAAAAATAGCTCAACATAACAAAACAAAGCAAATGATCAATGAGAGAAGGTATGCGACCAAGTTAGGGTTGGATTCTCGGGGAAGCTAACCATTCCCGAGGAGTTGGCCTTGCATTCAATGCAAAATTAAACCCAAAACCTTTCACTGGAGTTTTCACATGCCACATATTCCTTACAACTTCACTATGCATTAAACAAACATGGTTCGAATTACACTTGCCACGCCTTTTGCCTAAGTTACTGATGCCCATAACTTATTATGCCACGAAGTTAAACAAAACATTATCACATGCCACCCACTCATGTTAAGTGGACTTAGATACTAAGTTAGATATATCCTTTTAAACCTCCATGCTTATACATTAAAACTTATTTATTTATCCATGTTCGTATGCCACAACTACTAAATCAATACTTCGTATAGACAAGTCACAAACGTATAACTTGCCACAACTAATGCTGAGTGGTCTAACAAATGACCCTAAGTGAAGAGTCCAAGAAAGAGAATAAACACGAATAAAATTATTCCCTTCCGAATACTTTCCAAATTTGACTTTTTACTGCGGAAGTTAAGAGTATCAAACACTAATATTCCAACACTATTATGATAGCGTGGTGATCTTGTAAGTGATAAAAAACCCCAAAAAAATCATTATCCAACATACGATTAAACATATATGCGACAATTTTTTTTGGTGCAAGCTAAGACTCTTGGTTGGTAACTTCGTTTAAACTAGTTGATGGTTTATTGCCCATCTATACGATTGTCAATTTCAAGACTCAAAAGGGCGGGATGTTACACATTTCAAAAAGTTTTAGAAGTGACATTTAAGTTAAATAAGGATATTTGTTATCCCTTACTCTTTTTGGCTTATATATCGACAAACTTGAAGAGTGTTTGAATTTACAGGGTGGGGATGGAGTCTATTTGGGAGAGTATGTTATGAGGCTTCTTTTGCATGCAGATGACCTTATTTTGATTGCTAGGTCCAATCAAAGGTTGCAAGAACACTTATATGCCCTTGAGCACTTTTGCAAAGAAGTGGGTATAAAAGTCAACTCTAGTAAGACCAAGATCGTATCTTCTGCAATAGAAAGAATAGAAATCAACTTGAATTTTATTTTGAAGGAAGCATTCTAGAAAAAGTAACTGAATACAAATATCTTGGGATTGAATTCAACAAGCGTAATTGGGAAACTTGCAGGAAGAAAATAATTTTGGGATGTAAGCGAACATTGTATGTCCTAAAAATAGATGTAGAGAAGCAGAGTTATGGGATTGGAAAACTACTTAAACTTTGTTTGGGGTATTAGTAATTGTGTTGTTGCTCTATGGGTGTGAACTATGCACTAACAACACTTCAAACTCAACATGGAAGCAAATAGAGAGAATTCAGAAACACATAATCACAAACAAGTTCAAACTAAAAGTATCAATCCCATATGAGATTCTTTTAGCTGAAACACGAGTAGTTCCAATTGAAGCCATTGCTATGATGGGTTTCCTAAGATATTTTTTAAAAAATAAGCAGATGGAGGCAGGTAAATGGCTCAATATGGTCTTCGGTGAGATTTTGTGCAAGAGAAAGAAGTCCTGGATGAAACAGAACAACAAGCCGACGAGTAAATGGCACATTGACTTGAATGCATTTACTAATAATAACAAGGAAATAAAGGCGTTTGTTATGGATAAATTCATCAAGTCTATGTGGGATAATGCATTAGGGAGGAAAAAGAAATATTACCCTAAGGAATTTAACTCCACTTGTGATCATCAAGAAAAGGCCTAGATATGGGCTAATATCCCTTCGAGAGAAAAGTTTCTCATAACTCGATTAAGGACAAATTCGCATCTGCTTCAGTGTGAAATGGGTGGGTGGAAAGATCAAAAGAGACATGGGAAGAAAGAGTTAGTGTCTATTACATCATAGGGGTAGTGGAATCAAAAAAACACTTTATTTTTCAGTGTAATGCTTACAATAACATTCAGACCAAATATGCAAGTGATATGTTCCCCAAGGAGAAGGTAAAGAAAATGAGGGAGTTCATTATCAATTTGAGCAACAAGAGATAATACATTTATAAAGCAAAAATGAGAGGGTATGTTCTCCCATAGGCTTTTTTTGGCCTCGTGAATGTTAAAAGACATCTATCCACAATGAGAACTAAAACAATGATAAAAGTAATAAATACGAAGTATTTTCCGATCGTAAACATTTTCCGGTTCACAACTCTAATCAAAAGCGTCTATCCTTAAAAAAATGATGTTACCTTCCCAACATGAAGAAGGTTGAAACTCAATGGCCAAGACCAAAAATCACATCGACCTATTTATTCAAATTGCTCACTTTTCCATTCTTTTGACAAGAAATTCCTTAGCTGAAAGTTGTAAAGAAAACAGTGCTGACTATGATGTTGAAGTCATAGTTTTGAGTCATAGATTTGATAAATACCAGGGGAGCCAATTGTTTTGGTATAGTAATTTAAAGCTTTTCGGATACAATACAAACTCAACTATAACATGAATTTCCAAAACATATCACATAACGGCCTTCCTTCAATTGACGGGAAAAGAATGGCGAAAGGAATACTGCGAATTCATAAATCATACAAACCGACCGACGTTTTCCGTCTTCTTCTTCTCCTTTTATTACTCTCAATCTTTCTGTTACTATTGCTTTCATTCGGGATTTTCTCTATTCCCGTAAAGAGACTGCCCCACGAAATCTCTCAACAACTGTCAGATGATATTACTACCTCCAATCTCAAAAGGTACATTACAAACGATACAATTTTTTTTGCCATTATGTCCTCTTATAACTTATCATAACAGACTTCTTTACTTCAGACAGAATTCTGTAGGTGATCAGACTATAGTTTGTTTTTTATGGTTGGCAAAATCATCCAAAATGCTATTTTTTTAATAGATCAACGTCCCCAATTGTATATTTCCTGAATTGATCCATGTGGGTTTTCGGGAGGTGCCCACAACGATTAGATCAGCAAAACAAAATTAAAATACCATTACCAAATTAAAATAAAAAAATGCTAGGTTCAGTTTTCATTGTCCATCGGGCTTATGCTGTAGGCCAGACCGATTAAGGTTTTTTTTTTTTCCCTTTTTGAATACGGATGTAATCCATCCACTTTTCACCCCTAAGCTCCCATCCCATTGACAAAGTTTTTGGTTCTGTAGTGTTTTACGAATCAGCTCTTCCTCACAATTGTTATACAGTGGAGAAAGTGTAAATTGAACTTCAAAAATAAATAACAGGATATGGTGATAAATTCTAAAGAAATATGATAAATATTTAGAGGGCCATTATGTGGAATGAGGGTGTTCAGACAATTCCTCTGCCTTGCTTTGTTGGCTTTGAACCAACTTAAAATCCTCAATAAAACCTGCATCCTGGTTGATCAATGGGGTACTTCAGTATTTTATTTCATTTCATTTCAACTGATGTACCCCAGTAACTCTTTAAGGAAAGTGTGTTATACAAGCATTAAGGGTAGTTATTATGTCTAAATCACAATGGATCAAAACTCGTTGTAAGCAGTTATCCTGTTAATCATTTCACCTTGTAATCTTGGGTATAGTAACAGAAACTCTCCAAAAACATTGGAAATTGGAATGGAAAGAATATCCCAGAAAGCTGAGTTTTAATGCCGGAATCATTTTGAAACTCTTAGAAAATGGCAGGAAACTGCTAGAATTGTTTTTACATTTGCTGGAAACAGTGATCAAATTTGAAGGGATCGCCATATTTTAATTTGACGGGTTAGGTTAAGCTTTACACTTACTAAATGACAAATTAAACAAAACATTACCCTTCAATAGAAAAATGAAAATGTTAATTTCCTTTCAATATATATCGGATTAATTTAAATAAAATAAATATGAAAAAAATGAAAATTATTAAATAAATAACATCTAATAATAATTTTGATATTTATTTATATTAAATAATCAAGATTCAAATTTTTTTTTTAACAAGTTATAAGTTTGACAAATCCTTGTAACAAATTTATAAGTTAACCTTAGGAAAAAATAAATTTTTAGCATCATACATGAACCTTAGGGTCACCAACTTAGGAAATAGAATAACCACATCTTTGAAATCATTTCATTCCCATTAAAGTTGTGTTAATGGATAGAAAACATGGGTATGGAGGAGACAATGCGGAATCTCCAATTTAAAGATTATCATTCTCAAACTGGATTGTACCTTCTTAAGACAAAAAATATAACATTTGTGTATAATTTAGGGCACGCCTTTCATATATTTGTTAAAACCTATAATTCAAGAAGTACAAGGTTATTGATAAGATTTTTTTATTAATACAATAGAATGCATTACATTGAATCAATAATACCTTCTTAATAAACATATCGAGTAACATATTATTGCCCCTGAAATATTGTAGAGACAAGAAGCAAAAACAATTTACTATTGAGAAAATACTGAGAAATAAAAAATGGAATAATTGTGGTGCTAATGTATAAAATAGACGTGTATTTAAACAAATTATATATTACATTGTTCCAAAATTCAAAAATACATTTGGTATTTTTATCAAACAATGTCTTGGCCAACACATTTACATTGATAATATTTCGAGTAACAAAACTCACTAGGACTCATTTCACGTGTTTCTTGTACAAATTCTCACTCATGTGCATAAGGTTGTGGATTTGGTGATCAAACTATTATAGAAACAAGTCATATTTATAAAATAAATAAGGACATTGAGAGATAAATCACCAAATTCCAAACATGATTTACAAGCTAGCAAAAGTTATAGAGTGAATATAGGTTATTTTGAAAATAGAAAAGAATAAAGTAATTGCTTATTTTATAGAGATTTATCCTTTTTCCAAGTGATTTTGTGCATGATTTCTATGAAGTGAATGAAGTTTTTTTTAATATAGAAAATAAAAAATTAGCAAGCATGAATATTGTTTTGTTCTAATTATTAATTAATATTTTATTTAATTAAAATACATTTAATAAATTATAAAAAGTTAACTTAGCCTTACAATTTACATGACAAGTGGATTTTTTTAGTTAGCCCTTCTAATGAAAATTTATAATATTTTAATGTCTTTTAGTATTGAACTGTAATTTTAAATTTCAATTTTTTTTTTCAAGTGTAAATTTTAAATCACCTCTCTATGACAAGCTAAAAGACATTTGAAGGGCATTGACGTCTTCAAATTTGATCCCTGGCTGGAAACATTTCAAAAAGTTTCCAACTTTGCTGAGGGAGTTTTCCAATGTTTCCCCATTTTGGAAAGTGTTTCCAACTTCTCAGCCTACCTTGCCACGATTCAGAGCCACAATCTTACCTGTTTCATGAGAAGGGCCTATCTAATACTTCTGGACAACTTCTAATAAAGTTTTGGGTAAGTAGAACTATATGATTTCATCTTTGCCAACCATCTAATCTTTCAATTTTGTTCCAAAGAATAGATTCGCCATATGAAAAATTCACCAGAAACATTGTCTACTTTTTTCTAGATTTAATTTATGTCCCAAACAAGCAATTTTCATGCTTTTTATAAGAATTACATGCATCATAGTTTTATGAAAGGAAGAGAATTTCTTATTCTTGAAAATTTCCAATGCATAAACTTGTCTTGCTTTAGAAATATTCGTATGAATGGTCATGCTTGTGGAAAGTTTTAGACACCATCAGAACACCAGTTTTTGACGTTGAAAGTGAAATACATTCAAAGTTTGGATCTCTCAAGTCCTTCTTTGAATACCATACTGGCAACTAAACCACATTTTGATCATGGTTCACTACAAATATCCAGTGCCCATTGTATTATCAAATGTGAAATTAGGCTTGCTTTTGACCCAAGCCTGCCCAAGGTCAAGCAAAATTAACAATGGAGAAGGTAGTTGGTAGGCAATTTCTCACTGCTAAGAATAATCTGTTGTTCATTCTTGTATTTCCTTTCTATCTGATGCAAAATCCATGCCACTTGAGTTTTATTTGCCATTTTTTTTTGAATCGGAATTTTTTGCAAGCTCACAAAAAGTAAATTAAAGATAGACAAATGGAGACTATTTGCAAGGATAACTAGTGATTTTGGTTTTAAGTAGGAGTGATGGAAAGGATGAACCAAAGCAATGGGTGGAGGTTCTATCATGGGAGCCACGGGCCTTCTTGTATCACAATTTTCTGGTTAGAACACAACCCAGTAGACCTTGGCTTTTCTTTTTGTCAGAAAAAAATTGAAACTTGTTTTATCTTTCTGTCATAGAACTCTTGAGTGACCATCCAAATTTTATGTGTTTTGCATTGTAAAAGCTCATTCTTCAAGCATTTTGTGTAAGGTTTTATAACTTCAGCATCTTTTTCAAATCACGAAGTAAGGACTGTTTTATATTTTCCCGACTTTTGATACATGACCCTTGATCAGGCCAAGGATGAGTGCAAGTACTTAATAGATCTTGCAAAACCACACATGATGAAGTCAATGGTTGTGGATAGCCAGACAGGAGAAAGCAAGGATAGCAGGTTTGCTGCTTCAAAGAACTTTGGTTAACCTTTTGAAATTGATGTACAAATTTTACAGTGCAATTGTTTGTGGCGATTAAAACCTTATATTTTGCATTGTAGAGCGCGTACAAGCTCAGGTGCATTCCTAAATCGTGGACAAGATGAAATCATAAGACGCATTGAGAAAAGGATTGCAGATTTTTCCTTCATTCCAGAGGGTAAGTAATGTGTAGTGTTTCCTTTTGAATTAATGATGATACTTTGAACTCACTCTTCCAGTCATTAAGTGTTTGTTCTTAGGTTCTTTTTACGAGCATTCTATGTTTTCTATTTTTCTTGTGTTCAAAATGTTTTTTCTTTTTTACCTTATTTACTTGGACCATCAAGTTATGTTAGAGATTCAATACGCTGGCTGAAAACCAGTAGGAATTAATGATGATGTGATTTTATCTACTTATATGCATTGTGTTTTATTTCTAGTTGTGATTTGTGCACTAGAGGATAGAGTGGATATGCTGAATGCATCAGTCAAGAGTTGCAATAACTGTTTCATGTCAATAATTGGTGACAGAACATGGAGAGGGACTTCATATTCTGCATTATGAAGTTGAGCAGAAATACAATGCACATTATGACTACTTCTTTGATCTAGTCAATGTTAAGAATGGCGGGCAGCGAGCAGTTACAATGCTTATGTATCTGTATGCACTCTATCTTATTTTCCATAACATCTATGTATTGTTTTGTATTGCCATTACACTTTCCATGTTGTTTGTGTAACTGAAACATGAAATTCTTTAGTTTTAGTAAATCATATTTTAGTAGGCCTACAATGTTGATAATTTTAAGGTTGTTTGCACTGCAGTTCAGATGTGGAGAAAGGCGGGGAAACTATTTTTCCACAACGCCATGTAAATAGAAGTAGTGTACCATGGTGGGATGATTTATCTGAATGTGGAAGATCTGGCCTGTCTGTGAGACCAAAAATGGGAGATGCTATACTCTTCTGGAGCATGAGGCCTGATGCTTCTATGGATCCTTCTAGTTTACATGGTCGGTATTCAGTCCACAGGCATTTTTATCAAGATATCATGACATGAGCAACATGTGAATGTTATTTGCGAAACACTAGGAGGAGGTCGCCATTTTATGATTCCTCCAAAGGTCTTAGTTTTTGTAGGTCACTAGCAGCAGACCACCGATTTCTTATGCATAAGTTCAGGAGCATGTGCTCTGCAAATAATATGCTTGTACACTGTCTTGCAAATTCCAATGTCATCCCTTGCATATCCATCACCTTATGTTTTATTATTTTCTGTCTGCAGGTAGTTGTCCAGTAATTCAAGGTCATAAGTGGTCAGCTACAAAATGGATGCGTGTTAACAAGTATAATGTTTAATATTGACATTTAAAGGTAATTTTCTAGTATTGTAAAGAATGAGCATTTTTAAATTTACCATTTTCTTGTTAAATTGTTTGCCATTATGTTGAGAAATTTTTATCCTTTAATTGCCATAGAAATAAAATGATCCATTTGCTGGGGGTTAAAACATGACCCTACGCATAATACAAGAAAGATCTTATCATTCATATTGCATGCTTTACATTGACTCTGTATAGCAGAGATTTTGAATGTCACTCCAGTCATGTCATGAGAGTTGTTGAACTCAAGAAACAAGAAATTTGAACAAAAAGCCTTATACATCTTATCCCTCATTGAGAACAGTGAGCATTCCCAAAGCAGGGGTGGACGTTTTAGGTCACATGAATCTTATGATTAATAGAGAATATGATCCGTTATTGCATTGGATTTTGCATTTGCAACTCACTTCCACAGATCTTATTATCTAAATTAATACCACAAAAGAATGCAAATTTATGAAATACTATGCCAATATGCTTGGAAAACTATCTTCACAAACACCACAATAGCCATCCCCTCTCCCAAATGCAACACAATTGAACCCATACAAAGCAAAGGAAATCATAAACACATTCAAAATTGTCGACTATTACCATAGAGAAAATCCGTCTTGGGAATAACTCCAGATCCAAAATGGTTTATCTTAGAAATAGCTCGCGGTTATTACAACAATTCCAAAAAGTTGTATCGGACCCCCTTATGGTTATGTCTTATTCACTCTGATGAATCTATGCTCTACTGCAGGTATAGTGGCTTCCTCCTTTTGACTGCCATTCTTACGTAAGTGCCATTTCAAGTCAGATGTGTCTCTCCTTTGCTGTCCTCAAGGGAGAGGAGACCTCCTGAAGACCATTCATACCAAAAAATTGATGAATTTATAATTAATTGTATTTGGTCAACTCATCAGATTCCAACCTCAAAAGTTAAAAGGGTTACAGGCTTTCCCTTCTACCTCCAAATGTTTGGAACTTGTTCACCCATTTTGATATCTCGAAACTGAAAATAACAATTTGGAACATCTCCAAGCCTGCAACTGTTTTTTTCAGTTTCGAGATATCAAACGGATGAATTTTGACCTGATTTTCAATGGGCACATGGAAACACATCAAATGGATGAATTTTAACCTGATTTTTGATGGGCATGTGGAACTGTGTCAAAACACAGTTAGAATTTCAAGTTGTTAGGACATTGTAGGAACATGTTACAGCCAAAACTAACATCAAAGTAGGAACTGAGATGAAAGAGAGCACAAAAAGAAGTGAAAGGCTCTTCAAACTATTGCTTAGGATTCCACTGAAGAATTTTTCTTGTCAGATTCCTTTGGACAGAATGGGTGGCAAGAAGATTGTTATCTCTCTTTTAAAGGAGAATCATCTTCGTACTTCTCCAAGTTAACATCTTCTTTGACCTAGTTGTACCTTTTAAACAATCCTCTTCTGTTTCTTTAAATTACAAGCACGATTTTTTTGTTCTAAAGAAATATATTCCAGTAAAAATGAGATTCAAAGACCACTACATATCAGATGCATTCCAGGCCTTAAATAGCACATAGATTTTGGGTATTTCTTGATTTATATGAAGCACTTCACAATCTGTGATTTTATAAGCAAATCCAAGTAACATTTCTTTAAAATAGAACTATCATTGTGGTTCTTTGTTATATTCATTATGACTCCTAAAATTCTTTAGGTTTGACTAATTTTCTTTCATTTCATCTGTTATTGCAGATCTTTCAGAATTCTTTGCTATTAACTCGAAGCATCACTTCAACTTCCATTCTGTAGCTTCTAGATTGTATTTTCATCTCCAACTCCATGATAAAATGGTTGCAACTCTCTTGTAAAAATGGCTGCCAGTGACAGTTTGAACAGATGTTTTACCAATTTTATTCATTCTTTCATTTATAGGCAACAAGAGTATTCATCGTCCTTAATGTGAAAGCATCTTGTCTAGTTTTGACAGATATTTTGAAAATGTGTTCTTATTCATTCACTATTATATAGCATTGGAAAAACTGCATTCTTTTTTTTTTTTTTGATAATTTAACGCTTTTGACTGGAGCTTTGAACTGGGGGGTTAGGCCCCAACCTAACAAGAGAGAAGAAGAAGAAGAGAGAATACAGGAGGAAGAAGGAAGGAAGAGGGAAGGAGAGTGTAAGAAAGGTGACTGCCCACACCGCATACAAAGAACCAGAAAAACTGCATTCTTGCCCTCCAAATAAATTTGAAATTTTCAATAAATGTATAACAGCAGGACTTATACATTGGCCATTTAGAATCATATAAAAACATAACAATAAATTGATGTCTGACAATTATTCATGATTTCCAGTAATTGTATTTGCACAGACTTGTTAGATTTCACTAGGAGTCACCCTCGTCTAAACATCATGTCACACATATAACAGAGATTCACATTGAAGCTTTACATAGACAACTGACAAAGTAACAAGACTATTCTAGATCAAATTCCATTTGGCATGTCTATGCTTAGGAAACTTCTAAAAAGCCATAAAAAGGCTTCTAAAATCATACAAAACCAATATTCTTGACAAGCCAAGCACCCCGGTTTGGTGTTTTGGTGTGGACTTCCGTTTACAAGTGAATTGATCTGAGTATTATGTAAAAATGCATCGTACAACTCTCATAAGGAGGACGAATACATAACCTCTGTTTATAACCAGAAAGGGATTGAGGTGGAACTAAAGTAGCACCAAGAGAGAGAGGGAGATCACTCTAAAAATAGAAGAGATTCCCTAAGTTAAGCTTACATAAGACCAGCCTGACTTAGGGAAGAGATTTCCTAAGTTAAGCTTACATTAAACCAATCGAACTTAGGTGGAGATAAGTCTTATCAATAACAATGACACTTATTCTAAATGTAACTAAGACTAATTACTAGCCTATTGACTCGTCATAATGAGCTATTAGAGAATAAAATGAAAAAGGATTTCCAAAATGAGGCCCAGAAGCGAAGCCCTGTCCAAGTTCTCTAATAAATGACTAGTGTTGGGGCTACAAGGTTTGCTCCTTGAAAGAAATACACCAACCCCAAGTGCTCTATATGACGCTGCATGAGTGCGCTGATCTACTACTCAAAGATGCAGGTAGGAAGTTATCGTCAAACGGAAAAATGCAGGTCACACCAAGGATGCATTACACAATGTTCCTCTGTAATGTTGAAGTGAGGTGATTTATGAATTAAACCAAGGACTATACTAAATGAATTTGACACAACTCATAGCCAACAAAGATGGCATTCGCTCTATACTAGAAAAATAACCCCTTGCATGGGTGGGCTAATCCACCTCTCAAACAAAAATATCACAGAAAAATCACTGACAAATGCATAGTAAATCAAATCCAAACATACTTCCAAAACATTGCACGGATGGCCTAATATATGGTAAGAACATATAATCTACACGCATCATCACTCAACAAGGTGCTCAAGTGCAAAAAAGATGGAAAGATACCTATCCTCAATATGGGTACCAACAAGCACTGTCCCTGATCAAGTACCATTATTTGAGTGCCTGACTGCAAAATAAATTATAATAATAATAATAATACACCAATACATAGGCCTACAGTACAAGAGATGCAAAGAAATAAACACTACAAATATACTGCCCCAGTAGAAATATCTCACAAAAACATATGATTTCAAAAAACACAGGAATTGATAAGCTTCTGTATGCTCAAGATATGTAGAAAACAGTGCCATAATGGCAACTCGCCTAATACAGTGTCAACTGTTAGAAACCTATCAAATGGTGGAATTTTCTGAAACTATGTACACTGTGGTGAAGCTCTCAAACATCCGTGCAAAGTCTAAAAGCAGCACTAAAAATGTTCGCTGAAAAATTAATATCCGAAAGCAATGGGCACTGGGGTATTGAATGGAATGTTGAACATGCTAAATTGTGGGCCCTTGAAGCTTAAATGTTCTATATTCAATACTGAAAAGAAGTGCAATTTGAAGCCTCCTAACCCCTTCCCCAAAATTTCTTTTTATAAAATTACACTTTTCACTTGAAGGATGATAACAATTGATCATCAATTTTGCTATGCAAAATGATAAAATAATGTTGTTTTGACATGCAATTTTAGAGCTTGAAAATGTAAGAAAATTGAAAAAAAGGCACCTGTTTTCAATTCCAGATGCAAAAGATATATCTTCATGAAGTTAAGCATACGGGTACTACTCAGGAATCTTCTGAATATCTGTAAAGAAACACAACAAAACAGACCCAACTCCAAAAAACCACTGAAATTGAATCAGCTTGTCAGTGAGAAAAAATCACTGAAATGGACATCAAATGACAAAGTTATGAGCAAAAAATTGAAAGTGCATCTAGTATGGTGCTCAATGGTGAAAGCGGAAAAACAATCAAGTGGGGATTCAACCTTGAGACCTCTCATGTGAGAGTCTTGGCAAAAATATACATGGTGCTCCACCATACAACATAATCAATGTTACTCGTGACAAAATACATTTTTTCTTAAATATAATTCTTTTATTTTCAGGCTCATTTGTTGGACAAGAACTTGTGGGCAACATGAGAAAGCTGAGTATAGTAGTTGCCATTCATGGAGGGCAAGTTGCAGTCCTAGAGCATTGCAAGTTATGCATTGACTATTGTAGGGGCCAGTGGAGAGGTGGGCATTGACCATGAGGCCTGCAGAAATGACAAAGATGACCTGCCAAAAACAGACCAACACCCTGTGCTTCCCAATTTATCTAACTGTTTTTTTGGCTACAACATTTGAAAGCAATTTTTTTAATTAAAAATTAAAACACAATCTTTTCAATCCAAATACGAACTTACAATGTTTACTTCGTGATGGTGGCACCTTTCGAGGTGAAACAAAAACCTAATCCACGCTTCTTGAACCTTCTGAACATAGTGGTGTTTTCAAAATTTACCCAGTGAACTCCTAAAGTGGTGAATTCAGTGTCCTTCTCTTTCCCCATAGGCGAACCAATATGACTTTAAAAAACCAAATCATAAGCAAGCAGGAATCGATTTTCACAAAACGAAAGGCTATCCACCCCTTTAAATCCATTGTTATGGATGCATCTATACAGTCAGATTTGACTGAAGATGCAATTTTTTTGTGGAAAATGCATTGTATCAGACATATATTTGCCAGATCTAAGGCATTCGGTGTCTAACCCTTGCAAGACAAAGTATAGACAAACTTTATCGCCTGCTCTGGATATGATGGTGAATTCTCTGCAAAAAAAAAACTCCAAAAAGACACATCTGAAACACCCTTCTCTTTATGGTGTAATTTCAACTCAACAAACAACACAGAATTAAGGGGAAAGGTCAGTGACATGTGTCTCTAAGGCGGAGGCTATTCTCCCGATAAAATGCACCTATGGAAAGCTATGGCCACTGCCTAAGATGCATGCCCATAAAAAAAAACACAAATGCATGCCCATGCATGTGTGGGACCCGCCGAATCTGTCAAATCATGTGCGGTGCATTTTATCTATAAGCTGAGGGCCATACAAAGCTATTAGTTGTATTTATATTATGTATAGGTCAATAAAATTAAAAAGGGTCACAAACATAATTATAAGCTTCTAGTCAAGCTAAAATTTTGAAACACATTTCCCCATTCTTCAAACCACAAATCATATAAATCTTGATCTCACCTGTTTAAAATATAAATTAACTTTCACTACATGCCAAAAAAACAATACATGCCAGATTATGTTAATAAATCAAACCCCATCCATTCATAAATCCCCAAGAAAGCTACAAGAAACCAGCAAATAATAAATGTGAAGTTTTAAGCCTGAAACACTTTGCCGCCAATTTTGAATATTTGAGGTCTGATCCAAAGAATTTCTGTAATTCCCAAGGCCATTCACAATGAAGCAGACAACATCCACACATCTCTAAGGTGGATGATGTCTTTCAACTTCTATAATACAACACTTGGTGTCTGCGTAATTTCCTCAAGCATGTGACATCTACACCTGAAGTCATCTCTAAGGTGGATGACGTCTTTCAACTTCTATAATACAACACTTGGTGTCTGCGTAATTTCCTCAAGCATGTGACATCTAAACCTGAAGTCTCTTTGTCAGCATTGGCCTCCATCCCTGACCCAGAAGTCAACGTTATCTTCAAACTCAATCCACTGTCGAATTACAGTTTCTGGAAATTATGAGAATTGAATTGCAAACAAAACAAACCACATCACTTGATCAGAACCTTTCTTAGATCATGGTTGATCTAAGAAAGGTTCTGATCAAGTGGTGTAGTTTGTTTTGTTTGCAATTCAATTCAGGGAATGGAGTCAAGACTCTTCTGGCGAACCGATGAATGATGGAGATCTAAAAACATGAAAATACCATTTAACATTCTGATCAAGTGATGTGATTTGTTTTTACAATGTTAAATGGTATTTTCACGTTTTTAGATCACCATCATTCATCGGTTCACCGCAAGAGTCTTGACTCCATTTCCAGGAGAAGTCTTTGTTCCAGCACGACCACCTTCACCACCGACACCAGCAGCCAAGGCAAGAATATCAAGTGGTATTTCCCAGCTACCACTCTTCCGACCCCAACCGGACCGTCTTGGATGCATCGTGCTTCTTGTGTCAATGCCTTCTAGATTTTGACCCTGTGAATCTTCTGAAGCTCCAATCCCAACAGCTGGCCATGAAGGCTTAACACCCATTTCAAGGTCACTAACTCCTTTCTCCATGTTTGCACTGAAACCGTCTGTGTCTATAGAAAGATTATTTGCCCCATAACCTGTGGTGTCTTGTCTCACCTTTGCTCGGAAATTGTTCTTTGACCAAGGCATATTTGTAAAGAATATTTCTTTGAAGTTTCGTAACAATCAATGATTATAGGGATTTAATTTGCTGTCACTGTCATATCGGTATCGGAAGTTTTCATAAGTTGTCTGCAAAATACCAGACACAGACCTCCATAAACAACATAACTCATTTGTTTGGCACATAGCAAAACTGGACAAAGAAAAAACAAAGCTTTGTAAATGAGCAGATTTCAATTAAAATAAAAAAGGATTTGATAGAAAAGAAACAGAGGTTAGAAAACTTGAATCTTGAATCATATCAAATACAAAAATCTCATTGCCATTACCTGATTTGTACTTATCAAATATAAATGAAATGAAGTGATCCCTCCAACAATCCAAAATGCAATAAAGATGTAAGCTATAAGTACAATTGATGCTGGTGTTTTTTTCACCGCCTTCCAGAGGCCATCTTGATGCTCCTCCATGATTTTCTTAATAAGGACCCAACAAAAGGCGAATACATAGATGCACAGCATGGTTGTTGAGAAGACGAACATAAAAAAGTAGCGGTAGTTACGCTGTACACAAATGATTAATATAACATAAGTATACTTGGAGCAAAGCAGATAAAAATATTTACAGACATCCAGTATAGGAAAGTGAAACAGACAAATTAAATTTCAAATATTAACAGCAGATATCAACCACGTAAAGCTCAAGAGCTACTTGGCTGAGCTGCTGAGGAAACTTGGAAGTTTCACTTGGAAACACAACAAACATGAGAATATTGCTCTGGATGAAAGAGGATGGAAATATAAGATCTACACATTGTATGCAACATATTACAGGTACCAAAGCGTGTCCCATATGTCAAAGGTAAAAGGCCCTGACAAAATATAAATGCACTTTGACGGTCACTGGCGAAGACGTACCATGAGTCTCATGTAACTCTCGAGGAAAGATCATTAACAGTTACAAATAAGTTCTGAAACTGAATATAAGGATTTGAAATAAATGGTTATGTTTCAGTCATAGATTTAATTCTATCACACTGAAACTAAGAATGAGGGAACTTTCAATATGCATCATAAAAAATTATAGAGCCCAGCCTTTTTTTACCAGGATCCCAGCACTTACTCCCAAATACAGGTATTACAGGTCACTTATCTAATGTTCACCTTCAAAGTGGCATCGTTTCAGATATTAGCATAATGCTCTATACGAACACATGCCGGTCCATGGTACTTCACCAGAGTTTGTACAAAGGCTAGAATGAAATATGGCTGACAGATGAAAATTTGTAAGCTTCTACACATCTCCATACGTATATAGTACGGTATGTAAGTAACTCTAAATAGACCAAATAAAAAAAAAGGTAGGAATGGAACAATTTGGTTGACTATTAATGTTAACAAAATTTTGTATTTCCCTGTCGCAACAAACAAATAAACACCTTACAAAAACGGAACCAGTCCTTACAGAATAGAGTCTTAAGCATTGACTAACAAAGAAACATAACATACTTGGCCAATGCATTGCCCAACCCATGGGCAATGGTGATCAAATCGCTCGACACAGTTGTTGCAGATAAAACAATGTGAACAACGAGGGGGTCAATACAACATGCAAGTATCGCAGTACATAATCTTCACCGGAATCCCATTTACAATCACGTCCTTTGTACGTGGTAATTTTAACCATGGTGTCTGCCCACCTCCCCATTCTGTAGAAGTAGCAGTATCATAATCTTCTTAAGGTTCTGGAGGGTGTGCATTGCGAGGTATTATGCCAGGATCTCTTGCAGATGTAAGAAGAAGAAGAAACAAATCCTGTTAGGTGAACAGAGAAATAAAAATTACTTATCGTGCTATAATCAATTCTTCTCCAATAAACACTATATAAGTACTGAACCAAATTCAACAATAAAAATACACAAGAAACTGATCTCTAAAAACCAAAACAACACAACTACAATGAGAACATCATTAATAAAGATAGTATACATGATTGTACACTCAAATTTTTACTCGGTATGGGAAAGAGAAAATGTAATGTAATTGTTTTCCCACAAAGCACCAGATATCAGTTCATGATTTTTTCAGAGATGTATAGCTTTAGAGGAGGTCAAAAGATTATGAAGTTAGGTAAGAATGCAAAGGGTCTATGAAAGAGACGTTAGAAATGGGAAAAAATACAATTTGAAACATGTGCTGCTGCAAAAAGGCTGCTAGTTCACTGGAAGACCTGGAAATAAAGGAACTGCAGTTCTGTAGTTTTAGAAGAAGGGTTAGGGTTTCGGTAAAAACTCCTGGAATATATCTGATTATGGTTTTCAGAGCATTTGCCAGCGTGGTTGTGCATGGAAAATAGGGAGACTATAGGCAAGGGAAATTCAAATAACTAGACACCCAGAGACGCCTTTTGGATTGAATGTTTCTCAGCAGAAATTAAGCCCTGGCTACTAAGCAAGGTCAAAGAAAAGTTTCTGTTTTTTCCCTCCCACAACCAATCCACAGCAAACAAATACCACCAGATTGCTCCTAGTGTTCTCTTGGCCTTGCATGATCACCTTCCATCCTATTAATTCCATCGCAGAGCATGTTATGTAATATTCTTTTTGCTGATCAGAAGCTTCTATTGATCTAAGCAAGGTACAACAAAATGTTCCCATGGATCTTGGTTATCTACGAACAAACTGAAGAAGTAATTGACAGAGACTTCTACACCTCTCTGCTGCAAAATCGACACTGGGAGATACTGAAGTGCTGCATATGGACTCCCGGTGATAATCAGCCACACACGGTGTTTTGCAGGGGCACCAATTTCTTCACAGATATTGCATTAGCAATTGCCAATTTCTAGGTTGTTTGCCCTTGTTTTTCAGTATTTGGCAACTAATGTGTTCACACATGCAATTCAAAGATTCAGACCAGTTCTGGGGTCTAAACTTTACAGGCAGTCATGATACAAGCACACCAACATGGACCACAATTCCCAAGTAAGAAACAAGCGTGGGATGATGATATTCCCACATCCAAAATCCCGGACCTTATAGTAAATGAAATTATGAAACTTATCTCTACTGGATTATGGACTTTCAACCAGGAGGTGGGCTATGGAGAGCCCAGCTAAAATGAGACAATGTAGAAAAATGACAATCTTAAATTGATAGTTTTCACCTAATCTATCTCGAGTCCCGCATTTAGTCTAATTGTGAGTGAAAAAACTTGGGAGTGACCAATGCAATAGATGCAAACAATCTTCTATGACCCATAGTTGTTGCTAGCATATTCAATATAATACCAACTGGAAATAATGATTCTTATAGTTCAACATCCTTATAATGTGGACCACAACCCAAATGGGATATGAAACAATTCACTGAAGTATGCAACACTTGAGAAGCACAAACTTCTTTTGTCATGTCAAGAGGGAGGGGAGAATTAATCATTGAAAAAAAAATATGTTTGTTTTCCTGATCTGTGCTCTGCCTTGCAGCCTGTCTCCCAGTAGCTCGCAACAGTGCAAGCTTCCTCACTCCTACGGAAATTTTGCTGCTCAGCCTTGCGAATGCACATGGACTTTCTCTACATTGCAGCACTGGCATAGCTCTGGCATTTGCACCAGTCTTCTCACGCATTTGCACCTCTTTTAACAGTTCTACTACTCTGCAACAAATAAGGGCTCAATTTTTTTTGTTGTGTGAATGCTTTTCTGCTCTACAAATTCCGTACGAATTGGCATGAATTTCAACAATTTTAGGGTGGTGCATTTAATTCAGAGAACCTTGCGACTTAGATCCTAGCAATGCTACACAACACATCACATACACCATCATTAGTTAACTGTCTCCTTTCTTATCATGTAAGTATAAATATGTAATGTGTTCACCCACGGGGCAAGTAACAAATGCAGGCATAACGTCCACAGACCAGATAGTAGTGAATAACTGCATGCACAATGTATCTTATAATTCCTATACTTTTGAAATCTCATTCCAGTCTAGGAACTCCCAAGGAAGTGTTTTCCCCTTGTTGAGCACAGGGATACTCATCTCTAGCCTTACTGAAATGTTGTGCACCTCTGTACCATTCCACTATTCTTTCATATTGAATAGATGTTTTGCCTTTCTTACAAGTAGTCTTCCACAGTGTTTAATGTGTTTGCATGGTTAATTTGTTTAACTCTTCTTGCACATTCTATAACCTTTGCAGATCATCTCTAAGCACAGGGTTGTCTTCCGCACAAAGGTTTTGGGCCTTGTAGTGCGGCTCACTTTCAGTATCATGCTTGAAGGTTTTCACTCAACTGCAAAGGGAACAATGTAATTACACCAATAAGTATTCTAAAATGGCAGCAAGAGGTGGAGTGTAACGTAGTGGGTTGTTCACTTTTATGTTGGCCTTAAAGTTGAAGTCCATTTGACCGTCACATGGAAATTTCAACCTTAAATTTGATGTTCATTTGACCATTACTTAGAAGCTTTTTCTTTTTGCTTAGAGTAGTCAATCAAAAAATTGTAATATCTTGGCCATATGGCGAAATTTGGAGCTCATTCCCCTCTCATCAGCTCCAAATTCCAGATTCCTCTCTCAAAAAATTGTAATATCTTGGCCATATGGTGGAAGAGGGGAATGAGATCCAATTCCTCTCTCATCTGCTAATTCCCCAAAGATAAGAGAGGAATTTGCAGCTCATCCCCCCCACCACTCCCCTAGAAAGAGTTTTCGAGCACAACAAGGTGGTGTAGCTAAATGGATGCTATTTTCACCAATCAGTGGCAAATTTACAGAGAAGGCAAAGGAGCTAGTAATCAACGTGGCAGGTGAAAATGCAAAATAAGAACCTCGAGGTTGATATCTCACGGAGTATTTCAGATAGATGTATCTCAGATACATATACTAGTACCTACAAATATTGGGATGAAAAGCCCAAGCTGCAAAAGATAAAGTATCAATTATAAAACTTGACGCAGATATAATAGCAAAGGTTACTCACATTAAGGACAAAACATTGAAATGCAATGATCATAGGGGGCATGGTTGTTAAGGGCCCGATAAACTGTTCCTTTCTTCTCATGGTATTGTCCTTCTGGTATATACTTAACTAACAAGTTGCCTAAATAGAGAAAGTTATATCAGGTCCAAGAGAATTTTGTAATTTCGAAGTCCAATATAATTTGTAGAAACATCTACATACAAGTAGGTGTCTCCAAAATAACGTATCTACAACGGCAAAAGAATATGATAGCTTATCTTCTGGGGCCGGGTCGTGTGTTTCCAGTAACATTGGTTTAAAATGTGTCAGTTAACATAAAAGTTGTTACACACAACATTCTTGTTGAGCAGCTGCTTCAAATAACTAATGGACTTCAATTGTTGATGAAATTGGGATTGAGAATGAGTTTTCAAAATGTTACAAATTGCAGGGCTCCACAATCCTACAAGGAGGAATGAGGGAAATAACATCAATCTGTTGAAGAATAAAAGAGTTTTGCTAAGTTCGCAATAAGATTGTAAGAATATTTGTAGAAGCTCTAGAATCCCCAAGGAAAAACATATACCACACTACAAAGAAAATGAAAATGCATCAATTGACTTCACATTAAGAAAATTGTTGCTCTCTTTACATCTAAAACTTTTAACTATGCAATCAATTAAGCCTTCAATTAAAAGGCGGGAAATATAAAGAGCAAATAAGAAAATCTTCAACAAGTCACAAAATGAGAAGAAAGGGATAAATTATAAATCTCATTTGCCTTTCATGTAGATGATAAAAATGGGAATGATACAAAATGGTAGACTTGAGCTTTGTGAAAATATTTGGATCATATGGTTAAAGATTGCATCCAAAGAAAAGAAAGAAGATCGGATAAAATTGCTTGAAATCTGAACATATAGCTTTTGTTATCCTTGGAATACATGACTTGAGCTAAATAGCTATGTCTTTACTACAAATTGTATTCTTCTTAAATTTCTATCAAGGGCACCAATTGACGATGTGGGTATGCCATTTCAGTACTATGAAGCAATCTTAATCTACGGTGTTTTCTGAATCTGCAAAACTAAATCACTATATATAAAATAGGAACCATCAATAAAACTAGGTCAATCATTGATTGCCAAATTGAGTCAGATAACAGTCACTAAATTATGAGAATAACTGAAAAAACATACTTTGAGATTTTAAAAGCAATGCAATATAATTACTTAGCAAATATATAAAATCCTAGACAATGTGAAGCTTAGATTAGAATTTGACGGGCAGGTGTTTAACATGCATGCAGAAATCCAATATTAAGAAATATTACAAAAAGATAAAGAAAAAGAGCACTCACATAAACTGTGAAGATAATAGCAATAGCCATTATAAAAATTCCAAGATGATGAGGGAACTTGTTCACAAGTTTGCTTGCAACCAAGCTACAAAATACTGCCACAGGAATTATTATGGGGACAAGTGTTAGCATCAGTGACCGCACATCTGGACCAAATATTAGCCTTCCACAAAGAAAAAACTTCTGCACAATGCCACAAAAAAAGAATGTTAATCAACTCATTCCAAAAGGAAAAAAATCAAGACCAATTTTTAAAGGAAAGCTAATACAGGAAAATAGTGAATAAGACATTCAAATGCAAGAATTAACATGAAAAAGTCATACAAAATATTATGGAAACTCAAGATTGAACACACTTGCAGCATTAGAAAAACAAAATATCAGCATACATTGCTTCCATTGCTGGGAACATGAGACGTGATAAACATGAAATACATGCTAAGAAATTCCCGACAAGGAAATGCAATAGAATGTGACATAAATATACAGGAAAAAACATATACAAGCATAATGATAAACACAAATCTGCACATAATAACCAAGCAAAATGAACATAGATGCAAACAGGCGTAATGAAATTCCCAACAAGGAAATGCAAAGGAACATTTCACATTAAAGGGAAAAAAATTGAAATATAGCTATACAAGCAAATCTAATAAGATGCGTGACTTGCAAATTGAGCATCAATGCCATAGGGAGACTCACATTAATCAAAACATTATATGATACATCTTGAAATGTATATGCAAGTGAAGAACAAACTGCTGGGTACCTTGAACACTAGGCCTGAGTCATGGTTTGATAATAAAGAACAGAGAATCATGAATTATAAGTACAATATGAAAATGCCCTATGGCATGCAGCATTTTTTTCTTCAACAAAAGCAAATATCTGTATCCTACTTGGTAATTCTATTAAACACTTTTGCCATACATTATACATCTGTAGATAATTTTAAAAGTAATCTGACTACATATTATCAATGATAAAAAGAAATTACTTGAAAAGATAGAACTATCTTTGTTTAGAACTTTGTGCTAATCCTAAGAACATGTACAATCAAGGGGTTCAAGGGGTTGACTAAAAGAAAAAATCATGTATATTGCTACTACATGTATAAAAACAGCACCCAATATTCTGCATCGATCATATCATTTCAGGAAACAATAAAGCAAATCTTACAGCAAAGTAATAAGGCAATCTGAACCTTTCTGCATAAAGTCATATTTTTCAATGTTTCAATACATAAATGAATGCAAGACGTGCAAACTGCAATAGTCAAGATAACTGTGAGTAGAATCAATCATGGAAAGAATGACGGGACTTGGCTTCTCTTGGTTAAAGGTTGAATCGTTTCCCCAAATTTTAAACAGGTGTCAGAGAATATGTAAGAGAAGATAAAACAATCGTTTCAGAAAACAATAAAGCAAATCTTAACCAATAACTTTGATACAGCAAAGTAATAAGGCAATCTCAAGCTTTCTGCATAAAGTCAGATTTTTCAATGTTTCAATATGTAAATGAATGCAAGACATGCAAACTGCAATAATCCAGATAACTGTGAGTAGAATCAATCATGAAAAGAATGACGGGCTTGGCTTCTCTTGGTTAAAGGTTGAATCGTTTCCCCAAATTCTCAACAGGTTTCGGAGAATATGTAAGGGAAGATCAAATGACCACAGGAACCTCAAACTTGAATCCACATGCAAAGGTGAACAAACTAAGAGACCATAGTGAAACTACCATTAAAGTTGACTCGTCAAAATTAAAATGCAAGAATGATTTGTTTGGTCAAAAGAAAATGGAAACACTCATCCCAACTGCCTGAAGGCAGAATAATGCACCATAAAACTTGAAATTTGAAAAATACTTTCCGGTCCACATTATTACAACTTTTAACACAGGAAGCATTCCTAGCAAGGTTTGAACATGGGTCATCAGCATGTCGGTTGCTGCCTTACTACTAGACCGTGGGCAGCTGGAGAGTGCAAGCAGGACTGGAACTCTTTGAGAAGTAAAAACAAGAGTGGGTATAGATCCAATCACAACAAAAATCTTAGTATAGCCTGTCAATAAGAAGAAACATCAACAAACAATTCAAATGGCAGTCCATCCTGAATTTGGTGAACAATGCTCCAAATGTGTAGACGTCATAACATTGCAAGGAAGGCCATCTCGAGGCCAGAGAATGCTTTGGAGGCAACTATTAAATTTTCCCACCATACAATAGGAATGGGGAGAATTCCCTGTGCAAGGTCTCAATCACATCACTTTATATGCAACTCTTGTTATCCATTTGTACACTTCCTTAAAGAAGATGCCTAGATAAGGGCTCCGCAGAACTTAGCGTCGAGGGATTGAAGAAAGTCTCAATCACTTTACACTTTTGCGCTTTCTTTCAGAGAAAGGCGCCTTGATTAGATCTTCACAGGATTTTGAATCGAGGAACTAAAGAATGTTAGGGCATAGGCAGCTGGACCAAATAAATAGAGGCGGTTGAAGTGCGGAAATACAATGGATCCAAGAAAGCCACCATTTACCTGAATTGTAACTGACCTCATAAATTTTCAAGATCCTTGGAGGAACTGACAAGGGATATTACAATTTCATGTTGGAAGTGCAATATGAATATAGTCTCAACTACTGCCACATTAAGAAATCTCCTTCTAATAATCCTTATTTGTTGAAACTGGTGAATAAAGCTCATTTTGTGATTTGCTATGCTTAATAATTCCAACAACTTAGCATGCTCTTTTCTTCTCCCAAACACATATCACTATAAGGTTCAATGTTTCTATGGAAAATAAACTCCTTTGGGAGGCAGCTATCATTATCTAGTCAATAGAGAGGATGCAAGTGCGACTCTTTAGTATTACCTATTTGAAGTGCTATTCAACTTATGTCTTTCTTGTTCCAAATCATCATTGATGTTTATGTGGGATGCTGTGTTCACCGAAAAGCTCGTGTTATCCGAAAAGCTCGTGTTATCACAACTTCATGTATGTGATCAGTCACATGAGCAGTTTATGGTATCTTAGGTACCAGGAATATACATTGCTTAAGTGAGGGATAGTTTCACTAAATCGCTTCCTACATATTATGAAATAAGTTTGTGGAATTTACTTATGGGCAAGCTTGTCCATTTTTGACAAGTGAAAGGAATTTTAATCTGATTTTGATACCAGGAATATGAGCCACCTGATTTGGATGGTTTCATTCAATTATTAGCTGCACATTATGAGGCCATGTGAATTTAGTTGCCAGGATGGCTTGTCATAGTCAGATCCCACAAATTAAAAATGAACAATCCCAACTTGCCAAGATGATTTGTCATGATTCCATCCCAAATATTAAAAATTGAACGATTCCAATTTGCCAAGAGAATTTTAACTCCAGAATTCTAAATTATTTATATTCTCGCGTCAATGCTTGAATGAATCTGGAACATCAACTTCCATTCCTCACTTATCTCAGTGGACAGAATAATTTTCTAAGCAATATGAACAAAAGATCATATTTGGTAGACCAGAACTAAAAGACTAGCAAACCCTGAAGTTTTAAAGTTAATCCTAACTGAAGAGCAACCATCAAATGTTTGTTTAAGTTTCAAAAGTTATGGTCTTCTGCTGTTTAATCCCGTCTTGAAGCGGAGATAAAGGAAAAATACTCTCAAAAATTAAAACCAAACCCAGCTTTAAAATATTTTGTTTTAAGAGCAGATTTTGAAACTTCAGAAGAACAAAGATATACATTAAATTCCTCCTGATAATTTTCAAGCCATGCTTCAACAGTACTTGACCACCAACTGAATTTTCCTTTGCACCCAATCAGTTAGAGTAAACTCTCTTGCCATTTATTCAGCAGTGAGACTATTTGTCTTTTACCATTCACATAGCCCGACTGATTCCCCCTACAATTACCTCCAGGTCATCCAGATAGCCTGCCTCCAGTGAGTGGTGCACATCGGCAGCTAAGAGTCTTCACATCCTAGCTTTGAACTCAGGTGTCTTTATCAGTATAAGTTAACTGAACCTCACCAGATTAAAAATAGCAATCCAATATATAGTCCCAAAACCGTAAACCAAGTCATTTGCGCGAGACCTTTATCTAACTCAATCTTGAAACCAAACCGTATTTGACTCTGAAACTCTCATTGTAAATGCAAAAGTTTCAAATTTGACAACAAAAAATCAGTGTACCCCGGGGACGCGTCTCCTATGTTGGGGGCGGGGATGTTTGGGGGACGCGGGGACGGGTGGGAAACATCCCCTCGACTTCCCCAAAAAAAAATTTAGGAAACATTTCGGGGATGACAGATGTCTGGCAGGGAATGGTTAGACCCGGTACAGCCAGGGGCCATTTAGAAGTCCCCTAACCGTACTGGGGATGGCTAGAAGTCCCCTATGTCCCAACACACACAAAATACATTTTAAAATAAAAACTCAATTTTTTGCAAGTTTCCTGGGTTCTGACTCCCCCTAAAGCTGCACAATCTACCATCAATGTGATAAATGGATTCCAATTGAGTGGAAAGAAGTTGAAGGTCCAACTTAAGTAAGATAACAAATAGAGCAAGCCTTATTGGATAGACACCCTTGTCATGCAAAGGGGGAGGTTGAATGGATGGTGTTGTTTTTTACAAATTGAGACTGTTCTATTAAACATGTAGCGGTTATATGCCCCATTTTTTGTGCATTAAAAAATGGCATGATGTATGATATTGAAGGGAGCAAATGAAGATTGGGGATGCTAATATATGCAGCTCCAATGTTGTCATATGAAAAAGGTGGGAAGCAATAACTGAGAGCTCCTTTTGGTGAAGATTGAAGGCTTGAAAATTCATGTCATTTATGTGCATATTGCACAGTAGAACATGTGATCTAGGTGCCCTTGTTCCTAATGTTTTTTTTTGGAATAAACCGATATATCATATATGTTTTGAATTGATTTTTAGTTTTGTTACTAATAGATTAATGTAAGATTATTATTGTTATGCATTACTTCTATTTCTATATTACAATGGTTTATGCAGCAGTGTATTTGAATGTGTTATGGATATGCAATCTTCAGGGCCAATTTTGTAGACCACTCTGTTTTAACTTTTGTACATGTAATTATGTAAATTACTTGTCTTGAACTCTCTCCTTCACAAATGGCCGTGTAATTATTATATGTATCCGCATTGAATATCATGTTAAATCTCAATTCAACTCTAATGTTATGCAATAAGGTTCTATAACATATATGATGAATGTCTTATCAATGTTATCATATAAATATTTGAAAGTTCCTATATTTTAAAAACATTACCTATTTTAAATAGGTGTCCCATGCCAGCCCCTAAACAATGGCCTCCAAAAAAATCCGTCCGAGAAACATGTCCCCCTGTCTCCTGCCATCTCTGTCCCGGAAACTTGGCGGAACATAGCAAAAAATACGAAGAGAATGGCAAATGCCACCTATTTGAAGGCCATACCAGGATCATATGTAGTATAATCAAAATCTAAATATTGTCTTATTTACTATTTTGCTACCAAATTGAACTGAATATCTTCCATTCCTAATCAAACAAGTACACTATTTTCAGACAGCCGCTAAGTTTTGTAAAATAATACTTGATACAGTCAATCTCAAACGCATTCACCAGATTTAAGTGGTGCTAAGTCTATCAAATGCTGAATGTTCCAATTTCCATCCTACATAACTCTGCTCCGAACAAACTCATAATTGTGCCACCTGGCCATAAACGAAACAGAGCACCTGTAAATAACAAGGCAATTTGGCGTGTAGCCAAAGTGAAGTAGAAAAACAGCGCACTAATTAAAAAAAAAAATAGGGAAAACGGCTAAGTAGAACTATATACTGTAAGTTATGACTGGCTAAATTCCTTGTAGCGCATCCTGCGAGGAAAAGTCGTCAGATATATTTCCTCGCTGTCAGATAAGTCGTACTGCATGGAGAGCTAGAAGATTTTAACGGCAATTCGGGGCTTGGGATAATGTACAAAAATATTCAATATTTCAAATAAGATAAGCGAAATGGACATTCGCTTTCATAGCAAATGACAAGGTTAAACTCCAAGAAAAAAGCTCTGGAATAGTCTTATTACGCTAGGAGACTAGCATACAAGCATTGTTCAGTAAATTTAAGCTAAAATAACACTGGATCAAGGACTTGCAAAACACTTTTGTAAATTTAAAGCAAATTAAGCGGGAAAAAAAAATCTGTCCACATTACATTGCTTCCTCGCCAGACTTGATAGACTCGCTTTGTCGCGGTATTTTCGTCCATAATCGCCTGTCTGCTTCCAACAGATAACTGTGGAGGCGGAGCCACATACATCTCGTACTGTCGGAAATATATCCACAAATCTGTTCTTCCGATAACCTAAATCCAACAAGAAAACCCCGAGAAAATGATTAAAATATCGGCCTACGAAAGGCGGAAGCGGGCAATATTTTTCTCATTCGGTGCAGAGAAAGAGGCAGAACGAGATATCGAGGTCCCTCATGTTAGCTGCACCCATATACGACAAACTCTCAAAATATTGGTCTTGGAACGGCGACAGGGCGCAAAATATGTCATTAGGCAAAGGGTAACGATCGCGATGAATGTCCGACGGAAAAAATGCTGTAAATATCGGTCGGGGAGCGGCTCAAAAGGTGCAAGATTTATGTCGTTGGATAGAGAAGAAACAAGCAGAGGACGATTTTAGAATCACCTGTGCAAGTTACACGCCCATAGAACAAATACTTGAAATATTGATCGTTAATGGCGGGAAAGCGCAAAATTTATGTTGTAGGATAGATGAAAACAAGAAGACAGCGATTCTGAGGTCGCCGTTGTAAGTTGTGCATCGAGTAAACAAATGCTTGAAATATCGGCCAGCGAATGGCGGAATGGAGCAAAAATTAGGTAATCGCATAGAGGCACACGAGAGGAACAAATGTTCCAGATCGCCATGAGCTTTAAAGATAATCTGGGTAAAACCGCGCCTTCTAACCTCGTAATCAGGCCTGGAATTTTAAAATATCTGTGCCGGTCAAATCAAAATTAGCTGACAGAGCTTGTAAATTCCAGGCGTTGTTACAATGGGAAACCTCGGGGGCCTTCTGACACCTGAACAGTCGCGACTGTAATGTGGTGATTGGTGAGACGTCATAGCCATGTTCAGGGGAATGAGCGACAATAACGAAAGAATAAATCCTGTCAAGCGCCGAGTTAAATAGTGTGGAGGTCAACAGATCATGGATTGTAGTATCTGTCCTCGTCTATTTGGGATTTTCTCTTTATTGGAATTCATATATATATAATCTTTAATTTCTAGGGCTGCATTGCAAATTCACACCAATTGATTTCATCTCAAAGATGGCACACGATTAAATTTGTTTTTATTGAAATTATCCAAATTTAATTACACTATTGATTGAATTTTTTATAAATTAGTATCCCAAATTTGAAGTTCGGAGTGGACATTAGCATTTATATCTTCAATCTAGAAGATGGCATTGTGAGTGGAGATTTATTTTTATTGAAATTGGCAAGATTTTATTTTTCAGCCTTGAACCCTCACGCCGACTCCTTTAGGTCTCCCCCTCACCCTCACCGACTTCATCCTCTTCACCGCCAACATCTTCGAGCGGGGTTAGACTCCGTGGCAAGAGTCTTCCCAACCAATTGTGTAAATGCAAGGTTAACCAGTCCCTTGGGCCTGGGGGATCAGAACCTGGGTGGTTGGCTAGCGAGCACTCAGGCCCCAGCATTAGGCCACACCTTTGCGCCCATTTTTACTTCTAAACATTGTTCTTCATTGTGGTTGGTTTTTGTATTAGGATAGATGGTGGATAATGACATCCCATTTCGCAGTTGACGATGCTACTAGATTACAACGTGTAATCATTTGTGGTATGTTAAGTATAATATTTTGGTTTGCCACCACCAAGCCGCTAGAAAACCACCGACTTGTCGTCGAGGGGGAGGAACTACGCCAAGCCCGGGCGCACTGTCACTGACAAGCACCTTGGCCATGAAACTGCAACCGGTGTGAAGCTTTCTGGGGTGTGACTTCTCCACCCATTTTTTGATGTGAATCCGCACTGTACTTTTCATGATTATATTAATATAAAAGTGTGTTTTCAATCAAAAATATATATTTTGGTTTGATTTATTGGGTTGAAATTTTCGTATAAACTCATCCTACTAGTTTTTTATTTCTTGAGATTGTGTAAAATGCATTTGATATTTTATTTTCCTTGTTTTAGATGGAGAACTAACTGCTTATTTTGTATATTTTGGCATATTTATGCATCTATGTATAAGTCTCAGAGATGAGCTACTACATCTTCTGGGAATTATTAATACAAATGTGTAATGGGATCCGCGCACATTTTGATCATTCCTCATCTTTGTTGCCTATGTTCGTCAAGTTGCAGGTTGTTGTGTAATAGGATGTTGGCATTTCATCACAGTAGTTATGGTTTGTAAACACTAAAATTGTTCAGAGGTTACCTCTTAGGGGAAATGAAAGATAAAATATTGAATTGAACGCTTGACAATTGAATGGACTTTGCTTTATAGATAAGATTGGATGCAATTTGTCTTTTGCTCCTCATGATGTGTTCTTTTTAATAAATAATTGTCTCTGACACTCATATGAACGTGTGGTGATCTCGGCCATCTATTTCGTAACAATATTATAGTTAGGTTCCCTCTATCAAAATTGAGTATCGTAGGAGAAATTTGGGTGTAAAAATGTTAGAGTGCACCTGGACTTTCTATGCCCCTCCCGTGGCTAATTATACTCCTTTGAAAAGAAACTAATGTTCACAATAAATCAAAAAATGAAATTATTGGATTTTAGTATATAATTTATAATATATACTTTATAATATAGTTTTTATATATAGTTTAATGATCCTTTTAAGGGAAAATTACACTCACAAAAAAACGATTGAAATCAAATTGGTAAAGTGGAACATAAATAGTGGATGTTACTTAGGTGTTACACTTTGACCTGTGGAAAATGTGTGATCCATGCAGGTATTAAATTTTCACTTTTTTATTTCCAACATTTCATTGATGTCTTTGTCTTATATTACAAATAAAGCACTATTGAATTAAAAACTTTGACATCATTTGTGGTTGGGTCTTGACATTTAAACATTTTGGATTGCCCCATTTTTTATTTTAGTCCCTTTAAGCGTAAATTGCACTCATGTGAATAATGTGAGTGGGATCAAAACAATAAAGTAGAAGACACATAATAGATGATTATTAATGATTGTTTTGCACGTCACCTATTATTCTACCTAGCCTATTTCCTCGCACCTACTCAGGCTTAGAGATGTAAAGGGGAATATAAAATGACGATCAAATGGAACACAAATAATGGACAATTATCGATGATTTTTTACATGTTTCCTATTTCACTGCACCTAGTTGAGCTTAGAATTGTAAAGTGGGAATACAAAGTGCTTCAAGAAGCAAAAATTTTGAATGGGCTTCAAACATGGAACCTATTGGTTTTTCCCCTTTATTTTATTTTGGCTCCTTTAAGCACAAATTATAGTCACGTGAATGATGTAAACTCAACTCTTAATGATTGTTTACACATCCTCTATTTCCCCGCACTTACTTGAGCTTAGAAGTATACAGGAAGGCTACAAAGTAAACCAAGAAACAAGCATTTCAATTGGGTTTTCAACATGGAACCTGTAGGATTTTTCCCATTATTTATTTTGGCCATTTTGAGTATAAATTGCACTCACGTGAATAATGTGAGAGAGTTTGATTCAATAAAGTGTAACACAGATAACATAATTCAATTGGTTGTTACAATTTAAGACATGGAAAAGGTGTGGAACATGCATGAGTATTTGATTCTCACTTTTTGAGTGGTTCTCAAACATGGAACATTTTAGATTTTCTCCATTTTTTAGTTTTTCCCCTTTAAATGTAATTCGCACTCACGTGAATTATGCGTTCAAGATATTGACGATATAGTGAACCATAATTCCCTTCCCCTCCCTTGAACCCCTTTTTGATCACTCCTCATCCTCTCCCTCTTTTTTGCTTCCACAATTTTCAATTCTTCGCTTTATCCCGTTCAGTGTTTACATCATACACTCTATGTATGATTACTAGTTATATAAATCACTTAAAAAACTAATGGTTTTTAAAATTTTGAGTCTATCATTATCTACGGTTTTTAAAAAATTTCACCTATAATATATAGTTAAAATCGCAAAAAAAAGCCTACAACTTGTCAATTTCCAGTCCTGCTAGTAATATTATTCTGTCTCTCAGGGATATGTGTGCACTATTAAAAAGAACATTTCTTGCACCAAAGAGTAGCACCATGTATTCTGCTAATATGGAATTCGCTAGTCAATTTATAGCTCCTTACAATTCACCTCCAATATATTCAGTCTTTTCTCAAACTCCTCCAACTTCCTCATGACCTCTACCTGAGTTTGAACATCAAAATCCTTATGAGCATTAGTGGGGCTCCTAACATGAATGTATTTTCCATCAAAACGTTCGTGATTGTTATGTTCTTTATGATTTATGCAATTATGCCTAATGTGTTGAGTTATATATGTTTATGTCCAATTGGAATGTGTCACAGTTAGTTGTAACATATTATTTGAGTAAACCCACTTTCCACATACACATTTTGGTGAACCCACATTGGCTTGCATGCTTTATTTCCATGGTTAGATATTATTTTTTCAATGATATATTTGAATGTGTTATGGCTTGTTCCATTATATTTATTCAAAATACATTAGCCCTAGCTCTTGTATGTTATATACAAAATCCCGATGTGCATATGATGGCTCACCCCTTTAATGTGCTTTTTAAAAAATTATGATTCTATTTATAAAATCCCTCATGAGTGTGGAAGACCAAAATTTTATATGAGAGAACTATATAGTAAGGGTAAAATTATTAGCCAATATTTTTTACAATATGAGAAAAACATGAAACAAAAGGTATAATGTGGATTTAGAGTCTTCTTGTCATCTAGAAATCAATTTTCCTTTTGTAAATGTTATAGTCGTTCATGATGATTATTGGAATAAAAATGAAAAAGATTATGATTATAGGGCTAAATTATAAGGGAAAACAAATATGGAGTTATTAATGCTATTAAGAAATATGTTATGCAAAATCATGCCGATATTGCTATAATTGTGAAGGCGTTGAACTAAGTTGCTTGCTATAATCTTCTTACTCGTGTTTTTATTGTTTTTACTTCTCAAAATAGTATATGGTCAAATGATAAAAAAGTTTGTTATTCTTATTTTCTTTCTTGTGGTGTGATTCTCTGAGTTGCTTAAAGTGATTGTGTGCCTTTTAAGCTTTATCTACTCAATGAGATTCCCTAATTCTTTTAGCTCAACAATCCAGGGTTTCTTTAGGTCCTTCCAACATTATTTATACTTATTTGGTGTCATGCCAACTTTTGGCATCATTTCCCCTACTTATTATGTAGCTAATTTTGCATTTTGAGACATTTATATTGTTGATATCGAGTATTGTAGATTAACATTTTGGTTCTGATATATGTTCATGTTATGATGCATATTATGTTTTAAGTATAATGTTGTTTATCATTATTATTGGATCATGATGATGTTGACTTATGATATTGCCTAGCATTGTAGTGCTTATTGCACTTACTACACTAATATGGTTATAACAAATTGTATTAAATAACATTTCATTGCTTACTATTCATATTGACGATGATGATTATGACATGTGACATAACTTAACATATGAACCAAATGTGTGTCATGAATGTAATAATGTAGATGATGATGTATATTAATTTTGATTGTGATTATTGTAAAATGAATGAAATAAAATTTAGGTTTAAATTGTGACACGAGTAATTGTTAATATTGTTATTTTGAGCATATATAACGCTTGAGTTGAGTGTGCAAGGAAATGGTAATCGGCATGCTTCCATGCATTCGTGAATTGGAGAGGCAAAGACCAATCCATTAGGAGATCACTCAAACCCACTAGGTCCTAGGTTGTGTTGTGTGGTTGTGTTCCTATAGTCCTTGGTGGTCATTTGTTACTTAATTATTTACCTTGTAAAGTGGCCTAGTATTAAAATCAAGCCCCTTTGCAAATGTGTGAGGGTCTTAATATTAATTGTTTACCTCTTGTATGTACTTAAATTTTTGTTCATGTTACCTAAATTTGAAAATTCGTATTTATGTTTTGAGGCATATTTAGAGTTGAGTTTGAGGTAAGAAACCTATGTTTCTCACCCATAAAATTAGCCCTAGTCGCTACACATAGGGTAGGCTTTGTTTTGGAGGATTTTCGCATTCCTTGGGCCAAGTGAATCATGATGGAAAGCTCTAGGAAATGTGCCATTTAATTATAGAGATATGTTTGCATTTAGTGTAGTGGTATGGGTGCATGGAGAGTCAACCCATCTTGGTAGACAAATTTGGGGTATGTGAATAATCATGTTTTAATTTCTTCAAAGGGTTGAAATCATTTCTAGTTTTGGAACTTTAGGGATTTATCTTGAGTTTGTCAATTTTGACTTAAATGAGAATGAGGTAAATATCTAATAGGTTGTGTAGGTTGTCATTGGTTGTAAATTGATTGGTCTTGGCATTGGTTAAAGTCCATTTTATGGAAAACTTGAATGGGGGTTATCAGGTTATGCAAATGCTATAAATAAGAGAAGTTGTAAGGGAATTGGGACTGTGTTTGAAGATTGAAAAGGAGTTGTGCATGTTGGAATTCATGAGCAACACATCTACTTCTACAAATCAAATGTAGTTTCCTTCAACACCAACACCTTTGCATTTATTTTTTTTATCCTCTCCTCATGTTATAGCTTCTCACGTTCACGTCTTTTCTCCTTTTCATGTTGTTGTTTTATATTGTCTTGTTCCCTCCTTTACCTTTTATGTTGTTGTTCGAGTTTGTTTGCTTCCTTTTTCTTGTGCAATGATTATGTTTTATTTCCTCTCCTTGAGTTGCTCTTTCTTTCTTGTTTTCAAATCCTCTAATTCCTTTCTTTGTGCTTCTTGTTCGTGAAACAATTTCAAGTAGTTGGAAGAAGTGAGAATTTGTGATTGCTTGCTCAACCTTAAAGTCCCTTTGTTTGCACACTATGATCTCTCCTTAATCCTTTCAATTGGAAGCTTAAGAAAGTTTTGCAGCAAACAACCAACCTAGTTTCTTGCTTCTACATTGCATGCTTGTTATGTTGTGTCTTGTACAAATGTTTGTAAACACCTCAAATCTATAGTATCCATCTGACTATCATTTGCATTTTTCCATGCGTTATAATCTGCATAGTAGTGGACTACTCCACTTAGCATGCTAGGAGGAGGGGATGGCATGGAAAGAGTAATATCCTCATTAGAAAGGTCTATTGGAATCCCCAAGTTCGTAGCAACTTCTTTCAACCATTCAAGTCGACTAACTAGTGTTGGCATACTCATCCCATATTCGGGTGTGACTGGTTCTTGTTTCTGAATCTCATGAGTTGATATGATTTCTTCAACTTTAACACGGATTCCATCTTGGCAACCTTACCTAATATGAGTTAAGCATGTTGTCGTGTCTTGCTAATTTAACTTTGTCACCTCCACCTTTGAATTTTGAATTATATCAACTTGTTGTTTGTTGTCTGCATCTTTTTTTTGCTATATTTGATCAACATTTTGTTGGATTGCTTCTTTGTTATCTATGATAAATTGTTCAATTTCATCTTTGTTATAACCAGTCATCTCCATAATGCTCTCAATAGTTGTCTCCTCCTTTGTTAGCTCAACCTTGAATGCATTACTAGGGCACATGTCATTGACCAGTGCATTTTTGTTCAAAGGCCATATTCCAATCCTCATAAAACCAACTTTTATACTCAATGGAGTTAATGCTCTCTTAAAAGCCTTATTGCTAAGATTCACCAATTCAGATCTTCTCACATCTACTTTGTGATGTTTGACTATCCATTTGGATCTTTTATCCTTGAAGTAGGTTTTAAATGGCGAAAACATGCTGACATCTAAAGGTTGTAGTCGGTGGTTGGTTAGCGCAAGCAAAGTGATTAGATCAATGCCCAGTGCTCTTGCCTCTTGGATTGTCTCATATGCCACATGGTTGTCAACGGTAATAAAAATGAGCAGATGCTTATTTGATGGTGAAACACCACCCAAAGCTGATTTAACAAAGTGGTGCAACAAATTCAGAAATAATTCCTTTGTCATCCATGTGTGTGGTTGGGTTGCCATGCATGCACCAAACTCACAATTGGAAATATAGTTAGCTAATTGTCGTTATTTAAAAAGATAGAAGCATGGTATACTATGCCCTGTTGCATTAACACAAGAAAGTATTGTGATGCACTATCTACTCTTTGGGAGTATGTGGGGTACAATTATATTTCCCAGTCTTTGTAATCACCCTCATCCCATAATTCCTACCAATTTGCACACTAGTTTCATCGCAATTCCATATCCTTTGTGGTCCATATTGCTTTGTTTTATACATTTGATCCAAGTTGTCATAAAAATAAATAACTAGGTCAGACCTAAGCATAACTGCCTTGTCATGATCAAGGCCTTTTGCAGTCATTAAATACAAATCTTTGTGCCTCTTGCTAGACCCTACCCACCAAGATCTGCTAACCATACCATCTATAAATGGTGTATTCCTTGTCTCACATATGTGTGCCACAAAAGCTTTTAATTATTTAATTTGTATACCATGACCCATATCAGCCACATGTTTACAATATTGTATAATTTTACTCTTTTTGAGACATTAGAATGGTTGGGATCTTTTACATTTCGTAGTAGCGATACCATTCAGCCAATTAGATAATGAACCCGTTGAGACACCCCACTTTTCTGCAGCACCTCGAATTGAATACCCATTCTCTTCAACATATTTTGTTGCTCGAGTGATGTCTTCATTTGTCCACTCAATTCTAAAACAAACTTTTTTAGATGTTGTTGTTCGTTGCCCACTAACATTAGTAGTTACCTCTCATTGTGGTGATGGTTTTAACTTTGTTTTAGGATTTGGACTCAATTGAAATTGTTTTTTTTTATTAGCTTCAAATAACTCTTCTTCTGAGTCAAGTATATAATCAAGTTTTACATCTCTTTTTTCAGGGTCCATTTGTGACTTCTTCCTCCTAGGCCTCCTCTTGAATACCATGGTCTCCTACAATTATTTAGGACAAAGTAAAATAAATAACCCTGTGTAGAAATGTGTGTAAAATGTCGACATGTGATGAATCAACAAAGTTTGTGTCAAACGAAATATTAAACAAGAACATGCCCAAAAACAACTCAATAATGAATGAGTATAAGCTCACACGGGTGACGTAGTTGGCTAAGGGCTTTGGATTCGTCCCATATAGGTCATGAGGTCAATTCTCTCCACTCAAGTTTACCCAAGGCCAGGTTGTTGTGAGCATGGTCTAGCCCCTCAGGGGGAGTAGAGTTGGTGATCTGGTAGTCCCTTGCTGTTGGGCGTAAGTCTCGTTAGACACTGGGGTGCTCCTAGTTCATTGTTAAAACCCCCTCAGTCAACAAAATAACAATAGTAATGAATGAATATACATTTGTAAAACCGGAAATGCTTGATTAAACAAGAACATGCACATAAACAACTCAATATAGAACAAATATACAATTGTAAAACTAGTATTGCCTATGAATGCACTCATTACATGAAACCTGGAGAGAACAAATCTAAAAACTATGGAAATGAGCTCACCTCATCTTTCGCTCATTTACTAGGTAGAAAGGGTGTTCGAATCCATTGCATGGCTGGAAGGGGTGGGAATGTTCAGCTTCTCGCCCACCACCCGCATGCACACTGCCAAATGCAAAGTCATGCAAGTAATCACGACAATGATTGTTGAAGTGGCACGCAGGGAAAACAGTCGGCGGACGCTGACATAGTTGTAGGGGATGATGTGAAGTGAATTGAATACGGTCTTTTTGGTAATAGATGCTAATTTTTCCGCTTGACATGTGGGTACAAGCAATTTTTGGCATAGGAAAATTGTTTTTTTTTTTCACAATGCAAATTTAATTTTTTTAATGGGTTTTTAGTGTTCACATCGCCACAAACTCATATTGCATTCACATATTGCATATACCTGAAATTACTGAATATATGGTTTGAAGGTTAATGGTAATTACTTTGAATTGAGAGATTTTGTGGCGATACGAACATTGAATACGCATACCATAAAATTATCGAATATACATCAACTATACACCTGTAATTTTGTAATTTAGTGCATTGTTTGAAATAACAAAATTACCATTGTATATTCAATATATATTCATTAATCTTCATATATTCAATAACAATAATGTATAGTCAATAACAACACTGTATTTTGAAACTGTAAGACACATGGGTGAAAAAACCCTATTTTTTAGACAATTTATGTGTTATATTAGAAGAGTTTGTGGTGAACGTAGGAATAAACAAAATGCATTGAAATAAATGAATATACACTGAAAAAACAATAGTTCAATGTGCATGGTTGAAAAAGCAATAGGTCATAATGAAACCCATTACTCAATAACATTAGTCTATGGTCAATGAAAACATTGTTTTTGGTGAATGGGAAACTAAAGAGATAAATGTCATTTACCACCTGAATATGTTGCCTCCCTAGAAATATAAGTATTTATTCATTAATAACAATGTAATAAGAACATGCAATGAACTAACAACCTATTCAATGTATATTCAGTAATTTCAGTGTATATTAAAGATTTGAATGTGTAGTAGACAATGACAAAGTTACAACCATATATTCAATGTATGTTTAGTAATTCCAGTATATGTTTAACTAGTCAATATAAAGTTAACAATGGATATTCAAATATTAACTGCACAAACAACATTATATTTCCAATAAATGAACAAAATGCATTGAAAGAAAGGAATATACACTGAAAAACAATAGTTTTGCGTACTTGGTTGGAACAAAAGGTCAGAACGAAACCCATTTCTCAATAACAACAGTGTATTATCAATAACAACATTGTATTTTGAAACTATAAGACACATGGGTGAAAACACTTTTTTTTGGACAATCACTATGAAGTATTAGAAGAGTTCGTGGCAAATGGAAGAATAAACAAAATGCATTAAAATAAACGACATTCTTCTCGTATTTAACATTTTGTCTTTTTTGGAAAACTGATCATGTTTACATCCAGTCAATATAAAGTTAACAGTTGATATTCAAATATTAACTGCGTAATTAAGACAAAACTTATTTATCTTTAGATATTTTGATTTGTTAAAATAAGTGATTCACATATGCATTGCACATGCATACATTCTTCTTGTATGTAACCTTATGTCTATTTTATGACATCCTTCACATAGTCAATCAGTCAATATAAAGTTAACCATGAATATTCAAATATTAACTACATAAACAAAGACAACACTTATTTATATTCAGATAATCCGCATTTGTTAAAGTAAATGATTCACATATGCATTGCATATGTAGACATTTATCTCGTATTTAACATTATGTGTATTTTGTGACATCATTCACATAATTCGTCAGTTAATATAAAGTTAGCCATATATATTCAAATATTAATTGCATAAACTAAGACAACACTTACTTATATTCAAATATTCCTCAAATGTTAAGGTAAGTGTTTCAAATATTCATTGCATTTGCAGACATTCTTCACATATTCAACATTCTGACTATTTTCTGACAATCTTCACATATTCAGTGATTCCTTGAATACATTGAATATTAAGAAGGTATCAGTAATTTACCTCTTGTATGTGTAGCCTCCCTGTAAATCTGAATTTAGTTTACAACTCTACTAGTTATGCACTTTGTCAATTGTTTCTACAAAAGAATTGTTAACCATATTCATCCAATATATATTATTACATCCCATTTGAATTTGAATTCATGGATTTTGGAGGGATTATTCAAATTTTTGAAGGATGTTTATTACTTGACATTAATTCTGATTTTTGTGGGAAAAATGGCGAGTCTAATACAAATTTGTGTGGAAGTGCAACAATTAATGAGGTGAATGTCGCAAAAAATTACAGTTATGATTAAAAAGCTGGAGAAATTGGTTTGTTTTAAAATCAAAATGTGCTTTAATTTCATCTTGATAACTTGAAATGTGAACAAGTTTGTTTTTATGCATAAATAAGTGAATTTTTGATCATGTACACAAATATACTTATTTTATTTATGTTGGCATTTTAATGGTGCAAGTTGGCTTTTGTAAGGAAGTCTCAAACATGAGAGTCTAAATTTTAATGTTCTCAATGTGTCACTTCATACATGTTTTGTATTAAAAAGTGCACTAATTGTTCAAGTTTTATAAAAAAAATTGTAAGATTTAAATTTTGTACAAAGATGGACATGTATTCTTTCAAGTATATTAAAGCGAAATTAGTAGTCCACTTAGGGTACCCCACCCTCACAAAAAGGTGCACATCTATTGGTGCATATTCACCAATTAGTGTTGTAGACATATAAAATGTCAACATGATTAATTGTGATTAATTTGCTTCACAACATCATTTAAATCCATATAATAATTAATCGCAAGGTTGATTATTATTAATATATTTTATCATATTTATCCTTTTAATCATTTATCGTTTATCCCGTCTCAAACCATAATCCTTTAACTCATTAATAATATCCTACTATCGTATTTTAATTCTTCATTAACATTTTCTAGGAATTTAATATTCCTGCGTCTACCTACCCACCTATCCTACGCATCCCTACACTTAGTCTTCCCATGTAACCTCACCCCTAATCATCATTTATTAACCTAATCTCTTTCTAATCCTAATCACATCCTCACACTTCTAAATCTAGAGGCTTTTATTTCTAGAAGCCTCTCTAACTCTCTCCTTAATTCAATGGAAGCTTCTTCCCTCCATTAATTTTGAGTTCAAATTTCTAGAGTCTTCCACGCTAGAATTCTCTAATCCTCACATCCATTTTGTACCCTTGATCCACATCTAACATGGCTTCATCTAAGCCATTGAATCCTCCACCCACAAACTATAAATTGAGTTCTTCTCCTCCATGAGAGCTAGCTAGTTAGCAAGCCATTCAATCCATCTATTTTCTCCTCTTGGCACTCAATCAATCCATCATTTATCTTTAATCCATCTACAATCAATTCATCATCATTTTTATCAAGCAATCATCCAATGCAAACAAAGGGGAGGTGTTGCCCAAGTTTATCCACGCAAATATGAAGCAACCCAACATCAATCACGAACAAATCCAACACATCAAAGGAGTTGTGTAACTTGTAGATAAGTGTAGGTATTACATTCTCTTGTCTTCCCATCCTTTCCCCATCTTATCCTATCCCACATTCCTCATCCTATTTATCTATCTCCTATCCCACATCCCATCTAACCCTAACCTACCAACCAATCCCTATCCTATCCAACCTATCCAATTCCCCTCAATCCTTCCCTTTCATCCTACCCAAACAGACTTTGAGAGTAATAGTAGAAAGTCACACCCACCTTACATCCCTTCCCATCCCCACTCCCTCCCCCTTGAGTTATCCCATCCTGAATCCTTTCATCTTACCTATCCTCAACCACCCCACCCCCCATCCCAAATCCAAAATCTCAACATCCAACATCAAATAATCTAAACATCTAAAAATCAAAATCTGCTAATCAAAAAAGCCAACAATCAATACATTCAACAAATCCATAAAAACATTACAAATTTACACCAAACAACAAAAAAAAATAATAATAAAACAAAAATACAATGTCTGTGTTTTTTGTTTGTTTGTCTGCATTTACATTTTGACCGATGATATGAGACCCTTTTTGTTTCCTTTTCTTTCGCACGGTCCAATGATATGAGGACCATCTTTTTTATATTAATATGTCCAAAGATATGAAGACAAGAGCATTTGGCAAATCAATCATCACAGTCTTTATACTTTGATGCATCTTGCTCAATGTCACATTCATAACACTACTAATAATGATACCAGTGGGCACTTTGTGGTAGCACACCCCCTTCTATCATCTTTTAACCTTATCATCATCCACACCCAATCCTCATCATCGTCTAACTAACTATCTAACCTCCTCATCCTCCTATCCAATATCAATAAATCAATACCCCCATCCAAATTTTAAAATCTCGCATCTAACATTTAAAATCCTCACCTCCTAGTTGGAGCATCTTTGATCCAAAAACCAATCCTCATTCTCTCATACAAACATCCTCAATCTTCTAATCCTTAAAATCAAATCAATCATCCTCAAATCTAAATCCCAAATCTTCCATCCTACCCCCTTGACTGGGCATCTCAAAATCCAACATCCTCTAATCCTAAATCATAAATCTTCACCCTTTTCACACATTGTTGGGGCATTCTCAAATCTAAATCTTAAATTCTAAATATTCACCCTTGTCATACATCGTTGACTGAGGCATCCAATATCTCATATTCCTCTAATCCTCCTATCTTCTAATACTGTAATCCAATTCATCAAATATTATAATCATATAATCCTAATTCTCAAATCTTTTAATCCTTTAATCTTAATCCTCTAAATCCTCAAATCCTCTCTCATCTGCTAACTTGGGTCTCTCCTCTTTTCGAGCAGTTACCCGACTCATTATTTCCCCGCCTAACCTCTCTAAGGGGCATCATATCACCATCCCATTATTTTTTCTTCTTTTTCTTTGAACGGTTTTTGCTCCACAATAACACTTCAAAGAGGGGTAAAATGTAAACATCTAAAATGTCGACATGATTAATTGTGATTACTCTGTCACACAACATCATCTAAATCCATATAATTATTAATTGCAAGGTTAATTATTATTAATCCATTTTATCATATTTCTCCTTTTAATCGTTTATCATTTATCTCATCTCAAACCATAATCCTTTAATTCATTAATAATATCCTACTATCCTTTTTTAATCCTTCATTAACATTTTTTAGGAATTCAATATTCCTACATCTACCTATCCACCTACCCTATACATCCCTACACTTAGCCTTCCCAACCTCACCACTAATCATCGTTTGTTAACCTAATTTTTTTCTAATCCTAATCACATCCTCACAGCTCTAAATCTAGAGACTTTTATTTCTAGAAGTCTCTCTAACTCTCTGCTTCCATAGAAATTTCTTCCCACCATTAATTTTGAATTCAAATTTCTAGTCTTTCACTCTAGAATCATTTAATCCTCGCATGCATTCTCCACCCTTGATCCAAATCTAACATGGTTTCATCTTAGCCATTGAATCCTCCACCCACAAACTATAAATTGAGCTTTTCTCCTCCATGAGAGCTAGCTAGTTAGCAAGCCATTCAATCAATCCATCCATTTTATCATCTTAGCACTCAATCAATCCATCATTTATTTTTAATCCATCTACAATCAATCCATCGTCATTTTTATCAAACAATCATCCAATGCAAGCAAAAGGGAGGTGTTGCCCAAGTTTATCCACACAAATTTGAAGCAATCCAACATCAATCAAGAGCAAATCCAACACATTAAAAGAGTTGTGCAACTTATAGGCAAGTGCGGGTATTGAACCTCTCCTTTCTTTCCATCTATTGTTCTATCTGAAATTTTGTTTGAGAAGATTAGAGTAGGAGAACAAATTTGTTTGTTTTTCTCATATTCACTCACTAATTTTTTCTTGCATTACAAGTGCCTTTCCCCTAGTATGAAGCAAATATCACAATATCATGTTTGATTTATTGCTAGCACAGTATGATTGAAATCCACCACGTTCTTTAAGGTAATTATATCTGACTTGATTAAAAGTAACATAAAATATATCTACGGTGCTTTGGCCTCTTCTCGTATGATCAATACTCTGCATCTTTCAATTCTGATTTCAATCTAGAGCCTCATAACTTTCAGTGTGGAGTACACTGCCCAAATATAAGTTGCAGTCATTCAAAGCCATTAGTTGTATATATATAGGATTAAAAAGAGTCACAAACATAATTGCATATCTGACTCAATTAAAAGTAGATTAAAAAGAGTCACAAACATAATTGCTTATCTGACTCAATTAAAAGTAGCATAAAATGTATCTATGGTGCTTCAGCCTCTTCCCGTATGATCACTGCTCTGCATCTTTCAATTCTGATTTCAATCTAGAGCATCATAACATTCAGCTGTAGCCGTATAAAGCTATTAGTTGTATTTATATTATGTATAGATCAATAAAACATAATTATAAGCTTCTGGTCAAGCTCAAATTCTGATACAAATTTCCCCATTCTTCAAACCACAAATCATATAAATTTTGATCTCACCTGTTTGGAATATAAATTAATTTTCACTGCATGCCAAAAAAAGTAAAACAATGCCAGATTATGTTAATAAATGTACAATAGTCCTCCATTTATAATCAAACCCCATCCATTCATAAACCCCCAAGAAAGCTACAAGAAACCAGCAAATAATAAATGTCAAGTTTTAGGCCTGAAACACTGTGCCGCCAATTTTGAATATTTGAGGTCTGATCCAAAGAATTTCTGTAATTCCTAAAGGCATTCACTATGAAGCAGACAACATCCACACGCCTCTAAGGTGGAGGATGTGTTTCAACTTCTAAAATACAACACTTGGTGTCTGTGTGATTTCCTCAAGCATGTGACATCTAAACCTGAAATCACTGGGTCAGCATTGGCCTCCATCCCTGAGCCAGAAGTCAACGTCGTTATCTTCAAACTCAATCCACCGTCAAATTGCAGTTTCTGGAAATTATGAGAATTGAATTGCAAACAAAACAAATCACATCACTTGATCAGAACCTTCCTAAGATATGCTCAATGTTAAATGGTATTTTCATGTTTTTAAATCACCATTATTCATCGGTTCGCTGGAAGAGTCTTGACTCCATTCCCTGGAGAAGTCTTTGTTCCGGCACGACCACCTTCGCCACCAACACCAGCAGCCAAGGCAAGAATATCAGGTGTTATTTCCCAGCTACCACTCTTCCGACCCCAACTGGACCGTCTTGGATGCATTGTGCTTCTTGTGTCTATGCCTTCTAGAGTTTGACCCTGTGAATCTTCTGGAGCTCCAATCCCAACAGCTGGCCATGAAGGCTTGACACCCATTTCAAGGTCACTAACTCCTTTCTCCATGTTTGCACTGAAACCGTCTCTGCCTATAGAATGATTATCTGCCCCATAACCTGTGGTGTCTTGTCTCACCTTTGATCGGAAATTGTTCTTTGACCGAGGCATATTTGTAAAGAATATTTCTTTGAAGTTTTGTAACAATCCTTGATTATAGGGATTTAATTTGCTGTCATATCGGTATCGGAAGTTTTCATAAGTTGTCTGCAAAATACCAGACACAAACCTCCATAAACAACATAACTAATTTGTTTGGCACATAACATAACTAATTTGTTTGGCACATAGCAAAACTAAACAAGGAAAAAACAAAGCTTTGTAAATGAGCAGATTTTAATCAAAATAAAAAAGGATGTGATAGAAAAGAAACAGAGGTTACAAAACTTGAATCTTGAATCATATCAAATACAAAAATCTCAATGCCATTACCTGATTTGTACTTATCAAATATAAATGAAATGAAGTGAGCCCTCCAACAAACCAAACTGCAATAAAGGTGTAAGCTATAAGTACAATTGAAGCTGGTGTTTTTTTCATTGCCTTCCAGAGGCCATCTTGATGCTCCTCCATGATTTTCTTAATAAGAACCCAACAAAAGGCGAATACATAGATGCACAGCATGGTTGTTGAGAAGACGAACATAAAAAAGTAGCGGTAGTTACGCTGTACACAAATGATTGATATAATGTAAGTATGCTTGGAGCAAAGCAGATAAAAGTATTTACAGATATCCAGTATAGGAAACAGACAAATTAAATTTCAAATATTAACAGTAGACATCAACCACGTAAATATCAAGAGCCACTTGGCTGAACTGCTGAGGAAACATGGAAGTTTCACTTGGAAACACAACAAACATGAGAATATTGCTCTGGATGAAACAGGATGGAAATATAAGATCTACACATTGTATGCAACATATTACATGTACCAAAGCATGTCCCATATGTCAAACGTGGAAGGCACTGACGAAATATAAATGCACTTTGACAGTCACTGGCAAAGACGTCCCATTTAACTCTCGAGGAAAGATCATTAACAGTTTCAAATAAGTTCTGAAACTAAATATAAGGATTTGAAATAAATCTTTATGCTTCAGTCATAGATTTAATTCTATCACACTTAGACTAAGAATGAGGCTACTTTCAATATGCATCATAAAAAATTAGAGAGCTCGGCCTTTTTTTACCAGGACCCCAGCACTTACTCCCAAATACAGGTATTACAGGTCACTTATCTAATGTTCACCTTCAAAGTGGCATCATTTCAGATATTAGCATTACGCTCTATACGAACACGTGCCCATTCATGGTACTTCACCAGAGTGTCCATTGATTTCCTTATTTGTACAAAGGCTAGAATGAAATATGGCTGACAAATAAAAATCTGTAAGCTTCTACACATCTCCATATGTATATGGTACAGTATGTAATAACTCTCAATAGAGCAAATACAAAAAATTAGAAATGGAACAATTTGGTTGACTATTGATGTTAATGAATTTTTGTATTTCCCTATCGCAACAAACAAAAAAACATCTTAGAAAAACAGAACCAGTCCTTACAGAATAGAGTCTTAATCATTGACTAATAAAGAAACATAACATACTTGGCCAATGCATTGCCCAACCCATGGGCAATGGTGATCAAATCGCTCGACACAGTTGTTGCAGATAGAACAATGTGAACAACGAGGGGGTCGATACAACATGCAAGTATCACAGTACTTAATCTTCACCGGAATCCCATTTACAATCACATCCTTTGTACGTGGTAATTTTAACCGTGGTGTCTGCCCACCTCCCCATTCTGTAGAAGTAGCAGTATCATAATCTTCTTCTGGTTCTGGAGGGTGTGCATTGCGAGGTATTATGCCAGGATCTCTTGCAGATGTAAGAAGAAGAAGAAACAAATCCTGTAAGGTGAACAGAGAAATAAAAATTAGTTTTCGAGCTATAATGAATTCTTCTCCAATCAACACCATATAAGTACTGAACCAAATTCAACAATAAAAATATGCAAGAAACTGATCTCTAAAAACCAAAAGAACACAACTACAATGAGAACATCATTAATAAAGATTGTACACATGATTGTACACTCAAATTTGGGCTCAGAACGGGAAAGAGAAAAGTTAATGTAATTGTTTTCCCACAAAGCACCAGATATCGGTTCATGATTTTTTCAGAGATGTATAGCTTTAGAGGATGTCAAAAGATTATGAAGTTAGGGAAGAACACAAAGGGTCTATGAAAGAGACATTAGAAATGGTAAAAAAATACAATTTGAAACATGCGCTGCTGCAAAAAGGCTGCTAGTTCACTGAAAGACCTGGAAATAAAGGAACTGCAGTTCTGTAGTTTTAGATGAAGGGTTAGGGTTTCAGTAAAAACTCCTGGAATATATCTGATTATGGTTTTCAGAGAATTTGCCAGAGTGGTTGTGCATGGAAAATAGGGAGACTATAGTTGAGGGAAATTCAAATAGCTAGACACCCAGGGACGCCTTTCAGATTGAATGTTTCTCAGAAGAAATTAAGCCCTGGTTACTTAGCAAGGTCAAAGAAAAGTTTCTGTTTTTTTCCTCCCACAACCAATCCACAGCAAACAAATGCCACCAGATTGCTCCTAGAGTTCTCTTGGCCTTGCAGGATCACCTTCCATCCTATTAATTCCATAGCAGAGCATGTTATGTAAAATTCTTTTTGCCAATCAGAAGCTTCTATTGATCTAAGCAAGGTACACCAAAATGTTCCCGTGGATCTTGGTTATCTATGAACAAACTGAAGAAGTCGTTGACAGAGACTTCTACACCTCTCTGCTGAAGAAATTGCATTAGCAATTGCAAATTTCTAGGCTGTTCGACCTTGTTTTTCAGTAGTTGGCATCTAATGTGATCACACAAGCAATTCAAAGATTCAGACCAGTTCTGGGGTCCAAACTTTACAGGCAATCATGATACAAGCACACCAATGTGGACCACAGTTCCCAAGTAAGAAAAAGGCCTGGGGTGATGATATCCCCACGTCCAAAATCCCGGACCTTATAGTAAATGAAGCTTATCTCTAGCGAATTATGGACTTTCAAACAGGAGATGGGCTATGGAGAACCCAGCTAAAAAGAGAAAACGTAGAAAAATGACAATTTCAAAGTGATAGTTTTCACCTACTCTATCTCGGGTCCCACATTTAGTCTAATTGTGAGTGAAAAAACTTGGGAGTGGCCAATGCAATAGGTGCAGACAATCTTCTATGTCCCATAGTTGTAACTTGTTGCTAGCATATTCAATATAATACCGACTGGAAATAACGATTCTCATAGTTCAACATCCTTATAACATAGACCACAACCCAAATGGGATATGAAACAAGTCGCTGAAGTATGCAACACTTGAGAAGTACAAACTTATTTTGTCATGTCAAGAGGGAGGGGTGAAGTAATCAGTGAAAAAAAAATGTTTGCTTTCCTGATCTGTGGGCAGCCTTGCAGCCTGTCTCCCGGTAGCTCGCAACAGTGCAAGGTTCCACACTCCTCCTAAAGGACTTTTTGCTCCTCGGCCTTGCGAATGCACATGGACTTTCTGTAAATTGCAGCACTGGCATAGCTTCTTGCAGCATATCACACAGCTCCATAGTATCATGCAGCATTAATAAATATTAAATATTAATTTATAAAAATCAAATACAAGTTACAACAAATAAACTATAATTAAAAATGAACTAAAGAAAACTAAAAAAAATTAAAATTTAAAAACTAAATATTAATAAATTTCAATTTTAGAAATACTAGTTTATAAAAAAATAGAATAAAAAATGAAATACAGAACAATAAAAAATTAAACTTTTAAAATCTAAATATTAATAAATAATAATAATTTTAAATGAAAAATTAAAAAAATTAAAACTGTAAAAAATTAATTATTAATTGATAAAATAAAATTAAAAAACATCAAAAATTAATATATTTTTAACATAAAATACTAATAAATACTAAATAATAAAAGATTAAATAAAATATATAAAACAAATGAAAAATAGTTTTTTTTAAAAATCGAAATAAAATAAGAACAAATATAAAATAAATAAAAAACAAAGTAAAAATAAATAGAAACTAAAAAGAATTCAAACGAACAAAATGAAACTAAAAACAAAAGACAAATAAGAAAAAAAACTAAACTAAACTAAACTAAACTACTTCCGACTGCAGCTCCTATCATGACAGCAGTGATGTGCATCTTCTTCTCCCAGCGACCTGCTCCTTCTCTCCACGCCACACAACAATTCCATGCAAGCTACAAGCTGCTCCCGCCAAGACCTGCCACGACCTGGAGCTGCAACAAACCATGCAGCTGCAACACCATGTCAGGCACTTACAGCTTCTTTATCTGGTGCCCACCAGTCTTCTCGCAGATTTGCACCTCTTTTAACAGTTCTACTACTCCTTTGCAACAAATAAGGGCTCAATTTGTTTTGCTGTGTGAATGCTTTTCTGCTCCACGAGTTCCGTACAAATTGGCATGAATTTCAACAATTTTTAGGGTGCTGCATTTATTTCGGCAAACCTTGCAACTTAGCTTCTAGCAATGCTACACAGCACATCACATCCACTCGCAAGATCCCATGGCAATTCGCAGGGTATCACAGGCATTGCAGTAGTTTGGCTTGATGGCACATTGCTTCACAGCAGGTTGCGCTGGACCTCCACACTTTACAGCCACATATCAGCATCCCGGTGGCACACGGCACGCCAAGTGAAACACTCCACCCTTGTGTCATGTCAAAGCATCTGTCAACACATTTTTCATGCGAAGAACCATTACTCATCCCGGGATATGAACTGATTCTGTAACTGTCTCTTCTTGTAACCATCATTAGTTGTAACTGCCTCCTTTCTTATCATGTAAGTATAAATATGTAATGTGTTCACCCACAGGGCAAGAAACAAATGCAGACATAACGTCCACAGACCAGATAGTAATGAATAATTGCATGCACAATGTTTCTTGTAATTCCTATATTTTTGAAATCTCATTCCAGTCTAGGAACTCCCAAGGAAGTGTTTTCCCCTTGTTGAGCACAGGGATACTCATCTCTAGCCTTACTGAAATATTATGCACCTCTGTACTTTCCACTATTCTTTCATATTGAATAGATGTTGCCTTTCCTAAAAGTAGTCTTCCACATTGTTTAATGTGTTTGGATGGTTAATTTGTTTAGCTATTCTTGCACATTCTATAACCTTTGCAGATTATCTCTAAGCATGGGGTTGTCTTCCGCACAAAGGTCTTGGGCCTTGTAGTGCGGCTCACTTTTAATATCATGCTTGAAGGTTTCCACTCAACTGCAAAGGGAACAATGTAATTACACCAATAGGTGTTCTAAATTGGCAGCGAGGGGTGGAGTGTAACGTAGAGGGTTGTTCACTTTTATGTTTGGCCTTAAATTTGAAGTCCATTTGACTGTCACATGGAAATTCCAACCTTAAATTTGATGTTCATTTGACCATCACTTAGAAGCTTTTTCTTTTTGCTTGGAGTAGTCAATCAAAATTTTGTAATATCTTTGGCCATATGGTGAAATTTGGAGCTCATTCCCCTCTCATCTGCTCCAAATTCCAGATTTCTCTCTCAAAAAATTGTAATATCTTGGCCATATGGTGGAAGAGGGGAATGAGCTCCAAATTCCTCTCTCATCTGCTAATTCCCCAAAGATAAGAGAGGAATTTGGAGCTCATCCCCCCCTCCACTCCCCCAGAAAGAATTTTCGAGCAGAACAAGGTGGTGTAGCTAAATGGATGCTATTTTCACCAATCAGTGGCAAATTTGCAGAGAAGGTAAAGGAGCTGGTAATCAACATGGCATGTGCAAATGCAAAATAAGAACCTCGAGGTTGATATCTCATGGAGCTCACGGGGTATTCCAGATAGATGTATCTCAGATATATATACACTAGTACCTATAAAGATTGGGATGAAAAGCCCAAGCTTCGCAAGATAAAGTATCAATTATAGAACTTGACGCAGATATAATAGTAAAGGTTACCCACATTAAGGACAAAACATTGAAATGCAATGATCATCGGGGGCATGGTTGTTAAGGGTCCGATAAACTGTTCCTTTCTTCTTGTGGTATTGTCCTGGTATATACTTAACTAACAAGTTGACTAAATAGAGAAAGTTATGTCAGGTCCAAGAGAATTTTGTAATTCCGAAGTCCAATATAATTTGTAGAAACACCTACATACAACTAGGTGCCTCCAAAATAACATATATACAAAGGCAAAACAATATGATGGATTTATGAATTTGAGAATTTAAACAGGCATTAGTCAAGTTTAGGTGTAGTTTTTTTGGTGGGGGGGTGATATTGATACTGTGGAGGAACCTAGCTAGAAACTTTCTTAAGACTAGACATGGTTGAAGTACATTCTTCATCTAGCGATGTTTAATTGTAGCCAGGCAGTTAATAAATTTCATGTTCCTACAGCTCTTGGATTGAAATATGGAAAGAGTAGCAACTTCCATTACTCAACCAATGTTGTAGAATCTAGATGTCAGTTGCCATTTACTGGTAGATAGTAGCTAGAACCATCCATCTGGAGTGCACTTACCTCCTTTGCAATCTCAATGATTAGTAAACCATTTATCCTAACAGTCTATTCAATTGATCTGAACACATCCATTTAATAATCATAATGCAACACTCTTATTCAGGATGCATAAAGGTAGCCAAAAATAAGCACTCATAAAACCAGTTGAATTGCAGTTATATCGGCTACAGGTAAATGTCGTTCAAAGTCTTCGATCATCTACAAACAATAACAAAGATGGGGCTACAAGCTGTATAATTTTTTCCTAATACATGGACTTTATTTTTAAAGGAAAAAAAGTTAGGAAGCATGGTTTATTCAGTTGATCTGAACACATCCATTTAATAATCATAATGCAAGACTCTTGCTCAGGATGGATAAAGGTAGCCAAAAATAAGCACTCAATAAAACAAGTTGAACTGCAGTTATATCAGCTGCAGAAAAATGATGTTCAAAGTCTTCGATCATCTATAAACAATAACATAGAGGGGGCTACAAGCTGCATAATTTTCTCCTGATACATGGACATGCATTTTTAAGAAAAAAAAGTTAGGAAACATGTGCAGAGTATATATTTTGTGACTTAACAAGATGACATGTTTAAAGTTTAAACCCAAAGAGAATGTGATGGATTCAAGGGTGTCCCAATCCAAAGAGGGATTACTTAGGTTTGGATGTCTAATGTTACAAATTTTTACTATTGGGATGATAGCAGTTGAAGAATCAAGACGATAACACTGCACATTAATATTGAAAAGTGGAAAGAATGATGCCCATTGTTGAACCATTGGCAGCATGAAATATGGGTATTAGTTACTGCAAGATTGGGGTTCAAAACATATGTTTCCTGTGCACCACTTTCCATTGCAAGCATAATGGTTGCAAATGCATTTATGATTTTCTCTTATCAGTCTGTACAGATGAAAGGGACAGACCTGTAATCAAAACACTTCAAAACTCTTCACTTATAAGGAACACATGAAGTTGTCAAAAATAATGACTAAATAACACAAATTGGACAGGAAACAGACACTTGGTAGGAAAATCGGGAACTTTACCATGTGTGAGACGTGGGTTTTATAAAATCTTTATGAAGTTTTGGAAATATATGAATTTTTAAAAACATTAATCTTCAAAACTTTAAGAGAAATGAAACCCATATCATATACATACAGACTGACAGAAAACAATACGATTAAAATAATACAGATATCTTAAATTTTTCTATCTGAAAAATACCAAGATGCATCAATCTCGAGGTTCCTATTTCTCACATAGTTTTACCCATTGAAGGGTTTAGTTAATGATTAAAAACTACATCTTCTTCTCCACAAATTTCCCGTTGATTGGTGATAGATGACTTTAATATGGATGTATCATTGCATCGGGCTCAAAAAACTCTTTTCTAGGAAAAATAAATGTGCTCAAAACTTCACCCTATGCCCAAGATATTGCAATTTTTCAATTGGCTTATCCGGGCAATGAGAAAAATTGACATATACAGTCAAATGGATGTCAAATGTAAGGTCACGCATTTTTATTGACAACTCACATTACTACACTCCACCATTGACTAAAATATTTTATTGAGTTTAATCCTTTAGTTTCTTCAAAATATTTATTTTATTATTCTAATACTGAGGAATAAAGTGTGGAAGCGGGGCTCCCAAGAAACTTTGGACAAAAAAAATTAGAATGTCATTCTGCCCAGAACCACCTCTCATGAATCTGGAAAACTCCAACAGATGTAATCTGAGCATGGCTTTGAAGAACAATTCCAGAAATATATCTGCCAAAACGTATTTACATTCTTTTAAGATTTTATTGCAAGAATATTCCAGACACGGCTTATCCTCTGGGGCTGGGTAGTGTGTTTCCAGTAACATAGGTTTAAAACATTTCAGTTAACATAAAAAATTGTTACACACAACATTCTTGTTGAGCAACTGCTTCAAATAGCTAATGGACTTCAATTGTTGACAAAATTGGGATTGAGAATGAGCTTTCAAAATGTTACAAATTGCAGGGCTCTGCAATCCTCCAAGGAGGAATGAGGGAAATAACAACAATCTGTTGAAGAATAAAAGAGTTTTGCTAAGTTCACAATAAAATTGTAAGCGTATTTGTAGAAGCTCTAGAATCCCCAAGGACAAACATATACCACACTACAAAGAAAATGAAAAAGCATCAATTGACTTCGCATTAAGAAAATTGTAGCTCTCTTTAGATCTAAAACTTTTAACTATGCAATCAATTATAAATTAAAATGTGTTGGGAAATATAAAGAGCAAATAAATAAGTCTTCAACAAGTCACAAAATGAGAAGAAAGGGATAAATTATAAATCTCATTTGCCTTTCATGTAGATGATAAAAATGGGAATGATACAAAATGGTAGACTTGAGCTTTGTGAAAATATTTGGATCATATGGTTAAAGGTTGCATCCAAAGAAAAGAAAGAAGATCTGTTAAAATTGCTTGAAATCTGGAAATATAGCTCATGTTATCCTTGGAATACATGACTTAAGCTCAATAGCTATGTCTTACTACAAATTGTATTCATCTTAAATTTCTATCAAGGGCACCAATTGACAATGCAGACATGCCATTTCAGTACTATGAAGCAATCTTAATCCACCGTATTTTCTGAATCTGCAGAAATAAATCACTATATTTAAAATAGGAGCCGTCAATAAAAATAGGTCAATCATTGATTGCCAAATGGAGTCAGATAACAGACACTAAATTATGAGAATAACTGAAAAACCGTATTTTGAGATTTCAAAAGCAATGTGATGTAATTACTTAGCAAATATATAAAATCCTAGACAATGTGAAGCTTAAATTAGAATTTGACGGGCAAATGTTTAACACGTATGCAGAAATCCAATATTAAGAAATATTACAAAAAGATAAAGAAAAAGAGCACTCACATAAACTGTGAAGATAATAGCAATAGCCATTATAAAAATTCCAAGGTGATGAGGGAACTTGTTAACAAGTTTGCTTGCAACCAAGCTACAAAATACTGCCACAGGAATTATTATGAGGACAAGGGTTAGCATCAGTGACCGCACGTCCGGACCAAATATTAGCCTTCCACAAAGAAAAAACTTCTGCACAATGCCACAAAAAAAGAATGTTAATCAACTCATTCCAAAAGGAAAAAAATCAAGACCAATTTTTAAAGGAACGCCAATACAGGAAAATAGCAAATAAGACATTCAAATGCAAGAATTAATATGAAACAGTCACACAAAATATTCAGGAAACTCCAAATTTAACACACTTGCAGCATTAGAAAAACAAAATATCAGCATACATAGCTTCCATTGCTGGGAACATGAGACGTGATAAACATGAAACACATGCTATGAAATTTCCGACAAGAAAATGCAATAGAATGTGACATAAATATACGGAAAAAAACATATACAAGCATAATGATAAACACAAATCTGCACAAAATAACCAAGCAAAAGGAACATAGATACAAACAGGCCGTAATGAAATTCCCAACAAGGAAATGCAAAGGAACATTTCACATTAAAGGGAAATTTTTTTGAAATATAGCCATACAAGCAAATCTAATAAGATGCATGACTTGCAAATTGAGCATCAATGTCATAGGGAGACTCACATTAATCAAAACATTATATGATGCATCTTGAAATGTACATGCAAGTGAAGAACATACTGCTGGGTACCTCAAACACTAGGCCCGAGTCATGGTTTGATAATAAAGAACAGAGAATCATGAATTAAAAGTACAACATGAAAACCCCTATGGCATGGAGCATTTTTTTCTTCAACAAAAGCAGATATCTGTATCCTGCTTGGTAATTCTATTAAACACTTTTGGCATACATTATGCATGTGTAGATAATTTTAAAAGTAATCTGACTACATATGATCAATCATAAAAAGAAATTACTTGAAAAGATAGAAATATCTTTGTTTAGAACTTTGTGCTAATCCTAAGAACATGTACAATCAAGAGGTTCGGGGGGTTGACTAAAAGAAAAAATCATGTATATTGCTACCACATGTATAAAAACAACACCCAATATTCTGCACCGATCATATCACTTCAGGAAACAATAAAGCAAATCTCAACCAATAACTTACGATACAGCAAAGTAATAAGGCAATCTCAACCTTTCTGCATAAAGTCATATTTTTCAATGTTTCAATATGTAAATGAACACAAGACGTGCAATCTGCAATAGTCAAGATAACTGTGAGTAGAATCAATCATGGAAAGAATGACGGGACTTGGCTTCTCTTGGTTAAAGGTTGAATTGTTTCCCCAAATTCTCAACAGGTCTTGGAGAATATGTAAAAGAAGATCATCGAGCCACAGGAACCTCAAACTTGAATCCACATGCAAAGGTGAACAAACTAAGAGACCATAGTGAAACTACCTTTAAAGTTGATTCGTCAAAACTAGAATGCAAGAATGATTTGTTTTGGTCAAAAGAAAATGGAAACACTCATCCCAGCTGCCTGAAGGCAGAATAATGCACCATAAAACTTGAATTTTAAAAAATACTTTTTGGCCCACATTATTACAACTTTTAACACAGGAAGCATTCCTAGCAAGGTTTGAACATGGGTCATCAGCATGTCGGTTGCTGCCTTACTACTAGACCATGGGCAGCTGGAGAGTGCAAGCAGGACTGGAACTCTTTGAGAAGTAAAAGCAAGAGTGGGTATAGATCCAATCACAACAAAAATCTGAATGTCGCCTGTCAATGAGAAGAAACATCAAAGAACTATTCAAATGGCAGTCCATCCTGAATTTGATAAACAATGCTCCAAATGTGTAGACGCCATAACATTGCAAGGAGGGCCATCTGGGGGCCAGAAAATCAAATATAGGCAATTATTAAATTTTTCCAGTATACAATAGGAACAGGGGAGAATACCCTGTGCAAGGTCTCAATCACATCACTTTATATGCAACTCTTGTTATCCATTTTTGCACTTCCTTAAAGAAGATGCCTAGATAAGGGCTCCGCAGAACTTCACATCGAGGGACTGAAGAAAGTCTCAATCACTTTACACTTTTGTGCTTTCTTTCAGAAAAAGGAGCCTTGTTTAGGTCTTCACAGGATTTTGAATCGAGGAACTACAGAATGTTAGGGCATAGATAGCTGGACCAAATAAATACAGGTGGTTGAAGTTTGGAAATACAATGGATCCAAGAAAGCCACCATTTACCTGAATTGTAACCAACCTCATAATTTTTCAAGATCCCTGGAGGAACTGACAAGGGTAATTACAATTTCATGCTGGAAGTGCAATATGAATATAGTCTCAACTACTGCCACATTAAGAAATCTCTCTCTGATAATCCTTATTTGTTGAAACTGGTGGATAAAGCTCATTTTGTGATTTGCTATGCTTAATAATTCCAACAACTTATCATACTCTTTTCTTCTCCCGAACACATATCGCTATAAGGTTCAATGTTTCTATGGAAAAATAAACTCCTTTGGGAGGCGGCTATCATTATCTAGTCAATAGCGAGGATGCAGGTGCGGCTCCTTAGTATTACCTATTTGGAGTGCTATTCAACTTATTTCTTTCTTGTTCCAAATCATCATTGATGTTTATGTGGGATGCTGTGTTCACCGAAAAGCTCATGTTATCACAACTTCATGTATGTGATCAGTCACATGAGCAGTTTATGGTATCTTAGGTACCAGGGATATACATTGCTTAAGTGAGGGATAGTTTAACTAAATCACTCCCTACATATTATGAAATAAGTTTGTGGAATTTACTTATGGGCGAGCTTATCCATTTTTGACAAGTGAAAGATACCAGGAATATGAGCCACCTGATTTAGATGGTTTCATTCAATTACTAGCTGCACGTTATGAGGCCATGTGAATTTAGTTGCCAGGATGGCTTGTCATAGTCAGATCCCACAAATTAAAAATGAACAATCCCAACTTGCCAAGATGACTTGTCAGGATTCCATCCCAAATATTAAAAAATTGAACAATTCCAATTTGCCAAGAGAATCTTAACTCCAGAATTCTAAATTATTTATATTATCGCGTCAATGCTTGAATGAATCTGGAACATCAACTTCCATTCCTCACTTATCTCAGTTGACAGAATAATTTTCTAAGCAATATGAACAAAAGACCATATTTGGTAGACCAGAACGAAAAGACTAGCAAACCCTGAAGTTTTGCAGTTAATCCTAACTGAAGAGCAACCATCAAATGTTTGCTTAAGTTTCAAAAGTTATGGTCTTCCGCTGTTTAATCCCGGCTTGAAGCAGAGATAAAGGAAAAATACTCTTAAAAAATTAAAACCAAACCCAGCCTTAAAATATTTTGTTTTAAGAGCAGATTTTGAAACTTTCAGAAGAACAAAGATATTCATTAAGTTCCTCCTGATAATTTTCAAGCCATGCTTCAACAGTACTCGACCACCAACTGAATTTTCCTTTGCACCCAATCAGTTAGAGTGAATTCTTTTGCCATTTATTCAGAAGTGAGACAATTTGTTTTTAGCCATTCACATAGCCCGGCTGATTCCCCCTACAATTACCTCCAGGTCATCCAGATAGCCTGCCTCCAGTGAGTGGTGCACATCGGCAGCTAAGAGTCTCCACATCCTAGCTTTGAACTCAGGTGTCTTTATAAGTATAAGTTAACTGAATCTCACCAGATTAAAAAATAACAATCCAACATATAGTCACAAAACCGTAAACCAAGTCATTTGCATCAGACCTTTATCTAACTCAATCTTGAAACCAAACCCTATCTGTCTCTGAAACTCTCATTGCAAATGCAAAAGTTTCAAATTTGACAACAAAAAATCAGTGTACTCCGGGGATGCATCCCCTAGGTTTTTGGGGGCAGGGACGTTTCGGGATGGTGGGAAACATCCCCTAGACGTCCCAAAAAATTTTTTTAGGAAACGTTTCAGGTATGACAGATGTCTGGCAGGGGACGGTTAGACCTGATACGGCCAGGGAACGGTTAGAAGTCCCCTAACCATAACAGGAATGGCTTGAAGTCCCCTAATCATAACAGGAATGGCTAGAGGTCCCCTATGTCCCAACACACAAAATAGATTTTAAAATAAAAACTCCATTTTTTTGCAAGTTTCCTGGGTTCTGACTCCCCTAAAGCTGCACAATCTACCATCAATGCGATGAATGGATTCCAATTGAGTGGAAAGAAGTTGAAGGTCCAACTTAAGCAAGATAACAAATAGAGCAAGCCTTATTGAATAGACACCCTTGCCATGCAAAGGGGAGGTTCAATGGATGGTGTTGTTTTTTACAAATTGAGATTGTTCTATTAAACATGTAGCAGTTATATGCCCCATTTTTTGTGCGTTAAAAAATGGCATGATGTATGATATTGAAGGGAGCAAATGAAGATTGGGGATGCTAATATATGAAGCTCCAATGTTGTCATATGAAAAAGGTGGGAAGCAATAACTAAGATATCCTTTTGGTGAAGATTGAAGGCTCGAAAATTCATGTCATTTATGTGCATATTGCACAATAGAACATGTGATCTAAGTGCCCTTGTTCCTAATGTTTTTTTTGGAATAAACCGATATATCATATATGTTTTGAATTGATTTTTAGTTTTGTTACTAATAGATTAATGTAAGATTATTATTGTTATGCATTACTTCTATTTCTATATTATAATGTTTTATTCAGCAGTGAATTTGAATGTGTTGTGGATATGCAATCGTTCAAGGCAAATTTTGTAGACCATTGTGTTTTAATTTTTGTACATGTGATTATGTAAATTACTTGTCTTGAACTCTCTCCTTCACAAATGACCATGTAATTATTATATATATCCGCATTGAATATCATGTTAAATCTTGATGCAGCTCTAATGTTATGTGATAAGGTTCTATAACATATATGATGAATGCCTTATCAATGTTATCATATGAATATTTAAAAAAAATCCCTATTTTTAATAGCCATCCCCTGCCATCCCCTAAAAAAGGGGCTCCAAAAAAATCCGTCCCGGAAACGTGTCCCCCCGTCCCCTGCCATCCCTGTCCTGGAAAATTGGTGGAACATAGCAAAAAAAATACGATGAGAATGGCAAAAGCCACCTACTTGAAGGCCATACCAGGATCATAAGTAGTACAATCGTAAGCTAAATATTGTCTTATTTACTATTTTGCTACCAAATTGAACTGAATATCTTCCATTCCTAATCAAACAAGTGCACTATTTTCAGACAACCGCTAAGTTTTATAAAATAGTATTTGATCCAGTTAATCTCAAACGCATTCGCCAGGTTTAAGTGGTGCTAAGTCTATCAAATGCTGAATGTTCCAATTTCCATCCTACATAACTCTGCTCCGAACAAACTCATAATTTTGCCCCCTGGCCACAAACGAAACAAAGCACCTGTAAATAACAAGGCAATTTGGCGTGTAGCCAAAGTGAAGTAGAAAAAGAGGGCACTAATTAAAAAAAATAGGGAAAACGGCTAGATACTGTAAGTTATGACTGGCTAAATTCACTTGTAGCGCATCCTGCAAGGAAAAGCCATCAGATATATTTCCTCGTTGTCAGATAAGTCGTACTGTATGGAAAGCTTGAAGATTTTAACGGCAATTTGGGGCTTGGTCGAGGGATAGTGTAGAAAATAATCAATATTTCAAATAAGATCGGCAAAATGGACATTCGCTTTCATAGCAAATGACGAGGTTAAACTCCAGGGAAAAGCTCTGGAATACTCTTATTACGCGAGGAGACTAGCATACAAGCATTGGTCTGTAAATTTAAAGTAAAATAACACTGGATCAAGGATTTGCAAACAATTTTGTAAATTTATAGCAAATTAAGCGGCAAAAAATATCTGCATTTTTTCAAACAGGTAAAGAGTCCACATTACATTGCTTCCTCGCCAGACTTGATAGACCCGCTTTGTCGCGGGATTTTCGTCCATAATCGCCTGTCTGCTTCCTCCAGATAACTGTGGAGGCGGAGCCACATACATCTCGTACTGTCGGAAATATATCCACAAATCTGTTCTTCCGATAACCTAAATCCCACAAGAAAACCCCGATAAAATGATTAAAATATCGGCCTACGAAAGGCGGAAGGGGGCAATATTTATCTCATTCGATGCAGGAAAAGAGACAGAACGAGACATCGAGGTCCCTGATGTAAGCCGAACACATATACAACAAATGCTCAAAATATTTCTCTTGGAATGGCAACAGGGCGCAAAATATGTCATTGGGCAGAGGGTAACGATCGCGATGACAATCCAAGCTAATCTCCGACGGAAGAAATGCTATAAATATCGGTCGGGGAGTGGCCCAAAAAGCGCGAGATCTATGTCGTTGGATAGAGAAGAAACAAGCAGAGGACGCTTTTAGAGTCACCTGTGCAGGTTACACGCCCATGAAAAAAATGCTTGAAATAATGATCGTTAATGGCGGAAGGCACAAAATTTATGTTGTAGGATAGATGAAAACAAGAAGACACCAATTCGGAGGTCGCCGTTGGAAGTTGTGCATCAAGTAAACAAATGCTTGAAATATCGGCCAGCGAATGGCGGAATGGAGCAAAAATCAGGTAAATGGATAGAGTAAAACGAGCGGAACAAGATGCTCCAGATCGCCGATGAGCTTTAAAGATGATCTGGGTAAAACGTTAGCCCGATCCGCGCCTTCAAACCCTCGCAATATCATTCCGTCTCTCCGGGATGCGTGTGCACCATTAAAAAGAACATTTCTTGCACTAGAGAGTACCACCATATATTCTGCTGATATGTAATTAGCTAGCCAATTTACAGCTCCTTACAATAGATTGCTTGCGTGGAATATCCGCTAAGTAAGCAGAAAATAATTGACGTGGCAAATCACGTGGATTTTTAAATTAAAGCCGGTCCGTATTTCCGGAGAGCGGAAAATAGGAATACATATTATTTTGTCCACTGGTGAAACGACGCGTAGAAGTGGACTAGTATCTGGGTCGCCGGCTTTCGACACGGGGCTGCAGCGCGATCCGTTTGTCGGGGTGGCTCTGACCGGCAGCACTGATTTAAAGGTCAAAACAGTTAGCTAAAAAAATGTGTTTTTAATTGAGAAATATTCTTTTATATTAAAAAATATCTAATGTAAAGATTCCATTTCCAATAAAGTTTTTGAAATTATTGTTTATTTTTACCTTAATGTTTCTACCAACACTCTTGTTTTTTTTCAATTAAAAAAAAAAATTGTTTGGTTTTGGTTAAAGGTAGTTTAGGTTGTGGTTCAATTTTCATAAGTGACTTATTGTAGTTCATTTAAAAATTATAGAGTATTTGAGGAATATGTGTCTATAGTACTCAAAATTGCAACTCGAATGTACAAAACTACCCCAAAAGTAACATAATAGTTTTACATAGAATCTAATATTTTATTGAAGTTGCATTACCTCTTACAGATCTTGACCAAGAGATTTACACTCTCATCTTATACCAGAATTCTACAAATCTAGATCATTATACAAACCTCAATTTTTGATAAACTATCAAATTTAAATTTAAAAAAATAAACAACACTAAATCTTTTAATATAAAAAATTGTGTTATTTTTTATAAGGTTTAATATATAAGTTAAGAGGAAGAATATTGGCAGGTGAGATAAGGCATTGTTGTATTCTTATATTGTATTCTTTTGTTTCTTTGTGGGCCTATTTTTCCTAGGTCTAAAGGAAGATAAGAATGTTTGTGGGGCAAGAAAGCAAGAGATCACTTTTGCCCATAAGGAGTGAGGTTTGGCATGGGGTCATTATTGGGCTATAAAGCTAAAGGTGGAGGAGAACGTGGAAGATAGATTCTCTACATGACCCACTTTAGGAATAAGTGGGAATGAAGTAAGTTTGGTGAGTTAGTTGTGGGTGGGATGATTTATGGGTCAACTTTCTTAATTGTGTTTTAATGCTTTATTAAGAGAGCTTTGAATCCTTTTTATTATAAGAATATAGAATAGTTAATTTATGGATAATGGTCCTTTCACTTTACATTTGTTTTCATTCTTTTCTCTAGAATTGTTCGACAATTTTATTATTTTTAATTTGGTGTTGAATTAGGAAGAATTTTATTATTTTATTTTTGAAATGTTGAATTAGGAAGAATTTTATTCATTTTTAAGTGGATGTTAAATTTGGAAGAATTTTATTATATTTAATTGGATGTTGAATTTGGAAAAGGAAATTCAAAATTTTGAGCATTTTATTTTTAGAATAGTATAAGTTCATTTAATTTAAGTATTGGACTAGTTATTTGTTATGGTGCTAGTGTATTTATTGATTATTGTGTTATTTGTATTTGTTTGATGTTTTTTTATGTTTGTCAACTTTCGATACATTTATATAATCTTTTTTTTGTTGTATCTTTGTTCTTAATGTTTTTTCTTTCTTTTTTTTCTCATGCATAAGTGTTCTCTCTTCCTGGTTTCTCTTATTTTCTTGCATCCCTATTTTTCCAAAAAATCCCAGAGTTGTATTAATATGTTTCTAGTTTGTCTATAACACACTACTACTATTTGCCAATAATAAAAAAAAAACACACTACTACAATTTTGGTTGACTTTTTTGTATGTCTCTTGACCCTCGATTCAGATCCCTCAAGATTTTGGCCCATCTTTATTGGTGTGTGTGCCAATAAGGTCCTAATTTGAATTCAAGAAGTCTATTAATATATAGGTGTGTGAATGCATTTAAATTATTAAAGAACAAGGAATGATCAAGTTGAAAAGGCAAGGAATTTATTTATCACAGAAGCATCCTCATGTCAAGAGTAGATTTCAAGCATTCAAAGGAGAGGATCTAGCAATTCACATGTTACATTCATTTAAAAATAATGGTCAAGACACTTGCATTATATTGAACAACTTGCATAACTACATTCTACTTAGCATGTAATTTTTCGAACTGCTCAAACTCTTAGGGGCTTAATAATACTGGAGGGATAATGCATGCCCCCATTAACCCTCTTCATTTTTTATATGTATACTAGGTGTTGTGAGTATATTAAGGTTTCAAGGAGAATAGTTTGTTAGTGCCTCATAGTGAATTTTTTAAAAATGAACAAGGTTTTCGTAGCTCTAAAGTACGTGAGTATGGTCATTAAATAAATTTTGCACTATCTAATAATTGTTTGGACCGTAGCGATATAATTTGTCCTCGTCACACGATGGGTAGTATGGTTCTAGTCATCATTCTCTACTTTCACTCATTTTTTGGGCCTACTTCACTTTAGTATCTATATTTGTCTTACAATGTCTTATTTGAAAATTGTCTCTCAAATTGCAACAAAATTTGTATCACTTTAAAACCTTATTTCTTCCAATTATTTCAATTTTCTATGCTCCTTGATTATTATTATTATGATAAGGGTAAACATGGGGTTTTTGAAAGTGCCCTAACCTTTTTATAAAGAAGCCAAAAGATATAGAAATGTAAAGAGAAAAATGAGCCTTAAACAACAAACAAGAACTCTAGATCCCATAAGAAACAAGACCCTTTAGGGGATCATGGTTGTGAACAACACAACCAAACTAAAAGCTAACAACAACCTTATGGTGAACTAATAGCAAACTTACAACGTATTGCTTTCATGAACAATAGTTGCCCACTCCTCACAAAGGAACTTGAGGTGATCTTCCAATAAATGTCGGTTCCTCTTTTTTAAGTTGTTTGTTCCTCTTATTTAGTGATGCAGGTGTATCCCTTTTACTCGTTTGGAAGGTTCAATGTGTGCTTCTAGAGTTTGAGGAGGTCCATAAAGTCTTAAATAAGCCATGTTTGGCATTTAGATAGTGTTTTTAGTTAGTTTAGGCAATAAGGGCATCCTCCCTCCAAAATACTAAACTTGAATCTAAAATGTTTGTTATGTAAATTCATAAGATAAGATATTTTCAAAGGTATGTATCATGGTGAGTTATAATGAGGATTTTGTGAGTATGCAACGTAGATTAGAGGTTTTCAGTCTTTAGACAATTTAGGGGATAAAATGAGTTGTTTTAACCTACATCTAAGATACGAGAAATTGTCTCCTACATCCTAGCTAGATGGTTGAGAGAAAATCTCAACAAATATATGACTTTCTAAACTAAGTAAAGAATCAAAAATAGTTGAATAAACATCATCTCAGCTCTTCAAGGAGTTTGAGTCAGGAGCATAAGGATTAGAGATACAAAAAAATTGTAGGTTTGGGTATTGTGGATATATGTGTGTAAGATTGTTTTCTAAGTGGGTTGTTGGTGGTGAATGAATAAAAACAAAGAGCATTTTGAGCCTCCATGTTCTTCAAAGCCTCTTTGTATATTAATAATGATCTTGATGTTTAAGAATATAGTTTCAAGGCTCAAATAATTAAAAATTTGCACATTTTCCTCCTATACTATGTTTTTTTGTACTCGCTCACTATTTTTGAAGAAAGCTTATTGCCTTGAGATACAGGGCCAATATTACATACACTTTCCAAAAGGAAAAGATATAGGAGGTTGGGACATAGCTATAAAGCTCAATTTTACATTTTAGAGTCTCTATTTAACCCATATATCGAATTCCTTCCTTCTCGGGCTAACTGTAACCCTTGAATAGGGTTTTAAAAGAAATATCCTCATATCTTACAGGAGTTTTAGAGTTTAAAGACAAAAATTTGTATGTTAGGACTAACAAAATTCAATATAAGTATAGGTGATTTGATTCATTTTCATCAAGTTTTCAAGAAAATGGAGATAACGGAATTGTTATAGCAGTCAAGGAACTAAACAAGGCTTGATTGTGACAAACTCAAAAGTGAACTGGGCCTGAATCTTGAAAAATCCTCAATGGTTTTTCCCATAGATGTAACTTCAAAAAGGGTATCTAAAAATGTTTGGATGTAAGCTTAACACTATCTGTGTTAGGTTTTAGTCTCCCATTTATGTCCAAACATGGCTACTAGAAAACATGACAAAGTTGAGTAACTTGGTAAATAAATTCAATTCAAAGGTAAAGGTTTGTTGCATTACTTTATGATATAGATATGTAATTGATTATAAACCTTTAAAAGTGTATATTTAATCCTACACAAAATAATGGGTATTTTATACTAATCTACCATATTTCTTAAACTTATTCTTAAGAAGATCACTTCATATAGAGGAAGGATAAATTATTTTTTTAATCTAACTGATTTTGAGGCATCAAGTGTGGTATCAGAGTAGTGAATAATTGAGATCTTAGTCAAGATAGTCAAGAAAGTCAAGAGATATCAAGAAAGTTAAGACATGACAAGATGGGTATGAGAGTAAGAGGAGGAGAAAGGAGACAAGTTACTCAGGATATGCTAATGGAGAATATAAGAGAGCTTAGAACAAGGTTACAAGAGGTTGAATTGACTCAAAGGATAGGAGTTGAGACTAGATATATCAGTGATAGAGAAGAAGATCCTAGAAGAGGAAAAGAATTGGTGGCAAAAGAGGAAAGTGCGAAGGATAGAATTGTCAAGGCACTTATGGAAGCTACTTCTAAACCAAAGTTGGAGGCTCCTATATATGAAGGAAGTCTAAATGTGGAGAAGTTGATTGACTAGAAAAATGCCCTGGAAAAATACTTTGAGTATGAGAATGTAAGTGATGACAAGAAAGTGAAGTTTTTTATCACTAGATTAAGAGGTCATGCATCTCTTTGGTGGAACAAAATGAGAGAACAAAAAACAAGCCCGAGATCAAAAATTAGGATGGCATGGTGGCCAAATTGAAAGGAAAGTCATGCCTAAAGATGATCCAAAACCCAAGGGTGTTTCAGAATTAAAGGAGAGAATAACAAGTGTTCCAAATGAAAACAGAAAGGTTATCTCTGAAAAAGAGATGTATAATGCTTAAAATGATCTCTGAAAAGAGATGTATAATGCTTAAAATGATCTCTAAAAAGAGATGTATATTACTCAAAAATAATGAATTACAATAGTACCTCCGTGAGGAGATGTCTGATTTTCCCTTTCCGGTTACATATATTTATATACTAATTTTAGAAATATGAAAAGACACCTAGAAGAATGTGGAAGGTCACCAATCTCGAGGGAGACGAGGTGGTTTGTCTTTCGTGAGTTACCTAGGCGCCAATTTCACGAATTTACTATTTTTAGACAGAATTATAGAAATTGAAGTTTTAGGCCTTTAGATATAGATTTCATGGGCCAAACTTTTCCTAACAAAGTTCCACACCCTTTCATCATGTTCTACACATTCCAAGCTTTCTATTGCAATTTGAACAGAGTCAATTTGAGCCACGGTGAAAAAGTTATGGTTTTCAGAAGTTTCTCCACTATTATTGCCACATGGGTCGTTGTCTAGACCATTCCTCCCTCCTTCAAAAGCAATGGTCCCCATTACACCAAGTGGTCCCCTGAAGTGTGTAAATTGTTTATGTATCTATAACTATTATTGATCATGGTGTTGTTTGTGATTTTCACTGAATTTTGGTAGAATATCATGGACATGTTACCGAGTGTTCTGAGGTGAATAGTCATACTCAGTTTTGATTAGGTTTTTCTGTTGCTTTTGTTGCACTGAACATGTGTCTGAGGTGGATGTAACAACTTCCTGGGTAGTTTATGTCCTGGTCATCAGAAAGAGGGATTGCTTTATTTTCTTCTTTATCTCCTTACATTGCTTGACACCGAGGAGGGAAACAAAGTTAGAGGGAATGACCTCAAGTATCCGATAGCACCAATTTCCATTGGTAATAGTGACCCTTTGAGGTCATGACTCGTATATGTCGTGTCTATCCCACATCAATGGCTGGCCAAGGAGCACATTACAAACATCCAGTGGAACAAAATCACATAAGACTTCATCCTGGAAGGGTTTGATTGCATATGGGAGGAGGCATTGTTGTGTGACAGGGAGATCTCTTCCTAGGTTCAACTACCCGACACTATATGGATGGGGATGTCGCTTTATAGGAAGGTTCAAACTTTTCACAATATCAGCAAAAATTAAATTCTTTTGGCTTCCAGTTTCAGTGATAAAAGGTAGAGGCTTACCCTTTACCCAAAGCTTAGAGCGAAATAACATATCCTTCTCATCCAACTTCTTGACTTGTGTGGTGCCAACAATCACATTGGGTTTAACATCTATGATTTCATCTTCTTCATTTCTGACCTTGAGGTGTGTCGTCGAAGGAGCAATGGGTGTTAGAGATGATGGCTCAGCGAGCAAAGACTTGATGGCTCAACATTCTTCCTTCAAATGTCGATTAGTCTTGTGGAGATCGCACCACTTTCATGTCTTCTCCTTCTGTCTCTGAGCTTGACCTCGTGTCTGGCCTTCTTCACCACTTTTCCCCTGCATAAGTTGGTTCTTTGTATTTTTCTTTCGATGCTTCTGTTTAATTTTGACTGCAAACTTGTATGCCTCACCGAGAGTATGGAATTGAAAGAGGTCCATGTCTTCCCATATGCACCATTCCAGGCCACTGTGATATTTGAAGATCTTGTGTTGTTTTGTATCTTGAATGCCCAATCTTATAGAAAGAGAGTGGAAAGTATTAGTATAATCTTGAACCGGTTGGTCCTTACCTTGGCGGAGTTGCTGCCACCATATATACAGATCATCGTAGTCTCCAACATGATAGTATTCCTCCTTTATGGCATCCACAAAATCATCCCATGTGGGTTCTTCTATAATTCCCACTTCTTCCCCATTGAACTTGTTCTTGTACACTCCCCACCAATTTTGGACAAGAAATGACGATTTCAGGAGGGAAAATGTTATTTTTTCTTTATTAGTGAATTTATTGACAAAAAAGAGGAGGTTAATTGGTCCAACCAATTTTCTACTACATCAAAATTTATTTTACCCTAAAGGGTTTCAGGGCACTGAAGGGCTAGATTACAGAGGAGGATGTCGAATTTCCCATTTGTGGCTGTTGAAGAATATGGGTGAATTATTGTAACATCTGCTCCTTCTGTTCCATGAGAGCCTCATCCACCTTTCTCTTAAGAGGGTCATTTTTCCTAGTGTTGTCCACCATTTGAGGTCACCTACAATGAATAGTCAAGTATTTTGAGGGATCTTGTGTGGACCACCCAAGATTCTTATATCTCAACCTCATCTTGGGAATCATACACTCTCATGATAACTTTTCTTTGATACCATTTTTCCAAAACTCAAGGGAATTTCAAAATTATAGGAGAGCATAACAAGTGTGCTAGATGAAAATGGAAAGGCTATCTTTGAAAAGAGATGTATAATGCTTAAAATGATCTCTCAAAAGAGATGTATATTACTCAAAAATAGTGAATTACAATAGCTACCTCCGTGAGGAGATGTTTGATTTTCCCTTTTGAGTTACATATATTTATATACTAATTTTAGAAATACGAAAAGAAACCTAGAAGAATATGGAACGTCACCAATCTCAAGGGAGATGGTGTAGTATGTCTTCCGTGAGTTACCTAGGCACCAATTTCATGAATTTACTATTTTTATATAGCACTGTAGAAATTGTAGTTTTAGGCCTTTATATGTAGATTTCAGGGGTCAAATTTTTTTGAACGAAGTGCCACACCCTTTCATTATGTTCTACATATTCTAAGCTTCCCGTTGCATTTTGAACGGAGTCAATTGGAGCCATGGTGCAAAATTATGGTTTTCGGAAGTTGCTCCACTATTACTGCCACCTGGGTCGCTGTCTGGATTAAAATATTACCAAACCAATATTTTTAAAAGATTTTAAAATATTAGGCAAAAGGAGATGTCAGTGAAAGAGTGTAAAAAATAATTCTACAAATTGACCATGAGAGATGGTCATATTTAGGAGGATGTTGAGAAATTGGCTAGATATCTTAATAGCTCGAGGCTTACCATTCAATATGAGATCAATATTGTTATGCCTAAATCATTTGAAGATGCATACCAATATGCCTTAAGATCGTAAGATAAATTGGCAAGGAAACAATCTCAACATACAAGAGGTAAAGGCAAATCTTATAGAGGAAGAGGACATCAAGGAGGAAGAATTCATATGAAAACACAACAAGAAGAAGGTAGCAACTCACAAAGACAAGAACAATCTTCGAGAGGTAGGTAATATTTCAAAGGTAGAATACCCTTCAATGGAGGTAGAGGTAGAGGATTCATTGGTTGATGTTTTAAATGTGGAAAGTTTGGGCATAGACCTTATGAGTTTCCTGAGAATCCATCTACAAGCCAAGGGAATGTTGAATTACATCAAGCTAAGGATGAAGGAAGTATGAGTTCACATATTTAAGAAGATGTTCCAGAAGTTGGAGAAGCTTTGTTAATGAAGAGGATCTTGCTCAAGCCCAACAAGGAGATCAAAGAACCACCTCAAAGAAAGACACTTTTCAAGAATCTTTGTAAGGTAAAAGGTAAATGTTGTTAAATGATCATTGATAGTGGAAGAACTACTAATTTGGTGTCTACAAAGATGGTTAACAAACTGAATTTGAAGAAGGTAAGTCTTCCTATTCCTTATAAGGTATCTTTGTTAGGTTGTGGAGCTAGATTGCTTCACAGTTAGTATGTAATGGAAAGTGATTGGTAATACAACAACCCGTCATCGGTCAAAGGGGAATCAACACGGTCACCCAGAACTGTCATCAATCAGACAAGCCCGACTTCGGTCAGAGCAAGTGGGAACCGCAACCTGTCATCGGTCAGACGGACAAACATCGGTCAGAGCAAGTGGGAACCGGCCATAGTTAGGTCTAACCGGCACCGGTTACCTGTGCGATGTGTTTTATTTTTAGTCACGGGCTTTAAATATAGATTTTGTTTAAAGCAAATCTATTGGATGTAATTGCATAGCTAAGGAGCCCTAAGTTTATATATTTATATAAGCGTGAAAGTTAGGATTCAAAAGAAGAGTAAAAAAGAGGGATCACATTAGATCCTCGATTCTCTTCCAGACCGAGAGGATGAAGACAAAGAAGAAGAAGAGTAAAAAAGAGGGATCACATTAGATCCTCAATTCTCTTCTAGACCGAGAGGATGAAGACGAAGAAGAAGAAGAGGAAAAAGGAACATGTTACATGAAGACAAAGACTCCATGGAGAGGAGCTAGACATAAGGAAATAACAGGCTACTATATTTCCTTTGTATATTTATAGTCTCATGTAATGGCTTGCATAGTATGCAAAGCACATAGCGTTTCTTCTTGTAGATCCACATGTTGGTGAGATCTTATATTATTGATCCATGTAGATCTAGATATTGTAGAGGTCTCGTTTGTAGATTCACAATACAATGAGAGCTTGGTTGCATAGTGGCAGATGTAGGGTAGCTTCAGGTATGTGAGATCTGGTTATGTTTGAGAGTCACGGTTGGAGTGCACTCAGGTAGATCTGGTTAGAGATCTGAAGGAGACACAAGTGGTGGTATGGAGGCACGATTTAGTATACTCAGGCAGATCCAGTCGGAGATCTGGGAGGAGGAGATACTCTTGTAGAGATACATGTACTCTTGTGCAGAAGAGTTGGTTTGTAATCTCTTGTTATATATATATATATATGAGATCTCTATCTTTGGTGGACGTAGCCCACATTGGGTGAACCACGGTACATGCTTGTTATGTGTGTGTACTTTTGTGTGATTTGGATTATTCTAGTTTATGATTTCATTGCTGTAGATTTTATGGGGAATTGTTTAGATCATGTGCGCGTGATTTTGTTTGTTATTAAATCATAGCACTATTTTGTTGCCCCCTATAATCCCAACAATCTTGGTTATAAAAAGGTCATCAAATTCTAGTGAATGAACAATGCAAAATTGAACTTCAAGTAGGGAGTTATAAGGATGAATTCGTGTCTAATGTTATGCCCATGTATGTGTTTCATGTTCTTTTAGGCGGGCCTTGGAAATATGATAAAAAAATCTATAAATGATAGTAGACAAAATACTTACACTTTTGAGAAAGATGGCAATAAACATGTTTTAACTCCATTGAAAGAAGAATGTGCAGATGTAGAAGAAGTTTCTAAAGTGGTTTTAACCAATGGAAAGGAGTTTCTACAACAAATTAAGAAAGAGAAGGTTATTTATGCAATCATTGGTAAGCCAATAACAATAATTACTACTACAAAATTGAATGAGTTGCCCATAGAAATTTAGAATTTGTTCAACAAGTTTGGTGACATTGTTGTGGATGAATTGTCAAATGAACTACTCCAAAAAGAATTATTAACCATTATATCGATCTTATACCAGGAGCAATCCTTCCAAATGAGGCAACCTACAGGTTAACTCCACAAGAGAATGAGGAAATCAAAAGACAAGTGCAAGAACTATTTAATAAAGGATTAATTAGAGAGATTTTGAGTCCTTGTGTGGTTCCTATTGTTCTTACACCAAAGAAAGATGGAGGTTGCAGAATGTGTATTGATTCAAGGGACATCAAAAAGATCACCATCGAGTATAAATTTCCTTTACATAGAATATATGATCTAATGGATTGTTTGAGTGGTACCATATATTTCTCCATGATAGATCTAAAGAGTAGAATTCGACATATCAGGATAAGGGAAGGAGATGAATGGAAAACAACCATTAAGACTAATGATGGTCTTTATGAATGGTTAGTAATGCCTTTTGGATTGACAAATGCTCCAAGTACCTTCACCAAGTTTATGAATGAGGTACTTAAACCATTCACAGGTAAATTTGTTATTTTTTATCTTGATGATATTATGATTTTTATTAAATCAAAGGATGAACATCTTGAACATTTGAGAATGGTGCTAAGAAATCTTCAGGAGGAAAGGTTACTAATCAACCTCAAGAATTGTACATTCCTAAGAACATAGTTGTTCCATTTGGGTTGTATTATCTCTCAAGAGGGATTAAAGATGGATAAAGACAAAATAAAGGTTTTGGAAGAGTGGCCTACACCCAAGAATCCATTTGAGGTAAGAAGTTTTCATGACATTTCTATTTTTTACATAAAATTCATAAGAAGTTTTAGTACTATTGTGGAGACTATTAGAGGAAGCAAACAACATTTTAAGTGGACTTAATATGTTGATAAGAATTTTTAAATTTTGAAAAATAAGATTATGGAACAACATGTTTTAGCATTGTTTGATTTCAATAAATTGTTTCAAGTTGAATGTGATGCAAGTGGGACTATTATAGGGGCAATTTAACATTCACCTGCATCATATTCAATCTTTTCTCAAATTCATCTAACTTTCATGGCCTCTACTTGATTTTGAACATCAAAATCATTATGAGCATTAGTGGGGCTTCTAACATGAATGTATTTTCCATCAAAACCTTCATGATCATTATGTTACTTGATTATTATGATTTATGCAATTATGTCTAATGTGTTGAGTTATATATGTTTATGCCCAGTTAGATCGTTTTTTAGTTAGTTGTATCGTATTATTAGAGTAAACGCACTTTCCACATATACATTTTGGTGAATCCACATTAGCTTGCATGTTTTATTTCATTCTACGGTTAGATATTGTTTTTTCAATGATATATTTGAATATGTTAGGCATGTTCCATTATATTTATTCACAATCCATTAGCCCTAACTATTGTATGTTATATACAAAATCTTGGTGTGTTTTTCATGGCTCTCCCCTTCAACATGATTTTGTAAAATTATGCATCTATTTATTCAAGCCCTCGTGAGTGTGGGACCAAAATTTGATATGAGAGAACTATCTAGTAAGGGTAAAAGTATTAACCTAACAAAAACTGAGTTAACTGATGGAGGTAGGAAGGAAGAAGACCTGCAGGGAATCTGTGTGCATCAAGGGGTTGCACTCAACTGAGTTGGAGTAGCTTCAAATTCAACAAACAATAACTCAACCATGAGAGCAATGTGCATGCAACAAGGGAAACAGGACTCCAAATGGAACACTCATAAATCAAGGAGAAGGGTGTACATATAGGGGAGTGTTGAGTAACTCCCATGCAACTAATGATGCCTCTATGATGGAGAAGAGGAGTTACTTTCCGAAAGGGTAATGTAATTCCTATGACACACACACATATGACAGATTCGCTCAATTCCACGAGGGAACCTGTCATAATTAATATGATACATATGATCCATGTTCCCACCTAAGTGAGATGACTCACTTGACGAGGTGGAAATACACCTAATAAATAAATAAAATGTGAAAAAATAACACCCACACTAATAGCCTATTGATTTTTTTAATAATATAAGAAAAACATGAAACAAATGTATAATGTGGATTTAGATGTTTGTTGTCATCTAGAAGTCAATTTTTATTTTATAAATGTTATAGTCATTTGTGATCATTATTGGAATACAAATGAAAAATATTGTGGTTATAGGGCTAAATTACAAGGGAAAACAAAGATGGAATTATTAATGCTATTAAGAAATATTTTATGCAAAATCATATTGATATTGCTAGAATTGTGAAGGCGCCAAACTAAGTTGCTTACTATAATATTTTTACTCGTGTTTCAACTATTTTTACTCCTCAAAATAGTGTGTGGTCAAATGATCAAATGTTTATTATTCTTGTTTTCTTTCTTGTAGTGTGATTCCCCAAGTTGTTTAAAGTTATTGTTTGCCTTCTTAAGCTTTATTTACTCAATAAGATTCCCTAATTCTTCAAGCTCAACAATCCAGGGTTTATTTAATTCCTTCCAACATTATTCATACTTCTTTTGTATCGTTCCAAAATTTTCCATTATTCCCCTACTTATTATTATGCAAGTAATTCTACATTTTGAGACATTTATATTGTTATTGAGTACCATAGAATATAATTTTGGTTTTGATTTATGTTCACATTATGATGCATATTATGTTTTAAGTATAATGTTTTTTATCATTATTATTGGATCATGATGATGTTGAGTTATGATATTGCCTAGCATTGTATTAATTATTTCATTTATTACATTATGATGATTATGACAAATGGTATTAGATACGTTTCATTTGTTACTATTCATATTGACGATGATGTTTATGACATGTGACATAACTTAACATACGAACCAAATGTATGTGATGAATGTAATAATGTAGATGATGATGTGTATTGATTTTGATTATTTTTATCATAAAATGAATGAAATAAAATTTATGTTTAAATTGTGACATGAGTAATTGTTCATATTTTTATTTTGAGCATATACGACACTTGAGTTGAGTGTGCAAGGAAACAATATTCAACATGCTTTCGGGCATTCCCAAATTGGAGAGGCAAAGACCAATCCATTTGGAGATCACTCCAACCCACTAGGTACTAGGATGTGTCGTGTGGTTATGTTCTTATAGTCCCCTGCTTCCTGTCTAGATGAGTGTACGAGAAATCAACAAACACAAAACAACATCGAGTATACAAGGGATTAGTACCTTGGAGATGACGATGGATAATATGGGTGCAAAGTTGATGTTGAACTCCTCGGTGTGATCCCAATAAGCATGCAACTCACATACACTAGAGAAATATTGATTAAAGATTTTATGCGGGGGCTGCCTGACAAAGTAGATCTAGGAAGCGTTAACTCCCTCGGTGGTTGTCAACCCCCGTGTGATAAGAATAATGATAAAATAGAGTCCAAATAGATAACATGCAAGTTGATAAACAAAAGAACCTGAAAGAGGATAGTATGTAGATGGTGTTATTGATCAGATGCGTGCAACATAAATCTCACTACATGAATCAATCACGAGCAGAGTACTGTCAAAATTCCACATGTTATCACAAAGACATAATAATAATGATATTATGATAAATGGCTAAAATTCCTTAGCATTCACCCACATTTTCTAACTTTTTCTTCCTCCCCTAAAATATGGCAAAAAACCCACATTTATAGTTTAATGGTGAGGTTAGACTGCAGGTTAACAGATACTCATGGTTGAGTAAAGTAACTCTGAGTTACGAGACATGATGTGATCTGGCGGGGCTCACAATTTGACTTAAAGTAAAGAAAAGGATAAGGATGTGATAAGAGGTGGGGATATTAGGTGAAATAAAGTATTATCTTTTTGAATGATTAAGTTTAGGATGTCGAATGGGTGCATTATTGCCCATATTTTGAATAATTTTTGAGAGATGGGGATAATGCCCAAAAATATGAATTATCAAATGGGTCCACATGGAGCTCATTTGGTAATTAATTAAATAAGGTGAAAAATGGATGGGATTTTATTTAAATTTAAGAAAATAAAAAGGTGAGAGGGGAGGTTATATGAATGTGAGATAACAGAGAGGGCTACACCCAAAAATAGGTGTCTACATTTGCCACTTTTTATTGAGTGGTTTGCGATAACAAGCCATGAGACAAGCAAAAAGGGTTAGATGAAATATGTGTCTAAAGATGGATGAAGACATGACCAAAGGAAAGATGCCCCAAGAAAAAAAAAGATTGCAATAAACAATGAAAAAAAATGTATGACGGTGACTTCAATATCACATTGATAGAGGACAATTGCAGTCTCAACAAAGATAGATGACAATGTTCTACAGACCATTGAGTGGGTGAAGACCTCTGTAGTATGGATTTAAACCAAGATGACCAATTGGTCATAGGGAAAACATCAAAATATGTGTAAATGAATGAATAAGATGTGTGCAATCCTTTGTCTGCAAGGAATCGTGTGAAAAATCATGCGTCTAAAAATGGACAAGAATGAAGATAATGATGCCCCATCACAGGGCACGAGAAGGAAAAAAATTGAGTTATATGCGCCGACAAGTACAAGGATGAAAAGATGCCCCAAGATAGGGCACGAAGATGACATAACAGAAGATGGATGTGTAAATAAAAATGCCCCAGGGGGAATAATCATAAATGTGCACATGATGAGAAGATAGGATAGAAAGGTGAGATAAAATTCCCTAAAGGGGTGATAAATATGATGGTAATCATGTTTCATAGGCAAGATGCATAAGTGTTTGCAAATTGGAAGATAAAAGTGGTCCTACTTGCTCGATAAGTAGGATAAGAAGTCAAGATACTTTTGTGACAAAGCAACATCAGAGTAAATATTCATGGAAGAGTACAAGATCAGATATGTGTTGGCCATTATGGTATTCTCTAAGACAAAAATGTCCCAGGAAGATGGGATGAAAGATGTGGATGATAGATGATAGAGATAAGAGAAATTGGACATGGTTGGGGTAGAAAGGACATGGTGGAGGAGAGGGATCAAATAGTAGAGAAGGACAATAAGAGAGGTGAGAAGATAGATGAAAGAAAAAGAGAGAGAGAATGATAATTAATAAGAAGGTAGTGGGAAAAGATAAGGGGGAAATAAATAGGTAAGGTACGAGGGACCTAGAGAAAAATAAAATAGAGAAAGAGAGCAGGAGAAGAAGGGAGGGAGGAAGTCTAAACAAGAAGAAGACGAGATGAGAAGGGAAAAGAGATTAGAAGGGAAGGTGAATGTATAGAGATATATCATAGTAAAGAAGCAACAAAGATAATAAAGAGGAGAAATGGTGGAAGAAAGAAATGATGAAGGACAAAGAAGAAGACAAGAAAATGACAGAAGAAGGGATGAAAGGGAGATGGAGATAAAAAAAAGGGAGAGAAAGAATGGATCATGAAAGAGATGACAAAACTGAGAAAGAGAAGTTGTGAAGAATATGAGAGAAGGATGATTGGAGAGATGAATATGCATAGTAGGATGGAAAGATGAAGGAGATGAAGAAGATGAAGAAGTTAAAGAAGATGGGGGAGGAAGTAGAATGGAAAAGAGAAAGAAAGGAACTATGAGGAGCTAGGAAGATAGGGGTGGTAGAGAAAGAAGTTCAGTAATGGGGGAAATGGAAATAGGAGGGAAAGAAGAGATGATAGAGCCAAAATAGGAAGGGAATTGAATCCCTGTGTTAGGGTAAGACCCAGGTAAAGAATATGAAACAGAATGCATGGAAATGCATGTGGATGGTGGGATGATTAAAAGATGGGACACATTGATGAGTTAGGTTATCAATGGAGAAGTAGGACGAAAGTGTAAGGAGAAGAGGAGATGAAGATGATACAAATGAAATGAAAGAAAACCAGGGGTAGAAAGGAGGAGAGGACAACAGAGAAAATGATGCAAAGGAAGTATGTGATGAAGACAATAGAGATATTGAAGAAGGTGAAGGGAAGATGTAAAGGCAATACTAGTGGAGGGATGTTAGGAGAAATCCTTCGATAATGACCAGAGGGCACAAAAGGAAAAAGGAAGGAAGAGAAAATGGAGGAGGTAAAAAGGAGTGAACCGGTATGAGTAGAATGGGGATAAATGAATTTTAGGAGAAGTCCACTGATAATTCTTAGTGCGAGAATGGAAGATGATGAGGACATAATGTTAGAAGAATAATGATAATGATGAGTAATCATGGTGGTAAATATAGGGAAGTATTCTAGAAAATGGACTAAAAAGAGTAAAGAAAGGAGGGATAATGGGGAGAGAATGTACTGGATGAGGATGTGGATGAAGATGAAGGAAGTAAAGATGAAGGAACGAGACATATTAAGAAATGGTATGAAGTGGTTAAGTTAGATTTCTGAATGAGGGATGATGGAGATGATATTTGAGGAAGTTTGAGATATTTTGTGCGAGGAAAAAAGAGAAGGGAAGAGGATGTGTTTATGGGGAATGAAGAGAAAATACGGATGGTGGGAATGTGAAGTAAAGGGGAAAGGCAAGAAGACGTATCATTCTTAAGAGAGACTCTTAAGTAAGATCGCCATGCCATAGGAATGGTTAAGTAGGATCACCAAGCCGAAGAAGAAGAAGAATGATGAAAATACTGAGCAGTGTATACCAAAACGAAACAGGAAATGAAAGGAGGTGATAACAAGGAAAAAAAGGAGTGTGACATGAGTGGATGGAGGAATGTATGTGGTGTAAGATGGAGAGTGTAAGGGGAATTCATGATTATGATTCCTATATTGCGTAAGTGATGATGCCAGAGCATTAAGAAGAACTTATGGAGTAGGAAGATGTTTCTAGTGTTGAATGGAATAGAAAACAATGAAGGAGTTTCTACAGTGGTAGGATCTTAAGAAAGAGATGCATTGTGATTAAGAAGCCTATGTGAAATGGGTGATTAAGTAGGATTGTCAAGCTGAAAGAAGAATGAAAGGGAAATGGAATGATAAAATAGATGTCAGTAAAAGGATATTAAGAGAAAAACACAAAAATAATGGCCCGGGTGGAGGACATGTGAAGTATCAAAGAAACAATAGAGAAGGATGAAGTGGGTGAGAAGAGCAGCGGAGAATGAGATGAGGCAGATTTTAGGAGAAAATTGGGTTGATAAAGGGGACTAGGAGGAAGGAATGGTCAACAGACATGATCACGAATGAGACCTTGTCTAGAATGACAGGTCTACCTCGAGTAGGGTTTTTGTGCTGCGTGGGGAGTTACGCAGATGTGCCAAGCTGGGGATGAAAGGTCTATGATGATGAAGAAGATGATGTCAGTGCTAGATGACAAACAAAAATAAGAGTGATGGAAAAGAAAATTGGTGGATGATTGTAGAGAAGAGAAGGATGATGCGAGAGAATGGATGGAGAAAGATAACATTGGTCATGGTGGAGGATGAGAAGTTGCTGGATAATGAATGCTACTTGAGAGATAATCTCAAGTAGAATTCACAAACTGCAACAGAGATCAAGTAGAATTCCCAAACCAAATAGTGTATTAAAGAGAGTGTGTAGAAACAGTAACAAACTTCATATATTTATGGATGATATTGATAGGGGACATCCTTAAGAGTAAAAAATATAGATGCAGATTTAGTAATATGAAATTTGATTTAAAAATATAATTGTAATAAAATATGATTTTGAGGAGATGGGTGTCACATAACCATAACAAGGGCCATGTAAGAAAGTTATGATTTTAACCAGATAATAGGTAAACAAGAAAAGGTACTACTCAAAGCATTGCACTTGTAGCCAATAGCAGGTGTTAGTACATAACTAATGAGATTTGATTATACCAAAAGACCAAGAGGAAGATATGGATGAAAGATTCTCATAATCTTAATATCGACATGACGAGGGATTTGAGATGTAACCTGTATGCAGGAAGAAGGTTCTCCAAAGATGGTGTTCCTTAAGTCTATGCCCCAGCTCTGGGAAAGGGAAAGAACAATAATAGAAGAAAGTTGATCAATGCGGGAAGCTTTCCGAATGTCATAACAAAAGAGTAGCCATCCTTCGAGGGTATGGTCTACTATATATACAACATAGATGGTGAGAATGATAGCCATCCTTCGAGGGATTGGTCTATTTCTATTTCTTTTAATTTTTATTTTGATTTTAATTTGTATGTTTTTCTTTTTATTCTACATTTCTTGTTTTGTATGCACAACTGTCCTTCGAGGGATCAGTCTATTTTTGGATAACTTTTGACTTCTTTTTGCATGCATGGATGTTATCTTTACATGGGGGAGAGCTGGGGATAGTGAAGTAAACCACTTAGGAGGGGATAATGATGGTACAGGAGACACCCCAATACCCTTTACATGACTGTCATAGGAGAATGAGAGGGTGATGGATGTAATGATTACGGGGTTCTCACCGAATGGGAGAACTTATCCATATTAAATATGCTATAAGTAGAGTCGTGGTACTTATATTCAAGGTCATATCAAATTAGTGATGGTAGACCACATAATTCATATCATTACCATGATAGATGGAAGTGGATAATGGTGGAGACATGGTCTAAAGATAAGACTATGCTCATAAGTGTGTGTACTAACAATAGAATGGCCATAAGTGCAATGCGTTAAGGGGTTTGATCTCTAGTTTACCATCAAGAGAAGCTAAATGATAAGCCCCAGACCCATACTTATGTGTGATAATATATGGTCTGATCCAGTTGGGAGCAAATTTTCCCCGTTAGCTCCTTTCTAAGGTAGTGACATTTTGATTTTCTTTTAAAACTAGGTCACCTATTTTAAAATCATGCTCTTTGATGTGTTTGTTATAGGCCCGTTGGATACGATCTTGATAGACATGATGGTGCTCAAGAGCGAGAAGGTGACGCTCATCTAATAACTCAAGTTGCATTAGACGTTCCTGGTGATAATCTTCATCAGAAATGAAGTTGCGAAGAGACACACGTAAAGATGGAATTTGGACTTCAAGGGGAAGAAGAGCCTCAGAGCTATACACCAAAGAAAATGGAGTAGCCCATATGGAAGTGTAAATGCTAGTGTGATAGGCTCACAGAGAAAAGGGAATTTAAAGATGCCAATTTTGTCCTGCTTGGTTGATAGTCTTAGCCAAGATATTTTGAAGAGTTTTATTAGTGGCCTCAGCTTGGCCGTTAGCATGAGGATAATGCGGGGAAGAAAAGCTAAGTTGGATCTTAAATGCATCACCAATTTTTTTAAGGTCCTTGTTTTTAAAGGACTTCCCATTGTCCATAATAAGTTTATGTGGAACACCAAAGTGGCAAATGATATGTTGATATATAAAATTAATGATTGGGCCAGATTTAGTAGAGGTGAGTGGGATTACCTCCACCCATTTAGTGAAATACTTAGTAGCAGTGATGATAGAATGATGTTGTTGTGATGAACGGGGATTTATTAGACCAATAAGATCAAGGCCCCATTGTGAAAAAGGCCATAAATCTTGGGCAGGTTGTAAAGCTTGGCTAGGAACACAGATAAGATTAGAGTGTTGTTGACATCTTACACACTTCTTGACATATTCACAACAATCGTGGTTTAGAGAAGGCCAATAATAGCCGAGATGAAGAACACATTTGGCAACAGATAATCCACTAAAATTCCCACCACAAATACCGTCATGGACTTCTTGGATAGCTCTAGAGGCTTCATGGGATTGAAGGCACTGGAGAAGGATACCATCAAACCCATGCTTATAAAGAATACTGCCAAGGATTACATAATGAGTAGGACGTTCGATAAAAGATCTCCTAGCGTTTTAAGAAAGATCAAGGGGAGTAATGGATTTGGATAAATAATTTTTTTTTTTGAATACCAGAGGTCTGACGAATTAGATTCGACCAGATGAATCTGAGATATGTCATAGAATGGTTGTTTACGATGATGTATAATAACTGAAAGCTTGGAATCTTGCATTGTCCAAGGGATAAGGGCCGCAAGGGATGCCATTGTATCAGCAAAACGATTGGTCGAACGAGGGACAATTGAATAGTGTAAGAATCGAAGGCTTTAAGAAGATGATGTGAAATGTTATGATATTGTTGTAAAATATCATTTCTACACTAATACTCTCCAGTGACCTTGCTTTATTACTAGTTCAGAATCACCAAAAATGTCAAGAATATGGATGCCTAGAAATATAGCAGTTTCTAGTCCTAGTATAAGGGCCTCGTATTCTGCCATATTGTTTGTACATTCAAAATCTAATTTAAAAGCTAAGGAGATTGGGGAATCCCCAGGAGGAATAAGAACAACACCTGCCCCCCGCCTTGCTGGCATTTAGAACCATCAAATAAAAGAGTCATTTTAAGGGGATCATGATGAAATTGATTGATTGATTCATCTGGGAAGTGATTAGGAGTCTGTGTATTGGAAAGAGGGGCTTCTGCTAATTGGTCAGCAATAGCTTGACCCTTAATTTCCTTTTAAGGAATGAATTCCAGGTCAAATTTGGCCATGAGTAGAAGCCATTGGGTGATGCAATCATTGTGATATGGCTTAGAATGCATTACTTTGAGAGGTTGAAAGTTAGTAACAATATAGGTTTTATGATTAAGAAGATAGTGTCGAAGTTTTGATGCAACAAAGAAAATAGCGCAACACAATTTTTCAGCTTCAGTGTATCATGTTTCACAGTCATGGAGAGTACGACTGATATAATAAATGGCATGTTCACATCCTTGATCATCACATGGTGTGCTAACATAGCTCCTAGAGCATGATCAGTTACAGAAATATATAAATAGAAGGGCTCCCCTTCGCGTGGAGGTGTGAGTACCGGTGGAGATAACAAATATTGCTTAAGATCTTCAAAATCCTTTTGATAGTTTTGGTCCCAATCAAAGGTTATGTATTTTCAAAGAAGGTGATGAAAGGGCTGACAGTGATCAGAAAGTTGTGATATGAAATGACGAACAGATTGAAGTTGACCTTGAAGACTGTGAAGTTTCTTGAGATTGGAAGGAGGAGGCATTTCGAGAATTTCTTTGATTTTTGCGGGGTCAACCTCAATGCCTCTGATAGAGACAATGAAGCCAAGGATTTTCCCAGTAAGAACTCCAAAAACACACTTAACTGGGTTGAGGCAAAGGAAGAAACAAATGAGACACTCGAAAATTATCTCAAGGACCGAGAGATGATCACATCTATGTTTAGATTTTGCTAAGAGGTCATCAACATAGTCTTCTACAGTTTGATGTAAGAGGTCATGAAAGATATACATCATGGCTCATTGATACGTAGCCCCAGCATTCTTTAAACCAAAGGGCATGACACGATAACAAAAGGTACCCCATGGGGTGATAAAAGATGTCTTGTGCTGATCTTCCAGGTGCAATCAAAATTTGGTTATAACTAGAAAAACCATCCATTAAGGAGAGCATCTCATGTCCCGTAGTAAGATCTACAAGTTGATCAATACTTGGAAGAGGGAAATCATCTTTAGGACACACGAGGTTAAGATCTCGAAAGTCAGTACATATATGAAGCTTTCCAGATGCTTTGGCGATGGGTACGATGTTAGAAACCCATTGGGGATAATCAATGGGAATGATGAAGTTGGCAGATAGGAGACGTTGCAATTCTTCTTTCACAAGAAGAGCAATTCGAGGATGCATTCGACGAAGCTTCTGCCTAACTGGTTTGGCATTGGGGATGACAACGATGTTGTGGACGAAAATGGAGGGATCAAGACCCGACATGTCCAAATATGACCATGCAAATGCTTGGCTATGTTTGGAAAAAAATGAGGTGAAGGCTTCGAGCTCTTGAGGTTTCAAGGACTGACCTATTTTAAGGATGTGGTGCTCCTGAGGAGCTCCAATAGTAATTTCGATAGTGGATTCATTCAGGAGATTGGACATTTCTGGCGGATGAGTTTTCTGGTCATGAGAACCTTGGCTCCCATGTAGGAGAGAGTGGAAGTGTCATCATTGCATTAAAGGATGTCAATGATAAGGAAATATTCCTCTACCATCTCTGTATGTTTAAGGGTAAAAGACCGGGTTTCATTTTTTACTTGGTAAGTCACCGGTCCGAGAAAGATGATGGAAATAAAAAAAAAAGTTAGGGGGAATAGGAACCGTATCATCTCGATCTGGATCGATGAGATAATTAGATGGAGAAAAATCATTATCTAAGCTGGAAGGATAGTTGGATGGAGATGAGATATTATTTGAATCTGTAGGATAGTCAAATGGAGAAGAAGTGTGTTCTGAATTGGTAGTATATCCAGATGGAGAAGAAGTGGATGAATCAAGATGAATGGGAGAAGATGCAGATGTGCTGGAAGGGTGTATGGTGGAATCGTTATATCCCAAACCAAATTTTTGGCATGATTCATGGGCTTGGGAAAATATATTACCGTGAGGGCCTTGTTCATAGTGCCCCAAACCAAACCCCTTCCATGCACAATGATAGAGGTATGTGTGAGCGAAAGATGGTTTACTAAGAAATCCAAAATCACCTGTATATCGTTTGGCATGAAAGTGATTTTCAGTATGAGAAGAAGGTTGATCAAGGCCGCCATAAACTAAATTAGTTTTGAGGGAAGAAGGGCCAAACGAGACAATTTCCCCAACATTCAATTGATACATAGGGGCCTTATCAGGGCGGCCGAGGCGATTGGGAGAAGGAAGGGTATTGAGAGTGAGGAGTTGATATTCCCCTAAAGCAAGATTTTGCATTATGGTATCAGAAGAATCCGTATGAGGTAAGGTAGATGGAAGTACAAAAGAACTAGTGGATGCATCAGAAGAAAAATTAGCTTTAGGAATAAGGACATCCTTAGGTCTGTAGATCATGCGACATGTCTTGGAAGGAGGGATCTCAGCTGGAAGAGCATAAGTGGTCCCTTCATGTTCATATTTGATACAACGATGAAGAGTAGATGGGATGCAATGCATGACATGAATCCAAGGATGCCCCAGTAAGAGATTATATTGGAATTCTCCTTCAATGATGTAGAAAATCTCATGGAGGAGTTTATGGCCGACACGGATAGGAAGAACAACCATTCCTAATGGGGGAGTGACAACATCATTAAAGCCGCGAAGAATGGTAGGAGACTTGGCAACAATGGTATTGGGAAATTTGAGCTGATTGAAGGTATGAGAAGAAATGATATTGATACTGGCACCATTGTCAATCATGGTTCGATGGATGCAGGTGTCATCGATGTGGACTGTGATGAACAATGGTAGATCATGTTCTTCTTGTGGTATCCTAGGGATTTCTGAACTTTCAAATGATACGGTAGCAGATGTTATGAAGGCGTGAGCTAAAGCCGTGAAAGGTTGGGGCTCATCGGATGATACCAAGGATCTATTATAAGACCTCCATAAGAGCTTGTTTATGGTGTGAAGAGCTTTGGATAAGCTCGTAGAGTGACATTTTGACAGGAGCCTGGTGAAGTTGTTTAATAATGGTGTGTTCAATGGGAGAAGGATTCGGGTGGCCAAAACAGATACCTTGGCTTTAGAAGAAGATGAAGATGTTGCTATGGGATGATTGGTAGGAGCAGCGATGATGGAGGTGCAGAGGCAGCAAGCTCCTTAGGAGGAGGGAAAGTGACACAAGTCTTAGGGGTGGATGATGAGGTAGAGTCAGGGCTATATGGTCTTGAATGGATGGTTATCTGAACAACATTGATTAAAAGAGGAGGACGATCCTTAGGATCATCCTCTTTTGATAATATGTTTGTGGTATCGTTGGTTATATCTTTATTTGGTAGTGGAGTACTGACAAGATTTCTTAATGAAAGGGGTGGTCAAGATGTTTGGACAGACGCATATTGGGATGTGGAAGTTGGTAGGGGAGATGGTAGAGTTGGTTTTTCATCGTTAATATTTTCATTGAAAAAATGATGCACAATGGCTTGGAGAGCTTTGCAATGTTCAGTGTCATGTCCAGGGGCACGGTGAAATGCACAGACAAGATTGGAATTAAACCAGGAAGGCCTTGGCGCGTTTGGATCAAAAGATTTAATTGGTGGTAAGGTGATGGCTGAGGCTTGGAGTAGCTAGTGAAACATGGTGGTATAATAACCTGATGTTATCGATGGAGAACCTTGGAATGATGTCTGGGAAGGTGGTGATGTAATAATGGCTTTGGACATTGTTTTAGATTTGGGAAGGGAAGATGAATGTGCTTGATGCGGGATAGTAGTGGAAGACACAGACGCCTTTGAATTTGCTTTAAGATATTGGTTGAAAAAGGGTGGTTGCATTGTTCTAGTAGTAGTATGGGTTGTTAGTGAAGGGAAGGCTCCTAGAATGGAAGAGGATGATGAGGGGTGTGGTCCTAAAATAGAAGGAGATGGTGTGGCCTCTAGGGAGCTAGTATTGGGAATAGTGAGGTCCACTTTTCGATGAGGATGTGAAGGAGAACGCTTGGGAAATGGGGGCCTAGATCTTGTATGTGAATGGGATTGTTAGAGGGAATGACAAGAATCTCTACAGGAGGAACTGAAGATGATATTGAAGTGGATATTTGTGGGGACTGCATGGATGTGTGAGTATCTAATGGTATAGAAGAAATGGGATGATAATTCGAAGTCAAGGAAAGATGGAATGTTTGACAAAAATCATCAAGTAATGACATGGCCGTGGAAGAGGGAGATGAGATAGATGAATGTAAAATAGTAGATGTAGTAGGTGTTGGTAAAAGTGTGGAAAGAGGGACTGGAAGTGAGGCTAAGGATGAGATAACAGGTAGAGGTGGGATAATTTTTGGTAAGGTAATTGGATTTAATGGAGTAGGTGTAAGAGGCAATGACACAGAAATGATATTTGCACATGAGGAGGGGGTGGTAGGTGTGGAGATAGGCATGGGTATAGGAAGGGGTGCTGAAGTGGGCATGGATGTGACTAATGTTGGTGTGGAGATGAATGTTGATGAGTTTGTGGATGTAGGGAATGTGTCAAAGGGGACTGGTGTAATGGTTGATGAAGATGGTAAAGTTGTGGAGGAAACTGGACTCTTATCACCAACATGGATAGTGTTTATGGTGTGGGTACTAGGGGTTTGAGATATAGAAGTAGAGGTAGTCTGGTTTGTCGATGTGGGTGTATGATTTGGAAATGGTTGTTTAAAAATATCTAATGGTTGATTGGGTGAGGCATTTGGGTTATCCACTTGAAGTTCTCCCTGATCGATGAGTCTTTGGATTGAATCCTTGAATGTCTGACATTTCTCTATGTCGTGTCCTCGGACTTGATGGTACTTGTAATAGTGATCCTCTCGATACCACATAGGTCGTGGTCTAGATTCGTTAACAGGTTGGGTAAATGGTAGTGTGATCAAGTGTGTTGTTATCAATTTGTCAAAGATGGCACTGTATGATTCTCCTAAGGGAGTATAATTGGGCATTGGCCGTGTGAATCTTTGTTGAGTTACTATGGTAGATGTCGGGGTAGGAGATGATTTGATAATGATGGCGTTGGCAGTTGTCTTTGATTTATCATTTGATATGGATGGTCTGACAAATTCCATTTTGGGCTTATTTGTCTTTAATTTTAAATGCCCCTGTTCTATAGCACGTGTCTCAAGCTTGCGGGCCATGGTGAAAGCTTCTTCAAAAGTGTGAAATGATTGGATTTGCAAGGTCGATGAAATATGCTTAGCGCGTGAAGAGCTTGATGAGGTCAGTTTAAGGAAGTGGAAAAGATAATTGGTTTATCATACTGTGGCATCATGCAACGAAATCTATGATGGATTCATCTTCAAATTGGCGGATGGTATACAAATCGTTGATGGTTATTTTGCATGCAATATTAATGGAGAAGTGCTCAAGAAATAATTGTGCAAGCTGAGAAAAAGAAAATATGGAGTACTGGGGAATATTATTATACCAATCTAGGGCAGGGCCTGCCAAAGACATGGGGAATGTACGGAGCATCAAATCTTGGTCATGCGCAATGAGATAACATGCATGTTTAAATGCTCAGAGATGTTGTTGAGGGTCCTCCTTGCTGTTAAATTTGGCAAACTTTGGCAATTCCCAGTGTGGAGGATATGGTTTCATGGGCACGGATGGATGAATGGGTTCATTACATATTTGTTCATAAGACAATGTAATTTTGGACCCTAAATTAGCAACCTCTAGGTTGGCTAACCGACCTATCAAGATTTGCATGGGATCATTAGGAAGTTCCTGTTGAGCAATGAAAGGTGGTGGTTGGACTTGCATATGCATGGGTGTCTGAGGAACTTGGTATGGGTGAGTGTAAATTATGGGTTGTGGTTGAGGTGGAGGTTGATAGAATGTGTGTTGGTGGGAAACAGGGGCATGGTATGATTGTTGAGATTGTGCAGGTTATTGAGGTAACTACTGAGTGGGTATATGGGTATAGGCGGGTTGATATCGTTGGAGGAAGTTGAGAAGTAAGGGTATAGACCTGTGATGTAGAAGGAATTTTCTGTTCAGATAAGGGATTTGACACATGGGATGGTTGAATGACAGTACCAGTGACAATTGGGGTTGTCGTAGTGATAGGGATGGCAGTCACGATAGTCATGTTGATGTGAGGAAGATTGGGCGGAATGGGCGTGACTACCTGGGTGGTCTGGTGTGCCGATGGGTTGGTGGAGGATGAAGCAAAATCATGTAAGGCCACATACTGAGGAATTTCAGAACTAGTACTATAAGGATAGACTTGCTGAAGTGGTGGGACATCTAGAGGAAGGTGTATGTATCTTCTTAAGAGATAATCTTGAAGGGCCACAGGGTTGGTGTCAAGAATTTGTCTAAATTTTGGGTCTCCAAGAGGGAAGATAGAAGTAGGCTCTGATCTGACAGAGGGTGGAGTAGCAGGCCTGGATGGGATGGACTGGTCTAACATCAAAGCGTGACTGACTGGTACTGGGTAGGATATATTGGTAAGAGAATGGGTATTTATGGGGGCCGTGGGGAGAGACATGGAGGATGAAGCCACTATGATGCTTATCGACTGAGATGAAGCATTATGTAAAGTGGGGTTGTGTTCCATTTTCCTTGTACTAGATCGAGTGCTTACTGGCATGAAAGTTGTTATTATACGAGCCAAACAAGTGAGGCACACAATTTTTTTGTTTTGTTTTTGTTTTGATTTTGATTAAAAAGAAAAGATTAAAGAAAAAAATGGTTGTAAGAGGACCTAGAAGGAGGTAAACTATGTTTGGTTTCAGGTAAGTTATGGCTGGGAAATGTCTGAAATGGTTCTTTTGGGTGATCAAATCCCAATCAATGAACCAGGTGCAAGGAATGTTTCGATGTGTTGATTAGTTTGTGAAATTTTAGGCAGTGTGTGATGATAGGTGTGATGCAAAAAGTTAAACCCCTATTTACACTATTTGAGCAGGAAGAATGCAAGGGGTTCAGTTTACTCCAAATTCAAAAGATGAAATTTGATGCTGACAATCACTGAGAAAATGACAGTACCATGTAGAAAAGAGGAAACAAGGAAAACTAGAGAATACATGTATATCATCTTTTCCTTTTTATTTGACATCAAGTTGAGCCAAGTGTAAGCTTTAAGCAATCTAGAAAGCACTTTTTGTCGTATCCAGGTAAACGATGTTTGAAAATGATAATCGGTGATCGGGAACATCCAAGGACCTTATGACTACAGATGAGGTTAACAAGAGATGATATGCGATGTAGTTTGAGTTTAAGGCTTAATCTTTGGCAGCATAATCCTTTAAAAGCAAGTATGGCAATTAGTGGATATGACCCAAAAGAGATAAAAAAGAATAAATAAATTAGAATAAACAAATTATCAGGATTAGTCGAATATAAATTAAATTTGACACAAAACAATGCAATGACTATTATTAAGTAATAAAATAAATGATGATCTAATGATGAAAATAATGTGAATCGTAATACAAAACGATAGACACGACAATCTAATAATCAAATCAAAATAATAAATAACGACACACACTATATAAATGACAAACCCATTTTCGACTTATAAAAATGAACGATAAACAAATACGATAATAATTAAGCTCCTAGACGATAAACTATGTTATCAAAAACAATGTGAATATGCGTTTATTTATTTAACAACTTATCAAAATCTTAATAAATTTCATAAACAAATTTTTATTAATGATATAAAATAAATACGTCCGAACAAAGATGATACAATGGATGTCTAATCGGAGGATACAAGAAAAAGAAATATCTTATCTAACTTTCGTTATTAACACTTCCCTATCTACTTTTTAGATACTTTACAATTGGTCCTACTGCACATGGATATAACACTTCATATGTACAATGACATAGTGAGAATCACATAAAATATAAACAATAAATATATATAATTGGCTACGGGTTCTCCACGCGAGATTTGTAAATGTGTTCTAAATAATTGTGAATCAATTACTATAAATAAATTGTATGATTAAATTTCACTAGCATTATTTATCACACAGCACCATTTTATAAATGTGCTCTAAAGAATTATGAATTAATTGCTATTGATGGATCACTATACACAAAGTTTATGTGGATTTGAAACTGTGCTAGAATTCATTGAAAGCTTAGGCGGTTGAATCGGTCACAATGGAACAACTGTATGTTTTAAGAATTATATTCTAAATCACTTAGACTTTCAGTAGCTTACTCCAATTGCCGGTATTACCTATCAATGATATTGTAAGTATTATAATCTAATCGTCTAAGATCTAGATACTTTACAATCATAAATACAAAATTGGTGTGAATGGAATGATGCATTGGAAATAGTTAGAAGCAATCAAGCATTAGTGTGGTGTAAAGATAATCTATAAAAGGTGTCTTGTAATGAATTATAAACGGATAGCTATAAAGGGAATATAGAACCAACGTGAATTTTGGATCAAAGGAGGATAGATCAGGAGGAGTGGAGGAGATAATATGTAAATAAGGGAGATTGTAGATTTAGGCAGGTATGTGGTGTAGGAGCGGAAGAGGTGTAGAAATATTAAAATACTAGAATGAGTACAGGGAGCAAAGATAGCTAAGCATGTCAGTGGTTGATTTTAAAGGGGTGAGATATTTTTTTACAAATGGGATGTTGGCTAGCTACAAAGCTTTGAGCGGAGAGAGAATGTGGAGGATAGGCCTGAGTAGAATGGGAGTTGATGTGGAGTTGGGTAGTAGAACAAGATGGGATATGTGAAGGGCGAGACGGGTTGGGAGGAGGGTGAATTGGTGGTGTGGGTGAAGGAAGGTGATGAATCGGGGAGATCTCTGGTCTGTGTGAGGGACAGGGTGGAGCTGAGGTGGATGATGGGTGAAGTTGGTGGGAGCGAACTGAGTGGAAGCTCAATGAGTGGAGGAGCGAGGAAAGGGTAGGTAGTTAGGGGGGATGGGGAGTGAATGGGATGTTAGGTAGGGTGGGGTAGTTTAGGATAATGAGGATTTAATATTTTTTTGTATTTACTTTTTTAATAATTTAATTCATTTTTTAATAATTATTATTATTATTAAATGTTATTTAGTTATTTAATTAATATTAATAGTATTATCAACATTTGTAATTAAGAGCGATAAGAATAAAAGTTTACGCTTCGTATAAATAAATCAATAACAGATCTTTTCAAACGATAAATTGATGTACCTTAATGGCAACATAAACGACTACCTGTACGCACCACAACACATGGACGAAGATAGTACCAAAGAGCCTGCAAGCGGGTGAGTCTACAAACAAAAACTGCATAACACATATCTAGATTGACACGATGTCATACTTATAATAATATAAAATACAATAACTATTATACATACGACACCTATACAAAGTGAGCAAGCAAAAACATGACCAGAACTTAGATCTGGTCCCACCGAGCATGCGAAATGTTGATCAGAGTTTCCTGCTTCCTGTCCAGATGAGTGTACGAGAAATCAACAAACACAAAACAATGTCAAGTATACAAGGGCTTAGTACCTTGGAGATGGTGATGGATAATACGGGTGCAAAGTTGATGTCGAACTCCTCGGTGTGATCCCAGCAAACCTGCAGCTCACATACACTAGAGAAAGATTGATTAGAGATTTTATGTGGGGGCTTCCTGACAAAGCAGATTCAGGAAGCGTTAACTCCCTCGGTGGCTTTCAACCCTCGTGTGATAAGAATAATGATAAAATAGAGTCCAAACAGATAACATGCAAATTGATAAACAAAAGAACTTGAAAGATGCCAGTATATAGATGGTGTTATTGATCAGATGCGTGCAACATGAATCTCACTACATGAACTAAATCACGATAGGAGTACCGTAGAAATTCCACATGTTATAAAAAAATAGAATAATAATGATATTATGATAAATGGCTAAAATTGCTCAGCATTCACCCAAATTTTCTAACTTTTTCTTCCTCTCCAAATATGGGGAAAAACCCATATTTATAGCTTAATGGTGAGGTTAGAATGCAGGTTAAAAGATACTTAGGGTGAGTAAAGTAACCTTGAGTTAAGAGACAGTGATGTGATCCAACGGGGCTCACAATTTGACTTAAAGTAAAGAAAAAGATAAGGATGTGATAAGAGGTGGGGATATTAGGTGAAATAAAGTATTCTCTTTTTGAATGATTAAGAGTGGGATGTCAGATGGGTGCATTATTGCCCATGTTTTGCATTATTTTTGAGATGTGACAATATTTGGATTATTAAATGGGTATGTAGAACCCATCAATTAATTAAAACTATGGATTAATTAAAATGTAGATGGATGGGATTTAAAACAAAAGAAAAGTGGGAGGAGATGTCAATGTGGGATGACGGAGAGTGGTTACACCCAAAAATAGGTGTCTACACTTGGTAGACAAATTTGGGGTACATGACTAATCATGTTTTACTTTGTTTAAGGGTTGAAATCATTTCTAGTTTTGGAACTTGAGGGATTTTGCTTGAGGTTGTCAATTTTGACTTAAATGAGAATGAGGTAGATATCTAAAAGGTTGTGTAGGTTGTCATTAGTTGTAAATTTATTGGTCTTGGTGTTGGTTAAATTCATTTTATGTAAAATTAGAATGGGGGTTAAGTGTTTATGTAAATGCTAGAAATGAGAGAAGTTGTAAGGGAATTTGAATTGTGTTTGAAAACTAAAATAGAGTTATGTTTGTTGGAATTCTAATGTATTTTATGCATCATTCTTAGACATGGGTAGCAAGAGGTAGGTTCAAGTTTAATTTAAATTATTATATATTTTTTACAAAAATCTATTACACTTTATATTCTCATTGTAGTGATATTTATGCTCATTTGAGTTGTATTGAAAGTTCTTACAAGGAAATTGTCATTATTGTTATGTGTCATCGTGGTTGTATTATTTTTTGATAGGGGAGAAGATGTAGAGACCTATGTTATCTTGTTATGGAGTATAAGGAAGAATATTATAGTTGATTATGAAATGAAATTTACATCTAGAGAATATACCTCAATTAAGTAATCCACTATCTCATAGGAGGAGTGGATGTAGGGACAGATATAGTGTTTCACCTCGAGGTATTCCATAACTGGAATGGATGTAGGGACCCAAAGTTTTTTAATTTGCATTAGGTATTCATCCCCTTATGCAAACATGTTATAGGTTTCCAATGTGTGTGGTTTTTTTAAATTAAATTCTTACTTTTACTAGTTGTTTTCCAAGAAAAACCTATATGTAGATAGCTAATGTTGAAAATGTTGTTACTCTTATTGTGTAAATTTATTATCATCCTTGTTATTTGAGTTTTAACTATTGAGTGATTTTCCTCTTGGATAAAGAAAGCTTTTGGGTCATTATGGAGGAAATCATGCCCATACTGAGAAGTTGGGAGGTGAATGTTGTTGTCTCTCCCTTGTGCAGGAGTTTGGGTTATTGTCATTACAAGAAATGAAGAGTTGAAGTTGTTTAGAGGTTATGCGATGAAGTTTGTTGTAATTTGTATTGTGTGCGCAATTTGTGCAAGCAATAGAAATGGTTGAGGAATTAATGAAGACTATAATGAACTAAGTGTTATTCATGTCATTGTTGTTGGAGTATGATTGTTTTTCTTAACTATTGTAAATTATCTGATTATAACCATTTACAAATTTAAAGAGAAATAAATAGAAGTATAGAAAGTTTGTTATCAGATAATTACTCTTATACTTATCTCAGAATGTAGAATGTTTGAATATACAAACCAAATATGAAAATGAGATTAGAAGAGAAAAATTTATCTTTTAAATGATTATGTAATTATTGCTCTCTTAAGTTATAGAGTTTTCAACAAAAAAATGTCTAGCCAAAACTCAAGGTGAACAAGATAGTTTCACAACCTCAAATGAAAAGGTAAATTAGTTTACCAATCTTTGATATAAGTCAACATGATAGTCATAATATTTAAACTAAATATATTAGTGAAAGAGCATTATTTTTATCAAATAGTATATCCATACCTATAGTTGTATTCATCTTTTTTCATTATGTAATTTTTAAAACCCAGTTTTAAATGCCCATATTTCATTTTATAGTTGTAGGTGTATGATTAGTTTAATATTATGTGTGTGTAAATGCAGATTTATACACACACATATATACCTATGTATACAAAACCTGGTATCAAGCTTGCTAATTTAAATAACGTTATTTATTGTTATTATATAACAATATATATCAATGTGTGTGTAAATGGATATTTACATGCGCACATGCACGTGTAAACACACACAAATATAGATTTACATGTGCACATGAACACACCCACATAAACACACATATAATATAGATTTACATCCACGTACATAGGTGTGTGCATAAGCGCATGCATACACAATATAAGTATGCATTTCAATCTCATAATAATCTTAGATGAAAAGGAAGTTGAAAACATTATTGTTTTTTATAGAGTTGGTTGGATATGAACCGACCGACTATGTTTGAATACGGGGGAGGAGATGACATGGGTGTCCTGCCCCCATTGCTTTGAATGGGGGCAAGACGGCCATACTATCCCCTCCATTTTCATTTGAATAATTTTCCAAACAACAGGGGTCAAACCCCACCCCAAGCCTTCTCTATTTTATACGAACAAGAAAGAAAAATAATATACAATTGTTTATATAACATAAAAATGCATGTGTGTATTTATGTACACACGCACACACATGCACGCACATGCACACATGCCATATATGTGTGTATATACAAATAAAAACTTCATAATCTAAGTAGATTTAACAAGCCAGAAATAAATCAATAAATTTGATCTAATGGAGGAATACATTTTTAACCATTCCACCCTTTTGGGTGATGAAATAAATGGAGAAAATGTGCACAAAAAACAATATATATGATACAATGTCTAAAAAATATTGCAAACCCATCCAACCCATTTGGGTGAGGGATATAGAAATATCTCTAAAAAAATACACAATCTCAACCTCCATGAGAGCTTGCCAATCCAAATCCTTCTCTATTATTTTTGCTTAAACCCACAAATGGGAGAAATAAAAGCTAAAAATTATGTCACTAACATCTCAATGAGAAATTAGGGCAACACTAGGGTTTCTTAAACCTCGGGGTGCATATTTTTTTGATATAAGGGCTACCATTTAATCCTACTTTTGTCATTAGATGTGTAGGAACCCTAATAGGCTTATTTATCTCATCAAGGCTTGTTTAAATTTTGTATTGCAAGACATGGTTGTGTACTTAAATAAGACCCTAAATTTAATTAATTAATGTTGGAAATTGTGTGGGATTATGGTTAAAATCAAAATGTTTTATTATTGTATTACATAGTAAGATTATATTAGTTTACAATTGAGTAGTTAGGAAGTGTAATTAAATAATTTTTTATTGTTAAAAATTCCATTTTAATCACTGTATTATTAAATCGTAAAACTCCTTTATGTCTCCCATGGTAGGATAAATTTAAGTTGGCTTGATTCATTAATATAAATGTCAAACTAATCAAATCATTAAACCATCTTAAATCTAATTAAAAACCTAGTAGTCATGTAATGGAAAAGCAGTTTTACCAAAATGAGTTAATCACTTCTTTCCCCTTTAGTGTTAACGTGATGTCATTATTGTATCTTAAAAAATAATTAGTGTTTAAGAGCATTAAACTTGGTATCAAAACATGGTTGCTACGCTCAAATATCAAGATAGACTAGTTTAGTTGTGTGTGTCTTCTTCATTTGTGCAATCATTTAACACCCGTTTTGGTCTATGTAGGACATTGTGTAGATTAGTTAGGGAAGACCATGCATGTAAAGGACTTGCATAACCATGAGATCATGAGTTATAGGTACTTGGGCCTTAAATTCTTCTAGCCTTACAGGATGCAGTAACAATCCTTAGAGAGAGGGCACTCGAGAGACATGCTAGAAATAAGAGACCATCACCACAACCATCACAAGAGGGTCATGTCTCCCCACCTTCTTTGGCCATAGAGGAGGTATCATGACATAGAAGGGGGACTAGGAGTCTTGGAAATAATCATTTGATAGGTTAGTTCATCAGATGAATAGAGGTTGGGAACCACAAGAAGGGATTCACCTAGGTAAGAGGTACATGTCACTGAGAGACAAAGACCATGCCATATGGATTTCATGGACCGTATTAGAGATATCTTGAGGCTTAATCCACCCATGTACTCTAGAGATACCTTAGGATCACATGTTGAGGCATGGGTAGTGTTGGTTTCTCAAACGTGCACCCGCGTCTCGAATCTCTTAAGGACCGAGGTGTTTGAGACCAAAATGGAACTGCCCCCAAGTTATGGAACCTTGCGCACTTGGGACAGATCTCTAGAGAAGGCCGATTCCTCTACCTACCTCTAATGTTACTGCTACTTCTAATGTTGAAATAAAATCCTAGACTAAACATGCCAAGGGACCAGGGATAGAAGGATGTGCAGAAAGGGAAAATCCTAAGCTAAGGAAGGCGATAGCGCCAGAAGGAAAGGGTCGATCTCTCTCCACGAGTGGCGAAGGAGACAGAGAGGGCACAGGAGAAGAGGGTGGATGACACATGCCACATATCAACATGCGGGCTCAGCCTCCCAGCATGTGCAACACATGAATGTGGGGACTGCAAGTAGAGGAATACACACAACATGTCAGAAAATATGCACAACATGCCAGAAAATGCAAATAAAGAGGCGAGATGCGATGAAAACGAGAGAGGGAAGACAAGAGTTCCACAAAACATGATTTAATTGATTAAGGGACACATAGTCATTTACATTCATGACAGGAGGCGAGAATACATTGCAAAGACCACGCCAAGGTCTGAGACCCATGGGAAGTCAGCCACCATTTTAGCATGGTGTCGTTACAACAAGGAGATATGATTTTACAAAGTAGAACTCTGTTATTTATGGAAGAAGGAGAGAAGAGAAGGAGAAAGGAGGGAAACTCGGATTCAAATCTTTAATGACTAACAACCAAAAATAAATGCCTAAAAATCTACCTACAAGGCTGTCAAATGTACTTCCCCATGTCTGTTTGGCATGTGGAAGAAGGAAGAAGGAAATATATGATGAAATATGGTAGTTGAGGTCAATTGGATGTGCATTGATGAGCTGAAATATGTTTCCTTGTATTTCACCTAACAAATCCCGCCTAAATTTGAATTTGAATAGTCCAATGTGTAGCTTATATCAACAGTTCTCTAACAAGTCTAGGTGCATGCTGATCTGAGCTCTGTAGCTAAAGATATGGCTGTCAGAAGATGTCAGAGCCGTTGGCACACGGAAAATATGTGGTGCGCATAGGTTAGCTGAAATGATGGGAAAATGTTCATTTGTTGTCTTTTCTGCCATGTTTCATGCACTGGTTGGCTATCCAAATTTGGTGCCCTATTAGCACGCTTTGATTGGTTATGCACGAAACACTCAAGTGTGACAGAAGATGACTTGGCAGAGAAGGGCGCAAAGGAGAAAGTGTAAGGGCGCGCGTGGAAGAAAGAGGCGTAGGAGGAAAGCAGAAAGAGGTGAATGAAAGCACGCATGATGTGTAGGAGCAAGAAGTAAGCATGTGAAAGGGAAATAGAGGGGTGCCGCATGCATGAGGAAGGAAGAAAAGAGGGCACGTGAAGGAACTGAGTCTATGTAAGTGCGCAAGAGGAATGCCGGGGACTTAGCTGATTGGAAGGTAAGTCTGCAGAGGTAAGTCTACACAAGGAGTGCATGACGGGATGGGAGAGAAAGTGAGCGCGCAGGAGGAAGGTGCGCAAGGGGAAATGGAAGGAGATAAAAGAATGTAAAGGGGAGTAAGAAGGAGCGCAATGGTGCCTAAAGGGATTGTAACTATGCCAAGGTGTTTAAAAGAACAATCTTGAGTGTGCGCAACCTGAAATGTGAAACATCAGAGTCATAATGAAAATATAAGTTATCTAGATAACTATGAGAGTTATTTAGATAATAGTTTTGGTGACTTTTGGGTGCCATTTGCCTACTAGATGAAGAGACCAATAGCCTTAGAATTCCATTTGGCATGGAGTCAAGTGCTAATCTTGAAGATTTGGTTTGCAACTTGAAGAACACCCTGGAGTCACTTGAAGCTCTATTTGAACTCTGAACTAAATTACTGCTCTCATATGAAGATATTTTGTATTGGATTGTTGAGAGTGAAAGAAAAGCACTGACAGTTAGAACTACCTCTGCCAAAATTAAATTGTCATCCCAAGAAGCAACAAAAGGGGCATGCAGGCGTAACAGGAAAGGAAAGGCGTCAGAGGGAGCACACCGAAAGAGAAGCACAACATTGTACAAAAGTTGAAAATCATACATCTCCTAACTAGAACATGTAGAGTGTGCGTAAGCACTTGTGTTACTTAAAACAAACCTAAACTAACCTAACCTAACCTAACCTAACCAGAGGAAAGGGGCGCTCAAGTAAAACCTACAATAGGCAAGGAGAAGTAGCTTCCCTTCCTCACAAATTGTGACCATGTAATTGATTCAACACTGAACATGGCTGGAAATAAGAGTGAAAAACCACCTTGTAGATGGCGTTTCACCCTCCTCAAAGTATCAACAAAAAAATATACACCTCCTGGAGTTGTTCTGTACTTGGATCTGGGAGGCGTTACTACTGACCTTTAGTGCGCTGAAGTTCTACCTCATGCTCTGAAATGAGCACGACTGATGGCAACTCTATTTTTAGCTCTAGGCTAGCTAGATATCTGATTGGGCACAGTGTAATCCTTGTGGTTTGCCCATTACTTTAAAGCTCAATCCCACAGATAGGATTTTCTTGCAAACTTTCCTCTTGAAGGGGAGTGCTTGCAGGATGGGGCGCGTAAATCTGGAGCACGCATGGTTCTACCTCTACAAGTAACTTGGTCTCCTCCAGAACTGCGCCCTCTGCACCTAACTGATTCTCTTTTGGGATAGGCACCCATATGATTTCCTCTTCCTAATTGGAGTCGCATGACTGAACCCATTCTTCAACTGTCCCGTAGTCATCGAACATGATGACGTTGGTTGGGAGAGGCGCATTAGCTGGGGGCTGTTCATTTATGGTACAACTAGACAGAGGGGACTTGGAAGAAAATGTGAGGATGGACGCAGAAGGGATGGAAGGTGCACATGCAAGAGGAGTAGAGGCGCGTGTAGGAAGGTGAATGGAAGAGAAATGAAGGTGAGATGAAAGTAAGGAAGAAGGGATGGAATTCTCAATGGGGGCAATGCATAAGAAGCTAGAAACACGTGCAGCGAGATGAGATGATGTAAGTTGGCACAGAGGAGTGGGAGGGTTGTAAGATGGTAGTAAAGGGTTGCCCCAGTGACAGGGTTTCCGCATGCTAGATTTTTGAGCCTCCATTTCTTCCACCCAGTTTGTAATCTGGGGCAACATCTTAATGATGAAGTACAACTTCTACTGGGTGCTAAACCATCCTGGTAGAGGGCCGACCCATGGACAAGGTCTGACCTTGTAGCCAACTTTAGCTACCTTTATAGAGCACTTGACTCTAAGCTGCATCATATCCATCTCCGTCTCTTGCACTTGCCTCTCAAAATCAGCTTCGGCTAAAGAGTTCCCACCATCATCTGCATAAACATGTTCTTCATAAACATTTCGGTTAGAAAAAAGTGGGTTGTATGCACTTTCAGGATAATGGGGCTTATAAAAATGATTTGGAGGAGGATTTTGAAACTATGGGGATGGAGGAAAATAGTTTTGCTGCTACAAATGAGAATTCCATGGCGGGAAAGAAGTCATGATTACACAACTTCAAAAGAGGAATGTGGAATGGTGAAAAAGGAGAAATGAATGGAGGAATGAGGGGAGACTGGTTTGCACATGAGATAATGGGTGTGTTGAATCAGTGGAGTCACCAGATGTGTTGAAAAATGCCTCCAAAGGCTGGATCTCAACAATAACACATCAAACTTGTTGAGATAAAGATGTAAAGCTCTTCACTCTGGTCCCACCGAGTGTGTTAGAAACTATTGGTTACTCAAACGTGCACCCACATCTCAGATCTCTCAAGGGCCGAGGTGTTTGAGACCACAATGGAACTGCCCCCAAGTTTTGGGACCTTACATGCTTGGGATGGATCTCTAGAGAAGGTCGGTTCCTCTACCTGCCTCTAACGCTACTGTTACTCCTAATGCTGAAAGCAAATCCTAGACTAAACATGCCAAGGGACCAGGGATAAAAGGATGTGGAGAAAGGGGAAATTCTAAGCTAAGGAAGGTGATAGTGCCAAAAGGAAAGGGTTGATCTCTCTCCACAAGCAACAAAGGAGATAGAGAGGGTGTGGAAGAAGAGGGTGGACGACATGCGCCATAGATCAACACACGGGCTCGGCCTCCTAGCACGAACAACACATGAATGTGGGGAATGTAAGCAGAGGAATACACACATCATGCGAGAAAATATGCACAGCATGTCAGAAAATGCAAACAAAGAGGTGAGATGCAATGAGAACGAGAGAGGGAAGATAGGAGTTCCAAAAAACATGATTTTATTGCTTAAGGGACGCACAATCATTTACATTCATGGCAGGAGGTGAGAATATGTTGCAGAGACCATGCCAAGGTCTAAGACCCATGAGAATTCGACCACCATTTTGGCATGGTGCCATTACAACAAGGAGAGATGATTTTACAAAGTAGAACTTTGCTATTTATAGAAGAAGAAGGAGAGAAGAGAAGGAGAAAAGGAGGGAAACTCAGATTCAAATCTTCAACCACCAATAAATGCCTATAAATCTACTTTCAATGCTGTCAGATGTACTTCCCCATGTCTGTTTGGTGTGTGGAAGAAGGATGAAGGCAAGATTTGATGAAATCTGGTAGTTAAGGTCAATTGGATGTGCATTGATGGGCTGAAAGACATTTCCCTGTATTTCACCTAATAAATCCCACCTAAATTTTAATTTGAATAATCCAACATGTAGCTTATGTCAGCAGTTCTTTGACATGTCCAAGCACATGCCGATATGAGCTCTATAGCAAAAGATACGGCTGTCAGAAGATGTCAAAGCCGTCTACACATGAAAAACACGTGGTGCGCGTAGGTTGGCTGAAATGATGGCCAAATGTTCATTTGTTGTCTTTTCTGCCACATGTCATACACTGGTTGGTTGTCCAAATTCGACACCCTTTTTACGTGCTTTAATTGGTTACGCATGGCACACTCAAGTTTGACAGAAGATGACTTGGCAGAGAAGGGCGCAAAGGAGAAGGCGCAAGGGTGCGCGCGGAAGAAAGAGGCGCAAGAGGAAAGCAGAAAGAGGTGAATATAAGCATGTGTGATGTGTAGGAGTGAGAAGCAAGCATGTGAAAGGGAAACAGAGGGGTGGCGGGCACGCAGGAGGAAGGAAGAAATGAGGGCGTGCAAAGGAACTAAGTCTATATAAGCACGTAAGAGGAATGCCAGGGACTTAGTTGATTGGAAGGTAAGTTTGTAGAGGTGTGCATAAGGAGTGCATGATGGGATAGGAGAGAAAGTGAGTGTGCAGGAGGAAGGCATGTAAGGGAAAATGAAAGGAGATAAAAGAATGTGAAGGGGAACAGGAAGATGCGCAAGGGTGCGCAGAGGGATTGTAATTGTGCCAAGGTGTTTAAAAGAACAATCTTGAGTGCGTGTAACCTGAAATGTGAAACATCAGAGTCATAATGAAAATATAAGTTATCCAAATCACTAGGAGAGTTATTTGGATAATAGGTAGTTAGCTTGATGAGATGTTTTTAGAATTTGGGAGTACACTAGCAATATTAAGGCTCATGTGGCCATTCATTTGCTAAGAGAGGGAGATGGAGCATGGTGGAGTGATGAGGAGTAGAAGATCCATCTAAACACAAAGAAATACACACGGGACTTATTTTAGGAGAGATTCAAGATGTGTTATGTCTCCAAGCTATATGCACCACAACGTATTGAGGAGTTTCACAAGTTAAGGTAGTTGGGGGGTACAATAACAGTGTATGAGATGAGGTTTCTAGATTTATTGTAGAATGTGGATTATATGCGCGATGAGGAGAGTCATGTACAAATATTTATCTATGGTCTAACCTTGATATAACATGTGCACTGTGTATGCATACTACATAGACTATGAAGGTAGGTGTGGAGAAGGCACATATCGCATGGGAGAATAAAGAAAAGACTCAAAAGGCATGGGATAAGGTCCAAAGTGTTGGGATTTAAAATGGTACTTTGATAAAACTACAGTCAAGGGACCTCAAGTCCCTCCTCTTTATGGGATAGGCTCCCTTATTGAACGTAAGCAACAAATTTTATATACAAATGTACAACTTTCATCTTAGGGCTGGACTTCTGACATCTTGAAATGCTTTTTTACCAAAATAGTTTATCAATACAAATGAATAGAAGAACTGAAGAAAGGAAAGAGTAGAATATAACAATACTTTCAAGAAATATAAATAGTAGAGTATAACCCTATATGTACTGAGCAAGAGTGATACTAAACAAAATCATTCACATTCACAACATAAGATATCATTCCATAGACACAAAGTTCTAGAAATCATACCAATAAGAACACAAAGTTTCCTATTACAAAAGATAAATGATCCATAGATTTCAATTAAGCAAGAAGAGACAATAAATGAAGATAGAGAGAAAGGGGAAAATCCTTCTGTATTGATTGCTTTCGGTTCTATTTACACTTCAAAATTATTAGAGTCTAGCATTTGTAACGAGCCAAGCTCTTACATTTATAGATGAAGCGAAAAGAAGAGAAGAAGAGAAAGAAGAAAATCCGATTTGGAATCTCAACCACCAACCATCAATGCCCCTGCAAATCTATATACAATCTGTTAAATCTGGTTCTGCATGTCTTTGGCGTGCTGAAGAAGGAAGGACAGAAGATCAGATCAAATTTGATCTAGCTGAAGCAGTCTGATCACATATTAATGGCATGAAAGATGTTTTCCATATTTTCACCCAAATCAAGATATCCAGTCAGTTCTCCATGTCTATTTGGCATGTTGGAGAAGGAAGTATGGAAGATCGGATCAGATATAAGTAGCTGAAGTAATCAGATCCCGTATTAATGGCCTAAAAGACATTTTCTAGATTTCCAACCACCAAACCCTACTGAAAATAATATTTTATGCTTCTATGGTGTAGAGGAGACCAATATCTTTCCAAAAGTATAAAATTTGTCGAATTTCGAGCATTGGAGTGAAAGTTATGCTCATTTGAATATTTGAATCGAATCCGTACAAAAATGCAAAAATGGATCCGTGGGCCTGAGATTGAAATTGTGCCTTTAGCTCAAAAGATGCAAAGTGAAAAAATTCCCCACAACCCTGCAAGCTCGCAACTTCACTTTTGATATAGGTTTGACACGTGGCTTTACCTGAGTGGTAATAGAGTCGCGACTTGCTTTATAATTTTACTTATTTATGAGACAAGGCTCAAAATCTCAAAGTTCTCCACCGACCCACTTCCCCACTTTGACTATTCAATGTGGCCTCAAGATTTGACTTTTTCCCTTGGCATGAGCAGTGCTGCGGTTCATTTTGTAACTTTACTCCTTTTAGCAATAAAGCCAAAATTCCCAAAAGGCTCCGACGACCCACCTTCCTGCTTCAAACTTAAAAAATGGGCACGTGTCCTTTTGCGAGTCTTAGGCATACTGTATTTTTATGTTTTGACTAAGTCCCTTTTGTTTGGAAGGGCCATATGTCTGACCCTAGACACCTGGAGGCCCGACGCACATTTGGGACCTGCATCTGTATTTTGCCTTTGAAGTTGCGCTGAGCTGACATGTGGAAGCTTCCGCAAACCCTTCTATACTTAGCCGATTCAATGGCCGGCTCTGTCCCTTCTTTGACTCTGAGACACATGGAAAGTTGGCGCTCGTTTGGGGGACCACTTTTGGCTTCGATCCTTAAAGGTGCATCATCGAGTCATGTGGAGACTCCTAGCAGTTATTTTATATTTAGCCGATTCAGGCATGCTGCCCATTTGACTTTTGTTAGATTCTAGACACGTGGAGGGTTGGCGCTAGTTCAGGGTCTCTCTTTGGGCCACACCTTTGAAGTTACGCCGATGAGACACGTGGCACCATCCGCTGATCCTTTTATACTTAACCGATTTGGGCCCGCCCCTCTTTCTCCATTTTTTTGGATGGGTCCCTTCTACTTATTTAGGAGTTACTATGTTGGGTTCTTGACACGTGGAAGCCTCGCGTATGTTTGGGGACTCGCTTTGTATTTCACCTCTAAAGTTGCGCCGAGTTGACACCTAGTTCTTTCCGCTGGCCTTAGACCTTTCAACGGCCGATTCAACTTTTTGAGGCTCTGACCACGTGGAGGGCTGGTGCTCATTTGGGGTTTGTCTTTTGGGTCTCACTTATGAAGTTGCGCCGATGAGGCACATGGAGGCTTCCGCCAACCCTCTTATATTTAGCCGATTCAACTATTTGAGGCTCTGTCTCTTTCTCAGACCTGGGACACATGGTTGGATGGCGCAAGTTTGGGGTCTCTCTTTGGGCAGCACCTTTTGAATTTATGCTGATGAGGCATGTGGAGAGTCTGCGCTCACTTAGAATCTTGTTTTGAATTTGGATTTTGGAGGTGCACCGTTGGGACGCATGGAGGCTTTCGCTGGCTCTTCATACTTAGCTGATTTAATGACTGGATTTATCTTTTCAGACTCTGACCATGTGGAGGGCGTGCACATGTTTTGGATCTCCACTTTTGTGCACCAGACCCAAAGTACGCCGAAGAGACACGTGGCACCTTCTGCTGGCCTTTATACTTAGCCGATTCAACGACTGGCTTTATCTTTTCAGACTCTAACCACACTATGTCTAATTAAAAATGTCCACGTACTTGTGGATGCTGGAAAATAAATTGACAGGGAAGATACGCCCATCATTCACGACTGTGGAAAAATACAGAGATGGAAAACTCCACCATTTACACCTGAATAACAAATTGCTCCTCATGGAAAGAAGAACAATAAACAATACCAAGCTTGATGTGATCCACGACCATAGAGAAAGGATTTCACAATTTCATTCGAATGGAGGAAACAATTTTTCTATCTTTCCATACTTCTCACTCTGCTCAAACATCTCTCAAAGGCACCAACTCAATTTTTTTGAAACTTGACTTGAAAAACAAGGGGGATTTCGAGGGTGACAACAACTGGCTCTTTCTTGGGATGACTTAGCTGGGACAGAGGAACGAGGCAAGATGAAGAACCATAGAAAAACTTTGGGAAATCAGACCAATGCCTTATCCATTGGGCAAATAGAGTCAAAGGAAAAACTAATACAGAAGACAACACACAGAGAAATGAAACAAACCAAAAAGGAAAAACAAACAAAACATGACACACAGTATATACAAAAGGACTACCTAATCACCTAGGACTTGAACAACTTCAAATACTTCCCACTATAAGGAAGTGGGAGAGAGGATCCATCCATATAATCTAGGTAGAAAGAATTTTCTCTAGCAAAGTGTCTGATTTTGAAAGGACCAAGCCAAAGAGAATCAAACTTACCATGGCTTCCTCAAGGTTCATGTCATTTGTCCCACAACAGAACAATGTCTCCCACTTGAAAATATCTGGGCCTAGCATTTTTATCAAGCAAAGCTTTCACCTTTAGTTGATGAGCTTAGATCCTATCAGAAACTTGCATCATGTCTTCATCCAGCTTCTGGAGATACATAACCCTCTTGTCTAAGGAACTGATGAAGCTTGAATCCTCAATAGCCTTCATTAAATGCAAGGCTGGAAATTCCACTGTTACTGGCAATTGAGCTTCAACACCATACACCACCTGAAATGGAGACATCCCAATTGCTCTTTTGGGTGTAATTCTATTTTCCCAGAGAGCATCATAGAGCTTTTTGTGTCAATTCCTTTGAGAGTCATTGACAAGCTTCCGAACGATGGTTACCAAATTCTTATTTGTTGATTCTGCTTGTCCATTCCCTTGGGGGCAATAGTCTGAAGAATGAGCAAGGGAAATTCCATAACCATAGTAGAAATCCATTATTTCAGAAGAAGAAAAATTCGAAGCATTATCAGTCACAATCTTGTTTGGTACCCCAAACCTTATCAAGATGTTCTCTTTGATGAAATTGCACACCACCTCAGAAGTAGGATTTTGACTGGAATAGCCTCTACCCACTTTGTGAAGTAATCTATAGTAGTTAGCACGTGAGTATGTCCAACATTGGAAGGTGGATTAAGAGTTCTAATGAAGTCCAATGCCCAATGGTGAAAAGGCTCATTAATCACTACTGGTTTGAGTGGTAAAGCAGCCAACTTAGGTCTCCCAACAAAAGTCTGACATGCTTCACACTTACCTACCCATTTTGACGCATCTTTGAAAAATGTAGGCCAATAGTACCCTAAACAAAGGATCTTATGGGTAGTGACAACATAAGAGAAATGCCCTCCACAAGCCTGATCATGAAAAGCTGAAAACAACTTCTTTTATTGCTCTTTGTCCACAAATTTAAGGAATCTTCCATCTATGCCTCACTTGAACAAAGCATTTTCCCATAATAGATACTGTGCAGACCTTAGCTTAATAGCTCTCTTTTCCTTGGCACTCAAATGGGATGGACACTCTCCATAAGTAGGAAAATGTGCAATATCAACATACCACTCATCTGTTGAATTGAGGAAGAGGACAATAGGGACATCAACTAATTTTGTGGACAATTCTTCATTAGCCCCTTCAGCAATAAGATCACACAAGCCTTTACCCTGAACTAGCTTAGTTGGCTTGATATCAAGGTCATATTATTGGACCTTTGCTACCCAATTACCTCTCTTAGTTCCAAACTCATGTTGTGTAAGAATAGAGTTGATGGTTGTATCAGGTACAAGCACAATGAAGTGATAATAATGAAACTGCTTGACAACTTTGACCACTGTAAAAGCATGTTTCTCTATCATAGTATATTTCAATTCATGAGTTTTTAGAACGTAGCTCATGAATGCAATTGGAAGTTCATGATTCTCAAAAATTTTCTGAAAAAGCACAGCAGCCAAGGTATTCTCTGTAGCTAGTAATAGATAATAAAATCCTTGCTGAAATCAGGACATGCTAAGATGGGAGTTTTAACAATGGCTTTCTTGATATCTTCAAATGCACCCTTACCTTCAGAAGACCAACCAAAGGTTTTCTTTCCTTTCATCATTTGAGAAATTCTCATAGTCAATTCTGTAAAATCTAGAATGAATCTCCTCAGGAAATTTATCTTGCCAAAGAAAGAGTGAACGCCCTTTTTACTTGTGGGAAGAGGAATATGTTGGATTGCTTAAACTCTGACTAGATCTATCTTGATCCTTTCTTTGGAAACAATATGCCCTAGCAAATTTCCTTCAGTAACACAAGAGACAAACTTCTTAGGATTGAGAGAAAATCGATGTTCTCTGCATTTTTGAAGAACTGTTTCCAGATGTTGAAGATGATCTACCCTTGTTTTGGAAAAAACAGTCAAATCATCAAGGTACACAAAAATACACTTTCCCTTTAGGATTCCAAAAGATAAATCCATTGCCCTCTAAAAAGTTACACCAGCATTGATAAGACCAAATGGCATTCTCTTGTAGGCAAAGGTGCCCCACAGGGTAGTAAAAGCAGTCTTGTGCTGATATGGGGTACTGACTTCCACTTGATTGTATCTAGAGAATCCATCTAGCATAGACAACATCTCATAGCCTGAGACAACTTGCAAAACTTGATCCATCTTGGGGAGTGGATAGTTTTCTTTTAGAGAGGCTGATTCAAATTCTTGAAATCCACACAGATGCGAATCTCACCATTCTTTTTCCTGACATGCACAATGTTGGCAATCCAATTTGAATGATGTATATGGAAAATAATCTTTGCTTTTAGTAACTTCTGGATCTCCTAAAAAATAGTATCAGCAACCTTAGGATTATACTGCCTTTGCTTTTGCTTGAATGGTTTGATCCTAGGTCTCAAAGGGATATAGTGCTACATATTCTTTGATTGAAAAGCCTTGAGATCATCATATGAATAGGAAAGAACATCAATATGCTTCTTTAATAGGTTTACTAATTTCTTTTTCTCTTCTTGAGTGCATCATTTTCCAATATTCACCACCCTGGGTTCATCATTGCTCCCAATATTGACGTTCTCATACTTAGCAGATTGTCAAGTCCCTTGAGAAGCTTCAGATTTGATGAACCTATCATGTTTGTCAAATAGATCTTCTAGGCTCACTAGTCCTTTAAAAATCTTGTTACCCTTCAACTTAATACAACCATCATGATCCATCTCTTGCTTAATATCTTCCTCATTAGAGGGTGCATATTCTCTAGGCAGAGTTTCACTTCCTTCAAAATATAACTGATTGAAGTTATCTTTAAGCTCCAAGAAAGAGAGCAAGTGTTGATCATCATTGAAAACCTGCCAGTTGCTTGCATTATCTGGCACACTAGGCCTTTGGATCATTTCAATGGTAAATTTATCTTGAGAGAAATATGGATGAGGAATCAACAAAGATCATGAGACAACTAAATAATCAGCTCTAGTATTCTTTTCTCTTGGCATAGCTTCAATTGAGAAAGCATCAAGGAATTAAATAGAATCCAAAACAAAATTTCTATAATGTTTCAATCTCCTATTCTTGACTTGGTAAATATCCCTTACCTGTTTCACAATCAACTCTACATCACCACGAGCACAAAGATTCTTTACTCCTATTTCTTTTTCCATGCTCAACCCAAGGATGAGAGCCTCATACTAAGCTGTATTATTTGTATTTTCAAAATGAAGCTTGAAAGAAAATGGGTGAATCTTCCCTTCTGGAGAGATTAACACCACACCAGCTCCAGAACTAGTTGAAGAGAAGCTTCCATCAAATTCCAAAGTCCAAATGCCATTGGGATCATGAATCACTCCCTTAGGAAGTTTTGCCTCATCATGTGACATAATCATATAGTTACCATGCCCTATATCTTCATAGAGTATTTGTGATTTTGGATCATCAGTCTTTCACACAATGTATTCAGTCTGTTTCTCAGGTAGCAACTTCTTCATTTTTCTATTAACCGAGATCAAGGCATGTGACCAGTCCATCTGAATTTCACCACCTACCTTTTTACAGAAATTCCTACTCAGCAACATACCATATGAGGGAGGAATATCAACTATCAAAATAGTGGCTAAGACCCTTTTCTCTGGAAAGGAAACGAAGGCTACTTGTGCATCTTTAATCCTTCCAACCAAAGGTATTTCTCTAGTCTCCATAGAATAGCAGGAACCAAAGGCACGTGTTAGAGTAAGGCCCAAAGCATGAGCTACTTTTGTAGGCATTACATTTTCTGATGCTCCTGAGTCTATAACACAATTATTGAGTTTATGGCCAGTTATGAGGAGAGTCACATATAATGGTTCAATTTTCTCATTAGGGGAAGTGACTGCAGCCACAAGGCTTGGTTGAGGTGAGGAGGAGGGAGTGGGAAAAATGCCTTTAGAAGTATTGGATGAGGCTTTGGATTTGGAATTGAAAATTTTTACCATTTTAGCAAAAGCTTTTGGATGAGTTTGGTAAAACTTTGCCTATGAGATTTAGATTTTGGTCTTTTTGAGGTGATCAATAATATCAAAAGATCCAGAGGTGGATGGGGAATTATTACTAGGAACTTGAGAAACTTTTGATTTATTAGTTTTAGGAATTGAATGACAAGAAGTTTTGGAAACAGAGGTAGAAGGAAAATGATTAACATTACTCACCTTTTGTGTGGAGGCAGTGGGAATAAGAGCTCCTCTTCTTGTAACCACTGGAATAGTTATAGGAAACTCCTTGGATTTCTTAGCAGGCTGCACCACTTTTTCTTTTCTGTTTTTTTTCTCCTAAGTCATAATAACATATGAATCACTATTCATATCTGCCACTCTTTCATCATATTAATCTTCATCATTGATACCTTTAGTGGTGAGGAAACGAACTTGAGATCCAAAAATTTCCTCTTGTTCTTCATTAACCTCTTCTTTTGGGTCTTCAAAGTCTTCATTAAATTCCTCCTCATTAGGTTCTTGAACTTCACAAGTTACATTGACTGGAACCTTGATAGGTGGGCCTTCAACAACCAATATATTATGAGAAGGAGGTAACCAGTTCCTAGGCTGAAAATTCCTTCTTGGGATATCTTGATAAGGAGTATGTTGAGCTAATTGTTTCTTGATAGAAATGAGATCATTTGCAAGCTTCTGTACGAACTGATCAGAATTGGCTTCAGGGGAAGAGGAAGAAGAAGATGGTTTAGATTTTGAGGATTCTCTTTTCAGTTTACCAGACATGATTAAATCATCCTCAACACTGATAGCCAAATGATGATCAACATCTAGGGTTACAAGGTTAGCTCTCCTTAGTGCATAGCTTACTTTAGGTAACTAAACATTGAGGAAGAAGCATTTTTGGATTTGATCTGCAGGATGAGTGTTTTGTGGAATTTTAAGAACTAAATTGTTGAATTTAGCCACAAACTCCCTCATGGGTTCATGTGGTTCCATGGTTGCAATGTTAGCTCTCCTTAGTGCATAGCTTACTTCAGGTAACTGAGCATTGAGGAAGAAACATTTTTGGATTGATCTACAGGATGAGTGTTATGTGGATTTTTAAGAACTAGTTTGTTGAATTTAGCCACAAACTCCCTCATGGGTTCATGTGGTTCCTTCTTGATATGAGAAATTTGAGCCAAGATGGCATGCACATATTCAAAAGGTTTTAATGTTGCTCAAAATGAGTTGTCAAGGTGGTCCAATCAGTAATTGACCCAACAGGGAGATGATAGAACCAATCAACAAAATTATCCTTCAATGTTTCCATAAAGAGCTTGACAGAAATGTCTTCATGTTCAACCCCAAGAATTCCACATGCAACAATGAAGGCTGCAATGTGTTCATCTGGGTGTACTTTCCCATCACCTCAAAATTTAGGAAAAAATTTCCTACTGGTCCTGGGTAACCCATTCAATGGCTAAGGAAGAGCAAGGGGCCCAATCCGTTGTCCCTAAGGCAGACATGCTGCCATCTGTGGGAAGATTGTATGAAGGGGAACTGAAACACTAGCAAGTATCATAGCAAGAAGATTAGGACTGAGTTGTTATGGAGGAATGCTATTCTTGGAATTTTTGTCTTTAACAGAAGGTGTGCTTATAGAACGAGTTCCTCTATTCCTTCTTGCTGGAACAAGAGAGAAGTTTTGTTGCTCTAGAAGTCGAAAATGAGAATCTGCAACTCTAAGAGCTTTCTCCCACGTGTATACCATAGAGTTGCCAGATCAAAAATTATCTTGAAGTTGTTCTTTTAAAAGGGATATGTTTGAAATAAAATCCCCAGCAGAGTCACCAAAAACTATTGGGTTTTAAAATGATACTTTGATAAAACCATAGTTAGGGGACAACAAGTCCCTCCTCTTTATGGGAGAGGTTCCCTTATTGAAAGCAAGCAACAAAGCTTATACACAAATGTACAACTTTCATCTTAGGGCTGGACTTCTGACATCTTGGAATTTTTTTTTTTACCAAAATAGCTTATCAATACAAATGAATGGAAGAACTGAAGAAAGGAAAGAGCAAAATATAACAGTACTTCAAAAAATATGGATAACAAAGTATAACCCTATACGTATTGAGCAAGAGTGATACAGAACAAAATCATTCACATTCACAGCATAAGATATCATTCCATAGACACAAATTTCTAGAAACCATACCAATAAGAACACAAAGTTTCCTATTACAAAAGATAAATGATCCACAGATTTTAGGTAAGCAAGAAGAGACAATAGATGAAGATAGAGAGAAAGGGGAAAGTCCTTCTGTATTGATTGCTTTCGGTTCTATTTACACTTCAAAAGTATCAGAGTTCAACATTTGCAATGAGCCAATCTCTTACATTTATAGATGAAGCGGAAAGAGGAGAAGAAGAGAAAAAAGAAAATATGATTTGGAATCTCAACCACCAACCATCAATGCCCCTGCAAATCCGTCTACAATTTGTCAAATCTGGTTATGCACGTCTTTGGTGTGCTGAAGAAGGAACGGAAGATCAAATCAAATTTGATCTAGTTGAAGCAGTCTGATCACATATTAATGGCACAAAAGATGTTTTCTAGGTTATCACCCAAATCAAGATACCCATTCAGTTCTCCATGTCCATTGTCATGTTGGAGAAGGAAGTGAGGAAGATCGGATCAGATCTAGGTAGTTGAAGCAATCGGATCCCATAGTAATGGCTTGAAAGACATTTTCTAGGTTTCCAACCACCAAACCCTACTGAAAATAATATTTTATGCTTCCATGACATAGAGGAGACCAAGATCTTTCCAAAAGTATAAAATTTTGTCGAATTTCAAGCATTGGACCAAAAGTTATGCTCATTTGAATATTTGAATCGAATTCGTACAAAAATGGTGAAAATGCAAAAATGGATATGTGGGCCTGAAATTGAAATTATGCCTTTAGCGCAAAGAATTCAAGGTGCAAAAGTTTCCTGCAGCCCAACAAGCCTACAACTTCTCTTTTGATATAGGTTTGACACATGGCTTTACCTGAGTGGTAATGGAGTCGCGACTTACTTTATAATTTTACTTATTTTGGAGACAAGGCTCAAAATCTCAAAGTTTTCCACTGACCCACTTCCCCGCTTTGAATTTTCAATGCGGGCTTAATATTTGACTTTTTCCCTTGGCGTGAGTGGGGCCACAATTCATTTTGTAACTTTACTCCTTTTGGAAATAAAGCCAAAATTCCCAAAAGGCTCTAACGACCTGCCTTCCCGCTTTGAACTTAAAAAACGGACACGTGTCCTTTTGCAAGTCTTAGGCATTCTATATTTTTATGTTTTGACTAAGTTCCTTTTGTTTGGCGGGGCCATATGTCTGACCCTAGACACGTGGAGGCCCATCACACATTTGGGACTTGCCTCTGGATTTTACCTTTGAAGTTGCGCCGAGCTGACACGTGGAAGCTTCCACAAACCCTTCTATACTTAGCCAATTCAATGGCCAGCTGTGTCCCTTCTTTGATTCTAAGACACGTGTAAAGCTGGCACTCATTTGGGGGACCACTTTTGGCTTCAACCCTTGAAGGTGTATCGCTGAGACACGTGGAGATTTTTGTCGGTTCTTTGATACTTAGCTGATTCGGGTCTGCTGCCCATTTGACTTTTGTTAGACCCTAGACACGTGGAGGGCTGGTGCTAGTTCAGGGTCTCTCTTTGGGCCGCACCTTTGAACTTGTACTGATGAGACACATGGCGCCATCCACCGATCCTTTTATACTTAACTGATTTGGGCCCACCCTCTTTCTCCATTTTTTGGTTGGGTCCCTTTTGCTTATTTAGGAGCGACTATGTTGGGTTCTTGACACATGGAAGCGTCGCGCTTGTTTGGGGACTCACTTTGTATTTCACCTCTAAAGTTACGCTGGGATGACATGTGGTTCTTTCCACCGGCCTTAGACCTTTCAATGGCTGATTCAAATTTTTGAGGCTCTGACCACGTGGAGGGCTGATGCTCATTGGGGGTCTATCTTTTGGGTCTCAATTATGAAGTTGTGTTGATGAGGCACGTGGAGGCTTCTGCCGACCCTCTTATACTTAGCTGATTCAACTATTTGAGGCTCTGTCTCTTTCTCAAACCTGGGACACGTGGTGGGTTGGCGTAATTTGGGGTCTCTCTTTGGGCCGCACCTTTTAAATTTGCATTGATGAGGCACGTGGAGAGTCTGTGCTCACTTAGGATCTTGTTTTGAACTTGGCTTTTGGAGGTGTGTCGTTGGGATGCATGGAGGCTTCCGCTAGCTCTTCATACTTAGCTGATTCAACAGCTGGATTTATCTTTTTGGAATTTGACCACGTGGAGGGCCTGCGCACATTTGGGGTCTCCACTTTTGTGCACCATACCAAAAGTGCACCGAAGAGACACAAGAAACCTTCCGCTAGCCTTTATACTTAGCTGATTCAATGGCTAGCTTTATCTTTTTAGACTCTGACCACGCCACATCGAATTAAAGATGTCCACGTACTCATGGACGCCGGAACAAAAATTGATAGGGAAGATACGCCCGTCATTCATGACTGTGGAAAAATTCAGAGAGGGAAAACTCCACCATTTACGCCTGAATAACAAATTGCTCCTTGTGGAGAGAAGAACTATAAATAAACCAAGCTTGATGTGATCCATGGCCATAGAGAAAGGATTTGATAATTTCATTCAAATGGAGGAAACAATTTTTCTATTTCTCTAGAATTCTCACTCTGCTCAAACATCTCTCAAAGGCACCAACTCAAAATTTTTGAAACTTGACTTGAAAAATGAGGGGGATTTTGAGGGTGACAACACACTATATGATACATGGGATGCATGATATTCAGTCATGAGACACACCACCTCCTCCCAAGGGTGAATTTCTACCTTTGGTTTTCATTCCTTACTTGTAGCCACAACAATAGTGCTACCCTCTTGCCAAGATGCTCATAGAGGTAGAGGTTCAGGTTAACAGGCCCCTGGGTAGTATAAAAATAAGAGGGAATAGAGAAAACTTACAAGGCCTGTAATATCTCAGTAGTTAGGGCAAGGACTACGACTTCCATTGGGTACACAGTGTTGGATAGGCTCAAAGACAACATAGGGTAGGATGTTATATTTTTTGTAGCAAAGATCACTATTTCTGGCCATACCCATACAAAATCATAACATCTGAGAAGGTGAAAGCCCCTATACAACACCACAATCAATGATATGGGAAAATCACACAAATTTTATGTAGTGGTTGACAACTTCTAAGCAGAGCACTATGTTATCGTAGATGAGTCAACAAGTAGTATTTGAGGAGAGTGTCGATATCCATCTTATTTGATTTTGATTCTTTTGTCCCCCTTAGTTGTGGATCAGTGTTAGTAGTAAGGAAAGAGCAGGGTTAGGATGTTGAGTTGGCCATTGGGGACAAACTAGCAGTTAATTATCTAATGAGGGAGTGCATGCTTGAATTAGGATCTTTTTCGACCTCAGTTAACATGCATATTCTTCCCTTGGCATATTATGAGATTATAACTGGGATGGATTGGTTCATGGATCATCGATTCGAGGTAGATTGTTATCACAAGATCATTGAGTGTAACAATGATGGAGGTGACCTTTTCAGGAGTTCAAAAATCAATTTCTCTTCACACTATATCTATTATATTGCTAAAATGGTGTATGTACAGTGTTTTCCATCATTATTAGTGACTGCTCAGAGGATGATTCATCTAGACCATTGTTGGATGATCATCACATCCTCAGAGAGTTCACATATTTATTTCCCACAATGTTTATTGGTTAATCCCTTATGGAGGGATTAATTTTTGTATTGATTTAATTCTTAGAGTTGAGCCCTTCCTAGAGCACAATACAAGATGAGGACTATTGAGCTATGTGAGCTCAATATGCAGTTTAAGGGAATTTTGGAGAAGGGGATTGTCTAACCAAGTATGTCATTTTGGGGCATGCTAACCATCTTCACTAATACTAAGGATAGGTCCCTAAGACTATGCATCCATTACAGGTAGTTGATTATGGTAAGAATGTAAAATCGCTACCCTTCCCAAGATCAATGATCCATTTGACTAGATGAGAGGCATTACTATATTTTTAAAGATTAATTTGAAGTATGTGTATCATTAATTAAGGATATTAGAGGTGAATATTCAAAAAACCATGTTTCGCATGAGGTATGAACATTATGAGTTCACCATGGTACCTTTTGCTTTGACCAATGCCCTGACAATGTTTATGAGCCCAATGAATCAGGTTTTCTGGACCTTCTTAGATTGCTTTGTGATAGTATTCCTCAACGAAATTATTATTTTATCCTACTTATTGGAGGATAATGAGGATCATATATGATAGGTATTGTAGTGTCTGAGAGAGCACTACCTTCAAGACAATTTGAAAAAGTTTTCATATTTTCGGTTAGAGATACATTACTTGGGTTACATTATTCTGGTGTAGGGAATCTCTATAGATCCCTCAAAGATTCATGTTATTATGGAGTTATCTACACCGAATAGTGTGACTAAGGTTCATAGCTTCTCAGGGTTGGCCAGTTATTACTACAAATTCGTTTAATATTTCTCATGGATTTCCCATTCCATTACTTCCTTTCAACATAAAAGGGAGAAGTTTGACTGGACTAAGAAATGTGAGCATGCCTTCTACTCAAGGAACATCTCACTTTTTCTCGCATCTTTTCAGTTGCCTTGAGTAGGATGAGACATGTGTTTTCAATCACAACCATACAGATTTATTTGAGGAATAAGAAATATGAGAGGCTACCTAGTGATATGTTGTATAAAGCAGCGAGGCAGTAGTTGGAATCACAAAAAGGGACCTTAAAGGTAGGTATGCAATATTTACTTTAGAGGTTTATTACCTTTTAAGATATAAAGGACACATCTATGTTGCTTCGAAGGGTTATTTTCATAGTGTCATTCTTTTAGAGGCCCACTATAGACATATTTATCCCACCCACGGGTGAAAAAGATGAATGCAAAGTTATGATAATTGTATTATTGGGTTAGTATGAGGCATGACATTGATGGTTTTGTATCATATTTCTTAGAGTGTGAGAAGGTAAAGGTTGAGAACTGTAATCACTATATAAAAAACTTACTATGTACATATAGCTTCTAAATACTTTATTTATATGTATGATTCTTAAGTAAGAGAACTAGTCATTAATAACCCATTTTATTTTGCTTTGACATTACTTTTATCTTTATTAATTATTGTTTTTGACTTAAAAATTGTAGTTTTACATATTAATTAACATCTTTCTGAGCTATGGTTTCACAATTTACCTTTTTAAACACCATGTATAGGACTGCGCATTAGGGACATGAGTGTCTGGGCATTATTGTCCCCTTTATGTGATTTTTCCCACTTTCTCTCTTTTGTTATTTTTTCAGATGTTACTTCTTTCTTATCATTGTTTATCACCCTTAGTCGAAATTTCACTTGTTATTGACACAACTTAAGTAAAGTAAATACATGTCTTATTTAACCTTGTTAGGGGGGAAATCATTTCAAGAGGCAAATACTATTACAAAGAGCTAATATTTTATATTTACTACACCAAGGCATGCATTTTTGGACTGCACACTTCATTACATATGAGGGTTTATTCTTAATTCCATACCACACATTTGCATTGGGAACAAGTAGTTATAGCTCGTTATTCTTTGTGTAACTAGCACTAGGGAATCCTAGCTCAAGGGATGTTATTTCACACACACACACACACACAATAACTACATTGAGTTTGAAATGTAGTGCAAATTTCGGTGACAATCACACTAGGGTGATCGTTGAGGTCAGTTTGACTCAATTATATAAATATTTTTATCAAGTGGTATCAGAGCAGTGATCCGAGTAATTTGTGGGATAAAACCCTAATGTTGGTGATTCATCTATATCTTGAGATATACTTCGAATTTTTCAGATATTTTTTGTGGGGAGTGGATACATAGTTCAAGTGATCTTCCCTCCGAATTTCAGATTTTTTGGAGTTGTTTTGCAAAAGTTGTGTTTTAGGGTTGAAACCCTAATTATAAGGTTTCATCTATATCTTCTGAATAATGACGAATTAGGAAATAATATTTTTTGGGTTGTTGGTAATATATTAAACGGTGATACCACCGAAATTTCATAATTTTTCGATCTATTTTGACAGAGTTATTTTAGTTTTATTATTTTTCACTATTTTGCTCTACAAGCCGCAATTTGAGGAATTTTCCTAAATTTCTTACATTTTCAGAAATCTCTCAAAATTTTGGTAGGGGTTAATTCTTTGTGGTTTCAAATTTGAGGCTGAATGATTAACGAAATCATCAGGTAAAATATTGGTCAAAGGAGTAAGTTTGTGAAACCCTAATTTTTATGCATCATGGATATACCAATTTTCTATGGTAATGGGGAAATTGATGCAAAAAAATGGTAGATACAATTTAAACAAATATATTTTGAAGAATTTTTAGTATGGGTTAGTTTTTATCTTCATCTTGGTGGGAAAGCGCAACATTGGTATTCTTATTTGGATATAGATCTATTGGATTGGGATTGGGAGTAAATTGAGGATATTTTCTTAGCTAGATGGAAAAAAAAAAAGAAACACAATTTTGTTAAAAAATAAGAAGAAGAAGAATAAGAAGCAGCAACAACATCAGAAGAAGAAGAAGAAAATGTTGATGATGAAGCTGCTACACAGGATAGTGCATCTCCAAGGAAGGAAGCTTCAATATTTCAGTTTGGAGGGTGCATTCAAAGAAAAAAGGTAATTGTTTCCATAAACCCTAGCAGAAAATATATATTCATCAATATGGATGTATCTCAAAATCTACATGTGCAAACAAAGCATATCAAGGAATCTCAAATGGATGGTAAGCATATTCAAGTTTTTGAAGATTTAAAGCTTTCTATGGATAAATATGTTTTACATTCAGATTTTTATGCTTTAGATATGGATGGTATGGATATTGTTCTTGGATATCCTTGGTTAGAAACATTGGGAACAACTAATATTAATGTGCAAAAGAAATTCATGAAATTATGGTATAAGAGAAAGAAAATTACATTGCAAGATATCACACTTAGCAAAGAAAAAAGTAATGTAAAATTGGATCATGAAGATGAATTTGAAGATGGTGAAGAAGGGAATAAGGATGAATCAGAAGGAGAGGATGAAAAAAATGATGAAAAATTCAAAAATAATTTCTCTACTCAAGAGAAAAAAGAAATAACAAACAAGTTGGAAGAGGAAAAAGAGGAAAAGATTGATAAGGTTTAGTATACGAAGGTGGCACCATATCGACACCCACACCATCATGAGAGGAAAAAATCATGGAGATATGTTAGGACACACGAGGATAGACATCCATATATATATACAGGGAATCACAAGAATACTTTTTGCTATACATGGAATCAATGGAACAATAATTATATGACATGGAATCATAGGAATAATAATTATGGATATGCATGCTACGCCCTTAACCTATTGCTTGTATTAGGATATGAGTAGCTGGCTTGTGGCTTACCATATCATTTTATTATATCATTTATAATTTCTCATTCTTAGTAGGTCGGCCTTGGTGTTGGCCATAACATATGAATAGTATATATAGGGGATTTTAGGTAGTAGTTCATCATCATTTGGAGCATTCGAGTCTTATTCTATGGTTTGGAGGTTGCCCCCTCGAAGTGGCGAAGCTATTATAATTGAATATTGAGATCATTATTCTAGAATATTGTGTTATTTGGTGTTATATTTCTACTCATGATATGAATTATACAAGTAATTTCATTACAAGTGGTATCAGAGCTGCGATCTGGCCAAAATTAGGGCAAAAACCCTAATTTTTTTGTTTCCGCCATATATTGTGAACCAAAGCGAATTGGTGGGAGATATGTTTACCAGGGTTGCACAACATTTCAAGTAAGGTTCCCTGAAAATTTCAGAATTTTTTGATTTATTTTGCAAAAGTTATTACAAATTTAGGGTTTTTCATAAAATTGCTCCCTAGGGTGCAAATTGTGGAATTTTTTCAAATTTGTTATATTTTCGAAAAACACAAAAAAAATTTATTTAGGGTTTGTTCTTTAAGGTTTTTTATATTTGGCTGAATTTTTATTGAAATATGAAACCCTAAAATTTGACTGTGATCCCTACATCCAACTATTTTGGGGCATCATGGCGGGGCCTTCCACAAGAGGAAAAAAGAATTCCATCACTCGAGGTAAAACACTAGAAAAGGATGAGATATTAGTTGAGGAGTTGGAGATAGAAGATATAACTACAGATTCCTCAGGGTTAGGGTTTACTTTGATAGACCACAACTTGAGTTTAACCTGAGAGACCTTGAATCTTGGGTGGCCAACAAAGAAGATGTGGATAGGATTGGAAAAACATAGGAGGATTTCATGCAAAACTTCAGTATGTATATGATGGGTAATCATACTTATGTCAATCAAGGTGGATCCTCAGGTCAACATAATAGACACATGGGCCAGAGTGGATCTTCGAGTGTGAACAATCCAAATACGAGCACTCTGCAGCCCGTACTATGTTTCCAAAAGTGGAGATGCGTAAGTTTGATGGAAAGGATCCACTCAATTGGATCAACCAAATGGAGATTTTTTTGAACTACATCAGATTCCACCAGGACAAAAGGTGACCATGACAACTTTGTATCTCAAACCTGACCAATTCGTCTGGTATCGATGGTTATGTGCTCAAAGGCAGAAGAGTGGTCTCAATGTTACATGGACAGTGTTCACTGAAGAGTTGCAATTACACTATAGTTCTAGTGTGTCATATAATTGCTTCAGCTAATTAGCAAAATTGAGACAGATAAGATCTGTTAAGGATTACATTCATCACTTCCAAAACCTTTCTCTACGGGTGGAAAATATTACTGAAGAGAATCTAAATGACCTATTTCTCGGGGGTCTTAAGGATCACATTGAGCATGAGGTGCGTATGTTTAATCATCATAAGGTTTCTGATTCGATGATTATGAAAAGAAGGGAAAAGGAGAAATTTGTTTCAAGTAGGACACAACATTTCACTTATACTAGAGATCGCAACACCTTGGCCCCATCACTCCCTTGACTTGTTAGATTGACACCTCAACAAATTGAAGAAAAAAGAGAAAAAGGTTTATGTTTTAACTGTGACAGTAAATTTGGACAAGGACATAAATGTGCTGAAAAGAAGTTGTTCTACATTGATGGGCCTAGTGAAGATGAAGAGAAGGATGAAGATTCAGAGTCAAAGGTCTTGGTTGAACTGGAGGAGGAGTTAGGAGATCCTCAGCCAACAATCTCATGCCATGCAATTTTAGGTATTAGCACCCCCCAAACCCTAAAGGTGGATGGATTCCTAAAAAAATAGAGGGTCATAGTGTTGATTGATTCAGGAAGTACTCACAACTTTATCAATCATAAGTTAGCAGTGCGCCTAAACTGTTTTATTTATCCAGCTCATGAATGTCAAGTAATGATTATTGATGGAGGTACTGTTACTTGTTCTAGAAAATTCTATAGCATTAAGCTTGTCATGGGAGATTACATACTAAATAGTCCCATGTATGCCATTTCTATGGGAGGAGCAGACATTGTGTTAGGGGTTTAATGGCTTACCACTTTGGGAACCATTAAGATGAACTTCCAAGTCTTGTTCATGCGATTTCACTCTAAAGGAAGGACTTTTGAGCTAAGAGGCTTAAGAGCAAAGTCTCCACAAATAGTAAGTTCTCATCAGATGCAAACAATGCTAAAAAGGGTACAGAGGGATTTGTGGCACAATTATTTTCATTGGAGGCTCATCATTCTAAGGACATTATACCATCAAATATGCAAGCAGTGTTGGATGTACACTCGGTTGTATTTGAAAATATACCAAAGTGCTTACCTCCAAAGAGAGATCATGATCTTGCTATTCAGTTATTACCAGGAAGTCAATTGCCTAACATCAGACCTTATAGGTACCCATATGTGTAAAAGAGTGAAATTGAAAAGATTGTACAAGAGATGTTGGAAGTAGGAATTATCTGTCATAGTCAGAGTGCTTATTCTTCTTTAGTAGCGATGGTACGAAAGAAAGATGACATGTGACGCATGTCTCCTGATTATAGGGAACTTAATAAGTACATAATCAAAGATAAGTTTCCTATTCCTGTAATTGATGATTTGCTTGATGAGTTACATGGTGCTGTTTATTTTACAAAGCTTGATCTTCATTCGGGATACCACCAAATCAGAATCAAGGATGAGGATGTTCATGAAACTGCCTTTCGGACACATGAAGGCCATTATGAATTCCTGGTAATGCCTTGAGCAACATCAAGTTTATGCAAAGCCCTCTAAGTGTTCTTTTAGACTCAAGGAGGTTGAATATTTGGGTCACATTGTCTCTCATGAAGGGGTTAAAGTGGATCCTAATAAGATCAAAGCCATGATGGAGTGGAAGGTTCCAAAAACCCTAAAGAATCTACGAGGATTTTTGGGGCTTACAGGTTATTACCGAATATTCATAAGGCATTGTGGAAGTATATCTGCACCTCTCACAACTTTATTAAAGAAGGACTCCTTCCATTGGAGTGAGGATGCAACCAAAGCATTTGAGCAACTAAAGGGGGCCATGTGCACCACTCTAGTCTTGGCTACTCCAGGTTTTTCCAAAACATTCATTGTTGAATGTGATGCATCAGGGGTGGGTATGGGGGCAGTTAAGAAGGTCATCCTATTGCCTTTTTGAGCCGTCAATTCAAAGGTAAGAATCTTTCCAATCCGAATTATGAGAAGGAAATGCTAGCCATACTTCATGTAATAAAGCAATGGAGACCATATCTCATAGAAAGACACTTTAAAGTGAAGACAGATCATGATAGTCTGAAATACTTCTTGGAGCAACGTTTATCATCTAAAGAACAACAAAAATGGGTCTCCAAGATGTTGGGATATGATTTTGAGATTACCTATAAGAAAGGTAAGGAGAATGTAGTTGCGGATGCTCTGTTGCGGAAAGATGAATCAACTGCAACCTTGTTATGTGCCATATCCATATTACGGGAAGATTGGATAGATAAGGTAAGGTCCAAATGGAGAAATGAGCCAACCACACAAAACCTCATTCATCATCTCCAGAATGATCCAAGCATGTTTGAAAAATTTGTATTGAAAGGGGATGCTTTATGGTATAAAGATAGATTATACCTATGTAAGAACTCCACTCTTAAATATAGGATTCTATTTGAGCTTCACTCTTCTCCAGTAGGGGGCACACTGGATTCTTGAAGACTTATCATCGAGTCAAACAAGATTTATTTTGGGAAGGTCTCAAAGGGGATGTCCAAAAATTTGTGGCAGAATGCATGGTTTGTCAGCAAAATAAGGGTGAAACAGTTCAATACCCAGGTCTTCTACAACCTCAATCTATTCCTAGCCAGTGGTGGGAAGAGGTTTCCATGGAATTTATCACAGGATTGCCTAAATCTAAAGGAAAAAATGTCATCATGGTTGTGGTGGATAGACTCACCAAATATGCTCATTTTTGTGCCTTAGCACACCCATTTGTTGCAGGCACGGTAGCAACAACCTTCATAGACACAATTCAGCTTCACGGAACACCAAAGATTATAGTAAGTGATCGAGACCCTATATTTACTAGTAATTTTTAGATTGATTTATTCTCATGTTTGGGTTCTCAGTTAGCTCGTAGCTCTTCTTATCATCCCCAGTCTGATGGGTAAACAGAAGTTGTAAATAAGTGTTTAGAGGGATATCTTTGTTGCTTTACATTAGATAAACAAGCAAGATGGGTCCAATGGTTGCCACTTGCAGAATGGTGGTATAACACTTCCTTCCATACTTCATCTAAAATGTCTCCTTTTTTGGCACTCTGTGGGTACCATCCACCATCCATCACCTCATCATTGAGAGGAAAACCGCGGGTTAGAGCAGTAGAAGAACACATTCAGTATTAACAAGAGGTCCTCTTTAGTCTCAAGGAGAACTTGGTCATGGCACAAAACCGCATGAAGCAACAGGTTGATCAACATCGCACAGAAAGGCATTTTGAAGTCGGTGATTGGGTTTTTGTGTGGTTACAACCATATAAGAAAATGTCTTTGAAACAAAAACAAAAGGATAACAAACTTTCACCGAAGTATTATGGCCCCTATCAATTATTGCAGAAGATTGGTACTATAGCATACAAATTAGAACTTCCGCAATCAGCCAAAATACATCCAGTCTTTCATGTTTCTTGCCTGAAGAAAGTAATTGGACAGAGAGTATCAACCTAAACAGTGTTACCTGAGCTCGATGAGGAGGGGAGAGTCATCTTGGAACCTGAATGCATCCTTCAAACATGCACTAAAAGATTGAGGACACGGGTTATTACTGAGTACCTGATCAAGTGGAAGAATATGGACAATGAAGATGCAACATGGGAAGATATGACATTCCTGCAGTAGCACCCAGAGCTTCTCAACATTGGGGACAATGTTGCTTTGAAGAGGAAGGGTATGCTACGCCCTTAACCTATTGCCTGTATTAGGATATGAGTAGCCAACTTGTGGCTTACCATATCATTTTATTATATCATTTATACTTTCTCATGCTTAGTAGGTCAACTTTGGTGTTGGCCATAGTATATACAAGGGATTTTAGGTAGTAGTTCATCATCATTTGGAGCATTTGAGTCTTATTGTATGGTTTGGAGGTTGCCCCCTCAAGGTGGCGAAGCTATTTTAATTGCATATTGAGATCATTATTATGGAATATTGTGTTATTTGGTGTTATATTTCTGCTCATGATATGAATTATACAAATAATTTCATTACATTTCACTTGTTAATGACACAACTTAAGTAAAGTAAATACATGTCTTATTTAACCTTGTTAGGGGGGAAATCATTTCAAGAGGCAAATACTATTACAAAGAGCTAATATTTTCTATTTACTACACTAAGGCATGCATTTTTGGACTACATGCTTCATTACATATGAGGGTTTATTCTTAATTCCATACCACACATTTGCATTGGGAAAAAGTAGTTATAACTCGTTATTCTTTGTGCAACTAGCACTAGGGAATCCTAGCTCAAGGGATGTTATCACACACACACACACACACAAGGACTACATCGAGTTTGAAATGTAGTGCAACGTTCGGTGACAATCACACTAGGGAAATCGTTGAGGTCAGTTTGACTCAAGTATATAAATATTTGTATTCATCTAATATGCACTTGTGTATTTTATAGGTAGCTAGGGTTTCTTTTGCAGGTATAGGTGTGAAAAAATAGAGGTGTACCAAATGTGACATGACCTACAATGAATAATAAATGACAAGAAGCAACAAAGAAAGAACCATATCTCGAGCTATTCTACAGACGTTAGTGCCCAAAACAAACACTAGTTCCTGGGTGGCTCTATATCATTCCAGGTGGTTTATCCCATCAATTTCTAGATCATAGTTTCAGAAACATAGCTTACATAGCCCAGGATTAGCTGATCCAGATCATTCGCTAGCCCAAAATCAGTCCATAACTAATAATAGAAGCTGAGTTATTTTACAAATCCTATCTATCACTCTTACTTGTACTTCTTTAACTTGATCTTCCATGAATACTGTTATATTTATCTTTTCAACAACATCCTTGCATTAGATTTAGATTTATTAAATTGTGTGGTGAACTTGATCCCTTTCACGCTTACCTTGTCGGATATATTTCCATCATGGCTAGTACCTCATTAATTTTCTACTGAGGATATCGATGAAAACAATTATTATCTTGTTGAGTGTCATGAAAACCTAGATCGGTTACTTTTTTCTAACCATAAGGAAGCCCAAAGGATCACTACTTCCACTCCTCTTACTATCAATATTTCTACTGCTACCACATCTTCTATTCCTCTTTGCTCCCCTCCTCCCAATGTGGAAGATTATACTAGCCATACTCCTACTTCCACACCCAATCCTAATATTTCTTCTCCTATTATCTCCCACATTCAGCCTAGTTATTCTTCAAGAAATCATGCTTTAAAGTTTTTTTTATCATGATTTGCAAGTGAAAATTCGTCAGTTGCAATAATCCACTTCTTCTTCCTCTCCACCCCTTGATTCTTTACTTCTTCTTCACAGAACTCTTGCACCCGAAGTGTCTTCTTATTCACTCTTTTCCAATTTTCTTTCACCAAAATTTCTCATATTCGATGGCCATGGATATCCTCAAGATCCCATTATATCATTTCACGTTACTTTCCTAGACTATGCATGTGATGACACCCTCTTGATCAAGTTGTTTCCTAGGGCTTACAGGATTATGCTTTACGATGGTTCTATGAATTTCCATTGCATTTTGTTAAATCAATCACTACTCTTGTTGATTTGTTTCTAGCTCATTTTCTATGAATATTGGAACGCAAATATCTTATACATAATAGGAGGGGAAAATCACTCTACTAGGTTTTCTTTCTTGCATGTCATACCGTGACCTCTTTGGGTGATTCGGGATAGTACTTTTCTTGTCAAGTTCTTGGGTTTCTCACCCTATGGGCTCATCTACATAATGACCATTCCAATTTGAGCCCAACTATTGATGTGAGGCTGGATATTATGCAGCCCAGAGTAATTGCACAACTACATAAACATCCTCAGAATTTTTTCCCGAAGGTCTTTCACGAGGTAATGTTTCTCCTCCTGATGTTGTGTTACCAATTTCTGAATTTAATGTTGTGTCTCAATGGCTCGAGTAGTTCTAACTTATCGGTTATTTTATGGGTTGTATCCCCTTTGAAAGCATGCTCAAGTCTTGGGTTAACTCAACATGGGTCACTCATGGCATCAGACTGAAAAGTATGCAAAACATGACTAAAGTATTTTTCTTGTTTTGCTTCTCTGAGCCTTTACATACCCCTTCTATCCTGAACTGGTTGGTTACCTGGTATGCTCATAACTCTCTATTGGTCCTTTCCCTTAGACTAAGGAATTTATGGTGTTTGAGTTTGCGGCTCTTAAAGTCCTAGTCTAGGTGGAGTTCCCTGGGTTTCCGCTGGCATGCATGCATTTTATTCACCAAAACACCTCCTCTATTGGGTGAGTTTTTTGCATGGAACCAAAATGATTTTACAATGCCCATCCACAGAAATGGGTCTGCATTAAATTAGACCTCTCACAAGAATTAAAATAATTCATGGAGATCCGAATGTGTGACAATCGCTATTCTTAGCGAGTTCTTTACATCAACCTATCTAACACATGCTTTCGTTGTCAGGCCTCTAATCACAAGATCAAGGACTGCACTGCTCTATGTGTCATTACAATCACCCAATTCCCAAGGCAGGATTCTGAATATGTTAAATCCCTGACATAAAGAATGGTGGAAAATTTTCAAAGGATGGAAAAATAAGAAAAAATCAGTTTAAGCCAAGGCGACAAGTTTTAATGGCTCTAAAGAGCCAACTGTTAAAGAACATACTTCTAGACTGCATGTCACTCCTTAGAGCTGATCTCTGAGGATTCTCCACTCCCCCTTACCTATGTTCTCGAGTAGACACCCAAAGCATCTTTAGTTCTCATGGACCAGTCAAAATCCATCTGAAACTCCTCACCACCTCTAAATTCATAGTTTCTATTGACAACCAATTGGGTCATAGGGCCCCATCTAAATGGGCACGAAGTCCCTCTCGAAACCCCATAGAAAGTCACAAACATATCCCATCTCACAACTGTGGAGTCAATAAAATGAGGATTATAACATTGAGTATGTCATACAAAATAAAGTTAGAGTTGTAGGATTTATTGAATCATAATAATGGTCAATTCCTGCAAAACCAGTTTGATGCATCAAGATGGCTTGGATGTTGATGGTATGGCCCTTGATCGACGTTTCTCATGAATTGTATGTCATGGAATGTGTAGGGATCTTATAGACTCCAATCTTAAGTAAATTTTTTGCATGATTCTTTCTAAAATATTTCCAACCTAGATGTTTGGTGTCTTTAAGAAGCTTAAATTGCATGTTTTTCAGATGTTAATGGTTTATAAATTCTATTTGGTCAGATACCTTGGATTTTACTACTAATCTTGATGGAATATGTGGTGGTTGAATTTATTTTTTCAATCCTAAATGCGTGGCCCTTATTAATGGATCATGGCGCATACCCCACCAATCGATCCATTTTGGCCCTCTTTAATGTTGAAAGTCACCCTTTTGGATTCATTAACATTTATGCTTCTAATGATACAAAAAAAAGACCCGATATTTAACAGTGTATTGCTAATGAAATCCCTTATGGCTATTGGGTCATATGTGTTAACCTCAATATGGTTTATTAACCCTTAGATAAGTGCAAGAATTTACCTCTGCGATGGACAACTGATGAAAGAGAGGCAATGGTTTTATATGTGCAATTGAATTTTAAAAAATAGAATTTTAATCAAACCGTAATTGTAGAGTAATTGATGTAACTATGATATACAACTGCTAATTACAATATGATGAAAGAAAATAAGTATGAATCCCTAAGAAAGAGATATAGAAAGAATGATTTATATTATTTATGCTTGATCTGGAAGTTCTTTGGATTGGGAAAACTATAGAACAAGACATGAACAATGTCATAAATACTTAGGATAAATTATGGAGCTCACAAACGATGTTGGACATAGCACCCATAGAAGTAAAATGAAACTTGGGTGATAGAAACTGATACTTGGCACCCATGACTATGCAAATAGTCAAAACATAGTTTTTATTGTGTCGCATAAGTTTCATAAATATTCCTTGTTGATCGCATGTATGTCATTCTTCGATTAGTGAGGGTACCTGTAACCTAGAAAACAAGTATGACCTACAAAATCCCACAAACCACATCAAATCAGAAAAATAAAGATGCAGAATGGGGTGTCAAACTAACCTTGTCAGTCACCATGTAAGTGAACTTATGACCAAGTGTTTCACTACATCTTAGACTCCATGTAGTTCTAGTGTGTGTGTGCAAGAATCGTGCTCTAGGATGCCCTTATGCAAGTGCACTTGATAGTGCTTTATAGATAGATATATAAATGTAATAGAATATGTTGATGGAAATATGAACTTCCCCTTCTTATGATGTGTATGAAGATTTTATGCAGTCTCGTATCCCTTAAACAGATGTTAGATGGATGCTTAAGAGTGCTTTAGGTGCCTTTAGATCCAAGATTAGGTGATGATAATATATGCTTAGTGTTTTTTCTTTTATTTTGAACAATAACTATGTATTTATATGATTCCCTTGTTTGAATTTTTTAATTTACAACAGTAACACCAACCCATAAGTGAAAAAAATTCCCAAAAGATAAAAGTAAGGTGAAAAGGGGTTAGGGGCACCTAGAGGGGACATGGGCGCATGGAATCTCCTATCATGTCTGAGTGCTAGTGTTTGGAACCATAAAATATAAATAATACAAATACTGGTTAGGATGTAGGGTGTGTAATACCAAATAGAAAACAATAAATAAATCGAAGAGGCCAAAGACAATAGTATATTACTAGTTTTCTTGCTTGAATCTTATGAATGCTAGTATGTGTTTAGGACCTATAAGTGTACCCAAGTGCGTGATTTAGTGTCTACACCAATAAATTAAGGTTTTATGACCCTAATTCCTCATCTAGGCCCACCTATGAAGCATTGTTTACTTGGTCCAATCTCCACGATGGATCAGATTGGGTTCTTAAATGGCTTGATAGGGCCATGTTGTATACTCAAGATGTTTTTGATTTTGACAAAATTTATTCCTTTCTTGTGGAAGTGATTATATATTTCTTCCTTTTTTACCACTCCCCTATTATATTTTGTATCACTTGAAAAACTAAGAGGGATTTTAATAATAAACGCCAATTCTTTCTCAACATAGCCTTGATGTAACATGAACCCAAACTCAATCATATCAAGTGAGTGGTGGAACTTAATGACACTAGCCATGTCACCTGTAAAATCATCCACCTTTTTTGTCCAGTTGGAGTAAATGGTGGGAGGATGCAATGACTAGGATAACTATATTCCTTATAATCTATGGTTAATATTTGGCTAGCATCTAGCACCACTCCTACTATGGTACCTCCTCTACTCTCACTCGATTGGTGGTGGCACCTCTAAATTCTTGTAACTCTAAGTTGGAGGACTTTGATAGAAAATTAAAATTACAGACAACTATAATGTTAGGGGTGCACAAATTTGTGCCCATCTTCACTGGTCTCAAGGTTAGGGATAGAGTATCGAATGAAGTATCTCATTCCCTCAAATCAAAACAATCCTTTTAAAAAATCCATGTTATCTGTGATAACATGGACTCTCAAATTTCTAATGCCCAACTCATGTTGCAATACTTTGTCAATAATTACAAGTCAAGTCTTCTAAGCTCAAGCACCTTTGGAGGAGAAACAAGCTTGCCTTGGATCAATTCTTGGTTGTGGTGCTATGCAAACTCTCTTATGGACATAAATAATTACTTGTGATCACTTACTCTCTCTCAAATACTTGATAGGAAGTGGTCATGAAAATGGCCAATGATAAGGCTCTAGGATGCGATGGCTTCCCCTAGTGAATTTTACAAATTATTATGGGATAGGTGTTGGCCCGGACCTATGCTTTATGTTTACAGTGGAAGGATTTCAATAACTAGTCACTTGGAACCTTCATTAAAAAAGGGAAGATCAAGTTCATCCCCAATCTTGGATATTATGAGATGATAAATCAATTGGCATGTCCCATAACCTTACTTAATGTGTCTTACAAAGTTATTTCCAAATATCTTGCCATTCGGCTGCGACACATTATTCCTGTCCATTATCTCAGCTCAGAGAAAACCGGTTTCATCCAAGGACATGGTATATCCTTTAAAATATCATCCCAATGGTCTGGGAAGGCATGGAATGGTGCACGTAGATCCAACGAATAAAACTTTTTTCATTAAAATTTACTTTGAGAAAGCATATGACCAAATAGAGTGTCCTTTCATCATTTTCATACTTCAAGCTTTTGGTTTTGGTCCCATATTTCATTCAATATAGTTAATATTTTTTTTTCTGCATGCTTCCGCCTAGATCACCATTAATGTACACATATATCATCTCCTTTTGGTAATTTTCCGATCCATCTGGAATATGGATACCCACTAGCTCCCATGCCCTTTATGTCCTTATGCAGCTAAAGGGTTATGGTTATCTACTTGCCAAAGCAGAAATATCAGGGGTTTGTCAGGTGAATTACCTTACCTTCTCCTGATAACTCCCAACTGCTTAATGGCCACTTTCATGGTTGACTCCTTCCTTGACACTCATTGAAGAAGAAAATAACATTAACAATGTTATGCACTGTCTTGAAACTTTATGTTTAGAATCTAGGATCTTCCATTCAATGGCTTAAAACTCAATGGTACATGATATTTGTTCCTCTCCTCATCCCTTTGGATTGATAGATATGATCTGGAAAATGTCTAATCCATGGTGAAATGTTTAAATTTCTTGGTATTCCTTTTTCTTTTCAATATTCACCTATAGATCTTTGGTAGTATGTCATTCAATGGGTGGCTCAAAAACTATACTACTAGATTACTTATCCTCTATCTCTCTGGCAAGAAAATTATAGTTATGTTCCAAGGTGATAGAAATCCACACACATTTATTACTCCTCCTATTAGGTTCCCTCCAAAAATTTTGTGCAAAATTTGGAAAGGGTGCTCACAAGCTTTCCTCTAGACCAATTCCTCTTCTAGAAAATGTTTCCACAAAGTTTCATGGGAGACTTGTTTCCTTCCCAAAGGTTTTGGAGGGTTACTTCTTATCAAAATTCTATGACACAAGGTCAATCTCTTTGCACTAAATGGATAATTCAAAACACAGAATTAGAAGAATCAGGGAACGTTTATGTATGCGACTATGGAAGTGTTGAAAGCTCCCCATATGGCCATTCTATCTTGTAAAGGAATTGGATTTTCCAACCTTCTCATTATTACCCTGTATGCCTATCAAAGTGGTTGGCACTTTTTTGCTCAAAATTATGTGGAAATCCTAGGAGTAGATCAAACCATGGCTTCTGTGGAAGGTCAATGGCTTCCATGATGGAATTTCATTCAATAATCATCTCTATATGGTGGTATTCATGTCATTCAATTCCATGATCATTGTCTTGGCAGAGGTTTCTTTGATGAACATGTGCTCTACCTTTTTAATCGAAAGGAATTCACACTATCAAATACATCTTCTGTAATAAACTCAATCTTGGCGTTCCTTGGCATGATCTCAAGGTTCAATTAAAATTCACCCTATCGGAGTTGCACTATCATCAATGATATCATTCCCTTTGTGTCAAGATTACATGATCTATAAGATCTATGTGCTTCCATCTCATCCGTAGTGGAGAAACTAGAAGTGGTATGTGTACACCCCTTTTTGGAGTTACATCAACTAGCTATGGCTATTCCTAGATTTCACCCCACTTTCCCTTGGTGGGAAAGCTTAATTCAAGGTGGGAATTACATTCCTCTCCATCAAAGATGATAAGGATATTTGATAATGTCTAGTTTGTGTGTGTGGAACCCAAAATTGCTCACTTTTTGTGGTAAATTCTTCACCAGGGCCTTCCAATTAGTGCTTGTTTGGTTCACCTCAATGTTTTGGCCTCCAAGTGTCCCATATGTGGCCCCTTGGAAAATATTTCTCATCTTTTTTGGTACCGTCCCAAATCCTAGAATGCCTGAAACTAGATTCACTCTTTATTTCTCCCCTTATGTCTTGAATGTTTCACTTGGCAGAAAATTATCTTAGGAGATAATCCTCGGATGCCTCATAATTTTTCCCAAATTTGACATGCTTTCAAAGGGTAAATTCTCTTCTAAATTTGGAAAGAAAGGAATTATTTTTTATTTTCTAATCTTGAAGTTGATCAATAATTCCCTATTTATAACAGGTTTGTGGTTATCGCAAATGTATTGTTGCACATCCAAATTCAAGAGAACAAGGTGGTGTAGGAGTTAGAGAACCTCCATAATTTCTTCGACACTGGGGTGACACCCCTTGCAATGTTACCTATGATCCTCTATCCCCGTCATGTCACTTCCCACCACCTGGTGGTCGTAACGGTTGTCCTAGAGGTAGCAATTTTTGGATCCACTCATCCAGTTAGGTTCGTCAGTCGCCATGCAACTCTCTTCCACAGAGGAGCTTCTCCCCTGCACCTTCAACCCGCCACAGAGGATGGAATGCCCCTCCACTACTCAGTAAACTTGCATTAGGCTCATCGGATACCTTTGAGCTACACACCCATGATGGTTGGATCCTTCCGCCCTCACCCAACTAAATTCCCAGGCTGTCTCTTGTCATTTTTCCCACTTAGGCCACTTCTAAAAACCCCAAAGAATGAAGCCAACCTGGATCTGGTTGGGACGTGTCAGATAACAGAAATGACCTCCATAGATCTGGCTAACATGATCAAGATCCACCCCTATTTGTCAACAATTTTCAGCGATGGCTTAACTTGTTTTGTTTCTTGATATTTTGTAATCGGATATACTCTTAGGCTTTCTAGTTTCCTAGTTTGAACTTATGGCTTTGGGGCGTGCTTCCATACCACCCATTTTTTGTGAATAATCTTGTATCATTTTACTTGTTAATATAATATAAGATCATATTCATAAAAAAATCTTATGCACGAATGGATAAAATTAAACACGGATCTAATGAACATCTTAATGATTATGTATTGTGTTACAAAAACAATCTTTCTAAAATGAACAATGTATTCACTAAATCTCAATTGCAATATCTATTTATTTAAAGTTTTTTGTCTCATTTTCAAGAATGTGTGATTTTTTATTCTTTTCATTCCTTTAACCATCTATGTCATACCTTGAAGACTTGTGATACTAATCTACTTTCTTTGAGCAAACTCAAATATGGTTCTAATACTTCTGATCATTCCTCTTCTAAAATTCCAAGCAAGGTTCCCTTTAGACCCAAGTCTAATGATGTTAATCCTATTGTTAATGTTGTTTCTTAGCCTCCTGAGCTTCATCTCCAAGCCCCTCGACATATATTTACTTGATTTCCTTATCCTCCACATAGTCTTTGCCCCAACTCATTGAAATCCATTTGGTTTCTCTTCCACCTCCTCTCGAGTATGATCCTAATAGGACCCATGGTAGGAATTTTGATGCGCATGCACATTTTGATTACCATAGATGTAATGGCCATTCTACCGAAAAGTGTTTCAAGCTCCACCATTTGATTCAAGATCTTATTGACAATAATGACATCTAGTTGTATGGATCAAATGCTCCCACTTCCAAATATATCAATAAAAATGGTAAGTTAAAAATATTCAATAAACCATTACCTAAGCATGACAAGTCACTCGCCAAGTCATCTTCCAATGATACCTACCACACAATACCACCTCCTAATTCTTTAGATTATCCCATTGGATTCCTTATTGGTGTTATCAATATCCCATCACCTGCTAACAATTTCAATGATGTTGATTTTCATGCCCTATTCTCCTCCCATATATTACATATCGATGCTTCTGTTGGGCCCCATGTCGTCAACAATGTTATGGTATACCCTACATTCAAGCATAATGCATGCTCATTATATTTCTTGTAGTCAATTAGATTCCCTTTATCTCAAATGACATGCAAGTCTCCCACTTCTCATGGCCATGTTATTCTATCCATTATTGTTAGGACTCTTACTTTTTTTATGTAATTTATTGTTGGGTCTAATCTTATTACTAGGTGAGGAATTCCATTGCAGACACCTTTGTCCTTATCTCCTCCATCCATCCCATATTTAGTTGTTCCTACTCCTAGTGCATCTTCTCCTATTCATAATGGATCCTTAGCCTTGACATCTTCTACGGTATTTGAAGCCCTTGATCCTCTTGCGGCACCTTTTGCACATCTATCTCAGTTTACTTCACATATGGCTACTACTCAGAGGCCTCGTCACATCTATAGATCCCATAGCCTACCTCATAGGGGTAGCTCAATGGATTCACTTGCTCCATCTAGACATATTTCATGCTCTATTTTTCTAAATGCTTGATCTAGACCTATCTCATATACTTGGCCTCATGCACTCTCCCATGACCATCAGACCCTAGATCATGTTCACATTCATAGTTCCTTTACATTGGTTGATCATGGGCTCTTTCTTAGTACTCTCATTGCATAGATCATTTTAGCATCCAAACTTGGGGGCATCCTGATTCCCCCACACCACCCGATGACACACTCTTGTTCTTGGTTCATACTTGATTGTTTAGGGCATTATTCACATAGACCTCACTTTATACACACCCACCAGGGGAAATCCTTATTCCTCCCTTCTTGTTGTTTTGCTTTATATATTTGCAGTCAAAAATCCCAAAATAAGTTTCCTTAGATATTGATTGGATGTATTCTTACTTCCTTATACTACTATATGTTGCACCTTTACTTATCATGTTACTATGGTTCAAAATATGCTTTACCATACACACATGCATGTTCACAAGGTATCTTGAGGTGAATGTAGGTCACTTACAAGTTGTTGCATGATGTATGATGCTTGGACCTATCTATTATGAGTCCCACTGAGGCTCCTAGGGGCATCTACCTTTTATCACTTACTATCAGGCTCTATAATAACAATATTTCACATTTTCATATTCAGATATTACATTTTCGCATACTATTTATCTTTCCTAACATGCTAACATGTGCTTCATGTGTAGTATTTTCCTTACATGACTCCTTCTAATAATGGTTGTTTGATTTTCTTGTACTTTTTTAATCATAGTTTACAGGCTATGCCCTATGTTTTCTTGATACCTTGTTTGCATAAGCCTTAATGGCTTTGATTGTCTTGTGACATCTTGAGTGGTGCCCCATGTATGCAGCCAACCACTTGGTGTGTCCTTGTTTATTATTTTCCTATATGCTCTTTCCTAGTTATTATTTATGTGTGCATTGCTTTTTTGTCACTAACACTTGTATGATACCATTTTTCAATTGTTTTTCTTGTGCCATGGTAATTTCCATGTGTAATCCCTTTTCCCCATGTAAGATTCCTATATCAAATGTGCACATTAGTTTCAACCTTCCTTGTTTCAGCTCCTTTCACTTTTGTTCATCTCATGCACCCCAAACGAGTGGGGGAAAACATCGGGTGAACATTTTCATCCTCCTAATAGCTACATAAATTTTTTATAGCAACACAAACAACAAGATCATAACATAAATCAGTTACAGAACAAGGCCAAAAAAAACTTGGCCAAACTTCAGTCTGGATATAAGTGCCTAAAACAAATAGAAATGTCTGGGTGTTAGTGTCCTAGATGGGCATGGGTGTTAGTGTCCCACACGGGAATTCTTATCCTATGGAAAATAGTTGCAATAGCAGTTTTAGCAGTTACAAAGTTACAATATTCCCCAGTTTCAGTAGTTACATAGTCATCTTCATATTGCAATCAATTACCAACAAAAATTAATTACTTACTCAGGAACCAAAGCATGAACTGAATAAGGGAATGAAACCTATGTCATATGTAGGACAATGATATGTCAGGAACATTGTGTCACCTGAGGTAAGTTACAAATTGGGTTTGTGATTGTCTGCAGTGACACTTATTTATGGGGAAGCGTTAATGATTGGAGGGGAAAATAGACCACTCTCCCAATGCACTTTCCCTTAGTAGTGAAAAGACACCTAAATCTAAATTTTAGCATCAGGATGCTCAAACACCTAGTTTGGTGACATGACACCGAATCCTTTGTGTTATTCGAACCAGCTCAGAATCATCAAGTCTACAAGTAGGACCAAACTTCTATCCCTTTCTCTTTCAACACTATAGGTGTACTCTAACCCCTTAGCTTAGATTTTCCAATACACATTTCCATTTTTAAATATTTTCTAAGTTAAATTTCAATTGCATTTACCTAGAGTATTGAATTCACTTGTTTTCTTTTGCAGGTCCTATCCTTTCCCAACAAAGGCAAAGCACACAAGTAACCATGAAACAAATATCAAATTCACTTCAATAAAGATGATATTATAAGGAACTACATGCATACATCAATATCACTCCACACATGAAAAGGTCACCCATAGGAACCTTATCCTACCCTTCCTTTAGAATTCCATGTTACACATTTTTTCACTATTCCATTCGACACTCTACAACACACATTCGACATGCTATTGGGCATAATATTCTTTCGAATCTACAAGTTATGCTTTTTATTTTCTAATTTATGCTACTGAATACTTATTTACCAACATAAAGTGGGGGAAAATTTAGTCACTAAATCACACACTTATTATGTACATCTGGCCTCTAAATACTTAATTTATATGCATGATTCCTAAGCAATAGAATTATTCATTAACAACCCCTTTTACTTTGCTTTGACATTGCGTTTATATTTTTGCGTTGAAACTTACAATTTTACATAATAGCTGACATCTTTCTTGAATATGATTTTACTATTTACCTTTTTCAACACCTTATATAGGACCGCCCATTAGGGACATGAGCATCGGGGCACTACTGTCCCCTTTGGGTGCTTTTTTCCACTTTCTCTCTTTTGTTATTTTTTTAGATGTTACTTCTTTCTTATCTTTGTTTATCACCCTTAGTTAACATTTCACTTGTTAACGAAATAACTTAAACAAATGAAACACACGTCTTATTTCACCTCATTAAGGGGGGAAGCATTTCAAGAGGCACATACTATTACAAGGAGCTAACATTTTCTAGCTACTATAACAAGGACTGTATTTTAGGATCGTATAGGAGGGTTTATTCTGATTCCATACCATACATTTTCATTAGGAAAAAGTAGTTGTAACCTGCTATTCTTTGTGTGATTGACACTAAGGCATCCTAGCTCATGGGACATTATTTCAATCACACACACACACACACACACACACACACACACACACACACACACACGAACTACATTGAGTCTAAAATGTAGTGCAACGATCAGTGATAATCTCATTGGGGTAACCGCAAAGGTTATCTTGACTCAAGCATATGCATATTTTTATTCATATAATGTGCACTTAAGTATTGTGCAGGCATGTAAGGTTTCTTTTGTAGGTACATTTGTGATAGAATAGAGGTGCAACAAACCTGACGTAACCTACAGTGAACAAGAAGCAACAAGAAGAGCTAAAGAAAGAGCTATATCTCAAGCTATTCTATAGAGGATGCCATAACAGGCACTAATGCCTAGGAGGATCTATCTCATTCTAGGAGGTTCTATCATGTTAGTTTCTAGATAATAGTTTTAGGCACAAAGCTTATACAATTCGGGATTAGTTATTCCAAATCATTCACCAACCCAAAATTAGTCCATACTTACTGATACAAGCCGAGTCATTCTACAAACCCTATCTTTCACTCTTGTTTGCACTTATTTAACTTTATCTTTCTTAAATACTATTATATTTATCCGATCAGAAGTGTCCTTATATTAGATTTAATTTTATTAAATCAAGAACAATGACCTTTCTAGTCTTCTCTACACTCATGTATTTTGGAGTGGAAACGTGACACCATCTCTATGGACTTAATTGTTAGGTTGCTTACATAAGCCTATCAACATGATTCTAGTATGGTCACTATGGAAAAGTTGACCAAGGTGGAACAGTTCTCTCTAGTCACGACTCCTTATACAATGAGAGTTGTGGCTAGCCACTAGATTATTCATTGGCAAGATCATTAAGTTACACAATATTCCCTTTAATATTATGTACAATTGTGATCCCCTTTATACATATGATTTCTATACTACTCTTCACGAGGTGTTGGGCACTCAACATAGCTTCAGTACAACTTATCACTTGAAGATAGATGGAAAAACAAAGAGGGTGAATAGTGTTTTAGAGGACATGCTCCTCATGTATGTGATGGACCAATAGTCTCACTGGGAGGATTTCCTTTATCAGGTAGAGTTTATATATAAAAATATCTACCACAATTCCATTGAGATTGTACCTTATAAGGAATTGTATGGTAGGGAGTGTAGCACTCCACTTCGCTAGGATAGGTTAGAGGATTGTGTTTCCATCAGACCTACTATGTTGTAGGGCATAGAGCAGTAAGTCATTCTTTTTGGTAGTGCCTGTATGAGGCACAAGAGAAAAAAAAGAAGTATGTTAATACCAAGAGAATAGACCATATTTTTTAGTAGGGTGCTAAATTATTTATGAGAGTGAAACAACACAAGTTTTGATCCTTTATTATAAGGGTTCTAAAATAAAAATGTGGTTCATTGAAAATTTTGAGATGTTGGATCATATAGAACTAGTTGCCTAATGTCTAGCCTTGTCATCTAGCCTATCCTGAGTCCATGTTGTGTTTCACGTGTCTCTTCTTCAGAGATATATTCCAGAACCATATCATTTGTTAAAATGTTTAGATTTGTAGGTAGAGGAGGTTAGACACCTGATGTTTGAGCATGTACGCAATTTGGAGAGCAAGACCCTCGATCTTTGAGGTTCTGAGCTAGATCAGGTCAAGGTATAATGAGACAGTTCTAACGAGCATGCGACCACTTGGAAGGATGAAGAAACCTTTAGAATATAAAATCACCACCTCTTTTAGTGACTTACAGGAGGAATTCATCATTAAGGGGGATGGGGATGTCATGCCCATAATTTCCATTGTTTCCTGTAGTTATTATCATGCAACTATTTCAACATTTTAATAAATTTATATTGTTGATATTGAGCACCAAAGAGTGGCATTTTGATCCTCATATATGTTCACATTATAATTCACATTATGTTTTTAACTATGATGTTGTTTGTCATTGTTATTAGATTATGATGATGTTGACTTATGATATCCCATAACATTATATTACTTATTGTGCTTATTACATTATGATGATTACAACATATGGTATTAGATAACATTTCATTTCTTACTATTCATATTGATGATGATGATTATGACATGTGGAATAACTCAACATTTGAACCAAATGTGTCTGATAAATGTAATAATGTAGATTATTATGATGTATATCGATTTTTATTACGTTTCTTGTAAAATGAATGAAATAAAAAATGTGTTTAAATTGTGACATGAGTAGTTTTTAATATTGTTGCTTTAAGCATATATGGCACTTAAGTTGAGTGCACAAGGAAATAGTTGTTGGAATATTTTGGGGATCCAAAAATTGGAGAGGCAAAGACCTATCCATTAGGAGATCATTCAAACCTACTAGGTCTTAGGATGTTATGTGCAGTTGTTTTCTTATAGTCCTTGGTGGTTTTTTATTGCTTGTTTATCTTATAAAGTGGCCTAATGTTTAGATTAACCCTATTTGTAAATGTGTGAGGGCCTCAATATTAATTGTTTACCTCTTGTATGTACTTACATTTTGGTTCACATTATCCAATTTTGGAAATTTGGATTTACATTTAGAGGTAGATTTAGAATTCATTTTTTAGGCAAGAAACCTATGTTTCTCACCCCCAAACTTATCCTTGCTCACTATCCATAGGGTAGGCTTCATTTTGGAGGGTTTTCACATTCATTGGGCCAAGTGAATAGGGTAGGATTTATTTTTGAAATAATATTAAATTAATAAATTTTATGTGCTTGGATTCAATTCTATTTTCAGTAAAATAACCTATCAACCTATAGATAACGAGCTTCGAATAATTTTTTTCCATAGTCTATAATCAATTATATGAGAAAAGGTTATTTTCAAAACCTACCAAAGTTTCTATGGAATTTATTATGCAATTGAGGCCTTTAAAGTCTAGATCTTAAAGTTGAATATTCTTAAACATGAGGCAAAAACTCCCACTCTCATCTACTTTCAAAATAAATCAAGTTTCAAGGATAAAATCAATGAACAACTATTTAAACATAAGAATGATGCCAAGGAAAGGGTAAATGCTATAAAGCAACCACTTAAAACTCTCATGTTGTTCCAGAAGGAGTGAAGGTAATTTACAAGATTAAATTAACAGCCACAAAATGTCTTAAATATATTACTTGAATGCAATATGATAATTTTACCATTGATAAGGGAATTCTATATTTCAATTCCATTGCCTAAATACTTTGGTAATAATGCATATATTGATTACCATAGACTTAAAAGCATATTCTACCAATACAAGTATTACTTTGAAACAAAAATATGAATATTTAATTGATAGTAGTCAAATTCAATTAGATAGTACACATATTAGTTCAAGTATGACAATATAAACATCTATTGACAAGGAGTGGTAAACTCATACTAACAATTTCCATATGTGTATGTATACACTAAATCACGTACTTTAGGTTCATTTCTAGGTCCTAGTCACATATTGCTATTCATATGATTCCTAAGTGAGAAAAGTACTAATTGACCACTGTCTTCAGCCTTTTTGCTTTATTTTTGGTTTTCTCAGCCTTACACAACCTATAGCCCATTCTGACTTTCGATACTTTAGTTTTTTGAGTCTGGACACCATCTCCCATCTAGGATGCCAGAGCCTAGGCGCCCTTGATCTCTTTATACTTCTCTCGCCTCTTTTGGGTCTCTTATAGTCGTTGGGCATCTTGATTTCTTATGGGTCGGCCTTTTAGTAGTTAATTGTGAAATTCAAATAAGGGAATCATATAAATATAAAGCTATATGACCATAATAAGGGACCAAACATTAAACATCTATTATCACCACCTAAGTTTGCATTCAAAGGCCATTATAAGAGCATTCAAGCATCCATCTAGCTTCATACAAGGGACAAGGGACTGCATTCTTCTGTATACACGCATAGGAAGGGAAGTTCATTTTTCCATGCACACATCTATCTACATTTTCTACATCTAGCTGTTGATAGCTATTCAAGTGCATCTAGCACAAGAGCCACCTAGGGAACGATTCTACACACATAGAACTACATGGAGTTTAAAATGTAGTGCAACACCTAGATTGTAAGTTCACTCAGTCAGGTGACCACCGGGGTCAGTTCGACTCCCCATTTGCATCTTTTTATTTTTAGGATTGCATGTATTTTGGATTTTTACAGGCGCTGTTTCTCTTTAGATGTTTCAGGAAAAATTGGTGATCAACCAACGACATACAAATGACTAATGGCGAAATCCAATGAACATTTCATGACCTTGTGAAATTGAGTTTATGAGGTTTTGAGTAGTCACAAGCACCTAAAGGAGGTATGCAACACCCCAGGTGCCCCTAACCCTGTATAACTACCCTAGTCCCAACATTTCCAATGCTCGCACAATTTTATGGGCTCGGTTATGACAATTTGCCCTCCTGTTCCAATAATTTTCTAGCTCGACACATCTTTGAGATCATTACGAATCAACTAAGTCTTCTTTCCTCCCTCTTGCACTTAGGGTTTTACATTTCTCTTGTTTATTTCTTAGGCCAAATCTTTACTTCATTACTATATCACTACATTGTAAATTAATTAGGATTGAACATTTATATTTTCTATATATTTTTAATCCATGTAATATGAAAACTTGGCTTATGTTATCAACTCTTTGTTACTGTTGAAGATGAGAATTACACACTTGTTTGGGCTATGGAAGATTCAGAATTATGGACCAACATGGGATTATCTCCAAGTGTGGGACTTGAATCTGGAGACAAACCTCTGGAGAAGGCCGACTCCTCTACCTATATAACTTAATGCTAACACTACCTATAAGATAATCTACACTAGCACATCTAAGGAGCCATGGAGAGATAAATGCAGAAAGTAAAACCTAAGCTAAAAGGGGTGGTGATAGGACCATAAGAGAGGGTCGACCACTCTCCAGGAGGGGAATAGAGGGGAGAAAATGCAAGGGAGAGGGTAGAAATTTTTTCCAAATATTGAAATCACATAAACTAACCCTTCCTACGCATTGACAATACAAAAAAATGAAACCCTATGAGTAGAAAACACGCGCAACAAACTAGAGAAAGAATGGTAGGTAAGAATATAATAAATGCAAGTATAGGGCAGAAAGAGAGCCATAACACAATATTTTATTGCTCAAAAGATGCACAAACCATTACATTCATGGTATATGGTGTTAAACGCATCGCAAAGTTCAAATCTAAGGTCTGAAACTCATGAGAAGTTGGCCACTATTTTGGCATGGTGTCATTATAAAAGAGATGGATCATATTTTACAAAGCATGAGTTCTATATTTTTAGAGAAAAATAAAAAAGAGAGAAGGAGAAAGTGGTGCCAATAAGAGAGAGATGCAACAACCAAGGAATAATTGCCATTAATTTTTGTAGATTGGAAATGAGGTGCTTGACATTGCCTCTGCTTTATGCCATTAATTTCGTAGGTCAAGGAGTATGATGACCATACTTCATTAAATTTGGGTTGGTGGAGTGGTTGATTGCTTGGTTAAAACAAACATGAATTTGTCACATTTCACAAATTTTTGATGTTTTCAATGGTTTCTCGTGGCTTTCACATCATTTGGATGGTGTAAAAATTCATTTTTGTACCTTGCAATGTATTAAACCACCCACACTCTTACCTTCCTTATCGGTAGAGTTTCCTTATTTTATAGTATTTTGAATGTTTCACGACTTTTAAATTTTCTTTCTTCAACAGATTCTGATCTCGTCCCATGGTTTTTGTATCTGACATGCATCCGTGGATTTAGAAATTTGCAAGACACTAGCCTATAACCATCCATAGAATTCTCTTTTGCACTGCTGTGGATTTCCAACTTCTCACACTTTACCTTCGCACTTTACCATTCGCACTAAAAGTTGTGAAGGCTTTTCCTTCTATTTTCCTCCTCCATTCCATGTACTTAGAAAACCGTGGAACACTACATTGGAAAAATTCATAGAACACTGGGAAGTGTTCACAGGTTTTTGGACTTAGTTGATTTCTTAACCTGTTCCAATGCCTTGTTGTTTTCACAGGTACTTTCCCATGATGTGTCACTACTTTCTCGTATTGTGTAAATCCTCCTTTGGATTACACAGATTTACATTTTTTCCTCCCAAACTAATGCTCCTTTTACTTTTTCCATGTATTTTACCAAAACTTTTGAAATGCTATTACTTCACCTCTGTCATGGAGCACTACCTATCTTCACTCCTTACCCATGGATTTAGTCCTTAGCTGAATTAGACCTTGCTCAGATGCGAACAACTCTATGGAGACACATTTCATCGCAAACCTATGAGAGACTATCTTTGGCATCTGGGGAAGATCTGAAATGCAACTTCCTTGTTCCATGGATTAGGAGAATCTGCAGATTACAATATTTTTTGAAGCTCGTCTTCAAAAATTTTATAATTAGCTGATTTTTTTGCCTCCCGAAGTCATTCCTTTGTTCCACCACTCCATGGATTTTGAGAAAAAGCCTCCTAAATCCAAAATTTTGATAAGTTTTCCAAAAGTACAAGGGGTCTAATTTGGGTTAGTAGTTACCAATTACATAATACAATTCATAACAAAAAAGATAATAAATCAAATAATCCTAGATTATGTAAAGATATCAAATCACTCAATATGGTATAGATATGAATGTGAAATTACACTTAGGATTTAGAAATAAGTCATCGTGTAATGGACTTAGATTATATAACAATGGGATGTAACTAGATGGAAAAGTTGTGCATATTTTCATCAAGTTTAAGTAAAATCTAGGAACCTAGGAATGAGCACAAAACATGTTCATTATGTAGGGGACATGTTTGTGGTTGAACTTTCTTGAGAAGCTATGAATGTGTCCTTTAGGGATTTGAGCTATAATGTGATGTCGGAAACTCACATGTATCCTCACACTTGTTTCCTTTGTTTAGATATATTTAATGACAATTTTGTACTTGTATATGTATTCTCCTAACTTAATGGCCTAAAAGGGTGTTGATCAAAGAATACTTGTCTAAGATCACACAAGGAGTCCACGCAAGATAGAAGGTCAGGATCAAAGGTGCAAAAGGAAAAGAAGGACCCGCACACGGAAGGCAAGCCTAGATTTCAGGACTTAGCCGATTTTGAGCATAGAGATCTATTTTTGGAAGATGGCGTGCGGACCACATCAACGATGTAGAGATGTGCGCACCATGCATTGTTTATATTTGGAGAAGTAATTCGAAGCGTCTATGAAGCTTGTTCTTTCATAGTTCTATGGGTAGCATGCATTGTAGAATGATGGATTAGTTATGAATCTATATGTTTCTTCCTTCATCATGTTAACATCTTGTTACAACAACCCTAAAGAGGGACCTGGTACCTTTGCGCGCTTCAGGTGAGTACTCAATCTAGGCTGAGTGATGTGCCTGCGTGACTAGGGTGTTATCTGGTAAATTCTAGGTTGCATCATTGGTTTCGTTGCCGGGACCTCTTTTCCAGTTTTTTTCAGGATGGTTCACGATGAAGATGTACCAGTTAACTCTAGCAAGTATTGAGGAATGGATACATGATTTTGAGGAAGAATATGTGCAACAGTTTAAGAGTGGATCTGAGTTTAATGCATGCACTTGGGTAGAATAGAACCTTTATGACAACTTATCTCAGAGCTTTTTCACTATCTTTCCAGTAGTACTATATGAGTGGCTTACTGCTTATGCATCTCAGCAAAATTGGAGGTATCACGCACTTGTTTGAACACAGGAAGAATTTTAGGCCCTCTATGATGCTGATCTGATCTGGACTCATGCGGTGGATACGTGGTTTCATGGTGTTCTAAACAATTATATTCTAGAATATTCAATTTCAACGTACTCTTGCCCAAAGGTAGTTGAATTCTAGTTTTTGCGGTATCCAAGAGGAACATATTTGCACGGTATTCCACTGGCTATCAAGATCTTGATGGTAACTTTGAAACTGGAGAGTAAACCGATGGCTAACTAAACTTCACCATGCATGAGGGTAGGAACATGTTTGGTTTAAGATGTCAGACCTAGCATTAGAGAAGCAGAGAGAGGAAAGGCGGCTTAAGTATAATGAGGCATGCGGGAGGGAGATAGAGAAGCATTGTTCTGTTGCAAAGAGTATGGCATAGAGGAAAGAGATGGCTCATGAAGGATTTATAGCTCACATAGAAGACGTGGAGCCAAAGCATCAGGAATTCCCCCATCTTGGAAAGCATGATAGATATCCCTTCTCAACCTCACACAAAAGTGCGCCAACGGAGACTACTTGGGCCGCAGGCATGCATCTTAATCTGCATGGTGACCTAACCTTTACACTTGGTTTTTTAGTAACTAGTACGACAAGTAACCAATAAACTAACTTGGGAAGTAGAAAAGCAGGAGTAAGTCAGGGATCAAGTACATCAATGGCAGGAAAAATGAATTTAATGTCATTTGGAGGAGCATTATTAGGCACATCATCCACACAGAATGTGAGTGCGTAGAATAATGGATTCACCTCTGGAAGTAGAACTACCTCACAGACTATAGGGGTACAATATAGTACTACTATCAGAGCACAAGGGAGTACATCTACAGGCCCTATTCCAACTACAGGTAGCGGATCAAGAGGTATAGATGGTTCTAGTTCTGGTGGGTCTGGTGGTTCTGGAGGCAGAGGGAACACAAGAGGATCCAGATCAGGTGGTTAAGGTCCGCAACAACCACATAATATCTATATGGAGATGTCCCTTCGTCTCTCGGAGTATAGAGGTATATAGGATACTGCCGAACATGTGCATATGTGTGAAATCTTGTGGCGCGCTAAAGGGATTACAACTACTGAGCAAAAGGAAAGTCAATTCACCACTACATTACAGGGGTGTGCGCACAACTGGTACATGAAGTTTGACCCTGATCAAACTTGCGTGGATTATGCAGCATTGAGAGATGCTTTCTTGAAAGAGTTCAATATCCCTGAGTTTTAGCAAAAGAGTATAAGTGCGCTCAAAGATATCAAGTAAGGCACTACTGAGATTGTATGTGAGTATGATGATCATTTTAAGACACTTATATCTAAGCTATCTTATGATATTCATGCTAACTAGCATGCTCAATGGTTCGTTGGAGGGTTGATTACACCTTTTAGAAGGGCGTTGTCACATAAGACATACACTGATCTGCACGAAGCACTGGAGGCAGCTTTGTGTGCTAAGGTAGTTGAGAGCATTGACACTGGAGTTAGTCCATTTCTAGAGGCACATATTGTAGCTATGGCAAAGTAGTTAGAGAAGCTATCAACAAATTCAGCTCATGAAATGCGCTCAGGAATTTTGTGTACAGATTGTGAAGTAGAAGGTCACACCAAGGATAGTTTCCCTTGCAAATCTTTACACTCGTTACTGTTGGACTATGAAATTTATCATTTGAATCATGATGCTATTCATTGTCCTTTGTTACAACATGCGATAAGAAAGAATGTATCTTGCTTTTGCAAGATTTTTAGGTCCATGACCCATGATACTGAGGATTTTCGGTTGATTGGTCACATCTAGGATGCTATAGACATTAGAATACGATAGAAAAGTATACCAAATAGTTCTAAGGGTAAGAATGAGCACCATGATTGAGATCATAATCAAATGCGCTATTACATAAATGAGGGGCATTTTGAAGGAGGTCGTGGAAGGGGACATGGATATTATGGTGGATATGGAGGGCGAGGCCATGGTGGAGGAAGAGGATAGTTCGTGTGGATATCCTGACCACTATAGGTGTGAATGTCCTCAGAATATTGCATGTTCTTTCTTGGGGAAGAACCATAGCTATGAAGAGTGCCCAGACTTATATGAGCATCTGAGTAAGCAACATAAGAAAGATAATAAAGGCATAAGGATGGTTAGAATCCAGTGCATGGTAGAAGATAAGTAGATTCCCAAGATAGCAGAAGGACCTGAGGCATTGAAAGTGAAGATTACTACACGTGCTGAGGCAACACACGTGAGAGAGGCATTGCACTAGAAGCCTACGATCACCAAGGAGGAGGTTTTGCATGCAAGGTACCCAGATCCTGCTCATCAGAAAGAAGTTTACTAGGATACCATGGAAGTGCTAAGGAATCTTCAGGGTGAGATACAATACCTAAAGGAGAAAAAGAAAGCATCAAAGATAGTCTAAACTGGTATCAATGATTTGCGAGAGGTATGCAAGATGTAGCGCCAGGAGAACATTATTCCACTATTAGGAAGTTGGTTAAAAAGGAACAATCTGTGCGCAAGTCTTGAGACTTGACGGTAGAATCTATATGCAAATCTTCCCCCTGATAGCATTGACTATGACAAAGAAATTACTTTGAATGCTATTGTGGATGGGTGGCTGTTAGGCAATATATTGATCGATACAGGTGTGGAAGTAAATGTGTTAACATTAGATGCATGGGTACAAATGGGGAGACCTCCATTGCACCCATTATCTAATGTGCTATTTATGGAAAACCGGACTAAGGCCACTCTCATAGGAGTATTGAAAGATGCATCTATAACTATACAAGGGGCTAAGTTCACTGGGGATTTTGAGGTATTAGCACTTGCAGAAGTAGATAATTTTCTAGCCCTGCTTGGACATCCTTGGTGTTATGCGAATAATGCGGACTTGAGATTCAATAAAGGGTATATCAACTTTGAAAACAAGGAGGAAAGGGTTGTGATACCTTTGACAGATGGGAATTATACACCCTATGTTGAGCCTCTAAGTGAGGAGGACTTAAACAAAGTCTATGTACGCGCTATTCAGGACCCAAAGGTCAATGAGCCATAAAAAAAGGCATCTTACAGTGGGAGGATTCTAATTTGATTAGTGATACTACAATTATTACTTGTGACAATTTGGCTCATGGTACATATGAATTAGTAGGATGTGAGGTGAAAAGCATGGTTGCGTGCAAGAATGGATTTTTTTCAATTCGACGGATAGGCAGCATAGTACCTTAGTATACAAGGACAGAAGATATTCCTACCTTTCTGAAGGCCATGGAAACACAGTGGGCAAATCAAGTTACAAGGAGATATATGTTAGTATATACACTACACGGGACAATAGTGTGTTGGTGGGTAGTCCACAAAGATAATATTATAAATTGGGAAGAAATTAGAATAGCTTTGTCTACTAGGTTTATAAGGAACAATGCACCTACATAGATATGCACTTATCACGGTGATCAGTCTGTTCAGCATCACATTCAGCAGTGTGAGAGACTCTGGACAACAGGACAAGAAGTATTACCACTTTCACTCTGGGTGCATAGATTGTATTCTGTGCTACAAGGATGTGCATGCGCTTGGTATATATATGCAGAAATACATTGAGAAACTGGAAACTGCCAAGATTTGACTTCATGTATGATCTAGACTTTTGACTACTTCTTGACTAAACCTCCCATAACAGAGGCATTAAAATTTGTCAAGCACTTAACTATGGGAGATAGTGCAAAAGTAGAAGAGCATATTCAGGAATCGTTTGGTGAGGTAGAGTTCGGAGCATGTTTTGAAAAGGAAGAAGAAATGGATTCCATACTATTTGGATACACTTTCCTTGAGAAAGAGCAAGGAAAGATGGTTTGCATCGTGGATGATGAGGAAGTTGAGAATATGGATATTGAACATTCACACAGGGTGTGCAAGGTCTTGGATAGTGCAGACAAGGATACACACGTCTACCATGAAACCATGAAGATAAAGAAGGTGAATATAGGTTCGAAGGCTAAGCCTAAGGAGGCCATAATTAGATATTATTGGTTCGACTCGGAGGTAGCAAAGATCATCAAGTTACTCAGGGATTATCAGGACTTAGTCCCTCGAGGATATCATGAACTTAAAGGCGTTCATGAATCACTTGGGGAAATGAAGATCAGACTTAAGGAGGGTGCACGACTAGTTAGAAAGAGACCTTAAAGAATGAATCCTAATTTGCATGAAAAGGTGAAAGAAGAAATTGATAAAATGTTAAAATCTGGAATTATCAAGCCCCTTGATGAGTCAAAATGGGTTAGCCCAATGGTGATCAGTATCAAGAAGGATGGATGGATTAGGATATGTGTGGACTACAGGGAGCTGAATGCTGCTTGCATTACAGATCTGTTCCCCAAGCCATTCAATGAGGAAATACTAGGAGTTGCAGTGCACGAAATATACTCCTTCACATATGGATTTTCCTTGTATCATCAAGTTAGGATTGCTCAGGAGGATCAAGAAAATACAACATTTACTACTGAATGGGGTGGTTTTTCTTATACTGTGATGCCCTTTGGATTGAAAAACATGGCTGTTGTATTCTCACGCATAGTTTTTTAGGCATTCAAGGATTTTATTCACAAATTCTTATAGGTCTACCTAGATGATTGGATAGTATATGGGCTTGTGAAAGATCATTATGACAATTTGTGCTTAATGTTTGAACGATGCAGACAATTGATTATCTCTTTGAATATCAAGAAGTGCATATTTGTTGTGCCATTTGGGATACTGTTAGGACATATAATATGCAAGGAATGTTTACTAGTTGATTCAGCCAAGGTTGCAGTCATTTTAGGCCTGGAAGCGCCTACCAATCAAAGTGAGGTGCACAAATTTTTAGGTCATACAAGATATTATAGAAAATTCATAAAAGGTTATGCCAAAATTACCACACCCTTGGAAGAATTGCTGAAGGGGAAAGGTACATTTTATTGGGGAGAACCGCATCAGCTGAATCCAATCTATTTTGCTAGTAGGAAGCTAACTCCTACGGAATGGAATTATACAACTGCAGAGCGCGAAGCTTTGTTAATGATCTATGCATTGTACAAGTTTTGATAATACTTGATAGCAACACCATTTGTGTTTTATACAGATCACATGGCATCAAAGTACTTGGTAAACAAGCCCGTCTTATAGGGGTGTATATGCAAATGGGTGCTCCTATTTCAAGAGTTTGACTTCACAGTTGTGGTAAAGCCAGGGAAAAGCAATTCTGGACCAGATCATTTACCTAGAATCAATTCAAGAGAGGATGTATAGACAATTGAAGATACAATGTCAAATGCACAGTTATATAAGTTACAACGTGCGCCCATGGAATTAAAAGACATTGTTGTCTTTCTACGAATAGGTATGACACCAGAAGGAATGAAAGCATTAGAAAAGAAGTAGCTTGCTATACGTGCGGCACCATTTATGTTAATTAGCGGTGACCTTTATAAGCTAGGCAGAGATGAAGTATTACGTTGTTTTGTATTAGGGCATGAGTGTAAGGATATTATGGAAGAAGCTCATGGTGGTATTGCAAGAGGCCATTATACAGGTGATGTGACTGCCCAGAAAATCCTACTTGTTGGATTATGGTGGGATACATTGTATAAGGATTGTAAAAAATATTTTAAGACATGTGCTCATTGTCAGCACCTAGGAAAATGAGGGCAAAGAGATGAGATGCCTTTGAGACCAATTATTAGTGCCAAACCACTTGAGAAATGGGTCATTGATTTTTTAGGACCTATTTCACTAGCCGCGCGCAGAATTGGATCGTGTTATATCACTACTTGCACAAATTATCTCACACAGTGGGTAGAAGCAGCACCTACCAAGAACTGTACGACTGCTACAACAACTAGATTTATGTGGGAGAATGTTCTTACAAGATATGGATGTCCCTTAAGCTTGACAAGTGATTGAGGTACACACTTTTTGAATGAGACAATCATGATCCTATTAGATGAGTTTATGGTTGCACACCATAAAACTACACCTTACTATCCTAAGGAAAATTGAACTGCTGAGGCTTTCAAAAAAAAGTTGGGCCAAAATTTGACAAAAATTTGTGATGTTGGAAGAAAGGATTGGGATGAAAAAGTATCCGCTGTTCTTTGGGCATACAGAATAACTTATAAGAGATTGAACAAAGCCACATCGTTTATGCTATGTACCTTGGGATATAATATTATAATGTATATGGGTTGATGGAGATGGCAACATGTGGCACACATCCCCTTAGTTATATGTATGGGTTCACATGGGATATAATATTATATTATATATGGGTTGATGGAGATGCCAACATGTGGCACACATCCCCTTAGTTAGTCATATGGGCTCACATAGGGATTAATTATACTGGGTAATGGGTCGGCCTACATTGGGATTAGGTGTTACCCATCCTATTTAAAGGATGTGAGTATCATTATGAGGGAATGTATGTATGAGTTGATTCTTCTACTTGGTAGAGGTATATTGGAGGTGTCCCCCTCGAAGTGGATTCCCATCTTGGGAGATTGTGGAGTTACTCCTTCCTTAAGGAGCATTGTATGGTGTTGCCCTACCTTAAGGGTATTATTCTGCATATATTGATATTAGGGCATCTTAGCCCCCCATATCTCTTGTGTTGTGTTATCTTCTGCAATTTATTGATTTATGATATGCAAGGTTCTTATCAAGTGGTATCAGAGTAGTGATTCGAGTAATTTGTGGGATGAAACCCTAATGTTGGTGATTCGTATATATCTAGAGATCGACTTGGATTTTTTCAGATATTTTGGGGGGAGTGGATACATAGTTCAAGTGATCTTTCCTCAAAATTTCTAATTTTTTGGAGCTGTTTTGCAAAATTTGTGTCCATTTTAGGGTTGAAACCCTAATTCTACGGTTTCGTCTATATCTTCTGAATAATGACGAATTAGGAAATAATTCTTTTGGAGTTGGTAATATATTAAAAGGTGATACCACTGAAATTTTAGAATTTTTGGATCTATTTTGTCAGATTTATTTCATTTTTATTATTTTTCACTATTTTGCTCCACAGGCCACAATTTGAGGAATTTTCCTGAATTTCTTACATTTTCAAAAACCTCTAAAAAATTAAATTTGGGTTTGTGTTATGTGATTTCTGAATTTTTGCCGAAATTTAGCCGAAAGGGTTAGAACAAGTTTTGATCAAAAAGGTCTATTCCTAAAACCCTAGTTTTGTGGATCATGGGGATGGTAGCTTTTTTTGGAGATGGCAGGATTGATGCTAGAGAATGGTGGCACAAATTTAGGGTTAAATTCTCTAAACCATCAGATATTTGGTTATTCAAGTTGTGGATTAGTGGCCCTGCACAGATTTGGTTTTCTGAGTTAGAAAAGGAAAAGTCTAATTGGTCTTTGGAGGAACTAGAACAAGTTTTCCTGGACAAATGGGCAACAAAAGAAGAAGACGAAGCAGAAGAAGAAGAAGAAAAAGAAGAAGAAGAAGAAGTAGAAGCAGAAGCAACATCAGAAGAAGAAGAAGATGTTGATGATGAAGTTGCTACACAGGATAGTGCATCTCCAAGGAAGGAAGCTTCAATATTTCAGTTTGAAGGGTGTATTCAAAGAAAAAAGGTAATTGTTTCCATAAACCCTAGTGGCCAATATAACTTCATTAATATGGATGTAGCTCACAATCTACATGTGCAAACAAAGCATATCAAGGAATCTCAAATGGATGGTAAGAAAATTCAAGTTTTTGAAGATTTAAAGCTTTCTATGGATAAATATGTTTTACATTCAAAATTTTATGCTTTAGATATGGATGGTATGGATATTGTTCTTGGATATCCTTGGTTAGATACATTGGGAACAATTAATATTAATGTGCAAAATAAATTCATGAAATTATTGTACAAGTGAAAGAAAATTACATTGCACGATATCACACTTAGCAAGGAAAAAAAAATGTAAAATTGGATCATGAAGATGAATTTGAAGATGGTGAAGAAGGGAATAAGGATGAATCAGAAGGAGAGGATGATGAAAAAGAAAAAAATAATTTCTCTACTCAAGAGAAAAAAAAAAACAAACAAGTTTGAAGAGGAAAAGAAAGTAGAGGAAAAGATTGATAAGGTTGCACCATATAGACACCCATATCATCATGAGAGGAAAACATCATGGAGACATGCTCAGACACATGAGGTCAACAATCTATATGGATATACAGGGAATTGGAGGAGTAAAAATTTTGGCTATACATGGAATCAATGGAACAATAATTGTATGATATGAAATCATAGGAATAATCATTATGGATATGCATGGATGCCGAGGAGGAATGCAAATGGACTAGGATGGAATTAGACAAGCACAATGGAATATGGAATCAGGTTTGGAGCAGCATCACCCACTAGGATTTCATATGGGTGGTTAGATGATCGAGCTTGGCGATAAGTGTGCAATAATTTAAAGCACACTCATTATATGGCTTCTTCTTATGTTTTGGGGACAAACCATGTCAAAGAGGGAGGCAATGCTATGTACCTTGGGATATAATATTATAATGTATATGGGTTGATGGAGATGCCGACATGTGGCACACATCCCCTTAGTTATATGTATGGGTTCACATGGGATATAATATTATAATGTATATGGGTTGATGGAGATGCCGACATGTGGCACACATCCCCTTAGTTAGTTATATGGGCTCACATGGGGATTAATTATATTGGGTAATGGGTCGGCCTACATTGGGATTAGGTGTTACCCATCCTATTTAAAGGATGTGAGTATCATTATGAGGGAATGCATGTATGAGTTGATTCTTTTACTTGGTAGACGTATATTAGAGGTGTCCCCCTCGAAGTGGATTCCCATCTTGGGAGATTGTGGAGTTACTCCTTCCTTAAGGAGCATTGTATGGTGTTGCCCTACCTTAAGGGTATTATTCTGCATATATTGATATTAGGGCATCTTGGCCCCCCATATCTCTTGTGTTGTGTTATCTTCTGATGAAAAAAAAATAGGGTTTTTGCCCTAATTTTGGCTGAAATTGCTACTCTGATACCACTTGTAAGGATATTACTTGTATAAATTAGAACATATACAACAAAATAACATGAGAGAACACCAAAATATAGATAAATGATGACAATATGCTCATATAATAACTTTGCCACTTCGAGGGGGAAACCTCCAATACCACTTCGAGGGGGTAACCTCCAAACCATACAATAACACTCCAATACTCAATATGATGATTAACTACAACCTTCTAACCCCTATATATACCATTCTAACCTATGGCCAATATTGAGGCCGACCTCCTAAGCATAATAAATCATAAATGAATGATATAATAAGATAAGGGGATGTGTGCCACATGTAGGCATCTCCATCAATACATATACATCATAACATCCTTTCCCAAGGTGCATAGCATTCCTTCCCTCCTTGACATGTTTCGTCCCCGAAACATAAGAAGAAACCATGTAATTAGTGTGTTGTAAATTTTTACACACTTTGCACCATGATCGATCATCCATCCATATGTGATCATGGTAGATGATACATATCTGAACTAATATCCATATTCCATTGCGCTACTCTAATTCCATTCATGACCATAGTTTATCATCCTTGGATTCCATGCACAACCAACATAAGGATTCAATGCATAGCCATAATAAGGATTCCATGTATAACCATAATGAGGATTCCATGCTTCATAATTGTTGCTCCATTGATCCCCTGTATAAATAAATTGATTATTACTCCAATTACCTGTATATCTATATTGGTTAGAAATATGATGTGCCCTAGGATATCTCCATGATTTTTTTCTCTCATGTTGACGTGGATTTCCATATGCTGCAGTTGTAGTATCCTCAACCTTATCAACCTGTTTCTAAAATTTCTTTTCTTCTTCCACCTTTGCATTTGATATTTTCTTTTTCTCCTGAGTAGATGAATAATCATTTCCTTCTTTTTCTTCATGTTACTCTTTTGAATCATCCTTATTCCCTTCTTCTCCATATTCTAAATCATCCTCATGGTCTATATTGACTTTTCTTTGATTTCCATTAAGCATGATATCCTGTAAAGTGACCTTCTTTTTTTTGTACCAAATCTTCATAAACTTATTTTTCATATTAATATTAATTGTCCCCAATGTCTCTAACCAAGGATACCCAAGAACAATATCCAAACCATCCATATACAAGGCAAAAAAATCTGAATGTAAAGTATATTTTTCCATAGTAAGTTTAAAATCTTCAAAAACTTGAATTTTCTTACCATTCACTCGAGCTTCTTTGATATTACTTTCTTGAATATGTAGATGTTGTGCCATATCCTTGTTGATGAAGTTATACTTGCTGTTAGGGTTTATGGAAACAATTATCTTATTCCTTTGAATGCATCCATGAAACTGAAATATGGTATCTTTTTTCTTGGGAGCTATAATATCTTCTTCTGCATCAATATCTTGTTTTTCTTCCTCTTCTTCATAGTCTTCTTCAACTTCTTCTGCGTTTGATTCTTCAATATATTTTACACCATCATCTTCCCTTGAATCTTCTTCACCTTCCTCTTCATCTTCTTTCTCTCTTGATTCTTCAATATATTCTTCCCCATCATCTTCCTTTGACTCTTCTTCCTCTTTGTGGTCCCATCTATCCATAAAAAGTTGTTCCATTTCCTCCCAAGACCAATCCTTCCTGTCATTTTTTAACTCAGAAAACAAAAACCATGTAGGACCACCAAGATAATGTGAAAACCTATTGCTTGTCATGAAATATGAGAAATATATATTCTTAAATTTTATCCACCATTCTTTAGCATCCATCTCACCATTTCCATAAAAATTTGTTATCCCCATGATCATGATTAGGGTTTAGGAATTCTGAAAATATTTCGGCAGATGGATAAAAGCACAAAGAACAAACCCTAACTGAAATTTCAAGAGCTTTCTGAAAATATAAATTTTCCTAAAAAATACCACAATTTGCTTCCTGAAAAGTGAATTTATGAAAAAACCTAAAACACCAATAACATCCACAAAACAAATCCAATGGAGCTAAAGTTTTTAGATATTCTGACTTAGAGTTTTTCCAAATTATGATGCAAAAATTGGGAAAAAATTCAATACCCTCTTCAAGATATATTCGAAACAAAAAATTAGGGTTTTTACCCTAATTTTGGCTGAAATCGCTACTCATACCACTTGTAAGGATATTACTTGTATAAATAAGAACATATACAGCAAAATAACATGAGAGAACACCAAAATATAGATAAATGATGACAATATGCTCATATAATAGCTTTTCCACTTTGAGGGGGCAACCTCCAATACCACTTCGAGGGGGTAACCTTCAAACCATACAATAACACTCCAATACTCAATATGATGATTAACTACAACCTTCTAACCCCTATATATATCATATACCTAATTATGAGTTATGTTATTCTTTCTTAATATGTACCCAATAGAAATTTACCTAGTTAGATGAAGTGGTAATTACCTATATGATGTTACATTATTGTAAGTTGGTGTTTGGCATGGAATTTGTTCTCCCTATAGAATTTATGTTACCTTCTTTGTGCATTGTGTGCACTAGAGGTCTAGCTGATGAACATGATTTAGAAGAACGTATTGAAAAGATGATTCAACTGGATGAGTGATGAGCCATAACACGATGGAGTTAGAAGCAGGAAAAGGCTAGGCAGAAGGCATGACATGACAGAAACATAAGGGATAAGAAGTTTGAGATTGGAAAAATGGTACTTCTTTATGACTCAAAGTTCTTGTGCCATCCAGGAAAGCTCAAAGTACATTGGTTGGGGCCGTATGTTATCACTTCTATACTTGAATAAGGTGCTTTCCAGTTAGAAGCACTTGATGGAACATGGCTACCTGGTTACTTTAACGGGAGTAGGCTAAAGCCCTACTATAAATAATCCATCTTGGTGTTTGTAATAAGGCAGTATTGCCATTTAGTTTAGGTTTTCAATTTCTGTATTTCCTTTATTGTCGCTATGCTTTGTCAATTTAGTTGTTGGTCTTGTGTAATAAGTGTGCTTGCATGCCTGAAGCTAATTACTGTATGAAGAATGTTTATGTGCAGAGGACTGCATATACTTTTCATGTGGGGTGGTTTTAGTTGTCCAAGAAAAAGACTGTGGGATTTGAAAGGTGAAATTAATAAGCTACTACGGGTGTGCTTTAAGATAAAATAAGATTGCTTCTCAAAAGAGACCAAGGATGGAGATAAATGAAAGAACAATATAACACGAGGTAAGCAGAGGCCATGTTAGCTACCAAGAGAAGGTACAGTGATGAGGTACTCAAGCGTAGGAGTGTGGGCTGAAGATAAGTCTATGACTAGAGAGTAGGAAGGCGCGCTAGAAGGTTATAACTGGGCGCGAAGATGTACCGCGTGGAATGAATGGATTTGGTCAATGAATGAGGGGATATTTGGTAGGTGAAGGAGTAACAAATGCATCAAAATTTGAAAAAATTATATAAGGATGAGATGCAGATTCATTTTTACCATTGTGACTAAGAGTATTTGAGAGAAGAACCAAGTATGAAGAGCTGAGTGATCAAGTTAAGGTGAGAAGGGTGTGAAACCAAGAGTGATAACCATATCTGTGTGACAAGAATCTTGCGTCCTTGGTGGTGAAGGGCTTGAGCGCAGAAGGGAGATAGAAAAGAGTTAGGTTACGAAATTTCCACCTAAGGAATAATTGAATCGAGCTAGGGTTTGATTCACAGAGTTGTAGAGTTGAAGAGGAGACATTTGCAAGGTAGAAATGGCACCAAAGAAGGCATTTGTAGCAACAATAAAAGGAAAGAAGAAGGTAGTAATTGAGGAAGAAGAGATGGCACCCAAAAGCGATTTTTTAGAGATGTAGTATCTAGAAGGATTCATCATTGGCCAAGAGTGGGATTCACCCATTAGAAAGAGCAAAGTGAGTGAATATAATCACAAGACTTTGGAGAACAAGAAGGAGCTCGATTCCTTACCTACTACTAGAACGAACAAGCGCATAGCGGATGATATGTCAGTGTATGAAGATGCAGGAGAGAAGCTCCTGAAGAGAATTGGGGTCTACCAGTTATATGAGCTTCCATATTTTGGGAGGTATGAGCCCTTGTATCAGTGGCTCATGAGAAAGGTACATGAAGACTTCTTCTACTTTGCAGGACGCAGAGTTAGAATTTCATCTACGCTAGTCTCATCAGTTACAGGTCTAAAGGCCACATGAGAAGACATAAAAGGTGACCTTACAGATAAAGCTGTGATTGTAAAGACCAAACAGGAGTTAGAATACCTGAAGGGTCCACGTGGAATTGACATAGATAAATAAAAAAACTATCCAGTTGTACAAGCTACAACACACCTTGTTACCAAGTTAAATGATCAGGAGCGATGGTCACAGGTGAATACTATGTGGTTACATGTGGTGCATAAGATGTCAGAAGGGACAATCTACAACATTGTAGGCTATATTACAGAGAAAATAGTCAAAGAAGCACGCACAGGAGGGAAGATTAACTTTGGGGCTATTCTGCTGTCATTGGTATTCATGGAGATCGGAGTACCAGATGAACCAAAAGAGAAATTATGTGAATACCCCATGGAGAACAAGTCCCCAACTGAAATATTCAACAAATACCTATGCAAGGGGACCATGATAGATGAAGTAAAGAAAATGGTGAAGAAGTGGTATGACAGGCTCTGTGTGACATTTGGGGAAGAGTGGCACATCCCAAAGGACCTACCTGTAGTGGTAGGGAAATAAGTTCAGTTTCTTGTATATCAACATTTCTGCATCATGCACTTCCTAATGAGAGATGGATTTTGGAGCCCTTGGTGCAAGTTACCTTACACATTCACTGCAAGGTATTTTTACGAGTCTATTCATAGATTTATAGACATGCGCCGACTGATCTTCAATGCAGATAAGGTAGAATGTGACTACCATACATTGAGGAAGAAGTATGTATATCTTGGCAGAAGTGCTTATATAAAGAGAATCATTTCAGAGGTTCTGAATATCAAACCAATAAGCTTGGCTGTAGTAGATGTGGGGGCAGCATTGGTGTATCTCCAACTGAAGCCAAAAATGGAGAATAACAGATATGTGGAAGGTGAGTTCACACTTCCAGCACCACCAAAGGGAAAGCATACAGTGGAGAACATCCAAATGCCTAAGCCAATAAAGACAATTGGAGTGCAGGATGAGGAGGAGGAGTGCAAAGATAGTGGTGGTTTGGAGCATAGGGGTAGGAGACATCCTACAAGTTAGGGTGAAGCTAAGCGCGCCGTTATCCCACCTCAGCCACAAGAGGGGGATGAAGTGGACTTGAATGTAGTCCAAGGTGAGCAAAAGTTTAAAAGGGTGTTTAGGAGAACAAGGACCCAAGGTGCTACTCTAACCAGTGTGCGCAAATCACCCAGGCTCTCTCCATATAAGGATGCTACCGTGTAAAGAAGGAGGAAGCTGAAGTTGAGTGAGGAGGCAGAAGATTCAGAAGAGAGCATGCCTAATTCTCCTACACTTCCAGAGGACAAAAAAGAACATGGTGATGCATCAAAGGAAAAACAAGAGGAAGAGAAAAGGCTAGAGGAGACAACTGTAGAAGGTGTTTAAGACATGGAGAAGCAAGTCCCAAATTTGGAGGCTAATGTTCCTAAGCAGTAAAGGTCTAGAAGGAAAAGTGGTGAGCACATTCCACTAGCCATGGGGTATGTAGAGGATGTAGGAAAAATTGTTCGCGTCGACTTCCAGAGCATGATATCGCAGAATGATTTATTCAGCTAGGAGTTGATGGATGAAGATATGGCGATTGTGCGCACTAGGAAGTAACTATCATGGTTGATGCACACCCACATGGATGAGCCTGAATTTGATGTGTGTAAAGAGTCCTGCGTTTTGAGGTGAATGAAGAAGGCACCTCAGGCTAGACACATGATACTAAAGCCTACTGTCATGTTAGATGAGTAGGTCAGCAATGCACTGGTGAAAGTTTTTGCTGAGGTGGCTAGAAGAAACATGGACAAATATGCCACAATCAAAGCGTTGTGTGAAGAGTTGAAGACAAAGGACGCAGAGATAGCGCGCATAACACAGGAAAGGGACTTCACGTAGAAGAAGAATGAGGTGTTCATAAACATCAGAGAGGATATTGGGGATAATGTAATCAAGCCAAGGCCACACTTGGAGCCCAAGGTACCACAGACGTTTCCTTCAACGATACATTATGTGGAAAAATTAGTGGAATTGGGTACTCGGAGATGAAACTCTACGTATGTAAGCGCCAGAATGCTTTGAATAAGATGTCAATCGAGAGAAAGCATCTGTGATGAGAAAATATACATCTTATGAAGGGTTGTTACAGGAATTACAAGAGGTATTGAAGAAAGTAGAACACGCTTTAAATGTATGCACAACTCTAGAGGTGCTTATCAAGATCAAGACCCTCGAAGAGAATAACGAGGTCCAGAAAGTAATGAAAGATGAGACATTGGGCTGCGCAAAAATGTTGTCAATGGTTAAACAAAAGTGCAAAGCCCTGATAACAACCCAAGAGCCACACAAGGCTTGGCTGGAAGAACTTGGAAAGCTGATTGCGTAGAAGATGGACCTTTTAGAGGGAAGAATGACATCAATGTCCAATGTTGTGTTGATTCTGCCAAATGAGAAAGAAGAGATTACGAGGGATGAGTTGGAATCCATTGTTGTGGAAATCCCAGAGAAGGAAGAATAGGAACTCATTGAATGAAAGGTTTTGGAGGCTACAATAAAAGAGGAGTATCCAGAGTTGATACTAGAAACTGATACATAAGAGGTTTCCTAATAACCTCATACAAATTCTTTATTTATCCACATTATTTCATTCTTATTGTTGCCTTCAAATTTTTGGAGATACCCATTGTCAGGATGACAATGAGATTAGTGTGGGGTAATGTTGATCAAAGAATACTTGTCTAAGATCACACAAGGCGTCCGCGTGGGATAGAAGGCCAAGATCAAAGGCGCGGAAGGACATGAAGGACAAGCGTGCGGAAGGCAATTCCAAATTTCAGGACTTAGTCGATTTTGAGCATAGAGATATATTTTTGGAAGATGGCATACGAACCGCATCAACGATGCAGAGATGTCCACGCCATGCATTGTCTATATCTAGAGAAGCGGTTCAAAGCATCTATGCATGGAGATAAGCTGAGAATAGAATTGACACTTCAGTTAACTGCAAGAGGACTATAAATAACGCACTTGCATGTGTGGCTATGATTGTAAATGGCATATGGCTATTAATTTCATGCGACCTAATTCTAGAATAGATAAGTGGTGAAGGGTAGGTCCCCACCCTATATATATGATGTTAGATACATAGTAGAGAGTGTGACGTATCTATAATTTTGGATGTATGAATGTGTGTAACATAATTATATGCACATTGATATAGATTGACAATACTATAAGGAGTTTCTATATTCATTAATATATGGAATATATTGGCTGAATCTAAGTGTCATTCTGAGTAATTGAGTAGTGCATGTTAATGGTTGAATCATGATTATTGTTTGAAGCTTGTTCTTTCATAGTTCTATGGGTAACATGCATTGTAAAATGATGGATTCGTTATGGATCTATATGTTTCTTCCTTCATCATGTTAACATCCTGTTACAACAACCCTAAAGAGGGACCTAGTACCTTTGCATGCTTTGAGTGAGCACTTAGTCTAGGCTGAGTGATGTGCCAATGTGACCAGGGTGTTATCTTGTAAATTATAGGCTGCATCAAAGAGAGTTAATTATCATTTGCATTGGATTAACCTCACCACACCCCTTAGATGTGATGAGATTTGCACTGTGCACCAATAATCTGAAAATGGATCAAGGAAATTTAGTTATCCCAAGCCTATGATGAGGTGGATATTAATAGACAATGTAAACAAGATGGAGACCTTGATTTGATCCTAAACATATGGAAATTGACACTTCTTTGGTTGTTATGCTTGGACATGTGATTAATGGAATCAAAAGAGATGTATTTAGAATTTGAATAGATTTTTTTAGTGTCATATAAGGTGATTTTATGCTATAACTCAATGATATTTTAGAACATACCTATGATATAGGATCCATATATACCCCTAAGGAGTAAGAGTGAATATGTTTATATATATGATAATTTGAATGATTTCCCTCTCAACTGACCCAAAAGTAACACCTAAGCCGACCAAGTTAACTTGTGCATTTGAAAAGATAATAGTTGGAAATACAAATGACAAGTTCATAATGTGTGGATAGATTTGTCATCCAAATATATCTTGGGCCCATGAATCTATCCAAGGTGAAGTTGGAATCAGATCTAAGACTCATGATAATTTTTAGATAGTGTGTAGATGTATTCTATAAAATATGAAGTGATTTTCTTGTAGTGTTAAGTTGGAGAATATATGCGACCTAGTGTTAAAATTATTTTAAGTCTTACACACATCACATCTAGTCTTTCACATCCATCATACACATCTTGATACATTTGTATCTTCATTTCCCAATAACCCGATCTCATGCTACGGTTCACGCTTGATTGTTGAGGGCATCTTATACACATGAACCTCACACACAACACAATACACACCACACATCACACTTCACACTACACACTTGAAACACTCATATCATATACCTTCTAACACATATTCATCACTATACAACCAACACACTAATGAAACTTTCTTCCTAATCCACATTTAACATAACATGTTACAGACTCGATACACCCACAACACATATTTCCCGCACCTATTCATCAATACAAACTCAACACAATAGCAACGCCTACCATTCGTACAAATTCAACACATCATACTGCACATTTGACATATTCACAACATAAAAAACACTCGACATATTTACAACATACTACACATTCATTTTTTTTCATGGCATACCTCTCTTACATCACATGATACATCTCTCTTGCATGCAATCAACACAACCATATTCAACACTCTATGTGTTCACAACACGCTATGTACTTCCTACTTTTATGACATATATTTCTCATGTACATGCAACATAAATTAATCCAAATTCGATGTGTTCACAATACATATTTCTCAACATATGACATTACACACTCAACATGTTCACATTCACTCTCTTTTATAGACATTCCACATGACATACTACACACCCAACATATCTCTTGAACACATGCAATACGACACACTACCCTATGAAAAAATCTAGTTTCACGGTCCATACTCGACTATTGAGGGTCTATATCTCCAATGGACCTCACTACACTCACACATTCACTCATTCACTTACACACTTACACTCTACACTTTGCACTTTGACGATCACATCTTTCTAATACACACAATTCAAACCATTTCTTGATGACACACTCGTGTTCTATGGTTCATTCTCGACTACTGAGGGGGCATGCATAAATGAACCTCATCTCATGTATACACATCTGAAATCACTCATGGGACACACAACTCCTATCACATTCACTATGCATTTCATTCCATCTCATCCACAACATACTCCATATCTTGGTTGCACATTGTTCTTACTTACTTATGCGTACATGTACACTTTATTACACATGCTGGATATATATATTTGGTATGTCATTATATTTTCATATACACGTGCACGTTCACCTACCTTCTATTTGTGATCACATATTTCATATATCTATACGTACAACACATATGCTTGGTGTAGTACCTCTTACTAGTCCCACAACAGCTCCTGGGGGCATCCACTTTCGTATACTACATGTGTTATTATTTCATTTTAATATCACATTAGTATCGGATTATAGATGCTTTGCCATACTTTCTATCTTTCTAACATTCTAATGGGTGTTGCATGTACAAAATTTTCTTTGCGGGTCTATTTGCTACCATGGTTGTTTGATTTCTTGCTTGCTACCATTTACTCTTATCTTCCATTATATGTCATTGTTTGTAGGATTTTCCCTTTGTCTTGTGTGCACGTTGTCTTCTTACGACATCATGAGTGATGTCCCATGTTTGAAACTCATTTTTCATGGCCTATATTTTCTTCCTGCGTATTGTCTTCTTGCATCTTAGCTTACACATTGTCTTCTTAGCTTACATATTGCTTTCTACATGCATGTTTATTTTCTTGAACTAACTTTTATATTTTCTAGCCAATTTTTTTGTGTGCCTTAGTTTCTACCAAGCACACTCCCTCCCCCCTGCATGGCACAATTTCAGCACAAATTTTGGTCCTACTTTGGGCCACATACTCCTTCAATGACATCACATTCACTCCAAATGAGGGGGGGCATCATTTGGGTGAATCAGTCATCCCATACATCAGTTCATAGTCACAGTTTAGCACAAGACAATACAAGTACAACACAACCATCAGTATTAGACAAGGCTCAGATTCTATCTTGGGTCCTTACCACAACATAGACACCAACTCCCAGATCTGGACAGTGGCACTGGGGTGCCCCTGACCCTTCTTGGACACCTGTGACCAGGGGGTAGTTTCACATCACCTTTTAGTTCAACGCAGTCTACAAGATCTTCACACAACAAATTTTAACAAGACAGATAGTCCTTTAGCTCTATGTATGCATGCATTACATGCATTTTTCTACTTTTACATTGGATTGGAATTGGTTGAACTAGATCAGTTTTTTACACACCATATGTAGTGGTGTTCACATTTTAGGAAGCAGTTAAAGGTTGGAGGATGACCTAGACTTTTATCTCTACACTTCTTCTATTCTTTGCATGATATCACCCAAAAATATTGGTCTTCTATATCATCTATATGATCCTTTCTACCTCATTCACTCATCGCAAATCAGGTGCATATGTTCCTTTTTCACATTTTTAGCATTTCACACACTTTCTTGCATATTTTTTACACACTTTGATCTTATACATGCGTATTTGAATACTTGACCATTCCTCTCTTTTACAGGTCCGTCCTTATGGGAAGCGGTAGTCACATCAATCAATATCATCCTACATCATCACATATCAACCATATCAATCACATTAGCATCGACATCAATAACAAATACAATGGTGAAATCTACACATGTAATGAGAACTAGAGATTGTATACAACAAGAATGATATTCAATACTACATTGTTATGTATCATATTACAACAATGGAGGGCTATTATATAGCCAAGAATCTAGTAAAACAACTTCCTATAAAATATGAAGTTTAAATAATATAAAACAATGACAAACCTATATTGTTATACATTTGTTATAACAATATATCAACTAACTTACCAACTTAATATTGCATTAACTAATTACTCATTTACCATGAGTAACTACACAATTACATCACACATATAATTATGCTATCATTGATAATATAATTTCACACACTATTAATAATGTGAACACTATTAATTCCTAGCACATGCATTTCCACCCTAGGGTCATCATCATCATCATCACTTTTTACACTTTTTCCTCTCTAGTTTACATGCTCCACATTTTTTATCACTCCAAGCTTTTCCTTTTCTCTCAGCATGCTTTCGCCATCAATATACATGGTTATCATGTATGCATCTCTTATCTACTTTATGTTCTCAAGCATCTGCTCAACAACATAAAGTGGGGGAAAATGTAGACACAAAATCATGCACTTTGGGTATCTATTTAGTCTTGATCACATACTACTATTTATATGATTCCTAATTAAGAAAAATATTAATCAACCCATGTCTTTGGCCACTTTTGCTTGCCTTTTATTGCTGAATTTTGTCTTACACTCCTTCTAGACCAATCCGTCTTTTCATACTTTGGCATTTCTCATCCTGGACACTAGCGCCCAACCAAGATGTCAACGTCAGGTGCTCCCATCCCCTTTGGGTGCCCCCTAACTCTTTGTACTTTGTTCACATATTTTGGGTCCTTTCTAGCCATTTGGGAATCTTATCTTTTTAGTAGTCAGCCTTTTCGGGGTTAGTTACGGAATTCAAGCAAAGGAATCATATAAATATAAAATTATGTGACCATAATAAGGGGACAAACACTAAACATTAGATATCACCACCTAAGGTTGCATACAAAGGATATTCAAGAGCATTCAAGCATCCATTCTAACATCCATTCAAGGGAAAGTGACTGTATTCTTTTGCATACACTTCAGAGGATGGGAAGTCTATTCTATTCCATGAACACATCTACTTACATCTTTTACTTTGAGCTATTTGTTCATTATCAAGTGCGACACACATAAGAGCCACCTAGGGCACAATTCCCCTACACACACCTAGAACTACATTGGGTCTGAAATGTAGTGCAATGCTCAGTTGTAAGATCACTTGTTTGACATATGAGGATAGTTCAACCCCTCATATGTATTATTTTATTTTTGGGATTTTATGTGCTTTTGAGGGTTTTATAGGTCATTTCTTCATTGCAAATTATTAACGACATTGATGATCATTTTGTGACATACAAGTGATAAGAAGCAAAGAAGAATGAACATCTCACGACCCTATGAATGAGGTTCCCTGAGAGTTTGAGAAGTCAAAGGTGCCCAGAGTAGGTCTAGGGTACCCGCAATCACCCGTGCCCTTTTCCACGCACCCCAATCCAGGAAGATCTCTCAGTCACACATTTTTCTGAGGCTTAGTGTGAAAGTTTTCCCTCTTTGTTTATCAGTTCGCCACCTCTACACAGTTTAGTTTTCACTGTGAAACAACTAAGTCATTCCATATCCTCTTTACAACTACAGTTTCATAATTTCTAGCTTAATTTGATTGGATCTATTTTTGTACTTAATTGCTCGTTCATTTTACTACTACATTGCAATCAGATTTAGGCATATATTTCCTATATTTTCTTCATCATGTGGTGGGTTTCCCCCAATGTATAGGGCTTAAGAAGATAAAAATTATGTGTATAATTTTCCATGGATTATGGGTATCCATAACTATCTTACATGTACTATAAGTAGTAAGTGCATGAGGAAGTAGGATGTGTAAAGTGTTAAATCTAACTAAAGATAATGTTTAAGTCTATGTAAATAATAAGATGTTCATACATTCAGGTCCTCATTTCATATTTTCTGCCTTATTGTATTGATTGTCTATTTTTTCCATAAAGGATCATATCAAAAAGATGTTGCCAACTTGTAGTGTACTAAGGCCCCTAAGCTATAATGTATAATAATAAAAGAAAGGGGGTAGGCTCCTAGGTAATGATTATTGACTCAACAATCAAATTGAATCTCTAAAATGTGTTACATCATCATGTTATGTCTTAGCTTAAATATATAAAATCCATACATTAGAAGAATGAGCGTTGCATCATTAGTGAATGTTATGTGTAATTCAAGGATCATATTTTAATAGTTTCAACACACGATAATAATATTTTTCTTCTATTAATTCATGCAATATATATATATTCTCCTATTTACAAGGAATTAGGATTATCACTTCAAACAATATCAATCCCTATAAACTTTATAAGATCACTCCACATATCTCTCATACACCTAGAATAACTAGATTTATGACTACAACTCACACACACGTATCAATTATATGAGTTTGATTAACCCACATAATAATAATTAGCTACACATTACATTATAATAACATTATAACTCACACATAATATAATATTCATAGTAATATTTCCTAACATTCCCCCTTTAATGTGCACATGGGAGGAGAGTAAAACATCTTGCAAATGCTACTCCCTGAAGACACTACTTAGACTAGATAACACATCCATCAAGTTGTGTCATCTACCCTCATAAAGGTGTAGTTTCCAAGGTTAATTTCATCATATCATTCTTGGATCATTATCCATAAACTCCTAAATTCCAAATCCTCTAGATTCCTAGAGCTCCTGAACTAGCTGGACAACCATCCATATTGAGCTACATCAAAATCTTTTGTTCTACCCCAAAAAACATTTTTGCAAGTACATGTCCCTCTTTCGCAAATCACAATATAAGTTTTATCAAATACAAGAACCAAAATAGGAACTGTGGAATGAACTACAACACAATGGAAAACATACACACTGAAAACATGCCACCAAAACAACTATGTGGCCGCATCGCTAATGGCTAACAAGAGGTTGTTGATCAACCTCCTTTTTTTTCCTTTGTCCTCCAAATTATCACTACTTAGAAAAATAGGATTTGAAGCTCATTTTACAATGGTAGACATTGTATACAAGTGATATTGCGTCCAGTTAAAATGTGAACAATTTTTAATTTATTTTTTAATATTTATTTTTTCCCTATTACAATAATGACAATAAAATAACAACTGAACAAGTAATTAAATATTACCTTTTATAATTTCATTTTTGATCTCTTTGACTAGAATTTGGAACAAATACTTTTTGAGTTTAACTATAGACACTTATAAAATTATATGTTAAATCTTAACACCTAAAACATATTTGACAAATTAACCTCAAATGACGTTATTAGACCTTAGTGGTTTAATGACACAAAATGAAAAAAACAGACTACATTACAAACTTATAACAAATTTTAAATAAAACCTCTCATCTAAAAACTACATAAACAAAACAACTATTTCGTAGATTATATAAAAACTTCAAAGACCATAAAAACACTACAAGGACCTAGATCACATCAAAACCTTTTCACATTAAAAAAAATGATTAGTTTTTTTTTTAATTTTATTTTATGGGACACAACTATAAAATAAAATATAAAACTTATGACCACTTATATAATACACTTAAAACATAAAACATATGGAAGAACAAGAGATTACATGCACAACAACAACACATTCAAATGTGTGATGTTAAAAACAATGTGTTCAATGCAATTAAATCTGCATGAGGGTTTTCAATTGATTGCCAAAGATGAGTCATACATAATATATCTAAGACTCTTATTTGAGCTTGTATGCTCTGATGCTAAATGTGTATCAAATTTTAATAATTTTAACACACAACAATAATATTCTTCTTCTATTAATTCATGCAGGATACATAGAGATATATAGCCACAAATTCTCATATTTATAAGGACTTTTACTTATCACTTGAAACACTATCAATCCATATAACCTCTACAAGATCACTCCACATATCTCTCATACACGTAGAATAATTACATGGGTTGAGATTACAATCACTCACACATATCAATTATATGAGTTTGATTAACCTATGTAAGAATAATTACTAACACATTACATTATTACAATATTCTAAATCACACATGTAATATAATGTTCATATTAAGATTTCCTAACATGTTATTGTTAAAGAAAAAACATACACATGTTGAAGAAGTTATGCACTAGTGATTGCAATCACAAATGCGAGTAAGAGAATCATGGTAAGGCTATCATATTATATTATCAATGGGATGATTGTATAGATGTCATATATCAATTAACAAACAATGAATATGATGTTGATGTATAATATCAAGGATAAAAAAATCATTGTTTGCATTTGAGATGTAATCATGTATGATATAATATCTTTAAATGATCAATATACTTGTGATAATTCAATTGGAGTTATATTGAAGCATATAATTTAAAGTAGAAGACTATACAATGATCTTAATGCGTTTGGGTTCCTCGTGTCCATACACATATGCTTTATATTTTCAAAATATGCACAAATTAAAAGTTATAGGTGGGTATCAGGCGTATTTGGAAGCCAAATATGAAACAATATGATGTAGATTTATACCATTGTGAAATTTACCCCAATGAGATATTAATTGTTGTGATATTAGGAAAGTTGTTGCTACTTGCTCCTTGTCTACTGTTGATATTATTTGAAGGTTGTTTTTTAAACAATTTAGACCAAAGCTATGAATAGGAGGGTTGATGGGGCCTCACACTTACAAACAGAGAAGGATATGATGGAAAAAATCCAACCAAAATAGATGAAAAATAGAAAATATTACAAAATGACAAAACTCACAGCCAAAAAACCACCACAACCAACTACTAAACATAACTAGCTAATCATCATCCAATATTTTGATTACTTCCACTTTAACATTTACAAAAGGGGAATAAGGTCCTGCCGAGCTCCTCAGAGTTGTCATCCTACAACATTCTCCACTAGCGTTGGTCATTTTCAGCAGAAGAGAGTAGGCAAGACCAAGTTTGTCCCTTAAAGTAAGAACTCGGCCAGGCATAGGACCGAGCGAGGTTGTGATCTCTGACAAGTCCAAAGGAGGGAGATGACACATCCTGGGGCTTTGAGATTCGCAGAAATCAAACATTACATGCACGAACTGAGTGAGGAAGAGGTTCTACTTGCCATTTTCTCCACTAGTCCTTTCTCAACCCAACCCACAGTTGTCGGAGTGCCCTCGAATAGAAACAAAACAAAAGCTTACAATTTTCCTCCTCTTCATCCCAACCCACCCTGTGATAAGGAGGGATGAAAAGTTGATTAATCACTAGATTTTCAGCCTTGTTCTGGTTAATGAAGAGAAAATTAATCACAAACACTTAAGCAATTTTAGAATTGAACCTGGATCTCTTAGAGAAGAGAAGATAAACATCCCATATAATCCTTTCAATAACATTGAAAATAGGGTTGGAATCAGCCCTGAAGGCCTTCTGCAGATGAGACCATGAAACTACATTAAAGAAGGTCATCTCCCATTTTACACTGTGCAAAAACACCCATGGCAAAGGAGGCACTGCCATTGAAATAGAGCAAGTTAGAAATTACACACTTATTAATGAAAACAAAGGCTTCAACTTAAATCCAACCTACACGTGCCGATACAAAAGAGAAATTAATCGGTGCCTGGCCAACCATCACCAATAATGATGGCTTGAAGGCCTTCCCAATCTTTAACATGTTCCCAATGCCTCGAATTAGTACCAACATTAGCCAAATAATCAACCACCTTGTTAGCCTCCCTAAAAATATGAGAGGCTTGCCAAAATTTTATTTTTCCCAACCAAAACAAGATATTATTAATGAAATAACTTAACGGCTTATTCTCCAAAATCCCTCTCCAAATAAAATGGAGAGTAACTCAAGAATCTCCTTTGATGTAGAGACGCTAGTAACCCAAAACCACTACTAGTTTCAATCCTTCCAACAAAGCTTGAATTTTATCTAAGTTACAGGTACCAACCTCCAAAGGAAAGGAACCTCTGACAAGAACATTCCCATACTCATCTCTAATAATACACCCCGCTCCTGATAATCTAGGATTACCTTGGGAGGATCCATCAAAATTAAGTTTGTAAAACCTAGGGGGGTTGTTTTAAGGTTGTTTCTATGTGATTAATCCCTGGATATTGTGATTAGGTTTCCATCATAATGAAAAATAAGCTACTTATTCTTGTTATCCATGGTTACTTTCATTTGGGTTAACTATTGGTGTCCTAATATTGCATTGAACTCCTCAGTGATAGACATGACAAAGAATGTAGTATCAATGACTTTAGGTTCTAATGTAAATGATAAAGAAATATGTCCCAATGAACTTATAAACACTCAAATTTGGCAATTTACAATTTTGATGTTGCTTATTGTATTTTTTTTTCTTGGCTAGGACAAACACCCATATCATGTTCCCATTCAACTTATCTTGGCATATCTTTCCTAAATTTATTATTCCTACACAATAATGTGTTGACAATTTTTGAATACAAGTTCACAAAATCGATTCCTAAGCTTTGACCAACATCGTGTAACTTTTAGATTTAATTCACCTTCTCCCTGTCTAAAACTATGTAGTTCAATTATGTTGTATAATTTGGTCATGGCTTACCTATACGGTCCAACATTGACACATTACCCAACTATAATGTCAATGCACTCTTATTTGTTGGGTATTTTATCCCATGTGTTGGCCTTATCATGAAATTATACCTTCATAACCCTATGTAAGAAAGTTAACACAACCTCTTTTACACACTTGGTGATCATATGGCATTTTATCGACATACTCTTTTGTAACACTCACAAAAGGCACTCAAGGCTCCTTAAATCTTTCTAAAGCTAATGTACATCCATTAAGGAAGCCACAACTATAGTTCTGAAGTATTTAACTAGGTCAATGAGTATGTCTTCCCTCACATCCAAACACACCAAGTTCCTATTTGTAAGTCTTAACAAGAGTACAATACAATCAAGTGTGATAGAAGGGGTTAAAATTTCCAACTAGATACACCCATATAGACATTACATATTAGGTGGAGAACTACATGTAATTTGAGGCCTATTGGGGTAGTGCCGACGTAGGTAGTTCATGGGGTGAACTAAAACTGAAACATTAACCTTTTGTAGGGTTTTCTACCCATAGTTAGGGTTTTGGAGTGATTCGGTTGATTATAGACAATATCGAGATTGTGTTGCAACTTGGGTTTGATAGTGAAGTGCATTTAAAGGTCACCAAAGGAACTAGAAAGTCACATAATTCAATTATGAAGGTGTCCAAGACCATACAAATGGGGCAAGACTAGATTATACATCCTAACCATACCATATGATCCTACACCAGGAGATTTCCATATCATAACTTTAACAATAAAACTTTTCCAGGCTTTGCACTTCTAGTTTTTGTAGTCTATCTACCCAGATTCTCCATATACAACTTTGTAAATCTAATATTCTCTCTCTCTCTCTCGTGTATTTTGAGCTCATATATATATATATATATATATATATATATTAGAGAAACACCATAGATCTATTGGTTCGGAGAATGCACAAGTGAATGATGCAAGATGTGAATTATTTGAAGACAAAACAAAGCACACATACAAGACAACAAATTACGAAAATACAAGAGAGATAATTGCAATAACATATATGTAGCTCTAAATCAATACGATCAAAGAAAATAATGCAATAGATGTACATAGAGGAGGTGAATGTGTAACCTCCTCCTAGAATCATGACAACCTCCATCTAAAATAATGGTAACTTCCATACCCAAAATGCACAGTCAATAGACAAGTGGCCTAGGGTAGTAAATACCACTAACTAAAATAGTGTGGTCAAGTGTACACCTAAGTAAGCATATCCCATAAGTGTAGGGAAACTCCAAGTGTGGTGGAATATCTTAAGTATGATAATACAAGTAAAGTGAGGAAACTAAATCCTACACTAACACAATATATATATATATATATATATATATATATATATATATATATATATATATATATATATATATATATATATATATATATATATCGAGAATACTAGTGTGTTATTATGATTTTATATAAGTAATGTCGGAAGTTAATTTATCAGAATAGCTCCTAATCTCCAGAACTTACATTCCTTTTTATTATTGAGTATTGCATATTAAACCTAATTAATCTAAGAAGGGTGTAAAGTGAACTGTTATGATGTAAAGTATGATGGAATTCATTTTCATTATATATCCAAGGTGGTAAATGAAGTTTATTTTGCATGTATTATATGCTTGATTCTTGTTGATTGTGATTTCTCATTGATATTGATCATTGATAATAGCCATATGAAAATTAGGTTGATATGAAATTTATTATATATTAATTTTACTCAAGGTTCTTACCTTATAGATTAATCCTTTTTAGATGCTTATTTTATAGGTTTTTCCTTTGTAGATGTTTCGTACACTTAGGTAACTTGTTTACTTTCTTAGAAGCATCTTTATGCTCATGAGATTGTGTTGGTTATTTTTCTTCTAATCCTCTATTATAATGGTTCCACCATGAACTAGTTTCTTAATGTGTTCACTCAAGGTGAAACATTTTTTTTGTACCATGTCCATTGATCCAATGATATTTATAAAATGATCTTTCCATACGTCATATGAGATTAAGTTATGGGGGATACCAAGTGGTAGGTAGAGTATTAAATTTTCTCTCACACAACTTAAAGATATATTGATAAGTTCTTTAAATGAGTGTCACCTTTGATATAAGTATAATTGTTTACTATTGATGTAGTTAGGGATTTAGATGAGCTATTTGAAGGATGGATCTCAAATGTTTGAGACATTCAAATTTTGTAATGCATCCTTCAAAAATGATAAGTTTAGTTTTGTTCCTATGCTAAGGAAAAATGATCACATTCTAAGCTACATTTTTCTCCCCTATTTTAGATTGCTAATATACACACACTAATATGTCTTTCATTTATGCTATATTAATTATCCAAAGTAGCAATTCATCCCCAAGAATCAATCTTGAACTTTAGCTCTGTCATCATTAATTTCATGTACTTAACCATATAGTGTGGGACTATATTGTACCATAGTATGATCTAACATGTATGGTCTCATCCTTCCTATTATAATGAATTTTTTCTTAATTTTGAAAATATTATGTGCATCATTTCTTCTTCTCTAAGTTGGCCTTCGTGTGACATCTAACCTACAAAATCCTATATAAGCAAGTCAAATGCACTTCATAATTACCTAGAGTTATCAAGTACTACTATTGCAAAATATCAACACTGAAACACTCAAGGATCTCCTATATATTCCTAAAGTAGTTACACATTCTTTAAAGTAACAACCTTATAATTCTAATGCACTCAAACAATGTTCAAGAGTCGAGCTTCCTCCATTTCCATGCATTAAAAGGTCCTAGAAGTATTCCTTAACAAGATGAAGTCACTTCAATCATTATATAAGATATTAAGAGATAAAGGGAATTAATTTTGACATATGAACAAATCACACCACATTATTACTGCATTGTGTACTTCTCTACTCTATCTATAGCTAGGCCCACTATTCTTTATGTCAAGAGATGTGAGGGACATATAGGGTTTGGATTAGGTTGCATACACTATTTGCATCAACATTAGGATAACTACAAGAGGATGGATTCTACAAGAGGGGATGTAGCGTAGTGCTTAGATTGTTCAATGGTGGTTAACTATCAGGGTCAATTTAAACTCACCCACACTCAAATTTATCCTTTTGTTATCTAATCATTTCATGATTTTTTACAAATACTTATGGTATTTTATTTGTTTCTGGTCTTTACAAGTGGCATTGAAGTTTTCCAAACCCTAGAAAAGGATAATGATAACCATTTCTAGATGAGTGATATGATATTGAAGTTATAAAGCTCAATCATTTTCTAGGATAAAATTGTATGACATAGGACTAAAATATACCATGGCCCAAGAAGATCTATACAATTTTGTACAAAAGTAGTTCCCAAGCACAATCTTAAGAACAAAATATTTTCAAGTTCAGATCATTCATTCTCGTAAATTTGTACACCTAGATCACTTTTGTATCTCTATGTAAAGTTGAGTATTTATTATCCCTTCCCATGTTTTATTTTTTCATTTCATCATTATATTATCATTTACATTATGGATTGTATAGTCAATGTGTATTAATTTATTCATAATATTCTACCTATAACATACTTTACATTCTCACATTATAAATCTCATTTGGCTTAGAAATTTCATTTGGTGCACCCTCCTCATGAGATATAATACAAGATACAAGAGATTTATGTTTTTGATTAAGTATATAGTCTAGAAAAGGAAGTGATAAAACATTACAAAATATCTGTTATTGCTCTTGACACCTAGTGTAGACACCTAAAATACGCTTACGCCTAACATTTCATCCAATTTGATCAATTAACAAAACTTTGTTAATTAACCATTCTTTGTTCCATTCTCGGATGCCCATTTACGACACCTTCTTGGTGGTATTCCTCCTGTATTCAACCCATTTGGTTAGTAAACCCCCTTTTATTAGCTAAACATCTTCCTATTTCCCTCTGGATAACTTCTATAGCATTCCTAGGCTATCTATCAATCACATCCGGTTAATCAGACTCCCCTAAACTCTCAATGAGTCTCTAATCACTTGCTAATCAAGTTTAAATAACATGAACCTAGCTTAACTAGTCCAAAGCATGTTTACCACTGCTAATCATAAAGTGATTTTTGGCTTGCCTTTTGTCCCACATGCACCAAAGTTTCAAACTCTTCCAAAGAGAAAACTATAAATACGAGTCTAAGCCTTCTCATTCAACCTTACACCTTCACACTTAGGATATCTTACTAATGCTAAGAAAACCTTGCTTTGAGATCTCATTTGTATTAGCTTTAAGTTATTTAGACATTTGATATTAAGCTTACCTCCTCCATTGATCTTGAGCTAATATCTTCATTAATGCATCCATAATCCAATTTAAGTAATATGGAGAGAGCCATATGGCCTTGTAGCCTTTAGTGGCGAGACTTCATTCTTAAAAGCTTGAGAACCACAAAAAACTAATCACCCCTTTGATTGCTAATTTTATCTTTTTAGGTTCAATGTTTTATTAGTGATCTAAAGAGTAGAGAGTAACATTAACATGTTAGTTTAGGTTTAATCTAATTTCATGTAATGATAGAAGTTTGCTCTTGTTTAGCTCTTATCATGCTAGTTTAGTGTAGATTAGATCAATGCTTTGAAGTTAGATGTTTTAACTTCATTTCCATGGAATAACTAATTTATTCATGAACACATTTGGCATGCTCGATGGGATTCTTAGTCCATACTCCATTAATGGAGGTGTTTTAAAGATTTTTATTTCAATTTCTAACCATTTCCATGCATTTTGAGGGTTAACTAGTTTGGGTTCAAGCATTTGAAAAATTTAGAAGTAGTAAACCTTCCTTTTTCATGCAAGTTTATTGGGTTTATATTAGAAATTTTATTAAATGGATAAATTTTAACCTATTGATAGTTTTAGAATTTTGTTTTCTGTGATTTTTTGTGTTTTTTCAGGCCCACGCATAGGATTTCTAAATCAGTGTGCACACATCATTTTGGGCACGCACACATCATTCTAGGTGCACACATGTCTTTCGGGGCACACATACACCTATGTGGGAACAAAAACACATACGCATGCATGCATCATTATGGGCGCACATGTGTTACAAAGGGGAGCACACATGTTATTTTCGGCGTGCATGCATTGAACTATGTTCATTACCTATCTTCCGGAGGTCATAAATTTTGCTCTTGAACATGAAACGACTCCGTTTTTTTGTTTTGGAAAGGTATTGAGCAATGGAAACATAAAATTAGGATTTTAACTTACCAAAAAATTATGGTTTCCTTTATTATAAAACTATTCATTCTCTAACATGTTATTTTAAGTGTTTTCATAGTCGTGTTCTCATTTAAAAGGTTAAAATCATGTATGCTCTTCCCTCGCACCTTTTTAGGTGATCTTGGGAATCAGAAATGACTTAACACCTTGTTCATGCTTTCAAAACACTTCAATTAAGTTTCTAAATGAAGATTAACTTTCAAAGTAGACTAAAAGGAGTTTCTTTTTCACATATTACTTAAGTATTTTCCATTTCTTGCCATGTTTGAGTGGGATAGCTTGTTGTGTATGCTATTTCCTTGCGTTTTAGGATGATACAGGGAATTAAAAGCAACATCTTATCTTCTTTATATGATGTTATTGGAAAATTACTAATCTTGGTGTAGGACCAAAATTGATTGTCAAAAGATCAGAGGCTAAAACAATACTAACGTGTTTGATATAGGTTGCCAAAATGTGTGCTACGTAAAAACCACACTAAGTCTAAAAAGATAAAAAAACACACCATATTCATCACATTATATATGCAGGTTCAGAAAAGGGTATGTCCCTATCCGCTTAACTAGAACATAACCCCTTTGGCATAACGCCTTAAGCTATAACAATGGGGGTGGTTCTAGGAACCCTAACGTAGTCCACTACTGAGTAACCTCGTGGATAAAACGGGAAGCACTTTACTTACCTACTTGAGTAGTAATACATTTTTTTGAGTTAGAGTCAAATTTGTCTGTATCGTGACCCCAGTGACAATACAATTGAACGCACTAGTTTATCATTGTATTAGAAGGGGGTAAAGTAAAGCCGAGATACTCCTTAGGAAAACTTGGCAAATTGAGCTCGCATTAGATAAATTTGTGACACCTAGTTGAGTGAACTACTTAGGGAAGCCATATCTTCTTGGAGCCCACATTTCTAGTCCAAACCATCGTGTCTTGTCAAAACTCTCACGAAGTGACGACAGAATTGAACTCAAAACCTTGTTTTTTGAACAAGGAAAAGGGTCCACTTAAGTTGAAGCTGAGTGTCACTCATCACGAGATTTACGACATATTACTTAGCTTAGTTTCTTTCTCACCTTAGGATGAGGAGAAAATCTACCCAAGTGATGCTTAGTTAATTTCCACCCCATTTAATCTATACCTTTGCATTCTTGTTACCCATTTGGGACAAGGGAGGGCTTGTTTTGTGAGTGTTATCAATGGATTGTGTTCTCCACTTTTATATCTGTTTACACCCATCATGTTTGCGGCTGGGTTGTTAAATGTTTAAAGTGTGTGGGTACATTTTTACATCTTGATAGCCACTTGGTCTTGATTTCAACATCATCGTCATAATTAGTATTGATTCATCATTTGATATCCCTTAGACGTGTTACCTTGTTCACATTGTCTTGACACAATTTAGATACTTACATCATGTTTCTTGTAAACGTGATCTAAGTGTCTGCATTACAATGTTACACTGCCCATATTTTAGCACATCCTTAGTATACTTTGACTCAGTTTTATTTCAAACATTTTCCAAAATCTTGAAGAGTTTTGTTTACTTTGTTTGCTTCGTTTCTATACCACTTTGGCACTAATATCTCGCTTCTTCGCAAAGATTGATTAACATGTCCACTTGGTGTGGTTACGTAGCTTAAATTTGTAATCCTCACCCTTTGACGTTTAGGCCTTGTTAGTTTCTAAACTTGTTGTTTTATCCTTTGATTGGGAGTCGTGTCTACCTCTTGCTAATACTTATGCCTTGTTCATTCCGAACTTGACTTAAGCATTAACATTGTGTTGATCATCTTTACGTCGAACTTTCATTGAGGCATGCATTTGCATAGGGAGTATTTCCTTATTGATTGGTTTTGTGTTTTGCATTGGCATGATTGTTCCCTTGTGATTGTTCATCTTAATACTTGTTTGTCTAGGGACAATATTTTTAGATTCTTTGATCCTTCGCACTTGTGAATTGTATTCCAAATCTTGATTGGATCATTGAAATTCTGGCATTATGATGTGTATTTGTCCTTAGGTTCCCTTTAGAAAAACACACAAGCATCCTTTACTTGTTTGCAAAATGTCTAGTTAGACGTCCTTATTCTTCCCTAATCAAAATGTCACTTCCTTCCCTTTGAAGGAGTTTCATCACACTATCTAGGTATAGGAATTTATACCTAAATGATGCCGATAATGACAGAGTATCTCACGATTCCTCATACTTACAATAATACGAAACCTAGGTTTAGGCATTCACATCAAAAGATGCCCATTACAACTAAACCATGGTTGATTCCTTACGCTAGAAAAATTGTTCGGGTACCCCGTTTCACACCTTCATCTCATATTCGATGGTATGGTTTGGAAACTTTTGATCCAAATTATTATTCAGATTCCCCCCACTCTTCTTATGATTTAGATCCAAACTATTATTTAGAATCTTCTCCATCTTTTGTGGAGGTGGAAAATACCTGGCGAATATCCCTAGAACCGGTTTCAGTGAAAGGTGAATTTACCAATTTTTCATAATTGAATTTTTGCCCCTTTTTTTGAGCCAAAGAGACTGTAAATTTGCAGACACTGATGCCTCATTGATGTGTGGCAACAAGACTCATTGACGCGCATCAATCAAGCCTCATTGATGTCTCGTTGACGCGTGTCAATGAGTCTTGTTGACACGCTGTCAACCTACCTAGTTGATGCACGTCAATGAGTCTTATTAACGCGTGCATCAACAAGGGTCATTGACGCGCGTCAATAAGGGTCATTGACGCGCATCAACAAGGCAGGTTGACACGCGTCAACAAGAATCGTTGATGCACGTCAATCTATTTTGTTGTCGTGCGTCAATGACCCTTGTTGACGCGTGTCAACACGACTTTTTGATGTGCGTCGATAACACAGTCTTGTTGACGCGCATCAACAAGGGTCATTGCCCCTAGTTTTGTCCTATAAATACCCTCTCGCTGGTCATTTTCATGTTTACACTTTCCAGATCTCAATTTTTTTTGTATACAAGAATCCATTATTCAGGTCAGGTACAATCGAGCTCAAGGAAAACTATAATGGTGACTACAAGTTCATCCCAAGCTCAAGACAAAAACCAAGAGGAAAATCCAATCCTATCCATGGGCAAGATACCGTACAGGAATCCTTTGTGCCCCCACATCCAAACTGTTTTACAGATGACTTTCGAATACAAGGATTTGATCAATGCATTTGAGTTAAGTGGACTCATTAAGATGTCCCATTTTGAAAATAGACCAAGATATTTTGAACTACCTTCTCTCCTCTTAAAATATAGAGGATGGCTTGTTTAATGTTACTATGGACGACGACCGATTGTTTCAATTTGGTATCGACCCAACTGATATTCATCAGTTTACAGGCCTCCCATTCAGAAATTTACCCTTTGTTATAATGAAGGCAACACTCGTCGAAGACGATAAGAAATATCTCGAATCGACTTTCAGTTTCCATGTTGATTGTAACTGTAAACTGTTTTTATTCGTCATTTTTAATTCAATTTTTGATTTTGATACAATTTAAATTTATATTAATTCCAACTATTTTTTGGCATTTGCAACTCATGTCAATAAATCCAGGCGTAGTGTGTATACGCAAGAAATTACACACCTCTTTCTTGCTGTAATGATTTCCTTTTTTCAATCTAGAATAGTTTTATAGGGTTGGCAAACAGATTTACCAAACTGGGCCATTGCATACATTGTTGCAACTATCGCAAAACAAAAATTTGATTAGTGCACCTTTTTAAAAAAAAAAAAAGAACTGACATTACAAATGCAAAGCTTTTAGAAAAACCTGTCATTTACTCCACAAACTATCTCCTTGTCCTTTATTACAAGGCTCTTTTAAATTTAAAAGACAAACCAATTCCCACTTGCACGGACGAGGCATTGATGAAGTTGTCAATTCCATTTGAAGAACAACAGGTATAAACTATTAATTTTGTATTTTGACATTACACTGTGCACATGTATTAACTATTTACTGTTTGCAGAGAAGATTTATGGAGGCCCTTCCCCGAAAAAGGTGGCATCAAGAGGAAGAGGCCAACAACATGCTGAGGCATTGGGAGATTCACAATCTGAAATGGAAGCTCACTCATCTCCGAACCCCCAACAATTTGAATTCATTAAATGCCAGAGAAGTAATACCCTTTCATGTATTATTTACAAATTCCAAATTTGTATTTTCATTTTCCCATTTAAATTTTACCCTATTGAATTGATATACAATTGTATGTTGATGACATTGTAGGGACTTTGGACCATACACGTGTTTTGCAAAGTCAACCATCTTCCCCAACTCACTCAGTTCAGTCACATGCATTTGTATCTTCTCAACAACCACCTCAGCAATCCCAGCAACAGACAACTCAAAAACCACCAATTACTACTCCAACATGGCCACCTCAAGCACTGCGACAAGCTACCCCTCAACAACAAGGTACAAGTTTTGAATAGTACTTCGTTTAATTTCATAGTTTTTGCATTGTTTTCTAGTTTTTCATATGTTTTTTCTTGAACTTTTCAGCACATTGTAGTCCTCCTTCTGTACAAACAGCGGCACCCCCCCCCCTCCACCAATAATATTCAAAATGCCAACCAGAGGATCAGGAAAAAAGAACATTGGTAAACGCATGCCAATTGCTCTGGCCCCTAGTGGGACACTAAACATTGCCTCCTCCTTTCAAATTCCAACCCTCTCACTTGGTGGCTTGCCCAACGCAACGAGCATATCGGTTTTAAATAATATAAATTTAGATGAAGATTACTTGGGCATTGATAGCAATGACCCAACTAGATTTTTCAATACACGTGAGATGATTCAAGGCCAGTAAGTATACTTCTATTTCAACATAATTTACCATATTGAATTACATTTCACTTTAGATTTATTTGTTTGAATCTTGATTTATTTTATCACAAATAGGATCAGGCCACCCAAAGGCAGAAACAAGTAGCAATTGATCAACCCGAAAGCCCCCATACCTCTCCAGCGAGATCATCTTCATTAGATACAGATGGTGAACAGTTGCTACCTTTTCCTTTAGAGAACTTAATTGGTTATGATTGTCAATCCCATGTCGATGAGTTTATTCTACCTCATATTAGTCAACTCATAGAATGGGAGAGAAGGGCTAAAGTACTTATCAATGAGATAATAAGTCATTATGAAAATTATTGGCAAAGGGATAGTTTATACGCTGCAGTCCAGAATCAACCTGCGAAGATGGATTCCTTACTTACCCAAGTAAGAAGTGGGACTGTCATGTATAACAACAACTATAAAGATGACATTTTGGATAAGACATTAAACAAATTAGAAAATATTAGTGCTGAGGCCCAGGCATATTTTAACAAATGGTCTAAGGACAAGGATCTGGTAGCAGTTGCAAATGTCGAGAGAGATAGAGCGGTCGTAAGTATTATCACTTTCAAACAATATTTTTTGTTAATTTAAAGTTTTCTTATTTTAGTAATATGTTGAATTGACATCACTTTTTTTGTGCAGTTGAAATATGAAAATTTGAAGAGTCAAGCAAAGGTTTTCCAAGTTCACTTGGAAACCGTGAAGAACAGTTTATCCGCAGTGAAGAATTTGAAGGAAAATATTGTTTTGGTTAACAAACAAAACAATACACTGAAGCGGATAATTAAAGAGCATGGCTTCGACCCTGAAATTTTATTCAAAACTAAGGCAACTGCTGATCCAAATTTGCTGTCCCATGGAGATGCGACAAAGCAAGAAGAAAGAATTTTTAAAAATCTAGACAGTGCTGCGGAAGATCTCATAAGTTCTGGGATTATTTCTGCCATTGGGGAAAGGGGTACAGGTGGAGAAGCCATTGGGGAAAGGAGCAAAGGAGTGGAAAGGGGTACAAAAAATTTAGGGTTGAAAATTTTTATTATTGAGTGTGGAAACTTGAAAAATTGAATCTATATTTGAAAATTTGAAACATTGAATGTTGTGGTCATGGCATTTGAATTTTATTATCTAGATTTGAAAGTTGAAACTTGAATTTGATAGCCTTTGAAAATTTGAAATACTATATAATCTTTAATTTTATAACTTCCTATATATTATGTATAGAATTTCTAGATTGTATATGGCGTTTATGTTTCTTCTCTACTTGTAATGATGATTGCATTAGATGTGGATGATGACATTACAATAGAATCATTCTCATAGATATGGATTATCATGAATTGTATGTGGACGTAGATTTAGCTTCAAGCACGATCATGGAATCTGGTTGATGATAATGGATAATTGTTTTAAGAAAATTTGGAATGTTGTACAGAGACATTTAAACGTTCTCAAATTCTTCTTCTCTATGACTTGTACATGATATGATCATGATGATTAGAATGGATGATGGATGAATGATGATAATGGATAATTATAATTTTTTAAAAAATGGAATGTGTTAGGAAAGATATGTTTCTGCACATTTAAAATAGATAAATAATTGTTTTAATAATAATTGGAGTGTCAGGATTATGATAATGATATGATGAATTTAATAATAATTGGAGTGTCAGGATTATGATATGATAATGATATGATATATATGGATGATGATGAATTTTATGTGGACGTAGATTTAGCTTCAAGAATGATCGTGGATGATGAATTGTATAATGGATCGTGGATTATGAATTGTATAATATGGAAAAATCTTCCTCTTTGTAAAATTTGATTGTGTGATTTTATCCCACAAAGTTTAAAAAATATATCAAAGCATTTTGTAAATATAAAAAATAAATTAAACATAATTGTAAAAAATCAAGAAAGGTCATATGATAGGGTTTAAGTTACCTCTAGTGTTTTAGATGGCTATGAAATCATCACTCGTAATGTGCTAGATCTTTGTTTTAAGAAAACTCAACACGAGAAATGGATTAGTAGATAGATGGGTGAGTTGCCTGACATTGTCAGTCCCGAGAAGTACCAGCTTCCTCGGATGGATGTCAACCCACGTTTTCAAAAAAATAAAAAAATTGTATTTAAATAAATGTAAATATATATACCTGTAACATCTTTAATGATAACAAGAGCTGAAACAAAATTTAAGGTGACAAACAATAAAAGTAAGGTGAAGGAGATACCTATTTAAAGTTGAAACAATCCATTATCAATAGCTTCTTCAAACTCGATGTTCTCTTCTGTAGAGTGTGACGATGCGCCAATTCCACTCTCAACATTGGGAACAGTTGTACTTGTAGCTGTATTATTCACACCTCTTCTTTTGCAAAGGGAATTCCAATGCGCAATTTCTCTGTCGAAAGGAAAGGTTTCCATGGAGTAGCGAGATACATAACACCTCATGCAACTTTCCAGATTTTTATCCAACCTGTTTCTCAGTTTTGATTTTATAAATGATAATGCACTGAAAACCCTTTCATCCTCCACAGACCCCAAAATCATTGTTTGACATAACTCATATAATCTAAAATATTCACTGATATCTTCTTGTAAGATAGAACTTTGATAGATTCCTCACCACAGCCTTGTAATAGCACCACTTTCAGAAGGTTCGTCTAAATTTTTATATTGGTTCCTCATTGTTGTTGCAAAATTTGTTGATTGAAACTTTAATATATCAGCATTCAGTATACCTTTGATTTCCATACCCTTGAACTCTGAAGTCTTTGTGAAATGTTCCATTATTGTACCCATGGATTTATGGAAATGCTTTCTTACAAAGTTTGCATGACCACCTTCAGTATTCCAAAAATTAGGATTCATCACACCCATTGCTTCAAGAATTTTATCTTTGGAGAAACGTTCTCTAATTTCTGATGATAAGGATTCTGAAATTTTTTTAAGCTTTATTCTTGTTTCAACTATAACAGACTCAAAGAGATTACGTGTCACGGGAACATCTTCTCATTCCGATCCTGTAATATCTTGATATTTTTTTCAAAATGTGCAGTGGTATGTCCCTCCCATTAACAGTGATGCAGAGGTGATCGTGGATATTAAATCTCAAATAGTTACTGGGATTTTTAAGATCTAATAAAGCTTTCCAATTCTTGAAAACAGGTGTATCAAAACTATCTTGGGAACAGTACAAGATATCAAGACTTTGACATACCATTTTTCTCATCCGTATAAAATCCACAATATAGATTAATCTCCCCTGTGCATGCTTCATTAGTGTATTGATCTCCTGCAACATTGGAAGAATACCAACCAATGTAAGCAATGTCTCCAAATCAGTTAAACAGAACAAAAAGTCCCTCGCCCTATCAACTTCATGATGATATTTGTGCATGAAACCAACCAACGAAGGATACTCCTCACGAACTCTACATGCAGGTTCATACAAAGAGATCCATCTAGTCTCAACATCTTTCAGAAGTTTTTTGCCATCTGTAATTCCAATTGCAAATTTCTGGAACTCAAGAAATCACTTTGGGCTGCTTTCCATATAGGCATGAAGTTCTCTTATAAGGTCTTCTAATTTAGCAACATTTTCTTAGTTGCTTACCATTTTATACACTAAATTCATTTTGTGAGCCATACAGTGAATTGGTAGAATATATGGGGCCACTGTTGTTTATAATCTAACACACAAGCCCTGTTCGGTGACCCTGCATGACAGATGCACCATCTGCTCCAACGCATACCAACTTCGTAGCAATTTCATAATCAGTCATTCCAGCAATATCTTTCAAATGAGAAACAACTATTTTATGTAGGTTTTCAGCATTACAGTTTTCAACCATTTTCATAACACCCAACAGATGAGGTGTCCTTATATGATTTTCTAAAGTATAGACGTGGATACATACCCATGCAGTGTTGTCGACTGTTGTCACTTCATCAATTGAAAGAGAGATAAACTTTGATTTTTTTACATTCTCTTTCAAATCTTCCTTCTCTATCATCGAAAGGAATTTTTCCATTTCCCATCCACTACTTTCAGACCAATGAGACTGAGGTACGTTCGGCATTCCATTATATTGATACAAAACTTTGAAATCGAGGAAATCTGAAATCGGTCTTCCTTTCTTTAGTATGTGAAATAAAGTAGAGAATTGTATGAGTTTTGCATGTAGATTTGTTTGATTCATCTTACCAATTTGCGATGTGATCGTTCCTCCCTTTTCCATGAGATGTCTATGTTTTTTCTGCTCTGCCTCATAATCCACTGCGTATTTAACATGCATGCATTCTTTTTCAGTTTTCCACCTGTGTGTTTTGATTTTCTGGCCATCCGCCCCCGTTACAGTCAAATATTGTTTTCCACAATGTTTTTCTATAGTGTCCAGCTTCATTTGCATTTTTTGCTGCTTTCCCAATTTCCACGTACATATTGTACATGTACATTCAGATGGGATCTCTTCTGAATTAGATGATTGTATAGGTTCGATAAATAGAAATTTGGTTGCCCAATCAAACTTGTATGTCCTACCAATGGTCCACATATTCTTGTTCGTTTTCAATGTTTTACTTTTTTAGTAGAATTTTGAGCAATATCACAATCACCTGGTTTCCTCTTTCATGAACAGGAATTTGAATTTGATTTCTGTGTTCCATTTTGCTGAGTATTTGTATGTGTGATATCTTGATGCACTCCTGGTTACACCCCAATAGGAAGAATATCTTTAGGATCTGACATCTCAACAGTTATATCTTCAAGATCTGGCATATTATCATAGGTGTCATTTGTTTGATACTGTGCAGAATGCATGTCCACCTCAATAATACCTTCCACACAGTCAATATTCTGATTCTTTCTAGTGGCAGCTATATGGTTGTTGGTAGTTTCAATATCTATATCAGCAGAGTTTCCAAAATACTTGAACAGAGACTTCTAAGATTTCTTAGTTACTTTTAGGGTCTTCACATCTGAGGACTAGCACCTTCCATTATTCTGAATAGAGTCCTTGTGTCAGCAAAAGAACCAAGTAGTGCATCAGAAGTCAAAATTCATGTCGGGCGTCAACTATCGCAATCCCTATCGTGTGTCAACAACTAATACCCTTGTCACGTGTCAACTAATCCCTATCGTGCGCGTCAACAAATGCATCAACTATTTCTGTCACGCGTCAACTAATCAATTGTCAACTATCACGCATCAATAAGTGTCAACTGTCTCTATGCACATTCAACTCTATCCCTGTCACATGTCAACAACTTAACCCCCTTGTCGCGCGTCTGTAATACCTCCTTGTCATGCATCTATAATACCTCTTTGTCACGCGTCAACTATATCCCTGTCACGCGTCAACAACTAACCCCCTTCTCACACGTCTGCAATACCTCCTTATCATGCGTTAACTATATCATCTATCACCCGACTCTAAACTACTAATAGGCTAACAGCAATCTCTGGTGCTTAAGAGTATGCGAGTTCACGGTATTGGTAATTTGGTAAGCTACTTGTGGTAGTACCATAGTATACTACCTGGTGAATCACCTAGGTTTTTATAGGAGATGTTTTCAAATGTAGGTGAAGCCGACCCCAAAAAATATATATACTGTAAATTTTAGGCGAACAGGACACTGACCCGCTCTGAAAAAATCACCTTTTCAAATTTTCCTAAAATGAAATTTTTGCCATATTATGAATATTCACCACTAAAATTATCCCTAGTTAAGGGTCTCCTTATAGGTGATCTTCGGTGTGGTTAGTCAGAATGTGTGAAAGGTGCAGGATATGGAATTAGTGTAGGGGTTTGGTTGGTGGAATTTGATCCTGTAATAATAGGGTGATTATCAAGTATAAGTGAGCGAGGTCCGCACAAAGGACTCTAATCTGGAAAACTATATTAAGGGCTCTTAAAAACCTAAAAAACACCATGTTTATATGAGGTTTTTTTATGGTTTTGGATGAAATAGGTGTGCTTGATGAGCGAGTCATCTTTTTCTATTAATCAAGATCCAATTCCTCTTTGACCTCTAAGTCATTTCGATCATGCCTTATTATATATTCATCCATCTTCTAAAGATGAATGTTTATATCCGCGTATAACAATTCACAAGAAATGATGTGCTAAGATATATTTACGACACACTATCTAATTCCTTTACGGACAAGATAACGTCAAGTCTTCCCCTCATCTACATCATCACATGTATTCTAAAACTTCCATGCTTGTTGGACCCATTTCTTCTAGTCAACCTCCTATGGTCAAAGAACAACAACCTCTACTGATTGATTTCTCTCAGGATGATGGAACACTCAGACTACACAAAGATATCACTCTAGAGGATTGAAAACAAGGATTCTTTCTGGAACTTGATACGCTCACGTATTGGGGTGAATAAATTGATCCCTTTTGTTAGAACATATAGGAGGAGCCTAAGGTCATGGAGCTTGATTCTTTTTTTGTTATTTCATCTTCACCTTCCTCTAAGTATGATGAGATGTCGGGGTCTAGCATTGATCCATGGCCCTTCTTCTCATTACCCAATCATTCTTTATCTGTCATGATTCCTCAATCACAATCACATCATGGGTCATCGTCTGGTAGCCCTTGGTCATCTTCTATGTGTGGGCCATATCTTGGTAGCCCATCCTCATCTTCTCTTGGGCCACATCCTAGTATCCCTATGTTGTCTATTAGTGGGTCTGATCCATGTATCCCTTTATCCTCCATTCTTGGGCCACGTCTTAGTAGCCCATTGTCTTTTGCTATCCTGGGGCCACCATTTATTAGCCCTCCATTTTCTACTTGTGGGTCACCCCCTAGTAGTCCCTCGTTATCTTCTTCCATTATAGGGCCATGTTCTAGTACCCCTCTATTATCTTTCATATATGAGTCACCTTGGGGTAATCCATTACCTTCTATTCTTGGGTTGCATCCTAGTAGCCCTTCATTCTCTTCCATCTATGGGACACCTCTGGGTATCCCATCATATTCTATTCTTTGGTTGCTTCCTAGTATCCCTTCATCCTCTTCTATCTATGGGAAACCTTTGAGTATTCCCTTGTATTCCATATGGGGACCACATCCTAATAGCCCTTCCTATTCTTCTAGTCATGGCTCACCTCCGGGTAATCTATCCTCTTCAATCCTTAGAAGGTATTCTCTTCATCCATCATATCATTCTAAACATCCATTTTCTCCTTCCACTTTTTGAGATTAGACAAGTCACACATCAGCTTATAAGAAGTCCAAACAGTTTCTTCATCAACCTTAGGTCAAAAATTCCAAGAGCTTCAAATCTCCCAACAAGTCAAACAACCATAGGGTTCAAAATCAAACACAATTCAAGAATGCACACTAATGCACCCATCAAGTATGGTGCAAAGTGCATAAACCTCTGGATAGGGAACTCAATCTCCCACATACAAAATCCACGTTTCATGAAAAATCATAGTCATTTTTTGAGTATGAGCTCACCACGATCATCAAAATTGGGGAAAATATTACGCTTGATAAACAAACACACTTAATCTCCCTTATCAAGGAATTCGTGAACATTATTGTTGGATCTTATCACCTAGAGTGACATCTTTGGTCCCAAAGTCATAAAACTATTCAAAAATTAAAAAATCAAAACAGAATAAAAAATACAAAAAAATGAGAAAACATTACAAAAAAAAATCAAAGGTACAAAGATCAAACATTGTAATTGGGTATTACATACATATGGATGTTCTCTTTTCCCCTTCTTTTCATTCCTCTGCAAGGAATCCACCATTTTCATCCCTTCGATGATATTTTACCTTGGTCTTTCATCAACTTGCTAAATTAAAGAACGAATGACCTCTTAGAGATCCTATCACATTCAACATCTAATAAACTTGTTGTGAAGAAGTTCTTGGACGTATTTGTTGAAACTAGCCAATGTCATCATCTTAATCAATTCCATATCCTTCCATCAAGCTATCAGTGGTTCTTAACCCCTTGTCAAAAAAAATCAAGAGAGCTGAAATAATTTTTTAGAAAGCAAAAGAATCAAAATCAATCAAAAAAGCTAAATGCTAAAAAGCAAAGGAAAATTGATATATAACTCTCTCTTGGAGTATGTACAATAATCTCTACCGAGGCTATGGATGCCTAACTAGTAGTAGAGAAATGTTGCGATTAGAATCAAATACATCTCTGTCAAGGCTATGGATGCATGGTTGGCAGCAGAGCAATGTATGGTTATCCTTCCACTTTCCATTCACAAATCAACTTTGAAAATAAATCATTCCTACACATTGGCTAGTTTGTCCTCGTTTGTTTCCTATTAATAAGTCATGAGGTAATAAATTCCACGTGCACACACTGTATCTCTATGAGTGAACATGATTAGTATGTTACCAAGTGTATTTTTTTGGACCTTGTTCAAACTCTTACTCTAGTTCATATCTTGTCTCACAATTTGTGGCTTTGGTTAATCACTTTTTCGTCACTAGTATCCTAGCTACATTTTGCAAATCCATACATAGCATCCATATTGTTCCTCTACTTCGTTCAAAATATCCGTATGTATAATATATCCTTTTTACAGTGTTTAAGTGAAATCGTGCCTTGTTTAAAAAAAAAATCTTCTACTTCCTTTCTATCATGTGTTTCTTGGCCATCTTACGCTAGGGGCATCCTTGCTCCTTCCTAACACGTCGTTTGTTTACATTCATTATCATTATTTAACCTATCCATATTGGCCTTGATTCAGCCTCTGCGTGTGAAGAGTTTTCCTTTGAATACTCCCACCTAATGCTAGGGAATTTTCACATCTTCATTTTCTTGCGCATACACGTGGCATTCTGCCCGTGTACATTGCATCTATCGTTAGGGGCATCCACACTTCTTTATCTTCATGTACATAGCTTCATAAAACTTTCAAAATCACACAAACATTCACATGTGTTTTAGAAACTTATACAAATTGAAAATTATCCTACAAAAACATCGTTCTTTGGTTCTTGCTTGTTATCATCATGAATGACTCGTGGATCATTTTGATCTACCCTCATCAACAAAGCTAGTATGCATGTTTCGTCTGTACTCTAGGGCACAAAAAGTTTCTTGGTACTGTTTCACAGCGCACAAAGCTTTTTTATAGGACCCAAATGTCCTCCGTTATTCCCCTCACATGTATAATTTTCTTGGGGCACCACTTTTAGCCCTTGTTGTTTCACACAAATAGGTTGGAACTAAAGATCGATAATAAAAACATTGGTACCACTATCTTAGACGTTGTTGGTTTGAGTATGTGTGTTTGTACATGTTTTTTTGTTGGGTTATCTTATTTACTTTCTCGTATTGCATTACATTTATATATGTTGTATGGAGTTAGGCATATTTTTACTTTCTTGTATTGCATTGCATTTATGTATGTTGCATGGAGTTGACATTTTAGAAATGAAAAATTGTTCATATGTGGATTCTCATGTCATAGTACACTTTTTTTGTATGTGTTTCAAACCACCACTATCTTCACACTCCTCCTCCTCATCCTTCACTTTAATTTCCTCTATGGGATTTGGCATTGGGATGTTCTCCATTGTATGCTTACCCTTTGGTGGTGCTGGAAGTGTGAACTCACCTTCCACATACTTATTATTCTCCATATTTGGCTTCAGTTGGAGATACACCAATGATGTTCCAATATCTCCCATTTCCAAACTTATTGGTTTAATGCTTAAAACATCATAAATGAGTCTTTCAACATATGCACCCCACCCTGGATACACATATTTCTTCCTTAGTGTGTGGTAGTCACTGTAGACACCTAAAACATGCTTACACTTAGCATTTCATCCAATTCAACTGATTGACGACATTTCAAAAATCAACCCTTCTTCGCTCCACTCTCATATGCCCATTCACGACACCTTTTCGGTCGTATTCCTCCTATAATCATCTTATTTTTCTAATATCTCTCTTATTAGCTAAATATTCCTCCTTTATACCATTAAGAATCTCCCTAGTTCTCTCTAGATCACTTCTATTGGCTTCATAGGCTATCTATCACCCACAATTGGTTATCCAAACCCCTCCTAACTCTAAACAAGTCTCTAATCACATGCTAATCAAATTTAACTAGCCTAAACCCTAGGTTAACTAGTCCTAAAGCATGTTTATCACTGTTAATCATAAAGTGCTTTTTGGCTTTCCTTTAGTCCCATATGCACCCAAAGTTCTCAAACCCTTCCATTTGGATAAAACTATAAATAGAAGGGTCATCCTTCTCCCTCTAAGACTTACAACTTTACACTTAGGACATCTTATTAAAACTAAGAACCAAGCCTAAGAAAGATTTGAGATCTCATTTTGTATTAGCTTTAAGCCAATAAGACATTTGATCTTAAGCTTACTTCCTCCATTGATCTTGAGCTAACACCTCCATTAATACATCCTTAAACCAAGTTTTGAGTAATATGGAGAGAACCATATGGCCTTGAAGCCATTAATGGTGATACTCCATTCTTGAAATCTTGAAAACCATAAACAACTAATCACCCCTTTGATTGCTAAGTTGATCTTCTTAGGTTCAATGTATTAATTAGTGATCTAAAGAGTAGAGAGTAAAATTAATATGATAGTTTAGATTTATTTTAGTTTCATGTAATGATAGAAGTTTTCTCTTGTTTAGCTCTTATCATGATGGTTTAATGTAGATTAGATCAATGCTTTAAATTTATATGTTTTAACTTCATTTCCATAGCATAACTAATTTATTCATGAACACACCTGGTTAAAACATTGAGTGGTAAAAACACTCATAAAATGAGTGACCTATTATTAGATGGGCTATGCTTCAATTAAAACATGATCATTGTGATTATATGACATTAAAAATATATTAAAATAACCTGCATGTTGTGAAGTAATACTATGTCCAACAAACAAGATAAAACTAGGCATGAAAAATATGGATGGATAAGGAGAATTATTATTTTTGTGTGTTATTGGTTGGTTAGGTATGTTATTCTGATCAATCCAATTATCAAACATACTAGAGGATAGGTGTTATATGTTAACCTCATGTTGTAATTCACCCATGGCTTGCATCGTGTATTGTAGTTGATGGGTAGGAACAATAACATATTAATAAGGTTCATCTAATTTTTGTGACTAGTTATATTCTCAAGCATGGGTATAGATGTGGTATGAATTTTAGGACAAACATTACATGACCTAGAGCCACAATTAAGGGAATCATTGCTAACATATGATCTTTAAACACGAATAATATATGAATCTACATCATTAGCATAATAATATAAAAAATAACATTATGACTTATATGAGAAACATAAATTTAAGTAGCATTGGCATATTATTAAAGAAAGTAATTTCATTTAAAAGTAATAATGGTGTACACCTAAGTTTTATAACACCATTTTACTTAGTAAACAAAGGAAGGAAATTACAAGAGCTACCACACTAACAAGTAGAAGGATCATTATAATCAACTTCTAATGTAGTATCATATTCTTATTTTACTATATCATTATGTGCAAGTTTTTTTTTGTAATAAAATATTCCATTAAGTCACTAAATGCTTCATGATTAGGAGCGGCATACCAATCAAATAAGGAAGCCATGGGTAGTTTGATCTAATTATTTATTAGTGACCCAAAACCCAATAGGGTATAGTAAAAAACATAGGATTGTATCTAAAATAGAAACCTTAAGGCTGTAAACTAAAACTCTAGATTACGTGCTTGAGTAGTAAAGCAAATTCACCAAAATGTAATATGGAAACCACGTTTATATTCCTAAATCTTTTGTATTGATTACACAATTTAATTCAAAATAAAAAGATAATAAATTAGATAGTTCTATAAATTATGTAAGGATATCATATCACTTGATATGATGCACATATGATAGTGGAAGTATAGTTAGAGTTTAGTTAAAAATAAGTTGCCACAAAATAGGATCAAATTACATGATAGTGGAATGAATCTAGATGAGGAAGTTGTGAAAAATCTTTTCAAGCTATCTGAAAAATATGGGAACTAGAAATGAATGTAGGAAATGTTTGTGTTAAACCTATTTGGTACGATATAAGTGTGTCATCTAAGGGTGTAATATGTAATTTGATGTTGGGATTAGTTTCACTTGTTTCTTTGGACCTATTTACTATGTTTAGATCTTTGTGATGATAATGTTGCACCTGTATATGTGTTATCATCTCTTGTTTACCTATAAAGGAGTTAGTAGCCATTTGCATTGACTCACCACACCCCTATTAATGTGATAAGTATTGCACTACATACCAATACTCCAAAGAGGGACTAAGCCAGATGTAGTTCCCCTAATCTTATGATGAGGAAAATATCATTAGATAATGTAAGTAAGATGAATCCATTGACCTGTTACTGGACACTTGGCTTAGGTATATCATTTTACTAGTGATCTAGGGAGACAATAAAGATGTATGAAAAAATTGAATAGATTTGTTACAGTGTGTTGTAATGGAAATGTGTTTCAGATTGTGTTTATAGGGGATCCTTATATGCCCCTAATGAGTAAGGGTGCATATGTTTATATATATGACAATTCAAATGATTTCTTATTCAACTAACCCATAAGTAACACCTAGGCCGACTAAGCTAGCTTGTGCATTTGAAAATGTGATTGTTGGAAATGAAAATGATGAGTTTGTAGCATGTAGATAGGATCATCCACCCAAAATCAGCAACTACTATGACTAAGCTCTAACTTTTGCATTTTAAAATACGAAAATTGAAAATGTAAAGGACATGTTTGTAGTGTGTAAACAAGTTTTTTGGTTGAACCTATCCTGGGCCCATGAACCTATCCAAGTTGAAGTTGGAATCATACATGGTACAATATATAATATGTATATAGTCTAGACATGTACCGTATAAAATGTGATGTGCATTTTGATGTGGTAATATGGATAATAGGTTGGACCTAGTGGAATCATGGTATGGGATAGAGAAGGAAACTTTAAATTGGTCAATAAGTAAGTAAATGGGATAATGTTAGAATATATGCCAAGGAGATATTTCCAAGTTCCGTAGGACAAATTTTTGGGTAATGCAATATGATAGAAAAACCAAAGTATTAGAATGTGCCTATAAAATACAAACAATATTTACTTGACAATTTTATTTGAATAACTTATACAATAAAATACATCAATGCCTATTTAATTTTTCCTTATTGGAGATAATATTCCATGTCATAATTCATAAAACTGACCCCTATTTATATTTGAATTTATAGAAGGAAAATAAATACATGTAACAATGGTTGATAATGGATCACACTTTAATACATACGTTAATCAATGCATTCATAACCTCACACATAACTTAAATCATTTAACCTATACTTTTGTCATTTTCAAGGAATATTGTGGTGTTGGAAGAGAACATCTTGGTTATGTTATATTTAATATTAGAGCAGGGAAAAGGAAAATTAAGATTAAATTTCATTTGGTTCATAGTGTTGAATCATATGATGTTTTTCTAACCATGGATACATGAGATGAAAGCAAGAGCTTCTACTATCCATCAATTTTTGAATTTTGAATATCAATGTCAAGAAATTAAAATTCAAAGGGATGAATTTTTTTCATGTAATCCAAGATCAAATAAGTATACAATAAATCACCTCAAGAAATATTAAAATGGTGACCTGGAGATAGGGTGTGCATAATATAAAAACTTAAATCAATTCCAGTAAGGATACAATCATCACATATTATATCTCCAAGATAATTAAAAAACCATAAATAACATCAATGTATAAGGTACACTATTTATACAATGAACAATATTACACAGGACTGATGATTATTTATCATCCCCATGCTCAAAGGATCCACTATGTTATACACATCTTAGTAGCGATCTTAGTGTTTCAAATTTCACGTCTCATGGAAAATATCATACACCTCCTAACATTATTGATAATATTTTTTAACAAACATTTTCTCTTGCACACTATGAACTCTCTATTTGTATGGCTTAGTATATTAATTTGTTTACCTATGATACACATTTTATGTTAATATTATATATGTTACACTTTTTATCCATGTTACTGATGTGGTCATAGACAATGGTGTAGTATATTCTTTTGTTTAGGATACAAGATCATAATTATGGATTCTTATGGATGGAGGCCTGTCTCATGTTCACTCAAGGGAAATTTTGGGGATATTTTAGACCATATTATTGTCTCACTTTATGTTCTATCTCATTAATTATCTATTCTATTGATGCAACAAATATTTTATATCTAATATATATACTCTTTGCGGATTGTTATGCCTCATATGTTATGTGTTGATGTAGTCATGGTCAAGGGTTTCAATTAAGAGATACCTTATACCACACACATCTCATAATACTCACCAATCATATACAAACAAATGTAAATACAAATGAAACATCACAACTCTTGGATATAACCTTTGCACATTTAGACATATAGATTTTCCCACACTTTATTGATCCTTAACTAAGAAATACAAAATATAAATTGTAATAATTTAGTCAAAAACCCATGAAAAATAATCAACAACAAAAATAACACTGATATGAGTAGGTTAATTAAGAACACAACTATTTAGTAACTACTCTCTATAATCCAATTGATCACAAGTTGAATATATATGACCTCTTTTAGAATTCACTTGTTACTGACTAAGTTCAAAATATTGTGTCTATCCCTCCTTTGATTAGAGTCATCCAACATAGTCCATGCATATCCCGAATACCACAACTTAATTATTTCTTGAGGGTGTCATCGTTACCACAAGTGTAGTGGTATGCTTATATAGATGCAAGAACCAACAACTTATAACATTTCCTCAAGGTTATAAGAGACTCAAATTATATTACCTAAAGACTACCCAATTAAATGTGTATCATGTTGTATTATACAAGATACGTGTGATACACAATTTATGAGTTTAGTCCTAATTTAATATACATGTGATAATGAAAATTTAAAACTAAGATAATCAATCCTTAATGCTTTATCATGTCACTCTTTCTTTTTCCAACATATTTTATAATTGTAAATTAATAAAGTATACTTAGAGTTTTAAAATTTAAGAGAGGAACCAAATTATGTGATCGGACTGTGTGAGAGAGTGCTCGAAATGTATACAAAGGGATATAAGCGTGTCTTCAAGTTTACTCAAAAAATATCTCCACCTGGTTCTTAGTAAAGGATAGGTTTGTGGGTATTCAAACACCTTCATGGTTAAGCCTATTTCTTACACTATAAACATATCCTATAAAACTACACACTTAGTCTGAATGTTAGGATGTCATTCACGTATATTTGGAGGTATGATTTATATTATTGTATCTATGTGATTAGTGTTCTTTGATAAGATATGAATTCTCCTTAATTGATCCCCTAAATATCATGTTGAGGACCTAAAAGGGGATTATTAAGGATTTAAATGTATTATCTCATGGTACCCCCACTGATGTGATTCCACTACATACCAATACTTAATCGAGGGATAAATCCACATGTAGTTATACCAAACCTATGAAGTAATGCAAATGATATAGAATAAAAAAAGAAATGGATCCCTTGATCTGAACCTCACACTTGGAAATATGCACTCGATACTTTAGATTTTTCTCATGGTTGATATAGATAAATAATATGAATGACTTCATATTTTAGTAGCTTATTGTTGTAGTGGATGCTCCAATGAATAAAATAATGTAGTTCTTTCTCTCGACCTTCTTATAGTGAAAGAGTAGAGGATCCTTACATTCTACTAATAAGTTAGGATGTATGTGTATTTGTATAAGACCATTCATAATATTTTCCACTCAACCGACCCAAAAGCACCACCTAAGTTGATTAAGCTAAGTTACCATTTTGAAAAAGTGACCATTAGTAGTGGAAGGGATAATTTCATGGAGGTTAGAAAGGTTCGTGATTGAATGTGTCATAGACCTATGAACTTGTCCAGGGTGTGAAAGTAATTTGGTTTAAGATAAGTGAAAGTCTATATAGATATTATGTAGCATGTGCAATGATTCCTAAGGAGTTGAATTAGATAATAGTTATCGTCTAGTGGGACTAGGATGGTAGATAGAGTAGGAGGGTGCCATAAATTGGTCATTATATATATAAATGAGATGAATTTCATAATAAGTGCCAAATTACATACTGTAAAATACTCAAACCAAAATTTGAGTACTACAATTACCCCCTTTTAGTGTAATAATGACAAATCCTTCACTAAAAAAATGCAAAGCTTGCATCTTGATCATAGGATGGTGGTGTAAACTCTCAATTGTCTACAATAATCCACATGAAACTTGAAATCAAATGAAAAATATGCGTAGATAAATGCTCAATAATGATGTATATAAATTTGTAAATTAAATTTGGAAAACTTTGTGATGTAGAAGTATGCAAGGTTCAGAGAAATCCTGCACAATTTTGGCCAAGTGTGGGTGCACGCGAGGATGGAGAGCATGAAAAATGAATAAATGAAGTGAGGTGTATGTTTTACTCCATTTTTAGATTTATAAATCTAAGTTTTATTGAATTAAGTACACTAAGGAATTAAATGGTAGATACATGAGGTTATTTTGATTAATTCACTTCCAAAATTAATCATACAATATCAGAATAATGCATTCATGCTTACATGATAATGCTAAAAGTTGAAAATGCAAAAGAACAAGTGCACTTTGTTGATTACAGATGATTCTCAGAAGTTATAGATGTAAAGACAAATTAAACTGAGGAATTTGAACTTGATGATGCTTCACTCCTGTAATAATGTCTAGAAACTGACCTAGGTCAGGATTGTATAACTCTTTTAGGATCATTTTTACCTTCTTGACCCTACTGTACAGTTTTGGACCCACTAAAAATATACTTTTGTAACTTTATGGGACTATCACCTGCTTGAAAATGTTTTTCACTAAAAAACCCTAATTTTCAGTCATGTTGAAGCATTTTGAACATTCTAAGTAAGATCTCAAACCCTATTCATGGGTGGGATACCCTATTAAACAAACATTAGTTGTGTTGTGGGAACCCTCATGCACCATATATGCTGGAAATATGATGAAGAGGCCTCAAAACACACGTCATTCTCCACCTAGCATGTGATATTTGAATGTATGAAACTACAATTTAGAAATTTGAACTTATTTGACAATGCTTGACTTTAGCTTGGCTCTTGCTAAAATACTTGGAGAAGGGATGTTTGAGTTTTTACAAATAAGATAAATTGACTTCTTGACCTTGTATGATGCTTCATAAACACAATCATTACTACCCTAATGAGTGTGCATGATGTTTTGTAATATTTAGGGATCCTTGGGTGCCTTTTGTAAATGCTTGGAGAAGGGATGTTTGAGTGCTTACAAATAAGATAACTTGACTTCTTCACCTAGTATGATGCTTTAGACTTGAAGTGATTGCGACCCTATGAGAGTGCATGATATTTTACAATATTTAGGGATCCTTGGGTGCCTTTTACAAATGCAAAAAGTGAGTGTATCAATGTATTACCATATGATTTCCAAGTGTGTAAATGAGAGAGTTTATACTTGCTTATACAGGGTTCCAAAGGTAAATTATTAAAGAAAGGATGACCCAAAGGTAGTAAATGAACCAACAAAAAATATGCTTCATCTCACCATCTAACTTGTAGAACTTACATACTCCCATTTTCAAAATGTGATGGATGATGAATGGTACCATGTATTGTATATGTATCTTCCTTGGGTGTTTCACACACATATATTCAAATAGAAGTACCTTGTCCCCTCTTCCAAGAGCTAGTTTTTAACATACTTGTTGTGTCATATCTTCTTTCATCCTTTCTCCACTTCCTAACTCCAATAAGTTAATAACCTATATTCATCCAGCTACAAAAACTAGTACAACCTCTCATTCACCAATGACCTATCCTTGAGATTAATTATGAAGGAAATATATAAATTTAGTCTCCACCGGTAATATTACCTCTTTCTCCCATCACTGATCCAGTCTCCCACTCTTGGAATTTTTTGAATTTTTTGCACGGGCTTTACATATCAGATCCTCCTGGTCTGAATGTTGATCCCTCTCCTGATGGTTTTGGTGACGCCTCATCATGGGCCCCTCTTAGCTCATGGAAATATGTTGTCATTGGGTCCCCTAAGGTTGCACAATCTATGAAATTATAGGCTACATTATAGGATAGGATGTTATCTCTGTTGATACCTTCTCAGATCACAGATGCTACTCTAGCTTTGAGGGATCTATCTTTAATTGATAAACTAATGGGCCCTAGACCCCCTTTGGAATATATTAAAAAATGGGATCATATTGAGTGGGCCCCTTATGGACCCATTGAGATTGCAGTTATGTTGAATGGCTTTATCCTTTTTATCTTTACACACAAAAATGAATTTTTCATAGCTCTTCTTAGGGGACCCTGGTTCTTTGGACAATGTGGTTTCTATCTCTAGAAATGGTCTCCTGGTTTCAACCCTCACACTAAAGTAATGACACATGATTTGATTTGGGTTTAACTGCCAAGACTCTCAATTTTTGGGATGTTGTGGTGATTAAAGGTATTACATTTTCCTTAGGTTCCCTTATTACAATGGATCAAGCTACTAAAGCATAATCGGGACTCATTCATGCTTGATTTTATCTTAATGTTGATGTAAGTAATCCTCTCCGTAATTATATTAATCTCCTCTCAAATTTTGGTACTTGGGCCCAACCCATTGAGTATGATTTGTAAAAGCATTGGCCACAGAGCCTTGGATTGTCCCTCTAAACCTGCTCCAAAACTGAAAGCCCTTGTGTTTTCTCCTAAGTAGAAAGGGAAATTTATCCCCAAAGCTCCTCCAGAGGTGGGCACTTCTAACCCATTTGAAGCTCTAATGGAAGATGGTGAGTTCGTGCCCTTAGAGGAATACCGTGTCCAACCTGAATCCATGGTTTTGGTAGATCTCCCTCCCCCTAATCCCTCTTCCCCCCAATTCAGGATCTCTTTGACCCTCCCTCGGTTGTTGATCCTCCTCTTCTATTTTCCCAACCCTCAGAGGATGGTGTCTTTAAAAACCCCACTTTCCCTTCTCTCACATCTCGTCTGGAAGAAATTACCTCTTCACCCTCTCCTTCTTCTTTGGTGATTGAAGATTGTTGCTCACCAAGAATAACTATAAGCAACTATAAAAAAAATGGGATCTGGGACTCAACAAAAATAATAGAATAACTTTCAAAAGAGTTAAGCTTTGGCTTGAAACAACTCAAAATATTTCTCAGGGAACTCAAGGTATTTTCTCTATTGAAGGTGGGGGAAAATCCAAACCTAAGAAATAAAGATTATTTCTTGGAACATTAGGGGAGTCAATGCCCCCCAAAAGAGAAGAGTTCTAAAGGAAATCAGAATGAAACATTCTCCATATACCATTATGATATAAGAGACAAAGGTCAAAGAGGATAATATCCTACCTAGCATTTGGCCCAAAACCTCCTTTTCCTCCCATGTTTCGGATGGTAATTGATGCAGGATCGTCACTACATGTACATGAATAAGCCATTAAGGTAATAAATTTTGGTTTTTTAGGTATGGTGATAAGTTTTTGAGGTCATTAGATGTTAGTTAGGCATGCTAATGGGAGTCTAGGATATTCAAAATTTGAAAATTATGCTTTCCCTCCAAAATGTAAAACTTGAATGTGGAGGACATTTTTGGGCTTGTCATATTTATTTTATGAACTCATGGGCTTGTAAATTTATAAAAGGATGGAAAGGGGTCCAAATGAGTTTCTTAGGTCTTCTTAGGGGTTTATAAAGTCATGATATGAGTTAAAAGTTGAGGACTTGAGTCTTTAAGTCAAGAAACCTAGAGGTAACTTAGGAATTACTCACATGGCCATAAGCCTAAGTATCTATATTAGGTTATAGGGTGAGTGGAGGAGTATAAAATACCAAAATATAATTATATTTACCATTCCTATGTGGATATGAATCAATTTGTTTGAGTTTCAAGAAGCGGTGAGGAAAGAAAACTTAGTTTATGGCATTTTCTTGCATAAATTTTGTGTTGAATCAGTTTTTGTAATGTTGCTTGCACAGTTTTGTGATTGTTGATATATATAAAAGAGATACCTAATCTCAGATAGGGTGATCTTTAACCTATTCATGAGTATTTGGGTGATTATTGGGAGTTCTTATACATCAGTTACTTTGTGCTAGTTTAAAACATCCATATATGGATCAGAGAGCATGAGTTAGAAATTATGTGGAGTATTTCATGTTGATCCTTGAGAAAGGTACATGTTGTTTAAGGATTTGAAGGTGTTTATTTTTATGTCAAGGTCATTGCATGTTGAAACTCAGAATAGAATGTGATTGTAGGAGAGAAATGAGTTGTAGGGAGCCTTGTGTTTGATTTGACATTTGGGAATGTGTATGGAGTACCTAAAAATCCAAGTGATTAAAATTATTAGTAAACAAATGCATGGAGTTGAAACTCTAAAACAATGACCTTATTATGTGTCAGGGTTCTTTAAAAAATATCCTGAACTGTACTGTGGCTATGGAAATTGAATATTAAACATGCTAATCACTAGTGAATGATGCCTTTGTATTGAAGATACATGGGATTAGATCATTAATGGTACACTTCTAGAAAAAGGATTCATACATTGATTTTTTGTAAAAAGAGGCATAAAAAGTTTATGTGTCAACTGTGCATTCCATAGACCAAGTCAATGAAAAACTGAGTTTGAATAATTTTTAAGGTGATTGTCACTGAGTAGAGGGTATAAGATGTTTGAAACCCAAGGAAGGAAGTTGTGTGATTTAAAAAAATAAGGGTAAGTGAACTCATACTTATTAAGAGATTATATTCTTTAAAGATAACAGTGAGATAATTATACTTTGTTTTCTTGATCATACACAATTCCCCTTATCATGGAATAAGGAGGTTACGTGAATGGTTGGAATTTTATAATAGCTAAAGAATGTGAGAAGGTCTAAGATAGACCCATAGAACCAATCTCAGTCTTTAGAAGTAAAGAAAAATGCATTCTCTAAAGAATTTACCCTTCTCGAGTTTACTGTAACTTCTAGTCAAAATAGGGCTAGGGCATGAGAATCTAACCTTCTAACTAAGTTAGTTTTGTGAGAAATTTGGAAGGAGTGACCCTGAAGAATTCTATTACCAAATTCAAAAGGAATTCTAGAATTTCATTGGGAGAAGTGTGAAATTTTATTACCAGTCTTTGACAAACCTAGATGCACAGTTTGATAGCCTAGTGTTGGAAGTCATTTTCCAAAGGAACTATACTTTTTGCTTAGAGATAGACTTTGTGGCCTCCTAGGAAGAATAAATAGCTTATTAGGTACCTAAAACAACCTTCACTTCATCTTGAAAGTTCCTTTATTGAATCTTATACATAACAATTATCTCTTTAAGACCTAGTAAGGGTTTAGAGTTCAAAACCACAAAAAGGTAAGTGGAGAGAACTATACAAGGAATTGGATTCCTAAATTTTTGCCACATTATGAGTATGGCCAAGAAGTTATAAATTATTAAAAATACCACTATAGGTTGCTAAGGAGGCCTTGTCCATGAATACACCATCTTAAAGGTACCTAGTGGGTATATAGACTAAAATGGGGTTTTAGATAACTGGGACTGTTTTGAATCAAATTGGTGTTGGCTATAAGATTGTTTTGAGAATATAAACAAGAAAAAAGGAGGAGAGAACACTAAAGGAGGATCAAGAAGCAAAATTACATGTTTCGTCTAGTAAGAGGAAGAGCATAGGACAATTTCAAAGCTACTTAAGGGAGATTAGATGTATATGATGTTTGGTGACAAATGACAGTTGTATCCTCACTTGTATGCGGTGTATGAAAAAGTTACTAGGCTTGGATTTCTTGGAGGAGGACAAATAACAAAAATTAATATGTAATAGGAAGGAAACTAATCAAGTAACCTAAGCAAGGTATGTGCGCATTATCCTTGGATGAATAATGAACATAAGTTGAGTGAAATAATATTAGAGGTAAGGAATGTAGGAGATCTTAATGATAATTCAAGCTATTCAAGGTAAAATTTTAACTCCATAAACAAGATTAAACTATCATGAAGCTAGAAATGATCCTCAAATGCAATTTAAGTAAAGGTATAATTGTTATCATCTCTTGATTATTGGTCTATCTATATGATTTTATGCTCTTGGCTACATCAATAATTTTGGATGGTTTTTTACCTTTTGGAATCCTTCTATCCTTTTTGGCGAATGCATCATTAATACACCTCATTTATTGGGTATATTTTTCAATAAATTGGTTCAAACTTGGGTTGGATTGCAGTCAATATTTATGCTCCTAATTTGGAATCACAAAGGGATAACATATGGGAAACTTTGTTGGATTTCAGAAATAGTTGCAAACATCTTCCTTGGCTCATTACTGGGTATTTCAACACCCCTTGTTTCCCTTCATAAAAACATGGGGCTGCTCCATCTAGTTGTAGCAGTATGGAATCTCTTTCCAACTTCATTAGACATGGCAATTTTATTGATTTTGACCTACATGGAGCTTCTTATACCTAGTCAAATAGAAGAGTATGGGTCAATCATATCCAAATTTGATTAGATAGGGTCCTCAAATATTTGGATTGGTTGTCACACTTCAAAGATGGTGTGTACAAACACGAGTGTATATGCCCAGTGTTAAAAGACTCTTTGTCCTGTCAAAAGCCTCTGTGACTTATCAAAGATCTATGTAACTACCCCATGTTACTGGTACTCAGAGAAGGTCACTGTGTGCTAAGGACCCAAGTCTGATTCTAAGCCTTATGCAAAACTGAAATTGTGTTGTACCGGTACTATGTTGTGATGTGTGTACCTATGTACGGGGTGAATGATTCACCCAAATGATGCCCCCCTCATTTGGGGTGCATGTAACATCGTTGAAGGAGTATGCAACCCGAAGGAGGGCTAACTATTGTGTTAAATTATTACCTTGAAGGTGGAAGGGGATGTGTTTGGTAGAAACCAAAGCACATGTAAACAAAGTGGCTACGAGACAAGTGTTAGTACAAACAAGCATGTATGTAACTGACAAGCAGGGACAACGTGTAATGCTAGGATGCAAATAGATAATGTAAATACACAAGAATACAATGTGAACTGTGAAAAATGAGTTACAAACATGGGACACAACTCACGATGTCGTAAGACAATCAAAGACGCAATGGTTGTAAGAAGACAAGTGTACAAACAAGACAAAGGAAAAGCCCACAAATAAGAGCATGCAAAGAGAAAATAATGTAACAAATAATCATGGAAGAAATCATCCCTGCATAACAAATGTTACACACGAAGCACCCATTAACATGTTAGAAAGATAAAAAGTATTTCAAGGTGTGTATAATCTAATGAAGTAAAGTGCTATGAAATAAAATCAAATAATAACACTTGTAGTGTATGAAAGTGGATGCCCCCAGGAGTCTTTATGGGACTATAAATAGGTATTGCACAAAACATCCATGTTGCGTGTAATGTCCCTATAGAATATGCGATCACAACTAGCAAGGAAAGTGAATGCACATGTGTGTATGATAAAGATAATGACATACAAGATATCTATCTAGCACGTGTAGTAAGATGAACCTGTAATAGGTAAATGTAAGCAAGTGTAAATGTAACCACGATATGCAGTATGTTGTGGATGAGGTAGAATGGAATGCATAGTGAATGATAGGATCAGCGTGCCCCCACACAGATGTGTATGTATATAATGAGGGTCATTTATTTATGCCCCCTCAGCAGTCAAGAATGAACTGTAAACAAGAGTGCATCATCGGGAAATGGTTTGAATTGTGAGCGCAAGAAATATGGTAAGTTTAAGTTGTCATGTGATGTGTAAGATTGAATGTAACAAAGTGAAATTGATGAGGTGGTAGAATACGTGATGATTTATCCTAAAAAGTGTATATCACTAAATGTGGGAAGAAGATGCCAGAAAGCGTGATGATTTAGAATAAAGTGTATACCACAAAATGTATGGATGTAATGATAGAAAGCGTGATGATGTAGCACAAGGCGTATATCACGACATATATGAGTAGAATTCTTGTTGACTAGATATTTTGTCTATGGACACAAGCAACAGTTCAGGGGACAATAGTCCCTCCTCTTTATGTGGAGGTTCCCTTTTCACCAAAAATTTGGCAATCTAATTATTTACAAATATACAAACTAATATTCTGATTGAGGATTTCGGTGTAAAGAATGTCTCCATATTCTAGTATTCTCAACATAGAAGATGAAAAAGAGATAAGGCCTTCAGAGTAGGAAAAAATAACATGTATGAGCAAGATGAGTGAACTAGTGACACATAGTTCTATCTAATCCACTAGTCAAGAATACAAGTATTCTCCTTGGTTGTTCAAGATTACTCACTATTGTAAATAAAAGAAGTGAAGAAGGCATCATGTTGAGATATAGAGATTGTAGAATAACATCTTACAAATGCATGCACGAGGATTCAAGAACATATGAATTAATATATTTGAAAAATACACTAAATATAGATGCAACAGACACAAATTTATTCACATTATAGTAAATGGGTTAAATGCATAATTTATATATTCAAATATACTAGATTCACATTCACAATTGTAGGAAAGAGAAACAGAAAGAACACAGATAAGAGGGATAGAACTTATTCTTTTGTATTGATTTCAAAAGCTCTATATCATTACATTCAAAAACACTAAAATCCAACCCATTTACAATGAGAAAGAAGTCTTATATAGACAGAGGGGTGGTTGTAACCAACTTATTAATGAATTGCTATTTAATTAAGTGTTAACACTTAATTAATCAATTACATAAGTCAGATTTATTTACAATCTTTTATTTTCAAAATGATAAAGCTAACTTCAAAACATAACAATTAGAAAGAAATGACTTAAGAGCTAGAAGAAGGAACATTGGCAATTGGCATAGCTAGGGTCTTTACTTTAAGCACACATACTCTAAACTTGGCAATGGTATTTGAAATCTCCATAACCTTAGGAATGGTTGTGTTTTCCATAGCATTCAACATACTACCAAGAGAGTATTCCATTTATATAGAAATACTTACATTCTGCAACAAGCCCTTGGTAGCCTCTACAACATTGTTGGCAACTTTGTGATTTCTTCCATCTTCTCTTTGTTAACAGTTTCAGCCTTGAACAAATATCCCTTGATAAGTGCATTGAATTTTGATTTAAATTCATTCATTGAGTGCCTTTTTGTATAATTGTCCATGTAAAATTGACACCTAAGAGCCTGTAAGTCAGAAAATATTTTTGAGTTGAAATCCTCTCATTTCTACACCATATTCTTCAATTCAGTGGCTGCTTCTTCAAGGACTTTGATTTTCCATTCAATATTGTACACTCACTTCTTGGAAAATTTATTATTGGAATCATCAAAAATTTAATAAGAAAGGAGGATTTTCTCATCCATGGTGCTCATGATTCTCAAGTCTTGAATACCTTCCAACCATATCTTGAGTTATTTCTCTACTCCATTGATGATTGTATTGAATTGATCCTGAGTTGCAAATGTATTGTCATACACTTTATATGCCTCGTCAATAAAATACAGACCTGAGATAAGCATTCCCGCACCAATGCATCAGTAGCTCTACCATATGAGGCATGTTTATGGATTTCTTTGATGGATTTAACATCCTCTTCAGATAGAACAATTGGAGGAGGTAGTGAAGAAAGTGGAATGGGATCCAATGGAGTCTTATCACTTGATAGAAAGGATTTGATAAAGTTAGCGAGAACCTAAACCTATTCCTCTAGTTGTTCATGTATCTGCCTTCCCTTTTCCACTCTTTCAATTACCTTGGAAAAAGTCTCCTTCAAACTCTAAACTTCTCCCTCTAGAGTGGATTCACCAAGTGGAATTCTGGTCAATTCAAGGTTAGCTACAATGATGTCTTTCTCATTCTTATCTCCCTTTGGTTTGGAAATCTCCAAGAACTATTGTCCTTTGGAATCTGAAACCAAATGTGAGGTTGTCTTGGCCTTCTTGGGAGGAAGAGTGGGAGTTGTGCCAAGTAGGGCCGCTACAACATCAAAACCAGGGGCAACTAACTGAGTGTAAGCCTTCCTCTTCTTACTATCAATCATGGGTTGAACCTGTGTGAAGGATTCATTAGAAGGTGGAGCAGGAGGAGGAGCCAACTCAAGATCACAGGGAGGACCAAGAGACTGAGTAGCAGGGACTTCCTGAGTAGTTGTTTCAATGGTAGAGGAAGATGACCTTTTGACTAGAAGTTTGACTCTTAAGGCCTATGTTTTTCCAGTGTTTGGTTATATTATTTTCACCTCATCTTCTTCCTCTTCTTATTCTTCACTTTCTTCCTCATTATCACTCATCTCATGTTCTTTAGTATCCTTTTCATATTCATCTTTATGTTCTTTTGTGTCTTTCTCTTCTTATTCCAAAGGTTGAGATTTTTGTTAACTATTTCTTGAGCCTTCTCCTATTCAACTTCTTTCTCAGGTATTTCTTCAATTCTCTCTATCTCCTTGACCTTTTCCTTCTTGGTATATACTTTGGTTGATGTATCTGGAGGTGAGGAAATGGCGTAGTTCAGATGGGACCTCTTAAGGAGTAGATATTTCCTTTTGTGAGGTGGACGCTTATTCAGAAGAAGATTGTTTCTTTGCTTGTCTATACTCCTTCATTCTCTTGTTCAACCATTTCCTTTTTCTTATAATGGATGGATTATTCATATTTGAAGGATCATATATTTCCTTTTAGGACCAATTGACAGTAGGGAGAGGCATGTGTCGAATGGTTTTAAGATAATTTGTAGAGTAAAAATTCTCATTATCATCTTCACGATCCTCATGAATATGAATTTGATACACATTGAAGTACTTGATTTGTTGAAGAGAAATTCTTCCAAAATACCTCTTACTAACTTCATATTCATCAGAACAATCTGCCCAATAGTCTGCAATGGTGGAAAGGTGATGATAGGACATTTTCAAGTGTTTTGAAATGAATCCCTTAATGTCAAAGGAGTGTCTTTTTTATATGAATGAAACTTGAATTCAACAATTGGCCTTTCCAAATTTTGAGCATCCAGGGCAGATTTACATGTATAAATTCCCAAAGAAATAGGGAATTGGATGTCAGTGATTTTCTTGTCTCTATATGTCCTATATAGTATGTCCAATTGTCTACAAACTTATACTAGGACCAACTTATCATTACAATACATTGGCTTCTTGTTGGGTGTACCTTCAAAACCAGCCAATCTAATGTAGGAAATATCATAAATTGGATAAAGAGACTACCATATGTTGAAATTAGTTGTTTGGATTTAGTAGATATTGTTTCAGTTGTGTTTCCCTCAAGGAGTCTGACTATGAAAATTGTGAACACATCATTCTCCCTTCTGAAATGGTGCTTATTGTTTTCAAAAGTGAGTTGGGAGTAAAACTCTTAGACTGGTTCATTTTCCTTATCATTCTGAGGAGACAATACCACCCACAATGTATAGGTTGCCATGTTGTACCTAAGATAGGAAGTCATATAAAAGGTTTAACTTTGTTGCACATTGACTAGTTGCTCACTAAGATTCTCATAGATAATCTCTCCCCAGTCTAGAATTTTCTTTCTTGCACATGTGATGTTAATGTACACACACTTCCAAAAAAGGAACCCATTGGTTAAAGGTAGGCCCATTAATCTTGCAAGAAGAGTGATCATATCAGAAGATTCCTCCTTGAAATCTCACCTATTTAAGACCCTGGGCAATTTTGAAGCACCCCTTTTTTGAGATTTGATCCATGATTTAGCAATCATTGCCTTGTATCTATCTTTGTCTTGCTCAAACATATGTTGGGCCTAAACTAAGGTTAGGGTGTTTAAATATTCAAAAACATGGATCCTTAGGTTGCATTTATACAACTGACATCAAGTTTGGAAATAACCTACCCTTGAGGATCTTTGATCTCTTTAGTGGTAGGATCAAAACAAGAAGCACAAGTGAAGACAATATATGCACACTGAATTAAGAGAGGGAATCCAACAACAAGAGAAAGTCCACTATTCTTAATGCATTGAGCTATGACAGTGGGATTAGCATCAGAAATCTGGGCCCAAAAGTCATCAAAATTCAAATGTCTCACATCACTATCCCTTATATTTTACACAAAGGTTTCTAAGGAAGAACGTGTTCATACCCCCATATTGGAACTTAATGGTGACAAGGGAGGAGAGAAACGTAGAGAAACATGGCTTCAATAATGGCTACTGACATAGAACTCAATTTGACACCAAATAGACACAACATGCTATGAAATCATTCACCTTAACAATAGGAAGAATGGAATTTTGAAAAAAAAATCCACTGCAATTTGAATTTTTGAAAAGGATGGAGAGATGAGAAAGATATAGCTAAAAATGTTCTCAAGGCACGGAAGCAAGAAAATGACACTCCACAGTTAAAATTAACAATTCAAACGGTAAAAATGAATTGTGTTTACCCCCTTTTATAGTTTCTCATTCAATATTAACTCAATAAAATGCCCAATTTGAAGGTTATAGTGGAATGCAGTGAACATAGGGGTCCAAAGAACGTTTTAATCATTTTCCCATATACTGTGGATATGATAGAGTTTCAGGGAAACTAAGGCCCGAGAGAATAAGGGGCTTGTGTGCCAAAACTCCCAAAACACCCGTAATACAAACAAATGCCATTTAATGTGGAAGGTGTGGGTTTACGGGGAACACAAGGCTGGGAGGAACAAGAACCAAGAGGTTTTGATTCACCTGAAATACCCCCAGTTTAAAGGACATCATGGTTATTGCGGACAAATTAGGTTTTCGGGTAACACAAGGTCCAAAATAGCAAGGGTCACGAGTACCTCAAGTATCTAAACTGTCCACACATAAAATGATTACAAGTATTTACAGATGACAAGAGAATTCAAGGAACAGAGTCCTGGGTGGAACAAGGGCTAGGAGTTCTTAAAATACCCGAAGTATCTGAAATACAAAGGAGTTGGATGAATGTGGGGAAAGCGGATATGCGGGGAACAATAGACCCAAGAACAAAACTTCCACTTGTTCCCAAAACTCCTGAAAGGCCCACAATACAAATTTTTTTTAAAATAAATGAGTTGCGGGAAACAAAGGACCTTGATGAACACTTCCATGAAACATAGAAAGATCCACAATACAAAGGAAACAAGAGCAATGTGGGGAAAATGGGTATGCGGGGAATAGAAGTCTCGGAGAAACAAGTTCCTCCAAGACCTGAATTCACCGCAATACAAAAAAATTGGCCCCAAAACTCAAAAAATGACTAACTGTTTAGAAATTTTCCATTCTTTAGGACTTCATAAAGGTGAAAATATTAGGCAAAGGGGTCACTTGACCAAAAATTTCAAAAATTTACACATTTTTTGGGTAAGTGACAACAATGCTAGAAGGTACAAAATGTATAGATAACTGTTAGGCTAAAATATTATCCTAATTAATTTTGCATTGCATATTAATAATATTATTTATTGTTTTATGGTTATATTTGTTTATAACCATCCTTTTGTTTGTATTTGAATATTACGGGAGTTGTTATATTGTTTTGAACAATATTTTTTATTTTTATTTAATTGTTGCTTCCCGAATGTTATTGGAAGCTTGTGTATTTCAGAATTTGGTTGCACTTGTGCAACTTAGTCTCATGTTTGTATTTGGCTGTGCAATATATATAAATATTACAGCCCATTCTCTGTAATGTTGGTTGATTGTGATTAATAAAATTTAATCAGGCTTTCGCCCCTATTGCTGAATCAACATTTGGTACCAGAGCAAAAATATGGACCTGTGAAGGAGTGGAAAGAGAGTGCAGCAGAGATAGAGAAGATTGGAGAAGAGTATGCAGCGATAGAGAGCATGTGCAGCCTCCTGCAACCTCCTAGCCTCATCCCTGCCTCCCCACATCCCCCAGTTTGTTCCAGGTGTTTGGAACACAATTTTTTTTTTTGCACTGGTGCACCCAGCACCAGGTAAAATTTGCTACATGTTTTGAAAATATATATAAAAAATTCAATTCAGGGGTTTTGTATAGATAATATTATCTGTTTGTTATCAAATTTAGAGGTATTTACATTGGAAGGTTGAAGACCGAACACCTGGAGGACAAGCCTGCCATTGAAGCAAGACCCTACTATGTATTGCTTTTCATTCAAGTTATTGTATGTTGGTTGCTTTGTTGAGTCATTTTGAAAAGGGTCGGTCCCTCTGCCTCTACACAACCTGTAACTGTATTTGCAAATCTGCAGACCAGCAAAGTTGTCATGAGTTGAGCCTATGGGCTGTCTTTGTCTCATGTGGATTTTATCGAGCCACCTGAGATCTCCATATGATTTGCACCAACAATCAATGACCCTGCCTCCCTCAAGCTCCGTGTTGCTTCATTACACGACCAAGCCCCTCCGACGAGTCACTTGTTGCCCTGCACCGACTTCATACGACCAAACAAAATAAGCATTTGATTTGTTTCTTTGTTCAAAGAAAAATCGACACTAACAAACCTGCAGCAGATCGTGTCTTATATCCATTGGCATTAAAAAAAAATGCAGCATCCTCCAACGTTTTCCTTGTGCACCGTTCTGGCCGAGCTTGTAGCATCTCTGCGACCTGTGCAAATAGCAAATGCAAACAAAAAAAACGGTGGAGAATAAAATCTTCAGGTTAAAGCGGGTCAATTAGGTTGTTTGCATATAGAAAGCAAAAGCTGAGCACAAGTGGCGACAACAAAAGGAAGGAATAAATCAAAACAAGTAACGGCCTGCACAAAACAAGGATATAGAAACAACAGCCAAAGGAAAATGAAACAAATAAAAAGGAGCTAAAGAAGATATCACGTTTCAGAGGAAACCCTAAAACCACCCTCCATCTAGACCGCCACGTGGAGTACAAACTCTGCCAAGTCGCATTTTAAAAAAAAAAAAGGTAAGTTAAAAATTCCTTTCTTTTAATACAAGTTTGCTTTCATTTCAATACCAAGCACTCATTGAGGCTTGTTGGATAGTGAAAGCAACTTGGGGATAGTGGGAGGTTTCGGGTTCAAAACCCACCTCCAACAACTCTTTTAAAATAATTTTGAATTTGGTGGAAAAATTTGGCGGGACCGCTAACTTTAGCGAACATTTTGAATTTAGTTATAACTAACTAAATTTAGCGGAGAAATCCCTATTTTAGGGTAATTTTTTTTTTCTCCCATTCGGCCTGGTTTTTTATTTCGACCATTTTTTTGCAAAAGGATACCCATCTAAAAATTGCATTTTCAGCTGGTTTTCTCCAATTCTTTGCATTTCAGGTCATATTGGGCTCAAGAGGCCACCAAGGCCCACAAAACAAAAAAAAATTGCCTGCCATTCAATTTTTCCAAATTTTTGAATGTAATTTGTATACTTCAGAATATTGTACTAATTTACAGGTTTCCATAGTCAACTACAAACTTTGTAACTGCTCAGAAACTGGCAGAATTGTAATAAAAAACAATAAAAAATTGGTTCTATAACACTCACGAGATCCTAGATCTCATTCGCAACGTTCGGTATATACGGTGCCTCTAGGAAGTGCTTACGGGTAAAGCTGTCATGACTACTACTGTACTTAACACCTAATATAGCTACAAAAACATCTTCTGGGCATCGTCCCTATAAATTGATGGGGAGTAATAAGGTCACAGTGCACACACTATGAACCATCCCATCCGTCTATGAATGATTGCAAGACATAAATCCAGACTAAGAAATTATCTAAGTATATAGCGAAGTTACGTGCACGTATGAGGATATTTCTTTGAGTCGGTGTCAATAATCGCACAGACCCCATCAGTACTGTCTTGGTACCATGTATTGAATTCTTTCACGTACATTAACGCCTCTTTCACGTACTGCCGAGTATATAGAAAGGGCGTGATTCTTCCACGTACCGACGGGTATATCAGAAGAGCACGTATATAGAAAGGTTCGGTATATCGGACTGACGGTATATAGATTGGGAGACCTAATACCTGGAGTGATAAGAGCCAAACCCTGTCAGTGATCTCTGCAAAATGGGAACCAATGCCCCCAAATTTTTTCTTCCAGATTCACAATTACTCAGAGGAAATAACTATGCTGCATGGAAGACTAAAATCAAGACACAGCTTGAGTTTGAAGAAATCTGGCCTGCTATGAATGGTACTTTGACTAGATCAGCCACTGATACAACACAACAGCGATAGTTTGATAAAGCAGATCAGAAGGCCAAACTCATCATCTTATTTGGAGTGTCCGATGATGTGCAACCCCACATTCGAGATGCCAAAATAACAAAAGAAGCGTGGGATACATTGAGCATAATATACGAGGCCAAGAACAAGACTGTTATACTCAATTTGCAGAGTCAGTTACATACACTGAAATTCAAGCAGAATGAGAAAATTGAAGCTTTCTTAAGAAGAGTTACAGAATTAAGGGCTTCACTTCTAGCCCTAGGAGAACCAGTCACAGATGATGCTCTCATTCCCATTGTTCTGAGAGCACTCCCCTCTTCTTACCGCATTTTTTTCACAACACTAAACGTGACGGATACGATAGTTGGTTTTGACAAATTAGTAAACCTACTGCAACAAGAGGAAGCATTGCACAATAAGGATGATGAAGAGGAGCAGGCACTGTCTTCACATCAAAAATGGAAAGGAAAAGGTAAAGGAAAACCTAATTCCTATAAGAAGTCCCAACATCAGAATCAGTATCACGGGGACAATCAACAGAAGAAGCAATGTCCTATCTACAAAAGAGGACATGACTTAAAAGATTGTTGGTATAACACTTACAAGAAAGGTTCATCTAGCAACTCTGGACCTCAACAACAAAAATCTTACAAGGGACATTCTAACAACAATCATGGGCAGAAAAAGGGGAAAAGAAGACCCTACCAGCAAGGTAATATTGTTGAGTAACAAGACCAGTTAGACAATGAAGACTTCTTGTTCACTGCTCGATCAAGTGAACCATCCACGTCATCTAGTGATGTCTGGTATGTTGATTCAGGAGCCACTCAACACATGATCGGCCACAGAGACTGGTTTATTTCAATGAGGGACACGCCATTGAAAAATCATGTTTCTTTGGGAGATGATTCTTCATATAAAGTTCAGGGGATTGGAAACATTTCTCTACCCCTTGGTTCACGCAAATGTAGACTATCAGATGTCCTATATGTCCCTGGGTTGACAAAGAATCTTCTTTCAATTAGTCAACTCCTAGATCACAACCTGAAAATTGACTTTGATAGTCAATCTGACAAGAAAACGCGTTTGAGTTGAGATAAATCAAGAGGCTCGAAAATAATTACAAAAGCCTCCAATGTGGGACGCATGTTCCAACTTGATTTTGTTCACAAAGATGATCAAGCACTTGTGGCTAAAAACTCCACCTTGGCATAGTTGTGGCATCAGAGATTTGGTCATGTAAGTTTCAAATATCTCGAAACACTTCACCGGTATAATATGGTACATGGGCTACCATCTCTTTAGAAGGATACAAACAAGGGTCCTCACTGGCTAGCAGGAAAACAACACAGAGCTTCATTCCAGAAGAGTACATTTCGAGCTCATGGTAAACTTGACCTGGTTCATACCAATCTTTACGGTCTGATGCAGCCAAGTCATTCTGGGTTCCAGTACTTCATGCTTTGTGTTGACGACTATTCGCGGAAAATGTGGATTTTCTGTCTTCGTAATAAAAGTGAAGCATTTGAAACCTTCAAAAAGTTCAAAGTAGCCGTTGAGAAAGAAACTGGTCATCACATTAGAACTCTCCGCTCAGGTCGAGGGGGGGAATTCACCAGTGATGAGTTCAGAGACTACCTACAAACTCAGGGGATTCTTCAACAAATGCCTCCTCCACACACACCACAACAAAATGGTGTTGTTGAGAGAAGAAATCATACTATCATGGAAATGGTGCGATGCATGATCGATGATTCCGGACTTGCAAAGACATTTTGGGTAGAAGCAAGAAAGATAGTAGTGTATTTGTTGAACAGAGTGCCCACAACTTCTCTTGATGGAATAACACCACAAGAAGCATGGTCAAAAAGGAAACCATCCATTGCACACCTCAGAGTATTCAGGTGCAAAGCAAGCATGCACATACCCAAACAGAACAGAAAGACATTGGACATGAAGTCACAAAAACTCATCTTCATTGGGTACAGTGAAGATAATCTTGGGTATAGATTGATGGATCCTAAGACCAGAAAAGTCTACACCAGCAGAGATGTTGAGTTTTTCGTGAAGAAGGAAGCAGAGACTCCTCCTCTGGAATCACAAGATGTAGATTTTTCACCTGTTGTAAAAATTGAAGTTGAAGTTCCCTCAGAAGATGAAAATGATGATGGGGATGATGGTGTTGATCAGATAGAACCAAGACCCATGGGAACAGTTAAGCGTATGCCCAAATGGTGTACAAGTACATTACGAGATGTAAGATTGGATGCTCCACCAGATACATCCACCCTTGGACCACAGACTCGCAGTAAAGTAAGAGAAGAAGTTAACTTTAATTTGATGAGTAGAGTTATTGAATCAGATGAGCCCTCTACAATCCAGGAAGTCCTACAGTCAAAATATTGGAAAGATGCCATGGATTCTGAATATCAATCAGTGATGAAGAACAACAGTTGGCAGCTTGTCGATCTTCCACCAGGGAAGAAACCCATTGGATGCAGATGGATATTCAAAACTAAGTACAAAGCAGATGAGACAGTGGACAAGTATAAAGTGAGACTTTTAGAAAAGGGGTACACACAAAAAGAAGGCATTGATTATGAGGAGAAATTTGCTGCCACAACTAAGATCAAAATTATCAGGATGATCTTTGCTCTAGCTGCTTAGTTTGGATGGAAAGTTCACCAAATGGATGTAAAAAGTGCCTTCCTAAACAGAGATTTACAAGAAGAAGTCTACATGACTCAACCTGAGGGATATGTAGTACCTGGTCAAGAAGAAAAGGTATGCAGACTCAGGAAATCTCTGTATGGGCTCAAACAGGCACCCTGGGCATGGTACATCAAGATTGATGAGCATCTTGTACAACATGGATTTGTTAGAAATCCATACGATCCCAATCTCTACCTCAAAAAGCAAGGGGGGGAGATGGTGATTGTTGTTGTCTATGTCGATGATCTAGTCATCACTGGCAGTTCAGTGAGGATGATTAATGCAACGAAGAAATATCTTAATCGATCATTCGACATGACTGATCTCGGGCTGATGCACTATTGTCTTGGATTGGAAGTGTGGTAAAAGAGAATCATATTTTTGTTTCTCAGATGAAATATACCAAGACTACGCTCGAGAATTTTAGGATGATGGATTACACACCAATTTCTACACCCATGGAGAACAAATTGTAGTTATCTCATTCAGATCCATCTCCTGAGGTAAGTGCCACTCTCTATCAGTAGTTGATTGGGAGTCTCATTTACCTGACCTACACTAGACCATATATCAGCTTTGCAGTGAGCTATCTATCCAAGTTCATGCAGGAACCCAAAGTTTGTCATTGGAAAGCAACAAAGCACATTTTGAGATATCTTAAAGGATCAGTGGATCTTGGTCTAGAATACAAGAAGAATGAAAACTTCTTCTTGACTGGATATTTGGATTTAGATCATGCAGGAAATATTGATGATAGAAAATCCACTTCTGGATTTGTATTCTTTATGGGATATGGACCAATATCATGGGGAAGTAAGAAACAACACTTTGTTTCTCACTCTTCCATAGAAGCCGAGTATCGTTCTGTAGGAGAAGCTGTCTATGAAGTGATTTGGCTACGTCACATACTAGAAGGACTTGGAATACCACAGGACAAACCGGCCACCATGATGTTGACAATGAAGGTGTTCTCAAACTTTTTCGCAATCCAGTGTTTCATGAGAGAACAAAGCACATTGAGGTTCAGGTTCATTTCATACGTGAACATGTGTTGAACATCCACAATTTTGACTATCGAATCTAAGACATTTTCACAAAGTCACTTGCACGTGACAAGTTTGAGTTGTTCAGAGAGTTTCTCTCCTCATCTCTTCAGACAATGCACAATTAAGGGGGGTAATGTTAGGATAAAATATTATCCTAATTAATTTTTCATTGCATATTAATAATATTATTTATTTTTTTATGGTTATATTTGTTTATAACCATCCTTTTGTTTGTATTTGAATATTACGGGAGCTATTATATTTTTTTGAACAATATATTTGTTTTTATTTAATTGTTGCTTCCCAAATGTTATTGAAAGCTTGTGTATTTCAGAATTTGGTTGCACCTGTGCAACTTAGTCTCCTGTTTGTCTTTGGATGTGCAATATCTATAAATATTGCAGCCCATTGTCTGTAATGTTGGTTGATTGTGATTAATAAATTTTAATCAGGCTTCCGCCCCTGTTGTTAAATCAACAATAACATGATATATAACGTGATGATGTAGCATAGGGTGTATATCATGGCATAGATGAGTAGTATGCTAGAAGGTACAAAATGTATAGATAACATGATATAAAGTGTGATGATATAACACAAGGCATATATCACGCAATTGATGGACAAGATGGTAGAAGACATAATGATTTAGAATAAAGTGTATATCACAAAATGTGTGAATAAGGTGATGGATAAGAATGTCGCATAGTGTGATAGAAGGAAGATTTATTTGGTGATGAAAACAATATGAATGTGATGAGTTAGTGAGGTTTAATTTAGATTTAAACTCTCAGCAGTCGAGTATGAACCGTGGAAGTGTGCATTGTATAAAATGTGTAAAATGTAAAAGAGAATATTATGATGTACTTGAAGGATGTAAAGTATAGAATGGGGTTGGAAAAATCACGATGTTAGAAAGATGCATGTTGAATGTGTAAAGTGTGATGATGTATGAGGTTTGGCGCAAGATGTATAGACTGTACGATGCATGGTATATGTAGTAGGATGATGGTGAAGATGTGTATATGGTGCAAAGAAAAATATGTCAATAAAAGATGTGTGCAACACACAATATGTATGATGTGTAAGAAGAAAGAGATGATGTAAAGATGTAAGATGTATAATGTGTAGAAAGCTTAAAGCATGTAAGGTGCATAGTATATGTAATAAGAAGGTGTTGAAGATATGTATGATGTGCAATGTGTATAGGAATATTATGTGTCATGGGAAATGTGTAGTATGTAATGCGTGATATGTAGTAAATTATGTATGGTGTGTAGTGTCACCCACGTTTCCTAATGTGCATAGGATGCTTTCAATGAATTTAAATGTGACAATGGCATTGCTAAACAATCGAGGGCATCATCGAGCGAATTATGTTTTCCCAATGTGTGTACTAAAAATATGTGATCATGGTCAAACAAGCTAAGAAGTAGAGTGTAGAGACAACTGACCTAGTGAGCAATTTGATTAAACATGTGAGCCTCTTATGCTATGGTCCCTCTGAAGCTCCAGACCCTCAACAGTTAATTATGGAGAGTGGAACTAGAGTACGTCATAGGGTAGTGAGTGCAGCACGTACTAGGAGATGTGAGAAAGACATTTCATGATGTTTGATTGAGTTGAATCGAAACCTAAAATGTCCTAGTGGAAAGCCACAAGAAATCGTCTCTAAATATCACACAACCCTCCAAACACTTTGGACCCTGCACATGGATTGTGTGTACGTACTCAAAATTGTGAACACTTCATGGCTAGAAACTTCATAATAGTTAGATGGCTACCGTCCCAAGAGAGGGTTTTTGAAGAACTCGATTAGCGAGTCTTCTTTCCCAACCCAACATTTTATTTATGTTCTGACTAGCCAAACCATTTTGTTCAAAACAAAACCTTGGTATGCACAAGCACTAGAACCACTAAAGATTCTATGAGGAGTATGTTGATGGGCGGAGAAACATTGTCTCATAATTTACCATGATTTGGAGGGAACTTGATTTTCTTTATTTGAGATTAGAAATAGTTAGTATTTGACAAAGTTATAAGTCTGATCATTAGTGCCTATTATTTGGTATTTTCCAATGTTTATTATGGCCCTATTTAATGTAATCCATTGTGATTTATGTATTGTTATTGTCCAATCCATGCAGATGGGTATATGTATGATTACCATAATGTTATAGGTAGCAGAAGGATGTAATATCCCCTTTTGGGATATTAATTAAAAATCTGAAAACTACTTACAAAGAAGTAAACTTAGAAGAGCAACCCTTCTAGGTTCACCTCAACTAACCCATTGTCAGCTTCAATATAACCCAAATGGGATTGGAATGAACCAAAGTTATGGGTTTAGATGGGTTTACTAGTCGAAGATGTCACTTCATTAACCATATTAATCACAATAGTCATAAATTAATTCAAAACACTAAAAACCAGCTGAAACTTCAAAATTTCATAACTCAATCAATACTTAATATTTTTTAGTGAAATAAATTGCAGTAGAAAGTTAAAATTATGGTATTTCCAACCAGCTATCAAACATAATTTTCTAAGCACTGAAAAACCTCTCAAAACTATACCCAAAAACTGAAACAAGTCGCCTAGGGTTAGGAAAAATATAATAAATATTCTAAGCACTTTCCCTTGCTTCCCAAACCCCAAAATATCACTTTTCATATCTACACTAATTAATTTATAATAGCAGCTCATAAAATTATTAGAAAACCTTGTCAATGGTGTCAAACTCCCTCCACACAAGTCGATTTACCATAAATAATTACCAGCAACATATGCAAACTTAAAATGGATCAAATCATGGGAATAACACTTAGATAAGCATGTTGGAATAGATCATATTTAAGCTCACTTCAAATATCAACAAATTGTACCACAAATACCTCCAAAACAAGTCGATTTGGTCTATAATAACCAGCAATAAAAATCATATTATAATCACCATACAAAGCTCACAAATACCCTCATAAATCAAGCTCAAATACTCTCAATAATGGCAACTTTACATAGGCAAGTAATTAACACAATAACTTATCAATTCATAGCTCAAAGGACATACGCACTTCACATATGGTGGTGTTGAATAACACATTTTATTTTAGATTATTAGTGGGCATACATCCCTCTTCAAGCATGAAGATAAGTTTAATAAACCGTCAACATGCCAAAAAGGGGACACTGAATCTTCTTTTATAGCTTTGGCAATTTAAATTTCAAATGTTTCCCTCCAACTTTGGCCCTTAACTCTAGAAAGGAGATATATATTTCAAATAGTTTTCTTGGCCTATAAAAGTCAAACTCCAAGTCCAAATATTAATTCCCTCTAAAAATATATTTAAATTAAATACAAGAGAGGAATTAAATACCAATTAAAAGCACCATAGGAATCAACTTGCCTAATTAAATCAATTTATCCCAAATAATAATTAATTGGCCCAAGGAATAAATCGATTTGCTTCCCAAACATGTGACTTGCCCAAGATAATTAATATAAAATTTTTAATGAACAAGGAAAGTCAATTTCCCCCAAATAAAATTCCTTTAATCCAAGGGGAGTGAATTAAAGGATATTCGACTTGCATCAATTAATTATTGCTTGAAAAAGGGGACATTACAAAGTGTGTCTTGGTCATCAATAAAAGGAGCAGTTGCTTAGAAAATAGTTATTGGTTGGAGCTTATAAGGGATTGATGATGTTGCAGAAGACTTGATAAGAGAAGCAGGTGGACTGATTTTGAGAGGTGGTTGCGTAGTTTGACTTCGCAATGTTGTGGATGAATTTAGAGGAGGTGTTATATTGATCTTGAGAGGCAGTTTCTTAGGTGATGCTTGACTATCCATAGAAGGAACATTAGAAGTGATGGTGTGATGTTCTTCAGAAACAGACGAATAAGATTTAGGAACACATTGAGATGTAACAAGTGGAGAGGACCGTGTAACATAACACTTTGCAATGAATGAGATAAAACCTTGATGCTCAAGATGTTTTATTCTTTGTTGAAAATCATATAAATCATTTTCATTATGTCCATTGATTCAATGATAATTACAATATGAAATACCTTGATATTGTGCAAGCCGATAAGGAGGATAGAAATGTATATATGGTAAGTTGATTAATCGATGAGTTATGAGCTTTGGGAGAATATCTTGTTGCTTAGCATTTAGATTAAACTTGAGAGGTGCATGGAGAGGTAAGACTTAGGGTTCACTGATATGCGTGCATGTAGAAGAAATATGATTAGAATGAGACATAGGAGAAGAACTAGCATTAGAATGAGAAATATCCTTGAAGAACTAAATTTTAGATTTAAGAGATATAATTGTGGATTCCATAGCCTAAACGTTATCTTGAAAGAGAGAATATAAAGCTTGAATAGACTTGCAAATAGATTAATTGGAATTAGAATCAAGAGACTCATTAGAAAGATAAATAAAGATAACATTAACTTGAGTAGGTAGCATGTTAATTGGAAGATACATAGTGTCTAGGGTTTTCTGGAGAGAATATTTACAAGATGGATGCATTTGATGCAATTAAAGCAAGGATACTTGAGAAAGAGAATCGGCCATGAGAGAAGAAAAATGAGGATCCAAGAGTTTTCAAACACGGGTTCACCAAAATGATTATGCTAAATGTGGATTTATAAGCCTAATCTAATTGCTATTGTAGAAGTAAATAAATGCAGTAATTAGGTACAGAAATTACACCCAAGAAACTAAGCAATAAATTATGAAACACTAATTATAAGGAGGATAAAGAAGTACTTAGCTAATTCACAATAAAATCTAGAGTTTACCAGAGTGATGACCAGGTGAACAGAATGATAGGAGCATCACACATATGCCGAGAAAAATGTAGATATGGCAGAACATGCTAGAAAAGGGTGCCCAGAAAGGGGCATGGGTACCCACAGGTGGTACAGACTATAAAAGATGTACCTAAGTCTGTGAAAATGCTCGGAACTCCAACTTGTTAGGGTCGTAAGTTTTTCATTGTTTTTCACCTTTGGTCGCTATGAGGCCGCACCAAGATCGCCAAGTTTGTTGGAAACCTACAATGAAGTATGAACCTGTAAAACCCTCAAATAGACATCAAATCATAAAAAAGAAAGATGCAGAATGAGGGGTCAGACTATCCTCAATTTTAACAATGGTGAACTTACGATTCAGCACTACACTACATGTCAAATCGAATGTAATTTTATGTGTGTATGTGCAGAATCGAGCCCTATGTGGTTATGGTGCGGGTCACACTTGATAGCGAGTAAGTAACTAGATATAGAATGTAGTAAATGTGTGAATGGAATAAAATGAACTTCCCTCCTATGCATGTACGCAGATGAACCAACCTTTGTGTCCCTTGTGATGGCGTTAGATGGCTACAAATGGAGCTCTTAGATGTTTGATGGATGCAACCTTAGCTGGCGATAGATAGTGCTTATTCCTTGGTCCTTTATTATGGTCACATCACTTTATATTTATATGATTCTTTTGCTTCGAATTTCGTAATTAACCTTGAAAAATTAACTACCAAAAAGATAAAATGCTCAAATGACTAGAAAGGACCCAAAAAGTGTGAGTAAAGTACAAAGGGGACAAGAGCACGTAGAGGGGACGAGGGCGCCTAGCGCTGGCATCCTGGTTGGGTGCTAGTGTTAGGGATGACAAATGTCGAAGGGTAAAGATGCATATTGAGAAAGTAAGGGTGAAATAATGAAAGTAACAATAGAAAGAAAAGAAAGGTGGCCAAAGACAGCCTGGAAAACCTCATTGAGGATTGCTTGAGGGTGGAAATTCAGGGGTCAGCTATGTTCATATTTACAAGGAAACTTCGCTTCATCAAGAAACAACTTAAAATTTGGAAATCCAAAACTTTTGGGGACATAAGAGAAAAGAAACAAAAACTCTCCTTAAAGATAGCTAAGGTTTCTGAACATATTGAATCAACTGGTAGAACCCCTTCCCTGCATCAACAAGAGTTGAAGCTACTGAGTGAATTTCATAATACTCTTGTTGAAGAAGAAATCTATTGGAGGCAAAGATCTAAGGCTCTTTGGCTACAAAATGGAGATCGCAACAAAAAATTATTTCATGCTACAAGTAATAAACATAAAAGTAGAGATAAGATTAAGGATCTCTTAACTATGGAAGGAAATAACTTGACCTCTGAGACTGACATATTGACGGACCTGGTTAATTTCTATACTAATCTACTCAAGGAGGAAGGTACCATAAATGATGAGGATGCTACGAAAATGTTACAACACGTCCTAAGGCTGATTTTTGATGAAATTAACAAGAATCTTACTAAGCCTTTCTCACTCGAAGAAGTTTATAAAGTGGTTTTTCCCATGAAAGGGGACAAATAATCAGGTGCTAATGGCATTCCAACAACTTTCTATCAGTCCTTCTGGAACATTATCAAATATGATCTTCTGGAGGTGGTCAATGAATTCCAAGGAAATGACTCTCTTTTAAAATAATGGAACAACACTTTTTAGCTTACGCCCCTAAATCTCTTGGGTCTAAATATGTGTTTAATTTTTGGTATTTTAGTCTTTGTAATACCTCCTACAAAATCATTACTAAGATGTTGGATCCTAGGTTGAAGCCTCATATGGACTACCTGATTTTTTATCAGTAGAATGGGTTTATTTTTGTCAGCCTCATTCAAGGTAGAGTGATCACTATTCATGAATCTATTCACACGGCCCAACATTTTAAATCAAAAGGGATGATACTTAAGTTGGATATGCAGAAAGCCTTTGATAGGGTTAGATGGTCCTTCCTCCACAGAGTTCTTGAAAAATTTGGCTTCTGTGAGAAATAGTACAGCTAGATTCAAGGATGTATCTCTTCTCCACATTTCTTTGTATTGGAGAATGGTATCCTGGATGGTTAGTTCACTAAGAATAGAGGTATTAGGCAAGGTGATCCTCTCTCACCATTTCTCTTCATTTTGATGGCTGATTCGTTAAGTAGGGCCCTGGGGCAGCCAAAAAATTTGTAGTCATCTCGGGCTTGAAAATCACCTCCAGGGCTCTGGCGAAAAATCATAGTCAATTTACATATGATACTCTCCTCATGGGTGTGGCCTTAGTTTTTAAAGCTAGAACATTAAGAAGATTCTCAACTGTTACCAATCAACTTTGCAACAGCTTATTGAATTTTCTAAAAGTAGTATTGCCTTTATAAATACTCCTCCTAGTCGGAAAAGAAAGATTACTCCTATATTTGGCTGTAGCATCTTTGATCTCTCGTCCACCTATTTGGGTATCCCCCTTTTTAAAGGTAGAAAACTAAAGAATATCTAGAATCCGGTGATTGAAATATTCTAAAAGAAGATGGCGCAATGGAAGGGCTCACTACTGAGCCAAGATGGGAAAATGTAGCTTGTTAAAATAACCCTTAAAATCCTCCCAATATTTATTATGTCACTCCTTAAAATTCCTTCAGTGGTTGCTTCCCATATCGAAGAAATTCAAAAACACTTCCTTTGGTCTGGCTCTGAAGAATGTAAAAGAATACATTTGGTGTCTTGAAATGTTGCCTACACACCTTTGACATCAAGGGGGCTTGGTTTGAGAAAAGTTTTGGAGATGAATGAGGCCATGTTGGTTATGTTGGGTTGGGTGCTTGCCATGTCATCTCCAAATATCTCCCCCCTTCTGGAGATTTTATATCTTCTGATTTATCATGGGGTTTGGTCATCTGAAATTCTATTTCTAGTAACCAACAACTCCTGAAGACTGGTATTAAATGACATTTGGGTAATGGGTTTACCATCTATTTTTAGAATGATTTGTGGATTGGTGACAAGCCTTTGTCAGAGGATTCTTTCTGGGATCCGATTCGCCCCTTCCTTTTGGCTATATGTGGTAGGACTGTCCGTGCCTACATTGACAAAAATAGTGGCAAGCCTTGTTGGCTCATCCCTCTTATGACAGATGTAGCGTGATCTAGTTACAGTGAATTGACAGCCTTAAGGTTCTGCTATCCTCTCAATATATCCAATTCTCTCCATTTTTGGATTTTTGTGTCTGTTCAAGCACCCCCTCTAGTTGGTTATCTATCAAAGCCACCTATCTCTTGCATCCTCATCCCTCATATGGCCTGCCTCTCCATTAGATTTGGATCCCTTAAGTCGTCCCAAAAAGTGGTTTCTTCTCTTGGCTTGCCTCGAAGGATGTTATCCTCTCGGGGGAAAATCTCAAGCGAAGGGGTTTCTCCCTCCCTAGTCGGTTCCCACTCTGTCTTAATGCCTTGGAAGACTCTACCCAATTTTTCCTCCACTACCCCTTCTCTCATTCACTTTGGTGTCTTTTTTTGGAAAGATTTGGGATTGCTTGGGTTCTTCCTTCCTCCCTCTCACAGAGGTGTTCACCCAATGGAAGTCCCCATTTGTTCCATCAAGTTATTACCCTTTCATGGAACCTTTTCTTCTTCCCCATGTTCTATGGGGCATATGGAAAGAACATAAATAGGTACATATTTCAATAAAAAAATATCAAGGTATATGGAAAATCTTCAACGTGGTAGTTTATGGTTTACAAGAAAATTTGAACTACTACATCTAGGAGAAGACATAAATAGAAAGTGGTCTCAAATATTCTATAACCTTGGCCTAGGACAGCTCCTTATCCCCCCGTCATTCCTCCTCATGAGTTTCAGTCTTGCACTGATACTTCTTGGTCACCCCTTGTTTTGGGTTGGCTAAATCTTAACACAAATGGTGCAGCCCAAGGGTAACCCGGGGTGCCTCTAGTGGAGGTGCCATTCTTAGATATGAATTATAGTAAACCCCAGGCTGCCTTATCCATTTTCTTTGGGTTTGGAACTAATCATATGGAATTAATCCCTCAGCCATACTTAAAGCTATGGAATTGGCACTTAGTATTGGCTTTGGTCATCTCATTTGTTGAAATTTATTCTGTAAACATAGTAAGAATTCTCACCTTGAATGAGAACCCTCAGTGGAACATCCATAGTATCATTGAAGATATAAAACCCCTTCAATATAGTTTTTAGACAGATTAAGTTCTCAACATATCTACCAGGAGGGCAACAAGGTTGTCTAATTTCTAGGCTAACATTGGTGTTTTCTTGGATATGACAAAAAAATTGGTTAGGATATTTACTAGAGGATCTTACTTACTCTTATTACCAATGATCATTGTCTGAAAACATAATATTGCTTGGTTGTTGATTTTTGTCTTCAACATTTTCACTATGTATTCGGTTAGATGAAACATCACTAAGATGGGTACCACCTTTTTCATTGATAGCAATAACAAGGATACAACATGTGCAATATTTATGATAGAGATATATCACATTCATGTGATATACTAGTTAAATTAATGATTAGACACACACATGAGTATAGTTTTAATAAGGGAAGCTTTCATAATGAAATCCTAGAGACACATGTGGCGGATTTGATTGATGATGCCTGAAACTACTATTTAATCAACTTATACCTCGGGCTTTCAAAAATCTCTTTCAAAATTTCACAATTCAATATGGGTGGCAATATCAAAAGAATTTTCCCACTTCTTGCAAATAGGTTAAGGAAGACTTTGATGTATGGAATATTCTAATGGCTAGTGGGGTTACAAATTTCATGGAGAAAATTACTGGTCACTTTGTCTGAGTGATGAATAGTGTAATGGCCTCTTGAAAGAAAGAAAAAATTAAAGTGGGTAGGATGAAATTTGTTATTTCACTTGAATCCATTACAGCTATGACCGGGATCCCTATGGAAGTAGAAATTTATTTCAAGTTCTATATTCGAGATAAGCTAGATGATTTCCTATTTCATAGCAAAAAAATGAGGAAGTACCAATCATGCTTTGAGATGGAATCACTTCCATAACCTTGGGATAGGGTTTATGAGAAATTGATGTGGTATTTTATTCTTGAGGGATGATATAAACTGATTTATGGCCCATATTTGTTTCTTTTGGCTCACCTCAGACATGATATAAAGGTAAAATTCTATGGTTTTATGTTCCAATCACTCAAGCAGTCTCTTAGATTAGCTAGAGAAGAGGAAGAGCCTTTACTTCAACAAGGTCTTATATATTATATATATATATATATATATATATATATATATATATATATATGGGAAAAAATGGGGAGTGACAACAAAAGATGAGGGTGCAGATATCCTAGGTTAAGAAGAAGTTTGGGTGTTTCATCATTGTTTCCCAAGCTTAGGGGAAACCTCGAGATATCCTTTTTGGAGGCCAACATTTTAAATAACATATATATATATATATATATATATAATATATATATATATATATATATATGTTATTTAAAATGTTGGCCTCCAAAAAGGATATCTCGAGGTTTCCCCTGGGAAACAATGATGAAACACCCACACTTCTTCTTAACCTAGGATATCTGCACCCTCATCTTTTGTTGTCACTCCCCATTTTTTCCCTCATTATCTTCACCTTCCTTAGGAATTTGATTTAGATATTATGATCATTAGCCCACATGTCTAGGTGGAATCCCCCTACTTCTTTCCATGCTTATCTAGAGCACTCTCCCATTATCTCTAAACCTATTTCTATTCTGACCTCCCCTATTTCTCCATCCCATGACATCGCTTCTCTAACTTTACCTATTGTTTTCTTAGACATTGTCATGAATGTTCCCATTTCTACCCCCCTAGACTCAGATTCTCCTACCATTCCTCACCCTTCATATTCCATGGAGGTTCGTATTGACTCAAATATTCCCAATGTTTTGTTGGGCCTTTCCATATTATACCCATGATTCCTCTTTATCTAAAAATTTGGGATCCCCACTAACCCTGCATCAGAGGCTGACTTCATTAAAGCTGAAAATTATAAGAATTAGGATCCCTTGGATAATATAATTCCTTCCCATCAGGATCCCAATGATGAAGATATTATCCTCAGTATTCTTGGAAAGCTAAATCAAGGGCTTCACTACTATCAAATAATGGAAAATCCAGACAAAAAAGACCTAGAACACCATCAATGAAGACTGATTAGATCTCACTAAAATGGTGGATTTTTTTTAATATAAGCTATACTGCTGTAACTATGGAAGAAAAAACCATCCTTAAGAATATCCACAAAATGTAATTATTTTTTTAGTTCATGCCTTAGTGGCTATTTGTATTTTTTTGCCTATGGGATTTCTCTCTTCTTAATTAATTTACATATTATTCCTTATGGGATTTTTTGTAAAAGGATGAGGGTCATTTAAAAACCCCCACTTTTACCCTTTTTCCAAAAATTATTACCTCTTTCACTTACACCAAATTTAATGGGTTTACTTTTTAATTCTTCTATAATTCATATAATAGGCCCATAATACCATAGAAATATGGTCATCCTAATCTATGTGGCTCACGTCATAAATATTTGTTAATGTTGTCTCGAAAATATTGTTGATGGATTCCACTATCCTATTATTTTGTGGATGGTAAGGAGTTGTCTTTTTGTGCATTATCATAAAATCCAAAAAAATATATACCACATTCACCTGAAAATGAGTGACACAATCACTCGTAAAACTCAAAGGTAACTCGAACATCATAGTGATGTTGTCCCATAGAAACCTCACGATAATTTTTGTGGTATAATTATGAGTTGACATAGATGTTTCCCAACATGTTGAATAATATGTGGCAATGATAATGTAAAATGTCCCTATCTATTGTCCCAATGGGTTTATAAGACCCACAAAATCAACTGCCCACTTATCAAATGGTTCTTATATAATCATAAGAACCAAGGGTACACCATATTTGTGATTTGATTTTCCCACCATTTGAAAAATATCACAACTCTATGCAAACTCTTGAAAATCCTTAAAATAACGTTAGTCACCAAAGTATCATCCGTATGATTTTGCAGGCTATGGATTTCCCTACATATTATCCTCTAACCAATCCTTCATGATATTCCCATGAGACATCCTTACACTCATGTTATAGCACATAGCGGTGGAAAACCCCATCTCTTCCCAACTTATACAATTCCTCTCCAACAAATTGATATGGGGTAGATTTGAGTATTAACTATGTTATGCAAAATCATCCATCCCTCGGGTGTTATTCCCAATGTTAGAAATACTAAAATTTCTTCCATTTCTTCTGGTACTCATAGAAATAGGAACAAATAGACATCCAAAAAATCCTTCCTAAATAGAACTTGTAACTTCCCCCATGTTTATATGAGATAAATGGTTTGGTCATGCATGCAATCTCCTAGGATTCACAATGACCTTGAGCTTGATCTCTTATAATAACACCATCCAATGGAAAATATGATTATGTAATATCGACTTGTTCACCAAGTATTTCAAGTGCTCATGGTCCATAAAAATATAGAAGGGGTGGAAAAAAGAAATTTCCCAAACTTTTTAAGTGCATACAAAATCCCAAGAGATTAATGCTTTATAGTGTTATAATTCCTTTTTGCATCGATTAATTTCCTACTAATAAAATATATGGCATGATCAATCTTTCCTTCTCTTGTTTTTGCAAGAATTTACCCTACTACCATTCTATATGCATCTACATACACATGAAAGGGATTATTCCAATCTAGAAATTGTAAAAATGGAGGGCTAGCCAATTTTTTATGTGTGGCAAAATCCCTTTACTATAGATAGGTCCATCTAAATAGACCATATTCTTTAAATATTTCCTCATGTGGTCCAATCATATATATGGATAAAATTTTGATGGTATCTATAATACACTAGGAATGCATAGATGTTCTTATGCATTCGTGATTCCCCTATTTGTTGTATCACTGTTAGTTTTATGGGGTCCATAAGTATGTCTTCCTTATAAATGACATGTTTTAGTAGTGTCCCATATGAATTCACAAAAGTACACTTCTTCATATTTAATGATATTTGTAACTATTTACACCTCTCAAACATAAAGCACAAATTGGTAGGGTGAGCTCAAAGTAATCCATTCACTATCTAGTCATCTAGATAGACATGTAAAATGCAGTGCCCACAATTTACACACCCAATTACAACAGTAAAATAACACGTAGTTTTTTTTTTTACTTACATTGCTCACTACACACAACACAGCAAGGACTCCAAGAACATTATTGTGCAAGGATAGCTTCCTCCTTTTTCTAACTACAGAAACTTTAAGTTCATCCCACATATACTTTACAGTTTGACCATTTTAAGTTAGCTTCTTATTCTTTAGAAAGTTTCCCATAACTTACACACTTATTTGGAAAAATTCAAATGCATATAAAGTACTTAATTATCTTACTCGCATGTTAAAAATCTTCTTCTCGAACATACATTCAATGTCTACATGTTTACTCTTACCACTCAAGTGAATGTGACTTGGTGTACATATGACGATATTAGGATTTTACGGAGGTTTAAAATACAAGATAGCTTTTTATCACGAAACATTCCTCGATCACGGTACAATTATTTTCCTACCACAGTTATTCTAAATCAATGACTTAATGACTTCCTTTTTATATTTATATATATCTTTTGTTTTCTCATAGTTTGATCACAACAGTGCAATACATATTCTTTGAATCACATAAAGATATTTAATTGAGATATAAGGTCTCCAAGAGCGGCATTATTCCGAACCTTAACTCTCATTGTTTACTCTTATATGCTTTATTTTCTATGTCACGTTATGACTTAATTACTAGCATTGTCTTGCAAAAGGAGTTATGAAATGGTTTGCCTAACCTCTTGAAGACATACATGATTAAGAGACTTGAAGCTACATGTGAACCCTAAGTTAACATCCAAATCAACTGAGTTTTAGATTAATTCTAACTTCACCTAAGGATCTACCCATCAACTATAAATGAGGTTTAAGCGAGAGGACAAATTTATGCTAAACCACCTTCACAAAAGAACCAAGGTGTTATGTTGAGAGAATACCAAGGTAACACATTTAGCTGAGCGAAACTAAGGAGTTCAGTAACAATAGTTTAAGACTTAGAGCAACTAAGTCACAACCTCCACCTATGTCGTCTAGATCCAACAGGGATCTCATTAAATGAAGAAAATTAATTTTAAATCTATCTTTAGATGACAAGGTAGTCTGCTAGGCTACGGAGGAGGAGTTAACTCTACACACTCCATGAAAATTTTGACTGTGTCACTCCTAACAGACAGGTTTAAGGCAATGTCACTAAACATACTGACTAAGACGATAAGCCCATTCTCAGGTTCTTGTTTACTTAAACTAGGAGGTTCCATCGAGTGTAGAGATTAAGTTCATCATACGGTTTTCAATGTCATCTACGGTAAGGAGTATCACACATGAAAACAGGTTATACTCTGATATTGGACAACGGTAGAGTGTTTCGATTTAATTCTCTTTATTACATTTACCAAGTATGAAAGCACAAGATGACTCATTGATCAGTTATTGAATATTGAATATGCACTATAAGATATTACTCCAAATTCATTTACTTTATATAAATATCAAACCTTTTTACCATGTGTACTATGAATCAAAATTGAACCTAAGATTAAATGCACACTTCCTAGATGTCCCTGAAAACTAGCATCTCATACATAGCAACAAATTATCAAATACAACCTTTTTGTAATGTAGGACAACATTATACATCTATTCATTTAACAATGAACTATATAAATTGCAATGATACTAAATGAATTACATGTCACCCTTTCGTTGTCATTCTTTCATCCTGCAAAACCACGTGAGCATGATATCAGCGATAATTCGTTGGCATGGCATCCACCCTAACCTAACATAAGTATCATTTTTCAGTTTCCCATTTACATATGATAATAATTACAATTTACAATTGAAATAAAAAGGCCTAGAGACATGTATTCATTACATTTCATTTTACTTCATTTTGTAACCCATGAGAGAGAAAGAGAAGGGAAGAGAGAGAAAACACCGTTTTGTCAAAAGTTCTAATGCACACAAGTTACACTATGGTGTTTTAAACAGTTATTTACATGTGTCAAAAGTACCTACGGTGATTTGGCAACCCGACGAGGGTCCCACAACTTCCTATTTTTACATTTTCTTACTAGCTACAAAACGTTCAAAATGGGCTCGGAGGCTAAGAAACCGCTTCCAAAATTTATCTTCTGATAAGAATGCACACCACGATTAACTTTCTATGTGTCCCCAGACATACCAAGAGTTTGTAGCAACTGACAGAATTGGGAAAAAGTGAATAGTTTCCGTTTGGCGGCTAGTTTTCCGGGGCTACTGGTCGTAGTTGGCCCAGTGCAAAATGAAAAAAAGTTAGCTCGAGGCTCAGAAAACCACATCCAAAACTGACGGTCGATAGATGAGCACGCAACAAGACTCTTCCTACTAGTTCCCCTATATAAGGAAAATTCATCAGAGTCAACGGGACTAAGAACAAGAAAATCATTTTCAAATGGTGACAAGTTTTCTGGAGCGACAAGTCGAAATTGGTCCAGTTTAACCTCATTAAACTGCGACCAGAGGCCTACAAAATGGCTTTTCCAAACTATCCAGAAATTTTTTTTCCCTAAACTGAATGTTCCATGCAATTGTCTAGTATAAACACTATAGGTTTGCGAAGACGGGAAATAATTTCTCTATCCACGTTTCAAATGGCGGTTCAAAACGAGAGCCAACTTTCTAGATTTAACAGTTTTCTACTACTGTAAACCAGTGTAATAGGGCTCCTATAAGAGCCTAAAAAAGAACTCATATGTTCATTCGGGGTCAATCCAAAGGTCAAGGTGACTCCACGCATATCAAGGTACACGAATGAAGCTTCGCATCTCATTTTCAGAGTTACGAAGGGTACTTAATGAGTCTCCAAAAAATGTAAAAAAATAACTATTTAAATAACTATGTAAAAAATAACTTTATTAATGGGAAGTCAATTTCATCTTGTCGATAAAACAACACTAAAGCAATCCAGGTGGGTAGGAAGTTTTCTAAATCACCACAGAAGTAGGGTAGAAGTTCATGTTTTAATGCAACGAGTTATAATGACTTCGTGAGTTATGACAAGACACTTCATTGTTTTGCAACGAGTTGATATAAAAATTTAACGGTATTAAAGTCCTAATATTGTAAAATTCTATTAAGCTGCAAAAGAGAACTAAAACATGAGAATTATGAGAGGTAAAGGAAGATGAACCATGCCTGGGAGGAATGGAGTCAATCAAACCCGCAGGCTTCAGTTCAGCATCTCACCTGACACTTTGTCAACCAGTTCACGAGCCTGGATCGAATCTCCACCACGTCACACCAACTTTCTGATCACTTGAAGTTTTCCAACATAATAAGTAGTTGCTTGAAAGTTTCCGAGCTTTTTTAATATACCCACTTCATACAAATATTGTTAATCAATGATGTAGTGTATGAGGTGCCCCAAGCTAGTTAGAACGCATACAAGCAACAAGTCCACCACACAATAATCTTGCTCCAAAATTCACATTTCAGCACAAGGAGTAAGGATGCTTGCAAAGGTTATGAAATTTGGCTTTCACCCACCATAGTAGGTTATGAGCACGCATATCTCCATGAATGAATCCAAGCTCAACTGATCTTTATGAGCACCAACTTGTTTTTACATCCAAAACTTGCATACAGATCTAACAAACCATTGTTGTGCATACTCTGCAAATTATGTTGTCCATGATAAAACATCTCTTTGGGGTATTTTGCAAATAGTTAATGTGCTCTGTCAAAGCTTTCACATTTTACATCCGTATATAACATACCCATTTTGTGTAGATCCTGCAATCATGGCACTCCAGGAGATCGCATTTCTTTGAGGCATTCTATCAAACAGCTCCCATGCCTTTTTCCCAAATCCATTTTGGCACATGCTGGAGGTACGTTGGCAAATGTAAACTCATCAGGGTGGAGACCTGTTTGTTGCATGGTGAAACGGTGTGACTGCCTTATGAGGGGACCCCCACGTTTTCTGTACACTGCAATAATCACATTCCCTGAGAAGTTTCGTTCTTTCATTTGGTCAAACATTGTAACCACGTCTACCAACACATTTGTAACTACAATATCTGACAAACCCCTCTGTCTTTTATGCTTTGATAGTAGTCACGCAGGTCTAGGGCTCACTTTTCTTTTTTTAATGGCAACCACCCAGATCATATATTCAGAAATCAGAGGTTAAAAATTCATAATGATGATTGTGCAGGGTAAATTGCAAGCTCTAACATATTCTTAAATGGCGGCCACATGTTTTCTAGCTAGAAAACCAGCAAGGGATGTGGAGAAATATACATTTAAAGCTCCAAAGCTTTATTCATGGCTTAATAATGTAAAAAGAATAGCGAACTAGGAGGCTCGAGCCAGCTCATAGAAATAACTGACAGCCATAAAACCACTGGAAGCCAAAAACCAATGAAGATCTACAGGAATGCAACAAACCAAGTAAGTGTGTGGCCAGGAGGGTAAGGCATCAAATCTACTCTGCGCACTCAAACTCCATGAAAAGCGTTTCCTTCCCCCAACGGATGGGTTAAAACCAAGGCGTGAATATAATATTGAAGGCAGTAGGTCAAAATTAATTAGAAGAGCTATAATGGAAAAGAAACAAGGACAAAAAGGCGGCCACCTCCCAACTTGGATTAAGATCAAGCAAGGGTCAACATGTCTTCTCCTTACACAAAAGAAATTAATGGAAAATTAGGTTCCCATCCTCAATCGCACTTCCACAACTGACCATAATTAAATAAAACTAAAGTGTGTAGCTCGCAAGGAAAACAAAGATGGTGGGATGTCAACAACAGTGGCCAACGTGGGTGAAAGCCTCCAAATTTCTCATTAATTTATATATATATATATATATAATATGAGAGGAGACTTGGTCGGCTTCAGGTGGTAGTAATATTATTTCACCTTTAAAACGAAAAATAAAATGAGTACACAAGCAAGCATGGTCGACCAAGGAGGGACTAGAGAGGAGTTTCGAAAACAAATGCAAGACAAGGACCCACCACAACATCACAATAGGATACCCTCCTCTTGCACGAATCGAGGCTCGATTTGTGAAGCGACCAATCCAAACAATAAAATTGCTTATCTATAATTAACAATAAAGTTGAAAACAAATCGATGATCAGATAAAGAAGTTATCGTCGATCAATAATTAAAATAATAATATTATTACTATTTATATTATTATTATTATTACGACTTAATACTACTTATTAATCACATTGACAAGGGTCAACATACAAGCTTGACCAAAACAATAATAGCAAGAATCGACAATTCAAAAGGAATAATTATTATTATGTAGATGTTTTCTCTAGCCGGTCATGCCCTAACAACAACATCAAGTCATCATTCAAACCACCTATCGAATTCGAGAAAGAGATTTTTCCTTAACATGGTAATCGAAAAGGTGAAGCCAACAAGGATCAGCAAGAGCACAACAATGTTAAATGCTTAGCAACATGGTCGTCAAAGAAGAAAAAGAAGGACGAGGGACCGGGCATTACATAAAAATTAGCGGATAAAGTATTTGAAACATTAAAAATGATTCAATAAAATATTGTCAATGCAATATTCAATCCAAACAACATTACATTATATGCAAATCAACTCCATTATGTTAGAAAACTTGTCCTAACATTTTCTTCATCTACAATTACACTTTATATTAAGGAACAAGTCTTATACTTCTTTTGTAAACATATTTAGGAACAAGTGTTATATGCAGGCATCATTCAACATTTTATATTCTATGTAAACTTATATTATTCCATCCTTCTTGATAATAATCGCCATTAGACTGATCCAATCCAAATCCTCCCCCAAAAACATGACACATGCATCCAAAATCTTATTGATTTCCTTTTGACCCTCACCCATAAATTTAGGTTCATCCAGTATGGCCTATTCTTCACCGGTTTTACTCCCGTACACATCTTAATGTGAATTTTACCCAGGCTCTCATATATAGTAATAAGCCCACAAGAATTAGATGTTGTTTTATTTTTTTAGCAAATTTGGACATGACACTTTTTTTTGTAAACCATAAATCAAGTGTAAGAGATTAAATATAATCATTCAATTAATAAAATTAAGCTACAATATTTATAGATAGTGAACAACTGAATTGATATTGTAATTATCACTAGATCAAGATTGTAGCTAATGTTAAAACTGATCCTAAACAAAGTGACAAGATTACAAATAACTATCTCCCTTATCATAGTATGATCTAATCCTAATCAAATCAACACTAGACAGTTAGTAACTCCTAGTTACAAAAACACTTATAAACATATGATTTTTAATCAATATAATGCTAAATTAATACTAAAATAAACTAATTTTATTATCTCCCCTTAATTTTGCATCATCTCTAGTGAACAAGGGAGGAATTCTCAAAATGCCTCAAAATTTTCACATGTAAGTGCCTTTGTTAAAATATCTCTACATTGATTTGTTGTCGTAGAAACTCAAATTTGGTAATTCTACTCATTGGCATTGTTGTTCTTGACATTGCTCTCTTGCTCAAACAAGTGCACTTTACCCATTCTCATTTGGTACATCCTTAGGTATCTTTCCTAGATTGCTTATTTTTACACATTCATTTGTCTACAGTTTTTGACAAGTGAATGTATGAAACACATCAAGAAACTCCATTATTCATATTCCGAAATTCACATTGTAGATTTTATCTCTTAGGTCAAAAACATACAGTAGGAGTAGGAACATTTCTACAACCTTGACCCTAGTGTATGATCTTGATCTAATTCACTTTGGTCCCAAACATCGTGTTTCATATTATTCTTTGGGGTCACTTATTTCCTCTCAGTTCATCCTTCCAACCTAAATGACCTTCGGAAGAATATATAAACAAGTGAAACTCACCTCATTTAGTACCTGACACAAACTAGAACTTTTATGTTCTCCTATTATGAAATGTAGAAAAAATACACCCAAAGCTCCCTAAAATCTAAAAATACCTATGCTCATTAATTAGGGAAACACTATCTATAGGTCTGAAGCTCGCCACTAGGTATAGGGAAATGATTCCCACATTTGAAAGCACTCAAATTAACCAACTCAAGTAGATTTCACAAGAGAGAAACTCAAGTAAAGTATTGTTAAAGAAATGATGTCAAATATAATTACACTACATCTAGATATCACATGTTAGGTAGATAATGATGTGTGGTTTAGAAGTAGTGTCAATGTCCATTGTCAACGGTGCACATGGGTGCCCACAAACCAACTAATGTTTGTTTTGTAGGAATCAATCCATGGTTAGATTTTTGAAGGATTAAGCAAAGTATTCAGAGACCCTTGCAGTGATAACTGACAGTATCAACAAAGTGAATCAACTAAGTGACAAACCTAAAAATTCATAAACCATAGTTCTAAATAGGTGCAAAACCATACAAAGAGGTCAAGACCGTACAATCATTCCTACCCCTACTTTATGGTCATGCCCCATAAGATCTTCAACTCATAGTATCATTTTTGAAGAACTGTCAGGTACATAAACCCTTATTTTAGCATCCAAATTACCCAGATTAGCCCATAATCACCTACAATCATATAAGTGCACTCAATCGCATGTATGTGTGAGTTTGTATTTCATTGTGTACATTTTTTGAAAATTTTAATGTGTTATTCTGATATAGAATGGTTAATGTTGCAATTTAATTATTCAAAATAACCCCTTGTAACGTTTATTTCATTTCTTTGTTTTATTATAGTTTTATAACCCTAATCAAACTCAAAAAGGGTGAAAACAGCTGCCAGGAAAAATTGGAGATAAATATTGTACTATTGTACATGCTCACACATGAAATTAATATGTACAATGTGTTTGTTGTGCTCATGAAATAATGAATTGAGAATAAATTTAATTACTCCTTCATTATCAACATGCAAGATGGTAAGCTACTTCTATAAAACACCAAAACCTTCAAGCATGTGACATAACCTTGTCATTTCATAAATAGCTCCTCCTACAATGTGATATTATGCTTCATTGAAAGATCATGAAACAAAATGTTTTTCTTAATTCCCCATGATATTGGTTTAGATACTAATGATAATATGAATCCAAAAGTTCTTTTCCTATCATCGAAGTTACTTTTATGATTTGAATCTAAGTATCATACCAAGAAGAATTGGTTCTTATTATATTCTAGGCTAAATTCATAGTCCCTTTGATATATATAAGAATCCACATTACCACTTTCCAATGATGGACTTTTGGAACTTGCATAAACCTTTATAGGTAGTTCATTAAATAGCTTATGTATGGCCTAGTGTCGATTAAGTAAAGGAGACTCTCGATCAATTGTTGATAGAGAGTTGCATCTAATTATAATGATGGATTTGTTTGAGATAAATGAATATTTTTCTCCATAGGTGTAGCTATTAGGTTGTATTCCATCATCTAAACCTTCTCAAGAAATGTATTGTTATATTTCATTTGAATAAAAATATATGTGATTACAATTTTGTCATACTTTTAGACCAAGATAATAATGAATTAGCCCAAGATTTGTCATGTTGAATGACCATTTCAGATTTGTCTTTGTCTTCAATCTCCTACATTTAATTTCCTGTGATTATTAAATCATTAACATAAAAAATATGATCATCATCTTTCCCCTTGTTGTTTGAGGTAGATATTAGGATCATACGTATTTCTCTTGAATCCAATGTGAATGATATTCTCATCTATTTTATCATATGAGGCTCTAAGAGTTTGCTTGAGACTGTAATATGATTTTACAAGCCTACACACCTTTGCTTATTAGTTTGGTTTGACAAAACCTTATGGTTGAGTCTTTTAGAAATTTTAATTTAGGCCTCAATTGAGGAAGGCTGATTTTACATCCATTTTATGAACTTTCTAACCAAATTGAGAAAACAAAGAAAAAATCATCTTTATTGCCTTGATTTTGGATGTAGGAGAAAACACATCCTCATAATCTCTTCCTTCCTTTTAAGCATAACCATTAGCAAAGATCCATGCCTTGTAATTTTATATTCTACCACTTGCAATTTACGTTGTTATGTAAAATACATCTATAACTAATTGGCTTCTTCACTAGTGTAAGATTTATAAGTTATCATGTCAAGTGTCATTCATCAATGCTTGATAGTATTCTTCCATATATATTTCTAGGGTGGAGAATCAAGGGATTCCTAGATCAATTTTGGTTTATTAGATTCTAAAACATGACTTATCACGTCCATGTTGACCGCTTTATGAGATTTGTTGCATGTCCTTGGTCCAATGGTACATGTGTCTAAGACTCTATCTAACTTGGCATATATCACATGTGTACACCATCTTGGAATGCAATGAGGTATGGGTTGTGGAGCTTGTTCAACTCCAATTTTCCCATTATTACAATAACCATAATTTTCATCTTATATATCATCATAGGTCTATATTCTATGACTTCTATTTGAGAGTATAGGATAATTGACTTGAAGTACTTGTCACATCAAACTCAACATCCCTGTTAATACATAATTTATTTATTTTTACATCAACTATTTTTTATACATTGAATCTTAAATTTATCATGTAAAGATTTGTGGATTTGAATATATTTCCAGCATAGTTTTTTTCTACTTTGGGATTAGCATATGGGCCTTGTTTTCAAAAACTTGAATATGAACAATTGAGGGTTTCTCGACTGACCATGCTTCCTACGGAATCATGTTGTCAAGTGTTATTATTGGTGACCTGTTGAGTAGATACAATATTATTTTTTCTACTTATTCCTAGCTAGTTTTATCCAATCCTACATTTTCAATCATGCACCACACCATTTCCACAATCATGTAGTTTTTCCGTTCTACAACACTATTTTAATATGGAGAGTAAGGTACAATCGATTGATGACGAGTTCCTTATTATTTCAAGTATGTAGAGATATAATTACTACTGAATTACCCCCTTAATATGAGTAGATGACCTTCATATGATGATCAATTTAATTTTCAACTAGGGCTTTAAAATATTTGAAGGCTTGGAAGACCAGATATTTGTTATTTAGTAGTTATATCCACATATTCCATAATTAATTATTAATAAAGAGATGAAAGTATTGATATCCAATATTAGTTTACTAGTTTATGTCATTTTCTTGTAGAGATCAATATGAACCAAGTCTAACACTCCAATGGCTCTACCAAAATTCATGGGCAAAGGTGTTTCATGTTACTTCCCTGCTAGACAATTGATGCATATATATTTTTGTTTCTTCAATTGTGGCAAACCTTGAACTATATACTTATAGATAAGTGAGATTAAGTACCATAAAATAATACACCTATATCTTTAATGGTACAAATTTATAAAATTAGCATCCTTAGAAACGAGTGCATGATTATTATGTGGCACAAAGTTTGATTAGAATTTTTTATAGATACCTGATGTTTGAGACTTTATTACTTTATTCCAAACGAGACACATATTCTTGCCACTGGTGCATTCAAATTCAACTCATAAATTGTGGTCCAATAATTAACTGAATGATAGTAGATTTTTGGTAATCCATGTGACACAAATGACATTTTTTACTGTGTAATTTTTTGTGCCAATAGGAAATATGATCTTTCCAATGTCATGAACTCTCTAGGAAGTATTATCCCCAAGGAAACTGATTTTTTTGGGAGATGGCCTGAATGTGGAAAACCAATGTTTTTTTCTTATCATGTGCTGGATTGGGCCTCAATTTATATACTATATGGAGCTTTGGGATGATGATTATTATATTGTTTGTATAACATACAATTGATCCTCATCGGAGTGATCATATTCCTAATTGATAATATTTCCATTGTGTTACTTCTTCTTCTTCTATTTTATTTTCCATGAGACTACTGTTTTGAATACTATCATTATTTGTTGAGTTTTAAATTTGAATATTTATTAGTCAACCCACTATGCTAATAGTTCTTGATATCATGCCCTTTATTGCAAATAGGAAATGGTTTTTTAATGCTTGATGATTGGTCATTTTTTGTGAACTTTGCTTCTTATTGAACTTATGTTTATTCTCCCCTTGTGATAATTAGCACATTAAAAATCCATAAAATTTACTATGTCACTCTTTCACACATACCCAATCGTTACCTTTTGAAAGATGTCTATAATGATTTTCTACCCACACTTACAAACATGGAGAACTGAAAAGATGTGTTGTGCCTCTACTCGCAAGGAAAGTAATACTTGTTTTGATACCAAATGATGCGGATGGGGTTGGGGTGCCCAACAAAGAGCAACCTAAAACCTCACAACCTCATAATACACATGAAATAACAACCTGTTGGGTTTTAAAATGGTACTTGAATCGAAACCACAGTCAAGGGATATCAAGTCCCTCCTCTTTATGGGAGAGGTTCCCTTATTGAGAGCAGGTAGCAAAGCTTATATACAAATGTACACTTTCATCTTAAGGTTGGACCTCTGACATATCAAAATGCTTTTATATCAAAATAGCTTATCAATACAAATGAATAGAAGAACTGAAGAAAGGAAAGAGTAGAATATAACAACACTTTTAGGAAATATAGATAGCAGAGTATAACCCTATACTTGTTGAGAAAGAGTGATACAGAACAAAATCATTCACATTCACAGCATAAGATATCATTCCACATACACAAAGCTCTAGAAATCATATCAATAAGAACACAAAGTTTCTTATCACAGAAGATAAATGACCGACGAATTTCAGGTAAGCAAGAAGGGACAATGGAGGAAGATAGAGAAAAGGGGAAAATCCTTCTTTATTGATTCACTTTCGACTATAATTACACTTCAAAAGTATCAGAGTCTAACCTTTTTCAATGAGCCAAGCTCTTACATTTATAGATGAATCCAAGAGAGGAGAATAAGAGAAGGAAGAAAATTTGATTTGGCGCCCAACCACCAATCATTAATGCCCCTGAAAGTCCACCTCCAATATGTCAAATCTAGTTCTACATGTCTTTGGCGTACTGAAGAAGGAAGGATGAAGGATCAGATTAAACTTGATCTAGTTGAGGCAGTCTGATCACATACTAATGGCATGAAAGATGTTTTCCATATTTTCACCCAAATCAAGATATACATCTGGTTCCCCATGTTTGTTTGGCATGCTAAAGAAGGAAGGATGGAAAATCAAATCAGATCAGATCTAGGTAGTTGAAGCAATCAGATCCCGTATTAATGGTTAAAGACGTTTTCTAGAATTATAAACACCAAACCTTATTGAAAACAATATTTTATGCTTTCATGGCGTAGAGGAAACCAAGATCTTTCTAACAACATAAATTTTTTTGAATTTCGAGCATTGGTGCAAAAGTTATGCTCATTTGAATATTTGAATCGAATCCGTACAAAAAAGGTGAAAATGCAAAAATGGATCCACGGGCCCAAAATTCAAATTACGCTTTTAGTGCAAAAGATGTAAAAGTGCAAAAGTTCCCCGCAAGCCTGAAACTTCACATTTTACATTTGGGTCTGACACGTGGCATTACCTGAGTGGTAACGGAGTCGTGGCTCACCTTATAATTTTACTTCTTTTAGAAACGAGGCTCAAAACCTCAAAGTTCTCCGCCAACCCGCCTCTCTGCTTTGACTTATTCCCTCTTGGAAATAAGGCTCAAAATCTCAAAAGGCTCTGATGATCCACCTCTCTGCTTTAACTCTTCATGCGGGCTCGATATTTGACTTTTTCCATTGACATGAGCGGGGTCGTGGTTCACTTTTTCACTTTACGCCTTTTACGGAAACAAGGCTCAAAATTTCAAAGTTCTTCCCTGGTCCACCTTCTCGAAAGCTTTATGTCAGACACGGGACACGTGGATGTTTCTCACTCATTTGGAGACTCACTTTATACTTGCCTCTTGAAAGAGCGCCGAAGAGACACGTGGCTCCTTCCAAGTCCCTTTATTTGGCGGGGTCATAGGTCTGACCTTGGACACATGGAAGCTTAGCGCACATTTGGGACCTGCCTTTGGATTTTGCCTTTAAAGTTATGTCATGCTGACACGTGGTGGCTTCCGCAAACCCTTCTATACTTAGCCGATTCAACGATTGGCTCTGTTCCATTTTTTACATGGGACACATGGAAAGCTAGCGGTTGTTTAGGGTCTTTCCCTTTGAGCCACGCCTTTGAAGTTGTGCCAATAAGGTACATGGAGATTTGGCACATGTTTGGGGACTCACTTTTGGCTTCGACCCTTGAAGGTGCACTGATGAGACACGTGGCGCCGTCGGCCGATCCTTTTGTACTTAACTGATTTGGACCCACTCCTCTTTCTCCATTTTTTGGCTGGGTCCCTTCTGCTTATTTAGGAGTGACTATGTTGGGTTCTTGACACGTGGAAGCTTCATGCTTTTTTGGGGACTTGCTCTGTATTTTACCATTTGAAAGAGCACCGAAGAGACATGTGGTTCTTTCCGCTAGCCTTATATCTTTCAACGGCCGATTTAAATTTTTTAGGCTCCGAACACGTGGAGAGTTGGCACTCATTTGGGGTTTGTCCCTTGGGTCTCACTTCTGAAGTTGCACCGATGAGGCACGTGGCGAGTTTGCGCTCACTTAGGATCCTACTTTGATCTTGGCTTTTGGATATGAGTCATTAGGATGCGTGGAGGCTTCCACCTGCTCTTTGTACTTAGCTCATTTGTCTGTTGGATTTATCTTTTCAGACTCTAGACATGTGGAGGACTGGCACTTGTTTGGAGTCTCCACTTTTGTGCACCATACCATAAGTGTGCCGAAGAGACATGTGTCACCTTCCACGGTCCTTCTATACTTAGCCTATTTGGGCCTCAATTGAACACTGCCTTTGTTCATACAAAACCAAAACTCCAAAAGTGACCCAATGACCCACCTTCCCACATCCAATCAGAGATGTCCACGTACTCGTGGATGTTGGGGCTAGAAATTGACAGGGAAGATACACCCATCACTCATAACTGTAGAAAAATACAGATGAGGGGAAGCTTCACCATTTACGCTCGAAAAAAAACTGCTCCTCATGGAAAGAAGACCTGTAAACAATACCAGGCTCGATGCGATCCACGACCATAGAAGAAGGATTTGACAATTTAATTCGAATGGAGGAAACAATTTTCAAGCATCCAAACAGGACCATGCAGACTGCAAGATTCTAAATTAGCAGGGCGAGATTGCAAATGAGCACCCAATTCTCCAAAGCATGAATTTTTTCTATCTCTCTAGACTTCTCACTCTGCTCAGACATCTCTCAAAGGCACTAACTCAAAGTTTTCGAAAGTTTGACTTGAAAAATGAGGGGAATTTTGAGGGTGACAACACAACCAAATAGAAGGAATATGTACATAGGTATAAAAATCAAATAAAAACATATTTTGAACACTTAAGGAGAAACAAGACTGTCATCAACTTAAAGAAAATGCATAGTTAGATTGATCGCCAATTGTTTAACCTCATATAACATACACTATATAATTATTATCTTCTTCTTTCATGTCATTAAATATGGTAAATTTTCCATGTACTGTATTAAAATATTTATGTCATGTTAGATCGTTTATTGTAAAGGCATGCCACTGTAAAGGCATGCCACTATGAGACTTGAGATTGCATCCACACTGTTATCGAAGTTCCAAAAATATGAACTCCTAAAACTAAGTTTTGAAAGTTGAAATTTTGACGGCAATAATGTTTTTTTTAATTTTATGTAGTCATCCAATGCCACAAACAAGACTCTTAAACTTACAAAATTAAAATGCAAAAGTATCAAAGGACCTAAAAATAGACCCCACAACAGAATCATTTGGCATTTCTAAAAAAAATTGAATTCAAACATTCAATTATTCATTTTGTTGAAGTTCATAGTTTGAAAAGGATTGCGTGGACAATGTTGTACACTAGAATAATTGTGTAATTGATGAGACATTGCACAAAAAAATTATACAATCAACACACATTACACAATGAACTTGGACAGTTTCTAAAATTCATCTCTCTAATTTACAACTCACCATCAATACACTTATTTCAATGTGCAATCTACCAATAACACAAAAAAACACAAAATGCAAACACAAGTTGACCCAAAATGTACATCTATTTCTTGTGAATCTAGATGTTATTACATCAATATGCATAACATTTCCATTCAACAAAGTATCAATGGGAATCGAGAATTTTCTATAATTTCATGAATATCATGAAAATATTAAAAAGTAACCATTTTATATTTCAAATTAATTATAGGAAATATCAACTCAACATAATCAATTGGATCATTCAACCTAGAACTTTTTTTGGTTGGATTCTCATATCTAACAACTTTGGATGCCATAAAATATATACGGGGAGAACACCATGCAAATAATATATCACATAATAGCTAGGGATAATAGAGTAGAACAAATGGCTGATGGGGTGGGAGTGGTGAGGTCATGTCACACAATTGTGTGGTTGCCCACCCATGTTCAAATCCCCCCAAGGAACGATCCTCTATGAGGTGGTTTCGTCACTAGATGTGGCATCTCTACTCATTGTAGTTGCAACATGTTGGTTTCTTCACTCGCTATAGTTGTATCATGTTGGTTCTTGCTTCACTCAGGCTTCTAATTCACCCATTGCGGTCGCGACATTCCTATTTGCTTCACTCTAGAGATTACTTCACTCGCTACGGATGTTACATATTCATTTCTGGTTACTAAGGCTGCTTCATTCAGGTTCCTCGTGTTGTCTCCCTTCATTGTAACTAGGTTATGGATCCTCTCAAAAAAACTTCAAATGTACAAGGATGTGGGTCCTTTCAAAACCCTTAAATTTACCCTCCTTCCAAAAAAATAGAGTAGAACAAGTGAATAATACAATCCACAAGACAATCAAAATTATTAACAAGAAAAAATAATATTAACTTATAATGAGACAAACATTAAGAGTCCACTACAAGGGAAAAACCATAGGTTAGGTGAAAGGTGCAAGTTCACCAAAAAGGAAACCATATGTTGTGTTCAATACAATGTGGGTTCACCAAATATAAAACTCTAAGTTGGGTGCAAGGTTTGGGTTCTCTGAAAGGGAAACCCTAGGTTAGGTACAAGGTTTAAGTTCATCAAAATGGAAACCCTAGGTTGGGTGCGAGATTCGAGTCCACCAAAATGTATATGTGGAAGTGATTTTGTAATAAGAATGCAATATAACTAACCAAATATGTTATAATTAAGTTTAATCAAATATAAATAAGTACATCCTACTTAATTAAAGAAATAAATATATTGATAATAGTCTAAAATACTTAATATATTGATAATACTTAATTGAAGTTTTAGGAGAAATAAGATTATAGAATGATACATAATATGTTGTAATCTGGGAGAAACATGTTAGGAAACATATAATGGAAAATAGGTCTAGATGGTGAGGTGAAACAGATCCAGAAAAATCAACCAAAATGCATAATCTTGACCAGAATCGTATTATTCCTTAAGTAGCAAGACCCAAGTTGAGTCGTACATGTACAAATCTCACAATATTCAAATAATATGAAATTTATTTAACAAATTTATTCATCTATTTTTGGGATACAAAAAATGTGCTAGCTTTGACATAATTTATTATGAGTTGCTTGGAAACTGCTCTCCTTACTTGAAACTGTAATATGCCCACAATACCTTATAAAAGTGTACTAATTGGAGAGAGTTAGGGTGGACATACAATATCCTTAATTTATCATCAATCCCCTAGGATTTTAAATAGTTGGCAAACAACACACTGAGTATAATGTAATTCAACATACTAATCAATGTAATGCAAGTGTCTCATTCCTTATTCTTTCAATGGTCTATTACATGTAACAAGTAAATACATCCAAAATAAGTGTTAAAAGGATCCACAAAATTTCCCATACTATATTGGTGCAATTTTAGCAACCAAAATTGTATTAATACAATTTTAGAAAAAAAAATGCAAAATAACAAAAACAAGGGAATAAAGAGAAAACAAGTAAAACCTCTCGGAGCGGCAGTGTGTGCCTAGTTTTTTTGGTTTAATGTAATTGTGCTCTTTGCTTTCCCATTGGGCATTTTGGTTGTTGCCTATGTGGAGTTTTGTGGGACCGTGAGTTCTCCGGTCACCCATGCTAATGTAACACTCTTTTATTAATATAATTTAAGGGTTGTTCCAATATAAATAAAACCTTAGATATATTTAATAACAAAATCTTAATACAAATCAATAATCAATACACTAACATCACATATCAAATAAATAATTTCATGCCAAAAATTAAAAACACGTTCCAATTTGTCATTTTGAAACATGAAATTACTCATCTCCATGTGATTAATGTTGTTACAATAATAATAAATGATGGATTTCACATGAAATGCTAGTAATTGCACCATAAGGGTGTAATGGATACACTGAAGTTGGCACACATGATTGGATGGAGAATATTTTGGGTTTCCTTGAACAAAGTGGTGGAAATTCATAATCCATGAGACTATGTTAGAGGGGGGGAGTTGTGACGGTGAAGGGGGTCAGGGGAGGAGAATTTATGGGTTGGGGGAATCTAGCCAAGGGAATGTAGGAAACCATATTTTTTCTTCTAACAAGCCACATATGAATCATGTGCCACTTTTTTGTATCATCGTGGCATCATCTACTTACAATAATATTTGTTGAATATTTAATTTGTTTCAATTGCCACCAACTTGAAAATCTCTATGTTTTCTTAGATATCAAATGTATATTATAAAATCGATAAACTCAAATGAAAAACACGGTTTATTAAGAGTAAAATTTGACACAAATTCCAAGGCTCACATCAGATTTTCTTATATATTTTGAAAATTGAGAAGAATTAAGTTGAGAGAAATTTGTGTTGGTCACTTACTTGTTGGCAAAAGACTGCGAACTAGGTGTTGAAAATGAAAAAACCTTCTCCACAAGGTTGAAACTAAGAGTTGTTGACACATATTGGGATATCCTTGTCATATTTCCTTGTGAAAAACTATGGGTGGAAAGTGGAGAAATGGGGAAAAGGGACACAATTGTGTTCTTTAACATGTGAAGGTCAAAATCAAGGACCGTTACTTTTCAGTGGTTGAGTTCTTGGATTTTTTACAGTAGGAATGTTGGTGACCGAGTCAAGGGTAGTTTTTTGGTTCAAAGATTACTTTTGCGTAGAGGCTTTATCTCAGGGTCCTACACATCCATAACTCCAATGACAATGTTGGTTGATTCTGTGAACATTTTTTTATTTCTTAACAAAGAGGATATGGACATCATGGTTAGTGGTGTGAGGGTTACCTTCTCAAGCATGGTTCATCACAATCCTTTGACAATTTACAAAGAGCAAAAATAAGGAATCAAGAAAGAGGTTTTGAAATTATATTGCCTCCTCTATCAAGCCTATGCATTATGTAGACAATTATTCTCTTTAGCAGGAATGTTTGTCAGCTACAATTGTTTGTGGAATGTCGTCGTGTGAGTAGAGGGAGCATCTTGGCATGAAGATCTCCTTCGTACAAGACCACTAACTCTAATTCATATACATCCACAAATGTAATGATAACATTGATTGAATTTTTTTGGTAAACAACACATCGAGTATAATACAATTCAATATACTAACCAATGCAATGCAAGTGTCCCATTCATTATATTTTAAATGGTCTAATGCATGCAACAAGTAAATGCATCCAAAACAAGTGTTAAAAGGATCCACAAAATTTCTCATACTATATTGGTACAATTTTAACATACAAGAACTGTATTAATACAATTTTTAAAAAAAAAATGCAAAACAACAAAAAAAAGAAAAAAGGGAATAAAGAGAAAACGAGTAAAGAAAATGCAACTACATTAAAAAAAGAATAATAAAAAATGGTAAAAATTAGAATCCAAAATCAAATAAAACCTTAGATATATTTACCAACAAAATCTTAATACAAATTAATAATCAATACACTAACATCACATAGTAAATAAATAATTTCGTGCCAAAAAATTAAAAACATTTTCCGATCTACCGTTTTGAAACATGAGATTACTCATCTCCATGTGATTGATGTTGGTACAATAATAAAAAGAGCAGCAATGATGCTAAGTATTGCCATAGCTCAAATGACAATGTACATATTGTTGGTATATTAGAAAAGGTGAACTGATTTGAATACAAATCTATTACTTCCATTTGGTGAAACTATGTAAATGTCTCAGAGAAAAAGTGTCTTGGGTACGTTGCAATGATCATGTTCCATAATATGACATCTCATACAATCATTTTTGTCAAACACTTCACATGTATAAACTAAACTTCAACACTTACCATACATGCAATAAAAGTGTCTCGCAAAATTTTGCATGTGGGAAACTCAGATTCCGTGTTACTGATGTAGGAGAGGATTTTGTTAGCTTCTAAAATGGTTTCTTTGAAGTGCAGGTATGCAATGGTTAAATATATGTGGAAGAAATTAATGAGGATGGTGTTTAATAAAGAGAATTTGAGCGCCTCATCAGCCAACCTTCTCTAAATAATGTTGTGAGATTGGTAGTTTATGAAATCAGCATTGACATTGTGTGAACATGATTAAGGTGTTTGCGCTCAATTAAACATTCTATTTCTAGTATAAGAAGGAAACACCATCGAAGCCTTTGTCCTACAATCCTACAAAGCAGTTTTGTGTCCGTCTACTTAATTGAATGATAGTGGCAATGATTCAAATATGTGAATGTTGATGCAGATATGTTTTAGGAAATAAAAATGATGAGGTGTGACTCCATGTGAGCAAAAAATAGTAAGGAAGCAAGAAGATAGTCCATTCAAATGGAGAAACAAGGGATTGAAATTTGTACTTGAAGCATTGTGGTAAGAATTATTACTGTGTTTCCAACTTCCCTATTTTCTCTGCTTTATTTGATGGAGACCACTCTAGTTTAGACATAATATAGTAGTTTGTTGTCTCCTGGCTTAATTCAGAAAGAGTTTCTAAATATGATTCTCTATCAAACATCATGTAAACATTTTTTGGCTCTCTCATCTAAACTATAAATTGGAAGGTGGGGTTGCAATAATCAAATTGGGTGTGTCAGGCATTGTAGAAGCCATTGTTGTGTTGTTTTTAAGACAAAGATCCAAAGTAATCATCACGGACATTGCGTACAAATATGGACTAAAATTATTCGAATCTCTTTTGCCGTGTGCAAAATTTATCCATTGCGATGTCACCAAAGTGAAAGATGTTAGAGCAGCTATGGATTTAACCATTCAAAAAATTCAGACGACTGCACATTATACTTAACATGTAGAGATCATTGATATCCAAGAGTTTCCTAGAGTAGCCTAGAGTAGAAACTAGAGGTGTTGTCCATACCACAGATAGTGCCCTGAAATTATGAGTGAAAATATGATTCCAAATGAGCTCTAGTATTAGATGTCAAACTTTAAAGTATCTATCCACAAAAATGTTGCTTTACAAGCTGCATACCAAAAGTAATCTGATATGAAACCTCCTATAAATCCATTTGCAATTGGCGGAGCCTATCTCTCACGCACGTTCGCGGGGAGATAGGCGGATTCAAACTCCTGACCTCCAAAATGATACGCTGGAGGCCCACCACTGTGCCAAAGCATTTGTTATTGTAAGATTTGACTATTTTTAATTAAATACACGACCCCCGAACGTGCGTGACAGATAGGTAGAACGTTTGCGATCACCACTTCATCTAGTTTCGCAGAGGTTGGGAAGCTGAACATTGGTTTAATTCTAATAATAGCCAAAGGCCATCCTGCAAGATCATGTAAGCATAGACATGTTTGCATAATAAATTAGGAGGCATTATACCAAAATTTTGCAGGATTTACCAGTAACGTGTACCAAGCAGAAAAAACTACGAAGGGAAGGAAAGCATTCCGTATGGAATGGTAAAATAAGTAATGATGCTATGCTTTGTAGATGATATTCACTTTTTTATACTAAAGGAAGAGATAGTTCTCTTACTACGCAAGTTCTGATACATTGAAACAAATGGTGAAGCAATGAGAAGTAAAGCTGACTACTTCGGACAATTAAGTAACTTAAATAAACCATATACATATTACATATATGAGAAAAGTATTAGCTCCTAGGATTACATGACGCTTACAATTAAGTAATCCTCTCATAAGTTTTTCTTGTTAGCTTAAGACTTGAAATAAAATAGATTATTTACAACAAGAAACAGTTTCCAGTCTACAGCGCAGACAATCACTACTTGATTAAGTCTTATTTATGATTTCACTATTTTTATTTATGATTTCAAAAGTGCCCTTTTCACCTGGTACAATGTTTGTGCAGAGGAATTGGTCTATGTGAAGATAAATGCAAGCAATCTCTGCAAGTTAGCCAATACGAATATCCGACAATCTGTTAAGGTGGGGAATGGATATCTTAATGCCTGCCTGTATAAACACTAGGGCGCCTCACTGGGCTGAGAGTGTTGTCTCTAACATCCAAGCGGCTAACTGGGACTTGGCAAACCACTAAACACATTTTTTCAATATTAGCCATTTGCAGTGAGATACGAGATAGGTAAAAAAATTGTCACTAAATGTCGTACTCTGTGTTGTCAATGTAATAAATATTATGACATCACTTTTTCCGTGAAATTGCTGAAGGCCACAATAACATCGTGTAAGCCAATCAAATTGAAGATAAATCAAATTTTGTAATTATTTTGTTAAGAAATATGCAACTTTACTAATATTTACTATGGATGTGAAAAGTGTTTATTAGTTTATGAAAATGATAACAAGTTCTAATTAGTTGAAAAATATGAATAATAATAACTAGTTATGTAATTGTGAAACCTATAGTTACATTGCCTTAGGCATACTAATAAATGATGGCTTTCACATGAAATATTGTATGTCTTTGTCATGATTTCATCCTATATGTGTTCATGGTATACAATTATATGACCTTGATTATTAATGTGATGACGTGTCATATAAATATCCAAATTTGCCTATGTGCAAATGGGATGTCAAGAAGTGTTATTTTTTAATACCCAATTTTGGGTACAATATCCATTATTATATTATATCATCACAAAATTATGCTCATATTTGTCCCAAAGATATATTTAAATGTGTATATATTCCTACATTTCTATATTGTAAATATAAAATAACATAAACAAAGGAATGATATGTTAATCAACTTTGATAGGAGCATACCATTATCATGAATTATTTAGATTTTATTGAACAAAGTAATTTGTAGCATATTCATTATGTATGTTCTTTTTAATCCATGTATATTCATTGTGTTTGACTATAGAGATTCCACAACTGATATAAAAAAATCATCATCCCTAAAAAATATCTTTCCAATCATAACAAGACTGATGCAGAAGCATCCTTCATGATGTTTGGTGAAGAATAAAACAAGGATAGTAATCCATACAATGCATGAATTACATGTACTACTTGTTTCAAATGAGTTTTCCTCCAAGAATGTCATAGTTTGAGTATTTGAGTTATGTAATGTAATTACTCTTTGTGATAAGAGTAAAAGGTGAAAGTTAGTTGTCTAGGTGGATATGAGTGTTATCACACCTAATGGTACATAGGAGGAAGGATTATATTGATTATCATATTATGGAATCATTTCATAGATCATTTCTAGTTGGAAAAAACAACTATATCTATCCTTATGTGGAAGTTGAACAAATATCTCAACTAAAAAGGATTAATCTTATCCTAAGGAGTAGGAATAGGATAAGATGTTTTAATTTAGAATGAAAATAATCTTATATAGATACAATGGTATGTATATGAAAAGTAAGAGGTCGAACCATCCATGAAGAGAGGGGGAGAGATATAGAAGAATAAGCGTGTGAGTAGAAAAATGAAGAACAAGGCAGTCATGAAGAATATTGATTGTACTGTATGACAAGATTTGAAGAAATAAGAAGAAAAAGCTTGGGATTACATGTATTTTGTGGTTTTTATCATCTTATTAGGTGTATATAGAAACAATTTCAATGGTATTATTCCATATTTTAATAAGAATATTCATATTGTCATGATATACCTCCAACAACTTATATTGTGTTATTTGTTTATTGTTTCCTTAAAATAGGGTTTCGAACCAGTCACCATAAATTTTTGGTTTTAAGTGTAATGATGCTGAAATTTTAACCATATAGGGAAAACATCATTTTTCAGATGGGTATTGAAGGGTTTTATTTGATTATTATTATTTTTCAAGATATGATGTGTTTTACCAGCATGTTTGAGGTTGCATGATACTTGTTTGACAAAATGTCCTCCCTGATAAAAGTAGCATAACTCACACGTTTTTAAGATTTATATCTTGAAATGTTACAGGAATGATAGTGGAATACTTTTTGAAATTGGGTTTGAATGGTTTTCTTTGAAACCAAATATTTTGTGAGATATTTGTGGTTGAATGCTACAGGTCAGCAATGGGCAGAGTATATAGAAGATAGAAGGATATTTTTGGCATGAGAATGGAAAAATGGTTTCCTCCATTTGAGATGGTGTTTGTAATCATTATAATTAGGTTTTATTGATTTATTTACCTCTCTACTAGGAAAAATATTAGTTTCATCCAAAAAGGATGAGAGATCGATGAGTGTGTATAGGGGTTAAGACATGATTGACAAATTGGATTGTTGCAACCTTTTTGAACATTACTGCATTATCAATCAAGTGTATAAATGCACCTAGATTAACATGAATGAATGATAGAAGATTGAAAATGAGTATAAAATGAAGGAGGACATAGTATTATGGTCAAGGTAGAGGTAAGAGCAGTCAAAGACTAATGTTGAATGAGGTGAGGGAGAGCTAAGATGTTGCACCATTTGTGTGTTGCATCAAAGACCCTATAAGTATTATAGTTGACAAATTATATATACACGGTTGCGGTTTGGGGGAGAAGGAGGGAAGGGAGGAAAACCCAACCCCCGGTTTGGATGTGTTGAGCTTCCCTTCCCTCCTCTTGTTACCCGAGTGTAGTGAGGTTTACCGGTAAAGAATGGATATATTACCCATTCAATGAAGATGAAAGAGCAACGAAAGTTCATAGACCACCTAATTAGCACCAACGAGTAAAATCTCCTTGTGCCTCAGAACCCCATAATAGCATCAAAGAATGTGTTAAACTATTAGCAAGCGTAGAAACTATGGTACTTTAAAAATTGCAACCTTCCAAATATGAATTGGTTAATCCATGATACACGCACACACACACACACAAACACACTTAAAGTTGTAATATGATTTTTATGTATAAATATCATTTTAAGTTATCTTTTATATTGATGGTTATGTGTATATTTATTTTCTTTGATTAAATAATATCAAGGTATGTTATTGAAAAGATGGGTTTGTATTGTTTTGTTTATCATTTTTTATGTTTTTATTAAATGGGTTGTAGTTCGATTGTGTATAATGGTGTAAAAATCGTTGTATAATATTCCACCAAGGTAAAAATCTCAAGAGATACAAAGTAATAATGAATGAGGTTGAGATCATGTCTAGAGTGAATTTGACAATTTGAAAGTTCTTTGCCCTTAGTTAAGCCTATACCTAACACGTACAAGCTTTGGATTCAATCAAACAATTTGTACACTTTTAGAAAATCAATGACCTAAATATTTTGTTTTTCTTCTTGTTTTATTGATGTAATATCTAGAAATTATTTACACGTGTTATAAATTGAAAATGTGATTAAAAAACAAGTGCTTCATTTAAATTTATCCCTTTGAATTGAAACTTTAAATGATCATTGGTAAAGAGTGTGTTATCATGCTTTTGAGAGTAAATTTACTTGTTTAATTAGTAAACTCATTTTTACGCCAAAAGGTCGAGAAACTTCTGACAACATATCAATGGCACAATAGATCTTGACCATCCATGCCCTGAACCATATCAATGACCTCCAAATGATCAAAGTCATCCACATAATCAAGATCTTGCCTTTGAAAAGTGAAAAGTATCCCCAACACAAATACACATGAAAAATTATAATAGGATCAGATTTGAATTATGTTTTACTTATATAGCCTCTGAATTACGTGGTAGAAGGGCTTGATGGCCATCGGATTAAATTTGTGTCGATGGTTCAGATGTATTTTGCCTTGGTATGTGGACAGTCGATTCCACCAATGGGTGCTTTTTACAAGTATGAAATTAAAAGGAAATTATTTGGTCATTTTATTCAACGACCACATGTCACGGAAGAAGGATCCCATGAAAAATACAAAGAGTGCATGTTGTTTTATCACGAACAAAATGTTCTCTTTGTTTATTTTTTTTAGAAAATTCATTACGTCAAAAGGTGTTTTCCCAGTTAGAAAGGCCCAACAACTTTTGACAATGTGTCAGCGGCACAATAGTTCTAGATCATCCATTCCCTGGACCGTATCAACGACCTCTAAATGATTAGAGTCATCCACATAAATTAATACTAAAACGATACTAGGTTTTCTTCTTGATAAAACAAACATTAACGCTCAAAAATGGTATTTTTCATTTTGGTTGGTAGGGTATTCAAACAATAGATGTAGCGAGGATTGTAATAAATGGACAATATTATGCATCAAGGAGGTAGAAGGAACATGAAGAGTGGGAGGTGCAAGCTACACATTTGTTGCCCCCAGCTCCGATTTTTCTGTGTTTTGGAAGAAATGAAAAAGGATTGTAATGTCTTATTGGTTTTAGTGGCCTTGAGAGGGAAGAATACAGTGAAGTCTGTAATGAAATTAATTCTATAATTCAGATTATGAGTAGGAATAGAACACCAAATAACAAAATATTTTAGTATAATGATCTCAATATGCAATTATAATAGCTTCGCCACTTCGAGGGGCAACCTCCAAACCAAAAAATAAGACTCAAATTCTCCAATGATGATGAACTACTACTTATAATTCCCCATATATATTATTCATATGTTATGGCCATCACCAAGGCCGACCTACTAAGCATGAGAAAGTATAAATGATATACTAAAATGATATGGTAAGCCACAAGTCGGTTACTCATATCCTAATACAAGCAATAGGTTAAGGGTGTAACATGCCCTTCCCCTTCAAACCAACATTGTTCTCAACGTTGAATAATTCTAGATGTTGCTGCAGAAAACCTTCATCCTCCCAGGTTGCATCTTCTATGCTCAAATTCTTCCACTTGATCAAATATTCCTTAATGTCTTTGGTTCTGAACCTCTTAGTACGTGTTTATAGAATCTTCTCCGGCTCCAAAATGATTCTTCCTTCCTCATCAAGTTTTGGTAACTCTGTCTGGGATTCAAATTTCTATCCAATAACCTTTTTCAGGTAGGAAACATGGAATACTAGGTGTATGATTGAAGATTGAGGCAACTCTATTTTGTAAGTAACACTGCCAATTTTCTGTAGAACTTGATAAGGGCCATAATATTTCGGAGCAAGTTTGTTGTCCTTTTTCTATTGCTTTAGGGACATCTGCTTGTAAGGCCGGAGACATACAAAAACCTAGTCACGAATTTCAAAATGTCTTTCATTACGGTGTTGATTTGATTGTTGTTTCATCATGTTTTGTGCCAATGCAAAATTCTCCTTCAAACTAGCCAAAACCTGTTATTGATGTTAAATGCGTTCCTCAACATCTCTAACCTTAGTTTGCACCCTCAAGGAAGAAGTGATAGAAGGTGAATCGTAACCATAAAATGCTAAAAATGGGGTCATTTGAGAAGAAGTATGAAAAGATGTGTTATACCACCATTCTGCAAGTGGTAGCCATTTAATCCACCTTTCTTGCTTATCTGATACAAAACAACATAAATACCCCTCTAAGCATTTATTGACCACTTTTGTTTGCCCATTAGTTTGAGGATGATAAGAGGAATTGTGAGCTAGTTGAATACCCAAACATGAAAATAAGTTCATCCAAAAATTACTTGTGAAAATAGGATCACGATCACTTACAATTATCTTTGGGGTTCCGTGTAGCCTTTGAACTGTCTCCAAAAAAATAGTTGTGACTATACTGGCTGCAAATGGATGTGATAGGGCACAAAAAATGGGCATATTTTGTGAGCCTATCCACAATCACCAAAATAACCTTCTTACCCTATAAATAAGGTAATTTGGTGATGAAATCCATGGAGACCTCCTCCCATCTCTAGCTAGGAATTGGTAAGGGTTGCAACAGACTTGTTGTCTTAATTGTTTCCCCTTTGTTCTGTTGGCACACTAAACACTTTGATACAAACTTGTGTACATCCATCTTGAGTCTTTCCCAAAATAATTCTCTTTTTATTCTATGATATGTCATCTGTAAACTCTTCAACTTTGGAATTATCCACAGAATCACAAAATAAACGTTGTTGTTCTACTTTCTATCAGAAAATGACAGAGATAGCTAGTGAATGAATTATGCTTATGCTTATAATCCATAATTGCAGGAAAGGAAAGAATTTAAGCTCATAAACACCAACAAATTTTATCGTGGAAAACCTCTAGAGGAGGAAAACCAGTTGGGAAGGGAAATTGCTCTTTCTTCCCACTTTTATTGGCCAATTAAAAATAACAAGTATAGAATTTACAATAAGTATGAAAGAGAAGTAGATAATATCTCACACTTCCTCCCAAATACTTGTTTGCTTGTCTCAACACTCCTTTCTTCTACAAAACACAGTTCCAACACTAAGAACTTCTTGCTCACTTGTTTTCATGCTTCGATCATCTTATTATCTTCTACAAACATGTATTTATAGCCTTTCTCATGTCCTCTCGTGCACTAGAGAATGGGAAAGGTCATGGAGGAGAAGAGACACAAACAACCTTCCAAATTCTGGGCTATTCGTTTCATATTTTTATTTTATGTCCAAAAGATCTAGGACAGCCACCCAATGTAGACCAGCGGTCCTAGGACCACCGCCCTGGTTGGGCGGTGGTTCTGTAACCACCGCTCTACATAGAACGGCGGTCCTATTACTAAAAAGATAGAACCTCTGTGTTATTTTTCCTTCTTTGGGCTGATTGTTTTGATGAAGTAGATTCATTTTGGATCCCTATGGATCACACCTCTCCTACTTATGAGGCTTTTGGTCCCACAAAAGCTTAGTGGGGGAGTAGATGAGGAAATAAATCCCTCACTTGCTCTTTTGAGTACCACCGGCCCTGCCTTGGTGTCTTTCCTTTCAGTCCAATCTGTCAAGACTCCTATGGACCTCTCCTAGTCTCTCTGACCTTCTTCTGCAGCACTACATCCTCCTCTAATTTGCCTCATGAGTCCAAGACGCAATCCTCAATGGAAGGTAGCAACTGTAGTCCTTCATCTTCATCTAACATGTATGGCTCATATAGGTGCAAGTTCTCACAGTTTACTACAGAGTACGTCCTCATAAATGATGGCAAGTCAAGTCGAAAAGCATTTTCTCCAACCTGCTCCAATATGGTGAAGGGCCCATATCGTAGTGGCTTGAGCTTTTGTGCTTGACCTTATAGTCTCTCCTTGTTCAAGTAAAGCTAAAATCTATCTCCAACATGAAGCTTATGTTCTCTCCTATGCTGATCATGCCTAGCTTTGTACTTGGGTTGAGATTTCTCTAGTTGTTCTTTGACTTTGAGATGGATTTTCTGAATCCTCTCAATGAATTTGTTTGCTTTAGTCACCTCTGTGTCTTATGTCTCCTCCTCATCTTGCTTCCCAACTGTTATGTCCAGTGGATTTGTAGGTAGATATCCAAAGTATGCTTCAAACAGTGACTTCATAGTGGATGTGTGTACTGCTCGGTTATACGAATGTTGAATGTAGGCTAAGGATTCATCCCAAGTCCTTTGGTATTTGTTGTTATACCCTCTGATCAACTGTACCAAAGTCATGTTCACCACCTTCGTTTGTCCATCTATTTGTTGATGGAAAGTTGTGTTCCTTTGTAACCTGGTATCCATCTTGTTCCACAAAGTAGTCCAAAACTTCCCTAAGAACCTGGAATCCTTGTCAGAAAAAATACAATTTGGCAAACCAAAATGCACCCATACATTAGCAAATAAAAGATATGTTGCCTCGTGTGCTTTTATTGTCTTTTTAAATGCCATAAGAATACACATCTTACTGAATCTATCAACAACAACATATAGATAGTCATGGCCATGTTTAGACATAGGTAATCCTCCTACAAAATCCATAGAAATGTCCTCCCACGGACAAGTAGGTACTGGCAAAGGCATATACAAACCCTCCTTCCTAGTCTTAAGCTTGTCGGTACAACAAAGTTTACATCCACATATAAATTTTGATACTTCTTCTTACATATTGGGCCAATACACGTACCTTTGCAAGTGGGCTAGGGTCTTACCAAAACTGAAATGTCCCACTACTTTTGAGGTATGTGCTTCCCTCATCAATAGAATTCTTTCTTCTTTTGGCACGCAAAGCTTCCCCCATCAGTAGAGTAGCCCCTCATTGAGATAAAAATCTTCAATCACCGTCCTTTCAGTCCCTTGGGACAACAATTGTTGAAATGTCACACCAAAGTCTCTTTCCTAGGCATATGCCTCTCCGTAAGCTTCTTTCGTGAAGGGTTCAATCTGAGAGATAGTGGCCAAACAAGAAAAATTCTCTTGTGTGGGTGACCTAGATAACATGTTTGCCACCAAATTTGTACTACCCTTCTTGTATTTGATCACCAGATAGAACTATTGAAGGAACCCCATCCATTTGTAGTGCTTTGCCTATTGTAACTTAGACTGTGCTTGCAAATATTGGAGATGTTTGTGGTCAGTGTGCACAATAGTTTCTTTACCCAACAAATAATGCTTCCATTTTTTAATTGCCTGAACTAGTGCATACATTTCCTTATCATATACTGAATATCCTTTAACTGCTGAAGTGAAAGTTTCAAAATGATAGCATATGGGTTTATCTCCTTGAAGAAACACTGTGTAATCACTGGCATTTATCTCTACTTCAAAAGGTTGCTGCAATTAGGAAGAGCAAGTACTAGAGCATGACTAATCTTGTATTTCAATAACTCAAAGGATTTGTCTTGTTCCTTACCCCAGCCAAAACCCTTACTCTTTGTGGCCACTGTGTGTAGAGGTGCTACAATCATGAAGAAGCCCGGAATGAACTTCTGCATGTATTTTACTACTCCCACAAAACTCCTAGTCTTTTTGGATCATGTTGGTGTCGGATAATTAGTGATAGCTTCCACCTTCTTTGGATCCACTCGTAGCCTCCCTCCTTCAACCACATGCCCAAGATAGACAAGTGAATGTTTGGAAAATTCACATTTCTTCATATTACAAAGCAGTTTTTTCTCCCAGAGAACTTGCAAGACTTGTTGTAAATGAGTTAGATGTTCTTTTGATGTGGTACTAAAAATCAAGATGTCATCTAGATATACAATGAAACATGAATCTATGAAATCTCGCAATACATCATTCATCAATCTCATAAATGTAGCGGGTGTATTGCATAACCCAAAAGGAAGTACTAACCATTCATACAAACCCTATTTTGTTTTGAAGGTAGTCTTCCATATATCCTCCTCCTTCATTCTAACTTGGTGATAACCGAACTTGAGATCTAACTTCATGAAGAATTTGGCATGTTGAAGCTGGTCCAAAAGATCATCTATGTGGGGAAGTGCATATCTGTTCTTTATGGCGATCTTGTTTAAAGTGCGGTAGTCGATGCACATTCTCCAAGAACCATCCTTCTTTAGCACCATCACAATAGGCAAACAACATGGTGAGGTGCTCGAACGTATCACCCCTTGGTCTAGTAGTTCCTGGAGTTATTTCTTTACTTCAGTACTCTGAAGCAAGGATTGCCTATATAACATGATGTTCGGTAGAGGGGACTCTTTAAATAGCTGAATCTCATGCTCTACTTCCTGTTTTGGTAGTAATCCACTGGGAGCCTGAAATACTTTCTAAAAAGACTAAATGATACTATCCAAATCATGCTTTCCTTGGTTAGAATATCTTAAACTTCTACCCCATCTTGTTTATCCTTTAACAAAAGTAAACAAAATTGATTATTATTTTCCTGAATAATTTGTTTTGTTTGGTTAGCACTCACCATAGCAACCCATGTCTTACGCTAGTGTGCTTGGATGTTGTAGCTGATCTCATCCTTGACCCATTTGTATCAGTTTTCCCTTATCATAAATATAGCATCCCTGATATACAAGTAAGGACTCCCGAATACAACATCAAAAGCATCAAGTGGAATAATGTCAGCTTCCAAAAGATCAATATACTCAGAATTTATCCCAAAATTGACCTTACATCTTCTTGTTACCTGAATTTCAACACTCTTCTTCACCCAACCCAAAGGATAAGGGTGTGGATGCTCATAAGTCTCAAGACCAAGCTTCTTTACAACTTCTTCAGAAATCAAGTTAGATTGAGAACTGGTATCAACTAAAGCATTTACCTTAGTTCTCTTGATCTGGATTTTGATCTGGAATAGTCTACTCATCTCCTCTTCCTGGTTGTCCATGTTGGTGGTCATGCATCCAAGCCTTTCATCTACATCAGAGTCATCTTCCATTTCCACCTCTCCTTTTGTTTTTACAATTGTCATGAACTTCTTTAAGTCCTTGGTTCGGTTCTTCAGATGTAACTCCGAATGCAACTTCCAACATGTAGTGTCAGTATGACTATTGATATCACAATTCTTACAAAAATTCTTGGGATTTTTACAAGTATTCAAAGTAGTGGCAGCTTGTTTACCTTTCCCTTTCCACTTACCCTTGTTACTTGTTTTCCCATACTCTTTTTTCTGTTGATTTGTCAATTTCTTTGCCCTTGGATCTGCTCCCCTTGCTTCTTTTCATCATCTATGTAGTATGCTTGCACACACGCCTCATTAATATCTTTGGGCTTGGTGGAGATGACTTTTCTTCGAAGGTGAGTGTGAAGTCCTCCCAAGTACTTAGTCAAAATATCCTCATCCTCCAAGTCCATGTTTAGTAACATGGCCTGCCTCCAAAACTCCGTATTATAGTCCTGTACACTTTGACCACCACCTTGTCTAAAATACTGCCATTTAATCATTTGGTCAGTCTTGTGGCCAATAGGATAGAAGTTAGCTCTAAGTAATTCTTTAAATTCTTGCCAAGATTTCACAATAGGACGCTTCTTCTTTTCACAAGTGGTAAGATTGGTTTCCCACCAAACCAGAGCATGTTCCTCCATTTTGAGACGTGCAAAGGTGATCCTTTGTGCCTCAATGACATTATGGATGCTAAAGTAGACTTCTAACTATTTTAACCATTTATCAAGCAATTTTGCATCTGCTTGTCCTTCAAATCTTTTAATATCAACTTTCATCTCAACTTTAAAAGAAGTATGATAAGATTTTACCTTTTCTCTTGCGTTTGAAGTCTCTTCTCCATGCTCTTCCCCATAACTTTCCTCATGGTGGCTCCTTCCTATGCCAAACTTTTCAGCTAAGCCCCGAACCACTGAGTCCATGGAGTCTTGCTTGACAGAAGTTGTCTTCTGCAAATCAGAAAGCTCTTCTTACCTTCTAAACATCCTATCCATCATGGTCTCCAGCATCTCGATTCTACAGACCAAGTTCTCTTCCTCCATTTTTCCCCAAATTCTCTGTTTCCACTTCTTTGTAGAAATATCTAGATTACAAGGTAAAGCCTCTTTGCCTTTAGATCTCATCACTGTCATACAAATCCAAGAACGAATACCACAGTACTGGATACTAGTTAGCTCAGAATACCAATATGATCTGTACACTCTTCAACTTTTGAATTATCCACAGAATCACAAAATAAACATTTTTGTTCTACTTTCTATTAGAAAATGATAGAGATAGCTAGTGAATGAATTATGCTTATGCTTAGAATCCACAATTGCAGGAAAGGAAAGAATTTAAGCTCACAAACACCAACAAATTTTATCCTGGAAAACCCAGTCGAGAAGGGCAATTGCTCTTTCTTCCCACTTTTATTGGCCAATTCAAAATAACAAGTACATAATTTAAAATGATTATGAAAGAGAAGTAGATAATATCTCACACTTCCTCCCAAATACTTGTTTGATTTATCTCAAAATTCATTTCTTCTACAAAACACCACCACTAAGAACTTCTTGCTCACTTGCTTTCATGCTTCGATCATCCTATTCTCTTTTGTAAACATGTATTTATAGCCTTTCTCATGTCCTCACATGCACTGGAGAATGAGAAAGGTCATGGAGGAGAAGAGACAGAGAAAACCTTCCAAATTTTGGGTTGTTCATTTCATATTTTTTTTTTCATGCCTTGGTTTGGCGGCCATTTTGTAACCACCACTCTGCACAGAGTGGCGGTCCTATTACTAAAAATACAGAACTCCATGTATTATTTTTCCTTCTTCATACTAACTGATTTGATGGAATAGAGTCATTTTGGATCCCTATGGATCAATATGTCTTCAAATACCCATAGTGTCCTCCAATAGGTGAGGCATGTAGCTTTGCAACAATCTTATGCTTCAACTTAGAATCTTTACTCAAGTATAACATGTCCTTGTACCATAGCACATTACCTTTCCACTTAAATTTATTAGATGTTATAGAGCCTTGCTTGATATCCTGTATTAGAGATTGTGTATCCTTAGACTGATCCCATTCCAATCTTGCTTCATCCACCCAATCGGCCTTCAACATGGACATTCCACATAATAATGCATCTGCGGATGTATCCCTTCTGGACAATGCATCAACTACTACATTTTCTTTACCCTTTTTGTATATGATTTCAAAATCATAAGCCAACATTTTGGTTACCCACTTTTGTTGTTCCTCAGATGATAACCTTTACTCCAAAAAGTATTTGAGACTATCATGATCATTTTTTACCTTGAAGTGTCTACCCATGAGATAGGGCCTCCATTGCTTGACCACACGAAGAATAGCCATCATTTCTTTCTCATAGACAGGTTTGAGAAAACATTTTCCTTTGAATTGGTAACTCTCAAATGCAATTGGTATTCCTTCCTACATTAGAACTACTCCCAATCCTGATCCTGAAGCGTCATGTTCAACAATGAAGGTTTTTGAGAAGTTGGGAATAGCCAAAACTGGGGTGCTTCACATGGCTTCCTTCAGCTGCTCAAAGGATTTAGTGGTTGTGTCCGTCCAATGGAAGACATCCTTCTTTAGCAATGTAGTGAGTAGAGCTGAAATTCTACCATATTCCCTCACAAATCTTTTGTAGTACCTTGTTAGTCCTAAGAACCCTTGGATATTTTTGAGTTTTTTGTAGTACCATAGCTTTGATCTTCTAAGGATCAACTTTGACACCTTCATGGGATACAATGTGACCCAAGTACTCTACCTCTTATGTCCTAAAAGAACATTTGGATGGCTTTGCATAAATATTATGTTTCTCCAAAACTTCCAACACTTTATCTACATGTTGGAAGTGTTCTTCCCATGTCTTATTGTAAATCAATATGTCATCAAAGAAAAATAAGACAAATTTCCTTAAAGATGGCCTAAAAATAGTGTTCATCAAGCTTTGAAAGGTTGAGGGAGCATTTGTAAGACCAAAAGGCATTACCAAAAACTCATAATGGCCCTCATGAGTCCTGAAAGTCATTTTATGAACATCTTCCTCTCTTATTCTAATTTAATGGTACCCTGAACGAAGATCTAATTTTGTGAAATAAATAACACCATATAATTCATTAAGTAAATCATCAATTACTGGAATAGGAAACTTATCTTTGATGGTGTACTTGTTGATTCTCGATAATCTGGACACATCCTTCATGTTTCATCCTTCTTACGTACCATGACTACTAGTGAAGAATATGCACTATGACTATGCCTGATGATACCTGCCTTCAACATTTCTTGTACCATTTTCTCAATCTCACTTTTTTGGGAATATGGGTATCTGTATGGTCTAATGTTAGGTGTTTGGCTCCTGGGAATCAACTAAATGACATGATCATGATCCCTAACTAGTGGTAGTCCCTTTGGAATTGCATCAAAAATAAATGAGTGAGCATCAATAATCTTCTGAAGATCGAGTGGCATTGAAGACTATGTATTTTGTTCTTCTATGGAAAATAACTTTTTTTATAAATCCATCTACTCCTTTTCTAAGAACCTTCTGCATATGATGAGAGCTAATAATCTGTGGAGAATTAGCTACCATCCCTTTCAATTGTATTATCCTTCAATCTAAATGAAATCGCATGAACAATTCTTGGAAATTAATCTCTATAGAACCTAAGGTTGTGAGACATTAGATAACCAAAACAATATATGCCCCTCCCATAGAAATAGAAAACATAGGTGAGGCTAACATGTAGTCTCCCATGGAAATCTTGATACTATGGCACTTTCCTGTGCACTTGACTTTCCCACCATCAACAATCATAACTTACATTTCTGGAGTTGGGTAAATAAAACAATTGAGGCAGGCAGCTAACTTACTATTTATGAAGTTATGAGTACTTCCCGAGTCAATCAACACCATCACCTTCTATTTTTTGAGATAGTCACTAACCTTGAGTGTTTAATTACTAATACCTGCCAATGCATGGCAATAAATTATAGGTTGGTGATCCTATACTTCATCTTTTACTGGTTCCTCAACCTCTCCTATAATTTCAGCTTCCTCGTTATCCTCATTACCTCCTTCAATACAGAACAACTTCTTCTCAGCACATTTGTGTCCCGGTCCATATTTGGTGTCACAATTAAAACATAATCCTTTTTCTCTCTTTTCTTCCATTTGTTGAGGAGTTAGTCTAATTGGCCTAGCGAATGAAGGGGAAGAGATACTATGGTCTCTGGTGTTAATGAAAGGCGGCCTCCTACTGCAAAGAAATTTTTCCTCTACTTGACGTGCCATGACAATAGAATTAGAAAGCTTGAGTGGATTAAACATATGTACCTCATGTTCGATGTGGTCTTTAAGACCCCCAAGAAACAGGTCATTCAGATTCCCTTCTGGAATATTCTCCACCCTTAAGGATAGGTTATGGAATTAATGCACATAATCTTTGACTAATCATGTTTACCGTAACTTTACCAATTGACTAAAGTACTTCTCTGAAACACTAGAGCTATAGTGCAATTGTAGCTCGTCGGTAAAAACTGTCCAAGTGACACTGAGACCAATCTTCTACCTTTGAGCACATAACCATTGATACCAAATGAATTGGTCTGGTTCAAGATACAGGGATGCCAATGTCACCTTTTATCCAAATGGTGTTTGATATAACTCAAATAAGTTCTCCATTTGATTTATCCAATTTAGGGGATTCTTACTATCAAATTTGGGCATATCCACTTTTGACATCATGTTTTGTGGTTGTGAATAAGTTGGATTCTGATTGGGTTGTGGTTATTTTTTCCATTATTGTGAACTAAAGATCCTCCTTGGTTGATATGGGGTGGATTTGGGCCATATTGTTTACCCTTTACATGTTACATGATATCATCCAACCGTTGATTGATTTGGTCTATGTCTCCTTTAGAGGCCATCTCAGATTGTTAATTTCGTAGACCATACTCGAGTTGGCCCACCTTATTATCAACTGAGGTAAACCCTAGTGCTAAGGAATATGTATTTACCCTTTCTGAATCCAACTCTTCAATCACTACCCCATCTTTATTTGGGGTTTTACCCAGAGTGACCAGATTCTTTTTTGCTCTTATGGAAGGCCCCGTCATGATGTCAAACCTTAGGGTTTAGGGTTTTGATACAAATTTGGCCGAATAGGAAAAAACACAAAGCAGATACTAATACTATTTTTTGAGAGCTTTCTGAAAATGTAAAGAACTCTGAAATTAATGATATCTGATCTCAACCATCATAGCCCATATTAACGATCTCCAAATGATCAAATCCATCCATGTACGCATTTTCATGTACTGACAATTTCATTTGAAACCCATTATGACAATTTTATGCCACATGGTATCAACGACAAAAATGTACGACTATGACATTCAATGTTAAATTGTAAACTCGTTTTACCATTAAAATAAATTGCCAACATTATTTTTTAATTTTTGAAAAAATGTAGCATCTATTAATTAATTAAAGTATAAGAATCAAGAGATTCTAATGTTCCTTGTACATGTTAATATGTGAATATGTCCTCACAATGAGTAATTTTCAATTATAATTATTTTAATAAAACAAATAAAGTTAGGGTATATTGATTTGATCCAAAAAGTATCTAAATATAATTTATATATTTAATAGTTAATTTCAATTTGTTCAATGATAAATTTCTATTTATAGATTTGGTTAAATATTATAAAACCTGAAAGAATATAGGTGATATTGTGTATGTGTTATAAGTTGGATTGAAAGTTAATTCAACTGACACACACTAGAGTAACAAATAGTATCAATGTGTTTGGTCATTGATGCATGAATTTCTTTGCAGCATTCAACATGGTGTCTCAAATTTGCATAAGCAAACATTGTAGGTTAAAGGATATTTGAAAATTTCCAGCTTTTAAACAAACATTGGGAGTTCTTTGATCACTACCTTGCGCAGCTCCAATTTCTTGGCGATGTGAAAAAGTGCCTATTTGGTCCTCTCTAGAAAAACTAGTGAGTTCGCGAAATCTTGAGCCTCACACGAGGGTTACGCATCGCAACCTAATTGAACACAACTGGAAGTAGTAATTTTTCAAGTGGGAACATAAACTATTTTATTGTCAATTTCACCATGAAAATTGAACATCTCTATTAAGTCACAAAATGATGAAGAGATGATAATTGGTGTTATTTAGGGGATTGGATTGTGTAATATAGGGATTGTTGTAATATATAAATGTTTTAATGTTGTTGGTTTTGAGATGTTTGTTGAGTATATAAGGCAAGAAGAAGTACCGTTGAATTTTCATGCATCCCTTGTGTTCATGCATTTTTTCATTCTTATAATTGAAATGGGGGCCTACAAAGTGATACATGAAGCTAGCATTGCAGTTGGGTTTTGAATATGGAACATGTTAGAATTTCCCTATTTAAATTTGGCCCCTTTAAGTGTAAATTGCACTCACATGAATATTGCATTGAATGGCACCACTATAGCATATTATTGTCGATGTTGACCTACACATCAAAAATTCTTTGAAGAATATAAAAAATAAAATTTCCTAGCTTTGGGCATCCTTTTTCAATTAAGACTATGATGGTTTGTGATATCCTAAGTTTACTTGGTAAAGGATTCCATGCCAAGAAAATATTTCCTACTCTAATGTACCATAATGGAAAAGGTAAGTCCAATGTAGCTAACAAACAATCACACTCGAGTGGTGTATTGGAGTCGTTGATGTAAAGGCATTACAAAACTATTGTAATATATAAATGTCGCAATGTTGTTGGTTTTGTGATGTTTTTCGAGTATATAAGGCAAGTGAATTGATACTATTTGTTACTATTTAAGAGGTATACATAGGAAGGATGTATCATGGATGCATAAATGTTGAATGTTGTAACACTAATAGGGGAAATTAAAAGGAGAGATGATTTATTTACAGAAACTGCGGTTTTGAATCCTAACTTAATAGTATTTATGAGATATTATTTCCATGTCCCTGCAATAGTTTGAATTATTAATTTTAATGGAGATAGATGGGTTCTCTACAAGAAGCGGTGAAGAAAATTATAAAAAACCAATTGTTATTCATATGAAAGAGGATAAACATAATATTTACACAAGAATGTGCACATAATTTACACTTAAAGGGGCCAAAATAAAAAATAAGGAAATTCAAGGTTTTCCATGTTTGAAATCCAACTACAATGTTGTCTTGTTATAGTGCTTTGTAGCCACACTAGAGTAACTCAAAAGTCGGGCTATAAAGCACTATAACAAGACAACATTGTAGTTGGATTTCAAACTTGGAAAACCTTGAATTTTCCCTATTTTTTATTTTGGCCCCTTTAAGTGTAAATTATGTGCACATTCTTGTGTAAATATTATGTTTATCCTCTTTCATATGAATAACAATTGGTTTTTGATAATTTTCTTCACCGCTTCTTGTAGAAAACCCATCTATCTCCATTAAAATTAATAATTCAAACTATTATAGGGACATGGAAATAATATCTCATAAATACTATTAGGTTAGGATTCAAAACCACAATTTCTATAAATAAATCATCTCTCCTTTTAATTTTCCCTATTAGCGTTACAACATTCAACATTTATGCATCCATGATACATGCTTCCTCTGTATACCTCTTAAATAACTTAAATCATTAGAAGGAAAATAATTTTCAGCTTGTCAAGATTCCATAAAGCATGTTAAGTATATTCGTATTGATGAAATGAACTTCGTTGGATCCAAATTACTCGGAGACGTTGAATTCATGGTCAATGAAACTTCTCCCCATTTCAAGACATCCAAATTCCACAACATATCTATCATCCTCATTAGTGACCTTGGCCACTTTCCATCTATTATGGACATTCCATTCTATGTGAGCCACTCATATGGTGTAGCCTTTGGAGAGGATATCATACATCCATCTCCTTGTAGATAGTATTATGAAAATAGGGTTACACCCAATCAAAAGCTTCCTCTCTCCAAATATTTCTCAACATTCGTAGTACAGTTCCTCAATTTGAGGAATATGAAATCCTTATGTCTGACACTAATTTATGCCTCTCTCTCAAAAGGAAATTTATAGCTTCAGCAAATCACCCCATTTATTTGTAAAGAACAACCAACTCGACCTCCACAACCTCAATATTTTGAAAGCATTGAACCTTCTCATCAATCATTCTATTGTACAAATTACAAGGTAGTTTGATATAGGGGAACCCGATGATACTCAATTGCAAAAAAATTATTCTTTGCAAAAGCTAATAATCCATGCTTATATATAATTTTTGGGTTGAAATTATCCTTGTAAATGATGCAATAGGCACAATCATCAACATTATCTATGACATTTCCATGGTGCCACCTAGTCTCCCTATTTTTGTTTTCGTCTAATTTGACAGATATATCAGGCCAGGTTAGGTTCCAAAAAACCCATTACATATTCTTTTACAACCAATTTCAAGAGGGAATCACAAATAACTATTGATTTAAATGGCTCGGGCTTTAACTATCCACTAGTATCAGAGTTGTACTTTACAAAAGACCAATGCCGATATTAGTAACACTAAGAGACAAGGTCTTTTGTTTAATGTTATCTCTAAAGTCACCTAGACCTTATAGATGTTTACATTTCACCTCAATTCTTTTTTGAGCAGTACTCCAAAATGACACATGATTGTTTATTTCGAGTGCAAAAAATGAAGAAGCATGTCTAAGTTCTCTCATCCATTTCCCACCCTTTAAAAAAATCCCTCTTCTTCCTCCCTCCCTTGTAACAACACACTACAACTCTCAATGCTTCAATTCCCAAACATCATTCCAAAAAGGATGTATCCCTTCCACCTTGCCCTTCTTCTCCCATGCCTTATTCAATATGAATTACTTGCATACTCCATAGAATACAACTACTACTCATGTTTGTTATGGGATTACATTTTTCCTTTCACTATAAAAAAAATTCTCCTACCTCATTTCCTCCAATGGTACATCCACACTATATACATGTTGTCCTTTCTTTTTATCTCAAGGGATTCCTCATTATTTTTGAGATCACATGCCATCCTTTTCAGTACTATTGTTTTTATGTCGACTAAACTTTTGACATAGTTTTATCAATTACATGCACTTATACTTAATTATTATCTATTATATGCACATGTTTCCCATTTAAGAGTTGCATACATACACACCACCGTCTGTCAAGGAAAGTTTTTAAATACCATTACACTTTCACGTAATTATCATAACCGACCAATCATATATCAATCACTAAACAACTCCACTTCTTACTTTTCTTCTCTCCTCTAAAATTCATTTGTTCTTCATTTCCCTTTCGGTGTTCACATTGCACTTCTCGCGTGCAATTGCTAGTTTAAAGACTTTGAAACAATTTTATGAAAGATAATTTCAGTTTCTTCGTAAGACATTATTATTTTTTATAATTTAACTTTCATTTCTAATAGGCATTACAATATTTTTATATTTTAATCCATGATATTAGTGTCAATTTTTTGGGATTGAAAAGTACACTTATATTTATACTAAAACATATAGTACAACATTAATCATACCAAAAAAATAGGTGGAAAAATTCATACTCAATTTTTAATATATCAATTTCTCATACATAATAATTAGTTATTATATATTAATGTTAGATTAAGGTATCAAAACTTCTAAATCTAAGATATTGTTTATTCCAGTGTAAATTTTATGGCCAATCTTCGTTAATTCATGAATATTTGGGTTTTTGAAATTTGGATTTGGCTAATTTTGAGGGGTTAGGACGCATGTTATTTCACCTAATTTTTTTTAGTACAAGTTATTTTTTTGTGTTGATTCGCCTAGCGTTTACAGTAATAGCCAAATTTTTAAATTCAAATTGCATTTACCACGTGTACAAAAGAGAAATTTGCTATCGTTTGGTAGTCTAATAGTACCAACAGATAGTTTTTACCGGGTGACAACATTTCCTTTCAATTTGTGGCATTTGCCAAGATTTCAAATGTCATTTATAGAAATTCGCCAGGTAATATCTATGGTGATTTTTTGGGGGGTCTTAAAATTTACCCTCGTTTGTTCTCAGTAATGTATTTTGATGTTTAAATTAACATAATTTTCATATGATCAACTAGTCTAAGGATTTGAACGACGTGAAGGGGATTCTAAAACAAGTATGATTTTTTTAAAATGAAACAACCTCCTAAAATTAAGGTCTTTAGGTCCTAATTGTACCCCCAAGTAACACATTTTTTACACCTCCCATGACACGCAAAATTAGATAATTGTAAATACATATCCTCTTATATGAAAATTAGATATTTTTTTGGTAAAATGAATAGTAAGAGAATTCAAGAAAATGGATATCTATTTGATACAAGGACAAGTTTGTGTTTTTCTTCATTTTTATTCACCATTAAAATTTCATAAGGTGTGTTGTATACTTAGTAAGGAATTGATTGATCTAGTTAAAAGTAGATTAGATATATTCGGTAATAATTTGATACTTGTGGAATCAAAAAGTTTGTTTTATGAGACCTGACATTCAAAACAAATTGATCTTTGTGTAAATGCATATTTTGGGTCACATTGTTTTAGAGATGTTGATTGGTTCAATGTTTCAATGTGGGAATCATTTTTCATTTTTGTGTGAATTACACTTAATGGTTTTGAAGAAGATGAAGTGGAAATTACACACATAAGGAATAAAAAATTTGATTTGATTGAAAGATGTGTTAGGAAAGGACGAAAAGGAAAATACAAAGATCATAGTTTCTAAAGCGATGGATATCACAAAGTTTCAAAGGATGTAAAGTAATTATACTAGTAATTGTATATGAGTTACAAAATATACCAGAAGTAATGTCAAGTTAAAGCTAACTTGTACATTATTTTGATGTCAATAAAACAAATGGAATAAATACTTTCCTTGAGACCACACATCTTTCAATCATTTTGTCAAAAAAGTTCATTCTTTGTGCATGCTTATAAATTTTGTATCCATGTCTACATGAGTATTAACAAGTATAATATTCGACAAAAATACACTTTCTATTGTATTTTAATGGATGCCCATACCTTATATTATAAATCTCTCATTCATTACCATCCACAAGATCACTTCTCATTACACGACATTTTGGAAATAATCATACACACCTTGTGTACGATTCTTCTTGTTCCATACATGTCTACTATGGCACCTACAACTACATGTAAAAAAAGGAATCTTTCCATTATAGTTTGAATGATGTCCATGTCCTAATCCAAAGCTCCCATTTTGACATGGGATGGAAGTATGTTCGAAAAAATGGCTATCAAGAATTGGAATTAGTAAAAAGGTGACCTTTATGTAGCCACCAACCTTATTATTTTGATGTCTTTTCGATAATAATGAAGGATATCTGACATGGAATGTCTATCAAGCGCAATGAAAAAAATAAAGAGTGGTGTTAGCCATATGTGGAAAATGGACATGTACTTCCAATAATATTTTTCCTGATATATTTAATATTGAACAACTCAAAATAAGTTTGCACATGTGCATTACCTTCTTGAATACAACTTATTCCCTTATAAATGCATGATGCTCCTGACGACAAGGAATCTTTGGATCATCTGGACGATCTTAGACAAATCAATTAATTCTATTGCAAATAAAACAAATTCAATGAATAAACATACACACATTACTTCATTGACCAAATATAGTAACCAAATTTGGGCATTACATCATACAAAGGATTATTGATATTTGTTAATTCCATCGGTAATCAACCATATCTGATACATTGTATAAATCTCTAATTGAGCACATTTTTTATCTATTAATAAGAAAGCAGGTAAATAAAGAATCCTTACACTCAAGTGCACCTATAATATCCATTATATGCTTGTCACTGAAGATTTTTTTCAAAGATTTGTGAATTGTTCAACATAACTACAAAATCACATCCAATTATACTTTTTAACATATTCATAACTTACAAAATGTTAATGGATTTCTTACAATAATTATATCAAAGAAAAACAAGCGACTATACTCACTTATTCCTTTGACAATTTTATATATCAAGTGTAAACCATCAATATTTTCCAAGTCTTCATATATTTTAAATAACTCCAGAAGATTTGGCAAAAATGCTTGCTACAAAACAAACACAACAAAAAAATTATTACTATGTTTCAATGAAATAGTCAACGATGATGATAAAAATGCCACATCAAATCAAAATGGAAAAGGCATGTACATGAACATTGAAAAAAAGGGGAAGAAATAAATATTATTGAGCTACAAAGTAAAACAACATAAGTGCCAATCAGTTTAAACTTTGAATCATTCATAATAGTATACAAATATCTCAACAACATCTAAAGAAACACTTGATATTTTGCCTTTATAGATGTCTGTTCATTCCATTTGGTGAAAGAATTTCAATGGCCCTTCCTAGTCATTTAGTCAAATAGTTTGCATGACTGCGAAAGGTCTTCCCATGACATTCAATGATGGTTACTTAAATTAGGCATTAAGTTGATAGAGTTGGTTGCCAAACTTTTTTTTGGTAATTTAGTAAAGTGGGAAGTGTTGGAAAATGTTGTGTTCTAAATCTTCTATTGTGACAGAGGCTAGGAGAATGCTTGAAAATGTTGTGGAGTCTGGGTTTACATCCACCGATTGCATTTGCCTAAAAGTTTCTAAGACCTTTTCAGGATTTTTTTCCAAACAGTTCACATGCTTCCATATTTTGTAGACATATCTACTATGGCATATGCAACTTAAACATCTACCAAAAATCCTTTCTCCATAATGATTTGGCATATTTCCATGCCTTGTTTCAAAGATTATATATTTGCACAGGATGGGAGCATTGATGCAAAGCAAAATACATTTCATCATTCATTCAAGTAGTTATGAGGAATAAACCAACAACTCTTACCCAAAACCTCTACAAATGTGGATCCTTCAAGAAGTCTAAAATGGATTGAAAGTGCAATATTTGATCAAATTTCACCTAAGATGGATTAACAAACCCAATACCATATTCCATTCATTCCATGTACCTTAAACAATGTCAAAACAACTACCAAATCGGTCACCTTCCATGGAAATTCCATTTATACTTACCTTTTCTCCATTGTTCTTCTCTAGCTCCACTTGATCTTAACCTCCAAAAAAGAAAATTTGGTCTATTTAGCCTTCCCAATGTTTTCTAACTCCTTTTCATTGTTTCAACACTTCAAGCAATCTTAGATTAATCATTAAATTGACTCTCAAAACTATCATCTCATGCTCTTAAGACCATTTCCCTTACATGATCCATGGTGGGAGACGTCTACACATGCCCAAAATGAAATGGAGACACATTTAGATACCATTTATCATCATTGTGGTGAGGTGTAATTTTTATAGGCTAACTCTCTTTACTCTTCTCGGAATCACTCTTTTCTCTTTTTAGCTTCCTCTAGGCCTACTAGCCCTATCAAAAAGCATTTCTAGCCCTAACTTCATTAGAAAGAGTTTCAAGACACAAAATTCATGTATATGGGGACCCATTTTGGCTTTCTTACTCTGTGCAAGTTTCCATTTTCAGTTTCTTTGGAAAAATTCGTCCAAAACTAAAAAAGATGGGTTTTAGTTAGGTATATGGACTGTAACAGTCTACCAAGAACCAAATTGTCACAAATATCTTCAATTTTTCACTATATTTTCTCAAAATTCCTCTTGCATATGCTTATAAACTCTGTCAAGGTGATTTCTAGCAATTTTTAGGAATTTCCCATGGCTATTTTGCAAGTAATATGGGTTTTAGTATTCAAACCCTAGGTATGTGTTGTGTAAGCCCAAGAGGCTAAAATTTGTTATAACTTTATCTAATCATTGATTCAAGACCCTAAACTTTCTCATTAGGTCTATTTTCCACTAACTCGTGTTATCTCCCTACCAATAGGGGTAATTTGTGCCCTCAACCTTGAATACTCACATGTTTCTCTTTACCCAGACTGTAGCAAAATAGTGCAACAATAGGTATTTCATTTGTTACTCACCTTCTTATGCAACTAAACTATATCATAGAGTTTTCTATCCATTATTGTGTAACTATTAGATCATGACAACACGCTATTAAAGCAAGTTCACACGTGTCACCTGCTACAGATTGAAAACAACTCAATCACAAGTTTCACATGGAAGAAAATAGAGCATGGGTTCCTTATTAGGCATTAGGATCTTTTAAGACCAAAATCATTTTCCTCCTCTTCCAGGGAACCATTCCACAAACTCAACAACACATCTTTTCAATGTTTCTACAATCATTTCATAGTATTTAAGCTTCTTAACATGCCCAAAACAAGATTAGGGATCCTCAAGTTAATTACCTCAACTAAACAGTCACATGCAAAGCTACTTTATGCTACAAAACCTTACTAACAAGATAAATGCAAAAAGAAAAGACAATCATGCCTGCAAAATAAGGAACTCACTTATTGGAATCTAACTACCTTTTAAAATTCTACATATCCATACATCACGAGGTGGCATTATTTACATATTTTAAACATTCCAATTGACTCACACTCTCTATGAACCATTACCATATGACTAGACTTATGTTTACATGTTTTAAACTCTCACATACCCTTGACAAACCCATTTGGGTCTTTTACATGCTCTTAAAATTTGAATTACCTTTTTGGAGGTAAATGTCAAATCTAAAATTCATAACACTTGATCACCTAACTCTCTCTCTTGGGACCTCCTCATGCTCTAATATACCCATTAGAACCATGAATAAGGAGAAATTTGAAATTTTAGTGTTCTTAGAAGGTGCTCCTGCATCTTACTCCTAAGGTGGAGAAAAAAGTATGTGTATTTAATTAGCATAGATTTTTCCTGAACTGAGTCTTCCTCTTCTTTACATGTTCTTCATCATCCTTGCATGCCTTTGTCTCTCCTTCTTCACTCCCTCTATCCTTGTTTGCTTCATGATCACCTGTGTCCCAAACTTTTCTCTTTAGCCTTCCATTTGCTTTCACTTTTCATCTTTCTATTTGGAGTTCCATTTTCATTTACATCATTCTCAAGCTCCCACTCTTTATACTTACAAGAAAAAACAATACAACAACAAATATACATTCATATTCATGTTTTTCCTCAGTCCTCATCTATGTATAGCTCATTTTCTTCATGTTCTCAATGCCTTCCTTGCTCAAATGGACTAAAAATTATCCATGTGCTTCAATTTCTTGCTTCATTACTTAGTTACTCTCATTCACCACCATATTAAGTTGCCTTAAACCTATATTTAAACCTTCCATGCCTTCATTTAGATCATCATGTTCCCAATAAACCATCACTTCTTCATTTTTACCTGCACTTCCCTCTTTTCCATCCATCTCATATAACAATTCTTGTAATATTTCATCACATTCACCCATGCAAAACTGATTTTTATACCTCGTATGCTCATCACTCTTAGTATTCCATCTTGTCTCATGCCTCTCAAATGCACAATTAGACTCATATTATACAATTTCAAGGATATCACTCACACAAACATCAATATCAACCAACAAATAATCAACTTTTCTTACCTTGCTTTCACTCTTTTCTTGTATCTCTTCATTGACCTCTGAAATTTGTTTGTCTTCCCTAAGTTCTCCATCCTTCTTCATCAATTCATTTTATTTTTCTTGTACCATGCTTGTACTTTTTATTTTCCATACCATACTTGTCTCTTTGTGCACTGCCATGTGTCTTCATAAGACCTAATTTCTCTTGTTTGTCTTGTCCTTGTTCTCTTGTTCTTTCATTCTCTTGCTTTTGTTTGATGTCTTCTCTCTCTGGTGTTGGCTTTTTCATCCACTTAGGTACTATGTAACCATGATCTTTAACTAGTTTCAAGAGCTTCTTATGGATCTTTTCTTCATTAATCTTCTTGACAATCTCTTTCCCTTTATTTTCCTCTTGCTTCATTCTCTTTTCCTCTTTCTTGATGGCTTCTCTCAACTACATTCTCTTTCTTCTTATAACAAGTAGCTCTATGGGCCACTTAACTTCATTTTTCATCACAAAATCAATCCCATCATTCATCATTAACTCTCTAAGTATCTCTATGTCTTCTCTCAACTTTCTCAGTTCTTGTTACATCCTCTCTTCTTGTGTTCTTGCCTCTTCTCTCTTCTTGGCTTCTTCATTCTTCTTTCTCTATGTATTTTCTTGTCTCTTCTTGTGGCTTATCATTTCTAGCAACTCTCTTATTATCTCTTCTTTATCCATATTTTTCTTTCTTATTTTCTCTTCAAGTAATTTCTCTCACCTTGATTATTCCACACCTTACCTAGGATTTCTAACCTAGTCTTTTGGTGTCTTTCACTCTTACACTTCCACTTCTCAACCACTTCCACTCCAACCTGTCACTTTTATCCACACACTCACACAATGCAATGTTAGCCACAATAACATCATTCGAAACTCATCAATAAGAAACCTCAATAAGAGGCTCATGCTCTGATACCAAATGATGTAGAGCTAAATACATTTCATCATTCATTCAAGTAGTTGGGAGGAATCAACCAACAACTCTTACCCAAAACCTCTACAAACGAGGATCCTTCAAGAAGCCCAAAATGGCTTAAAAATGCAATATTTGATCAAATTTTACCTTAGATGGCTTAACAAACCCAATATCTCATTCCATACATTCCATGTACCTTGAAAAATGTTAAATAAATTATCAAATTGGTCACCTTCCATGAAAACTCCATTTATACTTACCTTTGCTCCATTGCTCTTCTCTAACTCAACTTGATCTTAACCTTCAAACAGGAAAATTTGGTCTATTTAGCCTTCCCAGTGCTTTCTGACTCATTTTCCATGTTTCAACACTTCAAGCAATCTTAGATCAGTCATTAAATTGACTTATAAAGGATCAAACTAATTAACTAAAATAGAACTATATGCTAAGAAATAGTAACCCTAGTTAATCTAATTAGACGGGCTAAAACATTGTATAAATGAAGCTAGAATAATATGGCACAAATAATGAAATAAAATCCTAAATATGAATGAGAAGGGAGAGAAGTGGATTAACTAATTTGAAGTGAATGTCGCAGGTTGTCACAGATCTGGAAATAAAATCTTGAAGTGTAGACGATCACTTAGGGACCCTGCAAAGACCAAATCTAGAAGATCTGAAGTGAATGAGGCACCTGGGATGGTACTGGGGTGCCCCGAGGTGCTCTAGTCTACAATCTAGGTGCTCTAATATCTGTAAATGCTCAAAAAATGCTTTCAGTATGATCACAAGGTGTCTTTAAATGCTTCATGTCTGTCACACTGGATTTGTCGGATGAGCTGTATAATGACCTACAATATAAGAGGAAGTATCAAACACTAGAAAACTAAAGATGCAAATGAATGGGTCAGACTAACCTCAACTGCAAAACTAGTGGTCTTATCATTAAGCGTTGCACTACATTTCAAACTCATATGTAGTTTTGGTGAGTACGTGCATGTCATGCCCTAGGTGCTCTCGTATCAGTCGCACTTTGTGAAGTAATGAGCAATAATAACCATAGAAAATGTAAACAACATGTGTACATGGAATATAATAGAATCCCCCCTATGTAGTGTGTGTGATGCAGATCACCTAGCCTTGATGCGTGACACTATGTGAATGCAAGTGATGCAATGGATGCAACTATAGATGGAGTGATAGTAGTATAGTGATGTTAGGGCCCTCATTATGCTCTTATAACTTTATATTTATAGGGATCTTAAGTATTAATTTTGTAATTAATTCTGACAAGGCCGACTAGGAAAAAGATAAGGATGAAAAATAGATAGAAAGGCCCCAAAAAGAAGCGGGAAAGGATGTGCATAGATCGGGATGCACCCAGGGTGGGATCAGGTCACCCCAGGGCACCCCAGTATAGGCTAGGGTGCACCCTAATTTTAGGCTAGAATGACAGGAAAATTGTGAAATGGATGGATAAGTGCTATGGAAAATATGTGGGAACTGACAAAGTAAAATATAAAATAAAGATGGCCAAAATGATGGGATTAATTAGTAACTTTATTCACTTGAGAATCTTCTAAATAGTAGTATAAAGACAAGGCTAAATAATGTCTAAAGTGCATAATTTTGTGTCTACATTTCACCCCCACTTTATGTTGGTGAATGCGAACATGTTCAGTAACATAAAGTAGATAAAGAGGTGCACCTGATATCAATGTCGAGTGTAGAAGAAGACATGTCGATGGACTAGAATCAAGCGTGGAATGACAAAAAGAAAAATGTGGAGGTGCATCGATTATAAAGATGAAAAATGTGTACAAAAAAAGTGATGAGAGTGAACCTAGGGTGGAACATGTGTGTAGCTACTGTTGTGTGTAGTGTACCTACATGGTTAGTGAAGGTAAATGGTTATAACAGTGTGTTTTTGTTTTTCATTGTTGCTATTGTTGTTATTGCCCCCAATTTGACTACTTGTTTCTCATACAGACGGACCTGCAAGGAGAAAACAATCAAGTAGTCAAATATATATGTATATAAAAATGTTGTGTAAAATACGCATATATATAGAAATGTGTAAAGTACCCAAATGTCAAATACGACTAGAAAAAATGTAAATGGAACATGTGCACTTGATCCATGTCGAGAAAAAGGGTGTAGAATGATATCATGTACTGTCGCGAGTTTTTTGGGTGATCTCACGCCACCCTAGCCAAAGAAGTATAGGGAGAAAATGTAATGTATCCTCCAACTTTAACCACTTCTACTGAAATGTGTGAAGAGATCTCTATATTGTCCTAGTTTTTTGGGTGATCTGACGCCACTAGATGGAGAAGTGTAGAGAGGCACACCCACTGTAACCCCCAAGCCTGTAACTGCTCTATAGAATTTCTGAAGGACACCATGTCCTATTGAGGCCATGTGTATGGAGTTTGTAGACTGGTCTGAACTCACTCGATGTGTGTGAACCATTTTGTAAATACGATCGATGTTAGTAGAAAATCCTCAATGATGCCCCCCTCTTTGGGGGTGCATGCGACATCACTGAAAGGAGAATGCGACCCCAAAAGAGGACCAACCGCACTCTGACCTGTAGAACTCTTCCCTGTAGGGGGAAAGGAAAACACTTGGTAGATACCAAGGCACGCACAAAAGGGGATGGCTAGCCAAAATAAGTGTTAGTCCAAAACACATGCATGTAATAACAAGTGGAAAATACGTAAACAATGTAGTAACTACCAAACAAAGTAGTGTAAACATGCAAGAAAACAAGAAGACCGCACAAAGTGGGTTTCAAACATGGGACATCACTCACGATGTCGCAAGACACTCAAGGCCATCATGGCCACAAACAATAGACAATTGTGCACACAAACAAAGGGAAAATCCCGCATACAATGGAAAACAAAGTAGACAAGTAGAAACAAACAAGTAGTCATGGAAACATGTAATCCTGCAAAACAAGTGTTGCACATGGAACACCCGTTAGCATGTTAGAGTGATAACCAATATGTCAAAATGTGTATGAACAAGTAGTATAAGATGCTAAGTACAAAATGAAACAATAGCACCTGGATTGAATGAATGTGGATGCCCCCAGCGACTAGTATAGGAAGGGTAGAAGGTGAGCATCTGTGTCATGTGTAGAGTCATGTATCTGTGTTCACACTATACAAAGGTGTGAACATGCATGTGTGTATGATAATGACATATAAGAAAGAAATGTAACATGTGTAGTAAAGTGATCATGTAAAACACTAGTAAGCAAGAGTAAATTCACCCAAGACAATGCAATATGTTGTGGATGGATGGAATGGAATGCAAAATGAAATGATATGAGAAACGTGCCCCCCGAGTGGATGGAATGTGTATGCAGTGAGGGTCATTTTGTTTTCCCCCTCAGCAGTCAAGAATGAACCGTAAATGAGAGTGCGTCATCGGGAAATGGTTGAGTAGTGTTGGTTGTATCTAGCACGCGATGTGATGAGTGTGTATGTGTAATGGTGATGAAATGTGACATGTGGAGAGATGTGTGTGGACCCTATATCTGAAGCGTATACCACAACTTGTTGAATGGAGGAGTGATGATTTATCCCTAAGCATATATCACTATAGAAGGAGTGTATGGGGATGAGACTTATGGAAAGATGTGCGTGGACCCTATAGCCTAAGCGTATACCACAACTTGTTGAATGTGTGAGTGATGATTTATCCCTAAGCATATATCACTATAAAATAAAAGGAGGAAGGTGGATGATGATGTAGCCTAAAGTGTATGTCACTATGAGATAAATAGGAAGAGAGTGGTGATTTACCCTAAGGTGTATACAACTACAAGATGATAAAATGGGGGTGGTGATTTATCCTAAAGTGTATACCACTACAAGATGATAAAATGGGGTGTCTATTTAACATAAGGTGTATATCACTAACATGGGAATGTTGGATGATATATGTCGGGGTGGTGAATGTTAGGTCTCATTAAAGTGGTATACCACTCGATGAAAAGATCAAGTATGGACACTATGAGATGGAAATAGGGAGTGTGATCCTAAGGTGTATGAGTGCACTACACGTAGAAGACAATGTGGTGATGCCTAAATATACCACCAAGTGATGAATATGGTGATGTAAAGCGTATGCCGTAAGCAATGCAATAATAAGGTAGGCGAATTTAGCCTAAAGTGTATATAGAAATATGTAATGGGTGAGATGAACCTAGTAATTGTATATAGAAATGGAATATGTAAGTATGATTAAAGGTCTATTTGTAGAACTAGACTCCATGAGTATAATCTTGAGGAATCTAGTGTAGTCATCGGGTAGTGAATGCAACACATGATGTAATGATGTGCGTAAATGTGTGTGTGACAATGGAATGTAAGATGTATAGTGTATATAGGATATGCAATGTATATAGAAATGGAATATGCAATGATGATAATGGAACTAGACCCATATGTAATGGAATCTAGTGTAGAATGTAGAGTAGATGTAGATGATAGATGAATACGCTATGGGAACTATGCAATGTAAGAGATGTATGATGTGTAGGCTATGTAAGATGTGGTGATAGGTGTAGATAGAATATGTAGTGATGACATGTAAAGCTAGGCCCATATATAATGTAACCTAGCATAAATATAGAATGTTAGAAAGAGATGCAAAACTAGATGCATATGAATGACAACTAGTGTAGTATGTATAAGATAGATGATGTATAAATGACTAATAGATGAGGGATGTATAGGATAATGTAGGATGTAGACTAAGTATAGAAAGGATGATATAGAATGTGTGGTGTATGTGATAGAATGTAAATGTGTAAAACCTATAGTGCAGTGTGTGGGGTTCAGTGTAATGGTAATCCCTCAACAGTCCAGTGTGAACCGAAGCACAAGAGTACATCATCGGGTAACAAGGGTGCTAGAATGTGTAAGAAGTATACATATGTGTGAAGAAGAATGTAAAGAGTATAGGTATAGCTATAAATATGAGGAAGGGGGGATTGGGTAATGGTGATGCCCCCCCAAGCAATCATGAAATATGAAATCAAACTGATAAGGTCGAGGGATGGAGGTCTGTCAAACTGGTGCTGAGGATGATGAAAGCATAGAACCACGATCCACTAGGGGGGATATAGTAGATAAAATTGGTATCTGTGAATGAAAACTACATGTATGCGAAGGATGAGTGAAGGATGAAGACTGAGATGGTGAATGATAGAGGAGAGAACGTTTTCGAGATGGGTCCTGGGTAGTGTTATGAGCCTAATGAGCCGGATGGGTGGAACAAGGAATAAAAGGTGGTGGTGGAGCAAATGAAATGAGGCCTAGCTACTAGAGATCACGAATAATATGGCTCAAAGCGATGACACGAGTTGGTATGATGCCCTTGAATCTGATGGTAGCAAGAAAAATGGTTGATCATGATATTGTATTAGTTGAGAAGGATGGTAGTAATGATTAAATGGTAGATAAAGGATTTGTTGATTAAGAAGGTGGCCAAGAATGTTTTGTGGTGTAGCATTAGATGGAAAGATAAGAGGTGGAGGTAATGGTACAGTCGGTGGATCAGTGAGGGGACTGGTAGGGGACGTGGATGGCGTAGGAGTTGTAGGGGTAGTAGGAGTATGCAAGGTAGAGGCATCCTTAAGTTTCTCTATCTCTACATGGAGAGACACAATTGTGGCTTCCATGGACTGACACTGAACTTGTAGCACTTGTATAGCCTCCAATAGGTGTGTGTTAGATGGAGGATTGCAAGGGTGAGAATCATCAACAATGGTGGTGGATATAGAGCATACTAGAGACAGTGGTGGATCAATGTTAACACAAAAAGGAAGATGGAGGAATCAAGCTCATCTAAAGGATCATCAAGAGCAAGTATAGAAATCATATTGGACAGCACTGAGGAAACTTTATAAGGAAGGGTGTGTGGTTGGTTGTCTAAGTAACCATGAATGTGTAAGATGTACATGAACATGGCGTATTGTTCACTATAAAGGGAGGTAATGGACATCCCTGAGCATACCAAATAGTGAAGTTCGATGTATAGCAAAGAAAAGAACTACTATAAATGTGAGTTGTGCGAAATGGCATGGGGAATGTGATATCAACACGATCAAGATCAAGTGTGCCTCCAATATAATCTAACCAAGATTGGCCAAGTGTAAGTGGAGAAGTAGTAGGATAACGTGTGAGGTGGAAAACCAGGTGGAAAACGTGCAAGCCATAGGCGGTTGTGAGAATGACAGAACCATTATATAAATGTGGATCACATAAAGGAGCATGAAGGTAATTGAAGGAAAACCCAAGTTGAAGGAGACCATCATGGGAACATACGATGGGCATTCATGATGTGTTTAGTGATATGTGTTCCCAATAAGAATTATTGATGAAGAGAGTCCAAGTGAATGGTGGGCATACTAAGGAGGAGGAAGATGGTAGAGATGATGGGATGAGATTCATAGATGGTAAAGGTCCTTGATATGACACAATAGCAGTAGTAGTAACAAATGGTGGGGAAGAGATTGTGTTATGCATGCGAATAGTGGCCGCAAATGGCATCTCGTAGAGAAAAGGGGACATGGGAGGAATAGGAAAAACAACTGAGTATTATAGAGTAGGCGTGGTAGTCGGTATCAGAGCATTGATAACAACAAGAGTAATTGGTGAAGTAGTGGGGACCATATCAACCATGCAAATAATATGAACTAGGTCATGGGCAGTTGGTCGAGGTTGAGAACCAGTCGTGGGTGGAGAAGAAGAAGATGTATAAAGAAGTGATGTAGTACTAGAGTTATTTATGTCCAACGTGAGAGAAGGGACTTGGGGTGCCCTATTGGTGGTAGGGGAAACTATGGGATTAGGAGGTAGAGCTTGGAATTCTGCTACAAGTTGAGCTAGGGAAGCAGGATTGATAGTGCATAAATAAGTGGTAACAACATCTTGAATGGCATGAGGATCCATTCTAGAAGATGGGAGTTGAAGAAATGAAGGATAGGGGTTGTAACCAAAAGTAGCAGTAGGAGTGTCAACGAAAGCACAACCACGACTATCAAATTGTAGAGTAGCTGAGGACTTAGAGGAAGAATACTTTCTATGATGTTTACCCATGATGGGAGGTGCAAATGTAAAACCCTAGAAGGTGTTATAAAGAGACGTCGGGTTCACCAAAATGATTAACTAAAATAAAACTATATGCTAAGAAATAATAACCCTAGTTAATCTAATTAGGAGGACTAAAACATTGTATAAATGAAGCTAGAATAATATGGCATAAATGTAATTAACTATTCTAAATGAAAAAAACCCTAAATATGCAAGAGAAGGGAGAGAAGTGGTTTAGCTAATTCGAAGTGACTGTTGCAGGTTGTTGCAAATCTGGAAGTGCTGACGATCACTCAAGGACCCTGCAAAGACCAAATCTGGAAGATCTAAAGTGACTGAGGCACTTGGGATGGTACCAGGGTGCCCTATTCTTCAATCTAGGCACTTTGATCTCTGTAAATGCTTAGAAACTACTTTCGGTATGATCTCAAGGTGTCTTCAAATGCTTCCTGTCTGTGACACTGAATTTGTTAGATGAGCTATATAATGACTTGCAATACAAAAGGAAGTATCAAACCTTATAAAAATAAAAGATGCAAATGAATGGGTCAAATTGACCTCAGCCTCCAAACTAGTGGTCTTGTCACTGAGCATTGTTCTACATTTCGGACCTGGATTAATTTTTGGTGAGTGTGTGCATGTCGTTCCCTAGGTGTTCTCATTCCAGTCACACTTTGTGAAGTAGCAAGTAATAATAACTATAAAAAAATGTAAATAACATGTGTGCATGGAATGGAATAGAATAGAATGTCTCCCCCTATGAAGCATGTGTGACGCATATCTCCTAGCCTTGATGCATGACACTATGTGGATGCAAGTGATGCAATGGATGTAATTCTAGATGTAGTGATAGTAGTATGACCCTCATTATATTCTTATAACTTTATATTTATAGGGCTCTCAAGCTTAATTTTGTAAATAATCCTAAAAATGCCAACTGGGAGGATAAGGATGAAAAATAGCTAGAAAGGCCTTAAAAATAATCGGAAAAGGATGTGCATAGATCGAGGCACCCGGAGTGGGACCAGAGTGCCGTGGAGTGCCCCTGTACAGGCTGGGGCACCCTAATTTTGGGCTAGAATGAAGGGGAAGTTGTAAAATGGACAGATAAGTGCTGGAAAATACACGGGAACTACGAAATAAAATATAAAATAAAGTTGGCCAAAAGGTGGGATTAATTAATACTTTATTCACTTGAGAACCTTCTAAATAGTAGTATAAGACCTGGCTAAATAATGTCTAAAGTTCATAATTTTGTGTCTACACAAACCACAATCTTTACCCATCTTGCTCAAAACTACCATCTGATGCTCTTAAGGCCATTTCCCAAGTATGTTCCATGGTTGGAGACATCTACACGTGCCCATAATGAAATGGAAACACATTTAAATACCCTTGATCATTACTATAGTGAGGTGTAAATTTTATAGGCTTACTCTCTTTACTCTTTTCACAATCACTCTTTTCTCTTTTTAGCTTCCTCTAAGCCTACTAGCCCTGTCTACAAGCATTTTTAGCCACAAATTTCATTAAAAAGAGTTTCAAGACACAAAATTCATATATACGGGCACCCATTTTGGCTTTCTTGCTTTGTGGAAGTTTCTATTGTTGGTTTCTTTGGAAAAGTTCATCAAAAACTACAAAAGACAAGTTTTTATTAGGTCTATGGACTGTAACAGTCTACCAAGAACCAAATTGTCAAGTTTTCACTATCTTTGATCAAAATTCCTCTGACATATGCTTATAGACTCTATCAAGGTGATTTCTATAAATTTTGAGGAATTTACCATGGCTAGTTTGCAAGTAATATGGGTTTTAGTTTCCAAACCCTAGGTATGCCTTATATAAGCCCGAGAGGCTAAAATTTGTTATAACTTTCTATAATCATTGATTCAATACCCTAAACTTTGTCTTTAGGTTTATTTTCCACTCACTCATGTTCTCTCCTTACTAGTAGGGGTAATTTATTCCCTCAACCTTGAATATTCACATGTTTCCCTTTACCCGGACTGTAGAAAAATAGGGAACCAATAGGTATTTCATTTGTTACTCACCTTCTTATACAACTAAACGATATCACAGAGTTTTCTATCATTCCTGTGCAACCATTAGATCATGACAACACCCTATTAAAGAAAATTCACATATGCCACCTGCTACAAATTGTAAATAACTCAATCACAAGTTTCACATGCAAGAAAAGAAAGCATGGGCTCCTTATTTAGGAATTATGATCTTTTAAGACCAAAATCATTGTCGTCCTCTTCCAGGGAACCATTCCAAAAACTAAAAAACACATATTTTCAAGGTTTCTACAATCATTTCATATTGTTCCATAGTCTTTAAGCATCTTAACATGCCCAAAATAGGATTAGAGCTTCTAAAGTTAATTACCTCAACCAAATAGTCACATGCAAAGCTACTTTATGCTACAACACCTTACTAATAAGAATAATGAAAAGAGACAAGACAACCATGCATGTAAAATAAGGAACTCAATATTCAAAATCCACCTTCTTTATTCATTTAACAAAATTACAGTCTTCTTCTTCTTCACAAATTGTGATCTCCTTTCACATATTCTCTCTCTCCTTTGTTTCTTCTTGCTTCTCCTCTAGAGATATCTCTCTCCACTCTCTATTTTTTCTAACTAACTCCCTAACTTGAATACATCCTCTCGGATATAGAATCTCACTACCTTTTAAAATTCCACATGTCCATACATCGTAACATGGCATTATTTACATCTTTTAAACATTCCAATTGACTCACAATCTCTAGGACCCATTACCATATGACTAGACTTGTGTTTACATGTTTTAAACTAATCCCTTTAACATCTTGACATGCCACATTTGGCTCATCTACATGCTCTTATAATTTTGAATTACATTTTTAGAGGGAAAATGACAAATTTGAAATTTGATACACACTTGATCACCTAATTCTCTCTCTTGAGGACCTCCTCATATTCTAACACTACAAATTGACAACTCATGAACCAAGAGAAATTTGAAATTTTAGTGTTCTTTGAAGATGCCCCTACATCATACTCCTAAGGTAGAGAAAAAGATTCCATGTATTTAATTTACATAGCTTTGTCCTAAACCGAGTCTTCATATTATGTTATTGTTCATCATCATCTTTGCATGCCTTTGTCTCTCCTTCTTCACTCCATTTATCTTTGTTTGCTTCATGACCACCTGGGTCCCATATAGCTAATCTCTTCTAGCCTTGCATTTTCCTTTCACTTTGCTTCTTTGCTATCTTGGATTTCCATCTTCATCTTCATAATCTCTCATGCCCCCATCTCACTATACCTATAACACACAAACATTATGCAATAACAAATATATGTATTAATTCTTCATGATTTTATAACCTCAGTCATCATCTCTTTATAGCCCATTTTATCCATGTTCTCAATGTATTCCATGCTCAAATGGACTGAAAAATCTGTTCCATAATGCTTCATTTTCTTGCCCCATTACTTAGTTTGGTCTCGTTCACCATCTATACCAGATCTATCTCTAAACTTGTACCTACACCCTCCTTGTCCTTCATTTGAGATTAGTCATGTTACTAGAAGAAACCATCTCTTTCTTCGGCTGTACTTACACTTCTATCTTTTCCATCTATCTCATCTAACAAACCTTGCAATAGATCATCACATTCACCTCATGAAAAAATGATTTTTATAACTCTCATGCTCATCATTCTTGGGCATTGTCATCATGTCTTATAATTCTCAAATGCACTCTTAGAATCATCTTCTTGTATAATTTCAAGGAATTCACTCACACAAACATCAATATCAACCAACAAAGAATCAAATTTACTTACCTTGTCTTCACTTTATTGCTTAGTATCTCTTCCTTAATCTCTGAAAATTCTATGTCTTCTCTGAGTTCATCCATCCTTTTTTTTCATTTCATTCTCTCTTACCTACACCATCCTTGTACGTCTTTCTTTTCCAAATCATTCTTCATATCCTTGTGCATTACTCTGTGTCTTCAAGAAGACCTATATTTCTCTTGTGTGTACTTTTTCTTGTTCACTTGCACTTTACTATCTCTTGCTTTGAATTATCATCTTCTTCTCTCTGCTACTGTTTTCTTTTCATCCACTTATTTCCTATATAACCATGGTTCTTTGACTGGTTTTCAAGAGCTCTATCATGGCTCTTGTTCTATCATTCATCTCTCTTGACTATCTCTCTTTCTCTCTCTCTTTTCCTCTTGTTCTCATCTCTCTTTTCTTCTTTCTTGATTGCTTCTCTTAGCTTCATTCTCTGATCTTCTTCTTACAAGTATCTCAATGGGCCACTTAACCTTTTCTTTTCATCACAAACTCAATCCCATTCTCTCTCTCTCATCATTAACTTTCCAAGTTTCTCTATATCTTCTCTCAATTTTTTGAATTCTTGTTCCATCCTCTCTTCATGTCTTTCTTAACTCTTCTCTCTTTTTGGCTTCTTCTTTCTTCTTTCTCTCTATCTCTTCTTATCTCTTCATATGGCTTGATTAAATTCATCAACTCTCTTATTATCTCTTCTTTGTCCATCTCTCTCTCTTTCTTATTCTCTCTTCAAGCAAGTTCTCTCACCTTTCTTCTCTCCACACCTCACCTAGGATTGCTGACCTGGTCTTTTGGTGTCTTTCACTTCTTCTTTCACTCTCACACTTCCAATTCTTCAACCATTTCCACTTCACCTTGTCACTTTCATCACACATACACACACAATCCACTATTAGCCATAAATAAAATTCATTCAAATCTCTTCAATATGAAGCCTGAAGCTCTGATACCAAATGATGCAGATATCAATACATTCAAATTCATGCATTCAAAGTAGTTAAGAGGACTCAATCCAACAACTCTTGCCCAAAAGCACTGCAAATGAGGATCATTTAAGAAGCCTAAAAAGGACTTAAATCAGTGCAATATTTGATCAAATTTTACCTTAGATGGCTTAACCGCACCCAATACCCTATACCTTGCATTCAACATGTGCCTTAATCCATGATCAAATACACCTTTATCAAATGATGGTCATCATCAAAGAAACACTCCATTTATACTCATACCTTTGCTCCAAACTTGCTCTTGCTCCTAGTCTTCATTAGATCTTACACCTCCAAACAAGAAAATTTGACTCTATTTAGCATTCACAATGACCTTTTCTAACTCCCTTGGTCCCCTGTTTCAACACTTCACAAACACTGTTAAATCAATCCTTGAAATTGATTCAAAAGGATCAAAACATCAAACTTTCACTTATCTTTCTCAAGACTTGTCATTCTCATTGTTCTCAAGACCATGTACTTTGCGTGGTTCATGTTTGGAGATCTTCTAGGTATGACCCACAATGAAAAAGAAACACTTATTTAGATATGCTTTACCTTCAATAAGGTGAGGTCCCCAAACTTCATAACCTAACTCACCTTTACTCTTCTCACAATCACTCTTTTCTGTTTTTAGCTTCCTCTAGGCCAAACAACCCCGTCAATAAGCATTTTTAGCCCTAAATTTCATTAGAAAGAGTTTCAAGACACAAAATTCATATATATGGGCACCCATTTTGGCTTTCTTACTCTGTGTAAGTTTCCAATCTTAGTTTCTTTGGAAAAGTTCATCAAAAACTACAAAAGACAAGTTTTAATTAGGTCTAAGGACTGTAACAGTCTACCAAAAACCAAATTATCAGGGATATCTTAAATTTTTCACTATATTTCTCAAAATTACTCTTGCATATGATTATAGAATTTTTAAAGGTGATTTCCAACAATTTTCAAGAATTTCCCATGTCTAGTTTGCAAGTAATAGGGGTTTTAGTTTCCAAACCCTACGTATGCCTTGTGTAAGCCTGATAGGCTAAAATTTGTTATAAATTTCTCTAATCATTGATTCAATGCCCTAAACTTTCTCTTTAAGTATTTTTTCCACTAACTCACATTCTCTCCTTACCAATAGGGATAATTTGTGCCATTAACCTTGAATACTCAGCTATTTCTCTTTACCAGGACTGTAGCAAAATAGTGCAACAATAGGTATTTCATTTGTTACTCACCTTCTTATGCAACTAAATCGTATCAAAAAGTTTTCTATACATTATTGTACAACCATTAGATCATGACAACACCCTATTAAAGCTAATTCACATGCGCCACCTGCTACATATTGTAAATAACTTAATCACAAGTTTCACATGGAAGAAAACAGTGCATGGGCTCCTTATTAGGCATTATGATCTTTTAAGACCAGAATAATTGTCCTCCTCTTCCAGGGAACCATTCCATAAACTCAACAACACATATTTTCAAGGCTTATACAATTATTTCATAACATTTAAGCTTCTTAACATGCCCAAAACAAGATTAAGCCTCCTCAAGTTAATTACCTCAACCAAACAATCACATGCAAAGCTACTTTATGCTACAACACCTTACTAACAAGAAGAATGCATATAGACAAGACAATCATGCATGAAAAATAAGAAAATTAGTATACAAAATCTAACTTATTTATTCATTTGACAAAATTACAGACTTATTCTTCTTCACAAATCATGTTCTCCTTTCACATATTCTCTCTCTCCTCTGTTTCTTCTTGCTTCTCCTCAAGATACCTCTCTCTCCACTCTCTATTTTTTTATAACTAACTCCCTCACTAGAATACCTCCTCTCTAATGTAACTCACTTCTTAGAATCTAACTACCTTTTCAAATTCCACATGTCCATACATCATGAGGTGGCATTATTTACATCTTTTAAACAGTCTAATTGACTCACACTCTCTAGGACCCATTACAATATGACTAGAGTCATATTTACATGTTTTTAACTCTCACATACCCTTGACAAGCCCATTTGGGTCTTTTACATGCTCTTAAAATTTAAATTACATTTTTGGAGGGAAATGTAAAATTTGAAATTCATAACACTTGCCCACGCATCAAGTATGCTATCAAAATTAAACCTATCAAAGTGGACACCCATTGGCTGTATTTGGTAAAATAATTTCAATTCTCCATGAGGGAAATATTTTGTAGACATATTTACCATAACATATGCAACTTAAACATTTTTCGATAGTCCCTTCTTCATAATGCTTTAGCAGATGTTCATACATTGTTTCGAAGCTCCTATATTTGCACACTCTGGGAGCATTGCATCAAAGGTGAACCAATTATAGTGAAAACCTATTGGCTGTATTTAGTGAAATAATGTAAATTATCTATGAGGGAAACCTTTTTTACATATCTCACCATCATTATAGTCCTTGAGACCATATATTTTTCAAATAGTTCACATACTACCACATTTTGTAGACATTTCTACCATGACACTTAAAACTTAAATGTCTTCCAAAAGTCCCTTCTCCATAATGCTTTGGTGAATTTCCACACCCTATTTCAAAGCTCGTATGTTGGCACAAGTTGGGGGTATGCTAAAAAAAGGTGAACCAATCAAAGTGGACACTTGTTGGTTGCTTTTAGTGCATGTTTTATGATGGAAACCCATTTTTTACATATTCCTTATTCATTGTAGTCCATGAGACATATATCTTTCAAGCATTTTCTCAAACAATTCACATACTTCCACATTCTATAGACATATCTACCACAACACTCAAATGAATTGTGGAATATATATGAATAATTGCTTTTCAATTTTTTTATTTTCGATGGAACTTTAAGGATTCATTTTTTAATATATCTTATTATTTTGTAAGTTGTAACCTAATATCATAATTGCAACATAGAGAAAGACATGGGAATCCTCGTAAATCATTTAGGTTAATAATAAAGCTCATTGAAAATTCCAAATTAAACTAAAGTACAAAGAATTAGGGATTAAAATCATAAAAATTGAAAGCCACGTTACAATAACCTGAGGAAAATCCTCACCATTTTACACTAGGAAATGTTTTTCAATAGAGAAAAAATGGATTTTAAATAAGATGGGTGAAGAAGAAAGGATTCACATAATTTAAGGCAGAGGTGAAACATAATGGTCTTCAAAACTGTTATTAAAAATGTGGAATTTAAATAAACATTATTTTCCATTAAAATTGAGTTATTCCTAAATTGAACTATGGAAAATTATATCAGAATACATATCACAAATAATTGAAATAACAAAAATCCATGAACAAAAAAATGAAAAAAAAAATACATTATATACTACAGCTGCAAAAGTGAGGCCTATGCAATTTGATTTATGCAAGTCTTGTGTTGGGTAATCATATTTCATCTATGCAACTCAATCCGTGCATGCATAATCTACAAGAAAAGGGGAGGATTTAAATGGACCTGTAGACACAAAAACACACACTTTGGGTAATTATCTAGTCCTGATTATACACCACTATTCATATGATTCCTAAGTAAGAACGATACTAATTAACCCATGTCTTTGGCCACATTACTTTCATTTCTGTCACTTTTCTTGGTCTTATACTTCTACTTGCTTAGTCAATCTTCTCATACTTTGACATTTTTCATCTTGGACACTAGATCCCATTTAGGATGTCAGTGCCTAGCCAGAATGCCAACACCAGGTGCCCCCGTCCCCTCTGGGCACCCTTGTCCTCTTTGTACTTTTGTCACACTTTTTGGGTCCTTTCTAGTCGTTTGAGCATCCTATCTTTTTCATAGTCGGCATTTTCAAGGTTGATTACGAAGTTCAAGCAAGGAAATCATATAAATATAAAGTTATGTGATCATAATAAGGGACCAAGCACTAAGCACTATCTATCACCACCTAAGGTTGCATCCATTAAGGCATATAAGAGCTCCATTTCATCCATCTAGCTCCATCACCAGGGACACAAGGGCTAGTTTTTTGTATCACACTTCATAGGAGGAAAGTTCATTTTATTTCATGCACACATTTATTACATTCTACACATAGTTACTTGTTCGTTATCCACGTGTGAGTGGCACAATAGCAACATAGGGCATAATTCCACACACATACAAACAAAATTACATTGGGTTTGAGATGAAGTGCAACACTCAATTGTAAGTCCACCACTTTGGTGGCTGAGGATAGTCTGACCCCTCATTTTACATCGGCATTTTTTAGGATTTGATGTCTATTTGAGGGTTTTGCAAGTTCATTCTTCATTGTAGGTTTATTACGACATCAACGATCATTGTGAAAAGCCATAGTGACAAAAGGCGAGCCTCAGCGAACATCTTGCAACCCTAAAAATTCAGGTTTCTAAGCATTTCCGCAGATGTAGACACCTAGAATCAGTACCCGGGCGCTCGCGGGCACCCTTATCCCCCTTCAGGTGTCCCAGTCTAGCCTCCTTTCCAGATCTGCAATTTTCTGGGCCCCAATGATATGGTCAATGCTTCACATTTCTTTGTTTTTCATCTCTGTGCACTTTCTAGATTTCAACGAATCAACTAATGCATCTTACCCTTCTTTGCACATTAGGGTTTTATTATTTATTGCTTATTTTGCTTTGGTATATTTATGTATTTCATTATTGCATTCATTTACTGCTACTATAACATCAGATTAGGCATAATATTCCATATTTTACATAATCAGGACCCTGTCATCTCCAAATGTAGTTGTAGACACTCTATAAATAGATTTGGTCTCATTTAAGAGTCCTCCCCAACAATTAAAAGAAACTCTGTAAAATCCTCAAAACAGTGTCAATGCTTCGTCAAGATGCCCATGTCCTTTGTAGATAGTGACAGGAACTTCATAAATATTAGATTATTTAATATTAAGTGTTAATGTTATTAAACTATAGTTTATAATTAAATAAATTAGAATATATAATATTTTAATTTATTTAAATTAAAACTATGTGTTTATAAAGTTAATTAATTTTAATAAATTAATTATTAGTTAATCGAGGTGCTTCGCGAGAAGTCACACCAGTTTGATTTATTTATATTGACGTGTGGGGTCATATCAAATTGTATTGAGTGAAATTCACGTGGTGAATTCACAAAGGAGGGAAATGAGGGGAGGAGATTTACTGGACTGTAAGTTTCTCAATTTAATGGAAAATATTTTTCATCATGGTTTTTCACCCTTCGGGGTTTTCCATGTAAAATATTATCTCTGTGTTTATTTCATTTATTATTTTATTTATAATGTTTGTATAATGTTTAGTATAATTTATTTAATTAATATGTGACATGGTTAATAAATTAGCCCCTCGGTCCTCACATGGTATCAAAGTGAGGTTACGATCCTCAAACTTGTGATGTATCATGTCCTTAAGGTGACTAAAAGTGACGTGTTTTTTGTCCTTCACGTTTGTTAATATCCTCCTATTAATTTTTTTTAATGAAGCGTGTTCTTAAATAAGATGTCACAAATAAACTTATGATATATTTGGTTATTGAATAACATTTTACAAATTGTATGTTATGTTGTCTTCAAATACCAAAATTTGAGGATATTTAAGAACAACTTATAAAAAATCTCATGAGGATTATTAATTTTAGTATCATCTCAGATGTTGTTATACTATTTTTTATGCCCTTTAAAATCTCATGCACTTTTCTCCTACTCATGGCACTAAAAAGTGAATACATTACAGATTCATTTTTATTGATATGTCACTCTATTAAGAATTATATATCTATTATATTTTTAATCTATCTCTTAATAGAGATATTCATTATGATCATTTTTTATGCCTTAATTAGGAATGCGATAGTTACAAATTAGAGAATCGATGATCTCCTATGTGGTTGTATATAATTTTATATACATCATCTGAGATGGATCTTACCTTTTTTTATCATGTCATTTCCATGTTAAATTGGTGATTCAAGTAGTGTTTTTGCTTCCCCTTGTTGTATTGAAATCTTTCTATCATCATAAAGGTTTAAATAACAATATGTTTTAACATTTTTGTATTCAAATGATTCTATGATTGTTTTTATTGATAATATTAGTTGTAGAAAGTCTATTTTTAAGATATCTTGTAGGTTTAGTGCAAAATTTATCATATGCCTAACAATTTTGTTACAATAAATCCTTACATGTATCAATATAACATGCTTGTGAATTAGGCATAACCATGACTAAAAACTCATGCAACATCAACGAACTTCCAAAAGTTTGTTTTGAGAAATAAAATATAATACAAGATATTAATATGGATATGTAGCCACACCTTTGTGTGTTTGTGTGTGGGCAGTATCAATGGATGATGTTATAACAATACATATATTTATTATAAGATCTCTAATATGTATTTGTGTGTGATTACTAAGAACCTTATTATATGCACATCAAATGACAGTTAGGGATGCCCTTCGTGTCTGTATTGGAGACATTTAATATTTGATTGTATCTAATAAATTTTTCAAAACTAAAATTTTGAAATTGTTGTTTCAAAAATTCAACATCTTGGTAATATGACATGGTTATTTTTTGTAAGCATATTTTCCTTTAAATCATATTTTCCTTTAAGTTGTTATACAACTTGTTTTGTAACCTATTAATCTAAGATTTATAAATGGTTAAAAGTGTGCATGGAAATGTCAACTCCTAACAACCGACCGTGTGTTTTTTCTTTCTCTTCTATACTTCTGCTCTAATGTAAAGCATTGTAAAATATTTGTTTATGATCTTAGTAAACTTATAACTCTAAGTTTATTGTATAGTCCAGTGTTGTTGCACCTATTGTAAAGGAGGTCCTTATTTTATAAAAAGCTCCTAGAGATGCCGGTATAGATTTTTCCATGAGAAACTGTGAGAAGTAGTCTCACAAATCATGCTTAGCCTAAATCATAACTTCTAATTTATGGATTCCAAATCCTTTTGTACCAAAAGATAAGTTTAGCATGATGAAGGTGTATAAATCTTTCAAAAGTGATATACTAGCTTGAACCTTAACTATGGTTTATGAATTTGTAAATCCTATTGTATAAACAAGTAAATGTGGCATATGTTCCCCATTTAATATTAAGGGGGAGTGTTGGAACATTTAATATTAAGTGTTCATGTTATTAAACTATATTTTATAATTAAATAAATTAGAATATATAATATTTTAATTTAGTTAATATAAACTACATGTTTATAAAGTTAATTGATTTTAATAAATCAAATATTAGTTAATCAAGGTGTTTCGTGAGAAGTCACGTGCATTTGATTTATTTATATTGACCCATGGGGTCATATCAACCTGTATTGAGTGAAATTCACACGGTGAATTCACAGAGGAGAGAAGTGAGGGGAGGAGATTTTACTGAACTGTAAGTTTCTCGATTTAATGGAAAAAAAATCACCATAGTTTCTCAACCTTCAGGGTTTTCCACGTAAAATCTTGTCTCTGTGTTTATTTTATTTATTATTTATATTTATAATGTTTAATATAATTTATTTAATTAATATGTGACATGGTTGATAAATTAACCTCTCATACCTCACAATAAATAGATGTGGTGTTTCTCGTGGAAAACCTACTACGAAAAAATGTCTAATGGGGGATGGGTTATTGATTGACCATGGTTATAAAATACTTGTACGAACTCATTTACAAGATAAATAACACATGTTATTTAAGCATGTTGAATATTTGAATCATGTAATATTTTTTTCTTAGGTTTTGAATTTGATTTAGAAATCAAAGTTTTATTGTATGGTAATATTTTTTAATTTAATCATTTGAAATGAAGTCTTGTACACTCAAGAGAATGAAATTATTTAATTGCATGAGTTGGACTATTATTGTTTAGTATTGGTTGAGAATACCATTCAACACTCAATCGATTGACCTGTCTTGAATTGCACTCATTATTGATAGGTTGCAATTATAATTGTGATAATCATGTTCAATCTATGCAAATTTATTCAAGTGAACAATGGTCTCAATGGATCTAGAAGAGGGATCTAAAATGTTGAACATAAACTATTTCGTATAGTTGATTCCAATTATATTCACATATAAAAAATAATTTAATATATTTGTCCATAATATTTATAAAATGATTAAATATAGTTTACAAAATTATAAACTCATAATTAGGGTTATAATATAACAATGATATTTACTATGTGTGAAGGTGAATTAAGACTAGAAATACAATAAATATATGGATCCTAAACCATGTAATGATCATATTCATATTTATATAAACTCTAGAAAGTTGATAAAGAAAATTACAAGTTAGTGTTCAGGAACATATTCACCAAAAACAAGTTATGACAAAGTAATGGTGATATGAATCTATATAAGTAATAATTGCAGAGTTTTACTATGCCACTTGTAAAATTTGAGATATGGATTTGAGTATATTCACTTGTGGAAAGAAAAACATTTGAATATTTTTCACTGTGTGGATGATTTGTCCTATGATGATTTGATCTGAATTAAGGTTTTGGCACTTGGTTCATATGTGTCTCAAGGCTTTGGATTTGTGATTAGATGCTCATAATCACACTTCTATGACATGGTATGGGCTTCTTCTTTAAAAATCCCTTTCTCATTGCTTGAATAGCTAAAAAGGGTTTAGTCCAATATGCTCAATATTTCTCAACCCCTCGCTAAGTTGAGATCTACCTACATAGAAATAATTCAAATAGGCCTCATAATGATGTAGTTATCCCTCTTATTATGTGAGTGACAACATTTGATATCAATTTTAAAGCTACATAACATTCCCTAAACTTAGTGACACAAGGTGCAATAAGAATAGTTCAGATTTCATAAATAATAGTAATCAACCTTATACTTGAATGTGAATATGACATTGAGATTGTAAACAAGGAAAAATCAAAGACACAAAAAGATAAATAAATAAAACATAGATTACCTTCACTGTAGATCTCTTGCAAGCCTCAAGTAAGACTGTAAAATCTTTAAACTTGTTTGATCTTGTTAAAGATTGGATTGTGGATGCTCTATGTAATGTTCTCTAAATATGGTTGTAGATGTTACGAGAAGATTTCACAAGGATGCGGATGTCAAATTGACAGAAGTTACATGTAATTTTCTCAAAGCTCCAGGGATGGATTTACAAAGGAAATGACTTGATTTTATAGCTGAGGGTAGAGCCATGAAAGGTGTATGAAAGATTGACTAAACTCCAAGTTAATGGTTGAATCACCCAGGTTAGCAAGTAGACTTCACAATTGGTAGTTGCAGATTTATAGGGGTAATGGACATTTGGAATGGAATAAGTTACATCTGACAATTGAATTGTGTGTACAATCCAATTGCCCCCACACTTCTAGGAATCTAGAAGTGGAGTCAAAGTAGGATAGGGAAGTGTAGTTCAAGTGTAGTTGATTGGAATATGTGGAATTAACTAACTAAATTTAGTTAGTATTTAATTGTGAGGAGATAATTAACTATTTAAATAATAAAATGTTTAATTATATTAGCTAGAAGGTGTTAGGAATTAATTTAATTAATTCCAAAGGCATGATGGAATTAAATTATTTAATTCCAAAGGGTAGGAATATGACTTAGACAATAGAATTACTGTAATTAATTCTAAAAGAGTGTATTTAAATGGATGAATTAATTTAATTAATTCCAAAGGGGGCGTACTGTTGCAAGATAGAGTTAATTTAATTAATTCTAATTGGATAGAAGTGGGATATAAATATGTATGTATTTTTAGGGTGTCTACAGAGATATTATCATTTGAGAATGATCTTGTAACGAGTCCCCCTATAAAATGGTTTTAGGTGATTTTATTATATAGTGATCATAAAAAAGTTGGAAACTTTTGGCATTTAACCACCTTAATTTCAAATTCAAAATAAGTTAAGGATTGACCTAGAGAGATTTGATATACAAGTTTGAATAAAAATGAAGAGATGAAACATTGGCCTAGGGAATAAACATCTAGATAGGTGAACCTATGTAGAACACAATAGAACATGATAAACGAAAATTTCATAATATGGAGATCCCCCAAAAAACACATTAAAATAGAAGAATGAATATTAGGGAATTGTTCAAGAAAGGTTGTTGAAGAAATAAGGACCAAGAGAAGGGTTTATATGCTAATTAATATTATTCAATTGAATGAAAACATATGAACAAAATCATTTTAAATCCATTATAAAGGGGATTTTTCCATTTTCTGGTATCTACAATTCCCCCCTTCCTTATATATATTTGAAAATATTTGTTTAAAAGAAAAAATTCTACCCAATGTGCATTTTTTTGTTCATTTGAATAATTGATCCAGTTCCTTTCCATGCATGCTCGAATTGATAAACTTTAAATAATTAAAATTTAGAAAACACAATAGATTACCATTATTTTTATAAAAAGAGATATATAATAAAAACATCTACAATAATATTGAAATGGAAAAAAAAAATATTGATAAAAAGGGGCAAATTAGCAGGGGCCCAACCCTAGTACAACAAACTCAAGGGGTTTCAACACCTAGATACAACCATAAGACCAATACAAAGCACAAAAGAAACAATGAAAACACAACATATCTGCAACAAAACAACAACAAAAAGATAACAAGGCTCACTTCTAGAGCTCCAACTCAAACTATTTGTAGGTACTTCTTGTTTTAGGAGGTGAAATCCTCCGCGCAATTTGATTCCACCTTTTTCGAACCACTTGAGTTCACCTATCCTCCTTAGGAGTTTATATAAATAAATACTTGTTCAAACACAAGATTTTGATGTGGTTTCAAAACAAGAACCTTACCAAAATTTCAAAACTTTCATCCATCTATCTCTATTCTCAAAGGAAATGAGAGTAGATACAATATATAATTATTCTTCCTCTACTATACCTTGGAAAAATCCTTCTTTAATCATTTATTTTTCATTGCAAGGACAAACATACTTTTTCTTTTACAACCCTATTTACTCATTAGACTCTGAAACTTGTTGCTTCTATACTTTTTGACTTTCATCATCAATAAATCAGTTATCCTTTGGATCTTTAACTTATTGATCCTCTTCAATGTGTACTTCATCTTCTTGATCCTCTTCAGTTTGAACTTCATATTCTGTATCTTTTTATTTTTCTTCTTCTTCTCTCGAGTCTTCCCCTTCTTCCTCTTTTTCCCTTGCTTCTAGATCCTTATGTTTCTTCTCACTCCCTACATCATTCACAGTACCATATAACTTTCCTTCTCCTTGAATAACCTTGACATCTAAAATTGAGCTTCGATAACCTTTATTTGATTATTTTGGGATGATTCTAACACAACCTTCAAACTAGAAACATCTAATGAGTTGTTTTCTATAACATTACACAGATCCTCTATAGGTATAAACTTATTATTACGATCCATTACTATAGGCAAGTGGATGAAATCATTATTCTTCGTGATTACTTCAAGGTCATTCCTTTCCAAAGATGGATTTGCTTATTATCGACCTTGTTAATTTGTTCAAAAATATTTATGGGGCATAAAATGTCCTCATGTCCCAACTCGTGGCATAATTTACACTTAGGCATGGAAGCCTTGTACTCAATCTTTTGGATCTTAGGTCCAAATATAGAATGAAAGGAAATAAATTATGGAAGTTTGCGGTCGATAAATGCATTGACATAGAATCTAGCATGTGTTAAATGTCACCTAGATTTAGTGACACCATCAACATAAATATACATACAAAAATAATTAACAATAATTATCAGTATCTCCTACTCCTAAAATTAGAGAGGCATATATGGGAGTCTAACCCAAATGGGCATTACATTCATATCTTCCTTATCAGGATCAAAATTTGTTTTCCATTGACGAAGAATGAGGCCATTTGAACATAGAAGATAGGGCCCACCCTCAAAAGCTCTAGCATAGTCCTCTTCATTATTGAAATAGATGATAAATAAACCTTTGGACATCATGAAAATATCCATGATAAATTTAGGCCCCCATTTCCAAATATCCCATTTACGGAATAAGTCAATATTTAGACGAGTCCCCAAAAAGTTTCCAATGAGGGCAAACTTATTCCGTCGAACATATATGTTAATCAGAGAATCAAGGGTTTCAAAATGATACCCATTATCATCAATGTGATGTCTAATATATTTCTAAATGCAAGGATCCCCATCATTATTTATTTTATTATTTTTTAAAATCTCTTTCCATGATCCTTTATACCTAGAAAAACCCTTTTGCATCAAATATTTGGATAGATATTTATTTGAAACTTTAGCTAACACAGGTTGTTGCCTCATTTTAGTGTCATCCTCTTTTCCATTCTTCTTCTCACAAAAGATACAATCTATTCTATCAATAGAGGACATAACTCTTCCCAAATGCAAAATCTTCATATCCCTATCCATTGTTCAAAATAATAGATCAGAACTGTGCACCCAATTTTTTTTTAAAGTATAAAAACCCTAGCTCCATTATGAAATAACTAGGATTAACCATCACAATCATTAAAAAACTTTGGCTGATAAACACTTTTATTATACTAGGGATGTGAATTGGAGTAGAGGAGGAACACTTACTCAAAGTGGGACATAGTGGTGGGCTTGGGTCATTAATGTCCACCAAGCAATTTGCATTCAGGGTGCCCTATTGTGTTCTGCTTGGTCCACATGAAGAAGTTAGACCCCTACCTCAAGGTGTCTCCATGGTCACTTGTTGAAAGTATCTAGTGGAATTAACGAGAATAGAACTTAGGTTGATGATTACAAACTACTTGTAACTCACCAATAGCCCAAGACCTTGAGTCCTGGAAAAGCAATAATTGTCACTTGATAAACATTTATTTTTAGGAGAATGTACTAGATTTGTTAAGGAGATGAATTGTGTCATGGTTTCAATTTATTTCATGTGGAGGAGGGGTGATTTCATCTTATTTTCTAATTGGCCAAAAAAACAAGTAATAATCCATTAGAAAATATTTTGTACCATATCCATGTTGTAGCTAGAAAGTTGGATTATGAGCATTGAGTCACTCGAAGATAATATATGATTTTAAGCTATTTGAAAATTAATTTATCAGTCCTCAGATATTAAAAAGAGCCATCTATTAGCCTTGATATATTGAAGAGAACCATATATCAGTCTTAAGCTAATGAAGAGATCCATATATCAAGTATGGGCTATTAAAGAGAGTTGCATGTCATTTTTGATCCACTGAAGGGGTTAGAGATTTGTAGTTTGTAGATTAAGTGTTCAAATTATTCAGATAAACTAATGCCCTTTAGAAGGAATGTGTACTCAATTCAGATATTTAAGATGCCTTTCAAAAAAAAAATTTAAACCAGATAATTTAAATATTTTTTGCTGTAATATGCTTTCTCAAATTGGATAGTCTAATTTCTATAGAAGGAATATTTTCTTGATTCAGATAGCCAAATTTCTTTTATGCATGGTATGCATGATGAATTCAAAAAATATTTTTCGTCTAGGAGTATGAGCCATTATTGATGGATTCCCCCCATGATGAGGGGAAGTGTATTTGATTTTTTATTCTAAAAATGCTAGATATTATTCCCCCTCTTTTGGGTGGTGTGAGATGTCGTAGGTATGTCACCCACCTCAAAAGAAAAGTGGTATATGCACATTATGTTATGATATCATAAAAAAATCATATATTCATTGCAGTTGTTTAATTGAAAGTAAGTAGTTATCATATGTTGTGTTGGTATCACAATAAATGGCATGAGAGTGCATATTAGATTTGAATTCATAACAATTGTATGATAGGAAAAATGTGTGCTTAACTATCATGAATATTCATCACATGTGTAATGTAGATTTGTAGAAGTAATCATCTCATAAATTTTATGCTATTTTTTTGGCAAGTTCTTATTGCTTTTGTAGTTTATTTGCATCACGAGGATGAATTTTATAGCTTAGCCATAACAAAAAACAATTAATGACCATAATTATAAGTATTATTGTAATAAATATGTATGTTTTCATGCATGGGATGTCTAGTAAGGATGATCGAGATATGTTCACGATGCACATATCCTAGAGTGAAATTATGCACCTAAAATATACATTACAAAGGTTGCCCCCAAGTATGGGACAACTAATTGAAATTTTAGGTGATAATCAATAGATGAGAAGTGTGACTTAGAGTCATTCGTGTAAAAAGAAGATCTTTATATATAAATAATTACAAACTATGGGTGTAAAGTCAATGCAAGAGTGCTCATGTAGTGCACAATTTGAACTAAGCTCAACACATGTAATGATTGGATGATAAATGTACAAAGGGAGTGTTAAAGCATGTAATAATTGTGTATTGAAAAATCTCATAGAGCCTGAAGCCGAAGAGAAAATAAGTGAACTATAGATCAAAGGGCTAAGGATTGTATAATGAATGCATAAAGAAAGTGTCAAAGCAAATAATATTCATGTGGTATGTATAATGAACAATAGTCACAAAATGACAAGTTCCTGCCATAGGGTTGGGAGATGTGTTAGTTGTGGGTTTGTTTTAAAATTTTTCTATAATTTTTGCATTAGTTGTTTTATATTGCAAAAAATAATGAGATTCAAATTTTGCTAGAAAGTAGAATGTACCAATACTCAATGTATAAAATCTGCACATTGTGTACAATAAACAAAAGTAATATTTACAATATGAATTTATGCAAACAATTGAAGCACTCTACTATAAGGTGTATTCCAGAACTTCACGATAAACCAAATTAGATGAAAGCTTTTGGAAGTAGTAGATTTTTTCAACAAAATCCTTTATTACTTTTGGTGGGTGTATTCGACCACACACTCAGTTGACGTTCATACATGAGATTTTGATTTTTGGGTATCCTTGTGGGTTGTACCCAAATGAGCGAAAAATCATGAAAATATATGTGCAATATGTTTCCTTGATTTCTGAAATGCAAGTTTTTAGTTCGGTAAACATACGAGAACAATTATTTTCATCCTTAAATAATAAAAGGATATACTTCTCACTACACTTTTGATTGATTCAAGTGTCGTGTTATATTAATAGCTCCCCTTGTACATGCATTCTAAAAAAAGTTTGAAAATAACCTTCTGCCCAAAAAGCGTTGAATTTCTAAAAATAAATTGAATAAAGGTTAAAATAAGCTATATGCTATCTAATTTATTATACTTGCCATAAAGGTTCGAGAATGTACAATATAAAATGAAATCAACAATGTAGAAGGATCATTCAATTAGGATATTACCTGCTAGAGCAGGTGATGAAAATAATATGATGATTCTCTATCGTGGATTTTAGGATCTGGACATGCCTTTTGAAGTTTTTTACTCAGTCCTATAAGAGTGTTTGGTGGGATTTGTTTTGGATGATGTTTGCGGAAATGATTTAGGGCGCAGATTCAAACGCCGTCACAAATATACCTTGACAAATACATAAAAATACAGATCCTGCCAGGTCCAAAAAAGTGGAAAGTGGGGATTAGCTATACCTTAACATGATTGTGAGGCTTTCAACAAGTCATGCTACAAATTACCCCTCATTCCCGACGTTCCCTAGTTGTTAAGACCATTTTTGTGGGCACAATGAATGGACTTCAACGAATTCCACTCTTCGATTTCTCTATTGAGACAATCGATATGCTCTTTGTACTGCACGTTTCACTACAAAGAGCTCAACAAATGGTGAGTGATGAGAGGATTTTTCTTACTGTGGGAGAAGTTGGGTATCTTTGCTTGATTCGAAACTCAGAGAATTTTTTTTTGAGTAGAACTTGTTAACCTAAAAAGTAGCCTTGCATGAGCCGAGGGTCAATGAGCCATTAAAGGAAAAAAAAGAACAACACAATAACAAATTAATATTACTTGTCATAAATAGTGTTTGTAATAGTCCAAATAAAACTATTACATGTCATGTATCTTATAAAGTTAATTAATATTTCTATTTAGAGTTAGAGATGAAAAAAGAAGGGATTATACAATTTAACTACTAACAATTACCAAATTCATTATTAAGTGTCCACATTGTGTGTCATGATGTTAACATTGAGATTGCTCAAAATCACCACGCCAAACAATGTTTTCATAGATTCATTATTCTCTTGCCGAGCATATCTCTTCACAGATGTCATTCCTTAGACTTAAACAATGCCCTTGCATAACTTGTGATTGGAAAATAATCATATAAATTCCCCTCATGGATTTTATTCTATGACAAAATTATGCCCAATTAACTAAAATGTGGAATATGTGTAGTTAATCTAACTAGGAACAAAAGTAAATAACAATACTAAAATGATGTAAATAACAACTAAATAAGTATAAAAAAGTGACCCAAACAACTAGGCTAATGAAAGTAGAAACCCTAATATGCAAAGAGGGATTGGAAGGAGCTTAGCTGATTTGTAGATTGATCTGGATTGTGCCATGAAATAGACTGAATATTCTGGAAGCAAGAACGAACATGCAGAGGTCCTGAAAAGACCAAATTTGAACAGTTTGGCTGGAATGGGGCACGTGAGAGAGGATTGAGGTGCATGTGGGCATCCTTGTCTGCAGTACGAGTGCTTTGGTCTATGGATAAGCTCTGAAAACCCCCTCCGAGGTGTTGCTAATTGACTTCCTGTGTTCACTTCCTGTCGCACAAGTTTTGCTGTACTCGGTTGTATGTCACTCATAATCAATGATGAAGAAGAGACTCGGAAAACCCCAAAACAAACATCAAACCTTAAAAAAGAAAAATGCATATGAAGGGGTCAGACTGACCTCAGCTGCCACAATGGTGGACTTACTACCTTAGTGTTGCACTACATCTCAGACCCGATGTAGTTCTATGTGCAAGTGTGTGCAATCATGCCCTTGGTGCTCTTGTGATAGCGACACTTGATGAAAGTAGCGAGCAATAACTATGTGTAGAAAAATGTAATAAAATAGTGGATGGAATAGAATAAACTTCCCTCCTATGTAGTGTGATGCAGATGAACCAACCTTGTGCCTTGTGATGGACCTAGATAGATGCAAATGGAGCCTTTGATGGATGCAACCTTAGGTGATGATAGTAGTGACTAGTGCTTGGTCCCTCATTATGGTCACATAACTTCATATTTATATGGTTCTCTTGATTTAATTTTGTAATTAACCCCGAAAAGGTTGACCACAAGAAAGATAAAGTGTTCAAATAGTTAAAAAGTGCCCAAAAATTGGTATGAACGAGGGAAAAGGATCAGGGCACCCCGACTGGGACTAGGGCACCCGTCGATGCCCCCAGTACTAGCTTGGGCGCCCTAGTCAAGGCTAAAATGACGGAAAACGATGAAAACAGATTGTGTAAGTATGAGCTGAAGGTCGACAACGACGACAAAAATCAAAGTAAAATGGCCAAAAGATGGGGGTTAATTAGTACTTTCTTCACTCAAAAACCATATGAGTAGTAGTATGAGACCGAGACTAGATAATGCCTAAAGTGCGTGATTTAGTGTCTATAACGCCCTTCATTTGTTCCATGTTCAATTGCCAATCAAGATAAACCTTTGAAATAAAGTTGTACAAATCATCTAAAGATTTGAGAAAAACCTCAAAATTAGCGACATGACACAGCATATTAGAAACCAGTGACCCTCTAATTCCAAAGCAACCATGGGAAGTTCACTTAACATTTTATCTGAACAAGATCATGTTTCAACAACAATAAGTGTGATAATTGTGGTGGTTTTTCTAATTCTTTTGCAACACTATTTTTTCTGCAATGATATTGTTTCTTATAATGATTTTGTTTCTCTAGAAAATCCTACAACTATTAACACCATGGGCTTAGATAAAGAAAGTATAGAAGCTCTGCCAATTACTAAATACAAATCAAAGAGTTTTAAAGGAGGATTAGAATGTGCAGTCTGTTTGTCTGAATTTCAAGAGGATGAAAAATTCAAGGTGTTGTCAAATTGCAATCACAATTTTCATACATAATGTATTAATGTGGTTTTATTCTCACTCTACTTGTCCTCTTTGTAGAACCGCAGTCAGCCTTATTCTCCTCCAAACGAAAAAAAAAGAGTTTGAAGGGGAAGAATCCATTTCTACAGATAATAATGGCATTGTTTATACTCATTTACTAAGAGGCCATACAAGCTCTAATGCAGTGCAATATCAGAACCCACAAACCCTATTTTCGTGGGTAAGGGAGAATACGATGGATCAAGGATTGTATTATGAAAGACAGTTGTCACAGGGTCCTATTGACATAATAGACCGCCCTGATTAGGCCACAAATAACATTAATCTTCAAGTGGGTATTTTATATTCTCAAATTTTATGGAAACATTTAGATAATGTTTCCCACCCATTCCCCATTGATGTAAACTAGATAATCAATAAGGTGAAACTACGAAAACAAAGTTTGTTTTATTAGCACACAAAATAGTTTTCATTGTTTTGTATAAGGATGTACTCATATTCTTTTGGGGGTTATAGCTGCAGGAAATAACAAGTTTGGATTCGAATGTGGCAATGCCTTGGATTTTTTATTTTTCTGTGGCCATAAATTTAGGGGAGAAAAGCAAGAAATTATACGTAAATAAATTAGGCAAGGAAACTTCCAAGTCTACCTTGTTAGCAGTAAATGAAAAAGATTGTATTGATAAAACTTTGTAAAACTAATCTAGGAACCAAAATAAGAGCCAGAACCACTTCCAAAGGGACACATTTTAAGAATGTAAAATCTTTAGAGATACTAGATTGGGGTAAACTCCACAATAGTTGTCGTAGCACTCATTGTTACAGTATCCTTTGGATCATCATTTGGTGTGCCATATAAATAATTATATGAGATGTAAAATACATAGACTAGTCTTATTGCGACTCTTGTTTTCTAACAAATTTGTAGATAACACCTTTTTCCACACAAATAAACTCCTAATTAATACTTATATACGTCTATTATTTAGTTGGATTACCTATTCCATATATTTATAAATTCCTTCCACAACGCTAAAAATCCTCAATTCTTGAAGAAATACAAACTTGGACACAATTATTATCTGAAATCTGTTCTCCATAATCTTTCCCTGAACCTCACTCTGAACCATCTAAACCTCAACGGACGTGGAAAGCTCGAAAAATATTGTTGAATGGATGAAGGCTGTGAAGCAAGATCATTAATGGCCGCCAATGCCATGAATTTCAGATGTAGTTCGCTTACTAAAATATCGAAGCATCAACTTCGATCATAGGTTAGGTAAATTTCGCTCGCGACCCCTAAAAGCATGTTAATTTAAAGTTTATCTCATAAATATTAGAAGCTACACAAATTCATCACTAAATTTAGCGGGCGACATGGCCAAAATTTTATCAGCTGGCCAATGGACGATTCACACTTCAGCTCAAACCCTAGTTCGAAACGACCACAACGAAGCCATGAAGAAGCTCTGCAAAATTCTTACATCTTCCCCTCAACCCGACCTTGAAATAAACCTACGCAAATGTAAAGTAAAACTTTCGCCGAGTTTAGTAGAAAATGTTTTAGAAAAATTTGGAAACGCAGGAATGGTGGCCTACAGGTTTTTCCAATGGGCAGGGAAGGCAGGAGGGTTATGTACACAGCCTGGAGGCTTATCATACCATGATAAATTCACTGGGTAAAATAAGACAATATGGGCTAATGTGGACACTGGTTAATACTATGAAGAGCAAGGGGGTTTTGACGAAGGAAACGTTCTGTATTATTATCAGAAGGTACACTAGGGTAAAGAAGCTTGATGAGGCGGTTTATGCTTTTGACATCATGGACAAATTTGGTGTACAACCAGATTTAGCAGCTTTTAACAGTCTTCTCAGTGCTATGTGCAAGTGCAAGAATGTGAGAAAGGCTCAGGAGATTTTTGATTTTATGAAGGCGAGGTATGTGCCGGATTTAAAGACTTATAGTATTTTGTTAGAGGGTCGGGGTAAGGAGCCCCATTTGCCTAAAACTAGGGATATTTTTAGGGAAATGACGGAAAAAGGGTGTGAGCCCGATATAGTGGCTTATTCTATACTTATGAATGCACTTTGCAAAGGGGATAAAATTGAGGAGGCTGTTGGGCTGCTGGATACGATGAAAATGACAGGTTGCACACCAAACCCTCATATTTATAGTATTTTGATTCATAGTCATGGTGCGGAGAAGAATGTTGATGATGCTTTGGCTGTTTTTAGTGAGATGAAGAGGAATGGGTGTGCCCCTGAAACACCTACTTATAATGCATTAATTGGTGCCTTTTGCAATGTCAGGGATTTGGGTGCCGCGTATAGGGTTTTGGATGAGATGGAACAGGAAGGGGTTAGGCCTAATGCCAGGACCTTCAATGTTATCTTGCATTACCTCATACAGCAGGAGAACACAGAAGTGGCTTACCAGGTCTTCCGAAGAATGGTGAATAAGGGGGGCTGTGATCCGGATACGGATACATATAATATGATAATCAAGATGTTCTTTGGGCAAGATAAGGTGGACATGGCTTTGAAGGTGTGGAAGTATATTGGCCGAAAGCAGGTGTGTCTTAGTATGCATACCTTTTCGCTGCTCATAAATGGGCTGTGTGATCATGGAAATATGAATGAAGCTTGCATTTATTTTGACGAGATGATTGGGAAAGGGATACGACCTTCAATGGCAACCTATAACAGGTGAAGAAAGGGACTTTTGAAAGCAGGCAGGGAGGATATACTGGAAGATCTTTCAGAAAAAATGAAAGAGCTCACTGAGGAACCTGGCGAAGATGAAATGAAATGAAAACTGAAATCTTCTTAACATCCACAGGAGACATTGCAGGATCTATTAAACTACAAAATCATGTATACAGTTTGAGCCGTACTGTTTGCAGATTGTCTGGTTTCAACTTAAGAGTTATTTAAAATCTTATTTTTAAGTACTTAGAACGTCCTCAATGTAACCGCCTTGCTGCTTGGAAGGCTTGCTCAGCAGATTGTGTAAACTGTTAATACCGTCGTGCTTGATCATGGCATCACTTTTTTTTCAGTCTCCACACATTTACTTGATTACATAGCACAATGAGATGATGCATATGTGCATCAGCACAGAGTGAAACAAACTTCTTCAGGCACACTTAATCCAAGGGAATCACGTGGAGGGTTTTTTTAATCCCACAATTATGCTCTCAAAAGATGCATTGCCTGTAAGATTTTCTCTGGTTACTTCCTTTGAATACTTTATTTATTTCGTTCAGGGCTGTTTGATTCTTCTATGTGGTAGCAAAACATGATTTGTCTACTATGTTAAATCTACAGCTGCCATTGAATCTGACCAGATAATTGCTTTTTTCTGTAGATGATTGATGCTTTGTAATTTTATAACTGCACTTCATAAGTACCAGCAAATTGAACAATTCAGTTTGTTTTGCAAGAGAACTAAGGTGTGCACTTCACCATTTTTCGTATTCCACTACATAAGTTTTTTGAGCATATTGTTGTTTGCTGCCAACAGAAGTGTTTATTTAGGCATATTCCATTACTAAGTTTTTGAGCATATCACTGTTTGGTGTGAAGAAGTATTTATTCTATGTTGCCAGGAAACGGAAACGGAAATGGGTACGAAACGCGGAAACGGCAATTTTCAAAAAACCTTGGATACGAAACGTCGACGGAAACGTCCGTACAATATATTATTATAAAATATAAAATATATATATATATATATATATATATATGCATAGTACTCATTTTATAATTGTAGACCATAAGAGATAATTGATTAAGCACTCAAAATATTTTGAATTCATTGAAATTTGAACTTCTAAGTTCTAAAGAGTCATCATCCAATATGGTTACAATTTCAATGATTCACATATACATAATAATAATCTAGATTCTAGAATATATCATCTAGATTTCCTCATAGTCATAATCATCTCCATGAACACCACTAGCACCGACATTTCCACTCCCACTAGCTCCACTCTCCCTCCCTTCTGCAAAAGATCCCGATTCTTCTTCATCAATACCAAGCAGTGAAAGTTGGCTAAGAGTTGCAGCAGAAGCATCAAAGTCGCTAGTCTCAGGATCAATATCCCAAAGTTTGTTGGGACCTCTAACATAGGCTTCACTCTTGTGTGATAGAATGCGCAAATTGGAATGCACAAACACTAAATCCTCGGCCTTCTTGGATGCTAACTTGTTCCGTTTGGCTGAGTGGATGAAGGAATATGTACTCCAATTCTGTTCTGCTGAGGAATTGCTAGCCACCTGTTACAAAAAAGAAGTTAGAAATTTTCAATTAGTAATACTATAGTATTAATTTACTAAGTACGAACATACATTTTTAATTAATAAACAAACTTTTGATTTCATTTTTAATATTTGATACCTGTGAAAGGATTTTAATGGCAACAGGTCGCAGCCACTTGGCATCATGGCCATGTGCACACCACCACATGCATGGGGTCATCTTGTACCTGTCAAGTGTTGCATCTATTTCACCCATGCTAGTATTAGATGAAGAGACAAAGAGCATCATTTCACAGCGGACTGTACTAGTTACATCTGGATCAGGAAAAAGCCTCTGGAATGCTGCCTTAGCTCCACTTGCAACTTCATGGTCATCATATGGTTTTTGCCTACCAGGTAGTGCAAGTATTTCACTACTATAAAATTTGGGATTCAGGGCATAGGCTAGGAGATGCAATGGGGGTGGTCATTTTATTCCACCTTCTCATGATCACGTTCTTAACTTCACTGTAGAATTTTTCTTCAGGATCCTGCTCTTTTTGTTGTATGATGTCTCTAATTTTTTCAAGCATAGAGTCAATGCCATCATAGATCTCCCCTATGCAAGCATTATCCGTGTCTGCATATCTAATCATAGATAAAATAGGCTCAGTAAAACTAAGCAAGTATGCAACCTTTGCCCACCAAATATCATCAAGTATCACTGATTTTATTTTGATGGCTCTTTCTGTGTTTGATTGCCTCCACACGGACCAAACATCATCAATCACCATAAGCCTTAAGGCTTGCTTTACCTTCACAAGTCGTCTCAAGACGAGCGTGTGAGAGGCAAATCTTGTTTCAGCAACCTATTAAAATAAATTAAAGCAAGTTAATTAAAAAAAAAATTAAAAGGAATTCAATTGATAATTTGATATTTCATAAAAAGTTAGCAAATAAAAATTAGAAACTAGGAAATTGTTTGGTTACCTTCAGCAACTCCAATGTCGAGAACCTCCTAAAGATAGCCTGGGACATATGATAATTTGTGATAAACATTCGGATCTCATTTGCCTCTGTATAAACTTCCTCAATCCATGGTATTTTTCCAATCTTCTGTAGCATCAAATTCAAGGAGTGTACTGCACAAGGTGTCCAAAAAATGTGCTCATATCTCCCCTCAACAATCAGCCTTGCTGCTCTACAATTTTTGGCATTGTCGGTGATGACTTGGACAACGTTTGCAGGGCCCACTGACTCAATAGCCTCAATCAAAATATTAGTAATAAATTGAGCATCTTTCACTTCACCCTCACAATCGATAGCCCTTAAGAACATTGCCCCTTTAGGGCACACTGCAACAATGTTGATTAGGGGTCTATTTCGGGCATCTTTCCATCCATCTGAAATGATAGATACCCCTGAGTCCTTCCACGAGTCCCTAATTGGCTGCAAAGAAGTATGTACATGGGCCACTTCTTTCGCCAACAATGTGGTTATGACCTTCTCATAACTAGGGCTTTTATACCCTTTTGGTGCATCATTAATACCTCTCACCATTTTTTGCCAATAAGGTGAGCGCAACACATTGAAGGGCAGCCCACATGCATAAATGCATCGAGCAACCAACTCATCAGCAACATCCCTTTTCTCATTTGCAAATGCCTGCTCTAATGGGCCTTCGGAAATTCTCTTTCGTGACAAAGTCTCTCCCTCTGTTGGAGTTTCAACTGCAACTTGGATAAAAGGATGGTTTGATGGGTTGGGTGGTTTTTGTGAACCCCTATTTTGCAAAGGAGCTGTTTTAAATCTAGCTCTTGAAGTTTCCATATTAGCGTCCTCTTGCTCTTTCATATATGCCAATATATGTTTATGTTCAACCTTGTTACATTTTCTAATCCCCGTTCCTGATTTCCCCATTAAATGAGCTTTGAGTCGGGTATAAGAGGATTTGTATTGTATATTTCAATGATGGCATACCCAAACTCGAGAGCCACCGCCAACAAGATTCTCCACAATTTGCACATGTCTTCAAAGAGGAGCTCTAGGATCCACACCCCCACTTTAGCTTTCTTCCCCTTCCCCATGCCCTCCCACTGAAGCTGAACTAGATGCCATTGAATCAAACCTTCATTGAAAAATAAAAACATAAGCTTAGATAACAGTAAATTATTAAATAGAACCACACCCTACATATCCTATTCTGCTTTTGATCACTAAGTTCACCGTTTAGGCGCGAGGTGAGAGCATACACAGAGTTCGGATTTTTTAATTTAAAAAAACAAAATAAACTTTTTTTAAAAAACAAAAAAGAATTAAATTAAAAATCCCTACACATCCTATTCTGCTTTTGATCACCAAGGTCACCGTTCAGGCGCGAGGTGAGAGCATACACAGAGTTCGGATTTTTTAATTTAAAAAAACAAAATAAACTTTTTTAAAAAAACAAAAAAGAATTAAATTTAAAAACCCTACACATCCTATTCTGCTTTTGATCACCAAGGTCACCATATAGGTGCGAGGTGAGAGCATACACAGAGTTTGGATGATATTTATAATTTAAAAAAAGAATATATGTTTTTTATTTTAACACGCAAAAGAAAATGTTACATTTTTTTATTTTTTTAAGCATAGAGTTTTAAAATTACTAAATTAAATATACATATTGACATCATGATCAATGATCACATTAACATTTTCTTTAGCCAAATAAAAAAAAAACTTGAAAAATACCTGGTTTTTCCTCCTTGAAGTCAATCCCACCTTCCAAATCTGATTTGAAATTCCTCCTTGAAGCTGCTCCTTGATGTCTCTTTGCTCTTCACAATGCTAAACTCTTCCTTCAAGCTGCTCCTTGATGTCTCTTTGCTCTTCACAATGCTAAATGCTAGTTTAATAAAAACTGTATTTAGCAAGAGAAAAATGAGAGTGTGATTTAGAATGGACCCAAGAGGTCATTATATAACTTTTTGGAAGTGTGTTTAGCAAGCTATGCAACCGCATTAGGGTTTCGCCGCATTTAATGCGAAGTATTTTTACCTTTTAAAACGTATTTTCGTGTTTTTAAAATGTATTTTTGTTTTTTTTTTACGCCAGGCGCCGGAAACGCGGAAAATGTTTCCGGAAACGGCCTTGCCGTTTCCGGAAACGGCACGTTTCCGCGCCCGTACCCCCCCGTGCGAAACGTTTCTGAAACGTTTCTAGCCCGAAACGCTGACCCTACCCGCGTTTCCTGGTAACAGAGTATTTATTTAGGCGTATTCCATTACATAAACATTTTCTATGCATCATCTAAATTTATTGAGTCACTGGGGCGATGCCCCTTGCAACGTTGCTCGTGAGCCGCCATCCTTGTCTCGGCACTCTCCGCCTCATGGTGGTTGTCCCCGAGGTGGTCGGAGCCGCTTGCAGCGTCGCTCATTCAGCCGTGCTTGCTGGTCCCTGTGCAGTCGGCCGTTGCGGAGGAGCTTCTCTCCTTCGCCTCCAGTTTGCCGCCAGGGTTGGGGCTCCCTGCCGCCGCCCCATTAGCTTGGATGGGGCTCGGCAGCTGCCCCCGAGCTGCGCACCCATGACGGTTGGAGCCTCCCGCCTCCGCCAGATAAGTACCCCAAAATGTCTCTTGCCATCTTGCCCACTCGATGTGCTGTTGAAGATAATGAAGAAGCGAGCCAACTTGGCTCTGGTTGGGAAGTGCCGGACAGTGGCAAGGACCTTCCTGGATCCGACTGGCCTGATGATCATGATCCGCCCTCTGCTGGTCAACCTTTTTGCAATGGCGGCCTAATATCATTGCCTAAGTGTTTTTTGGAATTCTGTTATAGTTGACTTTCCTAGGCTAGGCTTAGTTTGATCGTGTGGCTTTGTGGCGTGCTTCCATACCGCCCGCCTTTTGTTGAACTATCTTGTATCATTTTACTTGTTAATATAATATAAGATCTCATTCATTAAAAAGATCTATTCACTCAAAGTATATGAGAGTCTGGTTAACGACATTGAATCGTACATGGCCTGCTTTGTGCATAATCTGAATTATCCCTCATCTGTGCAATCTCTGAATCTATAACATTAAGTATCAAGGTAATTTCATAATTCCTTGTCCCATCAAGGTTGAGTTGTTAGACATAATGGTAAAATCAGTAACTCATGCCTGGTTCTGACATGTCTGTAGAGTTTGTAAGTTGTTCTTCCATTTGATTATGTACTGATATTGGTTAGTTTGCTTTGAAACAAAATATTTTGTAGATGTTTGTATGCTTTTTTCCATGAGATCTGGGCTAGAGCAAATTGTCTAATTCTCACCTTTAGTTTTCAGCTCTCAAGTCTAGTTTTTAGGGTTTTACCAACACATTGGGCGTCTTCTTGATTCATAGCTGCAAGATTTTTGTTTGTGTGTGAGCAGAAAAGGGCTGTTGATTCAATCATTCATTTTGGATGATATGTCCTGCAGTATTTAGTGATGGCTATCACTTGAAAATGTCATTATAGAAACTTCAAACTTCAAAGAAGTGGAACTTCAAAGTTGATTCGTAAGAGCAGTCAATGTTTAAGCAAAGACCCATTGAAAGATTGAAAAGTCTTTACATGGCTTCTTGTTAGTTGTAGACTTGAGTTTGCAAAATAAAATTGTTAATTTGTTGTGGTTACATTTTTAGTTCAGTACATTTGCCTTAACCAGTTCCTAAAGAAGAATATGTCACAGATGGATGGACTGCCTTTCAGTTATTTTTATTTTTCTGTATAAGATCCGCGTCAGTTACATTAAGGGTCTGATAAACATATTATGATAATACAAATTATGCGGTGCTAATTGGAGAAGTCTTACCTTGACACCCAAAGCTGTACCCTCTGCTGTAAAATTAAGCATGGTCGAATTCATTCATTTCTGTATTCAACATCCTTCTTGAGAACTCATTTTTATACTCTGGCATATCTCCGTGTTCAACTCTCACAAATCCTCTGATAATCAAAAAATTCAGCTAAGAATATTGCAGCAGTGATGGGTTCCTCCACACTATGCACATACTCGGGAAGGCATTGTCATCAGTGTCCAGCAGAAGCGCAAAAATATAAGCCACAACCTCATTTACTTGGAGTGTATGGGCTATTTTCTATTATTGTCGCTTGTTCAAAGCCAAGGTCAACATTAATAGGTTAACTTGTGGCCCTAGGCATGGATAGTAATGCAGCTTACACACACACACATATAATACAAGAAAATGACTAAGTAGATGGCCTGCAAATGACCATCACGATTAAAGTGCAGGGATTGGAAGAATCCATGTCATTAGAAGCTTTGATACAGTGGCATTGTTTTGGATGGGAGGCTATTTTCTCTAGTATCCTTTTATTGATGTTGTTGGAGTGAGTTGTTTTGCATTGCAAGGTTTGAAGTTGAAACTCCCCCGTAAGTGCCTCTAGTTTATGCTTTGTCTATGGAAGCCTAAATATATTTGTATCAATTGAACAGAACATGCATGAACCCAGTGATCGTGCACAAAATTATTTTTCCTTCCTCTTGAAATTGCTACTTAAATGATGCATTGCAGATTATGTAACTCATGGTTGGCTAATGTACTGTGATTGTTCAACTATGCATCTTCTCCCTTTCCATGGATGCTTGCTAACATGCTACTGGGATTTGTTTTGTATTTCCTGCTTTGTTACATTGGTTTCTAATTAATATGAAAGACCTTAGACAATGGATTTTCTCCACAATATGTTATCATATTTGTCAACATGACTTCTCGTCTTAATGTTCAATCCAGAGGGATAAATTTGTCACTGAAAGCTCAAAGCTTTTTATATCCTGTAATTTAAAATTTGGCCACGAAATTTGGCTGAGAGTCAACAGCAGAAAAACAAATAACATGATGATTTTAAGCAGAATTATGTGTGGCCTCATCAATCCATCAAGAAATTTAGCTCTATTATGGGGCATATAAATTTGTAATATCCCTGAAAAATACTTTCTAACAGATCTGGATATTTCGTCAAAACCTAGGGCAGCAGTATAAAAATTTGAACTTTTATGACAGCAACAACAAACTGATTTTTATTTAAAAAACAAGAAACCGCAATATGTAGAAAAACAGATTTTTATTTATTTATCTCAAATCAGCTTTAATGAAAACCCTAGAATGTTTGAAGACAATTATTTTCTCACAACAGTTGATCTAGATGAAAAGATGAACAAAAGTTAAAAGCATGCAAACTGATTTGACTGAAAACTGCCCCTAGATGTGGCAATAGTACTGAAATCCGTTTCCAAAGGGGGACGTCCTAGCTGTACTTGTTATTCTGGATACTAAAACAACTCTGAATATGATGCCCTAACTGAACTGGATGAATACTTGTACCCTGAATGATCACTGCAACCCCTGAATTGAATTGCCAAACTTAGATATGAGGGTTTCCGTCCTCTATTATTGATGCAGATGTAGAAGCTACTTGCAAACAATGAAGTAGTTGCTAAATTTCCAAGATGATTAATAATAATCCCCAAAAACTACTTTTATAACTTCTTAGGTCTTCTTCCAAAGTTGGCACCCCATCCTGAAATAAAAGATTGATGCTCATGCAACACCTCTATTTTTGGCGCCCCATAATAGAAGTTCTTTATTTAACTATTACTCAATTCCTCATGCACTCTTTCATTATTTTATTATTATTCACTCCTCATGCACTCACTTCTCATTTTGGTTCCACATATTGGAAATATAATAATTTATTCCACTCTTGCTTTATGGCCCCACTTATTAAAATATAATTTAAGTGTCATTTTCTAATTAAAATATAAAAGTACTTTTGGGATCACTTAAATTAATTTATTTCCCTCATTAATTCCCCTTAGCTTAAGAGAAAGAATAGACTTTGTGTATCCATTATTAATTAATTCTAAAAAGGGGACATTACAGTCTGCTCTTCCAAGAATTGTAAGTCCCTTCTGCAAATAACTGGATCCCAAACTCTCATGTTCACACAATTTAAAACTTGTATGAACGGATCTATGTGCTCTTTGCCACTCAAAGTGTTCTTCACTCTATCACCATTTCTACTAAGTTGTTCATGATGACCACACATTTGAAATGACTTAGTAGGAAACAACAAATCCACAATACTTTCATACCTTTGGTTGTCCTCAACTTATTCACCTTCCTTTGTCAAATGAAGCTTGTTGAGATATCTTTAGCATCCTCAACCTTATGGCTCGGAACTTTTGGGTTAAGATCAACATTTTTCGTCACTCTGAACCCTTCACATTCGACAAGTGAATCTTATTGATGTATGCAAACATTAGAAGTCAATAAAACATCTTCATGATTCTTGCTAAAGTTATGAACGAAGTCAATTTTCGTCCCATAGGTTGTTTTGAAAATTCTAGTGAAACAAAAATCAACATTAGCAATGGGTAAAGCCCTTTTTTCATGTTCATGCCCATCAACCCGGTCATTTTGGAACTCCACCCAAAGACCTTTTTGTAGATCTGATTTTTCATTCTTCGGTTCATGCCCCACGATTTCTTTCTCTCTCCTCATCACTAAGGGAGAACTCTTATTAGATCCATCAGAAGTAGGGAGTGACAACTTCCCTAAAGCCTGCTGCAGGTCTCTCTGATTAGTTCGTGGCCTAAGTCCAACTCTTGTTCCATTAGTGCTTTCCTTTAAATGAATGAAATTGGTGAGTGCTATAGCCTCTCTAATTTCATCTAGTAGCACTATGTACTCCTCATAGCTAACAACAACGTTATCTGCTATGGAAGGTTGAATTTTTGCCTTCAGGATTGCTTCCTTTCTAAGTAAAAAGTTAGGTTGGAAGGGCCTAACAGTAAAACCAATGGCTATAATCTGAGTGTGTTGGTTATTGTTCACCCCTAAAGAACTTCCCTCACCATTTGGAGCTCTTTGCACATTTGTGTTTTGCATGGTGTGGACTAACTGAGCCATCATATCAACTAAACGTTTATCTCTGCACAAGCTTGTCAAAACATACATCTTTTGGGTCTCTATTACTTATGACTTTCGACTGTTCTGTAGCTTTTTTTCTCTCCCTTTGGTGGTACTTGACTTCTTTGTCACTACCATGCATGAAGTTCAAAGTTGCATTTATTTTATTTTATTTTCCTCAAGTTGGGAGGAAAATTCACTCTGATACCACTGTAATATCCTTGAAAAACACTTTCTAAGATCTGGATATTTCTTCAAAACCTAGGGCAACAGTTTAAAAATTTGAACTTTTATGACAACAAAAAACTGATTTTAATTTTAAAAAATAGCAAACCCCAATATGTAGAAAAACAAACTTTTATTTATTTATTGCAAATCAACTTTAATGAAAACACTAGAATGTCTAAAGACAATTATTTTCTCACAGAGTCACAACGGTTGATCCAGACGAAAAGATGAACAAAAGATAAAAGCATGCAAATTGATTTGATTGAAAACTGCCCCCAGATGTAGCGCTAGTGCTGAAATTTATTTCCAAAGGGGGACATCCTAGCTATACTTACTGTTCTGGATGCTAAAACAACCCTGAATATGATGCCCTAGCTAAACTGAATGAATACTTGTATTTTGAATGATCACTACAACTCCTGAATGGAATTGCCAAGCTTAGATACGAGGGTTTCCGTCCTCTATTACTGATGCAGAAGCAAAAACTACTTGCAAACAATGAAGTAAATAAATTTCCAAGACGATTAATAACTAGCAATCGCATATGAGCAGTGCAATGTGAATGCCGAAAGGGATCAGGTAGAGGAGTGAAAAGTGGAGGTGTGGAAGATTGAAATTTAAGGTAATAAATTTGTTAGCAGAATTTGATAAATATGAACGTGGAGCAGTGGGACAGATGGATGGAACCATAAAATGAGTAATAAGATGAGTAAGGGAAGCCTGCATAGGGGGAACCTTGCAGATATATTTTTTAAATTTTTGAGAAAGTGTTCTAAATTTTATTGATCTATAATTCAAAAGGTTATAATGTGGTTTTAAAGTTCATTGATCATATATTACACTCATCTTTCCCATGCTAATGTCTTTCAGTGTGAAAGTTCGGCAACAAACACTACTGTTATACAATAGTTCATTATAGAACTTCATTCCATAGTATAATTTTACCAAGTAAAGATAGGCTTACCCATTCCAATCTCCATGTAGCTCATAGAGTACATAATGCGGAGGGGAGCACTGTCTGATACTTCCACAGATTCTTGTGCCAGATCCCCTAAAACCAAAGAAGGATTTTCCTTTGAAAGATAAATTCGCCTTCAATCCAGATTGTTTGCAAAGGATTTCTACATTACCGATCCATGCAACTGTTGGAAAGGGAAGCAAACTTATGTAGAGCTTAGGGCAATTCATCTCATAGGTTTCACCCAATTCTAATAGCTTCAACTCTTGTTGTCCATGGACTGTGGCTTCAATTGATCTTCCTGTACCCATTAATAAAATTAAAAAACTATAAAATATTATTGCTGCAAGAGGATATGTTTGCTGAAGTTGTTCATAAAATTCACAATATCTATGAATTTAGCTTCAGACTTGCTTAAGGTTTTTACTAGTTCTTATAAAGGTGAGTTATATATCGAAATCCTATTTGTTCATGTCAGTTTACCATAGAACTGAGGTTGACGATATTGCCACCAATTTAATTCCATCTTTTGAGGTTCATTTATTGCATGCAAGACACTTACAGGTGGATGATGCGATACCTGCCATTTAAGTGGTCATTTGGAATTTTCATCAGCTCAAGCATATACTCTGTTTTATCTAGATAGTTTTATTGATAATCTGTTTCACTGAATAAACTATGGAATTTATCTATTTCATTGAATAAAGTTTTATTGATAATATATTTCACTGAATAAAGTAAGGAATTTATCTATTTCATTGAATAAAGAAAAGGAATTGATTCGAGGAATGTTGATCAGCCCTACCTTCTCATTAATTTCATCAACTCAAGCATATACTTTGTTTTATCCAAAAATAATTATTGATTATCTAGAAATCTTTATTCATAATCTATTTCACTGAATAAACTAAGGGATTTAGCTATTTCATTGAATAAAGAAAGGAATTTATCAGAAAGAGAGTTAATGAATCCTACCTGTTCAAGCAACACATTAAGGTTTCCAGATGAGATATGGCAAGTTTCTCCAAGGATAGGATTGTACGGAGCTTTCCCAAAGATTGGAGGCCTGGTAGTAGAGATACTCTATGCAACCACTGCGGTAAATCTTTCCACAACAGTTTTTCTTGTGCACACTTGCCTAGTAAGTCATGGGAATAGCTACACACTCTCCCCAAATAAATGGAACTGCGATTTTGGCAGATTGAACTGTGGGGGCAACTGCAATACCCATTGCCATATTCAACATCAATATAGTTGTGGGATGTGTTTGAAGTATTTACACACAATAAAATTTAACTTTTAAGAGTGCACAATACCTGAAACCTGGTTAGATTAGAACCGGGTCTGATACATTTAAATAAATTAAAAACCTTGCTCAGAATGTTTTGTTGATTATTTCCTTCCAGCCCATATCTCAATTCTTCCTCAAGTGACAACGGAGGTGTGAGTATTGCATTAACACCAGCTGAAGGTTTTATGGAATTATCAAATCCTGATACCCACTGTTCAAAATGCCAATACAGAAATTTTTTCCTTGTGTGAAATCGGAGATTCTAACCAAACATTTGAGTAAATTATTTTTCCTACAGGTGGGATTCTAATGCAGCCAAACAATACCATTGATGTTATGTCAAGTTACTGTGTCCGTCCGTTACAATCATGTTCTCCAAACAAAACTGAAAAATAAATGAGGGGATTTGAAATCATCGCTAAAATTTTAAAATACCTAGAAGATCGGCCTTGAAAATATGAGCTTCAGGAGTTTCCTTCCAGTCAATTTGTGTATTCGCAACAACTTTATCCCTTGCAAAATCTGTTGAGGAAGGGCCTGCTAAAATAGAGGAATCTAAAACCTGAAATCCCACACATCCAGTTAAAATGGGTTGAAAATAGGGCCTGGACCTCTTGCTGAAGAATCAACATTTTGAAACCCATGAATTTAATGAAACACTTTATCTTAGTATAGAGAAGTGAGCTTAATTTATTTGATAGTTTATCATCCGAATTAGACATGCAAACCCCGTTGACCGGAACCGGGGTTAGTCGGAATCACGCCCTATTTCAACTCCCGCACCACTTTTTCTACTCCTCTTGCGCGATGCCGCCGTCTCTGCTTCCTGCCGCTCTGTCGAGATGGGGGACGCCGCGGGTCGGAGTTTCGAATCTCATCGACGCTACAGCCATCGGGAAAGATTACACAAGTAGGCGAGGGCGGGGAAGCACAGAACGCTGAGGAGAGCGTAGGAGTAACACCAGGACGATCTCATGAATGCCCCTTAGCATATTGCGGGGGAGAAAGTTAAAACCGCATTCTGCACGAATATCGCATTCTCCATGCAACGAATTGCTAAAAACACAAATGTCAAAATGGCTATCAAATTTAACATTGTTGCAGAAACGTTCGGAGGTCCTTTACCATAGGGGGAATGCCTTCGGCGTAATAATCCCCAAAAAATACTTTTATAACTTTTAAGGCCTTCTTCCAAAGTTGGCGCTCCCTTTTGGAGTTACATGCATGCTCAATGAACAATATAAAATTACTTTATTCCCTCTCCAATATTGGTGCTCCATCCTGAAATAAAAGTTTGATGCTCATGCAACACCTCTATCTTTGGCGCCCCATAATAGAAATTCTTTATTTAATTATTATTCAATTCCTTATGCACTCTTTCATTATTTTATTATTATTTCATTCATGCACTCACTTCTCCTTTTGGCACCCCATATTGGAAATATAATATTTTATTCCACTTTTGCTTTGTGGCCCTGCATATTTAAATATAATTTAAGTGTCCTTTTCTACTTAAAATATAAAAATACCTCTGGGATCACTTAAATTAATTTATTTCCCTCATTAATTGCCCTTAACCTACGGAAAATAAAAAGAATAGGCTTCAGGTATCCAAAATTAATTAATTATGAAAAGGGGACAATACAAATTACCCCCAACTAACACTTAATTAATGAATGATCAAACATTCAATTCCATTACTCAATGACTGCAAAATTTAGATAAGGGACAATTGACATCAAGACAAGATTCATTTTGTTTGAGTGTGAAATTCTTCATGCTTCTCACTAAATTCTTGTCTTCTGTTGCCATTAGCTCTTCACTTCATGTTTCTCAACATAATGTGTACATTAGCCTAGTAACTTAATCACCGTCCTCTCATTTATATGCTTCCTGATGCAAAAATTGCACCTAGAATTGGGGGAAATAGTAATATTTATTACTAGGTAACTAAATTCACATCCAAAGGCTTTTCGGGAGCCAACCTAAAGCTTCTTTAAGCTGATCATTGTCCACTCTTTTAAATTGATCCTAAAGACTTTTAAGATTATATGTGTCTTGGTAAGACCATAGAATGATTTGTTTACTTTAACTTTAGTGTTCTATCAACAAAGTGAGGTACTAGGCTAGGAACGAACATCCCGAGTAGAGTGTTAAGTATGAGCTTTACATCAACATAACATGATTATCACCTCTGCCTATGTAATCAATGCAACAAAAATCAGTTTTCAAATGCAATAAAGCATTTGGTAGGGAATTCTTGGGATTGGTATGATTAAAAGCTATATGGCAACAATCTCACATGATTGTGTCTTTTTAACCCTTTTCATGTTGTATTTATAGAAGTCACTCCGGCCAAGCTTAGTATTTTGATGTTAAGAGAAATTATGGCTGACTAAGATACGATTTCCTTTTGTTTGTAGTTTGTGAATTGGGTCAGAACTTGGAAATAGCTTGCCCTAGGAAAAGAACATTTCCAGGATGAGAACATAACTTGGCATAAGCCGAAGATCAATATTGCCTTAGAACTTGGGGAATTATTCCTCACAAATTCCAATCTTGGGGGAATGTATTTTGAATACATCCATTAGCTGATGCAGAATAATGAATTCTAACAATTGAGGCTTTAAGCAATATAAAAGCTCTTTCTCTATGGCTCAGTTAGTCCACACTATGCAAAACACGAATGTGCAAAAAGGTCCAAATGGTGAGGGAAGTTCTTCAGGGTGAACCATAACCAACACTATCAGAGGACAACCATCGGTTCTACTGTTAGGCCCTTTCATCCTTACTTCCTATGTAGAGAGGAAGCAATTCCAGAGGTAGAAATTCAACTTTCTATAGCAAAGGACATTGTTGTTAGCTATGAGGAGTACAAGATACTTCCAGGTGAGATTAGAGAGGCTATATCACTTACCAATTTCATTAATTTGAAGAAAAGAAGGGGTGGACCAAGAGATGAACCTAGGCCAAAAACTAATTAGAGAGACCTGCAACAAACATTAAGGAAGTTGTCACTCCCTACATATCACTCAGGCCAATGATATAGAAGTTGGATACCTTCTTATCACTCAGGCCAATGATGGAGGAGGAAGCTATCAAATTTGCAACCCTTCATCTGGAGGGTATAGCACATGAGTGGTGATACCATGGGCTAATTACTTAGGGACACAATCATATTGATTATTTTACTATGTTCAGTGATAGGTTGATAGAGAGATTTGACAGAGTTGATCCATAAATTCATTCCTGGGAATTAGCTCAACTTAAACAACTCAATTTAGTGGGTGACTATCTAGCTGAATTCCAGAAGTTATCCGTGATGTGACAGAGAGAAGACTTCTTGTTTTATTCATGGAAGGTCTAACTGAATCACTTAAGAGGTTTGGTGAAAGCTTTCAGTCCTACTCTCTTCTAGTAGCCATAAAAAAGGCTTTGGATTTGGAAATAGCAGCCCCTAAAGGGAATTTTTTGCCAATAGGACAACAAAGAACTACATTTTTTGAGCAGCCAAAAATAGTACCTTTGGGGCAGCTAAGGACAATACCTTCTGAGCAGCCAAAAACATCTTCTGTGGGGCAGCTAAGGACAATACCTTCTGAGCAGCCAAAAACATCTTCTGTGGGGGACCCAGGGGCAACACCTATTGAACAGCTAAGGACAGAGGGGGATGAGAACCAAAATGAACTCAAGAGGAAGAAATTGTGCTTCACTTGCAGGATCCATGGGGACTAGGTCATAAGTGTCTTCCAATGGGACAAGTGCATTACATAGAAGTGATATCGAATGAAGATTCAAAAGAAGAACCAAAGGTTGTAAATGAAGATTCAAAAGAAGAACCAGAGGTTGTAAGAAGCACTCTTGCCACACTTATAGTTACAGGTATACTACAGTATCAACCCTTTAGGTTAGTGGAGTCCTTGGGCAAAACATTATAGTGCTGATTAATAGTGGGGCAACCCACAATTTTATAGATGAAGGATTGATGAATTGGAGAGGTTTGGAGACAAATGATGTAACAAGTTTCAACGTTATTGTAGCTGATGGTTTTACCATACCTTGCCAAAAAAGGGTTGAACAACTTAGCTTCACATTGGATGACCATCAGATGAGTGATGATTTTTATGTTGTTGGTTCGAAACAAACTAACATGATGCTAGGAGTGCAATGGTTGCATTCGTTGGGGGAATTCATCCGAAACTTTCATAATATGGAGTTGAAGTTTAAGTTAGATGGGAAAGAGGTGGTAATCCATAGGATCACTAACAGAGTTACAACATCATTTTCAGCGAACAGAATGGAGGGTATTACTACTGCTAACACTCTTTCCAGATCCCAATTGATGCATGATTCCGCTACTCTGGACTCTCTTATTGAGGTTCTTGAAAGAGCTTCACCTAGTGCGTGGTTTCCTAATCAAATCAAAGAGGTGCAATAGAAGCGAACACCTTCAAGGGTTGGGAATTGCAAATTCCCAAGATGGATTTGGAATCCTGGTATTTGTAGGGAGGTTCAGAATGAAAGAATTGGAATGGCATTGCTTGAGGACAAGCAATTCTGGGAAGGGCGGACTATAATGTCCCCTTTTCAGAATTAATTGATTCTTGATACCAGAAGCCTATTCTTATTTCCTTCCCGTACGCTAAGGGGAATTAAAGAGGGAAACAAATTAATTTAACTGATCCAAGGGTATTTTTTATATTTTAATTGGAAAAAGGACATTTAAATAATATTTTAATAAGTGGGCCAAAAAGTAGAAGTGGAATAAAATAATAATAAAATGACGAACTTCTATTATGGGGCGCTAAAGATAGAGGTGTTGCATGAACATTGGAGATGCAATAAAAATAAATTTTAATTGTTTATCGAGCATGCATGAAACTTTAAAGGTATCACCACCCTTGGAGAAGGCATTTGAAAATTATAAAAGCAGCTTTGGGGGTTTCATTATGGTCATCTTAAAAATTTATCAACTACTTCATTGTCTGTAAGTAGCTTCTGCTTTTGCATCAATAATAGAGAATGCAAACTCTCATAGCTAAGCTTGTCAATTCCATCCAAGGGTTGTAGTGATCATTCAGAGTACAAATATTCATTCAGTTCAGCTAGCACATATATTCAGGGCTGTTTTAGCATCTAGAACAACAAGTATAGCTAGGATGTCCCCCTTTGCGAACAAAATACAGTGTTGGCACCACGTCTAGGGGCAAATTTCAGTCAAATCACTTTGCATGCTTTTATCGTATGTTCATCTTTCCATTTGGTTCAATAGTTGTGGAAAAATAATTGTATTAAGACATTTTGGTAGGGGCAAATTTCAGTCAAATCACTTTGCATGCTTTTATCGTATGTTCATTTTTCCATTTGGTTCAATAGTTGTGGAAAAAGAATTGTATTAAGACATTTTGGTATTTTCATTAACGCTGATTTGAAATAAATAAATAAAAGTCTGGTTTTCTACATATTGGGGTTTGGTGGTTTTTATTAAAAATCAGATTATTGTTGCTGTGATAAAAGATAAAATTTCATACTGCTGCCCTGGGGTTTGTGTAAATATCCAGAATTTTTTAAAATTATTTGTCAGGGATATTACAAAGACTCCCCCCAATGGCAGTTTAAGACTATTCTTATCAAGGTAAGGAAAAAACTCACTAACCACTTGCACGGATCCAGAATATCTTGGAATACTGGAGAAGACTTTGCAATGGCAGTGTAAAGGATCTGACAAATGTTCAGTATCAGCTAATTATAATACGCTTGTTATGGCTTCACCTCACACATTGCTTAGGAGGTATAATATTTGAAAAACTAATGTTTGGCCTAAAGGAAATTGTCATTGTCAGCCGATTGCCGATCCCAGCTGGTCACTCGTGTGGCTTACTCAACTTGTAGTAGGCTTAAGAACTAGAGCCAACATAGGTTGTCATGCTGAATAGAGAGCCTACTCTGTCTCAACATTTTACTTGGAAGTTGTTGAAGGGGATTTTCTCCCAAAAGGAATGAGGCTTATAGGTACCATAGATTACTCTAGAAGGCACCATCTTTTAGGACAGGCCATGTTGGTAGGAACTGATTTCAACAGGTTGAGCAGTTTGACACCAATGAATCCACTCTTGAGGTAGCAGGTGAGACACAGATATCTTTTAAACTTGGTACCAGCTATGGACAACTACGCTTCAGACTTGTTCCAAGGGACTGGCAAACTTGTTAAACTGCAACTTAATTGCAGGCTTTTTCTATTATAGTTAAAACTTTTTTTTGGGTTATTGAATCTTATGACCTTTTTTTTAATGTTTTTCTAGATTTTTTATGTTGTTGCCTGAGCAGACAGACACCAGACTAATAGCTGTCACAGTTAGGTTTAGGTTATGTTTGGGGTCAAGTTAACATGCCTAGGGCCTTACCTGTCTGATCGATATTTTTTGCAGCCATGGTGATCATTGGCTGCGATGTAAGTTGCTTGGAAGTCGGCAAAATCTTTTGGCTGGAATTTGTAGACATAGCGCATTAGTGGCTGACTCTTGCATTGTAAAGTTTTCTGTTCAAAGGGAATTACAATTATTTTCTGATTGGATAGAAAGCATGTTCTGTTTTGTCACATCTTCCGACTTGCTACCTCCTGTTTTGTTAAAGATAACTGGGAACATCACCAGGCCCGAACCAGTTCTAGGGACAAACAGGCCCTAGTTCTGCACATTTTAGTTCTATCGCAATGTAAGACTTGAACTCGAGTAACTATCTTTATGAATGCACCACTTTACAATTACACCAGAACTTGAACCTCTCATTTGCTACCACCTCTGCATGATTGGATAGAAATTATGTTCTGTTTTGATACCTCTTCCACACTTGCTACCTCCTGTTTTATGAAGGGTGATTGGGAACATCACCGAGCCCAGGCCACAGTACTAGGGACAAGCAGGCCCTAGTACTGCACAATTTATTACCATTGCGGTTTAGGGACTTGATTTATCCAGTCACAACTCCTTGAGCCTCTCATTTGCTAACTAAGGAAATTTTTTAATTAAAAAAACTAATATGTTACCAATCACCTCCAAACCATATTCTGAACTCTCCTTTTTTAGTTTTTGCTGTTGTGACATTTCTTTTTATTGCCGGACTAGTTCAGATATCATAAACATATCTATCTGAAAAACACGCCGAGTATCAATCTCAGGGTGCTTATTTTGGGTTTGTCACAAACCACATTGATTAACCACTACATCACCTTCTCTACAAAGTTTCCTGATGTAGGAGCATCCTTCATGATCCTTGGTGAAGAATAAAACAAGGATAATAAGCCATGGAAGGCATGCAAACATGTTCTAAGGGTTTCATTTGTTTTCCCTCCAAAAGTTGAAGTTTAAATATTTGTATTCTTGATTGTAATAACTCTTGAATAAGAGTAAAAGTGAAAGTTAGGTGGATATGAGCTGTTATATGATTAGGCTATGTTGGAAGGAGATTAGAATGGTCGTAGGATATTGTGTTGATTATGTTTTATCTGTCATAGGTTATGTTTAGTTGGAAAAAAAAACTTGACTATTGTTATTTGTAAGTTGAGATATTATCTCAACGACTAGAGATAATCAAGACTCATCTTAGGATAGGGAATAAGATAGATATGGATATGGCTGATATAGGAGATCCATGCAGGGAGTTCGAATTAGGATGTCAAGAGAGAGATTAGAGAAGTTAATAGGATGAGTGTGCATGTGCAACAAGACGAGACATAGGAGATCATGTTGTAAGCTAGAAACTAGCAAGAAGATCCCAATGTAATGTTGCATAACAAAATGAAGAGAAAAGAAAGCTTATAAATACATGAATTTTATGTTCCAATTGGCTCGTCAGGTGTATATGTGAGCATTTTTAATCGTACGAGTTCATGTTTTAATAAGAATGTTCAAATTATCATGATCTACCTCCAAACAATTTGTATTGTGTTGTTTGTTCATTGTTTCTTTAAAACAGGGGTTTAAATAAGTCATGATAACTTTTTATTCCCAACTCCAAATGATCTGAAATTTGGTATATAAGTGAAAAAGGTCATTCTCCAGATGGGTTTTTAATAGTCTACAATAATTCTGAGTATTTTTGGAGTTGTCCAGGAAAACAGTCATAACTTCTAAATTCCTTAATGAAAATGGATGAAATTTGGAACATATGATCCTTGTAGATATTTCTAGAAGCTATCAAAATTGTGGAACAATTGACCTTGTGCAGCAAAAGACATTCAGATCAGAAAATTTCTGCAGATTGTATGTTCTAACATTTTGTGCATGTTTGTGATTGTATGAAGTATTCTAAGTTGGTTGATGTAGAATGATGAAGGATATAAGCATCTGTTGTGATATCTCTTAATGGCCCAAGTGACAAATCAATTTACAGACAAGGGAAGTTCTTAAGAAGTAAGACTTAAATGAATGTTGTGATCTCAGGAAAAGGCATTGGCAGATTTTGGCCTCATCTCCTCTAGACTGAATTGTGGATATCAACCTAGAGGTAATTTGTTCTTGAGCACTGAGTTGGAAGTTACAAGAACTTGTCATGTATTGGATAATGAAGGTATGGATCTACATAACTTAATGTTGAACATTGTTGTGATCTCTATATGGTCATATTATGATGCTTGAAGCTAAGGACTGTTACCTAAGATACTTGTGGGATCTCAAATCAGTATTTCATGGCCAGAACAGAGTATGCTGAGCTAAGATTGACATCATTTTTGGCATCAGAGCATGAAGAACCTTTTTTAAATTCATATTTTTGGTAATATTGAATGATATAATGCAAGTTTCAAATGGCAGGCCCTGATGAAGCATATGTTTGCTATGAGCCTTGAAGATTGTATCTTTCTTGAAAACTTCCATTGAAGAATGTCAAGCTTTGATGATGGAATCTTTTTAGTTTATTGCTGAATGAATCAATCTTGATCAGCCTTCATGCATGTGTGTACTTAGCAAATTGTGGAGTGGTGAATGGTTGATAGGTTGAGAAGAGGAGTAAACAAATTGTCCAACAAAGGGACAAGTTGAGGTATTGGTGACCCTAGTGAGGCACCTAAGGAGAGGTAAAAAACTATAAAAGAAGAAGCCCTATAGCATTGAAGCTATTAGATAAAGACCAAAAGGCTAGGGTGCAAAAGACCTAGGTGAGGACTAAGAGGATCCATAGACCAAGGTAGAAAAGACTTGGGTGAAGATCTTAGCAATGGAGAGAATGACCAGAGTAAAAGGCTTAGAAGAACGAAAATGCCACATGAGAAGGAAAAAGTTAGTCTCTGAAGAAGAGAAAAGTGAGATAAGAGAGACGATTGAGGAGTTGGAATATATGATAGAGACCATGATGGAAGAAGAGATCCAAGAAGTTGGATGGAAGGTGAGAAAGAGGGTGAAGTGGCCAATTGAGTTATTGACGGAGAAGAAAAGGAGGCAAAAGCTGATAGCCTTGGAAAAAGAAATGAAGAGAGGTACCCATAGAAGAAAGAAGAATGAATTACCAAGTGAAGAAGTGAAGAGAGTTCTCATTGTGGAGAACATGAAGAAAGAAGTGCCAAAAGAAGCACTTGAGAAAGAAAGTAAGAAGAATAGAAGAGTGTCCATGAAGGAGGCACTTGTAAAGATGTTTTGGTATCTTGCTATGATATCTAAGTTTGTGTTTCAGTTTGTATATACAGGTGTGAATGATGGCTTTCAGAAGATCAAGGAGATGATCTTGACACTATCAAAAAATGGATCTGGTGTCCCCGAGATTTCACCTTGAAATCTAGGACTACCCCTTTTTCAAAAAAAATTCGTTCTTTTCAAAGTAATGGGTCGTTTTGTGTTTATTTTTCCTGCAGTTGTTTGCATTGCTCTAAGGTATCCCAAGAGAGTCATCAAAGCCAAATTTGACAAATACCCACATGCCAAAGCTCACTCAATCCCTTCACCAGACTTTGTCTAAAAGCGTTTTATTTATTTATTTATTAAATAAACAAAGTTCTTTTAAAAATAGATTGAACTAAAATTGGAGGATTTAGGTTATATAAAACACTTCACCCCATCATTATTACCACAGAACATTCACCCGGGGGGAAGAATTTTTGCAGATCAACTAAGTGGAGAAATTTTTCTAGCAATTGCCTGCAGCTGTTTCTGTTTTGTTTTATTTTTTTTTGTTTGTGTTTTGGTTTGTTTTCTTTGGCAATTCCCGTAGCTTGTTCATTTTTCCTATCGGATCTTTTCCTAGGCCTGGGGTTTTGAAGAGTTATCTAGTATTTTTAATTACTAATCTGTCTAAAGGCAATCAGAGCTCAAGATTCTTTCAGGAGATTGCAAGAAGTCGTTTGGTCCAAAAAAGTGCAAAAATGGATTTTATGAAAATAAGAAAAATATTGCCATCAATGTGTAGAGCTTGAGAAAATATGCACTTTTAGAGAAAAGAACACCTAAAACGGAGCCACGGAGTGAAAGTTATGGCACTTGCAAGTTTTTGCTGCTACATCTTCCCAGACGCTTTCCAAAAATGGAAATAAAATGCAGCTGATGAGTTTTCACACGACTTTAAAAGCAGAAGTCATGCAAGTTGCACTTTTTGGAAAGAAACTTTCTTCCATGCTAGTCGCATTTTTTGGAAAGAAGCATTCTTCCGTGCAAGTCGCATTTTTTGGAAGGATGGTTTTTAAGTGCCAGTGGGAATTTTGGCGCTGCCTGGAAGGTGAAAAATTACCATGATGGAAGTCAAATCACTTAAGCTGCCAATGAGAATTTTGGTGGTGGAAGGAAGATGAGAATTTTATGCATGCTTGGAAGGTTGTTTTTTCCTATCATTAAAGACAAATCACTCAAGTGAAAGATGAGATTTTTGGAACTGCCTGGAAGGGTAAAAATTCCCATTGCTTTGCCTTCTTATTTTTAACATGACTTTTAGCCAAAAAGTGCCGCCTATTTTGGCATAGCTAAATGCCTAAAAACTGACTTTTTAAATTAATTGTTGGGAAGCATCCCGTTTTGGCGCCTAGGGTTGGAAAGGCTTCCTTTTTATTATTCTGGCTATCTGCATGTTGATGTGAGTGCACATGTAAATAAAATAATATTTTTAACCTGCTTGGCATGCAAACAAAGTCTAAAAATAGAGGGCAACAAACTTTATAATCAGATCTCGGTGAAGAAATTAGATATTCATGCTATGGACTGCATACTTGTCTGAATTATTTACAGGAATACTTCATTGGTGCTCATATTGGTGAAAAGAAGACGAAGTCAATATCTGATACATTGAATATATCTTCAGATCAAAGGAAGAAATAGATCCAACTCTCATAATTGCAAAGGCTTTCCGAAAAATTCAACCTCTTATTTTCAACGCAGCCCAAGTGGAAGTCATTGCATGGAAAATTCCTTCCAGGAGCTTGTGCATGTGTTCCCAATCTTCTAGTTGAAGCCTTCATTGAATTTACTTGTATTTGCCTTCACCCGGAGTGCTTTCCAGAATTTAAAATTGCTCATATGCAATTAAAAATAAAAGATGATGAATTTTGTCTGAATTGTTTACGGCAAACATTTTATTGGTGCACGTACTGGAGAAGAACTGCAAAAGCTGTAAGGATAAGAGGGAAGATAGGTCGGAGGCAACACCCGCAAACAAAATCGCAGTCAGCTGCTTCTAGATCCAGTTTGGTGAGAATCGAAAGAAAGGATTCAACAACATATGTGAGAAAAAAAACATCTCAAATTCAAGGCAAAGATATCATTCATTGCTAGAGTGAATGAAGGAGAAGTGCAATACAGGTTGAATCAACATGCAGAGTATGGAAGAAGAACAAGATTGAGAGCGTTGCAACTTTCTTTTAATTTCTTCCCCTCTTTCTTGTTCTTTCTCTTATTTTCTCTGACAAAGCAATTGAGCAATCAATTAAAATTGTAAAACTAAGGTAATTGGCTATAAAAGCCGTTACTTCAAGTTACTGGAAGAAGTTAATTACTTGGAAATAGTTGGCAGACATGCAAAATAGAAGGTTCTATTTTCAGTTATAAATCATATATGTCATGCAAAGAGGAATTCCAGGAAGAATACTGGCAGTTGCTTCCCCTTTTCATATCTTCCACATGTGGCAATTCATTGAAAGCTTCCTATTTGTAATTGCCCTCTATACACTATAAATAGAGGAAGAGCCTACGGGTTAAAGGATCAAAATTTGTAATCAACATTCTTGAGTTCCAGACTTTGTGTTGGAACCCTTGATATCTTATTCTGAAAGCTGAGGAATTAAGCAGAGGTGGATTTCCGAAGAACTTTGTATCACTGGTGCATTTGCTTCTTACTTCTGTATTGATCTTTAGATAAACTTTGCATTGTTTAAGATTTAGATTAAAATCTTTCCTTTCCTTTAATTTTGTATTGTGAGATCTATTTGTTTTATCTATGTGTATGAGACCAACTCTGTAAACTATTGGTTGGATTACACATCTCCTTTCCCTTCTTCCTGTATTCAACTATTCCCCCCTCTGCAAATATTTCTTTACAACTGCTTACTTGTTGCAGAATTGCTTAGCTATGGTTCATGAGCTTTGCAGTCAAAATAAAATCCACAAATAGTTATTAGGATCCATAATTAACAGAAATCTTACACAGGAGCCTCACCGGTAAATGAGGGAGATTTATCTCATGACTGCCTAGGTTTTAACTATGCATAAAATATAGCCAACATGATCAAACCAAGTGCATATGAAGAGAGATGGAGTAATGAGTGAACTTGTGATAGTTCATGAGGAAGAGATGCATTTTGAAGCATCTATAAGAGAAGAAGATGCTGATAAAACACAACATCAAGCAAGTGCAAAGGATGAATCAGATTCATATTTCTATGATGTCTTAGAAGATGCTACAACAAAGATAGATCAAGTACACCAAAAGGAGATGTTAATTAGCAATGAAGTCTTGAAGAGGAATGTCACCAAAGATCAGCCCATGGAAAAGAGGAATGTTGATTTCAGTCATGCATGTTAGAAGGAAAATTCAAGAAGCCACGTCATGGAGAAGCATCCATCAAACCAGCAGGATCTTAAGAAGATAAATGGTGTTTCTAAATCTGATTTTTATCATATTTCTAATGCATATGCAGGTGTACAACATGGTAGAAGGAAAGAGAAGGTTGATCTCTCAAAGTTAGCACAAGAACATGGGTATAAGTTTCTTAAATGGCTCAAGAAACCAGATGGTAAGTTGAAAACTCAAGTATGGGTGGCTAAGAGCACAAGAAGCAACGGAGATACATCTCAAGAAGGTGTATATCATGATGATGAACTTGAAAAGGTAATGAGAGCACCAAGAAGCCAATGGAAGAGGATTGAAGCAATTTTAAGCAAGCAAGAGAATGAAAGTGAAATGATTTAATGTCCCTTTAGGGGCCCAACGGGGCTGAATGGGGCTGAATGGGGTTTTTCCCTCAAATCTGATCCACATCAACAACCAAACCAACAACAAATCAAACTGAACATGGAAATAGATCACCCACAAATGATCTTCACACAAAGAAATGCCCTTCTCTAGGGCAGTGAACTGATATGAGACTTTGGGAGTCTCAAACCCTCGTCAAAACATCTCCAATCTTCATGAAATAAATATCAACATGCATGACAATACTTGTAGATATTATTTATGCAATAAAACTGAATTTACAACCACTAGAAAAGCTGGAAATGAATTAATTTGGAACAACCCAGAATATTTACGACAAAACACAGCTGAAACTTCTAAAATTCATTAACTCCATGGAAAATAGGAATTAGAACACGTATGATAGCTCAAAATGATCATGAGAAGACAAGCTATTCAACAAAAGTAATCTCATAATTTTGCAGCCATGAAATCATGCCCAAATATGCAACCGAAATCTGCAAGTGAGTAGATAAATATGAAACTCTACTCCAAAAATTACCAAATCATAGTCTCTATCTCCAAATATAATGATAAATTTGAATATGAACTCAAATCACAATTATCAGCTCTCTAAGATACCAAATCAATACCTTAAGCAATTCACCTAGGGCTAGGAAGAACAGTGAATGCACTAGTAGTGCTGAATCAACTCACATGAGACTCCTAGTTGAAGCCTCCAATGGATTCCTTGAGGGTTTTCGTCCCCAAGAGAGATTGCCACACCTTTGGGGTTTCGTCCAAGGTGGAGAAGGAAGATGCACACCGTGCACAATCCAAGAAGAATAACAAACATCCAATATGCTCCTCCACATGGAGCGAACTCCTCTTTATTGCCTCCCAATGCTAAATTAGAAGCTTCCAAGAGGACCGACCCATAATGGAAGAATCGAATGCTCCACATGCAAGACCGACCTCTCCCCAATGAGAAATTAAAACAACAATGCTCAAATAATTCCATGACCAACCTCCAAGCATACAAAAGTATTTAAAAATACTTTTTGTACAAGTATGAGGCTCTAAGAGTGATGTCCTTGAAAAAGGGGACATTACAAATGAAGAGCATGCAAGAAGCAATCAATGAGCACAAGAGGTACACAAGGGAAATGAAAGGTAAACAAATTTCTTGTGATGATTTGAATCATGATATTTGTGAATCATCATCTCAAATCAGTTTAAGTGAAGAAATGTGGAATGAATTGTCTATGATAACTAACATGCAGCAGAGAGAAGGATAAAAATTGGCTTGCAAAGATCAAGGTCATGATCAGGTGATGAAAAAAGGTGAGAATACATTGGATGAAGAAGATTCATACCTCTTGAATGAAGCAAATGAAAACTTCTTGAGAGAAGAAGAAGTGAAACAATATGCTGATGTAAATCAGACCCTAGAGGAAAAAAACAGAGAACTAAAGCCTAAATTTGATGAAGGTTACGAGGATATTGATAATGTTACATTGAATGAAGAGTTAAAAAGGATTGAGGAGTTATTAAATCATTCTAAGGGGTTTTATACAAGTTCAAATAAGAGTGAGATCATCATGGATCAGATTGAGAATGAGACAAGACAAAAGCAAGACAAGAGTGTGAAGGCAGATTTGAGAAAAATTATCGAAGAAGCAAATGAGAAAGAAGAGAACCACTAGCATGAAGACACTCAAGGGGCTGCATGGCCTCATGTTTTTACATCTCATCTTTCTTTTGATGTTTTGAATGTAGGTTTGGAAGTTGTGGAGATGAATCAAGTCCTAAATCAAATGGACAAACTCCTGAACCAAGGAGAACAAGATCTTGAAGACATATATGAAGGTGAAGCATGGATATGGGATATTGTAGTTGAGAAAGAGATAAGGAGACTGTACAAGAAGAGAGAGAGAAAACAAATGAAACCCCTAATTCTTGTTTTAATAAGAATGTTCATATTGTCATGATCTACCTCCAAACAATTTGTATTGTGTTGTTTGTTCAATTCTTCTTTAAAATAGGGGTTCAAACCAGTCATGATAACTTTTTATTCCCAACTCCAAATGATCTGAAATTTGGTAAGTAAGTGAAAAAGGTCATTCTCCAGATGGGTTTTTAATAGTTTACAATAATTTTGAGTATTTTTGGAGTTGTGAAGTATTTTTCTATTTGGTTTGAGAATGTCTACGAACTATTTCATATAATGTCTGTGTAATGACCCTTTCCAGGGTTTTAACCAAAAAACACACAAAATGCAGATCTGATTTTTAAATTGCAGTAGACTGTAAGTATAAAATCATCGACTTTATCTATTACCAAATATGTCCAAAAACATCACAAAACACCATAGATCAACTTGCCACAATTATATATATATTTTATGGAATATTGGGAGCTAAAATCACAAAGAAATGCAAAAGAATTCACTGCTGGAAATTAATTATGAACTGGAAAATTGGAGCCACAAGAAAATTATGAAATATGGGTCTAGAAACCCTCTAAATTCACCAAACTTCATATTCCAACCTTATAAAATATTACAAATCAGGTTATCAAACTAGATTTATCAAATAGATTACCAATAGCTCCAAACCCTACCCAAGGTAGGTTGCTCCACCTTTAATAAATCAAATACTAGCTGAAAATTACAAATATCTCTTCAAATCAACCCCTAGAATCTATCCCAAGCCAAGGAGAAGGGTTTTCGTCTTTCCCTTAACCTCTAGAAGGGTTTTCGTCCTTCTAGGCAAGTCGCATAAGGAGGTTTCCGTCCCCAAATGCAAGAACAAGCAGCTCCAAACTTACTTTGCTCCAATAAGATATAATGTGTCAACTCTAGATAGCAAATGGTGCCTCTAATCCTCTTTTATATCCTCCTTTTGACACCAATGTACAATTAGAAAAGCCCGACATGTATAAGCAAGGAAAACACTAAAGAAAATATAAAATATTAGATAAAAACATATCATAAAGGTGCTCAAGGTTCTCCTCCTTCATTTTTGCTTCTTTGCCACGGAGAAGGAATGACAAGAAGACCAAATATCAACTCTTAGGTGGGAAAAAGGGACATTACAGTCTGTTTGGGAAAACAGTCATAACTTTCAAATTCCTTAATGAAAATGGATGAAATTTTAAACATATGATCCTTGTAGATATTTCTAGAAGCTATCAAAATTGTGGAACAATTGGCCTTATGCAGCAAAAGATATTCAGATCAGAAAATTTCTGTAGACTGTATGTTCTAACATCTTGTGCATGTTTGTGATAGTATGAAGTATTCTAAGTTGGTTGATGTAGAATGATGAAGGATATAAGCATCTGTTGTGATATCTCTTAATGGTCCAAGTGACAAATAAATTTGCAGGCAAGGGAAGTTCTTAAGAAGTAAGACTTAACTCAAATGAATGTTGTGATCTTAGGGAAAGGCATTGGCAAATTTTGGCCTCATCTCCTCTGGACTGAATTGTGGATATCAAACTAGAGGTAATCTGTTCTTAAGCACTGAGTTGGAAGTTACAAGAACTTGTCATGTATTGGATAATGAAGGTATGGATCTACATAACTTAATGTTGAACATTGTTGTGATCTCTATATGTTCATATTATGATACTTGAAGCTAAGGACTGTTACCTAAGATACCTGTGGGATCTCAAATCAGTATTTCACAACCAGAACAGAGTAGGCTGAGCTAAGATTGACATCATTTCTGCTGATAATGACAAATAGTCTCAATCTAGCTAATTTTCAGAACAAATTTTACAATTTTTCAATCCTCCAAACAAGAAGGAAAAATGCCCTATAATAGTCAAATGTAAGTCAAATTTAGTAAAATTTAAGCCCAGCAATTTTTAGGAACGCACTCATAATAATCACACTTGACTATGCCGCCATTGTAGGTTATTATGCCATTATGTTTAATAAACAAAAACTAATAATGTTTACCTTTCAAAATTTGTAAAGACTTGCAATTAAGAAAGAAATGGAAAGAAACACGTAATAAATTTCTATGGAAGTTTTAGACGAGGGTTCAATTCATAGGGCATTGTAAGCCAGGAAACAATATTTCAACCAGTGAGGATAAAAGGAAGTAAAAGAAAACTACACAACACATTTTCTGTTTATTGTCACACATTAAAAATTGGAACTGTTTGCATCACGCTATAAATCTATCTGTTTGAGAAAGCAAAAACATTTGGGCTGGAAACAAATGTGGGGAAATTTTGAATTCATACCTTCTCCTTTTATAGTATTGCAAGGCCTAGTTGAAACCCTAACTCTGTTTGATGGTGCAGTTTTTTAGATTGTAATGATTAGGGACGAACTGTATTGCCAAGTTTTTACCTATCGGCTGTCATAACCATGAAGAGGTTGGTTTAACTTTTTATTTATTTGGTTCTATGTTTTTGGTAATAAACATATATGTTTACAAAAGTTCAAATTTATCATAGAAATTGTAATTACAAATTTGAATGTAATAGTCGCATAGTCGATTGAATGTAATAATCGCATATAAAATGTGACTATGTGATTTAGGCAAGTTTATGCCCTACATTATATGTATTTATTATTGCGTTTATAAACAAGAGTTGTAATACGACTAGTCCCTGCCCTAACATTAAATTGTTGAATTGTTTGAGAATAAATAGCAATTTAATTATATTTATTAATTTTCCGCTGCTTACACCTGTGATAATTATTTATACCTCAAATTCCCACTTGAACAATTTACGGATTTCCAGAAACTCAAATTCTGCGTTTTCCAAGTACAATTTTCTTCCTTTCATGGAATTTATAGCTGTCTTTGTATATATGTTTATTTACCCTCAAACTTGACGTATCAATTTTTTTGTTTGTTTTTATGTTGGATTGTGAAGATAGCAGGAAATAAAAGAACTTACGAATTTCAATTTATTTAAAACTTTGGGTTCAGAATTTAAATTTATTAAAAAATCTTAAATCATAATTTCTCTAAAGTTTGCTGCTTGATAAATTTCCTTTTGCAGTGTGGCCGTGGATTTTATAAATATTTTTGCTCTAGCTTTAAAGGTTTTTGGCCATTATTTTGTGTTCTAAGAGTTTGCAAGAGAGCATTGTGTTTTTATTACAGATTAAGTTTTTCTACATTACAAAGAACTCCAACTTTTATGGTACCGGCATCACTAAAAGCCGAGCTTTACATTTTTTCGGGTTTTTTAAAAATCTTGTAAAGCTATTGGAATCTACTATTATTAAATTATGCATTGTAAGATACACTACTTGTTTTGATTATTTTTTGAATTTCTAGCTTTGTATTCTTTTTCATTTTGAAAAATTACTTGTATTTATTCAATTTCAACTAGGATTTAAGATTGGTTCTGTTATGAATAAAACTCATCCTATTTGACACATTTAAGCCATTGACATTTATTGTGATTATATTTGTGCTATTTAAGCTTTGGCATTTATTCTGATTGAAATCCTCTAAGCTGCCATTATCACCAGCCATCAAAGCACATATGTGTGATTTTGCAGAAACTATGACCCCAAGAATATCCTTGATGTGCGAGTCAAATGAGATACCCAAACAACAACCATATGTCCATCAACAACATCACATGCAGACAGAGACAATCCCCAAGACAAAATTCTATTATATTCTCTGTTACCAGGAAACACCTGGTACCCTGTCGTTTCAACTCAGAAACGTTTTTGGTATGAAAACGTGGGTCAAACCGCCATTGAAACGTTTGTATCTTCCACTTTTTTTTGCCCTTTTTGTTCTAGTTCATCTGTATTTTACGCTGTTTTTTCCCTTTCCTATTTTCGAAAAGGGTTTTGAAGCTTGCTTGAGATTGCATGAACGATCTCTAGAGGTCGTGATTTGCTTTGGTTTGTGGCAAAGCTGTGTCGATTCGTCACGGGAATGGTATTCCCGTGCATTCCCGGGCAATTATAAGGTTTTTTAAATAGAATTGTTAGTATATTTATTTAATAAGATTTTCTTTTGTTTGTATTTTATTTTTTTATGTTTTTTATTACGTGTTTTATATATTTTAAAATATATTTTGAATAATTTTTTGGGATTTAAATTTGTATATATTTGATAGTTTTTTATAAGTTAGATATTATAGTTTATTTTATTTTATTTTATAACTTATAGAGTGTAATTACTTCTTATAATTTTATTCAATAGTTTTTATTATATAAATTTAATTTAATGTTTTTATTTTAATGTGGTTTTTATATGTTGAATGATGAATCTTTATTCAAATTTCAATGAATGCAAAATATTTTGAGTGCTTTATCAATTATCTCTTATGGTCCATGTAGTACAATTATAAAATGAGTACTATATATATATATATATATATATTTATTTATAATATATTGTATAGACGTTTCCCGTAACATTTCGTACCCAAGGTTTTTTTAAAATTGGTGTTTCCGTGTTTTGTACCCGTTTCCATTTCTTGGCAACATAGATTATAATTTATTGCAAGAGGGCGGCTTTTAAAAATATGGGGTAAAAAGGAGAGACTCTTCATCTATTCAGGTACCGTGTGCATAATGGTAACACACTAAGAAAAATCCAAATCACCTATGGGCTAATACTGAATTAGTCCAAGTATATATAATTGTATTTTCAAGTATATTAGCTACTAGAGGTACCATCCATTCATGAAAGTGTATCAAAAAGGGCACTATTTTAGTTTCTGGCCCATCCACAGAAAACTGAGGTCTTCAAGTGCTGATTGAAGGGAAAATTACATAGGCCCTGATCAGCAGATTTCAAAAAATATTACAAACAGTTTTATATTAAAGTTCCATCAAAGAGATTAGTCGATATTTATCAGTTTTTCAGCCCCAATGTGCTGTCCTTCACCACCACTATCTTCTTCACATACCTCCTCATCAAGGCAGCAAACAGGAGGGTTGAAAATAAAATCTTGTGAGAGCACCGTTTTCATCCTCTTAGCCAAGGAAGACCTGTCCTTGAAAATAAAACCCTGTGAGACCGCCGTTTTCATCCACTTAGCCGAGGAAGACCTGTCCCTGACTCAATTTTTTCGGCCCATCAATGACTGTGCGCTGGTGATGGACACTCTTAATCCTAACAGAGTGACTCAGACATTCCAGATCCCTGTGATCCTCATGCAATGTGTGGGAACCTGCACCATTATAAAGCATATTGATGCAGCTTGGGGACTGTGCTACCTCGAAGACATTTTTCTGTGCTATAGACTGACCGGGGCCCAGCATCATTAGCTTTGATTAGTTTTTCAATTTCCTTACTCTCCACATCCTGCACTTATATGGCTGCTCTCCACATACATCGAATCCAGACACTCATGAAAGGATTTTGGATTTCTTGGTCAATGTAGGTGGAGATTCTGCCCAACCAGATTTCATCAGTGTGGCTGCATGCCGTCTTCTTAACTTTGCCTTCCCGAGATGGCAAGAAGCAGATGAGACACCACTTCCATTTTTGTGAAGCTAACCATACCTACAAAAAAGCCTTTGACTATAGGATAAAAATTAGGTCCGCTACATGTAGACCAGAGAGGGATAAACTTCTTCAAAACGATAGTACAAAGAAAGACCCCTGAAAAATAACCCAGCCGACACCGTAAATCTGGAAAGAGGTGGTGTATGAATTCAGGAAAAACCACCAAAATAACCAAGACATAGCCCCAAATTCTGACTGAAAACCCTCCTCAATCATTAAATCCAGAAAGTCATAAACCCAAAACCAACATATGTGCATGCGCAGCCCAAATGAAAAAAGTAGGAGCCAAGGGGATCAATCACATACCTGCACCACACAAGCCCGTATGGTTCTTCTTGCCGGTCACCACCGACACACAACCTCAATTGTTATGCTCCATGCAGAGATAGATGGCAGCATAAACAAAGGGAGGTGATGATGTCAAGCGCATGGGAGGGAGAAAAAAATATCATTGGGAGAGGTGCAACGATTTCAAGTGACAAATTCATAAACAAGCCCAACTCTTGATTTGAGGAATATATGAACTGAAGGTCATGATGAGGATCATTGAGGGGATGGGAGAGAGACTGTCACACAAGTTACCCTATAAAGGAGTTGATAGTGTTAGTCCCAGATAACTTGTAATCTAATTTAGATGCCCCTTGAGGAATATGGGAAGCATCCCATACCAAAATATTTTGAATTTCCTTCAGGTACAGGGTTTCCCACAATCTGTTTGGCCTTGTCATCACACTTCTTAGCCACGCACCACCATTTGGAGCCCAATTAGCTTATTGGTTACCAGATCTTCTAGTGCATAAAAATTCAATTATGTCAACTTTATTAGACAGATAGCTGATTTCATCCATGATAACTTTGATTCTCCATGCATTGACAGATCCACATTCGCCTACATTGATTATAGTATGTGAATCTCCTTTGATTTCTAGGTTCTTCTATCCTTTTGAGTATCTCAATCTGTACTCTGTTCAATAGAACTTTAGCTTCAAACATATTACTGCCGTTGCTACCTATATCTAAGGGGAAAAAATCAGAAGAGGTTGGCCTATGGAATCACGAAAGATACCTCCACATCCAGCCAGGCAGAATAGCCTTTAGAGGCATCATCAATGCTGAATTTTAAAATTCTGGGGATCGGTGGAGACCAAAAAAATTGGATCCTTCTTGACCAGAAATACCATTATCAAGCCCATTATCAGGCAAGCTTTCAACATTTATTCTACTTAAATTTATGCATTTTAAGCTTTGAAATTTATTCTGGTCAAATTTATGCATTTTGCTCATTGTTGGAGCATTCCTACAAAACTGTCTTGGAAATCATCTTTGGAAAGTGCTCTGTTTCTACAGGTTATTAGTCATTCTTCTAAGTCTTAACATTTTCCAGGGAAGCAACATTGTTTTATTGAATAAGTTATTAATAAAAAATGAACAATAACTCTAGCTTTGACAATCTGGGTATTATTGGAAGTGGAGATTTTAATTTTTTTTCCATTTATTCAGATTTAGTTTATATAATTTAAGATTTGACTCTTATTTAGACTAAGTTTATGCCTTTTATGATTTTACGTTTATTCTGATTAGTTACATTTATGCATTTTAAATTTTTAAGCTATGACAATTTTTAATATGGTAGATTCCCCCTTTTTTGGGGCTTAACCTTCTACTAGGCCATATCAAGCCAGTTGGATGTGGAATTTTAACAATTTCAACACTTTATTATGTCTTTCGGGATTTGAACCTAGGGCTTCATTAAAAATCCAATGCTTTTACGACTTATTTGATAATTTTTTTCGGTAAGGAAAACAAATTTTATATTAAGAATAAAAAACACAGTACCAAATATACATTATGAAGCTGAAATACATCCAATCAGAAAAAAAGAACAAGCACAGGTCAGAAAAAAAGAACAAGCACAGGTCCTTGCTTTTGAACATGCACGCATGTTTTTCTAGTGCATTCAAACACAATCCTTGCTTTTACACGTGCACGGTTCTTGCTTTTTGGTATGCATGCAAGATCTCTCTTGCTTTTCCTGTGCATGCATAGTTTTTTCGTACGTGCAGACTTTTCTCTGCCGCTTTATTTAATCTTTCACTTTGCTCGTGACGGCTAGCAAATAAGTGGAAATTTCTTCCCTTATCCTCTCCCCTTGAACCTAGTGAGGAAATTTATTCAAATCAAGAACATCTTGAAGGTGTGGCTGAGAACCTAGAATCGACTTTATCCCAGTTTCTTTATGATTTTTATTGTGAATGCTCTCTCCTTTTTGCTTGTTCTTCTTTAGGGATTTCTTCCCATTATTGGACTGATGTTTGCTTTCATTTGCTCTAAATCTGATCTCTGAAGTTCTGACTTTTGTTGATCCTCAATGACATCTGCCATGGATGCCTCCTCTTTCAGTGTCTTGGAGCATATTGTTTTCCATTTTTTTCCTAATGCATGCTCTGAATCTTCCTCAACCATTTACTTCTTGATCATACTCTTTTAGAAGAGTATGCTCAAGATTTGCATCCTTATGTAATTCATGCCGAATTTGACAGACACATTCCTCCTCTAAAGCCGCAAATGCATTTCCTTCTTGATGGCTTCGTGTTTTGGTTATCTTCATTGTTGACCTAATTTTTCTATTTAGAATCCTCATTTTCATATTTGAGCCTTTTACCGAATTTATTCTTTGGATTTTCAAATACCGTTGTTTCTTCGATGTTACTCGATTTAGGCTTTGAATATGCCATTTGTTTTGGGGCCAAAGGATAGTCATTCATGATATATCCTAAAATGAAGTGAATACACTTATAATTTGATGCAGCCATCGTTAGGTGTCCCAATGAAGGGATGTCATAAACCATGCGGCCCTTATCAGAGTTAGATGTCACTGAAGCAAGATCACTGGCACAACTCTTAACAAGAAACAACAAAAGCTTCCTCTACTAATATAAGGAACGATTACAGAGTTTGGCACAATGGTACTACACTTAAAACAAGAGTCGTATAACAATACTCTTCAAGAATTCCAATCCCTTTACTTATCTTAAGCTTGTAGAATTTGCGAGACTTTGACATAACCACACTTGGCTCAATTTGGTAACTTTACTCTAGATGCCTTTCCCAATTGGATAATAGGTGCCTTACATGCTCACAATTCCCTTTTATTTCTATAATTCATTGCGGCTTTGGTGGGAGAACGAGGATAGCTTTGCAAGTAAAGATACCTTGCAAATAGTCCTCAAAATGCCTTAGGTGACCATTGATTTGCCCATGAGGTTTCCTCCATTGGATCAAGCTCAATCAGGTCACTTGGCTGGTCCCTAGCCTTAAAAAATGGATCAAGGATCATGCATGCCTCACTCTCACTGTATTGATGTTGACAAGAGAACTTGTCAGGCACAAGTCCAATCATTTTGGAAAATGGAAGTGGTCCCAATGTAATACGTTGTGGCATCGACAACATTCGATGACAACAAGAGTGTATTGCGACATCAACTAGGTATTGGTGGTGTACGCAAGGCTTCACAACTTTAGTAGGCAAGAATAGTGTTCCATGGCCAATAGACAATTGCAATGTTTTGTGCAGCTTAGGTGGATGTGTGTGGCATAGCCAATTTGTCAGGATAAAGGATAGGGTGGCATGGGAAAGATGATGTGAGGCATTCATAGCTTTGTGTGGCTAAGATAGTGTTTTTTTTTCTGTTTTGAAAGATGCTTCATATATATACATGATTTATTTACAGCCATGCCCACAGTGGATTTGAACCTGGGTCTCTACGTTATTACAAGCCAAATCACCTTGTCGCTTGCAGATAGACCACACACCCCCTTTTATTTATATAATTCAATGTGGCTTTGGTGGGAGAACAAGGATACCTTTGCAAGTAAAGATACCTTGCAAATATTCCTCAGAATGCTTTAGGTGACCATTGATTTTCCCATGAGGTTTCCTCCGTTGGAACAAGCTCAATCAGGTCACTTGGTTGGTCCCTAGCCTTAAAAAATGGATCAAGGATCATGCGTGCTTCACTCGCACTGTATCGATGTTGACAAGAGAACTTGTCAGGCATAAATCCAATCATTATGGAAAATGGAAGTGGTCCTAATGTAATACGTTGTGGCATCGATATCAAGAGTGTATTGCGACATCAACTAGGTATTGGTGGCGTACGCAAGGCTTCACAACTTTAGTGGGCAAGAATAATGTTCCATGGCCAATAGACATTTGCAATGTTTTGTGCGGCTCAGGTGGATGTGTGTGGCATAGACAACTTGTCAGGATAAAGGATAGGGTGGCATGGGAAAGATGATGATGTGAGGCATTCATAGCTTTATGGGGCCAAGATAGTACTTTTTTAATTTTGTTTTTGAAAGATGCTTCATATATATATATATATGATTTATTTACAGCCGTGCCCACGATGGACTTGAACCTGGGTCTCTACGTTATTACAAGCCAAATCACCGTGCCGCTTGCTGATAGACCACACACGCGTGGGTTGGCCAAGATAGTGTTGCGTGGCTTGGATAGGCTTTCGTGGTGTAATGTCCCTTTTTGGGGACTTTCCAGAAATGACGCGAATCTGGTTATGGAGGACTTAAATCAGATTTAGGGCGGGCTGTAGATGACTGAGAACTCAATGTGAAACCCTCACTATGCTGCCAACACTTTCCTCCTAGGGTGGTGACCCCTTAGGAAGATTCAAACACACTTTTCTATGCACAAACTTCAGTCAAACCTTTGGGAAATATGCTCAAAAATTATAAGAAAATATCAGCAACCATTAAATGCACGAAAACTGATTTTTAGAGGCCCACAAGTGCTATTTTGATTTTATCATGAAACCCTTCCACTGTAGAATTAAATAATAATTTCCAGAATTGAAATAACACTTATATTCACCCAAACAAATCATAAAAATGGAAGATTTCACCTTTAGAAATTATGGAGAATTCAACCATGTAATTAGATCACATAAAAAGCAACAATATCCTCCGAAACACTCTCCCAATAGAGAGAAGCACATCAAGAGGTGGTGAGGGGTTTCGTCCACACTAGCTTCTCTACAAGTGTTTTTGTCTTTGGGAGGGACTCAATCAAGGGTTTTTGTCCTTGGAAGAGATGGGCAAGTTGCTTAACACGCACTCCTTCACCAAGCTATGAAAATTCACCAAAAACATGACTCTCTAATGGCCATGCGACCTCCTTTTATAGCCATAAGGGGTGCTTACAATGCAAATGATGGCCGACCCCTTAATAAAAGTACTTTTAATTTTCTAATTGGTATTTGGAGCCTACATGCTCAAAATGATTTTATTTTATAACTAAATAAGTTCTTCTATTGGAGCGCTAGGCTTCCCAATGACCATACATGATAATAATTAAAATAACTACCTAAACACCATCAAAAATGTGATTCAAATCTTCCCCTTGATTTCTTCCTTAGACCCATAGGGAGAGGAATGGGTTAAGGTCTTCAAAAATGATCAACCTTCAAAAATGGACATGACACGTGGCTTTCACAAGAAAATGGCAAAGGCATTGGTTATTGTGTGGAAAACTTGAGAGTTATGGGGTTTTGTGCAAGTCTTTATTTTATTCAAAATATTTTAGGGCGATGCAAGATTGCTTTTGAACTCAGATGCTCCAACATCATAAACTTTGGGTAAGAAGAAACTTGAGCCCTTACTCAATCGTGTGTTTGAAAGTCTGAATTGGAATGATTAAGTTTGTGCCAAGATCCATCCTTGACTTCTTTGCTTCTCAATTTCACCAGATATTCCTTACGCTCCTTTCTGCATGTTGCCTTCGCTATATGGTCATCTAAAATGTATTCAATATTTTCGCGCCTCTTCTCATGTAGTTTGTAATGTCACTTTCAAAATAAACCAATAATCTATACAATTTTCTCTGACTTCTATACATAGGAACAACTGTAACTATCACAAGTATGTATTGACATATTCACAAACAATTGGAAAACATGAACCATTCATCGACAATTCCACAAACAATTGGCATACATGCACTATTGCTGTGCTCAAAACAAAATAAAAACTATGAATTCCATACACAACATTGAACAAAGTGAAACTGTCATTTACCAAATGCTGGACAACAACAATAAATATTCATAATAAATCTTTTATATCAAATGGGTTGCAACAGTTCTGCAAACCCCTTTTTGCATATAATATTGAAAAATTTATAGCGATAATTTGTAGTTGATTTATTATTCAAACTACCAAACCTTTTTGCATATAATATTGAAAGATTTATAGCGATAATTTGTAGTTGATTTATTATTCGAACTACCAAAATAAACAAACCTAACTCACGAAATATGTAGTTGTGATGGTATTGTAGTAGTAGTATGGAATACTGTAGCAACATTGTAGCAAACAAAAAATCTCTAAAAATACTCAACTAATTGAAACTAGAAATAAACTTCAAGGTTTTTCCCATTGGGTTTTCTCCTTTTACTCTATCTTATGAGAGATTGCATTGTACGTGGGTACCTTATCAGGCCTTGTTGTCGGGACCCTTTCTTTTTTCAGTGGCCACATAAGTTGTACTTATGGGGGGGTGTTAGTGTAGGATTTATTTTCTTCGCTTTATTTGTATTATCCTACTCGAAATATGCTTGCCTAGGTGTACACTTGACTACACTATTCTAGGTGTTGGTTACCACTATTCTAGGTGGAGATTGCCATGATTGTAGAAGGTTACACATTCATCTCCTATATGTACATCTTTTGCATTATTCTATTTGATTGTATTGATTTGGAGCTATTTCTGTGTTATTGCAATTATTTCTCTTGTATTTTCGTAATTTGCAATCTTGTATGCTTGCATTGTTTTGTCTTGGAACAATTCACTTCTTGCATCATTCACATGTGCAATTTTTCGAACAGCAGATCCGTGGCACTTCTTCGATACTTCCCCAAAGATAGATTCTACAAATTTGATTGTAACAAAAGAGCTCACACAATGGTGACTCTCTCTTGCATAAGGTTTTTGATAGTGTAAAATAAAATAATACATTTGTAGGGTTTTTCCCCCTTTTGTAGTCAATTGCTAAAAACCCTAATTAACCCATGGATAACTCATAGATTTAACCATTCACTAACTCTAGACACCCAAAATAACATTATAGAGATAATAATAACCAAACACTAAATATATGTTGTGATTAGGTATATAACAATATTTATCATGATGCATAAGGGAAAAGATGCACCCATATGTTTAGTCCAATTGAATGTCTTCGTCATGAGTACTTCCATATGGTCAATAAAGTCTTCTGCCAGTCATGCAATGATCATTAGGAATAAGTTGGTTACAGAGTCATGTAGTAGGTTATGAAATCATTGTCACAAAAAGTCAGTTACTCATCAGTTTTATAGTCAGTTGTGTAGTCATTGTTAGGAATAAGGCTAAGCTCCAATACTTCCGTTAGGTCTTAGCGACTGCTAAGCTATTCATTTCAATAGGAGATCATGAACAATGATGAATGTTTTATTTGTGTAATTATTTGTCGTTGAGAAGCCTAGTAGCCGATAGTCTCTATAATTTCCAGTAATCCATTTTAAAAATGAAGAAAAAATATGAAGAGATTTTCCATGGTTTTTTCATAAGAGAAAATTTAGGTCTGGCAAACACCCACTATAGATTTATTAAGAGAGCTCTCATTTGCACATAAAACTAGTCAAGTCTTCCACTAGGATAATACATGATCTGTCCATTTTGTAAGTGTCGATACATTACCTTACGCAACACTATGAATTATGATGGCAATATGCATGTTGAACTTCACTTTCAATCCACATCGTCATCATTAGAATCATATCTAAATCATTAGAATCATATCTATATGTTTATCAGTACAATGTGTGTGTGAATGCGTGCGTGCTTGCATGCATGTAACACTTACATGCTATACATTATTTCATGGCCTTTAGATTTACAACATTGACTCAAGCTCACTCTTATGAATTCAGTGTGGATTCTGCCAATATGCTGAAACCCAATAGCTCAGATCTGAAAGTTTGGATGTCTGAAATTCAAGATTCAGATATCTGAAATTCAAAATCTGAATTTCTGAAAGAGAGTGATATCAATAGTCAAAATTGAAATAGAATGTTTTGGAAACTGAAATCCTATTATTGGGATCTAATACCACTTCATTGTGATATTTGTAAACTTAATTAACTCCTATAAATGGAAGATTCAAAAGCCCATTTGAAGTTTAAAAATAGTTTTTTTTTTGAAAGTCTGGAGTTTGAAAATTTTAACAGGTCTTTACCATTCACAAAATCAAGAATAAGACTTGAATTGAATTGGAACCTTAAAATCTTAATTGAAAAGTAGAGTTCAAGATATTAATCTAAAATATTTAAACAAGGATAACTCCAAAATAAGTGAAGTTGCACAAAAGGACCGCATTTTTATCAAAATAATAATGCTAGACAGTACAATGAGTAAGAAACTGCTTTCCCGAGAAGGCATGGATGCCAAATTCAGCTTAATCCAAGGGAACTATGATCCGAACAATCCCCAAGACTGCTAAAACATCCACCCAAAGGATTTTGTAATTTGAGGCATAAAGCCCTTTTATAACTCTCTTTCCCCACCAATCCTTTGTCATATGTGGGGAACTTTCTGTAAAACAATTGTCTTTTAGGACACAGATTGCTTTTGTCAAATGTAAGGTCAATTCATCTCCTTTAGAGAAGCTTGGTTCAAATTTCGGAAGTCTACACAAATCCTTATTTCTCCACTTTTCTTCCAGACAGGGACAATATTTGCCACTCATGTAGAGTGATGGATTGGAAAAATGATACTTGCATTTAGCATTTTCAACACTTCCTCTCTGATTGTTCAAGCAATCTTTGGATTGTATTGTCTTTGTTTTTGCCGAAATGGCTTTGCTTCGGGCTTGAGAGGTATTGAGTGTTGCATCTCTTTTGGTTTAAAAGATTTCAGTTCATCATAAGAATATGCCAATACATCTGAATACTTTTTCAACAAGGAAACAAAGTTTCTCTTTTCCTCCAGGGAGCAACATTCTCGTATATTCACAAACCAAGGTTGCTTCTATCTTCCAATGTTTACTTTCTCAAAATCAGCGGTGCTCTTAGGAGATTCCTTAGCTTTATATTGCACAAATCTATCATGCCTATCAAACAATTCTTTAAGTGAGACTAGGCCCTTAGGAATCTTATTACCTTTTAACACGAGCACTCCATTCGAATCAACATCTTCAACTTCACCTTTGTCTTCTTCTGAAGTTGACTCTTAGGGTGAAGAAGTACCTCCTTCAAAGAACAAGTTAAAATTATCTTGCTACTCGAGGAAAGAGAGGATGTGCTTATCATCATTGAATACTTGCCAATGTTTGGCATTATCGGGCACACTTGGCCTGCATATAATCGAAATAGGGTATTTCTCTTAATCAAAGCAAGGGTGTGGTATTAGTAGAGAAGCTAACACAACAGAAGAATCAACTTTTTCATTTTGTTCACGGGGAACAACTTGTATAGAGAAAGCGTCAAAAGATTCAATACAATCCCACACTTTGTTCCTGTAATTTTTGAGTTGTGAATTCTTCACTTGGTATTAATTCTGGACGTGCTTCACAATTACCACTGCATCTCATATGCATTTTAATTGCTTGATGCCCATGGACTCAGTGGCATCCATGCCTAAGAGAAGAGCTTCATATTCTGCAGTATTGTTGGTATTTTCAAATTGGAGCTTGAAAGCAAAAAGAAACAAATCACCTGATGGGGAAATTAGAACCACACCGGCTCTGGAGCTTGTACTGCAATGGCTTCTGTCAAACTCTATAGTCCATAGTTTGTCTTCATTTTCTTCAGAGATAAGAGGCACCTCATCCTCCCCTTTGGAAGTCATGAAGTAATTCCCATGTCCGCTGTCTTGATAAAGAATATCCGCTCTAGGATCTTCTGATTTTTGCATGGTATACTTCATTTTTCTCATTGTCAACAATTTTTTCATTTGGCCCTTGACTGGAATATTTGTTAAAGACTTAGTCCATCTGAATTCTCCCTCCCGAATCTCAATAGAAGCTTCTACTCAACAACATCCCATATGAGGCCGAAATGTCTACTACCAAGGTAGATCATGCAGAAGTGGGGTGAGAGCTAAGGGATCTATGGTGCTTGAACCTATCCTTGCTTACTTCTATGAACTTTGCAAGCAAAATGGCATCACGAATCTTCTTTGGAAGAGCCCTATACTCCTCATAGGTGGCCACACTGTTGTGACCCATTGAATGTCGTGCTTTAACCTCTGAAATGACTTATTCTTTCTTTGGTAAGAACTTAGGTCGCCAATCCATGTTCTCTCCTTTGATAGTAGACACATTCTTTGTCATTATCTTGCATGAATACCCTCAAGTTGAGAAGATCTATGCTCTGATACCACTGTAATGCCCCTTTTCAGGCTCTAACTGAAACAAAAGGGAAATTACAGCAAGGTACAACAATTTATGACAGTAAGGTACAATAATTTATGACAACAAGGTACAACCAATTGAAATTTATGACAACAAGGTACAACAATTTGATTTTTTATAACAGTTGCAAGGAAAATGCACTATCTCTCCAAAAATCCATCATTTACACAATCCAAAGCATGTAGGGAACCTTAGAAATATTTAGAACAAATATAAACCAAGAAATAATTCTTCAAACCCCAGCTGCAATTTATTTTATTAAATTTAATAACAACCTTGAACACCCTTACAAAGATGGCTGGAAAAGAAGGATTCTAAGCCCCAAATCGAAGTCCAAATGTAGATTCTAGCTGCTAAAAATAGGAGAAACACAATGATGGTTGAATTTGATGTTTTCGTGAGCTAGAAGATGCTAAATGCCACCTTAGGGCAAGTCACCACCCTAGGAGAGGGCTATAAATACCGCCTTATGTGATCACCTTGTTGCAAGCTTGAGTGGTTTTGTCTTCAAACCTGCCCACTATTGAGAGGTTTGGTTCTCAATAGGTTTTCCAAGAGGGTTTTCGTTTTCAATGGAAGAGAGAGAAAACAAATAGGCTCCAACTTCAAGAGAAATAATTTCCAAAAGACGCCTAATCTCTTCCAAGCCAAGCAACCCCTTTTTATAGCTTGATGTGGCACCAAAAACCAATGAGAGCCTTCTTAAGAGAACTAACCTCGTTGAGGAAAACAATAGCCCCCCTTTCCTTCTATGTTTCCATTGGCTTTTCTTGTTTCCTAGCCAAACTGACCAAACTTAGAAAACTACTAAAAAAGAATGCAAATTTCATGAAAACAACTGTAAAAAACATGACATTAGCTTCCATTGCTCATTCTCGTTTTTTCCCACGTGAAGTGGAATGGGCTCAAGGTCTTCAAGGAGGACTAGCGTTGAGAAATGGACATTACATACTCTCGAAGTACATGTGAATGTGTTATACTTTCTAGGTTAACAATACTTCTTGTAGTTTCCCAAATGTCGTAAAAACATATACGACATTATCTTATCTCCCAATAATAATAGAAACGTAAAGCATATTACTTCGCGATCCTTATAGTTATGTTAATTGTGTTGTTACTAGTTTTAAATACGATTAAATCATAATGCGTCATAAGGGGTTTTCATCAGTTACCTATCACTCTAGGTGTTTAGATTATAGCCATTGTTACGTTTAGTCCAATGGCCCTATTTTTGGTTTCTCAAGTATTATATAAGTCTCATAGTTAATTACTTTATAATATTAAACCCCTTAGCTTGGTTTCATATCTCTATATGCCATAATGACATAGGCGTGTTGTGGTCATATACCTTCTTGTAAGACGCGGTGAAGGACAAAGTTTACTACAGACGACATGGATACTGAGGAATGGGTTGCGTCGACCTCTGGACGACAAGATGATGACTATGATATGCGTCTCATCATTTACCGGAATCAGATCTGACATATTCACGAATGCATCAATTCTTACAACAAGGATCTGAAAACTGGAAATCTTTTATTTATGTAAGAGCATAACTCCATTACAATTTCTTGTCTTCAAAAGATTACAGAAACAAAAACTGAAGCTAGATACAAATACTCTAAGACTAGGGACTCTACTAAACTTCAGAAGTAATCAGGTGTGTAGAATGAGTCTCTACCATTCCTTTTAGAGGAAAAGAGAGAGGCTTTTCACCAGATTACCGGAAGACCTAAAGACCGGGAACCAATAACCCAGGTTACCAAAAGATTCCACAAGGACAGACCGATGAGCACATGCCGCTCGTCATGACACCTTTTATAAAATGGGGAGGTCCACAACTTTACATAAAGTGATATCAAATCACTTTCTTATTCAAAGGATGACAACAAACCTGTCATCATAGCTTCACGGGTTATATTGGACGTTGGGGCCGACGTCATCATCAGAAGAGCTGGAAGATTCCTCTTGTCGTTCTGCAAAGAAAATAGCCCGTGTATTGCGTTTGTACCATAATCGTGATACTGCTCGAGATCCATCAGTATCTCTTTGAAGATATCTTCAAGTGGGGAACAAATACTGATCTGGTATACGAAGAAAGTAACTTGGTGTTGGAGGAGGTACATTCATCGTATGATGAATATAGATTTTTCGCCATAATTCTCTGTTTGGGTTGGCATGGTGTCCTTGCAATGAATTAGTACGAACACAATAGCACATTTTGACATACCATGGGATTTTACAGTTTATCATAATGTTTCTAACAATATCTTGACTAACATGAAGTAAAGGATTGTCAGAAAGCTTTGTAGGCAGAAATTTCGATGGAAAATATTTGAAGTGATTATCTATATACTGCCTATCCCCTGGAAGACTGGGACGATTCCATGCATCATTTTCTAAGGGATGGCCTTCGGGCCATAATCTAGAAAACTCAAACCTCCACATGGTGTTGGGTCTAGGAATTAGTTGTCGTAGGCGTACTCCTTCAATAGGACGATCATCAACTAGTTCTGTATATCTAGAATGATGCCATTGCCATTGCAGAGTGCAAAATACTATAGGATCTTGTACTGTATGGAATTCAGAGGTAGGCACTTCAGGATCAACAAATTGGCAAGCAACCTCTGTCATCTGGTATGGTGATACGGAAATTATCCCTCTTGAGAGCAAGAGATGTTGGGCTTCCCATGACATAGTATTGTCACATCTTTCTAACGATTTCACAAAATTAGTGCAAGTGGAAGTATTCCAGAGTGGATTGACAAATTCATGAAATATTTGAGTGACATTCACATTTCGTTGTTGAACTAATTCTCGACTAGCAAAATCAGCAAGAGCATTCTTTTTACCGGAAATGTGTTCAACCTCAAAATCATATCCGTCAAACCACTGAGCCCATCTTTGAAGACGACCATACGTTGTTTTATTTGTAGGATCGCCTTTATATAATTTGGCTTTGAAATGCTGCAAGTCTGTTCGGAGTAAAAACTTTTCATGTTGTAGAAAGAATAGAAAAGCTTGAATAGCCTTCTTGGCAGCCAAAATTTCTTTATGACTAGAATGGTATTGAGATTCAGGACCTTTATAGGATCTAGAAGCATACCTGCAAATTGTTTCGGTACCATCTGCCATTTGCTCTTTGAGGATTGCTCCCCAAAATTCCTCAAAAGCATCTGTCTCGATGATCTTAGAACCAGTACCAGAAAGAGACAGAGAAGGAAGTGTGAGGCAACTCTGTTTTATTCTTTGAACAACTTTTGTCATGTCAGAGGTCCACGTTGGAGCATTGGAACGAAGCCTTTTATTTAACAATACTCTATCTGCAGCAACATTTTTGTAAAAGCCTGTAATATAATTAACACAAACTAAAAATCTCTGAAGTTGCGTTTTATCAAGGATTTCATCTGGAAACAGACTTATCTTTGATATAATATGTTCTTGCATTAAAATGGCTCTTTCCTTAAGAGTGATGCCAAGAAACTGAATTGAATCTTTAAATGTTTCCATTTTTGTTGGACTAAGACAAAGTCCATTGGCATACACAGTTTGGTAAAACTGTTCGAGATGCTCCAGATGATCTTTTGTGTTTTGGGAGAAGATCAAAATATCATCAATATAAAAAATCAAAAATTTGGATAAGTGGCCAAAAATCTGATCCATCTTTTTCTGAAAGATAGATGGTGCAGTTTTAATACCAAATGGTAGAACCTTCCATTCATATTGGCTGTCGGGAATGCTGAAAGTAGTTTTGTAAATGTCTTCTTTAGTCAAGAAGATCTGCCAGAAGCCTGATTTGAGATCAAACTTGCTATATATTTTACTGCCATTAATGTGAGCCAATAAATCATCCCTACTTGGAATAGGGTGCTGAACAGGCAGTATGTATTTGTTAAGTGGCTTATAATTTACCACTAATCTTTTCTTTCCTATGACTTGTTCACTTCTCTTGTTTACATAAAAAGCAGGACATGTCCATGGAGACTTGGAGGGCTGTATGAATCCTCCTTTAAGCAGGTTATGAATTTCTGCTTGACATTCAATCCTCTCAGAGGGAGACATGCCTATGTGATGTGCCTTAAACTTAGGAGAATTAGTGGTCTGGAATTCTAACTGACAGTAATGTTTCCTTCTATGAATAAAGGCATGAGGATTATCAGAAGTGCAGTCAGTCATGATTTTGTTGATGAGAGCATCAATGATAGAGGTATTCATGGAAATAGACTTGTGTAACCAGTCTAGATTAGAGACTTTTGAGGGCTTAGGTGCAGAGGGCATAATAGACTGGTACGTTTGGAGTCTTGGAATGGATCTTTGAGGAAAACGGATCTCATTCTGACAAATGGTATAGGGTATACAATTATTCAGGTTATCAGACCCGAGTAGCATATCATAATGCAATAAATCAAACTGATGGAATTTAAAAGTAGTCTGCATTTGACCTAGCTATACAAGAATATGAGCAGAATAATGAGAAAATACTTTCTTAGAATCAAAACTTATTTGTAATGGCTCAGGATCCCAACAGTCTCTAGGAATGGCATTAGCTTTTAACAAGCTGATTTCAGCACCAGTGTCAATCATGACGTCTAGAGAGTAAGGCTTTATGTTTGGGATACAAAGTTGGATTCTACAAAAAGGATTGCAAGAGGTTATGACTGTGCTTACCTCTGCCTGATGTTCTGCGTCATATTGATCATAGGCTTTTTCCATGATAAGCCATTCAACAGCTTCTTCAGTATTGTCATGATTAGAAGCTGATTCCTCTTCTTGGACTAAGGCCTGGAATTATTCAGTAGTTTTTTGGATGGCTCGCTTGAGAAGAGATAAACATTCTTGCCGCCAAAATCTTCTTTCTGGTGTGCCAGGAGCAGGAACCTTAATGTGGAGCCAGGTTTCTGTGGTACAGGTTGGAGCCTTTGTAACGCTTGTAGTATCAAGTTGTTCTTCTTCTTCTGGAAATAAGAATGGGAAATGTCTGGGTCTGAATCCACGACCACGACCATAGCTAGAAGAAGGATAATTTTGCATTCGTCCTCCATGACCTCTACCAGGGGAAAAAGCAAAATGATAAGGATCGGAGGAGGATCAGAAGAGACTGGGAGACGAGAAGCAAGACAGAGGTCTTCAGCTTTTTCTTGTTGGATCTTGGCATCCAATTGATTCTTCAAATCATAGACCTGAGACTTGAAGAGAATAATGCCGATGTACCATATGAGGAGGACAAACAGCAAGATCTTGCTTTAGCTGGTCCAGCTTTTGTTTCAGAATAATGGAGCTAGGAGAAATTAGAGGATGTTCATATGAGCTCCTTATCATATTGCAGTGAAAAGATGCAATGAATCATAGCCTTCATCAGAGTCGAAGTAGGTGCCATTAGAAGAAGACTCTGTAAGTTGGTTGGCTGCAATGGTGAGTTCAGAGAACTCAATATCTGATTCATAACTTTCAGCATCAGATATTAAAACATAAACATCTTCATCAAGAAGATGCTCCTGTACAAAATTTACTTTGGCCTTGGAGTTGGCCTTCTGTCCTTTCTGTGGACAGTCTCTACTATAGTGATTTCCCTTACAGATAAAACATTCTATAGATTTAGATTCTTGGGAAATACTTTTTTGCGCCGAAAGAACTTTCTTCGGGGCTTACCATAAGATCGATTCTTAGCATGAGATTTAGACATGCAATCATGGCATTGGGGCTTACCTTTGAAGCCTCTTGAAGCGCTTTTTATATTTCTTTTGCTGGGTGAAACCAGGAGTAGGACAACCAAATTGGTTATCTACTTGAGCTTTGCAAAACTTGACGCCTAAGATGTTTTTCAGCTTTTATGGCATCTTTGCGGGCTTTCTTTTCAAGACAAAGGCGCTTATTAGTTTCAGAAATGATTTGATTAATGCGCCCAAAGGTTAAGTCGACATCAATATAACCATGCATAGCCTTTTTGTATTCTGTAGAAAAATATGAAGGAAAGGATTCAACATACCTTAACTTCATTGTGGTGTTGAAGGTAGTACCGAAATTATAGAGTAACTTTTGCATGTAGCACTGGTACTCATGAACTCTAGACATGTCGCAGAGATGTGCTCTCAGAAATTCAAGAGTGCTCAATCTTTTTTCATCATCGACAGTACCAATGAATTCTGAGATTATAGCGGCTGTGAGGCTTGCCGTTCCACCACCGACGCGTTCAACTCCTTCTTCACCTTGACCGTTAATAGTTTGGTCTTGCATTCTTGCTGGGATTGCATCCCACCATTCTTTTAGAATACCGACAAAGCCATTAGCAATAATACTGGCTATGTCTTTGTCATGCTTGCCGAACTGGAGAACTTGAGTATTGGCCCAGCCAATCATACCATGAACCATTTCTCTGATTTCATCAGAGGATTTACATTCAACCTTATAGAAATTAGGCTGAAAATTGAGAGTTCGCATGGTAGTATGCAAAGGAGGTGCAGAACTTTCACCTTCGTCCATGAAGCTTTCAGCAGCTTCTTTTGTGAGTCTTGCCATACCAATTTTTTTCTCGCCTCTCCTTATTTTGACTCAAAGGAGATTTCATGGCAGCAACTTGAGCCCAAGTAATAGCTTTAGACCAATCAGGGTTATTACCTTGAGAGCTCGAGGAAATAATGCTTTTATCTGACTGTGAGCTTTCTAATTTGTTGACAACACTAGTAAGAGCAGGAAAATTCTATGCTCAAGCTCAAAGACAGTAAAGCATAAATTATTTATCTTATCATTGATAGTTTGAATACTGTCAATAAATTTTTTCTCAGTTCCTTCAGAAACATCATGGAGAGATTTTTGAATATGTGATTGTAGGCTGTTGCTGACCTGATCAGGAACTTGCTGCAAATTAGTAGATAGCTGTTGCATATTAGTAGAAACATTATCTACTTTCTTGTTTAATAAAGAAACAACAGAATGAATATCTCCTCTTTGATGAAGCTCAATAGCCTTTAATGTATCCTGCATTCGCTTGAGTTTTTTATTCTGAGATAAGACCTGATCATGAATGACCTTAGTAGCTCTGTTGTTCCAGTTTAGCATTCTAGCAGACTCGGACTGCTCTATCTTAGAATCTAACTGACGCTGATACCAATACTGTCGGCGTTGTTGCCGATCTTCTGTATAGACTTCAAAATCTTTGGCGAAAGGAAAGTCTGTATTGTTAGCTTGAGAAGAAGTTGCCTCTTTTGAATCCATAGACACTTTGGCTCTTTTGAGCACAAATTTGGCTTGTAAAAGAGTCTGATAATAAGAGGACGGGGAACAACTATTCATGCTTATATGTGGGCCATTCTTTGGAATATATTTCTACTGGACTAAAACCTGGCAGTGTTCACACCATAGACAATCGGTGTTGGGATCATGTACAAGAGATGGATGGCTACAGGAAGGAATATCCTTCTTAGGACTCTTCTCTTTATCAAATAAAAATGACTGAGTAGAAGAAGAGGTAGACAATCTAGGCTTTTAAGAGCTAGATTTTCTGAAGGAGATAGTAGCTTTCCCTTTGTCCTCAGTGACTTTAGAGGCAGATTGGACAGATGAAGTGGCTGCAGAGACACACTTGGTAGAAATTGTCCATTCACGAGGCACTCTAATTTTATCCCAACTGACAACTTCTGGCTCAATCTTCTGAGCTGTTAGGCTGGCATGCATAACAACACTGCTCCCTTTAGAGGGACCATGCTTAGTGGCAGGATGTGCTGTATTAGTCAATCTAAAAATGATTCTATAAAAAATAGCAAGAGGGGAAGACCCTGGCTTCATATTAAGACCCGTAGTTTGCAAATGGAGCTTTAGTACTTGATCTAACAAATTATCAGTCTGAATGGACACAGGATAATTAGGAAACACATTAAAGTGTATTGGTCCATTGCTGAGACTTGTCTGTAGACCAGCTAACAGACAGTCTTTGAAGCTCTCATCGCGGGTATCCAATAAACAACACAAAACTGAAGCATTTAGACCTTGTCTAAACAGAGGGGTTATCCCGATTTGCACATAGCCAATATGCACAAACTTATACACAGACTGTTTCTTTAGATATGCTAAATCTTTGGGAGAAATCAGAGGAATATCATACTCAGATTTAGCCGAAGTTTTAACTTGAATACACGACTCTCTAGATCTAATAGCAGTACTAGCAATCAAATGAAATGACTTTGATTTTTGATAAACTTCATTGTAAGGAAGTTTCGGGAGTTTCCAACCTGGCAATGGATTCTCTTCTTCTGTGATATGCGTCTCGTCATTTACCGGAATCAGATCTGACAGATTCACGAATGCATCATCACAGTCATCATCTTGTCGTCCAGAGGTCGACGCAACCCATTCCTCAGTGTCCATGTCATCTGTAGTAAAACTCTGTCCTTCACCGCGTCTTACAAGAAGGTATATAACCACAACATGCCTCACCCGGGCTTAAAAAGGTCTGCCTTCGTAACAACACGTCTTACGGGATTCAGAGAAACAAGTAGACGAAACACTAGAAACTAAGAGAATATGTAGAGTCTAATTCAAAGAAAACAAGAAAATAACCAGCTCTGATACCAATTCTTACAACAAGGATCTGAAAACTTGAAATCTTTTATTTATGTAAGAGCATAACTCCATTACAATTTCGCATAACTCCATTACAATTTCTTGTCTTCAAAAGATTACATGCATAACTCCATTACAATTTCTTGTCTTCAAAAGATTACATAAATAAAAGATTTCGAGTTTTCATATCCTTGTTGTAAGAATTGGTATGAGAGCTGGTTATTTTCTTGTTTTCTTTGAATTAGACTCTACATATTCTTTTAGTTTCTAGTGTTTCGTCTATTTGTTTATCTGAATCCTGTAAGACGTGCTATTACGAAGGCAGACCTTTTTAAGCCCGGGTGAGGCGTGTTGTGGTCATATACCTTCTTGTAAGACGCGGTGAAGGACAGAGTTTACTACAGACGACATGGATACTGAGGAATGGGTTGCGTCGACCTCTGGACGACAAGATGCTGACTGTGATGATGCATTCGTGAATTTGTCAGATCTGATTCCGATAAATGATGAGACACATATCACAGAAGAGGAGAATCCATTACCAGGTTGGAAACTTCCTTACAATGAAGTTTATCAAAAATCAAAGTCATTTCATTTGATTGCTAGTACTGCTATTAGATCTAGAGAGTCGTGTATACAAGTTAAGACTTTTGCTAAATCCGAGTATGATATTCCTCTTATCTCTCCTAAAGATTTGGCATATTTAAAAAAGCAAACTGTGCATATAGGATGTGTGCAAATCGGGATAACCCCTCTGTTTCGTCAAGGACTAAATGCTTCAGTTTTGTGTTGTTTACTGGATACCCGCCGTGAGAGCTTCAAAGACTGTCTCCCAGTGTATTCGTGAATCTGTCAGATCTGATTCCGGTAAATGATGAGACGCATATCACAGAAGAGGAGAATCCATTACGAGGTACTCTATAATTGCTATGCATGGTTATACTGATGCCGACCTGACCTTTGGGTGCATTAATCAAATCATTTCTGAAACCAACAAGCGCCTTTGTCTTGAAAAGAAAGCCCGCAAAGATGCCATAAAAGTTGAAAAGCATTTAGGTGTCAAGTTTTGCAAAGCTCAAGTGGATAACCAATTTGGCTGTCCTCCTCCTGGTTTCACCCAGCAAAAGAAATACACGAAACGCTTCAAGAGATTCAAAGGTAAGCCACAATGCCATGATTGCATGACCAAATCTCATGCTAAGAATTGATCTTATGGTAAACCCCGAAGAAAGTTCTTCGGCGTAAAAAGTATTTCCCCAAGAATAAATCTATAGAATGTTTTATCTGTAAGGGAAATCACTATAGTAGAGATTGTGCGCATAAAGGACAGAAGGCCAACTTCAAGGCCAAAGTCAATTTTGTACAGGAGCATCTTCTTGATGAAGATAATTATGTTTTAATATCTGACGCTGAAAGTTATGAATCAGATATTGAGTTCTCTGAACTCATCATTGCAACCAACCAACTTGCAGAGTCTTCTTCCGATGGCACCTACTCCGACTCTGATGAAGGTTATGATTCATTACCATCTTTCACTGCAATATGATAAGGAGCTTATATGAACATCCCCTAATCTCTCCTAGCTCCATCATTCTAAAACAACAGCTGGACCAGCTAAAGCAAGATCTTGTTGTCTGCCCTCCTCATATGGTACATCAACATTATTCTCTTCAGTCCCAGGTTTATGAATTGAAGAATCAATTGGATGCCAAAATACAACAAGAAAAAGCTAAAGACCTTTGTCTTGCTTCTCGTCTCCCAGTCTCTTCTGATCCTCCTCAGGATCTCTATCAGTTTATTTTTCCCCCCGGTCGAGGTCGTGGATGATATAGCATGCACAATCATCCTTCTTCTAGCTATGGTCGCGGTCGCGGATTAGGACCCCGACATTTTCTGTTTCTTTTTCCAGAAGAAGAAAAACCTAATGCCACAAAAGCTCCAGCTCCGGCACCACAGAATCCTGTCTCCACTAAAGTTCCTGCTCTCGGTACCCCAGAAAGAAGATTTTGGAGACAGCAACGTCTCTCTCTTCTAGAGCGAGCTATACAAAAAGCCACTGAAGAATTTCAGGCCTTGCTCTAAGAAGAAGAATCAGCTTCCACTCTTGATGAAGATGAAGAAGCTGTTGATAGGCTTATTATGGAAAAAGCCTATGATCAATATGAAGCAGAACACAGTGCAGATGTAAGTACAGTGAAAACCTCCTGCAATCCTTTCTGTAGCATCCAAATCTGTATTCCCAATATAAAGCCTTATTCTCTAAACGCCATGATTGATATAGGCGTTGAAATTAGCTTGCTAAAAGCCAATGCAATTCCGAGAGATTGCTGGGTTTCAGAACCATTACAAATAAGTTTTGATTCTAAGAAAGTGTTCTCTCATTATTCTGCTCATCTTCCTGTACAATTAGGACAAATGCAGACTACCTTTAAAGTTCATCAATTTGATCTTCTGCATTATGACATGTTGCTTGGATTTGATAATTTGAACAATTGTATGCCCTATACTATTTGTCAAGATGAGATCCGGTTTCCTTTGGGATCCATCCCTAGACTTCAAACCTACCAGTCTATTGTGCCCTTTACACCTAAGCCCTCAAAAGTCTCTAATTTAGACTGGTTACACAAATCTATTTCCATGAATACCTCTGCCATTGATGTCCTCATCAATAAAATCAAAACTGACTATACTTCTGATAATCCTCATGCTTTTATTCATAGGAAGAAACATTATTGTCAGTTGGCTTTTCAAACCAATACTTCTCCAAAGTTCAAAGCCCATCACATAGGCATGCCTCCCTCTGAGAAGATTGAATGCCAAGCAGAAATTGATAATCTGCTTAAAGGAGGATTCATACAGTCTTCCAAGTCTCCATGGACATGTCCTGCATTCTATGTAAACAAGAGAAGCGAGCAAGTCAGAGGAAAGAAAAGATTAGTGGTAAATTATAAGCCACTTAATAAATACATGCTACCTGTTCAGCATCCTATTCCAAGCAGAGATGATTTATTGGCTCGCATTAGTGGCAGTAAAGTATATAGTAAGTTTGACCTTAAATCAAGATTCTGGCAAATCTTCTTGAACAAAGAAGATATTTATAAAACTGCTTTCAGTATTCCAGGTGGCCAATATGAATGGAAGGTTCTGCCATTCGGTCTCAAGACTGCACCATCTATCTTTCAGAAAAATATGGATCAAATTTTTGGTCACTTATCCAAATTCTTGATTGTTTATATTGATGATATTCTAATTTTCTCTCAGAATACAAGAGATCATCTGGAGCACCTAGAACAATTTGATCAAACTGTGTATGCCAATGGACTCTGCCTCAGTCCAACCAAAATGGAAACATTTAAAGATTCAGTTCAATTTCTGGGCATAACTCTCAAAGACGGAGCCATTTTGATGCAAGAACACATCATATCAAAGATAAGTCTGTTCCCTGATGAGATTCTTGATAAAACACAACTTCAGAGATTTTTAGGTTGTGTTAATTACATTGCAGGCTTTTACAAAAATGTTGCTGCAGATAGACTATTGTTAAACAAAAGGCTTCGCTCCAAGGCTCCAGCATGGAACTCTGAAATGACAAAAGCTGTTCAAAGAATAAAACAGAGTTGCCTCACACTTCCTTCTCTGTCTCTTCCTGGTAATGGTTCTAAGATCATTGAGACAGATGCTTCTGAAGAATTTTGGGGAGCAATCCTCAAAGAAAAAATCGCTGATGGTACCAAAACAATTTGCAGGTATGCTTCTGGGTCCTTTAAAGGTCCTGAACTTCAATACCATTCTAGCCATAAAGAAATTTTGGCTGCCAAGAAGGCTATTCAAGCTTTTCTGTTCTTTTTACAACATGAAAAGTTTTTACTCCGAACAGATTTGTAGCATTTCAAAGGTAGATTGTATAAGGGCGATCCTACAAATAAAACAACTTATGGTCGTCTTCAACGATGGTCTCAATGTTTGATGGATATGAATTTGATGTTGAGCACATTTCTGGTAAAAAGAATGCCCTCGCTGATTTTGCTAGTCGAGAATTAGTTCAACAAAAAAATGTGAATGTCACTCAAATATTTCACGAATTTGTCAATCCAATCTGGAATACTTCCACTTGCACCAATTTTGTGAGATCTTTAGAAAGATGTGACAATACTGTGTCATGGGAAGCCCAACATCTTTTGCTCTCAAGAGGGATAATTTCCGTATTTCCATACCAGATGAAAGAGGTTGCTTGCCGATTTGTTGATCCAGAAGTACCCACCTCTGATTTCCATACAGTACAAGATCCTATAGTATTTTGCACTTTGCAATGGCAATGGCGTCATCCCAGATATACAGAACTAGTTGATGATCGTCCTATTGAAGGTGTACGCCTATGACAACTCATTCCACGACCTAACACTACGTGGAGGTTTGAGTTTTCCAGATTATGGCCAGAAGGCCATCCTTTAGAAAATGATGCATGGAATCGTCCCAGTATCCCTGGAGATCGACAATATATAGATAACCACTTCAAATATTTTCTATCAAAATTTCTGCCTACAAAGCTTTCTGACAGTCCTTTACTCCATGTTAGTCAGGATACTGCTAGAAACATTATGATAAACTGTAAAATCCCTTGGTATGTCAAAATATGCTATTATGTTCGCACTAACTCCTTGCAGGGACATCATGCCAACCCAAACGGAGAACTATGGCGAAAAATCTATATTCATCATACAATGAATGTACCTCCTCCAGCACCAGGTTATTTTCTACGTATTCCAGATCAGTATTTGTTCCACACTCGAAGATATCTTCAAAGAGATACTGATGGATCTCGAGCAGTATCACGATTATGGTACAAACGCAATACACGGGCTATTTTCTTTACAGAACGACAAGAAGAATCTTCCAGCTCTTCTGATAATGACGCTGGCCCCAGTGTCCAATATAGTCTGTAATGCTAATGACAGGCTTGTTGTCATCCTTTGAATAAAGAAGTGATTTGATATCACTTTATGTAAAGTTGTGGACCTCCCCAATTTATAAAAGGTGTCATGACAAGCGACATGTGCTCATCGGTCTGTCCTTGTGGAATCTTTTGGTAACCTAGGTTACTTGTTCCCGGTCTTCAGGGCTTCCGGTAATCCGGTGTAATGTCTCTCTCTTTTCCTATAGAAGGAGTGGTTGAGACTGATTCATCAGACCGCATTACTTCGGAAGTCTAGTAGAGTCCATAGTCTGAGAGGATTCGTATCTAGTTTCAATGTCTGTTTAAGAAATCTTTGAAAGACAAGACTTTGTAATGGAGTTATGCTCTTACATAAATAAAATGTTTCAGTTATTTTCTGTTTTCAGATCCTTGTGTTAGAATTTAAAAGTAGTCTGCATTTTCCCTAACTGTACAGGAATATGAGCAGAATAATGAGAAAATACTTTCTTAGAATCAAAACTTATTTGTAATGGCTCAAAATCTCAACAGTCTCTAGGAATGGCGTTGGCTTTTAACAGGCTAATTTCTGCGCCTGTGTCTATCATGGCATCTAGAGAGTAAGGTTTTATGTTTGGGATGCAGAGTTGAATTCTACAGAAAGGATTGCAGGAGGTTTTAACTGTACTTACCTCTGCACTGTGTTCTGCTTCATATTGATCATAGGCTTTTTCCATAATAAGCCTGTCAATAGCTTCTTCATTATCATTAGGAGTGGAAGCGGATTCTTCTTCTTGGAGCAAGGCATGGAATTCTTCAGTGGCTTTTTGTATAGCTCGCTCTAGAAGAGATAAACGCTGTTGTCTCCAATATCTTCGTTCTGGTGTGCCAGGAGCAGGAACCTTAGTGGGGACATAATTCTGTGGTACAGGAGCTGAAGCCTTTGTAACGGCTGTGGTATCAAGTTCTTCTTCTTCTTCTGGAAATAGGAATGGGAAATGTCTAGGTCCTAATCCACGACCGCGACCATAGCTAGAAGAAGGATGATTGTGCATGTTATATCGTCCACGACCTCTACTGGGGGGAAAAACAAACGGATAGGGATCCTGAGGATCAGAAGAAACTGGGAGACGTGAAGCAAGACGGAGGTCTTCAGCTTTTTCCTACTGGATTTTGGCATCCAATTGATTCTTCAAGTCATAGACCTGAGATTGAAGAGAATAATGCCGATGTACCATATGAGGAGGACAAGCAGCAAGGTCTTGCTTTAGCTGGTCCAACTTTTATTTCAGAATAATGGAGCTAGGAGAAATTAGAGGATGTTCATATGAGCTCCTTATCATATTGCAGTGAAAAGATGACAATGAATCATAGCCTTCATCAGAGTCGAAGTAGGTGCCATTAGAAGAAGACTCTGTAAGTTGGTTGGCTGCAATGGTGAGTTTAGAGAACTCAATATCGGATTCATAAGTTTCAGCATCAGATATTAAAACATAAGTATCTTCATCAAGAAGATGCTCCTGTACAAAATTTACTTTGGCCTTGGAGTTGGCCTTCTGTCCTTTCTGTGGACAGTCTCTACTATAGTGATTTCCCTTACAGATAAAACATTCTATGGATTTGTTCTTGGGATTATATTTTTTTGCGCCGGAAGAACTTTCTTCGGGGCTTACCATAAGATCGATTCTTAGCATGAGATTTAGACATGCAATCATGGCATTGGGGCTTACCTTTGAATCTCTTGAAGCGCTTTTTATATTTCTTTTGCTGGGTGAAACGAGGAGTAGGACAACCAAATTGGTTATCCACTTGAGCTTTGCAAAACTTGACACGTAGATGTTTTTCAGCTTTTATGGCATCTTTGCGGGCTTTCTTTTCAAGGCAAAGGCACTTATTGGTTTCAGAAATAATTTGATTAATGCACCCAAAAGTTAGATCAGCATCAGTATAACCATGCATAGCCTTTTTGTATTCTGTAGCAAAATATGAAGGAAAGGATTAAACATACCTTAACTTCATTGTGGTGTTGAAGGGAGTACCGGAATTATAGAGTAACTTTTGCATGTAGCACTGGTACTCATGAACTCTAGACATGTCGCAGAGTTGTGCTCTCAGAAAGGACAGAAGGCCAACTCTACGGCGAAAGTAAATTTTGTACAGGAGCATCTTCTTGATGAAGATACTTATGTTTTAATATCTGATGCTGAAAGTTATGAATCCGATATTGAGTTCTCTGAACTCACCATTGTAGCCAACCAACTTACAGAGTCTTCTTCTGATGGCACCTACTTCGAGTCTGATGAAGGCTATGATTCATTGCCATCTTTTCACTGCAATATGATAAGGAGCTCATATGAACATCCTCTAATTTCTCCTAGCTCCATTATTCTGAAACGTCACACCAATCAGTGCTTCTTCTGTACGACTCGTTGACAACTCTAGAAACCTAATAGTATGCGGGGCTCCTTATTGGTGCCATGTGGCATCAATCGATGCTCCCATTTCCCATGCCCAACCCTTTCCCCGAAATGTTTAGACCCTCGGGTGCATTGATGTGTGACATGTCGCACCAATTGACAACTCTTTTGTACGGCCGCCTTCCAAAACTTAGTCCCATAATCCATCTTGTCACACAAAGCGACACATACAAATACAAGGCTGAATCACAAAAGGGAATCTATGGCCTCAACTTACAGTTTTTGACACCGTTTCTCGCATACCGAAACACACATGGCTAATCTCTCTATCTGTACTCATTTAGCACATCTTTCCATGTCTCCCCGATGATACCCTTTCTCCCTCCAAAGAAGACATGCACATATGTAGACAAAAGTACCTAGCACATTTTTTGTTTCATACAATCAAATTAACTGAAATGAATGAAACATCATAAATAAACTAAATTCAAAATTGTAATGTAAATCCATAATATCAGTTATAATTCCCAAAACATGTCATAATGCTAACTTAAAGCAATTAAAGCAAATATGATATGCTATAGCAGATGTGGCAACAACCAACCAAGCAACTGAACATCTCCAAAACATATGTTTGATATTTATGGATGTGACATTTAACATTTACCAACTTTTGCAAAGATATGATACATTTTTATGGTCCATCAAAATGCAGAATTGTCTCATTGTGATCTTTGATAAATATGCCAGTATGTTGGTTTCATTACTTGTGGCCTAAAGGATGTCTATTAGCAATATTGTTTCCGACTGTCTGTAATCGCTAACTACTTTCTCGTCATTTAAGAGAAAACAATAGATCGTCTTGGGAGAGAACAATTTTCTAAAACTTTTGTCACTACAGAATCAAAACTTGCCTATTATTATTATAGAGGTGGGCAACCTATCAAATTGCATACATGTATTGCCAAGGACTTTAGTCTTTGAATGCTGGAAATGCGTTGGACTAGAACAACTATTTACATTCTTAGTATTTTCAGTTGTATTTTTAGAAGGTTTTATGCAAAATGGTATAGCTTATAAAACCTCTTTTCTTTGAGTGTGCTCAAAACTTAACACCATTTATAAATTTTTATTTGATTGCCTCTTCTTTTAAGCAGGAAATGACAAAAAATCTTGAAGATGCCAACAATGAACTCATACTGGCTGATGAAGAAATTGTAAGATTTCAGCTTGGGTAAGTCTTTAGCCACATGCCAAAAGATGATGTCAAAAATAGGTTAGAGTCACTCAAAGAGGAGACCACAACAAAACTTGAAAAACTGGAGGAAGAAAAGGAGTCAGTTTAGTCACAGATGACAAAGCTAAAGAGGATTCTGTACGAAAAGTTTAATGATTCCATTAATTTGGAAGAAGATTAATAATGAATCTTCTTCATGTTTTATCTGTAAGAATAACATTTTTTTTCCCTTGAGGAATTGGCCCATTTATTATTCCTTCTTAAGATCTGTATGATTTGGTTGCTAGACCTGTCATACAGAGTGTATTTTTATTGAATGCAAATAGGATATCTTTCATTAGCATCTCAAGGGTAGGGAGAATTTTCATTAATTTGGAAGAGGATTAATAATTAATTTCTGCAAGTTTTATCTTTAAGAATGACATTTTTTTGCTCATTAAGGAATTGGCCCACATATTATTCCTTCTTAAGATCTGTATGATTTGGTTGCTAGGTTGTCATATAGAATGTGTATTTACTGAATGCAAATATGATATTTTTCATTAGCATCTCAAGGGTAAGGAGAATTTCTTGTCTTAACAGATGTGTGTGGAATGATTGCTAGGTCTATGTAATGTCTGTAATCAAGGGTTAAATTTGACGGTTGTTTAGACATTTTTCATGATTTTAGCCGTAAATGACCATTTTGCATATTTTAAGTATGCCCATCATTTTTTATATAGATTTATATACATAACATACTAGTATATATTAAAAATAGTTAAATATATATACAATAATCATGAATATATTTTATTAATAGTATAAAAATAACACTATTTTATATTTTGTAAGGGTAATATTTAGAAATAGCCATCACCTAAAAAATGTTTAACCCATCTGTAATACGTGCAATATTAAGTGATGATTCTACAATAGTGATAATTTAAAATCAATGTACAATATTCTTGAAATCTGCATATCATTAATTTATTTAAATTGGCCTACGGATGAGGGGTAGGTTTGTTGCATTTTCTCAAAAAACTAGATTCACCATATAACAAATTTTTGTTAAATATCAAACAATGTTTTTGGATTAAAAAAATATCGATTGACTATATTTAAAATTAAAAATATTAGTCCAATTTCTTTTGGTACCATTTTCTTAGTATTCTTTTTAATAGGAATGTATCAGATTCTACCGGATTGGCCCTACATATATATCACTTAGCCAGAGTGAAACAATCGACCTTCTCTCAAGGTAAATGTCCTAACTGGTTGTGTTGCCCTTTTGGGTTACTATACATATACATTTTACATTACAAGTTGAAAGTTTTGTTAGTTGTATTACATAAAATATTCCCTGCCTCGAAAAAGTTCACCTTGTTGCATGAATTGTGTAGTTAATGTTGTGTGATTATTTAATTGAGCTGAAGCGCACGAGGGAAAATTACTCAATGCGTGCATCATGGATTTGATTGCCTCGAACATGGAAATGTTATAGATTATTTATCATTGATCGACTATTAAAGAGTAAATAAGACAAAATTATCATCCTAGTTTTAATATAAAATGTACATTCTCCAAAGGTTACATGTACCGATAATAAATTATATGCATTTCCCCAAATGTCACTATAAATAAATATGAATAAATTGCCGCTGTCCTAAACATGAACAAGTACTTTAGTTTTGGCCAATTTCTAAGTTGCATTTCAATTTTGGTAAAAGAATAAAATTACTATACAAAATAAATGGATTACTTTTACATGGTGATCCAATGGGATTCCCAAAACACATTTCTAGTGATGCTCTTGTGCCCATTTTTATAGCTTGTGGCAACTGATGGTTAATGTTCTATGGTTTATGGTACTTTCGAACCACCTTGCGGTTGGTGGTAGCTCAAGTTCATCTATTTAGCTCCATCAAATATCTCACACTTCTACAATGCTTCAATGTAGTACATGTAGATAGGATGTGACAACATCCACCTTTGTTAAACTTCATGTGGGATTTTGTAATGGATTTGTCATGGTACCAAATGCTGATATAAACCAAAGCATCAAGGTTTACTTAATATTGAAGATTGTTGAATGCCGACAATATTACTACCTCTATTACTAAAGGGGTGCATGCTGCCATACCAGTCCTGGGGGAGCTCCCTTTGGCCAGGTTTTGACTGTCATATTTGCATGATATATAGCTCAACTATTAAAAGGCGAACAAACACATGGAAAGTCAAACCTTCCAATATCCATAACAATTATAGTCTTCATGGTCTTGTAATATGTTTGTTCAATACATATTTAGACAGTATAGAGTTAGTTAAGTGGAAGATAGATGTTGACATAAATTGAGTAAAGCATATCAATTTAAGAGATTCAGTCAACCTTAATTAAAGTTGCTATTTTGTGATCCAATTCAAGAAAAAGAAGTGGGTACTATAGTTCGAACACACAATACTTAATGTGGAACATGCATATTTCTTAATCTTAACTTCTTTGTTATTGATTATAAACAATTGCTACATTATGCTATATTTGTTGCCTATTATCTTCTCACTTCTCTATTACATATATGTATACTTGTTGATACATACTAGTCTCTCTCTTAATACTCTGTGAATACATACAACTCTCGCTTTATATGTCCTTTTCTTCCATGTACACATATCTCACTCTATGGACATTTGTCTCACCACTATTTAGATTCTTTTGTAGTGTTTCAAGGATAAAGGGTTACATTTATTCACTCCTTGATTAATTCTGGTAACTAATAATTCATACTAGTTTACCTTAGTACAATTTAGAGGGTATTTTCTTATATACATATTTATTCCAAGTATAACCAAGAGTGTATAAACATCGTATTACCCTACACACGACAACATAGATAATGTCTCATCAAGATATGATATGAAGGGAGATGTAATATGTTGTGAAGATTTGTATGATGCCACATGTCTTAGAGTGATTCTTAAATTTTTTTGACTATATGTTATCGGTATTGTCATTGTGGTATGCTCGTGGCTTTTGCGGTACACACGAACACTTACGTGGTCTTGATTTGTTTGTTTTTCATCCAAGTGCACAAAAGATTTTTTGAAGCTCTACATGATGTCACATAATTTCCCGACTTCTAATATATTTCACCATCGTTGTTGATGTGACATCTTTGGGACTTCCGTGGTGAACAAGAATGCTTTTCTAACCTTGATGAAGGGTCTTACTAATCAACAAAAAATTCTACAATTCCCACCATGCAATCAATTTAGAAACTCAAATCTAACCTCACGCATATTTTCGGCCCATGCTTTAGTGATAAAATTTGTTGCATGATTAATTAGCTCCAAGTTAACTCCACATGCATGGTGGAGCTTGATAACGAAATATGTTTTGTACACAATGCCCTAGGTTGGCATGAAGAAAGTGAAGTATAACTTTGCATAGTGAAAATTAGATAACTTCTACCTGCAAGCTTAAGATGAATAGGTGATATGAAAATGTTGTACCGGTATTTGGAGACAAGTATGTAGTTCCACCAAGGATGTGAGAGGTTTATGAGAAATTCACACATTTTTGTGTAATGGTACAAATTTACATTGAAAAACAATGTAAATAAGAAAGGAAACTTTGTTAGTTGGATGAAACTACTATATAGAGTGTTTGCATAATACATAGAGAGTGCATTGAATAAGATTAAAATTTCATTGTGAGCAAAGATAAACACGATAGAGTTTGACAAAAAATGTTGTGTTTCGAAAGAAGTATAACATATTTGGACTAGGGAATGGTTAGGTGATCGAGACTTTGATGATAAACCGCACTAGTAAAGAAACCAAATACAAAATGGGCCGATCAAAGCGTTGGGTGGTTGTTCATTGATAAATATGTTGTGTGTTGTAGGGAAAAGGGGAGAATGGGAAAATATGATAATTACTAGATGCAAAAGGAAAAAATCACCACGATGGAGGCAAAGTCATAATCATCATACAATCAATAGACTATGAGACCCCAAACCTATCGATGCAGGGATGGTTTGCATTTTCAAAGAGTTTGAGGAAGAAGATTAGCCGATCCATTGGCAAGAGGAATTACATAGAGAAAAGTGTCATTGCAAAGAACAACACTAGTTAAAACCATGGCACAAAGATAAACATGAGTGGAGAACTTAGATCAAGTAAGAGATATACAATCTATTGGTGTTCAAGAGCAAAGAATTGGTGCATATAATGAAAGATAACTGTAAGAGGTGAGACTAAGTGTGGGTGTGCAAGGCCAAGTGAAAAGTTGGTTAGTTAATTGGTAATTGGTTAGTTAAGAAAGGCTAAACTTGTTTTGCATAGACATGCCATTTTCCAAATGGAGCTTGATCTCGACTCAATTAACGTGTAAATGAAAATTCACTCTAACACACCAAAACAAGGTTCATGAAAAGGATCTACAATGATTTGATTGCTTAATTTGCACAAAAACGTTTGTAATGAAACCACTAACAAATTTGGCGTCCTTAGAATAACTTTCCAACTAGGTGCGACTGGGCAGGGCACTACGCCTTTGGTTCTCTTGGTCCACTTCTCTTCATATTTCTTTGCATTAATTGATCTACCAATGATTATATTGTCCATCTTAATTATTGTGCCTTTTATTGACTTCCCTTGATTTTTGTTTGATTGTGCTTTGTATATCTTTGGAAAATTTATGAGAAATTGAATGCTTATCATATGCTAGTATAACTAGTGATCCCTTATTTTATGCAAAGTTGATGGAGTCTATGGTTCTATGGATGTGGAAGATTACAAAAGAGATGGAGTTAATGGGGGAGGTGAATTTGTAGCTATGTTTGGAAAGGACCCTAAAGTGGACAATAAACCATGTTATTAAAATAGAAATAGAAATCCTTGTGAAAACAATAATAATTGGGATGGTCCAAGCATAGGAAATTCAAATGACAAGACTGCCCAAAAAATATTTCAGTGAAGCACTTCAAAAATATGTGGTGGCATTGCTCTTTGTTGGAGCAAAATTTGTCTACTATGACCCTTAACTTTGAGGAGTTGGGATGGAAAAGAAAATGAATGAGGAGAAGGTAAGGGCCTTAGTTGTCCTCTTACCCTACATGTTAGACCTAATGAGGATATGTGTAAATATGTACATAGCAAAGAAAATAGACTTAAAATATAGTAATTTTATTTGTTTACTTGATTGGTAATGTGATTCCCTCTAGAAGATTTTTTGATAATTGGATTAATGTGGTTTGGGAAAAAAATGAGGATATATGTTTCCTTATGTAGAATGGTGCAAAAGGAGGTATTCATTGTCCTGTTTAAAAATTCTAATATACAGAGAAGAGATATTAACAAACCTTTGTGGAGCATAGGGCAATCCTTGTTCAAAGCCCTCCCTTAGAACCTGAGCCTTGATTGTCATGAACTTTATGTCAAAATGACCTCGAGATGGATTTGACTCCAAAATGTGCCTATGTAGCTTTGATACCTACTGCTAAATGCCTTAAAATAGATTGTTGAAGCTCTCAAAATTGAAGAAACCAAAGTGATCCTTGCTAATATGAATTCTATAAATATAATTGCCCTTAAGTCGAACGACCCTCTCCTTGATGTAATCACAATTGGATATCCTAACGTGATATTCTTGTGCCCATTGTTAAGTTTGGAAGGCCTGAAAGCATGCTTTTTATGCAAAAAACAAGGGCATATTAAGAAGAATGCATGTCATTACAAAATAATAAAAATCTTATAAATAGCCCTAATAATTCTGGGGGTGAAAAACATGGACATGGTTAACCTTGTTGTTTCTACCCTTGTAGATAAAACCCCAGGGGAAGCAAATAATGCTCAGGGGTTGAGGTTGAACCTATGTTGTGCCCTGAGTGCCCTCAGGAAGGCACGAACAATGGAATAGTTGATATGGAAGATATGGGAATTTGTTCATACCCACCTCAAATTTTTCCCTCATTGCTGCATAATTGTGAAACTTTACCTTACCCACTTGATGCTGGTAGAATATCATAGGAATATGAGGTTCTACTAGCCAAAGCAATTGAAGCCCCCTATTTAAAACAATTGACTTTGCTAGAATTTTTGAAAAATGAGTTCTTGAATAATGATAAGGAAAATATTGTGCCCCATCCCCACAAATCAGGGGTGGGTTTGATTCTCCTAAATATGAGATGGTCTTCCCTAGGCCCCCCCACAGAGAAGCAAAGTGATAGAGAACCTGTAGTCTCAAGTGAGCTAGATCTGCGGAAAAAAAAATTCAAGACGGGGTCAACAAGACAAAAAATAGAAGCGTGTGTTGAGTTTGGTGCATGTAACTCCCTCAAGGTGGAAGATGATAGGAAAAAAAGAAACCCTAGTCAAGGGGGTGGTAAAAAAAATGAAGGATGGTAGAATTCCTCTTTGCTTCGATGGCTTGTATCAAAATAGAAGCCCCTTAAATCCTTTTGTAAAGGATGACAATGGACCTAACTAATCCCTTATTTATGAGAGTTATAAGTTCGAATGTTAGAGGTTTGGAATCCCTAGATTGAAAACTGATTGTTAGGCATTTTAGAAACTCTAGACAAGAGACTGATTTATTTCTCCTGTAAGAGGTTAAAGAATATGACACTTCCTTAGACCTGGCATTAAAATTTATTTGGCCTAGGTGTATCCACCCTTCACAAACCATAGAAAAGGGTGGGGGCTACCTTGCTCATAAATAAATGTTGGGCTAAGGGAATGATCAAACATGGGTCTCCACCATCTAACACTGTGATATGGACTACCTTTTGTATAGAAAATCACTCCTTTAACATATGCTTTATATAAAAGCTAAATGATTACAAAGACATTACTAAATTATAGAATTGGATGTCTACTTCCTTACTTGATGTGCTATGGATTATTGGAGGTGAATTTAACATGATTAAAAGAAAGAAGATAAATGTGGAGGGAGAATTCTGTTGTGGAAAGGAAATGAACAATTCTTTTGGTCCAAAGATAAAAGAATACTAAAAATCAAGGATCCATTAGCTGGAAAATAGAGAATGAGTAATAATAAATGGTACACCTAGTGTAATAACCAATAAGGGAAGAGAGTTTATTCAAGGCTAGATAAATTCTACCTTAATATGAATTTTTCATTGTAATTAAAAAAGAGGAAGCTAATGATGTAACTATTCTTTTGTTCCACTCTTTGAGATCATTCCCATATGAAAATTAATGGAAAGTTTAATGACGACTCCATGTCTATAGAAGGAAAAACTTCGAAAGGTCTTGAGTTAAACACCTTTCACCTTTGAGACCTTGATTGTTTGGAGGGAATTAAAGCTTCTTGGATCTTAGCTAAAAGTGTCAATAAAGGTGACTCAAAGATGTCCTCTTGGGATAAGTCAATTAACTTGTGTAAGAATTTCTTGAGGACATATGGCCAGTCAGAAGCAATCTTGAGAACTAGGAAGAAAATAATGGTTCAAGAATAGTTGCTCAAAGTGGAAGCCTAATTGCAAGAGGACCCTCAAAACTCTTCTCTTCTTAATTAGCTTGTTAATATCAAGCATCACCAGATGACCTAACAACAGTAGATGGCTAGAGGACTCCAAATTAGGTCTTGCATGGTTTAGTTAAAAGAAGGGTACAAGGGCACAGACTAATTTTTTAGAATATTGAAAATTTAGCACAATAGAAAGTAGACTAAAGAAATTGATATAGGAGGAAATATCTTAGAAATTATTGGAGAGATTAAATAAGCCTTCTTCTCCTTTTACTCCTCCCTCTTTATTGGTGATGTGATTGGAGATGCCATTATAGATAACACAAATACATCTCCTAAGTGTCCCTGTTAAGATCTCCCCTACTATTACAAATGGCTTAGGTGTAGAGATCTTAGTGGATGGAATTCTCTTATAAATTGAATCACTCAAGAATGAGAAATCCTTTGGGTGTGATGGATTTCTACTCAATTTTACAAAATCAATAAATCATAACTTGCTCTTGAACTTTTAGAAGTTTATAAGGAGGTTATTTAAGTGGGATCTTTGGAGGAAAATATCAATAGAGGGGTGATAAATCTTATCCCTAAAGAAGGTGACCTATTACTCTCCTCAATGTGTGATTCAAAATTCTTGCTAAAATTCTAGCCAAAAGAAGTGCTCCACTGATGAATACTATCATTTCACACAGACAAGATTTGTGAAAGGAAAATATATACTTGAAAACTTAATCACTGGTTGGGAAGGAATGCATTGGGCCAATGAAATCAATCAGAATGCATGTATGACCTTATTAAATTTTAAAAAATATTAGATTGAATTGAATGGCCATTCATTGACCTTATGTTAAAAGTTTAAAGGTAAATTTTGTGGAATGGCAAACAATCTATTTTGTGAGGTTTTACATAGGTTAAGATTAATGCAGAATTGACAAAACCTTTTTGGTTACAAAGGTCTATAAGACATGGTTACCCCTTGGACCCCCCTCTGTTTGTGATAATTGCAGATGCTTTGCACTATCTCTTTAATGATACCTCACTTGCCCCCTCCCCCCCAAGTGAAATGAATTTCACTACATGAAGAGCAAGAATATATTGATGTTTTATTTGTTGACGACAACTATCTTTGCTACAATAGATGAAAAACACTTCAAGCAAATTTTGACAAAACTTGACATTTACTGCTATGAATTTGGATCATTGATTTCAATTCATAAATCATTGGTTCGAGGTTGGGACGAATCTCCACTTCATTAGTTCTCTACCATAGGTTGGTCATGGGGGGTCCTCACAATATGGTTAAATATCTTAGGATTCCTCTCACCCTCATACTCTCCTTCAAATAAATGTGGGAATGAATATTTAGTAAAATCAACAAGAAAGTAACGAAATGGAAATGAGGCTAAAAGGTTCTCCCCTCCTTTTCCATCTACTATGCCTCATACGGGTTATTAAGCAATTCTCATATTGAAAAACTACACAAAATTATAAGGGACTTTCTCGAGTTAGATGGCAGGGGAAATAAAAAAGACATGATGTGGCTTGGAGAATTTGCAATAAAATGAAAGCGTTAAGGGGCACGGGGCTCAAAGGTTTGAAGCTTCAGAGCATTTTCTTGCAATCAAATGGATCACACAAGGGAATGATCAAAGGAAAGTATTGGTAAGATATATTTGAGAAAGATTCCCACAAGGACAACCCATCTGGAAAGGACTACATATGGTTGATATAATGTTTGTCCAATTCTCAGTTAAGACTATATGCTCCTTTATTTTTACTTCCCTTTAGAAGGTCTGGGAAAAGGCAAGACATTTAAGGGTCAAACAACCCCTATTCTCTTGGAAGGGGGTGAGGTGTGAAGGTAATAGGTCTATTTGGTGGAACTTTTCTATAATGATTCTCCTCTTGTCACAATGAGAGGCTCTTCAACAATTTTCTGGTATAAAAAGGCATTAAGACAATGATTGAAATCATTGAAATGATAGGACGTTAACCTGAAATGAAGTTAAAAGGAAACTTTCAATTTCCCAGTTCGCGCTTAAAAACATATACTATCCTAAAAAAGCTAGTGATGCCCTCCCCACTAATCTCACTTTAGAAAAAGATGAATTCTTCAAGCCCTGTATGAATTGGATGTAGGGGATTATATGAAATCTCTACCAACCAACTGGCTTTCATTTTCTCATGAAGTCCCTCTTCTCCCCAATAAAAAATGGTCATTCTATGGTCTTCTTACATTGAACCAAAAAAATCTTGCTTTAGATGGTTGTTGATTCACCAAAAGCTTGTTGGAGCTAAAATGGATAAGTTTGGTTTTTGAAATCCCTTTTTCTCATTATGTAGTGAAACTAAATATATTTCAAAACATTTTTTCTTACTTTTCTTAAGTTGTATTGCTATGGAAAAATGTGTTGAAACCATAGTCTATTTTGATTGGAAATGAAAGTACTTGGTTAAATGTTTTATTTGGGTATATTTACTTTGGGTATAAAATACATATTTTTTCAAAAAAATTGTGGCTTATGATGTATATGAAAGTCTTGTACTACTTGTGAAAGCAAAGGAACCTCAAAGTGTTTGAAGGTAAAGCTAGGACCTTTATTGACTTCTCAAGATAAGTCATTAGTGGAATTGTTATTTGCTAGCTTCACCATTGAATTTACCTAAAAAGTACAATATTAACAAAAATTATAAACAAGGTTTGAAGATGGCAGTTGATACGAATATACACAATCTGATAATTGAAGGTGATCCATAAGTTATTGTCAATGTAGTTATTAACAGGAAAACATTATCTTGGAATATCAATTTGGTTATGAGAAAAGTGCTTTTTTGGCTTTCTAATTTTTTGATTGGTCTATTTATCATTGATTATATGGAAATAAACAAATGTTCTGACATTCTTGCCAACAAAGGAATAGAGCAAGATTTAGTTGAAGTAATTAGTCATCATTCTATAGAGTGGTAGAGACTTGAGAACCAATTGGTTGAAGAAGGGATGATTACATCATAATTGTTTGAATCGGGGGAAATATGTGAGAAGAGATGCATGGTTTATTAAAGTATGCACCCGATCGGTCTTTCCCATTTCTTTTTTGATTTGAAGCCATTCGTTGTTTAGCATGGAGAATTCACGCTACCCTTTCTTGTTTGTAGAGGCAGCTAGGGAAATGGCCTTCTACACAAGAAGAGACTACAAACTATTTTCAAGATGGAGATGACGAGGGATCTGGAAGACATATAACAAATAATTAGAGCTTATTATTTAAATTTGGAAGGAAGGCAAAGGGTGAACGCAAAAGTAGCTACCACGTTTGTAGGTCATCCACTAATTATTCGACCTGATAAAGCTAAGGCAATTAAATTAGGCCATAAATGGATATTGCCTTTTTACATATGCAATATGGAGGACGCTGTGGAAGTACCTCCCTGGTTTCTTGGTCTTTAGAGGAAAGAATATTTTGGGAAGGTTTGGTTGACAAGGCAATATTTTGCAGAGCTGGAAAAATGGTTAGAATATTTGTTAGGCTTCGTGGAATCTGTGGTCAAGTTTTGCTTTAGGGTAAGTAGTCTAAGGTGATTAGTATTCCTTGTCCTAACCTAGATGCTCTAAGGGCTCCTATGAAATGAGAGCTATTATGGTGGGATTCCATTCGCAGCTCTGGTTACGATGCATACGACTGAATCATGGAAGGAGAAAACCTTAACAGGGAAGTATGGGGCAGGCCAAATACAGAGTTTGAGTCCCATTTGACTCGAGAGAATGAAGATGATGAAGTCAACTTTTTGCTAGTTTTTGAGTAATATTATATCGTATAGTTTTTATTAAACAACTAGATAACCGAATATTATAGTAGTAGGTATAGTTTCGAATGTGCGAGAAATATATTTTTGACTATAATGTAAAGCTTTATCTTTCTATGTAGAGGGAAAGGGACACTTCAACCTTAATTTATCTATAAAAACAAAATTAATAAACAAAAAATATTAAAAATTACATATACAAATACACTATTTAACATTTATAATTTCATATAATCATACCATTAAAAAAAATTCATGGAACACCTATTTTTTGACATACAACTTACACACACACACACACACACACACACACACACACACACACATATATATATTTATAAAATTCTATCATAGCTAAAAAAAAAAAACAACATATGTCAACAATAATCTATATTAATAAAGTGTTAATATCAATAAAAATATCATAATCTTTATACACACACACACATAAAATTCTATCATAGCAAAAAAACAACAACATATGTCAACAATAATCTATATTAATAAAGTGTTAATATTCATAAAAATATCATAATCTTTATTACTATTAAAATTTTATTTATTAAAAATAACAACTGTCTTTTAATATTAATAAATCAAATTGCTTTTACTAAACTTTTTTGATATTAAAATAATTTCAAATATAACAACATTTTTCAACCATTACAATTAACAACACATTTAAAATAATTATATTTAATTATCGATAATTTAAAATAATTTTAAATATAACTTTCAATCTTTTTTTATAATCAAATGAATTTTTCTTTTATTATTAATAAGTTAAAGGAAAATGAGTTACATTAAAAAATCAAAATCCAACCTCCCCTCAATCCAACCTTTCCTCCATTTTCTAGTTGACCTCCATTAAAAAACAATTAATTGATTGTATTTTTTCTTGAGCCATTACAATCCTCCTAATAATTTAAAATACTTGTATCCTAAAAACATTAAATCCCAAGTCAATGAAATGGAAAAATTGATTTCTACTTAGCTTAAATTTTTATTGGAGAATAACACTAATTATACAATTTCTACAATTATACAATTGGAAAAATAATTAATTACTACATAACTATTATGTGCCACATTCAAAAACAATTTCAAGCTTCACTTAGCTTTGAGAATTCTATTATCTAATGATACAGCCAACCACGTGAAGGTAAGAAGCTTTAATTTGGCCTAAAAAAATGTTTTACTTAAAGATGAAAGCATAACCTCGTTGCAAAACACACACTTTCAAAACAATAAACAAATTTTATTAATATTACATTTTACAAATACAACATTTATAAATAACATGTCATCATTTAAATATAAAAACTTCATATCATTATCAAAAAATACAGTTTACTCTTTATTTGTAAAAATATAATCTATTTTTAATTATTATAATAAATATTTATTGTTTACCATATTTATTTTTTTGGTTAGTAAAAATATTCAAAACATAATGATTAAAACAATAAAATCAATTTCAAATATAACAACATTCAACACAAATAATTGTATTTAATGAATGATATTAATAAACATTTTTTTCACTTATTAAATGTCTATTATCTATCATGAACAATTTATTTTTTACTAAAATTCAACAAATTTTCTTCTAAACCTCCATTCTTCAAATACCTTCCATTAAATAAATAATTAATTGACTGTATTTTTCAGCCAACACAATCCTGAATATTGAGATTCAAGGCTAAAGGTGAAAGTATAACCTGCTGCAAAACACACACTTTCAAAACAATAAACAAATTTTATTAAAATTACATTTTACAAATACACATCATCATCTAAATATAAATACCTTTAAAATATCATCATCTAAATAATTATTATAATTCTTCTGAAAAATTATATAATAAATCTTTATTGTTTACCATATTTAATTTTTTTAATTAAAAACAATCAAAACAATAATTATTAAAACAATAAAAGTAATTTCAAATATAACCAAATTCAACATAAATAATTATATTCAATTATTAATATTAATAAACCAAATTCATTTTCAATCTTTATTATCTATCATCAACAAAAAAAGTGATTTTATTATAAATTAACTTTTCCAATCTCCATTCCTCCTTTTCCTAATTTTCATTGCAATAATCTCCATTCTTCATTTTCCTTCCAATCTCCATTCCTCCTTTTTCATATTCCGATCCCGTTCATTCATTGTTTTCTCCAATCTCCATTCCTCCTTTCCCTCCTACCCCCATTTCATTTATTATCCAATCCCCATTCCTCCTTTTCCCTCAGACCCCTATTCTTCCTTTTCTCTCCAATCTTTAACCTCTTCCCTGCTATTTCTTTTCCCTCCTCTTACAATGCTCATTTTACATTCGACCAATTTCCATTTCATTTTAAATGTACTGTTGACATTCCCTCCTACCTTCTACAAGGCCCATAAATTTCATTTTACATTCATTAATTTTAAAGAGTTATCAAAAATTTGAACAATAATAAAGATAAAATTTATTTGTCATTTTAAATGTATATGTTGACATTTATTATTAAAAATTTGTTGTAAAATAAGTATAATTATTTTAATTCTATAAAAATATTTTTACTTTAAAAAATAAGAATAATTCAAACAAAATAAAATTTAAGAACCATAGGTATGTTCTAAAAGCAATTTCAAAAATAAGATTTTATCAATAAAATTGTTCTAACAATATATTACATGGCAAAAATTGTATATTCAATTTAAACTCTACTCAAAAAAAAATTACTTTTATTATATTTTTATGGTAAAAATTGTATACTCAACTTTTCTTCTCCAACCTCCAATAAAATAAAAGTAAGCTTGGGTAAAAAAATATTCAATTATTGCCTTTCAGTTTGCACCTTCCAATTGTTCAAGAAACATATAAGATTCTTACTTAACAACTATGGGACTCTATTCTTCCTTCCAATATTTATTTTCTCTATAAAATCCAACATGAACTTCTTTTTCCCTCACAAGAGGTCATGCCAATTCTTCAGGATTCTCAATCATATCAAGGCCTCCCAATTTGCATTCCTTCAAAATTCCCTCCAAATATTCAAAGAAAAAATGAAATATAAGATTTTACTTAACTTTCAAATGGATATCAAACAAATTTTATTAAAATTACATTTTACAAATACACATCATTTAAATATACAATACATTTTTATTAAATATCATTTTAAAATTATAATAAATCTTCTGAAAAATTATTATAAATCTTTATTGTTTACCATATTAATTTTTTTAATTAAAAACAATCAAAACATAATTATTAAAACAATAAAAACAATTTCAAATATAACCAAATTCAACACAAATAATTGTATATTCAATTATTAATATTAATAAACCAAATTCATTTTCAATCTTTATTATCTATCATCAACAAAAAATATTTTAAATGATAAATTTTTTCCTTCTCCCTCCATTCCTCATTTTCCTTGCTCCAATCTTCCTTTTCCCAATTTCCTCCTTTTTCCCTCCAATCCCGTTCTTCTTGTTTCCTCCAATCTCCATTCCTCCTTTCCCTCCAACCCCCATTCCTCCTTTTTCCTCCAATACCCATTCCTCCTTTTCCCTTTACCCCTATTCTTCCTTTTCTCTCAATCTTTAACCTCTTCCCTGCAATCGCCATTCCTTTTTTCCCTCCAAACTTCTAGTTAAATCATTTACATTCAAAATTCTTTAAATTATCCTTTAAATAATCTGACATTTATTTGTCATTTTCCCTTAAATGTACTGTTGACATATTATTTATTAAAAATTAAAAACAATAAGTAAACATTAATTTAATTTTAACAATATTTTTACTTTAAAAATTAAGAATAATTCAAATATAATAAAAATTAAGAACCACAAATATGTTGTACCAAAATTAATATTTTATTAAAAAATGTTCTAGCAATATTTAATCAAAAATTGTATATTCAATTTAAACTCTACTCAAAAACTCTTTTACTTATAAAAACTTTAAAATATCCTCTAACAATATTTCAAAATTTTTCTGACCCCCCATTATACACAATTTTTCCTTACCAATTCCTAATTTCCTCTCTAATTTCTAAAAACCCGTTGGGTAAAAGGATAATCTCAATTATTGTCCAGTTTTCCCTTTAACCTAACCCTGCAATGTTCAAGAAACATGAATATTAAGATTCTTACTTAACCTTGGATCACTTTCCCTTAAAATTCTATAGAGGATTCTTTCAAACTTCTTTGATCTATTATCAAAGGCCATGCAAAGTTCTTCAAGGATTATCAACCTGCAACATATTTTTTTCTCTAATTAAACTCCTTTTATGGTTGATCCAATTTTATTACAAAAAATCTCCATTCCTTGAATAAAGTTGGATAACAATAGTCAGTGACGCCCACATCATATTCCTCCATTTGGAATTAATAATACCTAATTCCACAATTTATTACTTAAAAGGTGAAAGTATTCCCTGCCGACACACTCATTCTTCCTTCCTTTTTTTTTATTAAAATACACATTTTAAAAATAAAATAATTCAAACATCTAATATATTTTAGAAATACCTTTAAACAAATATCATCATATAAAAATATTAATTAGTTTACCATATCAATAACAAAAAACATAACCTATTAAAACAATAAAAGTAATTTCAAATATAACCAGATTCAACATAAATAATTATATTCAATTATTAATATTAATAAACCAAATTCAATTTACTTATTAAATTAAAAATAATCAACAAAATAATTTTTTAATAAATTAAAACTTTGTTCATCAATTCTGTTCCAAAACCTCAATACATTCTTCCTTTTCCTTCCAATCTACATTCCTCCTGATTTAATCCGACAAATTCTTCTTAAATCTCCAATCTCCATTCCTCAATTTTCCCTCAAAACCCCCATTTGCCTTTTCCCTCCATATCCCAAACAAATTCCTCAAACCCCTTTTCTTTTCTCTTTAACCTCTTTATCTAAAAAACATCTTTTCCCTCCTACCTTCTAAATTAAATCTCATTAAAATTAATGAGAGTTACTTTGAACAATAATAAAGATAACATTTATTTGTCATTCTAAATAATTACTGTTACACATTATTATTAAAAATTATTGAAAATAAGTATAATTATTTTAATTCTATAATAATATTTTTACTTTAAAAATTAAGAATAATTCAAACAAAATAAAAGTAAGAACAATAAATGTTCAACACCAAAAATAATATATTATCAATAAAAATGTTCTAACAATATTTAGATGGCAAAAATTGTTTAGACAGGGCCTTTTAAACTCTAACCAAAAACAATTTACTTATTAAATAAAAAATACTCTCAATATCTCAAATATTATCATGGCCAAAATTGTATACTCAATTTAAACTCTATAAAAAACTCAATTTACTTATAAAATACATTAAGCTTGGGTAAAAGGCCAAAATTATTGCCTCTCAGTTTGCGCCTTAAACCTTAGTGCAATGTTCAAGAAACATTATTGAGATTCTTATTAACAACAATGGATCACTATGAAAAATATATTCTATAGAAGATTCTTTCACAAACTTCTTTGATATCACAAGAGGCCATGCAAAGTTTTCAAGGATTCTCAACCTGCAACATGGCAGGAAAAAATAAACATTAGATTGTCAAACCTTTAAATATGTTGACCAAAATTTATTAGCAAAAAAAAATGCGTTAACAATTTTCAAAAATACACATATCAAGGCCAATATAAAATAATAAATTGGACCAAATATTACAAAGTTCAACACACTAAATAATTCATTATAAATATTCAAAAAATTATCATCATCTAAATATTAAATAAATGTTTATTGAATTAATACCATATTAATTATTTTTAATTAAAAACAATCAAAACATAATTATTAAAACAATAAAAGTAATTTCAAATATAACCAAATTCAACACAAATAATTATATTCAATTATTAATATTAATAAACCAAATTCATTTTCAATCTTTATTATCTATCATCAACAAAAAAATTCTTTTTATTAAAAATCTCCAACTTTTCCTTCTCCAACCTCCATTCCTAATTTTCCCTTCCAATCTCCATTCCTCCTTTTTCCCTCCAATCCCCATTATTCTTGTTTTTCCAATCTTTCCTTTCCCTCCTACCTCCATTCCTCATTTTCCCTCCAATCTCCATTCTTCCTTTTCCCTCAAACCCCCATTCTTCCTCCAATCTTTCTCTTCCTGCATCGCCATCTTCTTTTCCCTCCTACCTTCTACAATTAAATTTCATTTACATTCATTAATTTTCCCTAGAATTATCCTTTGAACAATAATAAAGATAACATTTAGTTGTCATTTTAAATGTACTGTTGACATTTATTATTAAAAATTTGTTGAAAATAAGTATAATTATTTTAATTCTATAATAATATTTTTACTTTAAAAATTAAGAATAATTCAAACAAAATAAAATTTAAGAACCCCAGGTATGTTCAGCCCCCACACCAAAAATAACATATTATCAATAAAAATGTTCTAACAATATTTAGATGGCAAAAATTGTATATTCAATTTAAACTCTACTCAAAAACTCAATTTACTTATTAAATAAAAAATACTCTAACAATATTTCAAATATTTTTATGGTAAAAATTGTATACACAATTTAAACTCTAATAAAAAACTCAATTTACTTATAAAATACAAGTAAGCTTGGGTAAAAGGATACAGTTGTCAATTATTGCCTCTCAGTTTGCGCCTTCAAACCTAACCCTGCAATGTTCAAGAAACATGAATATTAAGATTCTTACTTAACAACTATGGATCACTATGAAAATAACAATTCTATAGAGGATTCTTTACACAAACTTCTTTGATCCATCTAACAAGAGGCCATGCAAAGTTCTTCAAGGATTCTCAACCTGCAACATGGCAGGGAAAAATAAACATTAGATTGGCAAACCTTTAAATATGTTTGACCAAAATTTATTAGCAAAAAAAACATAAAATAAATAAAGACTGGTTAACAATAGTCAGTGACGCCCACATCATATCAAGGCCAATATAATTAATAATATTAATTGGATCACAAATATTACTTAAAAGGTGAAAGTATATACTTTCAAAATAAAAAACAAATTTTACAAAATTACATTTTTTGAAAGTATAACCTGCAAAAACATCAAAATATAAACATTATTAAAATATCATAAATAATACACATCATCATCTAAATAATTATTATAAATCTTTATTGTTTACCATATTAATTTTTTTAATTAAAAACAATCAAAACATAATTATTAAAACAATAAAAGTAATTTCAAATATAACCAAATTCAACACAAATAATTATATTCAATTATTAATATTAATAAACCAAATTCATTTTCAATCTTTATTATCTATCATCAACAAAAAAATTATTTTATTATAAATTAACAACTTTTCCTTCTCCAACCTCCATTCCTAATTTTCTTTGCAATCCTCATTCTTCCTTTTCCTTCCAATCTCCATTCCTCCTTTCCCTCCAATCCCGTTCTTCTTGTTTTCTCCAATCTCCATTCCTCCTTTCCCTCCTACCCCCCATTCCTCATTTTCCCTCCAATCCCCATTCCTCCTTTTCCCTCAGACCCCTATTCTTCCTTTTCTCTCCAATCTTTAACCTCTTCCTATCGCCATTCCTTCTTTTCCCTCCTACCTTCTACAATTAAATTTCATTTTACATTCATTAATTTTTGAGAGTTATCCTTTGAACAATAATAAAGATAACATTTATTTGTCATTTTAAATGTACTGTTGACATTTATTATTAAAAATTTGTTGAAAATAAGTATAATTATTTTAATTCTATAATAATATTTTTACTTTAAAAATTAAGAATAATTCAAACAAAATAAAATTTAAGAACCCCAGGTATGTTCAGCCCCCACACCAAAAATACGATTTTATCAATAAAAATGTTCTAACAATATTTAGATGGCAAAAATTGTATATTCAATTTAAACTCTACTCAAAAACTCAATTTACTTATTAAATAAAAAATACTCTAACAATATTTCAAATATTTTTATGGTAAAAATTGTATACTCAATTTAAACTCTAATCAAAAACTCAATTTACTTATAAAATACAAGTAAGCTTGGGTAAAAGGATACAGTTGTCAATTATTGCCTCTCAGTTTGCGCCTTCAAACCTAACCCTGCAATGTTCAAGAAACATGAATATTAAGATTCTTACTTAACAACTATGGATCACTATGAAAAATAACTATTCTATAGAGGATTCTTTACACAAACTTCTTTGATCCATCTCACAAGAGGCCATGCAAAGTTCTTCAAGGATTCTCACCCTGCAACATGGCAGGAAAAATACAACATGGCAGGAAAAAATAAACATTAGATTGTCAAACCCTTAAATATGGTTGACCAATATTTATTAGCAAAAAAACCCAAAATGAATAAAGTACTGGTTAACAATAGTCAGTGACGCCCACATCATATCAAGGCCAATGGAATTAATAATATTAATTGGATCACAAATATTACTTAAAAGGTGAAAGTATAACCTGCAAAACACACACTTTCAAAATAATAAACAAATTTTATTAAAATTACATTTTACAAATACACATCATCATCTAAATAATTATTATAAATCTTCTGAAAAATTATTATAAATCTTTATTGTTTACCATATTAATTTTTTTAATTAAAAACAATCAAAACATAATTATTAAAACAATAAAAGTAATTTCAAATATAACCAAATTCAACACAAATAATTATATTCAATTATCAATATTAATAAATCAAATTCATTTTCAATCTTTACTATCTATCATCAAATAAAAATATATTTTTATTATAAATTAACAACTTTTCCTTCTCCAACCCCTGTTCCTCATTTTCATTGCAATCCTCATTCTTCTTTTCTTTCCAATCTCCATTCCTCCTCCATTCCCTCCTTTTTCCCTCCAATCTCCGTTCTTCTTGTTTCCTCCAATCTCCATTCCTCCTTTCCCTCCTACCCCCATTCCTCATTTTCCCTCCAATCCCCATTCCTCCTTTTCCCTCAGACCCCTATTCTTCCTTTTCTCTCCAATCTTTAACCTCTTCCCTCTATCGCCATTCCTTCTTTTCCCTCCTACCTTCTACAATTAAATTTCATTTTACATTCATTAATTTTTTAGAGTTATCCTTTGAACAATAATAAAGATAACATTTATTTGTCATTTTAAATGTACTGTTGACATTTATTATTAAAAATTTGTTGAAAATAAGTATAATTATTTTAATTCTATAATAATATTTTTACTTTAAAAATTAAGAATAATTCAAACAAAATAAAATTTAAGAACCCCAAGTATGTTCAACCCCCACACCAAAAATACGATTTTATCAATAAAAATGTTCTAACAATATTTAGATGGCAAAAATTGTTTATTCAATTTAAACTCTACTCAAAAACTCAATTTACTTATTAAATAAAATATACTCTAACAATATTTCAAATATTTTTATGGTAAAAATTGTATACTCAATTTAAACTCTAATCAAAAACTCAATTTACTTATAAAATACAAGTAAGCTTGGGTAAAAGGATACAGTTGTCAATTATTGCCTCTCAGTTTGCACCTTCAAACCTAACCCTGCAATGTTCAAGAAACATGAATATTGAGATTCTTACTTAACAACTATGGATCACTATGAAAAATAACTATTCTATAGAGGATTCTTTACACAAACTTCTTTGATCCATCTCACAAGAGGCCATGCAAAGTTCTTCAAGGATTCTCAACCTGCAACATGGCAGGAAAAAATAAACATTAGATTGTCAAACCCTTAAATATGGTTGACCAATATTTATTAGCAAAAAAACCCAAAATGAATAAAGCTGGTTAACAATAGTCAGTGACGCCCACATCATATCAAGGCCAATGGAATTAATAATATTAATTGGATCACAAATATTACTTAAAAGGTGAAAGTATAACCTGCAAAACACACACTTTCAAAATAATAAACAAATTTTATTAAAATTACATTTTACAAATACACATCATCATCTAAATAATTATTATAAATATTTATTGTTTATTATATTAATTTTTTTAATTAAAAACAATCAAAACATAATTATTAAAACAATAAAAGTAATCACTTTCAAATATAACCAAATTCAACACAAATAATTGTATTCAATTATTAATATTAATAAACAAAATTCATTTTCAATCTTTATTATAACCTATCATCAACACAAAAATTATATTTTTATTATAAATTAACAACTTTTCCTTCTCCAACTCTTTCCTATTTTCCTTGCAATATTTCATTCTTCCTTTTCCTTCCAATCTCCATTCCTCCTTTTTCCCTCCAATCCCATTCTTCTTGTTTCCCTCCAATCTCCATTCCTCCTTTCCCTCCTACCCCCATTTCATTTTCCCTCCAATCCCCATTCCTCCTTTTCCCTCAGACCCCTATTCTTCCTTTTCTCTCCAATCTTTAACCTCTTCCCTGCAATCGCCATTCCTTCTTTTCCCTCCTACCTTCTACAATTAAATCTCATTTACATTCATTAATTTTTGAGAGTTATCATTTGAACATTAATAAAGATAACATTTATTTGTCATTTTAAATGTATTTTGACATTTATTCATAAAAATTTGTTGAAAATAAGTATAATTATTTATAATAATATTTTTACTTTTCTAAGAATAATTCAAATAAAATAAAATTTAAAAAAAATTAACCAAAAATAATATTTCAAATAAAAATGTTCTAACAATATTTTATGGTAAAAATTGTTTATTCAATTTAAACTCTAAAAAAAACTAATTTATAAATAATATATAAAATATTTCAAATTGCTTCTAACAATTTAAATTAATCAATTCAATTTACAAAATAAAATGTAATGGCTAAAAAAATTGTATATGCTCAATTTAAACTCTACCCTGCAAAAAAACTCAATTTAGATTCTTACAAACAACTATGGATCCTATGTAAAAGGATAACTTTCTATAGAGGATTCTTTACACAAACTTCTTTGACCATCTCACAACGAGGCCATGCAAAGTTCTTAAGATTCTCACCCTGCAACATGGCAGGAAAAAATAAACATTAGATTGTCAAACCCTTAAATATGGTTGACCAATCATTTATTAGCAAAAATTCATTAATGATTTAAAGTTAACAAACTTCAGTGACAATCCCACAAGATAGTTCAAGGCCAATGGATTAATTTGTTAATTGGTTCCAAAACCTGTTCAAAACAATAAACAAATTTATTATTAAAACAAAACAAATAAATAGTAAATATTTTAAAATTCAATACATAATAATTTATACTTAATTAAAATTAACAAATACATTCAATATTAAATAAAATTTAAGAAATCCCATGTATGTTCATTATTCAATAAAAGTAATTTCAAATATAACCAAATCCAACACAAATAATTAATTCAATTATTAATATTAATAAACCAAATATTCTTAACAATATTTATCCTGGCAAAATTATTTATGATATATTCAATTGAAACAAATCAACCTATTTCCTAATTTTCCTTGCAATTTTATTCTTCCATATCATCTTCCAATCTCAAATTCCTCCTTTTTCCCTCTGTATCCAATTCCTCCTTTTCTAGTCATAAATCTCCTATTTTCCTTTTCCCTTTCCCCATTCAAGTAATCTTTTCCCTAATCCCTATTCTACCTTTTCTCTTCAAATCATAATTATTAAATCGCCATTCCTTCAGTTTCCCTCAAACCTTCCAATTAAATTTCATTTACATTCATTAATTTATTAGATTATCAATTTAACAAAATAAAGATCATTTATTTGTCATTTTATGTATCTATTATTATAAAAATTTTTTTATTATAATTATTTTAACACTACTTTTAACTTCTTTAACCCTTTCCAAATTAAGAAGGATTCAAAATAAAGTTCTTCAAGAATTCCTTAACTCCATTCCTCCTTTTTCAACCAGGAAAATATATCCCTGATCCCATTATACTTTAAAAATTAGAATAATTCAAACTAAATAAAAGTTATGAACCCCAAGTATCTTCAGCCCCCAGAAAATTTATCAATAAAAATGTTCCAATATTTAGATTATTCATTTAAACCTACTAAAAAAAACTCAATTTACTTAAAAAAAATACTCTAACAATATTTCAAATATTTTTATGGCAAAAATTGTATACGCCAATTTAATACTCTAATAAAATTAACTCAATTTACTTATAAAATATTACTTAAGCTTGGGTAAAAGGATACAGATTGTCAATTATTGTCTTTCAGTTTGCGCCTTCAAACCTAAATGCAATGTTAGAAAATATTGAGATTCTTACTTAACAACTATGGATCACTAAATTTTTATTTTATAGAGGATTCTTTACATTCAAACTTCTTTGATAAATCTCACAAGAGGCCACCAAGTTATTCAAGGATTCTCAACCCAAAACATAATTATTAAAACAATAAAAATTTCAAAATAACCAACATGGCAACACAAATAATTATATTCAATTATTAATATTAATAAACCAAATTATTTTCAATCTTTACTAATCATTGAATAAAGTTATACTTAACAATATTATAATTTAACAACTAGTTTTCAGTGACGCCCAATCTATCTAATAATTAACTAATTTAATTGCAATCACACATATTACTTAAAAGGTGAAAGTATACCCTGCAAAACACACACTTTCAAAAATAATCCCATTTTATTAAAATTACATTTTACAAATACACATTCATCTAAATAATTATCCTATAACATATCTAAAAATTTTCCAAACTTCTTTGATCAATCCCCATATCCTCTTTTTTAATTAACCCCAACAATCCAAAACATAATTATTAAAACAATAAAAGTAATTTCAATATATAACAAAATTCAAGCTTTACAAATAATTGTATTCATTTATTAATATTAATAAACCAAATTCATTTTCAATCTTTACTATCTATCATCAACAAAAAAGTTATTTTATTATAAATTAACAACTTTTCCTTCTCCAACCTCCGTTCCTAATTTTCCTTGCAATCCTCATTCTTCCTTTTCCTTCCAATCTCCATTCCTCCTTTTTCCTTCCAATCCCATTCTTCTTGTTTTCTCCAATCTCCATTCCTCCTTTCCCTCCTACCCCCATTCCTTATTTTCCCTCCAATCCCCATTCCTCCTTTTCCCTCCAACCCCTATTCTTCTTTTTCCCTCCAATCTTTAACCTCTTCTCCTGCAATCGCCATTCCTTCTTTTCCCTCCTACCTTCTACAATTAAATTTCATTTTACATTCATTAATTTTCAAGTTATCTTTGAACAATAATAAAGATAACATTTAATTGTCATTTTAAATGTAATGTTGACATTTATTATTAAAAATTTGTTGAAAAAAAGTATAATTATTTTAATTCTATATTAATATTTTTACTTTAAAAATTAAGAATAATTCACGATTTCAAAATAAAATTTAAGTTTAGGAGGTTGTTCAGCCCCCACACCAAAAATAAGATTTTATCAATAAAAATGTTCTAACAATATTTAGATGGCAAAAATTGTATATTCAATTTAAACTCTACTCAAAAACTCAATTTACTTATTAAATAAAAAATACTCGAACAATATTTCAAATATTTTTATGGTAAAAATTGTATACTCAATTTAAACTCTAATCAAAAACTCAATTTACTTATAAAATACAAAGTAAGCTTGGGTAAAAGGATGCGAAGTTGTCAAATTATTGCCTCTCAGTTTGCGCCTTCAAACCTAACCCTGCAATGTTCAAGAAACATGAATATTAAGATTCTTACTTAATAACTATGGATCACTATGTGAAAATAACTATTCTATAAAGATTCTTTACAAAAACTTTTTTGATCCATCTCACAAGAGGCCATGCAAAGTTCTTCAAGGATTCTCAACCTGCAACATGGCAGGAAAAAATAAACATTAGATTGTCAAACCCTTAAATATGGTTGACCAAAATTTATTAGCAAAAAAACCCAAAATGAATAAAGGCTAGTTAACAATAGTCAGTGACGCCCACATCATATCAAGGCCAATGGAATTAATAATATTTATTGGATCACAAAAATTCAGTTTTATAAAGGTGAAAGTATAACCTGGAAAAACACACTTTCAAAACAATAAACAAATTTTATTAAAATTACATTTTACAAATACACATCATCATCTAAATATTACCTTTACAAATTAGATCATCTGAAAAATTATTGTCAAGATCTTTAAAAAACAAGCTATGTCATTGTTTACCATATTAATTTTTTTAATTAAAAACAATCAAAACATAATTGGGGGTAAAACAATAAAAGTAATTTCAAATATAATGAAATTCAACACAAATAATTGTATTCAATTATTAACATTAATAAACCAATTCAGCTTCAATCTTTAGTATCTTGCATCAACTAGAAAGATATTGGATTCAATCAAATTGGTATTTACTTTTCAAACCATCAGCATCAGTATTTTCTATTTATCCAATCTCCATTCCTTCAGAATTTTTCCCTTCGATCTCGTTACCTCTTCATTCCTGCAATCTCCATTCCTTTTCCCCTCCATCCCCATTCCTCCTTTTCCAAACTTTGGGGATTTTGTTCAAGTTGTGGCATCTAATCGCCAATCCTATCTTTCCTCCTATCTTCCAATCATTTCTCCAATAAAATGAGCTCAAAATTGGAACTTAGAATATGAGGCGTTCTAGTTGTAATTCCTCCAATGCTGGTAAATTCCTGTTTCAGGCTCCAACAGTCCTGCATTTTTTATATTCTGCCTTTTTATTTTTACTATAAAAATTAAGAATAATTCAAACAAAATAAAATTATTTCAACCCCATCTATGTTCAACACCCACACCAAAAATAAGATTTTATCAATAAAAAATATTCTAACAATATTTAAATGGTGAAAATTGTATATTCAATTTCAAACTCTACTCAAAAACACATATTTACTCTAACAATATTTCAAATAGTTTTATGGTAAAAATTGTATACTGCAATTTAAACTCTAATCAAAAACTCAATTTACTTATAAAATACAAGTAAGCTTTGGTAAAAGGATACAGTTGTCAATTATTGCCTCTCAGTTTGCGCCTTCAAACCTAACCCTGCAACGTTCAAGGAACATGAATATTAAGATTCTTACTTAACAACTATGGATCACTGTGGAAAATAACTATTCGATAGAGGATTCTTTACACAAACTTCTTTGATCCATCTCACAAGAGGCCATGTGAAGTTTTTCAAAGATTCTCAGCCTGCAACACGGCAGGAAAAAATAAACATTAGATTGAAAAACATACCCTAAAATATGGTTGACCAAAATTTATTAGCAGAAAAAACCCAAAATGAATAAAGGCTGGTTAACAATAGTCAGTGACGCCTACATCATATCAAGGCCAATGGAATTAATAATATTAATTAGATCAATATAAACGTTTCAGTTTCTATAAATATGATTCTTGAAGCTTTCACTAGCTGGAATAAAATTAATGAAATGATACAGCATGGCATTTGGTGTAATTTTTAATCTTTCATGTTCGGCTCTTAACATTTTTTAAGATTAGATATTGAATCATGGTTTGTCAAGATCTTTCAAAAAACAAGCTATGTCATTGTAAGTAAACTCATTCTGCTGGGAAAATTGTGCATAGCATAGGTAGATTGAGGATAAACTAGTTGGGCCAGTTCAAAAGCAACTAAAGCACCCTTTAAAATACAAACCCAATATTTTACAAACATGCAGCTAGAGTAAGCAAGTATTTGCATAACTAGAAAGATATGGATCCTCAATCAAATTGGTATTTACTAATTTCAAACCATCAGCATCAGTATCAGATGTATGTATGAAACTCCATCCTTCAGAATGAACTTTACCTTCTCTCTTGCAGAAGTCATTTGAAAGCACATGTCTTGGTTTCATCTTTGTTTGTTCCTTCCAAACTTTGGGGACTTTGCACAAGTTGGTGGTATCTTATAACAATCAACAATATCTTGTCAGAGTACAACTAAGAAAACTCGATCCAATATTTCTAACAATAAAATGAGCTCAAAATTGGAACTTAGAATATGAGGCGTCTACTAGAAGAAATTAACAACATATACTGGTAAATATACATGTGTTCAGGCTCCAACAGTCTGCACCTTTTTTATCTCTGCATTTGGAGGACCTCCTTCAAATTCAAATTCAAATTCTTGCACAATTTTCTTATTTCAGCCTCCTTTTCTTCCTACAAACAGTTTACCAGCCCAAAGACATCAACGAGAAGAGCACACTGGGTAAAATATGAAATCCTACATCGATCAAATTCTGTGCTTAAAGAGCACACACATAGCTTTAATGAAAACAAAGCATAGTCTCTATTGCAAGACGAGGATTTTCCCCCCTGCATATATAAGAAGAAAAAAGAGAATAAGTTATCTTCAAAATTGTAACAAAGAACTCGTAGTTGATTTTAAGACGAGAATTTTTGGTTTGACAAGGAATTATTGAGTGAACAGGAGCAAAGATTATCACGTTCTGGGAGATCTATATTGGGAAATCATAAAGAGGCTTACTACTTGATTCCACAAAATAAGCTTGGTCAGGATATATTTCTACGAACTGTTGAATTTGATGGGCAGCCAGAAGTTATTTGCTTGCCATACGGAGATATGGTTCCTGCATCAAAAGGCATTTTGGATTCACACTCGAAGGGCAACCTGAGCAGATCACCATCAAAATTTATCACCATACTAATTGGAGATGCAGAGGTGAGTGATTTAGTAAGGACAATATTATCTCTGAACTCAAGTTTATTGGAAATGCAGTTACCTGTAGAGGAAGGCATTGGTGGTCTTCAATATATGGTAGCAGTTCATATTGTCCCTCAGCAGATAATGTCTGGTGAAGCCCAACCACATGAGCAGAGTGCACGTACTTGTTGTGCGATTCCCAAACAAGATGTTAATGGAAGTACGCAGCAACTTAACCACCTTGTACTTAAGACCATGCGGTGACGGAGTGGCGGGTAGTTCCATTTTTTTTGGTGTTTAAATTGCCATTAAATTTAACTGGGTTACCATTTAATGCCGGAAACCAATCGATTTCTCTATCTGGGTGTTTTCTATGACATTCGTTTTAGAATACCCACTTACAAACCTGCCTTATATAGACAGTCATGCTTCCTAACTTTCCCGCCTCTGTGTATTCGTTCATTGGATTATTGTGTTGTTTTGGTAGTATTTATGTGCTTTTATGATATTTGCTCTGCGATTTAGATTTTTTCATATGACGGGTAATGGTGTGGAGTTCTTCAGGCAGCCCAATTCTGAGCATGTAAGAGATTGCATGGAGACTGCCGGGAATAACAATCCCAATTGCAAGATTGTGGGGACTATGAAAAAGTTCCAAACCCAATCCCAATCCAAATACCAATCTCCTGAGGAGTCAGTGATGGGGGAGAATGATTGCGAGGTAATTAGAGGGAATTCTGTGGTGGTTTCCAGTTCTAGGAGCTCTGCCGTTCCTGCTTCTTCAGAGCTTGGTTTTGGGGCAGGGAATTCTGCGGTCGTTTCTACGTCCTTCAAGCATAACAGCAAGAACAACAGCGGTAGCCAGTGTCACGTATGTAGATTGTGCAGTAGAGTCTTTAGCTCAGGGCGGACTGGGTCCATGGGGCTAGTAGGTCTAATGGGCAGTTCTCTAGTAGTGGAAATGTTTTCCGGGGATGATCGTTCATCAACAGACATCTGGATGAAGAAATCCAAGGTACCCACAAGTAGAGCTGGTAGTATTGTGAAAGAAGGAGAAGAAGAAGCAGAGGAGGAAGATTACTATGAGGTGGTGAAAAATCAAAAATATGAATATGGATGTTGGACAGGAATCCCAAGTGAAGTAGGAAGCTGAAAGAGGAGTTCAGTATAGATTTACTGCCCAGAAGAGCAGAGCCTGTGTTGAATGTGGGAAGGAGTTTCCCTATTCCAAAGCACTGTTTGGCTATATGAATAACACTTTACCATATTTTTATTTCTTAATTAAAAACAATCAAAACATAAATATTAAAACTATATATATATTCAATACAAATAATTATATTTAATTATTGATATTAATAAACTAATTTTACTTTCACTCTTTATTATTTATTATCAAAAATAAAAAATTATTATAGATTTGCCACCTCTTCTTCTCCAACTTCCATTCCTCCTTTTCCCTCCAATCTCCATTCCTCCTTTCCCCTCCTATCTCCATTCCTCCCTTCCCTTTCCAATCTCCATTCCTCCCTTCCTCCCTCCAATCTCAACTTCCATTCCTCCTTTTCCTTCCAATCCACATTCCTTCTTTTCCCTCCTACCTCCTACAATTAAATCTCATTTTAAAAAATTATTATTGTTCAAATTAATAAATGAAAATGAACTACCGCTTATTTGTTATTTTAAATGAGTACTGTTATTTTATAATAATATTTTTACTTTAAAAAGTAAGAATAATTCAAATAAAGTAAAATAGCAAAAGAATAACACGATTTTAAGGATGTTCATAGACATCCTTAGGGTTTAGGAGGGCCTTTTCAACCCCCACACCAAAAACAATATTTTATTAATAAAAAATACTCTCAATATTTAGAATATAATGATGGCTAAAAATTATATGCTCAATTTAAACTCTACTCAAAAACTGAATTTACTTATACAATACAACTAAGCCTGCGTAAAAGGATACATTTGTCAGCCCGCGCCTTGAAACCTACAAAGTACAACGAACATGAATATTAAGATTCATAATAGTATAGAATAAACCTTGAATATGCATCACTGTGGAAAATAACTATTCATTTAAAGTTCACAAACTTCTTTGATCCATCCCACAAGAGGCCATGCGAACTTCTTCAAGGATACATTTGTCAGCCCATGCCTTGAAACCTATGAAGTACAACAAACATGAATATTAAGATTCATAACAATATACAAAAAATATATCATCATCCAAATATAAATAACACTTTACCATATGTTTATTTGTTAATTAAAAACAATCAAAACATAAATATTAAAACAATATAAATAAATACATATATATCAACATTCAATACAAATAATTATATTTAATTATTGATATTAATAAACCAATTTCAATTTCACTCTTTATTATTTATTATCAACAAAAAAGAAATTATTATAGATTTGCCACCTCTTCTTCTCCAACCTCCATTCCTCCTTTTCCCTCCAATCTCCATTCCTCCTTTCCCCTCCTATCCCCATTCCTCCTTTCCCCTCCAATCTCCATTCCTCCCTTCCCCTTCCAATCTCCATTCCTTTTTTTCCCTCCGATCCTCCCTCCAATCTCAACTTCCATTCCTCCTTTTCCTTCCAATCCACATCCCTTCTTTTCCCTCCTACCTCCTACGATTAAATCTCATTTTTAAAAATTATTATTGTTTAAATTAATAAATGAAAATGAACTACCACTTATTTGTTATTTTAAATGAGTATTGTTATTTTATAATAATATTTTTACTTTAAAAGGTAAGAATAATTCAAATAAAGTAAAATAGCAAAAGAATAACACGATTTCAAGAATGTTCATAGACATTCTTGAGGGTTTAGGAGGGCCTTTTCAGCCCCCACACCAAAAACAATATTTTATTAAGAAAAAATACTCTAACAATATTTAGAATATAATGATGGCTAAAAATTATATGCTCAATTTAAACTCTACTAAAAAACTCAATTTACATATACAATACAACTAAGCCTGCGTAAAAGGATACATTTGTCAGCCCGCACCTTCAAACCTACAAAGTACAACGAACATGAATATTAAGATTCATAACAATATAGAATAAACCTTGAAGTTCTTAAATGCATCACTGTGGAAAATAACTATTCATTTATAAAGGATCCATTTCCATAAACCCATGTGAGCCTCACTGTGGAAAATAACTATTCATTTAAAGTTCACAAACTTTTTTGAGCCATCCCACAAGAGGCCATGCCAACTTCTTCAAGGATACATTTGTCAGCCCATGCCTTGAAACCTATGAAGTACAACAAACATGAATATTAAGATTCATAACAGTATAAAAAAAACATATCATCATCTAAATATAAATAACAATATAAAAAAAAACATAACATCAGGCAGAATATAAGATAACACTTAACCATACATTTATTTGACAATTAAATCCCAACAATCAAAACATTAAGGTTGTCTAATAGATCGGTTGTAATATGCCTCACATATATGGGATCAAAAGCATTGAATGCACAGGAATACTAGGAGGGCAGCTCCCTAATTTTTGTTATTCCTAAAGTAATATGCAGCTTTCACAATCTTTATATGATGATTGTTCTTACCCCATATTAAAAACAGATGGGAGCAGATTATGTGATAGATTTAACAAATCTTCTGTGATCCATACGTTGAATCTCTGTTTTTTTTTTCTGTGAATGTTTTTATTAATTTTTTATTTTGTTATATTAATTTTCATCCAACCTTCCAACCCCCCCTTATTCCTCCTTTCCCCTCCGACCTCCAACCATTCCTCCTTTTCCCTATGATCCTCCCTCCAATCCCACCCTCCATTCCTCCTTTTTCCTCCAACCTCCACCCATTCCTCCTTTTCCCTCCTGACCTCCTACCCATTAAATCCTTCTAAATTTTTTATTTTTATTAGGTTATTTTTTTTATTATATCAAAATGAACTACCACTGATTTGTTATTTTAAATGAGTATTAAGATATTTTACTAATATTATTGTTACTTTAAAATGTCAGAATAATTCAAATGAAGTAAGAATAGCAAATTAATAACATGATATCAAGAATGTTCATAGACATTCTATGAGGGTTTAGGAGGGCCTTTTTAGCCCTCACACCAAATACAATATTTTATTAAGAAAAAATACTCTAACAATATTTAGAATATACATGATGGCCAAGGATGTCCATGTTCCATTTCCACTCTTTACTAAAAGACTCAATTTATTTATGACAATACAGACTAAAATTTGCATAAAAGGATATAAATGCCAGTTATTCCCCTTAATCCACGCCTATCGTGCCTGAAAACCTACAAAATACAAAGAACATAGAATATTTATGATTTATAACAATATGGAATAAACCTTGCAGTTATAAAAAAAATGCATCAAACTGTGGATAATAACTATTCATTTAAAGTACACAAACTTCTTTGATCCATCCCACAAGAGGCCATGTGAAGTTTTTCAAAGATTCTCAGCCTGCAACACGGCAAACAGCAAAAGAAACAAATAAAATATTAATAGAAAAACATGGCAGGAAAAAATTAGCATTATGGTTGACGAAAACTTATTAACAAAAAAAACCCAAAATAAACAAAGGCTAGTTAACAATCGTCTCTGATGCTTACATCATATCAAGGCCAATGGAATTAATAATATTAATTGGATCAATATAAACGTTTCAGTTTCTATAAATATGATTCTTGAAGCTTTCGCTAGCTGGAATAAAATTAATGAAATGAAAATCTTAGGTATATCTGATACAGCATGGCATGTGGTGTAATTTTCTATCTTTTCTGTTTAGCTTTTAACATTTTTAGGATTAGATATTGAATCATGGTTTAACAAGATCTTTCTATGTTCATTTAACAAGCTATGAATCCCTTGTACATATTGATTATGGTATGAGTTATTTTGCATGGAATATATAGATTGGAGCTGTATTATCTAGCTGGGCCAGTTCAAAAGCAATTAAAGCACTCTTGCTAGTACTTTTGGTTCTTTATTTTTTTGTACATGTAGCTAGTACTTAGCAAGTATCCTCTTCATAACTAAACAAGCTGTGGATCATCAGTCAAACTCATATTTACTGGGAAAATTGTGCATAGCATCAGCGTCAGTATCAGATGTATTGTTTGGGGGTAAACTCCAGTTGGGCCAGTTCAGAAGGAAATGAAAGCACTTCTTTCTTACGGAAGCCATTTGAAAGCCCATGTGTTGGTTGCATCTTTGTTTGTTCACTTCCAAACTTTGGGGATTTTGCATAAGTTGGTGGTAACACAATCACAACAGGAGCAAAGATGATTATCACGTTGGGATATCTATGTTGGCTTATTACATGATTCCACAAAATAAGCTTGGTCAGAATATTTCTACGAACTGTTGAATTTGATGGGCAGCGACAAGTTAAAATTGCCATTTAATGCCGGAAACCGACCGGTTTCACTGTCTGGGTGTTTTCTATGATATACGCCATAGAATGCCCACTTACAAACCTGCCTTAAAGATCATATTAAGTGATAGACCGACCGATTCGGAACGTGACAGTCAAGTTTCCCAACTTCCCCGCCTCTGTGGATTAGTTCATTGGATTATTGTGCTGTTTTGGTCGTATTTATGTGCAGTTTATGAGCCCAAAGATCTGCGATATGAGAATTTTTTCTTACAGATGGGTCATGGTGTGGAATTCTATCATCGAAGTCCAAATTCTGAGCCTATAAGAGCACACACATGGAGACTTTAATGGGGACATAACATAGTCTCCATTGCAAGACGAAGATTGTCCCCCCTGACATATGATAAGAAGTTCCAAAGCCAATCCCAATCTCCTGAGGATGGGGGAGACTGATTGTGAGGTAACTAGAGAGATTTACAGGAGCTCTGCCATTGTTGCGTCTTTAGATCTTGGTTTTAACTTTTGGGGCAGGGAGTTTTATGATCGTTTCAAAGTCCTTGTGACAGCACTAATAGCAACAAGAACGTACAGTGGTTATAGATTTTGAAACCCAGCCAGAGTCTTTAGCTAAGGATGAGTTGCTCTAGGCAATCATGTGAGAGTCCATGGGTCTAGTAGGTCTAATGGGCAGTCCTCTAGTAGTGGATGAATGTTTCTGGGGAATGATTCGTTCATCTTACAGACATTCTGGATAAAGATCGAATGTCAAGGTAGCCCACGAGTAGGCCTTCCAATGGTAAATGATCCAACATAGCTGTCAGAGCTGGTGGTATTAAGTTTAAGAAGGGGAAGTTAGAAGCTTTGTTATGAGGAAGAAGATCTCATTTTCAAGATGGTGAAAAATATGCAATGGCCCAAGCGGAGTCAGGAATCTCAAAGATGAGGAGTTCAGTATCAGATATTTACTGCCCAGAACTTGCAGAGCCTGTGCCTGAATGTGGGAAGGACATTCTTACCTGGTCCACAACACTGTTTGGTCATATGAGGTGCGATCCTGAGAGGGACTTCCGGAGGGCAATGATCAATCCCCAAATATATTCGTGTTATTGATGTTGTTATTGCATGCCCCAAACTATCTTTTCTCCAGCTGTGCTGGCAGAGCTCCGGGATGATCCGAAGAATCTCAGAGTAAAAAGTTGACAGTTGAGGAATGGCCAGATAATGAGATTGATAGAGAGAGCATGAAGTCAGGGGAGGCATCTCCAACTTGCCAGCCTCCCGCTATGCCTCTTCACCTGAAATCTAATCACTGCAAAAAGTATTTTTGGTAGGAGAAGGCCAATTAGGTCTATTCAACTCAACTGGAGCAAAGACTATCTGGTGATGAAGGAAAAACTAGATTGGTGAAAACACGAAGGAGGCTTCCTACTTGATTCCACATTAAATAAGCTTGGTGCAGGATATATTTGCTACGAACTTGCTGACATTTCATAGATCAGATCCCCCAGAATTTATTGTAGAATTGATCAAACAACAGACATAATGAGTTGAAGGCTGCTAATGCAGTTGAGCATCCTAACGGGTCTATTTTGCATTCACACTACTAAGGGTTGTTCTGAGGTGTTTATTCAACCATCAGAATTTATACACCCAACTGCTCCTCTGGACATGCATTTTATGGTGATTGTGCTGTGTTGCAAGAAGAATGATTATCTCTGATACTAGTGTTTATGTGATCCGAAAATGCAGTTACTCTGTAGAGCTTAGGCTTTGATTCAGGTCTTCAGAGAATATAGTGTAGCAGCACAGAATAGTCCCTCAACAGATACATGTCATGGTGACAGCCCAACTTCTACATGAGCAGAGTGCATGTTACTTAGTTGAAACAATTCAGCAGCGGAAAACCAAGATGTAAATGAAGGCTTCTCCTCAAACTTAATAAGCTTGTACTTCCACAAAATAGGCTTGGTGACAGAATGGTGGGTATTTCTACGAACTGTGAATTTGATGTTTGAATTGCCATTAAATTTAACTGGGTGTTTAGCTTTTAATGCCGGAAACCAATCGGTTTCACTGTCTGGGTGTTTTCTATGATATACGCCATAGAATGCCCACTTACAAACCTGCCTTAAAGATCATATTAAGTGGATGTCTTATAGACCGACCGATTCGGAACGTGACAGTCAAGCTTCCCAACTTCCCCGCCTCTGTGTATTCGTTCATTGGATTATTGTGCTGTTTTGGTCGTATTTATGTGCTTTTATGATTTTTGATCTGCGATATAGAGTTTCTTTTAAAGATGGGTCATGGTGTGGAATTCTTCAGGCAGCCCAATTCTGAGCCTGTAAGAGATTGCATGGAGACTGCGGGGAATAACAATCCCAACTGCAAGATTGTGGTGACTATGAAAAAGTTCCAAAGCCAATCCCAATCTCCTGAGGAATCGGTAATGGGGAAGACTGATTGTGAGGTAATTAGAGAGAATTCTATGGTGGTTTCCAATTCCAGGAGCTCTGCCGTTGCTGCTTCTTCAGATCTTGGTTTTAACTTTTGGGGCAGGGAGTTTTGTGGTCGTTTCAAAGTCCTTCAAGCATAATAGCAGCAAGAACAACAGCGGTAGCCAGTGCCACGTATAGATTTTGCAGTAGAGTCTTTAGCTCAGGGAGGGCTCTGGGCAATCATGTGAGAGTCCATGGGTCTAGTAGGTCTAATGGGCAGTCCTCTAGTAGTGGAAATGTTTCCGGGGATGATCGTTCATCAACAGACATCTGGATAAAGAAATCCAAGGTACCCACGAGTAGATCCAATGGAAATTCCAACTGGGTCAGAGCTGGTAGTATTAAGGAAGAAGGGGAAGAAGAAAGCAGAGGAGGAAGAACGGTGAAAAACTATAAGCGGAGTGGTGCAGATGAGGAGTTCAGTATAGATTTACCGCCCAAAAAGCAGAGCCTATGTTGAATGTTCAGGAATCCCAAGCGGTCAGTAGGAATCCTGAAGGGACTGGAGGAGTTCAGTATAGATTTACTGCCCAGAACTGTCTTTTCTCCAGCAGAGCCTGTGTTGAATGTGGGAAGGAGTTTCCCTATTCCAAAGCACTGTTTGGTCATATGAGGTGCCATCCTGAGAGGGGCTGAAGGGGAATTCAACCCCCAGATATGGTCGTGCTATTGATGTTGCTATTACTGCCCCGAACTCTGTCTTTTCTCCAGTATGCTGGCAGATCCAAGATTTATCCGAAGATCTGGAGTCAAAAAGGAGAAGAAGAGTGAAGCTTCAGATAATGAGATTGATAGAGAGAGCATGAATGAAGTCAGGGAAGGCATCTCAACACCCAGCTGCAGCCTCTTCACCTGCTCTGTCACTGCAAAAAGAGGTAGGAGTTGATTTTCCAATTAGGTCTAAAATTCAACCTCAACTCGGGAGGAAGATGCTGGTGCAACACAGAGGAATAACATTTACAGAGCAGGAATAAAACTCACACCATCGATCTACCACTGAATAGAAAAACAAACATCCCCATATGACAATCACTTCTACAGAAATCATGCGATTAGCGAAACATTTCAGAAGCTGGAAACCAAGGTTGCTACAGAGGCTTCTCCTCAAACATTAAAGCCTGATTCTACATTGTGCACATACTTCACAAAACATTTTACCAAACATTAAGTAACCAGTAGACAAAACAATATCAGACAGAGCTAAAAAAACAACGAACAGCAGTCGGGAAAACCTTTTGATAGGCTTTCCGCCTTCTCATTTCGTCCACTACTCCAAACGCATCCATATTAACACCCAGCTTGAAGGCTTGAGGCTTCCCCATTAAATCGATGGTGCTGCTTATGCTCCCTGCTACATTTCATATATCAGGGTCCCTCAGATTCTATAGTAGAAATTGATTCAAACAACAGACATAATGAGTTGAAGGCTGCTAATGCAGTTGAGGATCCTTTCTGGGTTTATTGTGCATTCAACACAGGGTTGTTGTAGGTGCTTGATTTCAATACCTTGTTAACACCCTGCTGATCCTCTCACATATTTTCTGGGATTGTGCTGTGTTGTGGGTTGATGTTCTATACTTGGTTATGTGATCCCTAAAATGTTCTCTCTAGCTTACTTTCGGGTATCAGAGAATATAGTATGCAACACAGAGGAATAACATTTACAAAGCAGGAATAAACACTCACACAATCGATCTACCACTGAATAGAAAACAAACATTCATATGACAATCACTTCTACAGAAAATCATGTGATTAGCGAAACAATTCAGAAGCAGAAAACCAAGGTTAAACAAAGGCTTCTCCTCAAACAATAAATCCTGATTCTACATTGTGCATATACTTCACAAAACATTTTACCAAACCCTAAACACCAGCAGACAAAACAATATTAGACAGAGCAAAAATAAAATGAACAGCGGTCCGGAAAACCTTTTCATACCTTTTCAGCTTGCCCCACCGCCTTATTTGCGGCTCCCTGATTTCGTCCACTACTCCAAACGCATCCATGGATGTCAGCCTGCTCCGATCTGCTCTGGTCCTTGAACTATTCTTCTCCCTTAAAAACCCCAAATATATAGAGGACAACTTACAAATACAGACCCTCAAAAACCAAAAAAAATTGAAGACAGAGACGCCACCCCAAACAAACCAAAAAAACCATTCAAATCACACAAACACAAAGGATAAAAACAAAACAACGCATGGCCATGCAACACACAGCAAATGAAACAGACACAAAATTTTAAAAAAACATCAGACCCCAAATTGCAGCGCACAAAAAAACCAGAAACAAAAAAATGGAGAAGGAAGTATTTCACGCTCCATTGCACGCTCCAAAGGGGTTTATACTTCCTTTTCATCAACGGATCTATATCACGCTCCAATCCAGATGTCCAAATTTCATTGCTATCCGCACCTAGTTTAAAATGATTCTTCTAAATAAAAATATCTGTTTTTTGGACCGTTTAGGGGGACGCTTATATTGTTTTTTAAAAGGGTGCTCACTTATATTTTGTTAAATCACTTTAATATGGGTTCGAATAACCGCTTTAATTTTTTTTTTTGAACAGTTTAGGGGACGTTTATATTGTTTTTAAATAGGGTGCTCAGTTATATTTTGTTAAATCATTTTAATATGGGTTCAAATAACCGCTTTAATATGGCGCAAGGTTCAACACTTAGTTATTTTTTTTACTATTACGGTTGAAAGATATATTGTGTTTTTCAAAAATGTGTACATACGCCTAGAGCAATTCGAACACACGACCTACTTGTTATTAGCGCACGTTCCTACCAACCCGTGTAGCACCTCCCACATGCAATCATTTGATTTCAATAAGATATATTCAAAAAATAAGAAACATATGATTTGACTGCTGATGCGCGGGTCCCCCTCATGCATGGGCATGAATGTCTTTGTGGTGTGTTTTATGGGTAGTTTTATGTACGACGTTGCATTCTGTGGGGAGAATAGCCTCCGACATAACATGGGGCTACAAACTCTATTATAAAGCTAATATACTATGACTTTCAAGTTTACCTAATTTTAATTTGTCTCGAAGCTTAAGAGAAATGTCAAATATCTCTATTTGACTTGTTTGCCAAGTAAATCCTTGAGTGCATTTTAACTTGAGCTTATTGTTTAACATATGAAAATGTGTATGAAGTGGTATGAAGTTCCCAAATCTCCACTTCTTCTAATTGAAACTTTTGCATAAAATAACATATGGTATGCAAAGCATATCTTCCCTAAACTTGTTAAGTACTTTATATTCAACCTTTTTTTGTTAAAAAAATTACTTAATTTGTAGAATATTTTTCTAGCATTAAAAACCATGCCCTGAGAAAGATGGAACATCATTTAACATCACAAAATTTTTACAAAGGGCTCTTAATCTTAAAGTCCTCAACATGTTCAAAGTTGGTTAGATTTTCTTTCAAGATTAAAAAATTGTTGAAGATGACTCAAATTTTCCTCTCCCCGACACTCACACCCATATTTGTTTCTCCACCACCATCACTTTACAACATGCATACCTACTAAAAAGCGGATCTCATTAATGAATCCTTTATTGAGCCCATAAAATCGGGCAATGTGAAAAGAATAAAGTTTGAGGAAATTGAATGTTAGGAAATCGATTGAGCAAGGGGGAACTAGGTGGATGCATTCGCAGAGTCTCCTGTAGTACCATCTACAAATAGAGAAGCATGCATATGTATGAATCCCTCATGATGGCCTTCATCC